>CM059497.1:8750000-10000000 GCA_030378355.1 Eleusine indica | reverse complement strand
TACTCTGTTACTAAACAGTCCGTACAAATCCCTTAGTATTGATTTTGTCAGTGTGTTATATATATGCTGAATTCAAATAACAGTGCCAGTTTCCCTGTAATATAGTAAGAACAAACAAAAGTGATAAATAAAAAATAAAGAATCAGGAACTGGATCCATGGACATTGCTTTTAAATAATAAATACATCATGCCGTTCGATTTGGAATGCCAATTCGGAGAAGCATATAGGGCCTCTCTTTTTCCTGAAAAGGCAAACTAGTTCCTTGTGCCTGGTTTTCTACTTGGAAATGGACAAAAGGATACGAGATCATCCTACTGGTCTTTCCTCTTGTTTAGTGGTGTCACTTCATGTGCACCTTTTCTCTGTCAACATTAGCAAACCACATCTTTTCTTCAAGCTGCTAACAGCAACCCATGCTAGCTAGCTCAGTTGTATGTCGTCTCTTAACTGAAACATGGACAATATATATAATTCAGATACACTAGGCATACAAAGCAAGCATACTGTTATAGCGAACAAGACCCACATATATACCATTCCAGTTGAAGAGACAAAGGCAATGGTCCACACCGGTGTCGCCTTGCCATAGGGTGAGGAAGCCTTTCCCATATCTTTGCCATTGTTTATGACGGAAATGCTATCCTCTAGCCACCTCGATGCCCTGCTTTTGCCAAAGTTGCAAGAATTATTGGAATCTTGGCACCCTCGAGCGATCGACGTCTCTCTAGAACGTGCACCGGCCGTGAATGAGTTGCATTGCATTGCAGTCATGCAGATGCGCTGAGCTAATAGACCGCCGGCAGCACGCCTGCATCTGTTCCTCGGGATATGATTCCTTCGTCCGGTAGGCCGGTGATTAAACTATTGCAATTGATGAAGGATGAAAATGCAGTGGTCAAAGCATGCATGTCCAAATGTGGAGGTGGCTAGAAGACATCGAATTTCCTTTTCCGCCGACTCATCTTGTCATAGCAGCTACTGCCGATAGAGTGGTGGAGCACATGCCAACGTGCCATGAGCCCATGAAGGGATGGATATCGAACCAAAGAGGGATGGACGGCGGACGTCCTGTTCGTCAGCCAACGGTGGCTTTTATTTGGCTATGAAAGACATGCATGTTCAGTAACTTGATTATGCAAGTCAAAAGTGTCACACAAATTTGCTTAGTTTTCAGAGTATGGATACGATTATCAAAGTCATTTTCGAGGCTTATTAGAGACCTGTAGCAAGATGGACACACTCTCGATCTTGAGCATCAAAACACTTAGCTTCTAACCTGTAGTTAGCTTTCTTCTCAAATGAACACGCACAAACCTGATCTCGTGAAGTATATAGCTTTTGAACGTTCATCATGCATGCATCGATTGAACACAAGGCCATTTGGTTTCCCCTTCAGGGCCTGTTTGGCCGCGTTTCAGCTCCGGCTTCGCATGCAGCTTCAGCAAAAAAATTCGCCAAACTTGGCTGTCCATAAATCCCGGACGAAGCAGTGGGCAAAAACGCAGCAAAGCCGAAGCCACCAAACCGTAGCTCCATGCTTGCTCCTCTCTCGTTGTACAAAAATGACGCAGCCTGCCCCTGCCCATTCTTCTCTCCCCTAACAAACGTGCATCTCTCCACCACGGCATCTTCTGCACAACGAGAGAGGAGCATGCATGGAGCTCCTTTTTCAAAAATCATTTATTTTTCTCTTTTTCAAAAAATCAAAAGATGACATTAGGAATCTCGAAAATTTATGAATATTTGAGAGGTTAAATACGAGATATCAATGCATCCATTTTGATTATAAACACTCAAAGATATATTTTGGAGATTTAAATAAAATTTCTCAAAGTTGACTAATTGACATGCTATTTGGCTGAACAAGTAGATCGGTGCAAGCATCAATTCTATACAGTGCATCCATATATCTATAGGAAATATGGACATTTGTCTCTTTCTTTCATGAAGCTGCCAGGGAAGCTGCTGACGAAGCTATTTGAAAAGTTACAAATTTGAGAAGTTGCAGAAGAAGCTGGTTTTTTAAAAAAGCTATAGGCACAACCAGACTACTAGAGTGAATAGTGTGTAAACAAAGTACACAAACCACTTGGCTTGCAACAAATAATTATCGTTTGGTGATTTTTGTCTGCACATGTACCAGATCCACCACTTATCTAGTGTGCTATGGTAAAACTAAGTGGAACACCGCCTGTGAGATAGTATCGCACAGACCATGTTTCTGGCAATGACAGAGTAAGAAGTAAATTAAGAAGGCGTGGTGGGTAAACAATGTCCAAACGCGGTGCCATGTCTTCCTGTCCAGGAACGAGTATAGTTAGAGACGTTGACATGTGTGCCTTAGAATGTGTTCAAGGGGTCCAAATTTTCAGTACAAGGATAGTTTCCATCCAACCCTCTTTTACTCTAACAAACCATACTAATGTAATGCTATTTTAAAAAAAAAGGAAATCTACCATTTTAAACCTAGCACTATTGTTTTAGCTAAAGAGGCCTTTTAGGGCGTTTAGCTAAAGCGAGAGTTGTGTTCAAGGGATCCAAACCTTAAAATGTTTTCAGCATCAGTTTTGTAACTATCTCCCACGGGTTGGTGCGTGGTGCAGTGCATCTACGCCTAACTGATGATGCGCGCAGCATGGCATCACCGCTGAGCCGAACAAATATTCATGCCAACAGTGTGGTGCGTCCATTCGTGCAGTCAATTCGTTGATCTGGAGCGCACAATAATTAAGCATCGCAATCGCAACTGGCGCCGCAAAGGCATGAATTGGACTGCATCGGGAACAGTGTGCCACTCGTCTTTAACGGACGGGAGTAACCGGACCACCAGAAACTAAACATGGCCACATGGGCCGAGCCAGCATGGCGCCCGCAAAAAAAAAAGCATGGCCTAAATCCGGCATGACTCGAAACAATTATAAGCTGGGCTGGCCCGGCACTAGCCATCGTGTCGTGCCTGGGCCGAGGGGTGAGCACGATGGGCGGCATGACCCGGCCCACCTAAGCAACGGACCGGCTAAGCACGCCGGGCCGTATTTTAGCCTGACACACCATGACCCGGTCCACCAAAAGTCATCCCGGCCTGCTTCCAATCCTGACCGCGCTCATATAAAAGAACGGTCGCGCTCCTAACTAAACCCTAGGTCATTTTGCTCCCCCCCTCCCCCGCGTCGCGTCGCGCCGCAGCCACGTGCCCTCGTCCTCCTCGCCATCCTCCTCACCTCGTGCCCTCGCCCTCCTCGCCATACTCCTCACCCTCATGACCACCGGTGTAGGTGTAGGTGTCGTCCTCCTCCTCACCCTCCTCGTCGCCCTCCTCGCCTCGCCGGCGCGCCATGATTTGGTGGTAGATCTGGTCCGGCTCCGGCTAGATCTAGTCGTTTGGCTCCGGCTCTGGCTAGATCCGTAGCCATGCCGCTGGATCCGAGCGACGAGGCGTTGCGGCGGGCGGAGAACCTCCTGTTCGGCAATGGGTCGATGCCGAGCTCGAGGCCTCCAGCAGGCGGCTCTTCACCGGCGGGCACGTCTGCACCGGCCAACGCGGAGGAGGAGGACACATCTGCACCGGCTACGGCTACGGATTCAGTGCTCCTGCTTCGGCGACACCTACACCGGGGAGTACCATGAGCACGAGCCGGAAGAGAGGAAGGAAGTGCTCATTAGACGTTTGGGATGACTTCGACCCGATCTATAATGAGGTAAATGGCGTCAAGGTAAAGGTCAAAGCTAAGTGCCATCACTGTAAGAGAATTCTCTCTGCTATTGGCTCTGGAGGCACTGGTCATTTGAGGTGACACCGTAAATCTTGCATTGCTAAATCTAAACGTACTGCTAGGGTTCAAGGTATGCTTCAGTTTAATCCAGATGGCTCTGTTCGTTCTTGGGAATATAGTGCTGAGGTTGCTCGTCTAGAACTGTGTAGATTGATTGTTGCTTTAGACCTGCCTATTTGCTTTGGTGAATCTGATGCATTTAAGCATTATATTAAAATTACACATAATCCTAGGTTTGCTGGTGTCTCTAGACAGAGTACAACTAGAGACTTTGTTAAGTTCTATAATGATCGTCGTGACTCTTTGATGCAAATCTTGTAGTCTACTGTTTTTTCTATTGCATTGACATCTGATATATAGTCTGGTATAGCTAAGATAGATTATCTTAGTATATTTGCTCATTATGTTAATGCTGATTGGGTTTTAGAGAAAAGGGTTCTAGCTATGAGGCTCATTGATGTTTCTCATTCTAGTCTGAACATTGCTGAAAGAATTGAGCAAGTTATTGCTTGAGTATGGTTTGTCTGATAGAATTTTTTCTATTACACTTGACAATGCATCTTCTAATGCTGATGCTATGGATGAGCTGACTCCTAAATTTTCTGGTTATGTTGGTTCTCTTCTGCTGCATCAAAGATGTGCATGCCACATCATCAATTTGATTGTCAAATCTGGTTTGAAACGTTTAAAATCTATTATTAAGAATTTCAAAACTGCTATCTCTTTTTTGAATTCTTCTAATCAAAGAATTACTACATACAAATCATATTGTCTTGTAATGGGTGCTACTCCTAGAAAGTTTTGCTTGGATATGGATGTAAGGTGGAAATCCACATACCTTATGCTCAAACACCTTCTTCCTCACAGGTCCACTTTCTCTGTTTTCATCAATGGACAGTACCAGTCTATTCATGGGCAAGCATTGCTTGCACCAGAGGACTGGTACGTTGCTGAAAGGGTTTCTAATTTTCTTGAACAGTTATATGATTCTACTGTTACACTTTCTGGTGTTTATTACCCTACTGCTCTTTTGATGTTGCATCAGTTGCTTGATATTAGTGGACATTTGCATAAGTATGAGGGTGACAAGTTTTTATGGCAGTTTGTTGTTTCTATGAAGATAAAGTACATGAAATATTGGGCTTAAATACCTTTTCTGTACTCATTTGCTTTTGTGTTGGATCCTAGAGTCAAGATGAGAGGCTTCAACAGCGTTTTGAGGCTTCTTTCTGACTCTACTTCAGTTGACTACTCTGCCTATTTCAGTACTGTAAGAATTGAACTAACAAAGCTTTTTGTTAAGTACGAGAATAAATTTGCTGTAGTTCGCTTGCAGAGACAGCCCACATCTTGAAGTACAGGTAAGAGAAAAACAAACTGGGGTAAAATCTTTGCTTCTCCTGATAATGTTGATGCTGATGCTGATACATGTGAGCCAACTGCTTTACCATCTTCTTCTACCTATTCTCAAGTTTCTGAGTTGCAATTATACTTAGATAGTGATCCTGTTGCATCTGATGATGACCAATTAGTGGTATGAGCATAAACAAATATATCCTATACTGTCAATAATGGCTAAAGATATTATGAATGTGCCTGTTTCAACTATTAGTTCGGAATCTGTCTTTAGTCTTTGTGGTAGGGTGGTTGACGAGAGAAGACGGCGCTTGACTAGTGACATGGTGGAAATCATCACTTGCCTGAAGGATTGGCAGCTTGGAGATGATCGAATGCAAGAACTGGTTGAGGTGTCCCACAAATCACTTGAAGAATGCTTCGAGAACCTCAGCCTGGATGGTGAGGATGGGGGTGTTAGGGTGGCCGAGTAGTGAGTAGTGAAATTATGATGAGATTTTGGGAGCTGATGGGATCATTTTGTATTTTATAACGTAGGTGTCATAAACTTATAACTGATGATAAACACTTACAATTTGAGCTGTACTTTTTTTTCCTTAGGTCAAAAGGTTTTTAATGAGGCAGCCATCAAATAGCTCAATGACTCACTGAGTCAATGTTAATATAATTTGTTCCTTTTGGCCATTTGTGTGTTGATCTTTTTTGTGATTTCTGATTTGAAAACTTGTGAATTCTGGAATGTGTTGATACTTATGTGGATTTTAACTTTAATTCTGGAGTGTTTGAGCCTTTTTTGCATTTTCAAGCCGAACATGCCTAACGGGTCTTGGTGCCTAACGGGCTAAGCGTGCCTGTTGGGCCGGCCTGGCACTGGAAATGCAACACGTGCCATGCCATAAGACGAGGAGTCAGCCCATGGGCCAGCACGGCCCGGCACTAATGTCATTACGGGTCGTGCTAGCCCAAAATAGAAATGGGTCGTGCCTTTTCAGGTCCGGACTGGGCTGTGCCGTGCCGGGCGGCCCATTTGGCCATCATTACCACGAACCAGCCCACCAAAAAAAAAGGAACGACGAATGGCCAAGTCCGGGGCCTGTTAGACACCGCGCGCGTGGTCTTCTTCAATCTCGTGCGCTGCCGTTCGTCGCCCTTCTTCTTCCTCCCGCCATGTCGCCGACCACTGTCGAGTCACTTCGAGGCCCCGAATTTTTTCATGTCCGTCGGATTGAATTAGCCCTAGCCAACCTAAATTCCATAACCTCGTTGGCGATAACTGCCTGCCCTACCGCCGCGGTCCGCCGTAGCTCCGCCTCTCTCTCTTTCCTCTACCGCCCGCGTTAACCTTCGACCGGTGGCGTGGCGCCGGCGCCCTTGCCGTCACACCGCACCGCCCGCACGGCTGCTGTGCTCCGTCGACAGACCCTCACGGCGATTTAAACCGCGCGCACAGTAGATATCCAGTACCGCGGGCGGTGTATAACATTCCCGGCCGAGTCCTGCGTCGTCGGCTCGTCGCCGGTTGTGCGTGGCTTCCAGAACGAATCAGCGTGAAGCGCATACCATACGCGGTCTACCAAAAACAGCCCATGTTCGACGAGCCTAAGCCCATTAATCTTGCTAGATGATCTGGGCCCAACGCCACTTGCAAAACGTAAGCCCACGAGACAGGAACAAGAAAGTGGGATCAGATTGGCCCAGAGACAAATCCTGACGTCCAAAGCATGGCCATAGCTGACTAAATATGGGCCGTAACAACGAGGGACCGAGAAGAAAGTGTGTCTATCACTTGGGCCGGAACAACGGTGTGCTCCACAAGACCACAAGTTGCAGTCGCCCGGTCAGTTTCGATATGCTGCTTCCGAAACAAAACTGAGCCCTGATACATTGACTGACTGATGAACACCAAGTCGCCATTCGGCCGGCGTGCACGCCGTGGCTAATCTGAAATATTTCACACATCAGAACGTGTAAGCTTCAATTTCGGCATAATTCCAAGCATGGCGGCGTGATGCTGGACTTATCTCTCTTTTTATTTTAATCCCGGAAGGTTGATAGAACAGATAGATCCATTGCATTCAAGGCCATACTTCCGTTTTCCTATCAGTCTGCGCAGTCCCTTTTTTTCTGTTTCTAAAATGGGGTTCATATCGAACTGTGTTTCGTTGAACATTGATCAAAGTAGTCATTTTTCAAGTGTCGATACGGTTTCCTTAGCGGTGACATGCTCGTGTAGATTTGGACATTCTGGTTTCCCCGTTGCTCTTTTTTTTTCTGCACGTCCGTACCTAACCATTCTGCACTGACATCGACTAGCTAGCTTTTCAGAAGCTCCGGATTGCCTCACTATCACTGTTGATAGGGATATTTAGAAGCAAGGTCAACCAATAAGAATTTGGTCAATAGATTTCCAAGATCTTGGTTTAGTTGCATCCACATACGGCTCCTAGTGCTTCTTGTGTTCCCATGTAGTCAATGATCAATCTAATCCCAGCAGACCCATGCTTTGAAGAGTGTTACTTTTCGATTATCTATGTTAATCCACTAGAGCTTTTGTCCCTGCCATGGTGTAAAGATTGCTTTTGAGTTACATGTCGGCACGCTAGTTCAAACCCTTATCATTAACCTGCCTGCTTGGCCGAGAACTTTTACAACGTCGCATTAGCTTGCTCACTGAAAACAAATGTTATGGCTTGCACTCGCCAGATCGGGTCGTCAGCTGTAAAAGTTCAGGTTCACACGAGCCCGGTAGCAGGATTACCAATTTACCATGTCAACTGGAATTAGTGAGTTGTAACAGTTGTTACGGCACTGGAACCAGATGACCAGGACCATTTTGCTGACCGTACTCTTCCTGGAGACAATAACTAATCTAAACTGTCTTTCCTTTGAAACAAGGGAGGTAAAAAGAAAATTATGTCTTTCCTTTCAATACAAGGTAGGTGGTAAGCTCTGCGTGTAATCCAAATTTGTCTTGCCTTTCAAACAGGGGATATGAGAAAACTGTGAGGTTGGCAGCAATGAACATGATACCATTTTAGTGTATCCTGTTTAATGCAGTAATTGTGCAAATAAGCATTTTTGGCAGTAAACCTGTAAACACACTGACCACATAAACCAAGGTCCAGCCATGTTTGTATAGGTGGAATGAACAAGATACATCCAACTTTCCTCCCTTTATTACTTCACTGATCACTGATCATTTGCCACCTGCTGGAGCATCAGGTTTATTCATATGGAAAAAACATGTTTCTTTTATGCTCCTTTGTCAGGTTTTCTTTTGTAGTGTTAATAAACAAAGAACGCCATGGCTGCTGCCCTGTCTGACTATGACTGTGGTCAATTCAAAGATCTCCTTGTGCGTGCTTCTTTTGTTTTCGCATATATTTTATTAACAGATAAAGATCTGTTTTATGCCCATGGACGGGGCGCAAATCACAATCAGAGCAAATATGTGGGCACACATGGAGATTAAGAGAGAATCAGATTCCACGAACTAATCGATGATTTTTGTGGTGAAGAAATAGTCTTGTACAAGACTGATCATACAGAGGCTAGTCTCACCAAACATATGAGAAAGAAAGAGATAATGATGGAGCTAACAAACAAAATCGATTGCAAATCCTACCAATCACCTAACTGTATCTGTTTCCTTGAACCTATGACCTCTCCTTGCGTCTCTGGTTCCCACCCTTATGACAAACGAAAGAATGAATTGTCTGTCCCCTGTTCCATCCGAGAAAATAGCCAGAGCCGAAATTGCTGGCTCCTTGCACCTATGACCTCTCCTTGTGCTTGCTGATGCGATGATGATGATGATGAAGAGGAGAAGAAGAAGCAGCAGATAATTTTCATGAAGAGGGGAAGGAGGCGCCTCCGTCGCCGGTTTTGTGGAGGAGGTTGTGCGCAATGCCGTCGCGCGCGTTGGCCGCCGCCTTGGAGCGCACGGGGTTGTCGGCGACCATCTCGTCGTCGAAGAGCTGGTAGGAGGCGGCCTCCGGGTCGAGGACGTCCCCCGCGCGCTCGCAGATGTTGTGGAGCACGCAGCAGGCGCCGAGCACGACGGGCAGGTCCTGCAGCTTCACCTCGGTGCGGCGCTGGAGGCATCCCCACCTCGCCTTGAGCCTCTGGAACGCGCCCTTTGCCACGGCGCGCACGTCGTCGAGGCGCTCGTTGAACACGTGCTGCGCCCACGTCATGTTCTGGTGCGTGTACGGCGTGAGCACCCAGTCCATGAGCGGGTACTCTGCGCCGCCCACCACCCACTGCCCCCGGAGCAGCCCCGCCGCCCCGCGCTGCGCGTACAGCGCCGACCGCTCCAGCACGTCGGCGTCCGACATGGACCCGGGCCACCCGATGCAGACGTCGGTGAACGCGCCGGTGGGGTCCACCACACCTTGCACGGTGATGGAGTAGGACGTCTTCTGGTTGCGCTCCGTGTGGCGGCGGTTGTAGTATGCCGCCACGTTGGCCTTGGGCGCGATGATGGGGATGTGGGTGGTGTACATGGCGCCCACCACGTTGGAGATCCCCCCGGATTTCAACTTGAACCCGGCGGCGACGGCGTCGATGGGTTCCGGCCACATGACGGTGTTGGGCATGAGGACGGCCTTGATGGCGGCGCAGCCCTCGAGGACGAGCTTGTGGCAGGTGGAGATGCCGAGGCCGAAGCGCTTGGAGACGAGGCGGAGCGGCTCACCCGTGGCGAGGCGCCAGATGCAGACGGCCACGCGCTGGCGGACGGGGATGGCGGCGCGGAGCATGGTGTCCTCCTTGGCGACGGCGGACCCCAGCGCGTCGCAGATGGCCTCGAAGGTGGCCCGCGACATGCGGAACGCGCGGCGGAACTCGGATTCCGAGCACGCCGGGCTGCTGATGTGGTCCCACCACTTGCGGTCGCGCTCCTTCACCCACAGCCGACGCCCGCCGGCACGGCCCACGGCCGCGGTGGTGGTCACCTCGGCGAGGGCGGCGTCGTGCTCGCCGTCATTATTGCTCCCGCTCCCGCCGCTGTTGGAGCTCGCCGTGGGGGACCGGACGACCACGAGACGCTTCGACGACGGCTCCGCCTCTGGAATCGGGTAATCCGCCGGCCGCTTCCCCTTGTCCGCCGCCATCGGCAGCGCCTGGACGGCCGGCTCCGGCTCCTGCTCCGCCTCGTGGATGTTGGTGAAGAGGTACGTGAGGTCCTCGCCGACCGGGAAGTCGAAGAAGGATCCAAACGCCGCCTCGGAGTACGAGGTGCTCATCTAGGCGGTGACGGAGGAAAGGGGAATCGGTCGATCAGTGGATGAGGCCTTACTAGTGCTAGAAACTATTGCAAGTTTTCGATTGCGGCGGCGGCGGCGGCGGGGGGTGAGAGGAGGAGGGAGAGCTCGCTGCTGTGATGGATGGGATGTTGTTGAGTCGATGAGGAATGGGGGAGTCAAGGTTTGGAGGGGGGACGGTATATATAGGTACCGGGGAAGACAACGCGGTGTCTGGAGGGAGGAAGGTGGGGGGGAAGGTGGCTGACCGCAGGAGGGAGGCAGACGACATGCGCAACCGCGGCCTACGCGGCTACGGAGAATGAAGAAAGCGAGTAACGGCTGCCTGCGTGTCCGTGTGTCCGAGAGAAGAGAGAGAGACTTCTAGACTACTACTGGCTCCCTATTCGATCGATATCGATTGGTCGGTTTCGTGGCCACTGGCAAGCGGCGCCATCTGACGGCGGGCCCCACGCTCGCTTCCGCCCACTCGGTTTTATTTTGGAGGCTGCCGTGGCGTGCCCAGGGTATCTATCTGCCGAGACGCCGTCGCTTTGGGTCACCCGGCGATGTACACACGAGCGCCGTGCTCTGTTCCAGGAGTACTAGTATACTCTGCTTTTCGACGGTTCCGTACGGGTCAGGGTAGACTGGGCTATTCACGCCTATTCAATAAAAAATTGTTGAGTTTCTACTACGAGTAGCCGGTTGTTTTGACCTGTGTTTTCTGTGAAATAAAAACTCAATGTATTGACCGATACTGCTAGTTTTTTCTTAATATATTCCGGTAACCATGTGTACGATACGAGTTTGATCATGATATGTTCAACTACATTGTACACTATAAATGACAAAGAAATTTTTGAAAAGATGAACTTACTAAGTATGTATGAAAATATTGTACGATATACGAGCCTACTGCTTACGTAGATACCACTCTGTGCATGGCGTAATAAAGGCGCAACAAGTCTGCATGGCGTGGAGTAGTCTGTCCAGATGTTTTCGCGCGCAATTGCATTATATATAGAATCTATGATCCGTACAAAACCGTATCATACACGTAATTGCACTATTGAACTGTCAAGTAGTAATTGTTTTGCAGTTGGACTAGCTAAATAAAATCGCACGTGTTCTATGAAAATTAGTATCAATTGTAATTACAGTAATTGGTTGCTCTGTCGGAGCGTTATTGCACGTGTGGTTTAAACTTAGTTTGTTGTGCAGCTTTCGAAAACAGAAAGAACAACAAATATTTATTGTGACATAGTATAACAAGTTCATTTTAGTCGGAGAAAAAAATTTGTTATGTATATGGTCTTCGTATTAATATCTCAAATTGTATAATAAGTTTGTATTTTATAAAAGTGTAAAAAAGAAATGTTGCAAAACATAATATGTGGATCAAATATCGGCATGTCGCTACGTCCATCTTAACCAACACATTGTGTACGACATCTGAGTTTCCTTATTAAAAGTTCACATTTCGTTGCAGATTTCTCCGGTACAATATGATAGTGGAAAAGTCAAACTAAACCTTTACCCAAACTCGATCAAAAGATACTTACAGATATTGGGTGTCATTCATGACAGGACCGTTCGAAAAACCATCCAAATATACAGTGTACTCTACGTTGTTCCATCTGGTGCTGAGCTAAAGAAAAAGAGACGTTAGCCAAACTGCCAAATATCGACATGCATACAGTGGTAATTAGTTGAACCTTACTATATATACTAAGACGCATACAATGTATCGAGACTTGTATAGTGAAAATGTCATAACCAGCTTCCAAAATAATGAGCACAATAGAAGGAAACGTTAGCCCAAATTTAGCAACTACTATTAACACTTACGCTATGTTCGCAGGGTGTACTCCATTAATGGTCACTATAATGCTGTGCCAGGCTCAATGTGTACGTATTTGTTTGAATTACAAATCATCACCATTTATTTGATGCCAATTGAACATAGTTCTTCAAAGCAAACCAGCACATAGATGAGCAATTCCATCGCCGCTCAATTAATGCCTGACACCTTAAAATTTCGAATTCCAGAGTAGTATATGTCCCACGCCCCGCGAACGTACAACAAACGGTTTTCCAAAGAATTGATGCCTTGCCGTGTGGGGGAAAAAAAATCCCGTTGGGAAGCCTATCTTCCACCTCCCGGAATGGCAAGCCGCGGCAACACAGTTATTATATGCGAGGTCATTAGCAGTCGCCAGCCAACAAATGAGTCGATACGGAGCCGGGGATTAAACAAAGCGTGGCTGTTAGCTTTAATTTTGACCCGTGCTTAACGACGGGGCGGAACATGCCGGTCACCGTGTCAGTCCGTCCCCGCGAATATCACGTTTGGTGACGGACGAGCCCGCCCGGGCAGCCACGGGACGGGGACCGCGGTGGGGCCGGGACCCCGGATGCGTGACGCTTGGCGTGACGCGGTGAGGTTGATGCGTTTCGTTGCACACGCTTTCCAGAAGCGCACGCGGCTGTCCCTACTTGCTCCAGTGGCCCGTCACTGTCCGCGCGTCCCACGCGTCGCTATCCGCGCATAGTCACGTCGCAGGTCGAACACATGGTGTTTTTTTTAATTATTATTTCTTCAAAAGTCAGTGACTGACCATTTGTGATTTGTCCCGACGGCTGTAGGAGTAGGATTATGTTTGCGAGTACTGAATCCCGTGACATCAAACCCAATCATGAGCCATGATAGAATAATAATCACTATTTATTTATTCTTGTTTGCCAGTTCGTGTTCGGTATCCATCTCTCGTAGGCTCGATTCAGTTCTTGAGCAGACAGACAGACCAACGACGCATGGACACAGATAATTTCCTGGACACATGGGTCAAACGAGACTCAAACCGTAAAACCACACGAGGGGAAAATTGCAAAATGGCATGATGATGGTTGGGTAATCGGTACTATAGGCCTGACCGCCATGTCCTCACGCATGGACTATTTATTATGGAGCGCCGACTTTTGCGAACAGATAGGGCCGGCCGGGGCCAGTCCATCACGTCGCCACCGATGAATCAGTGCATTCCCATGCGGTCCCAATGCTGGCCGGCAGCTCTCTGGTCCGATCGACGGCGGGAGAGATGCCAGGGATCGGGCCACTGATGCAACCTGCGGCGGATATGTGCTCTGGTCCACCTGCTGCCGGAAAGCCGCGCGCTCGAGCTCGAACAAACGTGGAAGCAATTCGTCACGGTGACGCAGGAGACCGCACGTGTAAGCGTGTGTGCGCGGCGGCGAGGTGAACACTGGTGGTGGTGAACGCGTGTAAGCTCGGTCCTGTGTGGAGTCACGTCTGAACCCGCCGCGGACCGTTCACATGTGCGGCCGGCTGGCCGGCAGCATCGCGCGTCGCCGTGAAAAAGTCTCGGAGCGTCGTACTAGTAAATCGTAAGGAAGCGATCGACCGATGGAGACCGCCTGCTCGTACTGTACTCGTACGGGTAACTCACGTCGTAAGAACGCAGCGCCGCGACTCGGACGACTCGGGGAAAGAGTCTCAGGGTCGTGGCGGGAGGGACAAAAGTCGGGGCCTGGAGACGGCGACGCGAGCTGCGCGCGCAGCGGGTACTTTGGCCGGCGCCCGCTGATTTTCTCGTCATAATCCGCTTGTTTTCTTTGCTTCCGCTTTTCCGCTGCTGTGTCTGTCGGCGACGTGGGAGCGAGCAGACGGCCACGGACTCTGAAAGGGAGCCCATGAGTTGGAAACGCTACGGGATTCGATGGTGGCGAGGCAGCTGCCGGCCGACGAGCGGCACCCCGTCCCCTGGCCTCCGATCTGGTACCTGCAGAACGTCCGGGGCAGGGCACCGTGCTCAACCTCTATTTTTTTTTTTTACCAAGTACTCTTTTCTTATGCAGGAGTAGTTCCAATTTGGAGGCGTAGATAAGACACCTCCGCCAGTGCGTAACGCTGCTGCACGTCCAGTCTCAGTCGCATTTCTTATCTGAACTTTCTTTTGTTTCTTGAACCGTCGCTTTTCTTGTCTTGTTCAAATATTGGATGGCTGGAAATTCCTCTACAGAAAGTGCAGTAGTATCCGAATTTCGGTGCTGTCATGGATTCTTGGTCCGTGGACCGTGGATGAGAGCGGCCTGCGGGTTGGGCCTCCGTCGGCTGTACTTATATGTTCTCCTTGGGCTCATCTATCTTTTTTAATGGATTGGGCTCCTAGTAAGGTTCTTCATGGTTTGGGCCCTTGTGTTTGTGGGGTTGGGCTCTAGTATATTGCTTCCGGCCTCAGGATTTTTTTTACCGTGGGCTAAATATGGGGCATAGGCGATGGACTAGGCTCTAGTGTTTGGTCACCGCAAGGCCGGGCAAGCCATAGTACGTGTCGGTGGCGCGCACCGCACCGGCACTGGCCAACAGCTGATGCCCACCACCGTCTCGGTTGAACAGCGAAGTCACACCACCACTAAACCATCTGCATCTGACTAAGGCCTCCCGGGAGTCCCGACGCCGCACCCATTTCCAATTTCCAACTGGAACGCACGCAGATCACCTGCACGCGTCGCACACGTCAACGAGCTGACACGTCGCGTTCATAAGCCTCGAGTGCCCGATCTAGACCGTCCATCCCCCGCCCAGCACGTCGGTCGATCCGGTCGCCACAACGCCCACATCACGCCTGACGGTGCCAGAGATCTGGCTTGGCTTGGCATGGCATGATGGCAGAGCCGAAGCTTGGGGGGGGGGGGGGGGGGGGGCATAGAAAACTCGCGGCTCCTCGTGCCCATAGCCTGGCATCTGAGCTGGGCACGCGCGCATCGATCTGTTCTGACCTGCAGCAGCAGCAGCTTGCAGAGCGGATGGAAGGCAGGATCCGCCCCAGCGCTGTCGCTCGCATACCAGCCTGGCTAGCTGGCCGCCGGCCGGGCCCCGCATTATTTTTCTCCGAGGCCCCACTGCTCCGCCGCTGCCCAACATGGCATGCTGCCCGCGCCCCCGGCCGCCGCTGCAGATCTCGGCGCCGCGCCACGAGATTATATTCTCCTCCTCCTCCTCCTCCGTCGTCGCTGAACCTGCGGATCAAGCGAAGGTCTCTCCACTCTCCAGTGTGCACGCGTTGCACTGACAAGGATGATACCGTTCCAGCCTTATGATGGTCCACACCGCGCGCGGCGACATCGGCATTGGATCCAACGCAAGCCGTGCGGGGGGTCGGCGTTGTCCAACATATTGTAATTGTAACAATACGAGGATGCGAGGCAGTCAATACTATCATATACTAGTATTATTACTGTTGTTACAATATGTTGGATAGTAATACTATCATAGTGTACTCCAGCAAACAAGTGTTTCACTTACATGGAGCAAGTGTCGGCGTCATACGGAGTAACCAAAACACCCTGCCTGCACTTTTGCTACCTGCAGATGCTACATCCAACCCGATATGATTAATCGTTTTCCTTGTCGCTCCTGTCTAAGAGTAAGTATACTAGTATGGCTCATAACGCCACGAAAGCGGCAGGAAATTTCTTCGCAGATCCTCGGCGTGACACGCACACTTTCAGAGAGCTCGATCGGCCCTACCAGTAGAATACTGGTCCGACCTCGATCGATGGTACCAACACGCTCGGGGACAATTCAACCAACGCGTCAAGGTTGTGACTGAGGGACCAAAGGGAGTGCCACGTACGTTCAACAAACGACCCCGACCAACACACGACACCTCTCGCCATCGACCAAAGCGACCTCTCACGCCGTACCCCGACCCGTACGTGCCGTCTCGTCGGCCAGTTCTCGGTCCGACCAGCCAAGTCGTCGTCGGGCCCGATACGGAAGGACGATCACGCACGCCCTTGTGTCTGATTTTGCAATAACGAAGATCTCATGTTCAGATTTAGCAACAATAAGGTCAAGAGAGCATGCATAATAATTACGTAAGCGTGCTTGTAATCATACATTACCTTACCTTCCTGGTAATAGCAATGCAAGCACTATTATTTGCTCACTGCTCAAGCCCTTCTCCTCCTTTCCGTATCATGCGATAATCATAGCAACAACCACGGCCTAGAAGGTCGCTATGATGACGAGTTGGATCGAAAATAAAAAGAAAAACGAATCACGCCACAGTTATTTACTGGGCGATGGGCTCGCATGTGCGGGTGTTGGGCACATGACCAATGCCAAAGCGGACGGCCACGTGGGACGTGCCCGATCAGGCGATCAACATGAGAAACCATACCTCCTTATTACTCACGCAGTCAGTCATATCCTTTTCGATTGATTTCGAGTGCACGTCATCGATGGACTTGCAGAAAAGGTAGAGTAAAACAGATCGTTGTTGATCCGTCTGAAAACCTCCAAAGCCGCGCGCGCAATCGCATGCGCACGCCCTGAGCCCCGGCCTTTTTCTACGTGCGTACAGCTATGCACCAGGGAGACATGACAGGGGGGACTGCTCAGTGCAAGCAAAGACAAAACAGAGAACAAAAAAGAATCATCGTCATCCCTGCGCGCCTGTCTCCAGCGTCGTGGACCGCCATTAGTCTGACCCGGCGCTTAATCTCCCTCCACCAAGAACCCGATTAGTTAGCCCGCGTATATATAACACACGCCCCCCTCGCGCGCACAGCGACAAGCAAGCGCCCGCATCGGCATTGCAGAGCACCCGCGCCCCAGAAACCGAGGGCAACAAGGAGAAAAAAAGGAAAAAAAAATAAAAATAAAGAGCGACGAGGGAGAGAGACTTGCCAGGGAGGAGTTGCAGCAGGGGGTGTGGTGCGGGGGATGGAGAGCGAGATGGCGGACGCGCCGCAGCAGCCGGCGGCGACGGGCGTCACCGCGGAGCCGCTTGCGTCGGTGGCGGAGGAAGGGGACGGCGGGGAGGGGAACGAGACGGTGGGGTCCACCCTCACCATGGAGCGCGTCGCCGCCGCGAAGAAGTTCATCGAGAACCACTACCGCTCGCAGATGAAGACCCTCCAGGAGCGCAAGGAGAGGTACCGATCCGACACTCCTGGGCTCGAATTCTAGCTGCTGGTTCTGTTTGCGCGCGGTTGGGCTTAGATCTCGCGCGCTGCCTGCTCGATCGAGCGGTTCCAGCTGGGTTGGGTGTGGTTCGAGCTCGCGCCGCAGGTGCTTTGCTCTTCCAGCTGCTACATATGGGTGCCCATTTTTCGTTTCTGTTGGTGCTTGTGGAATGCTGGTAGTGGGACGTGTGTACTGGTTACTATAAGTAGCTTGCTGATCATTTTTTCAAGAATTTATAACGTATAGTATGATGTAGGATGTTGTGTAATAGTATCACAAAAGTACAATTCTATGTCTGTGGGGGCATGGTTTAGCTGTGACATATAATTCAGAGATTGGTAGGAGCTGGTTCTGCTACTGCTAGGTTCCTTTTTAGAATGTTAATGTCTGCTCAAAGCATCAGGCAAAATCAGTTCAAATTGCTAATATGGGGTAGGCTTTTGGCGCGACAAGCCGTTGTACTGAGCTTGTAGCGCTACAAGACTGTTTGACTAATAACTGGGTAACGGTATTTTAACTGTTGTTGTCGAGAAGCTTCTTAGATGAGAAAATGCGTCAAAAACGACATGCCAAGTCAGCAATGGCATCTTCCTAGAGGTGGTAAAGTGGCACAGAAGTTTGTCGCATATGATCCATCTGTTGTGCCCCCTTTTGTGGTGCGATAGTGTGCAATTACAGTTATTTCTGTTTGTTTCACATCACATTCAGACAAATCATTTTGCGTAATGATGACATTATGTCGTGGTTTTAAACCATGAATAGAATGGTAGATGATTATGTACATTTAAATGGATGCACTTTCTATTAATCATGCCTGTAAATTCCTTATTGGGGAGCCATCAGCTCATCATATCATTTCCAGCTTTGGCTCACTCCTTTTGGTTCCTTAGAGATCATGACCGTCCTGTTTCTTTCACTCCCATATCATCACTTAACAAAATCCAATTCATTGCAGACGCTTCAAACTGGAGAGACAGCTAGCTTCTTCTCAAGTTCCCAAGGAGCAGCAAATCAATTTAATAAAAGACCTGGAGCGAAAGGAAACTGAGTACATTCGACTTAAAAGGAACAAAATATGTGTCGATGACTTTGAGCTGCTCACAATCATTGGGAGGGGCGCTTTTGGAGAGGTACGTGGATTGAATTTTGACATTGTTGTGCAGTTGTTTTACGAAATAAGCATTTATATTTGGCTAAGCACATATGCGTTTGTTCATGATTTATAGACCTATAATAGGTGTTGGTGCTTCATGTAGTTGCTTCTATTTCATGTTATAGATTATAGATACTTAAACTCTAGGGAAAGTGGGAACTGTTACACCTATATGAGAATTCAAACATTTATTTTATTCCATCTGGTTTTTGCTGCCTTTAATCTGTTAACCTCTTTTGTACTGAGTTTGTATGCTATCTATTTGTAATGTATGTGATAGGTTCGACTGTGTCGAGAGAAGACGTCTGGCAACATCTATGCAATGAAAAAACTCAAGAAATCTGATATGGTTGTCAGGGGCCAAGTAAGTTACCGCATCCCTGGCTATAGTTACTGTGTTAACAGCTTATGTTTCATTTTCTTAGCAGATTTTAAACATTAATTTAGGTTGAAAGTTTCTTATGAGGCATTAGTTTAGTTTTTCTATCCAGCAATATTTTTTCTATCTAAGAAAATAATCGATATCGATCAATGAATAATGAAATAAATGTGTCACTTTCGGTTAGTCATCTAAGACATCCATTTGCTCCTGCAGTTTCTCATAAAATTGTAAGAGGATCTTAGAAATCTAAAGCAGTTGTGTTTCAAGATCTTAGCTAAGTGATTGTTGTCCAGAATTATCGCAGTTGGCACAATTTTTCAGTATTAATTTAATGGGCTGGAAATTTGTTTCATAACAGTCACACTTGATCACAAAAGGTTCACCAGATGCTTTTTACTGATGCCTCATTAACTTTTCATGATTTGGTATTTGATAATAAATTGGATGCATTAACACAAGTATTTTATTAATTAAGACCGTCACACTGTAAATGCTTGTCATGGTTGTAAAATATCTCTTCCTAGTAGATTAGTCTAATAAAGCTTCAGTCTTCTGGACTTCCGGTCACTTTATTCTCGAGATCTGGATGGCCGTTTTAAGGAAATACAGTTTATTGTTAAAGTTGATTGAATTACTATGGTGTTTTTAAAGAGATCATTTTATCACTTTAGTTCTCGAGTCTTGACCATGAAGTATTTGTTATTAATTGAGTTTCATTAATCTCTCTGTTTAGGTAGAGCATGTTAGAGCTGAAAGAAACTTGCTGGCTGAAGTTGCTAGTCACTGCATTGTGAAGCTTTATTATTCTTTTCAAGACTCAGAATACCTTTACCTTATTATGGAGTACCTCCCAGGCGGTGATATCATGACCCTTCTCATGAGAGAGGATACCTTAACTGAACATGTGGCTAGATTCTACATTGCTGAGACAATCCTTGCTATTGAATCCATTCATAAACACAACTACATTCACAGGTTACAATCTTTTTTTTACAAGTATCTAATAGATAATGGTTCTCTGTTTTGCTGATCTGTGTATATGGCTTGTTATCATTTGCAGAGATATTAAGCCTGATAACCTGCTTCTAGACAAGAATGGTCACATGAAGCTTTCAGATTTTGGGCTGTGCAAGCCAATCGATTGTTCAAAGCTCTCAACCTTGAATGAGGAGGAACATATGGGTGAAGACAACATGACAGAATCAATGGATGTTGATAGTTCTTTGTCTGATACTGCAAATGGTAGAAGATGGAGAAGTCAACACGAACAGCTTCAGCACTGGCAGATGAACAGGAGAAAATTGGTATACCTGCTTTACATTTTTTACATATTGCGGTGCATATAAATCCTGGCATTCTCTGTACAATCTTTGTTTCATGTCTTTTATTACTTAAATGTTTGTACACATAGGCATTCTCAACTGTTGGGACACCCGACTATATTGCTCCAGAGGTTCTGCTAAAGAAGGGATATGGAATGGAATGTGATTGGTATGATATATCTGAATAATATTTTTGTGATGAGACCTGATCTTAAGACACTTTTTTGGTCTGAATTTGATAATTATTGATTTATTCTACTCAAATTTTCTGCCATAGGTGGTCCCTGGGCGCAATCATGTATGAGATGCTTGTTGGATATCCACCATTTTATGCTGATGATCCTATAACTACTTGCCGAAAGGTTTATCTTTGCTTAGTACATTTTGATTTTGCTAAAATTGGCCAATAAAGGTTACTGGCATTGCTTTGGGGTTCTGTTGTCTTTGCTCAGTACATTCACTGAGCGTTTGTTTGGCTTAACATAAGACTTATTCCTATCATAAGGATAAGGCTATGGTAGCTCTTAAAAACTTCTTATTTTTAAGCTTAAGTTTTGAGCTGCGAGCTGAGAACCAAATGACAGCAGGCCGCATCTAATAAATAGGCTTTGTCTACCCAACAGTTTATGTAGACTGTATATCATGTTTGTTGCCCTGAGTTTGTGAAAGAAAATGACTTGGATCTAACCTTGTGAACTGATATGTGACGAGTAGGTTTGCTGCCAACAGTTTAAGGATATGTAAGTGACATAACATGTTGAACAATCATGTGCATATGAACCATTAAATGCTTATGCTTGCTTGCCCCTCTTCTTTTTTCTTTTTTAAGGGCTGACATTTGTTTTCCCGTGTCATTATAGATTGTGCACTGGAGGAACCATTTGAAATTTCCTGAGGATGCAAGTTTGTCTAATGAAGCAAGGGATCTGATTTGCCGATTACTATGTGATGTTGACCACAGGATTGGCAGTGCAGGAGCTGATCAAATAAAGGTAGACCCTTAGCATGGAAGGAATAATGTAACTTATAGCTCTTGTTTGGCCCTTTATTCTTTTTTCTTTTATGCTTACTAGCTGATCTCTTTTACCATTAGGCACATCCTTGGTTCCGAGGAGTTGCATGGGATAAGCTTTATGAGATGGAAGCAGCATTTAAGCCTCAAGTCAACGATGAACTGGATACACAAAATTTCATGAAGTTTGAGGAGGTAAATGCCATTGCACTTAGTTAATTACTGTGCTGCAATTATTTATCTCCAGCCAACATGTCAGATAATTATTTTAAATTCGGTTATTTCCTGGTGTGCAATTTGTCAAATTGTATACCTTCTAATCTATTAGCAGCATTTGAGCATTGCCTTTAGAATTCTAGGATAGGAAGGTATTCAATGACCGAGTACACTGACAAGGATTTGATTGATTTTCTTTCTGTTCCTTCCAACTGAAGGGGCTTCAATACTTCACGTACATCAATATATTCTTATTCAGATTTGCTTGATAAAGTTGTAATGACTGATTTTCTTTCTTTCAGAGATTTTCACTATTATGAATTTCCTCATATGTTCTATTTTGAAATAGGAATTGCATTTCTTCAACTAATTTCTTGATTCTCTGTTGCAGTTGGAAAATCCTCCTACCAGAACAGGTTCAGGACCCTCTAGAAAGGTATGCACTTACATTCATTTAACAAACTAGTGTAAGAGGACTGTGTTTATTACTCTCTCCGTTCTCTTTTATATGTCATTTTAGCAATGGGCACATAGAGGCAGTTACTTTTCTGTCGTAATTGCTCCCATATCCACTTACTACTGGTATATAACCCAACCAAGCACTAACGAGTTTAACCCAAATTCCACTTTTCAATAGCATTTTTAACATGGCTTTTCATGGAAAACGCTAACTAGAGAACCTAAAACACCTACTAGTGTTGAGAACACAAGTTTCTAAAACAATACCTAAATTAAACTAGTGGGAGTATTTAAATTGTCTTTTGCACTCTAACAAGCTACATATATTGCTGAATTATATCATAATTCACGAGTTATTTTTGAAAGGGCTATTGGTATCTCATGCGTACTATTTTATGTTGGTATAAGCTGTCGTAAGAAGAAATTATTAGTACTTCGAAGTGCAGAGCAATAGAGCACCTATCTTACTGTAGACTCCGCTAGTATGCTACCTATCTTATTGTAGTTGAAAAGCTCGAACTATCTGCCCAGATTAGTCCATTTATGTCCATCTCGCCAATGCACATTATTTTTGCCTTTGCATTCTTGAAGTTCTTGAGTAATTTTTGGCAAAATTTTCAGACGATGCTAAATTCCAAAGATCTCAGCTTTGTGGGGTATACATACAAAAACTTTGACGCGGTGAAAGGCATAAAACGTTCAGGTTTGTCTCTTACCATGACATTGTTACTCCATTAAGATATTGGACCTTTGTTGAATTATCTAAGCATAGTCAGTTTTTAAAGAAGCTTAATCTGTCCATGGAATTTTCATAAACCACAGTATGTTAGTATATGCTAGGTGTGTATATGACATGTAGAGGACATTATGTACAATTATTACTTCTGAAACTTAAACTGTATGCAGATTTGCAAAGGAATTCATCTCTACCAAGGCGTTCCATTGGGTCCATATTCGGTAATATACATTTTGCCCTTTTTCATATGACTTTTTTCTTTGACACGCGTGTGACATTTGTTGCCACCACTGCCTCCATCTTCTTTTATCTTACTTGGATATTTGAAATCTCAGGCCCACCAGGCATGGATTCGCCTGTAGAACCAAACGGAAGGGACACACACATGCACACAGTTTCCTCTGGTGACCCAATGGTTCCCTGACCTTCGGTGCTCCTTATTCTCTGAAATTTTCAACAAAACCAGCATGCGGACACCTGAATGATGTGACTTCATCTAGACAACCTGCTCGTTTTTAGCCAGGTTTCCTGTCTGTTAATTATCTGCAAGCCTACTGTAGAAATCCAACATAAAGCTCTGGTTGTAAATTAGCATGATAGGGACTTCAACAGAAAGCCCATCATGTACTGAGGGCTCATCAGACATGGGGCAGATTTTGGAGAAATTGCACCTTGCGGCTGGCTGCCCAGGTTGGCAGAGCAAATTGCGGCCTTCTCTTGTGGCAGTTCCCGGTCCGCTAACATTTGATCATGGAACGAAAATAAGATGTTCTTGCGGCAGGAACTCTCATTGCTAGCTATTGTTGGTTTCGGTGTTTGTCAAGTATCATGAAGTATTCTCGTAGCAGGGTTGTTGTAGCTTTCTACTAGAAATTTTGTTTTGAGTCTGAGGCTGTGCTCTTGATCAGAGGTTTCAGAGAAGGCCTTCGGTGAACCTTGACCCATCTTTTGGTGGAATTTCTTTTTTATCTTTTTGGCCGGATGAAGTTAAAATGGTTGCATTTATGCGGCAGACTTGGCTTATCGGTTTCTTCAGGTTCAGGTACATCAGTCATCTAAATCCCTCTTTTTACGACAAAGAGATGACAACGTCAGGCTGTAAGGCGTCACCAAGGACGTATCATTTTAGAAAGTACCTACTCATTTTAGCAGCGTGCATGCACCCAACTCGTTCTGCTGCCACCCATGTGTAAAGAATGTGACCTTTGTTGAAGCTTCGAAACAAACATTAGGAACTACTAGTATAACCGGATCCTGACTTTGATCCGGTCCAGTCTCCTGACCCGAATGAGGTTCGTCGCACAGCATCTCCGACAGCCCAGACCCAAAACCAATCAACCAGATATTTAAATCAGCAGAGAAGAAAACGATATGTTCTAGCCTTCCACGGCTAAATTAACACACGTTGGCAGCATGTCATACGTGACGACCAAGTCGATAGATCTACTAGAAGCAGGGTAATGTACTAATGTGACCACAACCACATAAAGATTCCTCATCTGTTTAGGCTTGGGAGTCTATTGTGGCACACGTGCGTGGTTTGCTCACAGACAAAACACAATTCAAGCTTCAAAGATAAGCAGTTATCTCTGGCACTGTCCTTCCGGAGAGGTACCGGCCGGTGAGCTGGAGCTCTCGATGAGTCACGTTCGGTCGATCCAGCGGTCTCTCACGCAACCCTAGTCAATTAGAAGCAAACTCAAAGTTTAGAAACAATACGTCCCTTTTAACTGGAGAGTGCTTGCAAATAGTATGAACCATCCATTGGCTCAAATCTAATGTTCTAAAATTAAAGGTACCAAACAAAATATATTTAAATATTGATAAAGATTTTCTTAAATATTGAGAGTAAGAACGCACATTCATCTGTTCCAAACTAGAAGGATGTAAATCTAATAGAAAATAGATTTATACGTGATATGTTTCTGTTTGCATTGTTTCCTTAAGATTTACTACTTGGTTACCATTCACAACTGTGGCTTACTTGTGGCTGCAACATGTGCCGATCAGTGTTCCCGAACACGTGTAGGATGTCGATGGTTCCTACACAAGTCCCACCTCAGTTTTTGGCACCGAACAACGCTGTCACCAGATACACGCCTCCCGTACCCGTACTTTCCTTTCTCTAAAACATATCTCTCCCAATCAAAAGAAAAAAAAAATAGAGAAAGAGAACTGCTTCGTTCCCGACAGCTTCAACCATGGGGATTTGACCCCGAACTGGCGCTACGAACGTCTGTTCGATGGCATGAAACGTTGCTCATGTTTCAGCGGCTGAGGCCTTCCCACCTTGATTTATGAATCACCTTGTCAGGCTCAGGAACAGGGAGATTGATCCCAACTGCCAGAGAGTTCCTTTAGTCCGTGCCGCAACAAAGCTCAAGCCCAACGGCTGGAGCCTCCATTTTGTGCAGTAGCTGCACAGCATCGAGCCAGAGAGCCAGCGATTCCGATGATTGGAAGTTTGGAATGTTCCTCCCTCCGTTCGTCCAGAAACAAGTACGAACTCGATCAAGAGTAGACAAAGGAATTGAACGGAAGAATATTGGGTAACGGAGCCGGTTTCTCCGGGCGTAGGCCGTTGCAGGTAGTGCTGTCTAAACCGGCTATGCCAAGCGGGCCAGCCTGAAGCATGAAATTTTTTACCCGATCTAAACATGGCACGACCCGTTTAGTTTCGTGTCGAGCTAGAATGACCCAAGGCTGCGTGTCGTGCTTGGGCCAAAGAGACAACCCAATAAACGGCACGAGCACGACCCGTTTAACGCTGGCCCGATGAAGCCCAATGAGCAGCACGAAAGCACGACCCATTAAATTGTAGGTGAGCACGCAAGGCCTACCACAAGGTAGAAAACAACCCAGCAAGGTGAGCAGGCCATCCCAGCAAGTTACCAAGGAGCTGATTGGTTGGCCGCATGTCCTCTGGCCAGGCCCGTCGGATGCAACTTCGGTTTGATTGGTTTGTGGTCAAGCTATCGGACCAGGCCCGACGGATGCAGCCGTACCGTTCGAGCAGGCTCCGCGGAAACGTTAAAATCAAGCGTCTCTCGCGAGCCAGGCCCGACGGATGCAATCGATACTCATACGCTCACCTTTCTATCGCCAATTCACACGGCGTCTGCGTCAAATCTCGCGGCACTGGAGAAAGGGGAGGGAGCAGTGGACATGTTGCCTTACGCTTCTGTAGGGATGGTCCCGGAGTGGGCCTTGAAGTTGAAGGTCGCCCTACGATGCGCCACCATCGTAGCCGGCCGGATTCAGATGTCGCCCATCTTCCGAGTGGTTCAGGCGTTGGTCTGTGTTTTTCACTGGTTTCTGTTTCACTTTTCTAGTTATCCACATCGATTACCCCATCCCGATAGAGTAACAGTGTTGGCAGAATCGCAATTCTATTCGTTTTATTTTCTGCCTATGATTTTCTCTCTTCGAAGGTGAGTAGTTCTACTTGGAGTTTCTCTCTTCCTTCTATACGTAGCAGTGAATGATAGATAGTCGTGAGTCGTGACGCATCCGCTGCTGCTCGCCACACTGCCGCCGCCGTCGTTTGCTAGAGCTGCAGCTTCTCGCCCGCAAGGTCACCGTCGATGCTCGTCTACCACAGGGCTCCGAACATTGTCGCGCCGCGCTGGGCAGGGAGCTCTCGATGAGGGCGAGCGAGCCGTCGTGCCACCGTGCCTGATGGGCTGACTAGGCCAGCGTGCCTGTCGGGTCGGCCCACCATGACTAACTAATTTCGTGCCATGCCTCGGGCCGGCGGCAGAGCCCGTGGGCTGGCACGACACGATCCGATATTGATTCCGTGCTGTACTGGCTCGAAACTAAATGGGCCGTGCCGTGCCGGGCGGCCCATTTGGACAATACTAGTTGTAGAAAATATTAAAGTGGACTGGTTCCTTGCGTGAAAACGATCCACGCCCTCCACGTGGGCCGGAACACCGGCACATAATTACGGGCACAGGGAAGCGTGAAGCCGTAGCCACCATTCACATATGATTGAAGCTATGACGACTTGACAAGGCAATACAATTTTGATATAATTATTTTAGAAGGATTAAGAATGTCTCTGTAAACCATTGATTTCTATTTTTATTCTAATTTTGCATGCCTTGTTCTACAAATATTGTTAATCTGTAACAAGCCATATAAATTGCAAACGAATGATGAATGAAATGATAACCAAATAGAACAGTCATTCACCCTACTACTAATAGCTACAATAAGTAATAGTAGTAAAACAAGGAGAGGTGATAGCAAGGCAAATTGAGAGTGAATTCAAAACTCTGGCTGGGGAGGGGTCAACATGGAGATGGTATGCTAAGAAAATTGGTGAGAAGCAATACCAGATGAGATTCCCAACGGCAAAAAGACTTGATGAAGCAGCTCACTTCATTGATATGAGGCTAAGATCAGTACCTTCAACAGTGATTGAGATTAAAAAGTGGGACTCAGGAATAGGAGCCAAGGCTACTATGCACGAAGCATGGTTCAGGGTCAAAGGGATTCCGCTGGACAAGAAATCCATTCCAAACATATGCCAGATTGGATCTCTGGTTGGGCTGATTCAGGAAATAGACAAAGAAAACAGGATGAAGTTTGATTTTGTGAGAATCAAAATTGCGTGTAAAGAGGTGGATAAGGTTCCAGCGGTGGTTGAGGGCTTGCTGGGAAAGAAATATCTTTATGATTTCTTTTTCCAACGCGAAATGCCATAGGAAGGATCAACAAACAAGGCTAGAAACAAGTAGATAAAGAAAATGCAATGATGAAAGGGAGAAAAATAATGAGATACAACAGCAATCCAACACAGGTGGAAGCAAGTTCCAGTCCGCACCACCAAAATTGATGACCAATGCTCAAAAAGCGTATACAACTATGTTTCCTTCTTAGAATCAGGAGAGTGAGCCTAGGAAAGGAAAGGGTGTGATGGAGGAAGTTATAGAAGATGATAGTGAGGATGATGAAGGGCTAAAAATGGGAGATATGATTGTTCCAGGAAGGGAAACCTTAAATGTCGGTTAGACAAGTGGAGAACCAGGATTTATTGAAAATGAGAGGAAGCTTTGGGTGATGCAGTTTCAGAGTAATCATTCTGTGGTGATTGACGAATATGGTACTAATCTGTTCATGTCGAAACTGCACCCTTTGGCTACTTTTAAGGCCAAGAATGCAATTCAGTCAGCAGGGAAGATACTTGATGGGTCTCATGAGTTATCCATGTCAACAATGAAGCTGGTTAGTGGATAGGTGATGGTCCCTAATAAAGAAGGACAATTACATAGCAAAATAGGAGGATGCATAGCAACATCTCCTAGCCCGGAAAGAGGAACACAAGAGGGCCCTCAAATGGAGTGTTCTAGCCAAGAGCCGGAACAAGAGGTGGAGACACAAACAAGCATGGATAATATGGAAATGCATGCACAGGAAGGGGAGGAGGATAGACAACTTCCAAGAAGCATGGAAACAATACAAGAGATGGAGGAAAGTATGAAAAAGCAAGAGGAGGTACATGAGCAAGTAAGGGAGGTCAGGGAAGAAGAGGGTATCAATCATAAAGTGAAAAGACAATCGAAGATCAATAAGGTGGAGCCATCAAGGAAAAGTACAAGGCTGAAACGCCAGAACATAAAAGTTGTAGAAAAGGCTGAAATGCTAACCAAGAAGAGGAATCTTGAAGGTAATGCCTCATTCTCAAATTGCTTTTCTATTCTGGATAATAACGTTCTTCTTGATAAATCTTAAAAAATAGGAGTGAAAGTTAATATAAATAATTTGGACCAAATTGATGTTTTAAAGAATCTGATAATAAGAGACAGGTTCCTAAGGAAAATAAGGAGGTTATGGAGGAATCAGCTGGCACCTCTGAGGCTCAGCTATTGATAGAATGGCAACATGACTCATCTGATGAGGATGAGTTCCAAGTAGTAGAATACAAAAGTACCAGGAAAAAAAAGAAAGAGAAGAAATCCTTCTGTGGGTCAAAAGATAAATACCTGGCATCACCTTCAGTGAGTCCAGAAAAAGGAGACGGTCCAAGAACTAGCTCTGGATTGAATCTTAGGAAGGAAGTTAAATATAAGAAGCATAAAAATGAATGGACTTATTTGGAATTGTAGGGGAATAATAAGAAAGGCCTCAGTCCTTTCTTAAGGGATTTAATTCATGAGAATGAGCTTGATTTCCTGGGGGTGCAAGAAACAATGAAGAGATCTTTTTCTGATAAATTCTTTAGGAAGATAGATGGTGCCAAATCTTTTGCTTGGCATCGGGTCCCATCTAAAGAGAAATCAGGTGGAATATTATGTGGAGTTAACCTGGACCGATTTGATGTCATTTTCTTTCATTCAAAGGAGTTTTCAGTCTCGGTTGAAGTCTTGGATAAAAAAATGGTTACAAACATGTGTCTGATTTTTGTTTATGGTCCAGCTCAGGAAATCGATAAAGAGCAATTCCTGTTAGAATTTTCTCAAACTTGTAATGGGGTTAAGTTACCAATGCTAATAGGTGGTGACTTTAATATCGTAAGATATAGTTTTGAAAGGAACAAAATCTTTCACAACAATAAATGGAGTGATATGTTTAATAATATCATCAATACCCACGAGTTGAGGGAGCTCTATTTGGTGGGAGGCAAATACACGTGGAGTAACAATCAACATGATTCAACCCTTGAAAAGTTGGATAGGGTCTTGATGAATAAAGAATGGGAAACTCTTTTTTCCACTTTCAAGTGTGAGGAAAGACCGAAGATACATGTCACATCACAATCTAATTTTGTTCTCTGCAGGACATAAAAAGCAAAGTAAGAAAAAACCCTTCAGGTTTAACCTTACTTGGCTAAAACAACAAGATTTCAAAAAGAAAGTTGTAGAGATTTGGAAGGAAAAGGTGATAGCCAAATCAAATTTGGACAAGTGGAATATTAAAAAAAAAGATTAAGGAAGTACTTTAAAGGCTGGGGTGACAAAAAGAAGGGCGAAGAGAAAAAATTAAAAAAGGAGTTGCAAGAGGAGTTACTGCATCTGGAATGCTGGGAGGAGGATAATACTTTAACGACAGTTATGTTGCATAGAAAAACTGAGATCCAAAAAGAACTCATGAAAATGTTAGAACTTGAGGAAATTTATTGGAATGAAAGATCTAATTGTTCCTAGTTATTAAAGGGGGATGACAATACTGACTATTTTCACAGGATTGCTAATGGAAAAAAAAATGCAAGAACACTATATACTCCCTGCAGCATGAAGGGAGGACTATAGAGGGGGATGAGGAAATTTTATCCCATGCAACAGAGTTTTATAAACAATTGTTCGGGCAGGCCGAAAAGCCAAATTTCAGTCTGGACCCTATGTGCTGGACTGAAAGTGAAAAGGTTTCTGAATCCGAAAATGAGGAACTCTCTAAAGGTTTTATCGAGAAAGAAGTTAAAGAAGCAGTGTTCTCCATAAAAAAAAACACTGCTCCTGGACCTGATCATATCCCAATAGAGTTCTATCAAGAATGTTGGGATGTCATAAAAAGTGACTTGATGGGACTCTTTGAAGACTTTGAAAAAGATCAGTTAGATATAAGCAGAATGAACTATGAGATTATTATCTTATTGTCTAAACTAAAAGAGGCAAATAAAATTCAACAATATAGACCAATATGTCTTCTTAATGTCAAGTACAAGATCTTTACCAAAGTGTTAACTTTGAGAATAGAAAAGGTGATGGACAAATTAACCAGCAGGGGACAAAATGCTTTTATCAAAGGAAGAAATATCATGGAAGGAATCATGTGTTTACATGAAATTCTGCAATGGAGTGGTTCTGAAATTAGATTTTGAAAAGGCCTATGATAAGATAAGCTGGGATTTTCTATTCAATTGCATGGAGATGAGAGGTTTTGGGGCTAAATGGTGTAGTTGGATGAAAACAGTAGTAACTAAAGGGACCCTTTCGGTCAAGGGCAATGATAGCATTGGGCCATACTTCCAAAGTGGAAGAGGTGTCAGACAAGGGGATCCTTTATCCCCCTTTCTGTTCAATTTAGCAGCTGATACTCTGGCTAAGATGATCAGAATGGCACAAGTAAATGACCTAATTGTGGGATTGGTGCCACATTATATCAATAATGGAGTAGTAGCTTTACAATATGCAGATGATACCATTATTTGCTTGCAAGATAATAAAAAAATGGCAATGAACCTTAAGTTCATGCTATATATTTACGAAGAGATGTCAGGCCTCAAAATCAACTTTGCAAAAAGTGAAGTGTTAATGATCATGCAAGATGAACAAAAAATGCTGAATTATGCTAACATGTTTAATTATGCCACTGGTACTTGGCCAATTAAATATCTTGGGGTGCCTGTGTCACACTCAAGGCTACATGTGGTGGATTGGGTCCCTGTAGAAGGGAAATTAGGGAAAAAACTAGATGGGTGGCAAGGAGGAAGTCTTACTTTGGGAGGAAGAAATATTCTAATCAACTCTAGTTTGACCAGCATACCGACATACCATATGTCAATATATCTTCTCCCAAAGACAAATATTGAAAGAATGGATAGAATCAGGAAGAGATTCTTTTGGCAAGGAGGAAGTCTTAAAAAGAAATACCATTTAGTGAAATGGAAGCTAATTTGTAGGCCTAAGAAAAAGGGGGGCCTCGGCATAAAAAATCTAAGTTAATTAACATCAGTCTGCTAGGTAAATGGTGGTGGAAGTTAGAAAAGGGTGAAGTGATGTGGCAAGAAATTGTTAAACAAAAGTACGTCAAAAATCAGCCCATATCACAGATTAAATATAGGCAAAGTGATTCTCCTGTATGGTCTGATCTACTCAAAATAAGAGAGACCTACCTTAAAGGGAGAGTGGTGATGATTGAGAATGAAAAAAAAAACTGATTTCTAGGCTGATAAATGGTGCGGCAACTTCTCCCTTAGTGAGAAATTTCCAGAACTTTTTGATATTTGTAATAAAAAGAAGGCTACAGTAGCTGGAATTGCAAATAATAACTGGCATTTGTCTTTCAGACGATGGTTGTCTGAAAGCCTGCAGAATGATTTGAGACTACTAAGAGAGATGCTAATGACAGTAAGACTAACAAATGAAGATGACAAGCCAAAATGGGTGGGAGGAAAAAGTGGCCAGTTCTCTGTGAAATCCTTGTACGATATGCTACATAAGGATCTACCCAATAATGCCAATTCCCTTTTATGGAAAGCAAAAGTACCACTTAAAATAAAAAAATTTCTGTGGCTAATTCAACAGGACGCCATTTTGACCAAGGATAATATGTTGAAAAGAAACTGGAAAGGTGATAAAAAGTGTGCATTCTGTGATAAAGATGAAACTATAATGCATCTTTTCTTTGAATGTGTTGTAACTAAATACGTGTGGAGTATTATTGCTCTGTCAATTGGTGCTAATTGTAGACCAGAAACACCTGAACAATACTTGGCCTGGGTTCAATATTATCTCCCTACCGGGAAAAAATTTCATGTAGTAGGATTGACGGCTGTTTTCTGGGCCATGTGGAAACTCAGAAACAGAGTGTGCTTTGAGAAAAAATTGATTAGATCTCCTAATGAGATCGTGTGTTATGCATGTGTCTTTCTTACATATTAGGCAGGTCTGCAAAAGGAGGTGGACAAGGAAGCTCTGGAAGCTGATGCGGCGATTCAATAGAGGTTCATCCAAGAAGTGAGGAAGAGAATTCAGGCAACGACTGGAGTCTGATGCCAGGAGGAGGATAAGAAGTCCAACAAGATGTGGTGGTGGTGGTGGTGGGGGGGGGGGGGGGGGTGCAAGACCCAAAGAAAGGAAGTTTGACAGTTAGTCGGAAGCTTAATTGATCTGTTTGCTGAGCTAGATGCTCTGTAATAGGAGCTGTCTTTTGCTGGTCCTGTAGGAGTTCCTGCTTTTTGTTCTTAGTTTATTTTGTTTTCGATACTGTGGAAACAACTTAGTGGATACTTTGTGATTTTGTTACCTAGTAATGAAATTCCAGGACAAGCCCTGTTATGGAAAAAAAGTAATAGCTACAATAGGATCTTGTCTCCGCTTCCACGTCTCTAGATTCTAATTCACATTCTCAATGATCAATATATCAATCAATAATTAATTAGATAACACACAAAATAATTATATTATTTTATCATGTATACAAACATACAATTTGTATCATGTCAACGATAACACTTGTCTATCCTTCTCGAACATTTGTCTCATCTTATCTAAGGCTTATACTAATCCTGGGTCTTTAAATTCTAAGCTATAATAATCAATACAAATTGTGTAGCTGATTAGTAAACCGAGTAAATAATGAGGTATTCACGTCTCCAATAGACATATTTTAAGAATATGAGTGGAACGGTCTTATCATATTTTACTCACTTGTTATTATTGTGATAATTTTTATTTTATATCTTATTCCTCATTTGATCAACAGTCTAGATCGCAATAATTTTTGGTACTTCTAAGGGTGCGTTTGGATCCCAGGCGAGAAAAATTCTAGCCTTGCCAAGCTAGGATGGGCATTTGGATCCCTTAAACGATCCTAACTTAGCTCACCTGATGCGACCAGGAAAAGATTGCCTCCGCGAGAGAGCCGAATCGGCTCGCTCTCGACGGCAAAATCGCACGCGCGAACAGATTTTTCCTAACGACTGCCGTTTTCTCGCTCTCCACGCTATCCTCTTCCTACGGCTTCGCTCTCCAGGGAAGACCATTGGAAGTCATCAAGCAATACGTTCATGGATGGGTTTCTCGAACCTACCCATGTATGATGTGATTCTTTATCAGTTTGAGTTTTGTAATAAGTATTTTCTTTTATGCTAGATTTAAATAGGAAAATAAGGCATGAGTAATCATGTCTTTTATGCTTACATTTTGCACAAGTTTTTTTTAATCCTTTTGATTGAAGTAGAGAAGAAAAATGCACGTGCAATGTATTTACTTGATTTGTTATTGAATATAAGAGGTTGTCTGCAGTTTCAAATTTTCTATTATCTTATATTCTAATATAATTCGATGGCAGTTCAATGCATAGAAATATTTTAACTTCATCAAGTTATATTGCCATAGTAGAGACAAGATTGTAATATATATTTCATTTGTTAGCCCAACAGGTAAAAACTAGCTTGGCAAACTAGCCACCACTACCAAATGATTAGCTAAGCTCAGCAAACCAACCAAATGATTAATACCAGCAAACTTGCCGTAGCTGGCAGCGGGTAGTTTGCCCAGCTGAGCTATAGCCAAAACTAGCTGAGGTACCAAACGCACCCTAAATATCTCACAACACCGTAAAAGATCAATTTTAACTGACAAATGGTACGGTTTACTGGTTCAGTCACAATACGTTTCCATGAGTCAAGGATTGAACCATAGAAGGTTCGATTCGAAGTCCCAGTCTTCTGTGAGAGAGGGCCATGGATTGAGCAAGCAGACCTTCATTGCAAGCGAACAATAGGGGTTCTATCATTAATTTTACTTGACTAGTCAGCGTCAGCAAGTACATATTAATTTAGCAAGTACTCTCTCCGGATTTAAATTATTGATATAATTGACTTTTTTAGCTACGATTGATCATTCGTCTTATTAAAAAAATAAAAAATTATAAAATATATTATTACGAATTATTTTATCATTGAAGAAACTTTTAATCTATTTTATAACTTTTAACATTTGAATAAATGTTTTGAATAAGATGAATGATCAAATATAGTTAAAAAAATTAACTGCATCAATAATTAAAATCAGAAGGGAGTACGTATCATTTTAGCAGCGGACATGCACCCAACTCGTTCTGCTGCTATCCATGTCTAAAGAACGTGACCTTTGTTGAAGCTTCGAAACAAACATGAGTAATAAGGCATGTGCCTAGTAATAACTACTACTAGTATAACCGGATCCCGACTATGATCGGTCCAGTCTCCTGAACCGGAAGAGGTTCATCGCGCAGCATCTCCGACAACTCAGACCCAAAACCAATCAACCAGATATTTAGATCAGCAGGGAAGAAAACGATATGTTCTAGTCTACCACTTCCACGGCTGGACTAACGCACGTGGGCAGCATGTCATCTCAACTCTCAAGTCACAAGTCTCGAGCGACGCACGTCGACGCGACCAAGTAGATGGATTTACTAGAAGCGGGGTTGCAGAGAAAGGGTATTGTACTAATAATGACCGCACAAAGATTCCCCATCTGTTTAGGCTTCGAAGTTGATTGTGGCACACGTGCATGGTTTGCTCAAAGACAAAACACAATTCAAGCTTCAAAGATACGCAGCTATCTCTGGTATACTGTCCGGAAAGGTACCGGCCGGCGAGCTCGAGTTCTTAATGAGTCACGTTCGGTCGATCCAGCAGTCTCTCACGCAATCCTAGTCAATTAGAAGCAAACTCAAAGTTTAGTGACGCCACGTCCTTTTTAACTGGCAAATGGTACGGTTCCATGAGTCAAGGATTGAAACATAGAATAACAGGGAGGTTCAGTCACTGGCTAGAAGGTTCGATTTGAATTCGCAGTCTGCGGGGCGAAAGAGCCACGGATTGAGCAAGCAAATCTTCACCGCAAGCGAACGATTCTATCACTAATTTACTTGACTAGTCAGCAGTCAGCCAAATGTAGTCCGGGAACAGTGTAATTGTCGGAAACTCAAAAACGTGTCCCATTGGCACCAGCAAGCTAGAATGGCCGTCTGTCAGCCGGTGACTGACTGACTGGTCGTGGAAGCACCAGCAAGCAGCATATCAGCCCCGCTCGGCCACTCGCGAGCGCGAAGTTAATGATAGAATCTGTTAACTTTTTGGGTCGATCCAGAACTCAATCACCTCTTTTAACCAAAAATTCATTTGTAACCTACTAATTGCCACTCATTTTCTCCTGGCGCGGTCACCCAAGCATATGAAACTTGCATCACCCAATTTCTGGTCTCTCCCAGACTGTCGTGGGGGCAGGAGGCGGTCTCTGCATTGTAGAGAGCACACTGAGGAATCGTTGAACAACCCGGCATGCGTCAGACCGCGATATGTGTGTTTCGAGCGGTCCACATGTTCTAGACACATTGGTGGTCGTCGTCATGGAAAGGAGCATATATAGCGGTTCACTGTACCGTTGGGATGCAGTGTACTATCGCAGAAGCGAAATATTTTTGGATTTTTGCATCCCGCGGTCCAAGTTCCAAGTCCGCTGCGGAGATTTGGACGTGCCCGAGCGTGACTGGTATGCATGCTGTCGACAAGGAGCCGGCGAGCCGCCCGGCCCTGCGGCGAGTGATGTGCGGCCTCATGCCGAACTGAGGATGCGCACGGGAAAAATGACGTGAAGATAGCATGCGGAAGAACCCAAGGCTGCAAGAGAAGTTTAATTTGGAGCCCGGCCGGTCGGGGGGATCAAACTGTTAGCGCGCGCGTTCCGTTTTGGAATAGGGAGATCAAACTGTTATAGCGTCTGGAAGGTCAGCTGTTCAATACGCCAGTAGCCCGTGGCTTCAACAATATGTACATGACATTGTATATACAGATATCATGAACGGAAAATAATACTACAGTGACGGATCCAGTACCAAGGCCAATGCTAGAGAGAGTGCTAGACTCGGTCGGCCGTACCGGCGACGGCCGAACCGCTTGCTGCCTGGGCGCCCCGTGGACCACCACCGCCGAGCTTCCACGCCAGCGCTAGGTAGACCGCAACGGCGCCGGCGAGGAAGACGAAGACGAGCCACGCCGGCTCGAACGACCTCGGGGGGAGCATCATGCCGACGCGCAGCGTGAACGACACGAGCACGAAGGCCACGGCCATGACCATCGCCTGCTTCTGCACCCTGGCCACGGCCGCAGGGTTGGTGCCGGACTTGGCGACTATGGAGAACATGGACAGGCCCAGGCTGGTGAAGAGGCCAAGGCAGATGAAGGCCATGTCCACGCTGTACAGAACGGGAACTCCGGCGCCGGGCTTGCTGTTGCTGGGCAGGTTCACGAACAGCACGATCGACGCCGACGCCGCGAAGAGGCAGACGGTATGCACGCTCTTCGCCACGCGCTTCGCCTCCACGTCCACGTCCTCCTCCGAAGTCGTTCTATCTTGGCTCTGCTCGTCGCCGGCGACTGTCACCGGCGGCGTCGCCGCCTCGACGTCGAACGCGACACCGATGGTGACCGGTGCAGCTGGCTCCTGCTGCGGTTGAGACAGAGGAGGAGAGATGTCCTGCTCCGGCACGGGCTCGGGCTCGGGCGCGGCGGCGAGCAGAAGGCTGGTCCGGTCGTTGAAGGAACCGGTGAGGCTGAGGACGCGGTTGAAGCCGTTCTTAGCGGTGGAAGCAACGGAGGGGATGATGCCGAGAGCACGCCGGATCATGTTGGAGATGACCATCTCGGTTTTAGATATCAGTTCACTTTCACTGCCAGTAGTATAGCTCACACAACAACAAAGCTAATAATAAGCTACTGAGCTCGGTTCGGTTAACTATGGATGGTTCGTTTTATTGCACGTTGCGACTCCACAGAGATATGGAACTCCAGCGTAAGAAACGAAATAGTGGTCTAAAGGACAGACTTTTCGGAGCATTGCCGGAAGACTTGTTGGCGATCTAGTTGTCATGGCTGCTGCCATGTCTGCGTGCCTGCTGACGGTGGTACTGGCATCAGTACTCAAACGTCATCTACAAATCTCTGGCGGTGGCCACTGGGCAATAGTTTAGTGTCTTTTGTTTCTGTAAGGCCACGTCATCTACAAACCAGCTGACACATTTGGCAACTACGTTCATGGCGACGGTGAATGACTGGGTGAAATCACGGCGCCAACAAAAATAACTGCATCTTCATCCGCTGTCAACAATACAACTATCAGACATCGTAATTGCAGAGAATTAAGATACATGTGGACTGTTTATCGAGCCAGGCATCTCTTCAGTAGTGTTTTTTTTAATGAAATATGTATTAATATTCTACCTTATGTATCGATTGATACATGTGGCTGTAATAGTGGTGAACCTCTTCAGTACTGTATATCCGATAAACCATAAAGACACCAGCAACGACAACGTGAAAAACTCGGTCCAATGAAATCCGCAAAATGAACGTCATACGAGACGGTGTCATATCAGTCTTTGTCGGGCAAACCTTCGGCGCCAAGCATGCATTGATCAATTGATGTGCTATTAGTCCAAGCAGAACATACATATATAATGTAGACTACTAAGAAAATCGTCGAAAGTAACATAAGCTTATCTTCGTTTCTGGACCAGGAATTGCAACGGCCTTGATCGCGACTCTTCAAACCTGTTGCAGCTGACGGGTACACATATTTTTGAGGAATTCGGGCGGCTGGGGGGGGGGGGGTCATTTCATTTCATAAATGCATACACGAGCAGGTGTTACATGTCACGTATGATAGATACAGAGAGGGGTTGAGAGGAGAACATCGAGATCCAAACATGGGTGACATAGCGATCGGCTTGCGGCAGCCTACATGACCATAGTTCGGTGTCCTCGCGACATCCTACGAGTAGCCTAGCATAACAGGGGGGCATGAAGCGGAACACGATGTCATGACGATGCTTCCATAGTTGCCAGTAGCAGAGGAGAAGGAGTGCGTTGAAGTGCGCATGGGGCAAGGCAGCCGGAGGTTGGACCGCCCACAAATAGGACACATCCCCCTCGGTGAGTGTAATGCCAAGGTGGCGCCAGAAGCCACCAGCAAATTCGCACCCTGTAATGAGATGTATGACACTCTCAACATATCCATTGTACAACTCGCAAAGATCGGTGTCGACACAGTTCTTTAGCAGATTTTTCTTCGTTTGAATTCAGTTTTATACTAACAGCCAGCCAAAGAACTTCACCCTCGGAGTACACATATCTAGTTGCACCCATCTTTGCCTTTGCTTATCTTCTAGAGACAGCGAGGATTGCACACGAGCCTTATTGGTTTACCAGTAGTGACATACTAGTATTTAGCCCCTATTTAGATTCTCTAGTTGGTTAAACTTTAACCTTCTAAAGTTTAGTCAGCTAAAATTTAGTAGGAGGTACATGTTTGGATCGATAGCTAAAATCCTTGGTTAAATAAAAAATAGATATGTCTACCCTTTATTAACTAACTAAAAAGTGGATATATGTGTGGTTTGAAGAAAAATATCATATGTGAGGAGGGATAGTTTTGAATTTAGTTATCTTTTCTCAAGTTTAGGAGATTTTAGAAGGGTTGGGGTGACTAGAGAACTAAAGTTTAGGAACAGGGCTGACTAAAGTAGATTTTAAAAAATCATATTTAGAATAAAAGTGATTAAAATTTAGCCAACTAAAATTTAAGAGGTAAATCCAAATAGAGGCTTAGTATCAATCACTGAGAGGGACACAATCATATCTCTAACAATCTCGTCAGTTCAATGTTGACGAAGCTGTCCGGCCACGTCGTCCTCAGTTCACACGACGTCGTCTCCAGTTATATCTGAAGTTACGCATGGCAACAACTTATCTAGGCGAGCCGAACTATTTGTGTAGATAATTGAACTGTTGTCTCTCCTCAAGTCGATCAAGTTAAACCAGCGATTGATTACGACACTGCCAGTGTGATCTAACGTGTACACACCCACCCACACACACTAGTTAGTGTGATATAACCGACTGAGTATATATAGACCGATCAGTGAAAAATGGAGGGAAACGGGTAGGATTCTGTGACATCCCAAGTCACCAAGTAAAAATGTCAAATAACTAAATTGCCAAAGAAAAAGGGAAATAATTTAATTAGTTAATTTCATCAATTGGCCACTTAGTATCTTTTCAAAAACTTTGCAAAACTCAATGGAAGTGTGCACATATTTTTGCATATTCCAGTGGAGCATGTCAAGAAAGAATTTTGGGGAATTTACTAGAATTTTTGGTAAAGTTTTAATACCCCTAAAAATTCCCTAAGTGCAGAAAACAGCACCTTTGTTCCAAGAATTTTAATTAATTTTCCAGAAGGAATTTCGACGTGGCCCCAAACACAAAGTTGGCAAGTAGGTTTTGCTGAACTTACACAAAAATTGGCTTAGAGTTTGGAGCATCGAAGCTTGGAGATTTATGCAAAGTTCCGAGCACTATTCTAGTCAATCGGGTCAACAGCTCTCTGTCCTTGGGTCACTCTTCGATCGACACCACCGTACCTCTCCCGCCGGCCACCGATCGCCTTCTCTCTCTTGTCCATCCCGGCCACTGCTCCGCCTGCCATCGCTGTGCCACCGGCGCCGCTTTGAAGACCCCCCCCCCCCACCGACGAGCCACTCTCCCACGGCCAGCTCACCCCCCCTCTCTCTCTCTCGGTTATAAGCGCCCCGGCGGCAAAAGCCATTCCCCGCTCTCCCAGCGAGTACAGCCCCCCCATACCTCCCTCCACCCCCTCTCACCACTCCAGGAACCCTCAGCACCCCCATCTCCATCGCCGGTGAACGCAACGACGGAAATTGAGCAACACCCCTGTTTCTTCCCGCCATGGCCGCCATCATGTCAAGCTTCGCCTAGGCAGCTTCCCGTTTCCTCCTCTTTCCTCAAATCAGTGCACAAGTGTCTTCCCTAGCGTGCCCCTGACCCGTTTCCCCTCTGCCGCAGAGACCTCGCCGGAATTGACGAAGAAAGGAGCCGCCGCCGTCGGGTTCCTCCCCACCCCGTCGACGAGACCCCTCCTCCGGCCCTCCCCGTCGCATCTACGGATTCTTCCCCGAAGGTATGTGCCTGTGTGCTGATCGGTTGTGCAATAAACACCGAATGCCTTCCGGGTGGGCAAAGACCTGGACCTTGTTTGATGCGCGGACCGATTGCGCTTAAATATCGGCTGCCTTCCGGGTGGGCAAATACCTGGACATAAACTGTCATTGTTATTTTGGCTTGTTTCTTTTAGATTTGATGTATTGTTTCTGAAATAAATCTACTGTAGGTACCCTAACCACGTGTAGTCGCTTAGAAACGTGCGAGAGGTGTGCGTGCCATCGAATGGATCGACCTATATATTCGGTCAAAGTTTTTCCTTGTGAGGACGTAGGAAATCGGCATATTGAGCATTTGGCATTCATGCATACCACATGCATTTATCTTGACCAAATTATGTAAAAAGTCACAATTATCACAAACAAGGGAAATAATCAAACTCCGGGTGAATGCGAATCCCTATGGCGCTTAAAACGAAAGTTCGAACTTAATTGGGACAAACTCTGCCAGGAAAGTCAGTCCCACTAAAATGAACGTAACTTCCTCGATTTTAATCTGACGAAGGCGAATAAGTACTCGTTGGAAAGCTAATGTTTTTTCCTACAAGTTTGGTATAGTGGGTGTTTCTCAGAAAAATCTGGAAGTGGGTCGAATTTTGCAAAAACAGGGAGCTTTTCTGGAATCTCAGCAGCTGTCTCATTTCTATCCGCAGTTTTTGGATGATCATAACTCTCAGAGATGTTATCGGTTGGAGATGTGAGAGTATGCGATGGAAAGATAATGAACTCCTCTACAACTTTCATAAAAGGGTCAAAAGTTTAAATTGTCCAGAAGCTACGTGTTTTTGCCCATCCCTACGAGTTACTCTGTCAACCGCCGAACTGCATGGTTTTTCGTCAAACGGATCGAACTTTTTGTGTCTCTCCCTTTATCCATCTACCCTTATGCTATTTTGAGCATGTGTGCTTAGTGGGATATTAAGTTTTGACTCACCCTTGCAAAACTTATTCCGACAGATGGTTGATTACAAGCTCACGAAGGACCCCGAGCACCTTTCCGCACGCGTTCTTGAGTTAGAACGAGAGCGTGAGGCGCTGCAGTCCGCACTTGCCGCCCGTGACACCCAGCTCGCCGCTCGCGACGCTGAGATCACGGTCCTCGAGGACAAACTGCACACTAGCGAGTTGGAGCGGGCTGATCTTTTCGAGCAGCTCCATGACGCTCAACTCATCATCGAGGGAGATGCTAGCGATCAGTTGCAGAAGCAACTGAACCAGCGTAATGCCCAACTCACTGCTGCCCAAGAGGAGATCTACTCACTTCATGGCCAGATTGACGCTCTCTTGGAGGAGCAAAGCGAGCTCCAGGCTCAACGCAAAGAAGCCCAAGATGCAAGGGATGTCATGGAAGGGAACCTCAACGACGCTCACGTCATCATCGCACAACAGGAACAGCTCATTGGGCATCTCCAAGTTGCCAATGCCCAGCTGAACGCGGTCCTTAATGCCCAACCACCCGTGCCACTCGCGGTGATTCCCCTAGACGACGCCGACTTGAGTGAGGACGGTGACTCCGGTGTTGACTACGAGGCACCCCCTGGACCGGGTGACATGGAATGGGAGTCCGATGGTAGCAGCCACACCGAGTGACTGAGGCGTACTATGTTGTGTAGGGTGGAAGCTCGTGAAACTTTGTGCTCGTATGTGGATAGTGCTGGTAGCGCTAAGTGGAGTTGTAACCTAAGCTCTTCGAGACCACGTTATTATCATGATGTAGTGATGTAACCTAAGGATTTCCATGTATTGGAAGACGTGTCGCATGTACCCATGATTTGATCATAAGTATGTTGCCTATGGTGTTGGAAAAAGTGGAATCCAAGTTATCACTCACGATCTGCACCTCTCCCTGTCAACATTTCCGTTATGAGCAATCTGAAATTTTATTTTTGTCACCATACTGTAGCTGTATTATCATATTGCCTCAGGTGATGATCGGGCTAACATGCTTTACTCCTATGGCAGATGGTGCAAACTCGCCGCGGTGGAGAGAACCTCGGTGATGCTGCTGGTGCCTCCAACACGGGTAGAAACCAGCCGCCACCCAATGCTCCGCCCATGACACCTATGGAGTAGCTCATCCACACTCAGAACGAGATGTTCCGCATGTTCATGGAGAACATGAATCGCCAAGGAGCTCCCGGACCACCACCGCAGCAGCCCTGTGAATCGTCCTACAGCGACTTTTGGGCAACTCATCCGCCCACATTCGGCGAAGCCGGTGATCCGCTGGAAGCGGATAATTTCATTCGCACTCTAGAGTCGAAGTTTGCTCTGCTCCACTGCACCGACCACCAGAAGCCCCTCTTCGCCGCGCAGCAACTCCGTAGTTCCGCAAGTGCTTGGTGGGCGAGCTACACCACTGCTCTTGCCCCTGGCCACCAAGTCACTTGGCCGGAATTCTGCACCGCCTTTCGTGCACACCACATTCCTGCCGGTCTTATGAAGCGCAAGCTGCAGGAATTTCTCAACCTGAAGCAAGGCGCGGGAACCGTGCAGGAGTACACACGGAAGTTTAACTACTTGACTCAGTATGCTTCGTATCACGCCGATACAGACGAGAAGAAGAAGGATTGTTTCCGTTCGGGCCTTACCCCGAAGCTGCAGGACCATTTGGCGCAAGTTACCGTAGCAACGTTCAACGACCTAATGAGTGCCGCCATTGTGCAAGAAGATGCCATCCGTGCTAACCAGGAGGACAAGAAGAGGAAGCGTGCTATGGGAAGTTCGTCCGGCTTCGCACTGCCCAAGTACAGGTTGGCAATCACCTCCCCGACCGGACAGAAGTTCCGAGCTGCGGTACCATCGGGAGGAGGATCTCGTCCGACCTACTCGCAGCAGCACTTCCATTCCCATGGAGGCAACCAGCAGCCCTCCTCCGGTCCCCGCCCTCCGCAGCAGACTAATCAAGTTGTGAAGCACAACTCCTCGTAGCCGTGCTACAACTGTGGCTGAACCGGTCACTTTGCCAAGAAGTGCCTCTTTCCGAAGCGCAACCAGGGAAACAACAACAACTCCAACCCCTCCGGGAACAACAACAACCACCACAGCAGCGGTAACAACCACGGCAACAATGGGAGTCGTCCCCAGTCTTCTACCCCTACCCACAAGAATGGCCGAGTCAATTATACCACGGTCCAAGAGATTCAAGTTGGAGAGCCCGTTCTCGCAGGTACGTTCTTGATCAACCAACACGCTGCTATGGTTCTTTTTGATTCAGGAGCAACGCATGATTTTATTAGTCAAGCATGTGTGAACCATCTGGAAATCACTCCCACCACTACGGGAACCCCGTACATCATCACATCCCCCGGTGGGAAAATAAGGACTCACCTCGAGTTGAGAAAAGTGCCACTTAAGTTAGCAGGCAACGTGTACCCTGCTTCGTTAATCATTCTAGATGGTCAGGGTATTGACATAATTCTTGGTATGAGGTGGATGACTAAACATAGAGCCGTCCTACACATTGAATCCCGGGAAGTGCACCTGAACTCACCTCTCTATGGTCCGTCTATTCTCCGATTGCCGTGTCCCAGATTGTCCACTCCTCAAGTGTGTCATGTTGAAGGGAAAAAGCTGGAGGATATCCCAGTGGTACGTGACTTCTCCGACGTGTTCCCAGATGAGTTACCGGGGATGCCTCCGGACAGAGACGTCGAGTTTAAGATTGAACTCCTACCCGGTACGGCGCCTATCTCTCGTAGGCCGTACAAAATGGCCCCTAATGAGCTAGCAGAATTAAAAGAGCAATTACAAGAGCTTATGGACAAGGGCTACATCCGACCGAGTTCATCTCCTTGGGGATGTCCCGCCCTCTTTGTGAAGAAGAAAGACAAGACCCTACGTCTATGTGTTGACTACAGGCCTTTGAATGCCGTAACCATTAAGAACAAGTACCCTCTACCTCGAATCGATATTCTCTTTGATCAACTTATTGGTGCTAAAGTTTTCTCCAAGATTGACCTCCAATCCGGTTACCACCAAATAAAGATCCGAGCTGAAGACATTCCAAAAACTGCCTTCTCCACGCGATATGGCCTTTTCGAATATCTTGTCATGTCTTTTGGTCTCACTAATGCTCCAGCCCACTTCATGTATTTGATGAATTCCGTGTTCATGCCAGAGTTGGATAAGTTCGTGGTCGTGTTCATCGACGACATCCTTATCTACTCGAAGTCCGAGGAAGAACACGCCGAACATCTCCGTGTTGTTCTGCAACGACTCCGAGATCACCAGCTTTACGCCAAATTTAGCAAGTGTGAATTTTGGCTAAAGCAAGTTCCATTCTTGGGTCATATCATCTCAGCGGAAGGAGTAGCCGTCGATCCTACCAAGGTAGAAGATGTGCTGAATTGGAAAGCTCCGAAATCGGTCAAGCAAATTCGTAGCTTCCTTGGTCTTGCCGGATATTATCGGAAATTTATTCCCAACTTCTCAAGCATTGCCAAGCCTATGACCAAGTTACTGGAAAAAGATGCTAAGTTTAAGTGGAGTAGTGCATATGAAGAAGCCTTCCAGTCACTCAAAAAGCATTTGACAACTGCCCCGGTTTTGGCTCAACCTGATATTACCAAACCGTTCGATGTTTACTGTGATGCCTCCAGCACTGGATTGGGTTGTGTGCTTATGCAAGAAGGCCGTGTCATTGCCTATGCCTCTCGACAGCTCCGAAAGCATGAGCAAAATTATCCCACTCACGATTTAGAGTTGGCATCCGTCGTCCTAGCCTTAAAAATCTGGCGCCATTACCTGCTTGGTAACCTTGTCAACCTCTACACCGATCACAAAAGTCTCAAGTATATATTCACGCAGCAAGAACTGAATATGAGGCAACGTAGATGGTTAGAATTAATCAAAGATTATGAATTGGAGATTCATTATCACCCCGGAAAAGCCAACGTGGTTGCCGACGCCCTAAGTCGTCGGGACCAATGCAATCACGCAGTTGTTTGTTCCATGAAAGTTTGCCCAAATTCAGATTCAAGCAAACCAAGTCTTCGTATCATCCCATTTGGATCCTTGTATAATCTAGCTCTCCTTCCTACTCTTCGCGACGAAATTGTCGAGGCCCAGAAGGGAGACGAGGGAATGGAACACATTCGACAAAACATACTCAAAGATGAGGCTACATGTTTCCGACAGGACGAAGATGGAGTGCTATGGTTCAATGATCGCCTGGTTGTTCCAAAGAAGGAGGAGTTAAGGAAGAAAATTATGGATGAGGCTCACTTGTCCAAATACTCCATACACCCCGGTAGCAACAAGATGTACCGTGGGTTAAAGGAAAAATTATGGATGAGGCTCACTTGTCCAAATATTCCATATGGGTTATCGTGGATAGGTTGACCAAATCCGCTCACTTTATTCCCGTCCATATGACCTACTCTACCAAGAAATATGCCGAACTCTACATCGCAAGAATCCTATGTTTGCACGATGTGCCCAAGACTATTATCTCTGATCGAGGTCCCCAGTTTATTGCTCGTTTTTGGGAGCAGCTGCATTCTTGTCTTGGCACCACCCTTATCCGAAGTTCTGCTTATCACCCGCAGACCGATGGTCAAACCGAGAGGCTGGACCAATATTTGGAGGACATACTGAGGGCCTGTGTTTTGGACAATCGGGACAATTGGGAAGATTGCCTTCCGTTCTCATACAACAATAGCTATCAGGAGAGTTCGGGAATGTCACCGTTTGAGGCCTTGTACGGCCACTCATGCCCAACGCCGCTGAATTGGTCCGAATCAGGGGAAAGAACTAATTTTGGTCTCGGCCTGGTCATACAAGCCGAAGAAAAGGTGCGGCAAATTCAAGCTAACATGAAGGCAGCACAATCCCGTCAAATAAGCTATGCCAACAAAAGGAGACGTCCATTGGAGTTCGAGAAGGGAGATCATGTCTATCTACGAGTCTCTCCCAACAAAGGCGTATCTCGCTTTGGAATCAAGGGTAAATTAGCACCCCACTACATCGGACCATTTCCGATCATGGAGAAGCATAGCGCCGTTGCTTATCGATTGCAACTACCAGAAACTCTTGAGCGGGTGCACAACGTTTTCCACGTATCCCAACTCAAGAAGTGTTTAAAGCCTCCGATCGACGTGGTCATTGCCGCCGCCGAACAATTGGAAGAAGACCTCTCCTACCCCGAATACCCCGTCCGAATCATTGATCAAAAGGACCGGGTAACGCGCCATCGCACCATCACCTTCTACAAAGTGCAATGGAGCAATCATACCAAAGATGAAGCCACCTGGGAGCAAGAAGAGTTTCTGAAAACCAACTTTCCTGAGTTTCTGACCTCGCAAATCCGGTAAACACCCACGCCCTCTCTCTTTTTGTTCATCCAGCTACAAATCTCGGGGCGAGATTTCTTTTAAGGGGGGAGTGCTGTGACATCCCAAGTCACCAAGTAAAAATGTCAAATAACTAAATTTCCAAAGAAAAAGGGAAATAATTTAATTAGTTAATTTCATCAATTGGCCACTTAGTATTTTTTTAAAAACTTTGCAAAACTCAATGGAAGTGTGCCAATATTTTTGCATATTCCAGTGGAGCATGTCAAGAAATAATGTTGGGGAATTTACTAGAATTTTTGGTAAAGGTTTAATACCCCTAAAAATTCCCTAAGTGCAGAAAACAGCACCTTTGTTTCAAGAATTTTAATTAATTTTCCAGAAGGAATTTTGATGTGAACCCAAAAACAAAGTTGGCAAGTAGGTTTTGCTGAACTTACACAAAAATTGGCTTAGAGTTTGGAGCAACGAAGCTTGGACATTTATGCAAAGTTCCAAGCACTATTCTAGTCAATCGGGGTCAACAGCTCTCTGTCCTTGGGTCACTCTTCGATCGACACCACCGTACCTCCCCCGCCGGCCACTGATCGCCTTCTCTCTCTTGCCCATCCCGGCCACTGCTCCGCCTGCCATCGCTGTGCCACCGGCGCCGCTTTGAAGACCCCCCCCCCCACACCGACGAGCCACTCTCCCACGGCCAGCTCACCCCCCTCTCTCTCTCTCGGTTATAAGCGCCCCGGCGGCAAAAGCCATTCCCCGCTCTCCCAGCGAGTACAGCCCCCCCCAATACCTCCCTCCACCCCCTCTCGCCACTCCAGGAACCCTCAGCACCCCCATCTCCATCGCCGGTGAACGCAACGGCGGAAATTGAGCCGCTGGCCCGGGCTCGCCGGCGCCGGCCACCCCCCGCGCGCGCGCCTGTGTGTGTTTGAAAAATGCCGAGTGGCATTTCTGTAATTTAGCCCTAACTTTGTTGAAATCTTCAAAAATTCATAACTCGAGAAATAAAAGTTCAATGAGCATGAAACCAATTTTTTTGGATTCATAAAATCCTCCTCTACCAGAAAAACAAGATGAGAGCCAGAGTTATGCAGTAGATTAATAAAATTAAATCACCAAAGTTAGAACCTTGCTAAGAGTATTAAATTCATAATTCAAAATTTATAGCTGGTAAAACCATGGGATTTGGTCAGTAAGCATTTCATGTCATTCCTAAACTTTCTACTAAAGCACATTTCCACCTTTTATGCAAATTTTAGTGTTATTGCTTAATCTCCATTTTTAGTAAATGAATTTATATAAATTCTTGGGTAGGATTTTAATTCTGGAATTTAGCATTCCTGCTCTTTGGGCATTTCTACATAACTATAAAATCTCCATGAAAAATTTAGGGCACCATCAGCATGCTCTTGTTGTTAAAGGGCCCATTTATAATTAGCTTGAAGGAATTCAAACATAAATAGTGCCTTGTTTATGCATATAGTTTTTATTAAGGATAAATCCATCTTGGGACTGCCCAGGCAACATGTGAATCTTGACTTACAGTAAAGTTTATTATTTTCCATGGTATACTCATGAATCACAATTAGCTTATATATCTAGATTGGTTTAGGGTTATAATTAAAAGTGAGCATGTCGACTTCTAGGAGGTTATAATTAACCTTGCAATATAAAGTTTCTATGTTCTCTTGCATGGGCATTATAATTGGTGAATGCACCCCGGGTAAGAATGTAGTTAAGAAGACTTGCATGTTTGCTAAGTAGGCCTTGGTATACCGAGGAAAAATACCCTGTTAATTCCTTAGCACCAAAGGTATACTTGTATTTGGGATGTAGTTGATATGCTTATTGATTGCCATGCCTCCCACTTCCCTAATTAGAAGTTTGTCCTCTTAAAAGCAGTAATTGTCAGAGTGTGTGCAAGCATGTTATCTCACGCATGAGCATCATTCCGTTAAATTCTATTTATTGAGGAAGTGCCATGAATCATCGTCCAATTCCTTACCGTGCATTGCACTGCGTTGACTAGGAAGCGAGACCGGGAGCAAGGACGTGGCAAGCAACCCTGAGGAGCCCGAAGTTGAGCTAAACCCTGTCGAGAACTCTAACTACGATCACTCCCAAGGCAAGCCCCGGTGCACACCTACTGCTTTATGAGTCCTTTTTATTTTGTCACCATAGAGGGATATTGTATTGTGCATTAGGTATAGGGCTTGGATGGAAATCCACTTGCATAAACAAACTATGACCTATATTTAGTTTACGTTAGTAAGCCTTTTCGTTAGCAACTGCTAGGCTTAACTTAGTGGAGTCAACGGTAGGCTATGGGATCACCTGATTCAATCATGATTCATGTGAAGAATGAAAATGGTTAAAAATTTGAGAACCTATCGTTGCAACTCCGCGGACAAGTATTGAACAGTACCAAGTGCATACCTCTATATGGGAATTGGTAAACCTAGTAACTTGGGCGCCGTATTGTTGGATGGTATTACTCATCGATCCAGAGGTGATGTGAATGGCACGGTGGATGCACGGGTCGAGGACCACTGGAGAGTGCACGGGCTAAGCCTCGGATACGAAGTACTGTATCGCGAGGAGGACGTGTACTCGGGATCGATGGCCCCGGATCGACTTTATCGCAACCTCGTGAACGGTGGCCATACGTGTTCTTAAATGATGCGTATGTCGTGCATTTGGGTTATTCTCCTGCAGGATGTAAATCAATTCGAATTGCCGTCCCTCGCGGTTATGAGTACCTCTTGTTTCGAGCAGTGGCAATGATACTTTAAGTAGAGAAGTTTGGTTATGATGCTGAAATTTATTTACTCTATGGATACATATTGCTATGTTGTATTGTTCTTTATACTTGTACAAGTCTTAGCAGCTAGCTAGGATCAACTACAGTTCCTTTTCCGCAACAAGCAATTAAAATCTTGGATAAGCAATAAGCCTCACCGCATAGAATTAATAGGTGCTTTTATGCAAATATCAAATAAACCTGGTCCGCCCCCTGCATACTAGGAGTCGGTTTTAGTAAACCTTTTGGGCGGGTAAGTCTTGCGGAGTATGTTAGATACTCAGGCTTTGTGATTATGTGATTTTCAGGTTTGTCTCAATTAACTTATTGTGATTGCTGTAACAAAATTGTGTGGGAAGGTGAGGAGCCCCAGAACTGGACCATTGAATGGGTCCCCAGCTCCCCTAATCAAGATGAGTGAGCCATTACCCTAGGCCGGCATGGCTTACTTAGGTTCTGCGTAGTGTCTGTCGTATCTTCCGCCTCCGCATATTTATGTAATATGAACCAAGAACATATGTATGGTAATGTAGCAAAAAAAAAAAAATTGCTTCCGCTATGACTCTTGAGCTTGTAATATTAAGCACTTGATGATGTATCTTTGTAAATGATGGATGTTCGTGTGTGAACGCTATGTATGGTTACTTCGCTAACCATCTCCCGAGGCGATCCTATACGGCACACTCTATACTTTGGTATAGGGTTGCGACAGATTCGGGCACAAAACACGATGGACGGGCACATTGGCATAAGAGCATATCTAGTGAAGACATGCATCCAAACTCCTATCTTAAAATTTATATGACAAGTAAAAAAAACTCCTTCAGCAGGACCCCTAATTGGGAATGTATTTTGCATGAGCTCCTAAATTCTCCCCTCCCAGCCCTATTGGAGTCTCCTACTCTCCTCTAAAATGTGGGTCTTAGTATTTTTTTTTGTCCTTTCTTTTCCTCTCTTCTCCTTTCTTTCTCTCTCTTCTCTCTGCCTTCTATACCCGACAGCGCCACCACCTCCCTTCCTCGCCGTCGGTCGGGCACACCCCCTCCCTCCCCTTGCCGTTGGCCTAGCATGTCGCCACTCCCCTCATTGCCGTCCCAACCACCGCTCTGCCTCCTCCTTCATGACACGCTGCCTAGCCACTGGCCGTTTGTTCGCGTCGCCGCCTACCTCCCTCCGTCCAGGTATCCTCCCTCCTAGCTGACCATATCGTCGCCACCTCGCTCCCGACCGACCGCATCAGCACCTGGCCGTGTCCCTCCCTCCCCTCGCCATCCGCCCCAGCTGAATTCTGCATCCGCCGAGGTCAGAGGGCAACAAATCTTGTCGCCTAGAGCCCAGGCGATGAAGCCGAGCTCGCTCCTTTGCCGTCCATGGCAGAGGGCCGGTCATCAGGCCCGACCTGAGCTCCTCCGCCTCCTGACACCACCCTCCTGATGCGGGGTAGAGGGGCGTCGATGCGCGTGGACGACATCGAGCTTGCCGCCGTCGACCTTTGCACCCACTGTCGCGATGTCGGCTTAGCTCGCCGCCACTCCAGGCCCTCCCCGCGCCTCCATGTTTAGGTCAACGGCGTTCATTGTCACTGTCTCACTGACATGTGGATCCACGTCGTCAGAGCTGAAAATGGATTAGCTAGATAAAAGAAAAATGGGAAAACTCTCACTTGCTAGCTAGAAGGGATGCTTGAAGGGCACTAAGATCCTCTTGAAAAATAGGGGTCTATTTTTGACAGTATCACTAGAGTTGCTTGCAAAATTTGCATAACTCTTTTTATCTTAAAATATAAGCATTTGAAGATTTGGTAACACCTCTAATAAATCTGGACATAAAGCTATCCAGATACATGAAATATGTTACAAACTCTCTCTCCTACCCTGAAATACTTATATTCTAAGACAACGAGAATACAAATTTACAAGCCGACTTTTAAATAAAAAAATAAGATCCTCTTTTACATGCTTCGGTTGGAGATGCTGTGAGAGGCTAACGAGGAAAGATGGGCGGGAAAGAAACCGAGGAAGAAGGGCGAAAAGCATACTCAGGTGTCAGGTCGCGTGGTTGCCATTCGGCCCGACCCACAGTGGCCATTAACCGGACCAGTGGTTCCTGGATTTCCGCCCATTAGCCGAGTAGCTTGATCTCGGCTTGAAACAAAATGGCGAAGTATCGGCAGCCCAGAGCAGAGACCGGGCCGAACGCTAGCGGCCTTTGTCGCGCGCGGACAGAGGAGACAGGAGAGAAGGATGGTTCACGTGCAGCAGCATGTGAGTGAGGACTGAGGACGTGTTGCTCCTATCTGCCACGTCCGCGCCCTCCTCTTCCCTATTCCCTTCCGGTGTCCCGTACACGCGACAGCGACAACATCAGCGCACGATCCCGGGCGGGCCGGTGACCCAGATCGCTCTGTTTCAGGCTCTCAGCACTGCGGTAACTGTAAATTAACTGTGGCATTTGTCGATCCAAAATGAAAACAAAATTTGCCGATCTAAAACAAAATGCACGGATGAGTCTGCCGCCGTGTTCATGTCGATGAGAGAGTACAATCATGGCCTTCATCTCAACAATCGCGGGCACCCTTGTGAGTTGTGACCCCATACTAGTAGGAGTATCTCGAGACTGCGTGCGTGGTCCAGCCGGAGAGAGAGAGAGAGAGAGAGAGAGAGAGGCGCGAACCAGTGGCGCGGACGAATCGCCACGCCCACAGATTGACAATCGCAAGTACTGTTGAGGTCGGTTGTCTGCTCCGATCAGAGGTCAGGCGAGAAAAACAACCCGCACCGAATACCAGCGCCCCCGCATAACGAAAAATTTCGCAGCCATAGGACCCCCCCGCCGCGCGGAGATCTTTTCCTCCGCTTCCCCCGTCGATCACGTACACGTCAGCCCCCGCGCTGCCTCGCCTGACGCCTCGCCGGCAATACCCCCGGCCGCGGCGATGGCGACGGCCAGCTCCGGCGAGGCGGCGGGCCCGGGGGACCACCAGGACCACGACCGGCGGCTGGCCTCGTCGCTGACGGCGCGGTACTCGGACTGGGTGCTGGAGGCGCTGGACGAGCTGCCGGGTAGCTTCCTGCTCACGGACCCGGCGCTCGCGGGCCACCCCATCGTCTACGCCTCCCGCGGGCTCGCCGCGCTCACGGGGTACGCGCGCCGCGAGGTGCTCGGCCGCAACGCGCGCGTCTTCCAGGGCGCCGCCACCGACCGCGCCGCCGTGGCCGGGGTGCGCGAGGCCGTGCGGACGCAGCGCGCGCACCAGGTCGCCATCCTCAACTACCGCCGCGACGGGTCCCCGCACTGGGTGCTGCTCCACCTCGCCCCCGTCTTCCACGCCCACGACGGGAGCCTGCTCCACTTCCTCGCCGTGCAGGTGCCCATCGCCGCCGCGCGCCGCGGGGCGCCACGACGCGCCGCGCCGGCCGCCTGCCGCGAGGAGGCCGGCAGGGTGGAGGAGGATTTTCCCTGCGCGAGCGTCACCGCGAAGGTGTTCGTGGATATGGATAAGAGAGGTTAGTCTGACCGTCGGTGCCAATTTTACCGCACTTAATTAAGACGCTCATCCTAGTAGTGGTTAATTAAATGATTGATGAGTGAACAACTGATCAATTACTATTGCAAAGTGAGTTCATTAATTGGCTACTCTGCTATCATGAGTGCTTCTGTCCCCTGAAATGTGTGCTGCAAACGAGACATTGCTCTTGATTTGTTCTTCATTTCTGCGACGAAACTACCTCATTCGTGAGTATTGACGGACATATCACTGGAAGTCAGTAGGTGCTAGTGTCAGGTTACTCAAAACTTGCCCTTGTTTGAGTTGTTATTTGTCACAACTTTGATAATTGTGCAACTGTGCCCACATACACACACAGAAAAATTGTAGGTGACTGTTCTTCCTCCGAATGGATGTTTCTCGTGCATACTTGTACGGGATTATTATCATCACATCCTGTAATTACCTGAAAGCAGATTCAAGTAACTTGTGTAGCTGGTTTTTCCTTTTTTTTTGCCTTAATTATTTCTCCTGACGTATTAGGTGATGTTATGGTGAAATATTGACTCATTTTTTTTTTTTTGCGGGTTAAAATAGACTCATTTGACAATGGCACAATGCCAATTGGTTATATACTTAACCTAGCACTTTATATATCTTCCATATATGAGCAAAGAAGATCGCAATAATTGGATCAATTTGTGAATGTGTTGTTGCTAGCTTGCTGTTGCAGGGCTGGAGGCTGAGGAACCACGTGTGGTCAGTGACAGCGACAAAGAGAAGGCAATGAATACGGCTAACAGCATTTTCTCTACGCTGAACCGTTACAGCAAACTAACTGGCCTAGTAGTCTGCGGGAAGCGCTGCGACTCGTTTGGCATCCCAGCACTCAGTTCTTCCTTGAATCTCTCTCTCGGTAGAATCAAACAGAGTTTTGTATTGTGAGTTATTTGCATAATCCTGTCCTATTTAGTTGTATTGTTTTATTTCTGTTGGTTCGAAAGTTGTATCTATCACTTATGCCTGCTTCATCAACTGATCGTTTTGAAATTATCACAGGACTGACCCCAGTTTGCCTGACAACCCAATAATTTACGTTAGCGATGCTTTCGAATCACTAACAGGTACTTGTTCTTTTACTTTTGTTACCATAGTAGCATTCTAGCAACCTTTCAAAGTAATGTGTTTATGTGATGTCAATTATCATTTTTAATGGGAAACAGTAGGGATGATACCCACATGCTTTTTATAAAACCAAAGTAGAAAGGTTATTCACGAAGTCATCAAATACCAAAACCATGTCTATCCAAAGGGGGTAGCCAATAAAATTAGAGAATTGAGCTAAGCACTTAGAGAACAGAAGAGACACATAACACCATTATTGTTAATTATGTAATGTGCAACTTCTGATATATCACTGGTATCTTCACATATATTTTTTTATCACGAGCCTCTTGCCTCAAGCTAGTCAAAGGGACTATAGTACTATACCTAATTCATGTATGCATAGGCCTTACTCTTGCCTTTTTTGGATGTCCACATATGAAAAAAAGAGTGTGTTTTACCCTTACAGAACAGATTGAATCTAGCATGGTCTTGAGATGGAATATAGGTTGCTTTGGATCTAACCTTCATAATTATATGTTAGAAATGCTAGCTATTACTTCTGCCTTATGGTTAGCATTATGGTGACAAACTAAGCTAAGTACTCCCTCCATCCCGGTAATGTAGGGATTCCTAGAATCCCAAGATAAAAATAAGGGGAGAGTCAAAAGTCACTGCTACCCCTAATAAAGGTAAGGTAACAGTAGCAGCTCATAGGCAATAGTACAAGCTCATAGGCAACCGATAGGGTAGAAGATTATTTTCCTTGTTTCTTTATTCACCTGCGCTTGGCTGGCTGCTCCATGTGTGTGGGCTCCATATCTACGAATGCTTAGATTTTGACACAAACTGCAATGGGTTGAAATTCTTACATTACCGGCACGGAGGGAGTACTTTTCATGTATAATTGAACATAATCCTAAAATAAGTTGTGTATAGAGCACTTACTTCTTTCTTCAAATGGTACATGCATTGGTCTATCCTTATTTTGTCGATGTCAGCAATATTTCCCATTTGGACATATATCGCTGGCCCCTTTATCTGATTTCTTTTGGGTTGTACATATCTTTTTCATATTTCCTTCTTTTCAGGCGACTTAAAATTTCTGAAATTTCAATCACTTAGAAAATAGTTGAAGTTGTATTAGATCTGTACTAGTATTTATTTTATAGGATTATATGTATTAGTAAGAGGAGAGAAAAATCTGTTTGATGTATAAACTATAAAAAAAAAGTTGTTTTTTTTTGTAAGCCGTTGGATCTAGATCCGAAGGCTCAATGCAGTGATTGAAAGTTGCCCAAACTTTCATTTGACTGAAAATTAGCAGGACCCTATCTTTTTAATACCTTGTTATCAACTATACCATCAATCCACTGCTTTATGGCGACCAGTTGTTGGATACAAACGTATTAATTAGTAGAAAGAAAATGAAAGAGTGGTAGAAATACTCTAATATGTAGCACCAGAGGAAAAATGAAATTACTAGGAGCTCTTTGGCTGTTTGGCTTATATTGCTTTTAGGCTACTACAGTTTGCAACAAGCTTACGTTGCTCTTAGAAATTAATTCAGGTTACTCGAGAGAAGAAATATTGGGCAGTAACTGCAGATTTTTAAATGGTCCAGGTACTAGCATGGAGGTTTTAGAGGAGGTGAGCACTAGCACTGTAATGTAGTTTTTAATTCTGTGACTGTAGGCTTATCATATTGTTCATGTCTTTCAAATTTGACTTTAATCGGGTGTACAGATAAACCATCATGTTTGTTCTGAGAAGGCATGCACAGTGGATCTACTAAATTACAGGTGGATATTTATGTGTTATTTTTCTGGTTATCTGATACTGAGCTTTTGTAGAGAACTAACAGAAGTTTTATTGCCTAAAATTTCTATCAGGAAAGATGGAAGTTCATTTCGTGATCTTCTTCATGTATCTCCTATCCGAGATGCATCGGGCAAGGTTTGTTTACATTGTTCTCAGGTCTTTCTTGAAAGAAGTTGTACTTCAAAATAATCTGTTTTGCATTTGAGTAACAGTGAATTAAACAATTTGCTGATGATAAAACATGTTTCTAGGGATGTTGTACTCTTTTATTCATGTTGCACAGAGCTATAAAGTAGAAAGGACTTGCAGCATCAGTCCAATGTTCTGCTTTCGTGGTATGAAAGCCTAACAGCTTCTTGCCTATGCAGGTCGCCTTTCATATCTGGGTTCACCTTGATGTGGGCACAAAACATGATTTTAATGGGTTAACACCTGAGGTATGGCAGCTTGGTGCTGTTGGTGCAGTTAGAGTTGCAGTCAGAGGGTTGTCGGCATCAGGTAGCCTGTTGAGACCTTCCCGATAATATTACGAGCACTTTGCCAATTGTATGTAAAGTAACTCTTAAGCACGCCCAAAAAACATTAGTTCATTTAAAAGGAATATTCTAGGTAAATATGTGATGTGGTTGTGATTATGTAATCATGCAAGTGAAGCAAAGAAAAAAAAAAAAAGAGTTCCACAATTTTCTTCTTTTCAAGTTTATTTCCATATAAACAATTCCAAGTGCTTATGTTAATATAACTGCATTGGTATTGTTCTGGTGAATCATCGCAAATTTGATGTTGCATATGGTCGCTCTTGAATTGAGTGTGTCATCTGTTCTAACGTGGCACTCAAACGTCTGCAGAGTTGATATTTTTCCTCCTTTGATGCATTACCCAACCATTCTGAAAATGACTTCCCCCTCATTATATCTGGAGTGTTTAACAATGTCAGCCCAATCTTATTACTAAACTATTATGTCAGATATACTGGTAGAAGCCGCCAGCTCTCCGCAGCCTCAGCAACCTTGTTCATACCTCGACTGCTTTGCCATCTTTTAGCTTACATCACAAGTAAATAAACTGTCACGTAATAGTAGTCTTTAGGCATGCTGGGGCTCTTGCCGTCTCTTGTAAAATTTGCGTCAAATTCAAACGTTTGAAGATGTGGAGATATTTCGGTGGCGACAACGAGATATCCAGTCAGCTTGAGCATGACGTCCTCGCAGATGGAGAGCGCTGTCGTTCTGCAACCAAGTGGATTTGAACATTGCGAACAACCAGCCAAGGCATCACGACGGGCGCCACCGCAGTTGCTCGTTTCCTGTCGCGTCTCTGGACGGCGAGGCGCGAGAACTCTCTCGCCATCGAAACGGGCACACGGCGCCGTCGCGTTCAATTCCGCACCACGAACCGAAGGTCATGTCCTGGGTCGTTGACTACTCGTGGCCGATGATGCCGATCGCTAGTGATCTAACGCTAGCAGCCATCAATTCTTAGCTCCAGCTTCCGAGTTCATTCACCGGTCCCTAGTGCCTGTTCCACTGATCGCTATCCTGATGCGAACGTTTCGCTTCTGTGGAGGGCAAGGCTCCTCGAAGGCTAAAACCAAATCGAGCGTTTCGACGTTAATCCACCGACTAATTACTTCAGGTCGATAAGGTGCTGTTTGTTTTCACTTATAAGCAGCTTATCGGTGAAAATAAATGATAACCTTACTAAACGTCCCATTTATTTTTGCTTCTGCCAGTCGCCGCTTTATAATTTTATACTACGATAATAAAAAAAGCAAGAAGCAGGAAAATTATAAACCAGAGAATCATAAGAGCATCTCCAGTGGAAGATCTTATGCAACCTCCTACTTTTATATTTGAGGAGTGGATCCTACTATTAAGAGCTTAAATTTTATTTCCAACTCCAGCAGCACTTCTCGAAATCTGGCTCTCATTTTCGTTTTGATGTATGGGACCCACTCGTCAGTGTAGCAAAACAACATCTACGTATAGGGCCCGCACGTCAGTGGCGAGGAGGCGGGGGAGACGAAGCAGAGCACCTCGGTCGAGGCCACAGCAGAGCTCACCGCGCATGGCTGAGGGAGGGCTGGCAGGGGACTTGGCCTCTCTAACTTTCCAAATTTCTCATATGATCCCTAGTTCAAAGTAACAATTTTTTTCCTTATTGTATGCATGGCTGACCCTCCCTTAATTGTCCAGCTTCGCTATTGTTCGGGCCCGTCCAAGTTCCTCCACGGTGGGCCGTCATCCCACTCGAGCTCGCGTTCCTCAACGGTGGGCCATCATCCCACTCGAGCCCGCGTCCGCCGCCACCGCCCGCTCCCGATCCAGCACGGAATCCAGGCCCATGCTTGGCCTTCAGCAATCGGAGGAGCCGTAGCACGTGGGCGTCGGCAATAGGAGGTGGAGATCCGCATCGAGGCCGTCACTCTGCCGAGCTGGCTCCGACGCCGAGGCAACCGCTCCGCTCAGGCCGCCTCTTGCGAGATCCCGGAGAGGCATCAGCGCTCTGCCCTGGTCCAGCGCTCTGCCTATGCCCGGCCCTAGCGTCGCTGCACTGCCTGCGCCCCGCCCCGAGCGTCACGGAGAGGAGAGACGCCGACAAGAAAGAGAGAGAAGGGAGGTGTCGGCGAGGAAGAGAGAGAAGGGAGGCATCGACGAGAGGAGAGGGAGGAGAGGATTTGAGAGCTCTCTAAAAATGAGAGATCAAGCAAGAGGTCTGCTAGAATTTTTTAAACTAAACTCTTAAAAAATAATATGGAAGGTCTATTTGATAGGGCTGCTCGATGCTCTAAACTGTTGAGTTATCGACGATCGCAGGTACGAAGATCGATGTAGAGAACGAAAACTAAAAGTAACAAGAATAAAGAAGACAAAATTCTTTATTGAATAATTCTGGCAAAAATCCAAAGAGGTGTTTCCTCAATTATTTATAAGGGGGAAACCCTACTTTGTTTGGGTCCTAATTCGATAACGAGTCCACATAGGCCAGGAAGCCTTCTTCTAGAAGGTGGGCCTGACCTAACAAGCGTTTTACAGGACTCCCCCTTGGGCTCTTTATCACGATAAATATGCCTCATAAAAACTTCTTAAAAATCCAGTGGGAAAAATAGAGAAAATAGCACATATTACCGTCACTTGTATTGTACGCATTGCCTCATTAAAAACCTTAATGAGAAAACTTCATATGAAAACTCATAAGGGAAAAAGAATACAATGCTTTAATCTTTATGATTAATGCTTATCGACCTTCATGAACAACACAAATTATCTTCGAGATGATTCTTTAATGCAGGACATGATATACTTAGGAAAGTTCTCCCCCTGTTCCAAGCACTTCTCTAAGTCTTCTCATGCCAATACCATGCCGACACTTTTCAAAAGTAAAAGCTGGTAGTGCCTTTATGAACATATCTGCAAGATTATCACAAGATCGGACATGAGTTACCAAAATTTCTCCTTCTCTTGCAATTCATGTGTATGGAAGAATTTGGGTAACATATGCTTTGTTCTGTTCGACTTTATGTATCCCGATTGTATTTATGCAATACAAGCGTTATTATCTTCATAGATAACTGTAGGGGATGGAGTATACGACACTTCACAACTCTCCATTATATGTCTTGACATTCTTCTAAGCCAAGTGCATTCCTTGGTGGCTTCAAATAATATGATGATCTCTGAGTAATTTGTTGATATAGCAACAATCGTCTGCTTCGTTGAATTTTATGAAATTACCGTTCCACCAAATAAGAACATATATCCAGTCTGCGAGATTGACTTGTGTGGATCGGATAAGTAGCCAGCATCAATATACCCAACCAAGGTTACTTCTGCATTTTTCTTGAAAAGTAATTCGAAATCTTCAGTTCCTTTTAGATATCTTAGTACTTGTTTAATGCCTTTCTAATATCGCATAGTTGGTGCCGAGCTGTATCTAGCAAGTAGATTAACAGAAAAAGCTATATCGGGCCTCGTACCATTTACAAGGTACATCAATGCTCCAATAGCACTGAGATAGGGATATTGAGGTCCCAATAATTCTTCATTTTCCTCCTTTAGTCTAAATGGATCTTCCTCTGCATTGAGTGATCTCATAACCATAGGAGATCTGAGTGGGTATGCATCTTTCATATTAAATCTCTCTAATACCTTCTTGGTATAGTTTGATTGATGCAATAATATTCTTTTATGGGTATGCTCAAGCTGCAAGCCTAAACAATATGCAGTCTTTCCTAAATCTTTCATTTCAAATTCAGAATTTAAGTAAGAACATGCATCTTCGACGTCCTGTGTAGTGCCAATAATATTCAAATCATCAACATAAACAGAGATTATGTAATAACCTTTCTCTGATTTCTTAATAAATACACAAGGACAATCATCATTCTTCAAGAATCCTTTCTCCAGTAAAAAGTTACTGAGTTTGTTATACCATATTCTTCCAGATTGCTTTAAACCATATAGTGACTTTTGAAGTTTGACACTATACAATTTGCGTTCTTCTTCATTTGGGACTTTGATTCCTCCTGGAACTTTCATATAGATTTCTATATGTAATGTTCCATACAAATATGCAGTGGCGACATCCATAAGTCGCATTTGCAAATTCATATTCACTGTCAATGATATTAAATACTGGAAAGTAATTCCATCTATTACGGGAGAGTAGGTTTCTTCGTAGTCAATTCCTGTTCTCTGCGTGAAACCTTGAGCTACGAGTCTCGCCTTGTATCTTGTCACTTCATTTTGAGCATTTCTCTTCCTGACAAACACCCATTTGTGACGCACTGGGAAGATACCTTTTGGTGTAAGGCTTTTATTGCCGAACACTTCTCTTTTCTTTAACGAGTTCAATTCTGCACAAATTGCTTCTTTCCATTTTGGCCAGTCAGGAAGCTTCTTGCATTCCTTCATTGACTTTGGTTCAGATTCTAAGTCAATCTATGTTACAATTGTGTCAGCAAAATATGAGTCAATTTTTATTGTCTTTCTATTATATACTACTCCCGTCTCAACATAATTAGTTAAAACTTTTTTTATTATTTTATTTTCTTGATCCACATCACTCAGAGGTGTGTTTAGATTAGAAATTTCCGGTAACCCATCGTGAGTTTCAAATGTGCGCACATTCTCATTTGGGATTTCTTCTTCAATGCTCACCACTTCTTGTGGCTTGCTTTCACTTTCTATATTCTTCTTTTGAGTAGTTTGCTTCGGCTTATTCTCCGCAGGACGTCTCCTAGGAGCTTTAGCTTGAGCTTGTACTCTAGGCTTCTTTGGTGCCCGTGTAACCGGATCACTCCCCCTCTTCCTAGCATTCGTTGCTTTTGAGGAAGGAGGCTGGAATTCCATATAGTCATCTTCTTCAAATGGGATGTCTATTCTTTCAGGTGCATTTGCAGCCAGTATATGAGACTTCACAATGTCTCTTGTATTGGTGAAAGCCTCTGGCAGTTCATTAGCAACCCTCTGTAGATGGAGGATGTTCTGAACTTCGAGCTCAGTTTCTGTAGTGCGAGGATCCATTCCTTGAATTTTTTTAGTTTTCCATTCTATTTTATGGCATTCGTCCCGAGAGAGAAACTTTCCTCCCCCTAATGCCGGGAAATGATCTTCATTAAAGATATAATCAGCGAAGCGAGCCGTGTATAGATCCCCAGTGGATGGCTCTAAATACTTGATTATAGATGCACTTTCATATCTAACGTAAACTCCGAGTTTCCGTTGTGCACCCATTGCAGTTCGATGAGGCGGAGGGATAGGGACATACACAACACATCCAAATCTCCGCAAGTGAGAAATATTTGGTATTGTACCACGCACCATTGCTAATGGTGATTCTTCATGTGTAGCAGATGGCCTCAATGGAATTAATGCTGCTGCGTGCAACACTGCATGCCCCCAACAAGAGGTAGGCAATAAGCAATTCTGCAATAATGGGGCTGTGCTATCAACTTGATCCTCTTAATTAATGATTCTGCAAGTCCATTTTGTGTATGCACGTATGGTACAGAATGTTCCACTTTGATACCCATACTCATACAATAGTCATTAAACACCTTCGAGGCATTATCCATCCTGATGGATTAGATTCTGTGATTCAGAAAATTAGTTTTTAATTGTATAATCTGAGTTATCAATCGTGCAAACGCATGGTTTCTAGTAGACAATAAACATACATGACTCCACTTTGAGGAAGCATCAATCAACACCATGAAGTACCGAAAAGATCCTGATATGGGATTAATTGGTCCACATAAGTCTCCTTGAATTCGTTCAAGGAATGTCATCGATTCTGCTTGAATCTTTATCTTTGAGGGTCGAGTGATGAGCTTCCCTTTTGCACATGCAACGCACAAAAAATCTTTGTGATTTGGGAAATCTTTTGTCTTCAAGTTATGACCATTTGAATTCTTCGTGATTCTTTGCATCATATTGAGGCCTGGATGACCAAGTCTATCGTGTGATGTTCGATAGGCTTCTTGATTGCTAAATACGGTCTTGAACGCAGCAAACTCTTTATGTGGTTTAACATAAGTGTAGTACATGCTTTCTTTAATGGTTGGAAAACTTTCGACGATAGTCTTATGTTCTCCATCTTTCTTGGTCATAATGAGACATTCTTCACCTTTATCATCATTGGTTTCTACGTGAAATCCATTTGCACGGATGTCCTTGAAGCTTAACAATGTCCGAGTAGACTCGGGATAAAGAAATGCTTCATGGATTACTAGCCGTGTACCATTCGGTAGGATGATTGTGGCCCTGCCTGTGCCAACAATCCTAGTGTTATTGCCAATGACAGTAGTTATATCTGCATCATACTTTCGAAGTGTTTGAAAATAACTAGTGTCCCTTAAAACGGTAGCGGTAGTGCCACTGTCTACGAGACATAGCTCCTCTTGAATAGCCATGTACTACACGATTCTGTAATTAATACAATCATGTATAATCAACAGAAATAATAATATAAACAATTTCCACACCAATATGATATATTATTGAAAAAATGTCTTCTCTTCATGAGATTACATAAATAAACCACTGCTAAAACTTAATGCACCCTTATTACTATTGCTTAATTCTAATGGAGAACTTTTGATTCTAAGTAGTCTACGAGACTAGTGTGAATCTCCATGTAGGTCCTCCTCATCCTCTGCCATGAGGTCGTCATCAAATTCAATATCAGAGGCCTTGATTGATTCTCCACGACCTTGAGCTTTGTCTAATGTACCAGAATCCATCTTCGTGATGTCTTCTTTGGCTTGTGGAGCTTCAACATAATTGGCTTCATGCTCCGCAAGCTTCTTCCTGAGTTCTTGCTACATGTCGACGACGTGCTTAGGCGTGCGACAAATTTTGGACCAATGTCCATTCATGCCACATCTGTAACATTTCTGGTTCTGTTTCCCATGTTCTCCCGCTAAAGGCATTTTCTTTGACTTCCCTTTATAATTCTTCTTGAACTTGATAGGGTTGTTTTGCGCCTTTGGTGGTGCCTTTGGTGCTCCTTTACCCTTGTTGTTATTCTTCTTGAATGATGTGGCATTTGCTTCTTGCGGTGCCATGGAGCCAGTAGGATAAGACAAATGATTCTGCTTGATCAATTCGTCCTCCCCTGATCTTGCTGCAATGCATTGCTCAGGACGACATAAGAATTGTATTTGTCCTTCTTGTACTGGCGGCTCACATGGGTGAGCTTAGGGTGAAAGGTGGAGAGAGTCTTGTGGATGAGGTCGGGATCTTTAAGATCTTTGCCACATAGCTTCATGCGTGACACAATACCATAAAGCTTGGTATTGTATTCCTCAACAGTCTTGTAATCTTGAAAGCGTAGATTTTGCCATTCGCGCTCCACTTTAGGAAGTAAGACTGCTTCAATTTGCTCAAAGCAATTACACAGTGAGTCCCATAAGACCTTTGGGTTCCTTTTGGTCATGTACTCATTTTTCAATGTAGTACATAAATGATGCCTCAGGAAATGCAGGGCTTGAGCTTGCTCCACTGCTGTTGCAGCAGGTTCTCCATTTTTGGGCATAATTTTCTTGAAAAGATTTTTGCCACTAAGGAGAATTTCAGCATCAAGAGCCCATGACAGGTAGTTACTTCCATGGGGGGTAAGCACATCAAATTCTCTCTTCACAAGGTCAGACATCTGCATGATATCATGGTGCAAAAATTACTTCATGTATAATATTTACAAGTAATATGGGGCATAAGTGGTATAACAAAAACTGCATGTTTAAGTTATTTTTATTGGTATTTCTGCATAAAAATAACCAATAAACCGTAAAAACAGAATAATATAAGGACTATAGTCCATATTGATATAAATCTGAAAAATCCGGGATGTTATAAGCAAAATAACACATTCCCGTGAAATTTCTATTTTTTTTGTAATTTTCTGGTAATTTTCATAATTTCCAGGAGCCTTCTACAAAAATTGGGTCTGTTTCTACGAAAAATAGAAAATCCCAAAATTTTGAGGACTTCTTTGCAAATTTTCCAGATATTTTTCACTGATCGGGCTTTTAATGGGCCAAAACCCGGCCCAAAATTGAGCCCGGCCCGTTTTCCTTGTAAAGGGTATAAATAGGGTTGAAACCCTAATCTTTTCCCTCACTCCCTAATTTTCTTTCCTCCCACCAGCCGCCGCACTCACTCTCATTCTTTCCTTCTCCCCACCGACACCTCCTCTTTCTTCCTTCATTTCTCAGATCTAGCGCCCCTCCGTAGAGCAAGTCGTGCGCGCGCAGCAGGGAGCTCTCACGTGCTGCTCCCGGGGGGGGGGGGGGCTTGCAGCGCCTCCCGAGCCTGGCCCGATGCGTGGCTGCCCGAGCCTACGTCGGGCGTGGGGGGGGGGGGGACCAGTGTCGGTTGCGGGAGCAGATTTCGTGTCAGATGGGCTTCCTCGTGGCTCGCGGCTAGGCCTAGATCCCATCGGCGCCGGGGGGGGGGGGGGGGGGGGGGGGGGGGCAGAGCAGTCGACGCTTGTAGCCTCCTCGCAGTGCGGGTGCGCCTGGGGCCTGGTGCCCGAGCGTCGGCGAGGGTTCCGACTCTGCCCCCACCGAAGGCCAGCGTGCGCGCGGGCCCTTGTTTTTTGTTTTTTTGATCCAGATCCAGAGCGGGCAGAGCGCGTGGCCCTGGCGCGTGGTGGGTGCATGACGCGTGGTCCGATGCTGTGGCCTCCGTCATCGGGGGGCCTGGCTGGTGCGTGGGCTGTCGCCTCGTGGTGCTTCGTCGTGGCGCTAGCTCCCATGCTTTGACTAGCCTGTCGCGCATCGGTCGGAGGCGGCGCGGGAGCAGGCCGGGAGTGACCGCTAGCACGTGCATCAAGGGAGGTGACGCGCATGCTCGGGTCTCCATGGTTGCCTTTTCCCTATTTTTCTTTGTTTTTGCTCTCTTCAATGTTCGGTGGGGCGTGATCTGGACTCAAAAGCCTAGATCTGAGCCGTCTCGGAACGGATCTCGAGATTTTTTTCTTTTTTTTTCTTGTAGATCCGGTCACCTTCACCACTAGGGTTTGGTAGATCCTGCTTTTCTTCTTGCCATCTTCGTGGCTCGTGTCGACGGAGGGCACTCACGTGGCCGTTTTTTTCTCGAACTTCTGGACGTATCCCGTTTTGGATCTGGGGATTGCGGGCAATCTCCCAACCCTAACCGGATCTCCCAACACTAAAAATGAACTATACATCCTTCTTCTGCTTCTACTTCCGGTTCCAGATCCGGTTAGGGTTGGGAGATTGCGGGCGCATAAGTGCCGTTAATCTGATTTTCTTTTTTCATGATGCCGCCTCTTATGGTGAGTTTTTGTTGTTGTAGATCTTGACTGCAACGAGTCAAGATTTTTGTGGTGATCTCCTGAACAGATCTTGACTGTAACGAGTCAAGATACAAAATCAATCGAAAATCATACCTTTAATCGTCGTGTAGATGGCCGGCTCTCTAGAGCGTGCTGATAACGTATTGAGTTATCGACGATCGCAGACACGAAGATCGATGTAGGAAGACGAAATTCTTTATTGAATAATTCTAGCGAAAATCCAAAGGGGTGTCTTCTCAACTATTTATAAGGGGGAAACCCTACTTTGTGTTGGGTCCTAATTCGATAACGAGTCCACATGGGCCAGGAAGCCTTCTTCTAGAAGGTGGGCCTGACCCAACAAACGTTTTACAACATAAACAAGCAGTTCTGTGCCTACTGTTAGCACTACTACTGCCACGTGGGCCAATGAAGCTGAAGCTCAATGTCCGCTTGTCCGGCCCGGGATGGAACCGTGGCTAGTGCGAGGTTGTACGAGGGAAAAGGAGAGGCTTATGCTGTAAACTGAAGGTGGTTGCTTGTACTCTTGAAGTCTGAACTCACATTTCTTCTGCTTCACTTGTCAAATAAATTCCGGTTCCGGTTCCGGTTCCGGCGGCGCAAGAGAAATGAACTAAAAATGAACTACACATCCTTCTTCTGCTTCTACTTCCTGTTCCGGCGGCGCAACCGGTTGCCGGATTGCTAGCTGGCCTCCTTTGGCACGCCGCGACCGAGACAGACAAGCCGGCTAGATGTTTCTGTGGTGGACACAGCAGCTCTTGGTTGTGTGACTCGTGTGTGAAGTGGTGCGCGCGTGTGGCTTGGTCATCTGCAGCACGGCGTGTAATTAGCCAGCCCCGCGCTGTGGTGCTCAAGGAGCACCCCTATGCTTAGTCTACATTACTATTGCACACAAGATTTCTTCGTATATTTCAATGCAAATTTGGAATTTGCCCCCCATAACATCATCAGGTTTTAGTACTTGGCCTCCCTCAATGTCAATTTCTGGCTCCACCACTAAGGACAAGAAAATTGTCCTACGCTCGGATCAAACCGTACATGGGAAATGGGGGGCAAAGAAATTCCTCACGGATTCAGTGACATCTTCCATTTATGAATAGTAATAAGCTTTTATATTTTCAATTTTAGATATAATGATAAACTTCACCGTGGAAAAAATTACATTTCAGTTTATTTGTTTCGCGACACAAAACTAAATCTTAAAGGAAACAATTTGGTATAGTGACATCTTCCACATAATAATAGTCCTCGAACTATAAGTGTCGTTGAATTTGTGAAAAAAGAGTCTTCAATCTGCTGCAAAAATTATATGAAACAAACAAGAAAAAAATGTTTGTGTAAACATTAGAAAATTTTATGCGTTGTATTTGTTCCTTGCATGAAGATTACCCACCACTCTATACATCCATCTTATGAACTGATTTGATTAAAATGCCAGAACAATCATTATTCAATAAATATATCGTACAAATCACTTTGCAATCTCAACGGGCCATTTTAGTTAATCTATATTTCTCCCCCATTAGCCATCATCTTAATAACTATGTCACATTGAAAAGGACGTGTGGGAACGTTTTTAGGCCAAAGGGCCCTCACGTATGAGTGTCCCTCACTACGCCCTATGTCCATCATTATCCGAGAAGGAAAAAATATGCTTAAGTTATAAAATGAGCCCTAATGAAAAAGAAGTTTAAATTTGGGTCACATTTCTTGGCCAACGGGATCGTCACGATTGGCACAAATCGTTACCATCTTTAGAGGGATACACACACTTGCGTGCATCACTCCTCACTCCCCTTCTTGTCCACTCTCTTCTTGCAGCTTGGTTATCTTTAGCGTCCTAGGTCCGGATTTATTGACTTATAGATCTTTATACACAGTAATCTAATACTTATTCTATGTATCTATTACCAAGCATCCATGTTTTCAAGGCGGAGCGACGGCAATGATGCACCATCGAAACAAGAAGCACTAGTTGGTTGATTAGTGGGAATGACCAAGTGCTCTCCACTCTAGTTTCCTTTTTTTCTCCTCCATTTCTTTTCTCTTCTCGGTTTACCTATGCCTGCCTCCTAATTTGTAGGCATACCGTGGTACCCAGAGCCTTATGCTTGGTTCTCTGTATTGTTATTTTTGCAACGGGAATTATGATGTGATTGCCACCTTTATGATCGTGTGCTAGATACAAGACTGACACAAAATGAAATCATGTTGTTACATGTAGTTATCGGGTTTTCGTTTTCGTTGTTATTGCAAGACAGGGCCAACCCCATGTCACCAACTCAATCCAATCATACCCTTCCCCTGCTAAAATTCATTGTCATTTCTTGCTGTATCAGGAATGTTGGAATCGAATGAGAATCCGACCGATGTTGGTTTTTCCCAAGCACCTAGAGTGATTCCCCATTGAAAAAAAAATACTTTTCCAATTTCAAAACAAATAAAATCAAACAGAAGAATCAATTTCGATAGAAATTTTGGAAAGTTCCAAGTCAACTCAAAAAAGGTCCAAAAAACTTTTAGAAAGTTCTAAGTCATTGTTTGGATGTTTAAAGTAAATCAAAAAGGGTTTCAAATTAGATAATAAAAAGTTTAAAACACATAAAGTTGTTTGAACTCAAAACAAAATTAACTATAAAAACTTCCGGAGTTCTTCCCCAATGCTGATGGCACGCACGAGAGGCAGCCCTCAAAGGCAGCAATTCTTTGAGCGGTTGTCACCTCCCTGTGCCTCATACACCTTAAGCAACGGCGACGTGATGCTCCTCTGGGCGGATTTGTATGGACGGGACCACAAACGATAACAATGGGGAACTCCTTTGAAGGGATGACGTTGGCGCTACGGTAACAGAATTTTCCTGATCCAGATGAAACCGGAGGTAGGGAGGGAAAAAGCGAAGGTCTGCCCCATATGGGATGGGAGAAAAGGGAAAGCAGTTGCTAGTCATCGAGAAAAAATGAAAGGGGGTGCCAGGTAAGAGCATGCGGGGGCAAACCAATAATTTTGGTGCATGTAAAAAGACGATGTGTGTGTCTTTCACACAACACACATTTTATTTTGATTTAATATGCACATGAAAATAAAAATCATAATAACATAATATTGATGTTCAAAGACTCAACCTAATATTACATGTAGGTACACCCTATCCGTTATAGATGTTTGCTTTGTTATTGTTTATGATTTGCTAACTACAGTTCCTAAAGTTATGGTGTCATCTTCCAGATAATAACTATTCTAAAACCGTGAGTATTTGCGTATGTACCATGTTCAATTTATATTAAAAAAACATCTTGAAACTTGTTGCAAAATTATATGAAACAAAATAGAGTATTTGTTTGGGTAAATATTGTAAAATGTTATGGATTTTATTTATTCCTTGAATCATGGTCACCCACCACTCTATAAACCCATCTAATGAAATGATTTGATTGAGAACTATGCCAGAACAATCTTTATTTGATGAATATACCATACAAATCACTTTGCAATCTTAAGGGGCTATTTTGGTTAATGTATATTCCCCTTCCATTAGCCATCATCTTGCTAACGTAGCAATAGTCCCGTATAGGCCACATTGCAAAGGAAGTGTGGTAATGCTTTTAGGTCATGGACCCTCATGTCAAACGTGAAAGACGCTATGTCTTCTGTCTCTTTACTAGAGAAGGAAAAAAATATGCTTACGATATAAAATGAGCCCTTATGGACCCCTCTGAAATAGAAGTTTGGATCACGTTTCTTGGCCAATGGGACCCCCACAATTTGCACACATCATTACCATCTTTAGAGGGATACTCACAACTTGCGTGCATCACTCACTGCCCTTCTCGTCCACTCTCTCCTTGCAGTTTGGTTCTCATTGAGTTCTAGGTCTAAATTTATCGACTTGTAGATGTTCATACACGGTAATCTAATACCTATTCCCTATCTGTAGTACCAAGCATCCATGTTTTTAAGGCGGAGTGGCGGCAACGATGCACCATTGAAATGAGAAGCTGTGACGACGCTCCATGTGTCTCCATCAATTGCCATGAATCTGATCATTTGGGAGTAAATTCAAGTAGGAAAAATAGTAGTGGGTTGGTTAGCATGGACTCGACCAAGCGCCCTCCATTCTTCTTTCCATTTTTTCCCTTGTCCTCTTCCTTTCTCTTCTCTTTTTGCATGCCTACCTCCTAATTCATAGCCATATCATGGTACCCAGAGCCATATGCTTGGTTCTCTGGATTGTTTTTTTTTTGCAGCGAGAATTATGGTGCGATTGCCACTTTTGTGGTCGTGGGCTAGACACAAGACTGCCAGAAAATCAAATCATGTTGCTACCTGTAGTTATCAATTTTTCGCCTTTGTTCGTTGTCATTGCAAGACCGGGCCAACCCTACATCACAAACTCAATCAAATCCCACCCTTTCCCTACCCAAATTTATCGCCGCCGCTTGCTGTATCGACAATATTAGAATTTAACGAGATGCCGACCGATGTGGTTTTCGTCAGCACTCGGAGTGATTCCCACTGAAATAAAAAAATTAGTTTTTGAATTTCGACACAAGTAATATCAAACAGGAGAATAAGTTGTGACACTAATTTTGAAAAGTTCCAAGTCAATTCAAAATTGGTCCAAATAAATATTTACAAGTTCAAAGTCATTATTTGGATGTTTAAAGTCAATTATAAAATATTTAAAATTAGATAATTCAAAGTTTCAAACATAAAAAAAGTTTGTTCCCGAAACAAAATTAACTATAAAAAAATTCAGAATTCTTCCCCAATGCCGACGGCATGCACAAGAGGCAGCCCTCAAAGGCAACGACTCTTTGGGTGGTTTCTCACCTCCCTTTGCCTTATACGCCCCAAGCAAGGGTGACGTGATGCTCCTCTTGGTGGACTGGCATGGACGGGACCACATACGACAATAGCGGGGGAGCTCCATTGAAGAATCGGCGTTGGCACTATGGGAACAAAATTTTCCTGATCCAGATGAAGCCGGAGTTAGGGAAGGAAAAGGCAAAGGTGTGCCCCACATGGGATGCATACTAATGCCTACATCTAGTATTGTGGATGTAGAAACAACCTATTAACTCAAACAATGAACATGGTGATTGGCCGCCTTGGTGATCGATGTGCCTCCCCATATAAATGTCACATGTCACCCCATATAAATAATGCCTCCAAATCTTCAACGCAAAAACAACAACGAGAAGCTCTAGGTCATGTGTAGGATAATTCTCCTCATGTTTCTTCAGTTGTCTTGATGCATAGGCTATCACTTTTCCATCCTACATCAGAATGCAACTGATTCCAACAGGAGAAGCATCCGAATAGACATTGAAACGTCCACCAGGATCAGGAAGAGTAAGAATAGGAGCAATCACCAACTTGTTCTTCAATGTTTGAAAGCAATGCTCTCACTCCTGTGTCCAGACAAAGTTAGCATTCTTTTGGGTAAGCTTTATCATAAGTTTAGCAATGATGGAGAAATCCTTAACAAAGCGTCGGTAATAACCCACCATACCCAAGAAACTCCTAATCTCCTTGACATTGGTTGGCCTTTTCCATTCCACTAATATGGAAACTTTACTCCATTCAACAGAAATGTCATGCTGATTGATAACATGACCCAAAAACCCAACTTCTGAAAGCTAGAACTCGCACTTCTTCAATTTAGCATAGAACTTATGACTCCATAGAGTCTCAAGAACTCTCCTCAAATGATCCTGGTGTTCTGCTTCAGTCTTTGAGAAGATGAGTATATCATCAATAAAAACAACAACAAGCTCCTTAAATCCCTGAAGCATATTGTTCATAGTCTCCACAAAGTATGGAGGTGCATTAGTGAGCCCAAAAGACATAACTCTGAACTCATAATGGCCAAACATGGTGGAAAAGGATGTCTTTTCAATATCCTCCTCTTGAACAGGAATTTGATTATACCACTGAAGATTGATCTTGCAAAATATTCTAGCCCTTTTCAAACGCTCAAACAATAACTCAATGTGGGTCAGCAGATCGAAGGCATACCAAGAGGGTTGGGGGTGAATCGGTAAGCCGACCACGAATCTGACTACTAGAACCTGACAACCATAGCAACCTAACACTTCTAGGAGGCCAAGACCCTACACATGCTAGTGTTCATGATGAAAGCAAGCGCGGAAGCAAAGCACACTAGCCTATGTAAGCCACAATTCAACCTAGTTACTAGAGCACATAATTGCAGAATAGTAAAGAGGGGGTCAAGGAATGCTCATGATTTTTTTCCGAGGTCTCAGAAGGATGGCGCCTTCCCCTACTCCTCGTTGGACCACTCCCGTCGGAGTTCTGGTCCCTCCCGCCACCAATGTGGAGTTCTCGCTCACGAGCCTGCAATCACTCCCGGAGTAAAGACATGGTGCGCATCATTGCTGCCACCAAAGCACAAGCTCGCGTTCCTTGAGAACTTGCCGGACTCTCCGAGCCGACATGGGCGCTCACTAGCGATGCCCCTTTCACTGGCGGGCTCAAACGGGGTACAAACGTGTGATGACCTTCACAACCAATTACGATAGGCTCGATCACCAACACCTAACCGGTCTAGGTCTCACCATAAACCAAGAGTAACAACCTAGATCACACACTTAAGGACACCCTAGCCTTAGATGTGCATCAATGCTCAAGTTACTCTCACTAGCACTCTCAAGATATGCAATATCTCCTCCTAGTGCCCTCTTGTTTTCCTCTTGGCTCTCACCAAATGCTCCAAGCAATTCCACTAGCCAAGAGAGGTCTCCAAGACCCCAGCAATAAAGTTATATAGTCTTCCAACCTCAAACTAGTCGTTGCTCCATGAGATCATCTTTTTGGACGCACTGATCGGACCGTTCGGTCATTCCTATAACAGCTCCCAGAACCATTGGCACTTCTGTCCTGGCTGATCTCCTATACTGACCGTACCGTCCAGTCAGTTGACTGGACCATCCGGTTAGTTTCTCTCTCCACTACGAAAACATTTCCAGAGCGCTGCTTCCTCTCTGTCCTGTGCAAGTCCCTAGACCGGACCATCTGACCTCTTCAGACTTTAGCACAGATAGATTCCTCGCTGAGACTCTTCTCTGGATTTCTTGTTCTCCTAGTGACCATACAGTCCGGTCTCCACTGACCCCTCTATCCGGTCACCATGTCCAGAAGCTGAAACTTCTCGTCCTCGCTTGACTTTGTTTCCCAGTTTCTCCGAACAGCTCCTTGGCTTCTCCACTGTCACCTAGTGCTTGTGATTTTACTGAGCATCCATGCACATCACCAACTAGTGTGACCTAAGAGACATGACCTAGACCCCTTGATAGTCCGGTTTTTCCTATGGACTCAAAGCCCTAACAACTAGACAAGTGTTCCCAACACTTGCTCCATAGCTTGTCCTTAGCTTTGATCCATCTCCAACAACCCTTGAACTCCATCAAGCTCACAAGCCTCCATGCTTGTGGTCATTGTCATCCATTGCCAAGGCTGCCATCATCCATATGATTTGTAGTAGAGTTTAGAGATGATTCCTGCATAGACAACACTCATGTAGATATTAGCCCATAATTTCATAGTTGCCATCTATCACCAAAACATTCATACCTTGGGGATTCATTCATCAATGGTCATGAAGCTTACACATCCTTATTCTTAGTAAGTAGCACATGAGCACACCATGGCAACACGCTACGCCAAATCAACTTCTTTGACAACAAATCATCCAACTGCTTCTTCAACTCCTCTTGGAAAGGTCGAGAGAAACAATATAGGGCAATAGATATATAGTACGAGTGTCAGGTAGAAGATCAATATGAAATTCCACTTGACGTTTAGTTGGCATTCCTGGTAACTCATCAGGGAAAACATTAGGATAGTCCCGTACTATTGGAATCTCCTCAATAATCACTAACTTAGTCTGCTTCTCAACAAGACTCCAAAGATATCCTATCTTCTCAGGACGACGAACAGGGAATAGACTTTCCATTACGAATAAAGAATATAGAGGTGCATTGGCTTGAAAGACTATGGTTTGTATTGACGGAGCCCCAAGTGTAACAATCATCCAGAAACAAGAAATAATTGCTCGGTAACAGTGTAGCCAATCCATGCCAAGAATAACATCAAAAACCAGTAAGGGAGTCACCATTAGATTAGCTACAAAATCATCACCATCTATAAAAAACGATGCAATCTGGACACACCTCTTAACGAGAAATCAAGCCCCCAAGAGAATTAACATGAACTGACTTAGAAATTTGTTGACTAGAAATATTGGTCCTTCTTGCAAAATCAAGTGAAATAAACGAAAAGGTAATGATCGAATCGATTAAGACATGAGCATCATTTGACTAGAAATATTGGTCCTTCTTGCAAAATCAAATGAAATAAATGAAAAGGTAATGATCGAAACGAATAAGACATGAGCATCATGTGAATCGACAAGAAGAGTACCGAAAACCACATATGAGCGACCGAGAGAAGAGCTCGTAGGTCTAGTGTAGACTCTAGTTGGGGTAGAAGCAGGTCCTGCTGCAAAGTGCTCAGAGGGCTGAACTAGAGGAGCAAAAGGAGCAGGTAGCGGTGGTAGAACACATGGTGCAACAAGCTAAGACACGGGCCAATAATATCCTGGCAGAGGGAGGTACTGTTGTGGGAACTGAGGATATGGAGCTGAAGAACCAGCCATCATCTGAACTCTGCCATGAGGAGCACCAACTGTAGGATTGAGCTGAACTCCTAGAACTAGCAACTGAGGTGGATCTTGCTAAAGAATTGGACATCTGCCACTTGATTATAAAATCAGGGTTTCTCTTTCAAACCACACCCATATGTCCATCTCTCCCACAAATGTGACATGTCCTAGAAAAGCCACACTCTAAGGCTCGGTGTGACTTTCTATGGGACATGTGTACTCTGGATGTCTAATCACTCGGATACTTTGTCAAGTGGGCTAGGGTCCATTGACAAGGCTATAGATATAAAGCCTATGAAGACTAATACTTGGATCATAGCTTGGAGTAGGCGACAAGATAGTATTAGAGATATAGGCTACAGATAGAAACTATTATAATCGACTAGAAGATTTACCATGTAAGCCCTACCCTTCGGATATATAAGGAGAGCAGGGGTCTTTCGAAAGGGATCATCAAAACTCGCCTCGGGAAACTCTAACCTTAGCGCGAGACATCAGCAATACAGTACATCAAACATGATGTAGGGTTGTTATCCCCGCGGAGGTCCAATTCTGTATAAACCTTGTGTCATGTGTCCATTGACTTCTAGAACTCATACGCATACCTAAAACTACTATCAAAAATATAGCTCGACACTTCCCACACTTGAAGCAAATGAAAGCTTGTCCTGGAAGAGGATGCATAAATAAGAAATTCCCACTAGACTGTCCTAAAGAAGACTTATGTCCTGATTGCTTAGATTTGAAAGGCTCGTGAGAGGGTTGGTTTGCCTTACTCTTCTTGAAAGGGGGTTGTTCAGAGGACTCTCCTCCATCCTGCTGAACTCTCTTGTGATCACCACCTATATTGCTTACATTACCAGTATGTCTCTAGAGCCATAAGTTAAAACTAGGTCTTCAGTCCTCTAGCCTCCTCCACTACGGCAATGTAAGTGGTAGGTGGATTGCTTCCCATCACCTCTCTATAGTGAGCTTTAAGTCCTGTAAAGAACTTACTAGTCTTCTCACGCTCATCACTTGCCACACTAGTCACAAAGCAAACAATGTTACTGAAATCCCTCTCATACTCATCCACAATCTTTGTCCCCTCGCTGAATATGGTTGAGTGCATCATTCATCTTTATGATGACTGACACGTGATAAGGTACTCAGTCTGCCCAAGTACCTGGCGCTTTCGCGGGATGAAGCGCTGTTGTACATTCCGCGGCCTAGTACTTGTCCTGCCACGACATCAGGAAAGGCGCCAGCATTGTGTCACTTGCAGTTGCAGTCGCGTCTCTGGGCCGGGAAAGCCGTGGGCGCGACAACTTCCTCACCGGCCGAAGCGCCGCGGCCCGCACCACCAACCGATTGTCACGTCGTCCGGGGCCGTCATGGCCAATGATGCCGATCTCGCTTTTCTGCTGCGAGCAGCCTCTTCAAGTTCCTGCTTGTCGCGCGATCCTGGTGTGTGAACCGGATAACTTGAGTGAGACCAAGACCAGCCAACCTAGAACCTCCTTGTCCGTTGAGCTGTAAACCTGTAACTAGGCCGCGAATCTCATCGTCACATCCACACCCGACGAGACCAAGCGAGTTAACAGTCGCGCCCTTGTCCTGCCCGTGCAACCTCTGCCGGAGGAGCTACGGCATATCACGTACTCTGACCGTGACGCCCATGGATCAGCACGCACTGACGTGCTGCAGTTGGATGGATCCATCCTGGATGGTGCCGCCGTGCCGGCCAACCCCGCTCGTCTGCCTGATTCCGACGGGAAGAAATGAAGAAGCTGCCGCGAACACGAATACACGATGGCGGCGTGATTTGCGGGTTGTGGCGGCGCATGCAACCCGGGTTGGTGCCTCATCAATCAGCTGGTTGTGGGCGCGGATCGGGTAAGACGACGTGTGTCGGTCTCGGTCTCGCCGGCCGCCTTTGTCGTGCACGCCGCGACAGGGACAGAGAGTAGCTAGCCGGGCCAGGTGCAGAGCTCGGCTCGGCCACTTCTGCCTAGTGGTTAGTACTGGTTAGGTTGAGCCGTGTGCGTGCGCTGGATCGGTTCTGCTGATGGAAGGAACAAGCACCTGGGCGGCTGATGGATCCCTTTTGTTTTATTGTGTCATCCGATCGATGAAGTGAGCTGCCAAGTGCCAAGCGCAGTCGCGCAGAGCGGTGGCTAACCACGGGCGCGATGCGTTAATGCACGGTACTGTCGTCGTAGGCCGATCGCGACGCCTCTGCCTCATGCAACGCACGTTTTCTTTGCTTGGCGCACGCAAGGAAAGGTGGCTACGGCACCTCCACACCATAATATTGAATGCCCACTTTCACTCCTCGGATGGTACCAAAACGTCGTCGAGACATTGCACCTGCTGAACTCGGGTCGGTGTCTCCAGGATAAGGTGTCGTCAACGAATGCAGACGCCTTCCGGTCCCTGCGATCGAAATTAGCAGGTGTTTATTCCTTCGGCCGCCTTCCTGGCATGGGAAGCAATTAATTCGTTAATTAACTTCCGGGTTAATTCAGCACATGCTGCTAAAAGATGTACTTTGATCAGGGTCGGCAGCCATGCATCGTACGTAGACCGCCGATAGTTACGTATTCCGAGAAGGTTCAGTTGATTCTTACGTATGAGTGGCACGTCGCCGTCAACCATGGCCTACCTCACGTCCTCACGCGCGCCGGAGTACTGATCTCACTGAACAAATTAAATTACCGTGCCACGAGGGCGTCAATCGCTAGCTGCTCCCTCTGCTTTTTCACCGCTGTGAAACGGACCGCCGAGACAGAGAACTTGTTGGTAGGGGAATGGAGGAGCAAGGTAAAGTAGATGAGGTGTCTCTTGCCTATACTGGTCAGGTGCACCGTACCGTACACAAGGTGCTAATAGTGCGATCGATCAGACGTTATTTTGGACCTGAGAAATCGTTTATCGGCACACGGCACTTTTATTTGGATCGGATGGCAGGCCAGGAACCGTCCACATGTAAAAACAGCATATCAAACGGTCATGAAAGCCCACACGTACCTATACTGTACGTTTTACGACTCTCAATCATCATCACCAGTAGTCACCCGTAACTACCGGGCCTCTCGACTCTTTCTTGACCGGTGCTTGTTCCGGTCGTAAATCCCAAAAGCGCAGGGCAGGGGTCGCCATCGTGGCGGTAAGAATCGACACGTGACGACGCATCGGAGAACCTTCGGGTCAGCGAAGCTTGCTGCGGCTTGCCTATTTCAGCTGTCAGCTCAACTCCAGTCCTCCACTCACCAAGACGTCAAGATCAGTGCCGGGGTCGTGTATAAATTGCCGAGCTTGACACGGGAAATTCCGTCAAACCAACACAGCCACACAAAGAGAGTCGTCAGTGTGCATCCATGGCGGCGGCTTCGCTAGGACTCGGCCATGAAGCGTACACCTACCCTCCTGACCTCATGGTGGCGAACAACTGTGCAGCGACGATGAACTTCATGCCGTCGGCCGCCGTGGCCGGCGATTGCTTCCCGGAGCTCGGCGTGCACCCTACCGACTACTACTCGCCGACGATGGAGGCGGTGTTCGCCGAGAATGAGATGAGCATGTAAGTTAACTAACCTTTGTACATATATACATATATATCTTGTTTGCAATGTCAACGACGACCATGCATGTTGATCAGTGGTGTGATCGATCAAAAGCAGGAGCTTTGTGGACGACGGGAGGATGACGATGAGCAGAGCGGCGGGGACCGGGCACCGCGCCACGTCGCCGCGGATCGGGTTCCGGACTCGGTCGGAGGTGGACGTGTTGGACGACGGGTTCAAGTGGCGCAAGTACGGCAAGAAGGCGGTGAAGAGCAGCCCGAACCCGAGGAACTACTACCGGTGCTCGGTGGAAGGGTGCGGGGTGAAGAAGCGCGTGGAGAGGGACAGCGGCGACCCGCGCTACGTCGTCACCACCTACGACGGCGTCCACAACCACGCCGCGCCTGGTCACCACGGCGCTCCGCAGCAGCAGGCGGCGCCGTACACCGCGATGACGGCGCCTCGATCTCGTCCTGACTTGTGGGAGATGCAGATGCAGCCTACGACGGCCCACTCCTCGGAGTCGTCCTACTGATGAGAGTTTAGTTACACATGCGTCGCTATGTAAAAACATGTTTTGAACACGTACGTTTCCCCCTTTTTTTTTTTCTCTTGTGTGTGTGTGTGTGTGTGTGTGTGTGTGTGTGTGTGTGTGTGTGTGTGTGTGTGTGATGGTGGGGGGTTGGCTATTACATATGTTGTACCATTATCATTATACAGTACATACACATATCTAGACGCTGAGCTTGTTAATCTGATTTGCTCAAGTGTTCTTTTCTTGGTTATTATATGGGCCTGTCAATACATCACTCGAGCTTTTTTTTTCATCCCACCTTAATTTAGATTTTTCCCACCATATGACCACCTATCGATGGTCATATCCTTTCTTCAACCTCCCGACGACCATGTGCCCCTTTTTTATTCCACTCATCCCGGCCGTCCCCTTGGCATGATGAGACTCTAAAATTGCCTGGCTGCTGCCATCCTACCCCCTCCCCTAATACGGCCTTGACTACCTTGCTCAACCTTTGCCCCCCACAACCTCCACCACTTGTTGGGCCGGCCTTCCTCCTCCCAACCTCTATCTGATATCATCGGAGTCTGGTGTGTCTAAACCCTAAAATCCATTAGAGTCAAAAACGAGGCTCGATCTCGTCGGATTTGATAGAGAAGGTGAAGAAATAGGAAGAGAAAAACTCAAGTGCTGAAAGTGAAAGCAAGGCTGCCCTAGCACTCAAAGTTTTATTTATGACTTTTTCCCATTATATTGTGAAAGGACCAAATTTCTTGGGAGAACCCGTGCAAGGACGAGAATATGATGATAGGACAAATGTAAATAATTTAAAAAAGAGAGAGGACTATCGCGAAACCCGTATTTTCGGAACTGAAGCGAAATGGACAGCATGCAAGCGCTAGAGTCAGTCAAGATAGCGAGGATCGTTATTTTCTTGTGCAACTGTTAAGGTTATTCTATTTAGTCAACTATGATTGGTTCGCCTGTCACTGTCTCCTCTGATGCCCCCAAGCAGGCATCTTCTGGCTGTCTAGTCCGCAACTACGGTGGTTGGTTGACTTGGTTCAGAACTTGAGATCAGAGTCGTAGTCATCCAAAGACTTGTTAACCACTTCCGATTAAAATTTCAGCGTGGCATGTGCTGTTCCTTTGCCTGGCGTCAATAATGCGCTCGATGATTCGCGTAGCTCAGAGATCAAGAGCTCTCTCCTATATCCTTCATCTTTTTTTTTTTTTTGCTGGTATATCCTTCATCTAATTAATCGGTTACTGAACAAAAACAAGTTGCTCCGGATCAGTCTCCCTCTGGATCAATAATGAAGTGTCTCTGACGCTTGCTGACCTAGCTCGTGGTTTGCACTTGGGAGTTGAGTTGAAAAGTCAGAACCTGCCATCAGATTTAGCTGGAACCTGATAACGAAAATTGCGGGAAGATCAAAACTGTGTTCTTTGATGATTACGTCCATAGTACATACGTACAGTTGATTTGACTCCGTGTGCTATGTACATCGACCAAATAATCCATCATCCCCAGCCCGTTACACTATTTCCCCAGCCAATTTATGAAACACACCAAAACTAATCTAACTATAATGAAGAACGTGGTAACAATTAACCTGGACGCACTTATTAATTTACACATGAACCACTGCCCTACGCAAAATCTAGAGAACCCATGCCTTGGTGCACTCGATCCGCCGTTCTTGTCGCGCACACGATGGGATGGAAGAATGGTTTGATCACTTGTGGTTCTGGGCAGGCTCGCCTTGGCCGCCGCGCCCCATGTACGACGTGATCACCGCGGCGAGCACGGACTGGAATCCCGGGTCCGACGTGATCGCCTTCGCCAGCGTGTCCGTCACCACCGGGGCGGCTTGCCCGAGGCTGGCCGTCCTCTGCAGGAACGACGACGACGACGATGGCTGGCCCTGCAGGCCGTAGAGCTGGTCCGGCCGCTGCAGGCCGGCGAACAGGTGCCCCATCATCGCCGGCGTGTTGGTCTTGGCAGCGAAGTACGACGACGACTGCAGATGGCTGCCGGCCCCGTACAACGCCGGGTAGCCGCTGGTCCACGCCGCCGGGAGCGCCTTGGTGGAGTCGTACGCGTATGGCGAGGAGGCGTGCATGATGCCCGCCGCCCCTGCAGCTGGGGAGGATGATGTGAGGTCGAGCGTGATGGTGGGGCAGGACGCGGCGGTGGAGACCATGGCGGCTGGCCCGAGCAGCCCGGGGATGTGGTGGCGAGCGAGCAGCGAGGAGGAGGTGGTCGAGCCGGTGGTGAGCATGGCGGCCGCGGCGGAGGTGGTGGACGCCATGGCGGTGGCGGCGGGCGGGAGCGGGTGGCTGTGCGCGCCCTCGTAGGTGGTGATGAGGATGGAGCGGTCCTCCGCGCAGCGCTGCACCTGCTTCCGCACGGGGCAGTTGGGGGCCACCGTGCACCGGTAGTAGGCGCGCGGGCACGGGTTGCCCTTGGAGATCTTCTGCCCGTACTTGCGCCACTGGCACCCGTCGTTCATCTGAATCATCATTATTGTTGCACAACACCGTTATTCACTAAGCTAGCCCTCCTCGAGGATGATAAGCATCAGAAACGCCATTATTGACACGTACCGTGGGTGTGTCGCATTTGACCCGGACGGAAACCCTAGTCTTCTTGGCCTGCTGCTGCACCTCGTCGTCCCCGCCGCCGCCGCTGGGGCTCTTGCGCGACTCGCCGGCATGCTGCTTGGCCGTGTCGTCGGCGCTGCCGCTGCTGTCGGAGCTCAGGTTCAGCACGGGCCCCGCCTTCTCGTCGTCCGTCGTCGTGGAGGGGCGGGTGAACCCGAGCCCGAGGGAGAGCTGGCTGTCGTCGCCGGCGGTGCCGGACGACGACGACGACCGCTCGTGGCCGCCCTTCTTACGTCCGTCGCCGTTGTTGTTGGTCCTTGTGCCGAGGCTCAGGGACACGAGGTCGTCGGCGTCGTCGGCAACGGGAGGCGGTGCTGCCGCGGTTGCTTCCTCGAGAGGAAGAGGCTTGTTGGCTTGTTGCTCGCGGCCCTGCTTGACCACGTCGAGGAAGTGCGTCTGCAGCGACTGGTACTCGCTCACCACGCGGGACAGCATCGACTTGAGCCGCTCGTTCTCCTGCCGCACCACGCCCATCTCCGCCTTGGCCGCGTCAAGGCTGCTCTCATCCTGCTGCTTGCTGCTCCCACTCCTTTCTACCGATTGAAAGCTTTCGAAGACGATCGGAAGAGCGCTTCCTATCTGCATCATCACGCAATAATCAACAACTTTCAGGTTAATTTCTTGCGTTCAATGAACTTTTTGCAGAAACAATAACAATAGTAGAACAAAAGAGAGCAACGAAAGCAAGAACGGCTTTAATTCGTACCGCCGTGATCTCCTCCGGCTTCTCATGGCTCATCTTCTCTTCCTTCACCGGCGGCCTTTCGATGGCGACCTCCATATCGACTCGACCGTAGCACAGGCTACTATACTAGCACGACAAGACTAGGAACTAGCAGCCGAACCTGCCGGCCTTGCCCTTTTCTTGCAATAATAGCTTTCGGCAAGCAGTACCTCGTCGTACAACTAGTGCCTCGCCCTCCTTTTAAAGACGCGACGACCCAACCTCAAGCCGGCAGTTTCTGACTCGCGCGGGATTATTTTAATCCATCCGTTTACACGGAACGATTACCACTCCTCGTTTTTTTTTTTTTTTTTTTTTTTTGCATGCGGCACCGGATCCCAGTGGCTGGCTTCCGCTGTCACGGTAGTACGGGTTTGGTCGTCGATACGGCTGGGCGCATCGAAAATGTCAACCCGGCTGATGAGCCAGCCACCTCATATGGACGGATAGCGGGCAACTGAGATAAGCAAGCGCAATAGAATAGCTGCTCTTGGCTCGTCTTCGTCTTCTCTTCCATATTCCATCCCCCAACAACGTGTCCAGCATGTCGCTGCCGCCGCGTCGTCTACTCCGTGTCTCGTCCACGCGCCTGGCCGGTTATTATTAGCTGCTACTACTACATCTTCTCCGGTGAAGACCAGCGCCGCCGGTCAGCAGCCAGGAAAAGGCACGCAGAGCCGCCATTGCAGATGCAAGACATGCCTGCCGCGCGCGCTGACTTGTCCCATCTGACGCCACCCGTGTTTCTAACAGCTTACTTTCTCGCCTCGCGTCTACACGAGACGTGTACGGGCGTTTAGGCTGTTTTGTTTCACAAATGAGGACGCAGTAAGCCTCGTTGACTTTGTACTTGACGGCCGGTGCTGCCTGCTGCCGGGTTGAAGAAGCAACTACTACTACATGCCCCCGGAAATATTCTTCGGACATCATGGATGATGATATATGCATGGATCTGTAGAGACAAACAGAACGGTCATTCCGCCTCCTCCAATGACGACGTTCGACTTCTCTTCAGAATTTAACGGGTCAGACACCGAAAATTTTCGTCGTGAAAAGTACGTTACTACTACCGGCAGTAGAAAGAGTGCTTGGAGAAGTATCGGCTCCATCGCCCCACGTCATTTACGGGTTTTTACGGTTCTGACACAACAAGTCACCTACCGTTCCTAACAAGAAGTCACGACGTTTACCATTTTCTTACAAGAAGTCACTACCGTTCCTTGAAAAAAAAATAAACGTGTGTGACATAGTCGATCCTTGACCTGTTCCATTAATTTGTAGGGTGTTTGAACCCATTGATGTGGAGTGCTACATTCATTCTTCATAATTTTTAGCCTTCAATAGACTGGAAGCTTTCAGTTGATAATTTGTTATTTTGTATTTTGATTTTTTTATAAGATTATTTATATAACAATTATAAATTGTTAGATATAGATTTAATGGCTTAAAAATGTAATTGAAAGTTACTTAAACTTTTACTCAGAAAAAAAAACTCGACCTGTGGGGGGTATGACGGTCCCCGGACATTTTGTTAAGAAGAAGGTCTTCTCACGTAGATCGAGAAAGCCTCCAAACCCCACTCCCAGGTCATACACCGGGACTCAGCTGGCCTGTGAGCTATGACGCGAGTCTTTACCGTATGCTTTGGCACTGTGAGGGCGAGGAGATTTTTTTAACCTCAAATACCGAAATTCGCTTTCAATAGTCGAACTCGAGACCTAAGGATGTGCTACTCAGAGCCTCAACCACTAGGGTGAAGCCCCTTTCACACTTAAACTTTCACTCAGTTGAAAATGAACAAGTCCCTTCATTTTTTGTTAGCAGCGGTGTATCTGAACAGTGTAACTGAAGTACGTGTAGGTGCGTCCACAGTGGGCGTCAACCCTGCGCGTATCACCATGTGCCGAAATTAGAGGAAGTTGGAAGACTAGGAATAAAGAAACGCAGCATGTGATGATGCGATGTGACGGAGAAGGTGCTAAGTACCTAGCTGTAGCTACTAGCACGAGTCCGCATTAATTACCAGATGATACGACGGATCGATCGGATTGAAAGGTAGAGCGGCTGAGGCCGCGACGACTACGACAGTTTAGATCGGTGTTTCCATCCAATCATCTTTAAGTAAGCGTCAAGATTCAAATGGATTCAGAAAGAGAAAGGTGTGTTTCGGTTGGCCTACTTGTTGAGATTCCAACAAAGCCCCGTTGAAACTGTTGCACCGTACCGCGGATCGGCGACTGTTTTTAATCAGCATCATGGAGGGCGTGACCTCACCACACCGCCCGTTGAATATTTATGAGAATAGCGTGATGATGATCCGTTTCCACTCTATCTCCAGCCCGGCGACGACGATTCACCGAGGGACATGGGCACTCATCGTGTTCCCATGGCTCCTTACACGGTTCCTCTGGTGGGGCTCACCAGGCTGGACAGAAAAGGTAGAGACTGCACTACGTTTAAAAGTATACATCGCGTACGATAGCTCTCAATAACATCAGTATTATACTGATGCTATTGTGCGCTGTAAAATTCATCAAGATGAATGGATCAGATGATGACAAATGTTTCGATTGCACAGTCTTCTTCTTCTTCTTCTTCTTCTTCTTCTTCTTCTTCTCCTCTCTCTCTCTCTCTCTGTGTGTGTGTGAGATGTTGCAGCTTCTATTTCATCATTTGAGAGTTAATTTAGTTTATTTGTTGTGTAAAATATTGCTTATGCATATTGTCAGCTAAATATATAGGAGCTTCTTTGTGATAGTATGCAATTTGAGGGGACGTTCTAAAATATGCTCAAATCTACCCATAAGGCTATCCAAACCTCCTATGTTTGATGTGGCTTGTTCTTATTTATTGAGCAGAAGAGAGAGCTAGCGTTTGAGAGGAGATAGGTGAGGCTTTGATCTACCAAATTCACCAACAGAAGAGTGAAATTAGTGGTGATTTGGAGCTTCCAACTCTTGTATTCTTCATCGTCATTGTAGATTGTTTGCTTGCTCCCACCCGTAGTTTTTTTCCGCAAGGGATTTTCACGTAAATATTGATATCTACTCTTGATTCGGTATTGTTCTTGTCATATGTGTTGATTGCTTACTATATTGCTTGTTATTTGTGTCATTTAGTTAAGTTATATGGTATATGGATATGTAAGTATATAAGACATTTATGTGTTCTTTGGTATGTCCATGATGATTTAATGGAGATGTTGTGTTAGTGAGCTTACTCTTGAAAGTATATTCTTGGTTATGATTTTGAACAACACTTTATTAGAAAATATTAATGTTAAGAAGTTGTTATGATTTATCCACATGAGGTGTTAGGTGAAATGTTTATGAGACATTAGCTTGCTATTAGGTGTAGCTCTCTGCTACAGATATAGATCTAGTACTGTTTGAATTTAAAGTTGTACTTCTTATTTTAAATATGAATGTTTAGAAAATGATACATAATTTTTTTAGGTCATTCCTTCGATCTAAAATTAACATTAGTAGTGTATGTTAGGTGAAAAATTGTAAGAAAATTACAATTTAGAAATTTTATCAAAAATCATACTCCCACCGTTCCAATTTATTTGGCATCAAAACAAAGATGAACATTGGTGTCCAGATTCATAGCATCTCATAGAATCTGGTTCATAGCATTGAATCTGATATAGAGCTACAATGTCAATTATTTTGGGACGGAGAAAGTACTTCAAGATGAACCTTTTTTTTGAAAAATTCACCATCTATAGTTGTACGAATATTATAGATACATACAAATTTTCACCTTAAAAACTATATGTAAAAAACAAAAATAACATATGTTACATAAATGATATTCCCTTTGTACGAGAATTGTCATTCTGGCTATACATTAGATTGTTAAGATGCTATGAATTTGATTAGAAGAAATTCTATTTGCTTCTCTCAACTATCACAGTAATTAAAAGTCCCTGGATTGCAACCCCTGGGCTCTCTCAACTTTTAAAACCATTTTACTCAAAAAAAAACTTTTAAAACCATTTGTTTTTCCTCTCAACTGGATTTTAAGGCTTTTGTTCCACGTGGCACCATAAGACCCACCTGTCAGATGTCATGTTACTCTCTGTCTATCTATCTATCTAGATAAATGGTTCCTGAAGAGGAATCATCCATGACGATCAACGACATATAGAGATGATATCATGCAATATGTACTTGCCCCATTTTCTAGCAAGCAACACACACACATCAGCGGCATATAGAGTAGCGGCATATAGAGTATCATGCAATGTATAGTAGCGCCATTTTCTAACAAGCAACACCCACACACTGGAGTTGTGAAGGTCGATCCAAACAAGAGATGGGAAAACGGCACATATCATACACAAATATAAAACAGCATATTGCACATGCGGTTGGATGGAGATGGACCGAGTTCAAGTAAACTGCAGGTTTAGTCAACGGATGCATCCAGGAAGCGTCTTTCCCACCTAATTCCTAAACATATATGTTAACCGTTTCCCAAATGAATACAGCTCAGCGCCACGGAAAAAAATAATATTGAGAAGGGTCGGCTGATGAGAGAGGAGACCTTGTTTGTCGATGCATCATGTGAGGCCAAGCTTTTCAACGATTTCGTCAAACTTCGGACCTCAAGTGGGATCACGATGAGGATTTTAATCAATTTTTTCTTAAGGAAAGACCACTCACGCTACTTGGTCGGAAGAAATTAAGACAAAACAAATATTTTTGCTTCCTGTTTTCTGTAGGTGTTTTATGACTGGAAGCCACGGCTACATCATCATTCTGCAATTTCGAAAACCACTACTGCCAATTCAAACTTACCATACCGACAGTTGTCTCCGAGTTTTCCAGCTGTCCAATATACCTCTGGCAGTAGGCGTAATTTCTGGATTACTGAAAAAAAATAAAGAGTCAGAAGGAAGATCATTCTCGGAAGTCGTCTTGCACATGGATCAGATCAAGGAGTTGCCCTATCGGAACAATTATGATGTAACTTAGCCACAAAAGGAATAGGATATATCAGGAAGTTCTTGCAACCTGTGCATTCTAAATTTCTAATAGTTGAGGTCAACAATTTGTCAGAAATTATTGAAGCGTCAGATCATGGATCTACCACATAAGCAATGAACTAAAGACTAATGATGGATACATGTAAACTAACCACTGCCACAGCTCATACACCCCAAACAAGACTTGCTTCTCAGATTTCAAACAGTAGACTTTGCAGTTGCTTGACCAAGATCAAGAGTCCAGACTTGAATGCCATATTTTTTTAATGCCTGTGGAAAGCATCAAAAGAACAAAAAACACTACATAATCTCTCAGTTTTATATAGTGTCGTTCCACGAATGGCCAAAACGGATATTATCCTCCTATACAAATATTCTCAAATGGCCAAGGGCATTGCCTAGTTCAACATTCTCCGAGTTTTGCTTATTAAATCATCAACTATGTTATTTTTGTCAAGAATTCTTGGTGGGTGAATTTTTGTTGGTGCTTTGTTTTCACCCTTGAAAAATATCCCATTTATAGAAGAAAACTCTCTGTCGTTGGGTAAATTTACATAGAAGTACAAAAAAAATCTTGACATTTATTGAAAACATTTACAAAATCTGTAATACATTATCCTTCTAAATTTACATAGAAGTGCATGAACTTTAGTATTTTGGTAGGAATATTTCTTACCAACAATTGTAAATTACGCACAATCTCGTATATGTCAACAACTTTACTATGATATTTATTTATGCCAAATTCTCTTTCTGTGTAAAAGCCAGATACTTTCAATTTTCTGATTATGACGGCCTACCAATTTGTAATGTTCCAGCAGAAACATGTGTTTATGGAATATCACACCACAAGTAAGCACTACGGGAAACTGGTCATTTGTCGAGTGGTAAATCCCAAAAATTACCAAAATTTCAGATGAAACAATCTTTGTTGTCTATTGTCTATAGAAAAATCATGAAGTCAAATCCCAATTCAACGTTCACTTTGAGTTGAAATGTAGCTATATCCTTCTTAACTCTATAAATCTTCTTCGGAGATTGTCCGGTTTGTAAGGGTCGTACGTGAAATACTGTGCAAAACCTTCTCAACTATTTACCGCAGCCTTTATGTATGGTCATCACATCCTAACAAATCTCATGATTTTCTGACTTTGTTTGCATTTTATAGAATTTTAAAACAATTTGATCATACGTTTGTGGTCATATATCAGGGACAAAATGTTTGAAATTTTCTTCATTTCATGGATAAGTCTTCACAATGAACTCAATATCATGAATATCATTCTTAAACTCATTTTATAACATTATTTGACTCACTTGCAATTCAAATTTGACTTATAAGAGAAAATACCATTAAATGAAATATACTAATTAAAAATAGCAAACAGACCAAGAAATATACCATATTTGAATGTGGAGTACCACATAGTGTACACCGAGAGGAGAAAAAGTTCGGAGGGAAAGAGGGTAAAAAAAAACTGTTTGTCATGTGTCGTGTAAAAAGACACTCGATAAACAATTAACTTTGTCGAGTGAGCACAACGGTCATCGCACGTGGTGGCCACGTGATATATTTTGCCGAGTGTTTTACATGTGGCACTCGGCAAACAGCTCTGTTTGCCGAGTGTACAAACTAAGTGTCTCGATTTAGACACTTGGCAAAACTACCGTTTGCCAAGTGCATGATGAAAAGCACTCGGTAAAATCTTAGACACTCAACAAATGCTAGGTTTCCGGTAGTGAAGTCTCTGAGCCATATTCCAGTGTTCGGTTGTTGTCAGTATAAAATGTCTTACTTTATCTAAATTTGCATTGCTAAAAGAGAAAAAATGTAAGAATGCAATGCAGTAGAATAGCCTCGATCCAAAATGCAGATGTCAGACTCAAAATCTGAACAGAGATGTGAATAGAGCAGTTGAGCAGCCTCCCTCTGCTTCCTCAGAACAAACCTTCTCTTCAACATTGAAGATCAGATCGGAAATAATATTTCTGGATGGTAGTGACAACGCGTTGTGATCGCCATTCAGAAAACAGCAAGAACAAGCATGGTCAAGCTAAGATGAGTTTTGTTTAATTAACTTGATGAGTAACGACATAAACTTCGCAATCCGTTCTAGACCAAGTGGGTGACGTACTGACATGATCGGGACAAATCTGTGGTTGCGCAATAATCAGGCAAGATGACCTGCTAAGTCTAAGTTAAACTGGACTCTGCGAGTATGTCGTGGCTTATGCTTATATCATATTGTGGAATGCATGTAAGTAGCTGATTCGTTAGCAAATTAATCAGGAGATGAGGCTGACAGTAGCTAACTTGCTACCTTATTAATAACAGCAACTCTACATGAATACTGACAACTGTTTGTCCTAGTTGTTGATCTATCAGTTTGTAGTAAACATAAACAACGGTCTATTGGCAGGTGATTGTCTCTATTCTTCCCTTGAATGGAAACAACAATCGTCCTAGAACATTAGATTAATTATTACTAGTAGCTCAAGCTGCAAACGAAATACTAGCATTTAGTGAACCATTAACGAAGTTAACCTCTAATGACTTTTGTGTATTAGTGCCTGAAATGGTGTGGAGGAATAATTCAGCAGGTGTATTATTAGTTCAAAGTACAAATGAAAATAACTTGTAATATAGGATAGGTAAAAACAATACAAGGAGTCAAGGATAGCAGTGACGGATGTAGAACTATGTAACGTCAGAATACTGACTTTGAAACATTGGTTTTCAATGTGTACTAGATTTTATCCAAGTTGTGTGTTTACTCTATGTGCTTAGCATAGAGCCATAGAATATTCTCTTGTGACATAGACATCACGCTCGTTAGTTTACTCTTAATGCCATGACTCATCACTTAATAATTTTCTGTAGCCAGTATATTGTGCACTTAATGATCAAAAGCGATAGCAGCGTGAATAAGCTAAACACTACGGGAAATCTCTTCTTTGCCGAGTGTAACACTTGACAAAGAGCACTCGGCAAAAAAACAGCCAGTAAAGCGCTCTTTGCCGAGTGTTTTTTATCGCGCACTCGGCAAAGGCTTTGCCGAGTGCCAAAAAAAACACTCGGCGAAGTCTAGCACTCGGCAAAATATAAATCACAAAAATAACATAACAAAATAGCAAAAAAATATTTTTTTTCTCCTAGAACCCCGCCCACCCATCCTGGTGTTTTTTCGCAAGTCTTGGTAATTTTTCGTGCGCTCCGCATGAAGTGCGACCTCTCCTTCGTGAGAGTACTTGTCTACCACTACACCACACTCTACCACTACACCATACTATCAATTAAGTCTAAACCCTGTTTTGAATCTTATTATATTTACGTCTTTGCCGAGTGTTTTACAAAAAACACTAGGCAAACACCTACTTTGCCTAGTGTTTTTTATAAAACACTCGGCAAAGACCCTCTTTGCCGAGTGCTAAGTTAGACACTAGGCAAATAAATTTTTCTAAGAACTTCTAAAAAATTTAAAAATATCAAACCACTTTCAAAAATAATCAAATTTTGAAATGATATAATTTATGTAATCATTGACCTATATAAAATAATTTTGAGTCCAATTCAAATTTGATTTTTAATATGACTTCAAATCTTAACCACTAATTCTCAACTCTAAGGTTATTCTTCAGAGATTCTGTTTAGTAAGTAAAGAACATGACAACTTGTGTGAAACCATCTCTACTTTTTATCATAACTTCTACTTGTAATACCATAATATTGTAACAAATCTCATGATTTTTAGACTTTATTTGAGTTTTTTAGAATTTAAAAATCATTTGGACACATGTTATTATGGTCATGTTTTTCATATTTTATGTCGAATTTCTTTTTATTTCATGTGTAAGGTCTCTAATTGGGGTAAAGAACATGAATATAATTTTTATACTTATTGAATTCTTATATTTGAGTCACTTGTAGTTTAAATTTGACTTTATTCAATAAATTGCTTCAATTGTAATTATCGCTTCAATTTTAGTTAATTAATTAAATATAACAAACAACTACAAAAAATTATCGAATTTTAACATGGAGTCACACATGTTGTATGTGTAGGGAACAAAAAAATTTGAGAGTAAAGGAGGCAAAAAAAAAAATTTTTTTGAGTGTCAAGAAAAAACACTCGGAAAAGACTAGCTTTGCCGAGTGCCAAGGAAAAAACACTCAATAAAAATTAGCTTTACCGAGTGTCAAGAAAAAACACTCGGCAAAATATTTTTTTTTAGTGTATTTTTATTGACACTCGGCAAAGCATTTTTTGGCGAGTGTTTCTATTTTGCCGAGTGTTTTCTACTTGACACTCGGCAAAGACTATCTTTGCCGAGTGCCAAAAAAAACATTCGGGAAAGAGTGAAACACTCAGCAAAAAACAATTTTCCTATAGTGCAAAAATAGAGGAGTTTTACTGTCTAAAATATTGGCTAGTAGTTTTAAAAAACTATTGGCTAGTAGTTTGAGGATAATTTCATAATTATATTATTAATTAATAAATTTATGTTTATTTTCACGATAGTCTACCAAATCATTAAAACATTAGTTTTCTTAAAAATATAAAATATTAGTTATTAATTAGATTGTTAATGTAACTTTATTTATAACAATAAAAACTAATTACTATAAATCTATAACTCTTATTTTTTCTGATATTGCCCTCAAATTGAGAAATTACTGGCCAGTAGTTACGATTTTAGATTATGAAATCTATATCATTAGATAAACTACTAGCCAAGAGTTTTTATTTTGGACAGTAAAACTTCTGAAAAGATAAGGCTCCACTACTCAGCCTCGAGGAAATAGCCCAGCTAAACTCGTCTGGCGTGCACAGATTGGCGCAAGCGGTCCTACTTCTCTCTCTCAACAATGATTCCATGAAAGATTGTCGGAAATAAAGGGCGCCTTTGGGCTTTGGCAGTGCCCCATAATAAGTCCTCGGGGGCACCAGGTTGAGCTTCATTTCCAGTTTTCTGATAATCTATATGTACTCTAATAAAAGAATTAGACTATTCAACCGAAAACAACTACACACTATGAATAAGTACTTTGAGGACTTCGGCTATTTCATTGCAGAAAGAGGAAAAAAATGTTCTTACAAGTCTACTTGGAAAGCATAGGAAAATGGCAGTTTGACAGCATCTATGGTGGTGGTACTGCTTAAGCAACTCTCAGAAAGTGAACCATAAAGACTTTATCAGAGATATATATCATCTCAACGAATACACGTGCGTCCAGACCATTGGTGAAACCATGGCTGACTAACTAACGATTTGTTATATTATATTACAAAAGAATAAAACGAGCATGACTGATTCAAATGTCAACTACTAACAGTAGGTGTGAGAAACCCAAATAAAGATGATTCGGTCACGCCTACAAATTAATACTTTTTTTTAACTAGAATGAGGATGTGATCGTAAAAGACACTCACCTATGTCTTTAGAAATCAAACAGTTAACATGTCAACGCTGAGTTTGTAGTGTGTGAACCCTTGCATTGGCAGCTTGAGCTGTGACAATAATTTACCGCCGCAAATCAAGAGACTTTTCTTATATGCCTCTGGTGACATTGTATGTTTGACATTGTAACCAAATAGAATATGCTGACATTGTGATTGATCTAGGTCTTATTCATACTGAAGCAAAACTGGCAACGGGGACTTTTTCCTCGTGGAGAAGAACATACAATTCAGTCCAAAACCTGTACTATGTTTGATGAGTTTTGATAATATATAACGAGACATCAGTACATATCTTCATGTCCAGCTTCTTGTTTTTATGTGATCAAGTTGTAACGAGACATCAGTACATCTCTTCCGCTTTAGGTCACACTACAACAAAAGTGTTCTGTAGTGGCGGGGCAAAACCTAGTGTAGCGACGGGTGAGCAATCCCGCCGCTACGCTAACGCCGCTAAAAAAGAAGAGCTCTAGCGGCGGCTGTCCTATGGATGAAACAACCCGCAGCTACGACGAAGCTAGTAGCGATGGATGACATCTTCATCCGCCGTTAATCTTAAACCCACAAAACAAAAAAAAAGCCCACCCACCGGCCCGCTTGTAGCCCGTGCTAGATCCATCGCCGAAGTTGCTTGTGTTTGTCGCCCGCCGGCTAGATCTACCAACGCGCCGTTGGATCTGCGCTGGCCGAGGGAGTACGAGGACAGGAGGCAGAGCCGCCGTCGTTGCCGCCGCACATCGCTGCTATCACGTGACCCTGAGCTCGGCCGCCGCGCCGCCTCGGGTGCCGAAGCAGGGAGGAGGCGGAAGGGTGCAAGGACGGGGTGGCGTCGAAGGAGGGAAGATCCACCTGCCGCCCGTCAGGATCTGAAGCTACACGGTTGGTGTCACACCCCTATCCGGGGTATATCGTGTATTCCGTACCAATCCCTGGATTAATAGTTGGTACACACATACAAATGATATAAAGTGATACATTGATCTTTATTTAGGTCCACGCAGGGACAATAGAGACATACAAGTCTTAAGTTACAAGCCAAAGGGGAGAACATGCACGTCCTAAAAGAAAATTACAAGCAAGCTTCTGGGAACTTCTACAGGCAACTCGAGCATAGGACGCAACCTACTCGTCAAACTCCTCGGGTGCTTCATCCTCGTCTTCGTTTTCTAGGGAGTTTAGTTAAAGGCAAGGGTGAGTACATAAGGTACTCCACAAGCTCTACCTCTAGCAAGGGGGTAATATATGCATTTGGGAAGTAGTCAAGGAACAAGGCTAGGTATCGGAGTTTTGCAGAATAGCGAGGATGCAAGGGTACACTTAGGGGACCAATGGGGTTTTTCGAGAGGGAAAGCTGTTTTATAACTTTTGGTTGGTTGGATCTAAAGGAGATTCAATCGATCCCAACAGTTCCCATTTTTAGCTGAGCCTTCCGACGTGTGGTCATAACGACTCTGGCATCTCATGCCACCCCTTTACCAAAACACGGGTTTCACTATACCCACTCACATGTCAAGGAATTTCTAAGAGCCTAATGATTGGTGTGCCATGACCAGTGACAACGGACATCCGAATGATTTAGGGTTAACTCTGCAGAGCTTAGTATGTTGTACCCACAGGCTATGTGCTCTTAGCTACGGATCACATAGCGCTCCCACTTCACCTAGGCACGCCCACAAGTCCACCACGAAGCTCAGCGATTCCATCACAACAAGGCACACAGCCAACAATTTTTGCCAAGTACTGGACTTATCATCAACATCACCGCTCCGATCCTTGAGTCCGTTTCTACTTCGCCGGGTGATACTTCCTTGCTGCGTTAGCCAGGATTCATGTTAGTCCTGCCCATACAGGTTCTGTGGTCATACTAAAAAATCACCAAGTTGAGGTCTTAGCTAGTCGTTTCCTAGTTGGCAGGGCAAGCACTCGTCCACGACAGGTGGACCTACACCGGAGACACCATCACTAAGTACTCTGCACCAGTACTAGGAGTCTCACCCGCAGCCACACTATCCCATCCACTTCACCAAAACACGTTCATTTATCACCCACCCGTTCCTACACACACCACCACCAAACACCGTTTCACCCATTTTGTAAACTTGATAGTGGAGAATGTGGTGACAAGCATCACGGGTCCTATGCGTATGCTAGCGTTTTTATTAGTAGGGCTAATAATAAATTCCTAAGTTTATCAAGGCTAGGGGCTACACGACGAGGCAGGGAGGGGTCTCGTCGGTGGTGCTATGTGGTGGCGTCGGGTTCGTGTCGCGGCGCGATTCAAGGCTGTTAGGCGGGAAGGGGGGTCATGGCTAGGCGACAAAGCGGCTCACTGCGTGCACACAGCCGAGGGTTGAACGACACGTAGAGGGTGAGGTCTAGTCAGAGTTGTGCTCGTCCTCTGAGCAAGTGAGAGTGAAGGCGCGGCATTGTGTTGTGCTCGGCATGCACGGGTTACGGTGAAGTGCGTCCTGCCTCTGGCGCATCACGATGGGCGGCGCCAGGTAGCGGGGTCGGAGAGTGAAGGCGGAGCTGTGCTTGGCTGCGAGTAGGTGGGATCAGTGTCGGCGCAATGGCATCGCACGACACGGACTTGTGACTATGGCATTGCGGGGAAGAAGGAGGGAAGGCGGGAGCGCGCGCGAGCTGGGCCAGCCAAGGGAAATGGGTCGGGGAGCGACGACGGCCCAAGCGGGAGAAAGCGAAGGGGGAGGTGGGCGGGTTGGGCCGACAGGAAAGAAAAGGGAGGGGAGTGGCCTGCTAAGGGTCTTGTCTTTTTATTTAATTTCTGGTTTTTCTCCAACTCAACCCAATTCAAATCAAACCAAATTCAAAAAAGAAAATTTAAACAAGGGTTTGAAAAGACAGTGAAAGCCAAGCATTGGTCAAACTTCTTATTTTAGAATTCTAAAATATTTGGCTATATGTCTAATCATATTTTATTTTTCTTTCTCATTTAGAAAACAAGTTTTCTTTGAAATGGAAAAATTAAAAAAATGATTTATGAGGTGTATTTTTGTATGGCCAATTTTTGAGGGTCTCACAAACATACCCCACTTAAATATGAGTCTCGTCCCTGAGACTCGCGCTGGTCCTTGAATAGGAAGGGGTATTCCCTTCTGAGATAATCTTCTCTTTCCTAGGTGGCCTCGTTCTCTGTATGATTGTTCCATTGCACTCGACAGAAATTGATTGCTTTCATCTGAGTCCGTCGAGTGACTGTATCCAAGATTTTTGCTGGGCACTCTTTGTAGCAGAGATCTGGTTGCAGGTCAACGGTCTCGAGCGGTAACTGGTGTTCCGGCACTTGCAGGCATCTTCTTAGCTACGAGACATGAAACACCGGGTGTACCTCTGACAGAGCTTCCGGTAGTTCAAACTAGTAGGCTGGTTCACCTATTCTCTTAAGGATTTTGTACGGCCCTATGTAGCGAGGGGCTAGTTTACCTCGTACTTGAAATCTCTATACTCCCCTCATAGGGGACACTCTCAGGTACATGTAGTCTCCAGGTTGGAATTGTAGTTCCCTGTGGTGCTTATCCGCGTAGCTTTTCTGTCGGCTCTGTGCAGCTTTTAACGTCTCTCTGATCACAGCGACCTTTTCTTCTACCTCGTTAATAACTGTAGGTTCGTAGAACAATCTCTCTCCTACTTCTGACCACATTAGCGGGGTTCTACATTTCCTACCATAAAGCATTTCGAATGGTGACATCTTGATACTAGTCTGGTAGTAGTTGTTGTAGGAGAACTCTGCGAAGGACAAACTATCTTTCCAATTAGCTTTGTATGTTAGTACGCAAGCCCTTAGCCTGTCTTCAATGACTTGGTTGACTCTCTCGGTTTGTCCATCGGTCTGGGGGTGATACGTAGAGCTGTAATCTAGTCTGGTGCGTAGGTGTGCATGTAGGCTCTGCCAGAAGTGCGAGGTAAACTGGGTTCCTCGATCTGATACAATCCGGGAGGGTACTCCATGTAGTTTTAGTACGTTGTCAATGTACAGTTGGGCTAGCTTGTCTCCCCGGTGTGTTGTCTTTACAGCTATGAAGTGTGCCACTTTCGTTAGTCGATCGACTATGACCCATATCGAGTCATTTCCTTTCAGAGTCCTGGGGAGTCGTACGATGAAATCCATTGTGATGTCATCCTATTTCCAAACTGGAATATGCAATGATTGTAATAGTCCAGCTGGTCTCTAGTCTTCTGCCTTTACTCTGTTACAAGTGTCGCACCTAGCAACATACTCCGCTATGTCCCTTTTCATGTTGTTCCACCAATACTTCTGTTTCAGATCCTGGTACATTTTAGTGGTTCCGGGGTGAATGGAGTAGGTCGAATCATGAGCTTCTTCTAATACTGTCCTCTGGAGTTCCTCGGTATTGGGTACGCATATCCGGTCTTCAAACCGTAGTGTTCCCTTGTCGTCTACTCGGTACCCAGAGGTTTTCTCTTTGTCCACTAGTCTTTTTTGTTCTTGTGACTCAGGATCCTGAAGCTGGGCTTGTTGGATATTCTCTTCTAGGGTAGGCTAGAGTTCTAGCGTTTGTACCTCTCCTGGCGTGGTTATGAGTATGTTTAATTTGCCCATCTCTTGTATCAACTCCCAGCTGATGGGGATTGCTTTTATGGCATTGTTATAAGCCTTGCGATTGAGTGCATCCGCCACTACATTGGCTTTCCCAGGGTGGTACTAAACGTCCAAGTCGTAATCCTTTATCAATTCTAGCCATCTTCTTTGTCTCAGATTCAGTTCTGGCTGGGTGAAAATGTACCTCAGGCTCTTATGATCTGTGTAGATTTCGCATTTGTTACCAATCAGGTAATGTCTCCATATCTTTAAGGCATGCACTACAGCTGCTAATTTCAGGTCATGCATCGAGTAGTTCTGCTCATGTGTCTTTAGCTGTCTTGATGCATACGCCACGACTCAGTTTTCTTGCATTAGCACACATCCGAGTCTGTTTTGGGATGCGTTGCAATATACTACAAAATCCTTGTGTATACCTGGTAGGGTGAGCACTGGGGCCTCCGTGAGCCTTTTCTTTAGCTCTTGGAAACTATGCTCACATTTAGCGTCCCATTGGAATTTCTTATCCTTCCTTGTTAGCTCGGTCATGGGTCTTGCAATCTTTGAAAATCCTTCTATGAATCTTCTGTAGTAGCCGGCCAACCCTAAGAAGCTTCTGATTTCTGTGGCATTCTTGGGTTGCTTCCAATCCTTCATCGCTTCAACCTTGGCGGGGTCCACTGCTATCCCATCCGAAGTGATAACATGTCCTAAGAATTCCACTTGTTGTAGCCAGAATTCGCATTTGCTTAACTTGGCGTATAGTTGATGCCTTCAAAGGCGTTCCAGCACTATCCTCAGATGTTGTTCATGCTCTTCCACACTCCGGAAGTAGACGAGTATGTCGTCTATGAACACTACCACCAACTTATCTAGTTCTTCCATGAATATCTTATTCATCAAGTTCATGAAGTAAGCCGAGGCATTTGTTAGTCCGAATGGCATCACGGTAAAATCGAACTGTCCATACCGAGTTACGAAGGTTGTCTTCCTTATGTCATCTTCTCGGATTTTTAGCTGGTAATACCCTGATCTAAGGTCGATCTTGGAGAAGTACTTAGCTCCCTTCAGTTGATCGAATAGATCATCGATCCTGGGCAGTGGGTACTTATTCTTTATAATTACTTCATTCAGTGGGCGATAATCAACGCACATTCACAAGCTCCCATCTTTCTTCTTCACGAATAGCATTGGTGCTCCACACGGGGATGAGCTGGGTCGGATGTACCTTTTTTGTTGTAGTTCGGCGAGTTGCGCTTTCAGTTCCTCTAGCTCATTGGCTGCCATTATGTATGGGCGTCTAGCAATGGGTCTCGCTCCAGGGACTAAGTCAATGATAACTCAACCTCACGGTCTGGCGGCATTCCTGGTAATTCCTCGGGGAACACATCTGGGTACTCTCTCACTATGGACACCGTCTCTAAGGTGGAGGTGTCTAGGTGGCAAATCATATTACTTTTTCTGGCCTTGCAGGGTTGACAAGTCACGGAGATTCCTTGATGGTTGACGGCTGTCACTACATGGTCTTCACATGATATGTTTCCCTTGTGCTTGGATAACCAGTTCATTCCCAATATAACGTCTACCCCTTTAGTGTTTAACACTACTAGGTCTACTCGAAAGGATACCCCACTTAAAATAATTTCTACCCCTAAGCAGCCATGTTGGCATTTCATCATGGCACCCAGAGATTGTGTCATAAGAGGTATTTTAAGTGGTGTCATGGGCATGTGATTTTTAATGGCAAAATCCGAGGAAATGAAAGAATGTGAAGCTCCGGAATCAAACAAAATCGTTGCAATGGTAGAGTTGACTAGGTACTCATCGACCACTACGCTGTTTGCGGTTTTCGCCTCTTCGACGGAGATGTGGTTCACCTTTCCGCGGTTGTAGCTCTGGGTCCTGTGCTGCTGTCCCGAACCTTGGGGAACGTTGCGGGCGACTGATCCTGCAGACTTGGTCCCTTCATTGTTGGGGTTCTGATTTCCCTGATTCTTGTAGGGGCAGAATGCTATCATGTGTCCAGCTTCTCCGCAGCCATAGCACGTTCTGGGGTTGGTGGGGGTCTGGTTGACAGTGGAGTTGCTCCTTGTTGGTGTGTTACTCTGGCTTGGGTTCTGACGTCCTTGAGACGGCAGGTTGGAGCTGGGGGCACGATACTGCATTGTGGAGCGGTACTAGGGCTTTTGAGCGTACCCAGTGCACTGCTTCTTCATCCTGTCCTGGCGCTCCTGGAACTTGCACTTCAGGTCCTTGATTTCCAGAGCTAGTGATTCTTCCAGTAGTATGCTCTTGTTTAACAGGGTGTTGAAGTCCTCATATGTGTTGGCGATGGTATGGGTCCTCAACTTCCCATGCAGTCCCTTCTAGAAGTGGCCCTCCTTCGCCTTATCTGTCTTTACATCCTCAGGTGAGTAGCGAGCTAGTTTCATGAACTTCTTGATATACTGGTTGATGGTCATGGAACCTTGTTTCAGGGTCCTAAACTCGTCCTTCTTCATATCCATGATCTCATTCGGGATGTGGTACTTCCTGAAGGCTTCTTTGAATTCTGTCCAGTCGATGGCAGCGGGATCCGCTGTGGCCTCGCAGTAGTTGTCCCACCATTCTGCTGCTGGTCCAGACAACTGATGGGCGGCTAATGCCACTTTCTCCTGGTCGTTGGCGGCAACTATCTTCAGCATCTTGGTGATCTCACGTAAGCAGTCGTCAGCTGTTAGTGGGTCTTCTAGGTTACCTTCGAAAGTCGGTGGCCTGAGTCTCATGAATTCTGACATCTTGGAGGGTCCATGTCCGCGATCTCCTCCTGCGGCCTGGAGTAACTGCAGCTGAATGTTCACAATGTCCGCTATGGTGGCTGGTGGCGGTAGGGGTGGCTGCTCTCCGTCTCATTTCCGTGACTGTTGACTGCGGCGTTGTCCTCAGAGGCGTTCTCACCGTGCTAGTTGTGTCCGTCCATCTTGGATTGACTTCTTCTGATGAAGGGGAGGGAGAGTCAAGCCTATTGGATTTTATTTCTTTGTTTTCTTATGTTTATTTATGGCACACAAGTTCACTCAAGCAAAGACCCAAATAGCACTCAACCACACAAGCACCATACATTTCTTATTTTACACAACGATTCTAGGCATACATGATTCATTATTCACGGTACATGGTTCATGTGCCTAGTACTAACGATCTAGGTCTAGAGTCTTGGGTCTACTCGTCGACGACTTTGATAGGGTCTTCCTCTGATCCCTCCTAACCTTCCATCGGTTCCTCTTCAGTTTCTGGGACGGTCTCTTCCCGGGATAGGCTGGTCGAGCCCGCGGAGTTGCTGTTAGAGTCTGTCTCTGAGTCTGAGTTGATGTCCGAGTGGCCTTCCGGGCTCCTCGGGGTGGTATGGAGTGCCATCTCTTCTACCTTGCGCTTAATGGCAGCGCGTGTCTCGGGGCTCAATACTGGCGCCAAGTCTGGGAATACGTAGCATTCACTTGGTAGTTGTATGAATGCCCTTTTCCTAGGGGTGAGGCGGGTCCTGCATTCAAGCGGTGGCGGCATTTCTTGAAGAGTCCTTGTAGCTTGGGAGCCGGTGGTTCCTAGGGTACGCCATGTGAACATGGTGCCATGTGCCAGCGAAGAGGTGCGTGAGCAGGCACTCCTGGACGGTCCATCCTCCTTAGGCTTTGTGGTCTTGGCTTCTTCAAGGGCCTTCTTTAAGTCCCTTATCTCTTCCTGTGTTGCCTCCAATTCTGTGCGTATGGCGTCCCTCTAGTGCACGACTTCCTCAATGTTAGAGTCCTTCCTGATGGTTTCTCCTATCTTGGCTCGAACAACACCCAGTTGCTGCTTGAGGATCTCGATCTCAGCTTTGTCAAGAAGCATTTGTTGGGTCTTAGCCTCCGTTTCTGTGACCAGATGTTGTTTATCTATCCTGAGTGCCTCTGAGCGGTTCTTTTCATCTACCCAGTGATGTAGGAGGGTCTCCGTGAGGCGATCCAATGCTTTCAGGTACTTTGCGGTGGCTGCCAGTGTTGGGTCTATCACCGTGCGAGTAGGTCCTCCAAGGCAGAGGGTACGGTGTTCACATACTGGGTTGCTTGGATCATCCATTGGGAAATATCTGATGGCCGTATTGCCGGTTACCTCCAGTCCCTTGGTGCAAAGGTATAGCAGGACGTCTCGGGCCAAGATCTGTATGGTGTCAGCAAAGGCAACTCCTGTCTGTCCCATTGTGATGAAGTATGGGTCGGCTAGGGCCCCAAAGACCTGACGGGCATGAACTTCCAAGGTGCATCTAGGAACTCCATTCTCTTCATACTCCTGGTATTTATATTGTATCGCAAATCTGCCGAATGTCTGGATGACATGTCGCAGGAGCATCGAAAAGTCTTCCACGTCCAAGGCATGGGTATAAATCCATGCGTTTTCGTCCATCTATAAGACAGGCATCATACTAGTGAGAAGGGGTAAGGGTTTATGGAAGATGTCAAATTTTTATCACAGATTATAAGGAGAATAATAGATTATGGTTTTAGAAGATAGGTATACTGTAGTGAGGTGTCCTATCAATCGTTAATCCTATAGGTTTCATCCTATTGTCGAGTATCAGTTCTGATACCATTTGTCACACCACTATCCAGGGTATGTCGTGTATTCCGTACCAATCCCTGGATCAGTAGTTGGTACACACATACAAATGATACAAAGTGATACAACGATCTTTATTTAGGTTCACATAGGGACAATAGAGTCATACAAGTCTTAAGTTACAAGTAAGCTTCTAGGAACTTCCACAGGCAACTCGAGCATAGGACGCAACCAACTCGTCAAACTCCTCGGGTGCTTCATCCTCGTCTTCATTTTCTGGGGACTTTAGTTAAAGGCAAGGGTGAGTACATAAGGTACTCCACAAGCTCTACCTCTAGAAAGGGGGTAATATATGCATTTGGGAAGTAGTCAAGGAACAAGGCTAGGTCTCAGAGTTTTGTGGAATAGCGGATGCAAGGGTACACTTAGGGGACCAATGGGGTTTTTTGAGAGGGAAAGTTATTTTATAACTTTTGGTTGGTTGGACCTCAGGGAGATTCAATCGATCCCAACAGTTCCCATTTTTAGCTGAGTCTTCCGACGCATGGTCATAATGACTCTGGCATCTCATGCCACCCCTTTACCAAAACACGGGATTCACTACACCCACTCACACATCAAGAAATTTCTAAGAGTCCAATGATTGGTGTGCCATGACCAGTGACAACGGACATCCGAATGATTTAGGGTTAACTCTGTAGAGCTTAGTACGCTGTACCCACAGGCTATATGCTCTTAGCTACGGATCACATAGCGCTCCCACTTCACCCAGGCACGCCCACAAGTCTACCACGAAGCTTAGGGATTCCATCACAACAAGATACACAGCCAAAAAAATTTGCCAAGTACTGGACTTATCATCACATCACCACTCCGATCCCTGAGTCCGTTTCTACTTTGCCGGGTGATACTTCCTTGTTGCGTTACCCAGGATTCGCGTTAGTCCTGCCCATACAGGTACTGTGCTCGTACTAAAAAACCACCAAGTTGAGGTCTTAGCTAGTCATTTCCTAGTTGGCAGGGCAAGCACTCGTCCACGATAGGTGGACCTACACCGGAGACACCATCACCAAGTACTCTGCACCAGTACTAGGAGTCTCACCCGCAGCCACACTATCCCATCCACTTCACAAAAACACGTTCATTTATCACCCACCCGTTCCTACACACACACCACCAAACACCGTTTCACCCATTTTGTAAACTTGATAGTGGAGAGTGTGGTGACAAGCGTCACGGGTCCTATGCGTATGCTAGCAAGGTAGCGTTTTTGTTAGTAGGGCTAATAATAAATTCCTAAGTTTATCAAGGCATCGGGATATCAATTGCGGCTAAACAAGGATCTAACATCCCTACCTTATATAGGTGGTACGAATCCTAGCTTTCACACAAGTGGGTTTGAACTAAGCAATCATAAAGTGATAAGGAAATAATGCTTGTAAGAAGTAGGCTCTAGTTGGGCGCATTTTTAAAATAATAGGAGCAGTCATCATCAAGGGATAGATAGAGCTTGCCTCCTAATGCATCCTCAAATTCTTCCTCGTAGTCCGGGTCCTCGGGCTCTGGCTCCTGGTTCTCTTCGTCTGTGAAAATGCGAGTTACGAGTAAGCTAGCGGAACATAAAATAACACATAATCAAAGCAAAAGCCAAATAGTGAGAAAACCAGAAGTTAAGGGGCGATGAGGTGGGCTTCAAGGGTGAGGGTTCGAGACAACGATTCCAATGGCGCAAGAATCGTTTAAAACAGAGCTACGGTTTAAAAACTAGGGCTTTCAGAAGTTTTAGGGGCCTATTTGCAATTTCTAGAAAGTTCTAGGGACCTATCTATAATTATAAAGTCTTCTAGGGGCTTGGTTGTAAAATGCCAGGGACTAAAACATAGTTATAGAAAAGTTGAGGTACTTTTCTGTAAAAATGTTGGACTAAAACTGAAATAGATTAAAGTTTAGGGGGCTAATAAAACTATAGATTCTGGGATTTTCAGGATTTCTGGAATTGTTTTTGTATAGGAAAAGCTATGGACTGGGTCTACGAGGCGGTGGGCCGAGTACATGGGTTTGATCTATAGGCCAGGGGGTCGTGGGCCATGGATCTAGAAATCAACGGCTCGGATTTAACTAACCGAAGGGGTAACTAGTTTCTAATCTGGGTCGTAGGTCAGATGATGGATGGATGTGGGTGATGGGCGACTGTACGCGGCGGCCGGAGGCAGGGGAGATGGCGGCGCCATGGCTGGTGGCTCTGCCGCTCACCGTCGGGCGCTCCGGAGGGTTAGGCTCTACGGCGATTGGCTTAAACGGGTGCGGGGAAGGTGACGCGTTCTACGGCGGTGATCAGGAGGCGGGGGAAGGGCTAGGTTGGCTCGCGGCGATGGGAGAGAAGGCTCGGCGGTTATGGGAGAGAGGGAGAGCGGGGATGACTAGGCACTTGCCTTCTGGTGCTGGTGAGCGGCGATGAAGGTTAGCGGCCATTCGCGATTCTATTTATACGCGGAGCGAGGGAGTGGCGACGCGAGAACGTGGATCACGTCCCCGCGGCGGCTAGCGCCATTAACCCAGGCCGGCTCTGCCGGAGGCGACTCCTCGGGCAGCGACAGAGCAGGGCGACAGGACGGCACACTGCCGCGCGCGGCTAGGGGCTACACGACGAGGCAGGGAGGGGTCTCATCGGCGGTGCTGTGCGGTGGCATCGGGTTCGCGTCGCGGCGCGATTCAAGGCGGTTAGGTGGGAAGGGGGGGTCACGGCTAGGCGACAAAGCGGCTCGCTGCGTGCACACAGCCGAGCGCTGAATGACAGGCAGAGGGTGAGGTCTAGTCGGAGCTGTGCTCGTCCTCTGAGCAAGTGAGAGTAAAGGCGCGCATCTTGTTGTTCTCGGTGTGCGCGGGTTACGGTGAAGTGTGTCCTGCCTCTGGCCGCATCGTGATAGGCGGCGCCAAGTAGCGGGGTCGAAGAGTGAAGGCGGGGCTGTGCTTGGCTGCGAGTAGGTGGGATCGCTGCCGGCGCGACGACATCGCGCGACACGGACTGGTGACTATAGCGTTGCGGGGAAGAAGGAGGGAAGGCGGGAGCGAGCGCGAGAAGGAGAGCGGGCGCGCGCGAGCTGGGCCAGCGAAGGGAAATGGGCCGGGGAGCGACAACGGCCCGAGCGGGAGAAAGCAATGGGAGAGGTGGGCTGTCGGGTTGGGCCGAGAGGAAAGAAAAGGGAGGGGAGTGGCCTGCTAAGGGGTCTTGCCTTTTTATTTAATTTCTGGTTTTTCTCCAACTCAACCCAATTCAAATCTAACCAAATTGAAATAAGAAAATTTGAACAAGGGTTTGAAAAGACAGGGAAAGTCAAGCACTGGTCAAACTTCTTATTTGAGAATTCTAAAATATTTGGCTATATGTCTAATCATATTTTATTTTTCTTTCTCATTTAGAAAACAGGTTTTCTTTGAAATGGAAAAATAAAAAAAATAATTTATGAGGTGTATTTTTGTATGGCCAATTTTTGAGGGTCTCACAGTCTGATCCGCCCGCCTCCGTATCCGGGATGAGGAGGAGCGACGTCGCTGCCGCAGGATCCGCGCTCACCTCCGCGTCCGAGGTGAGGAGGAGCGGCGCCACCGCCACTGGATCCGCGCTCGCCTCCGCGTCCGGGATGAGAAGCGGCACCGCCGTCGCTGGATCCGTGCTCGCCTCCGCGTCTGAGATGAGGAGCGGCACCGCCGCTGCTGGATCCGTGCTCGCCTCTGCGTCCGAGGTGAGGAAGAGTGGCGCCGCCGCCGCTGGATACGCACTCGCCTCCGCGTCCTGCCGCCTTCGCCTTCCTGCGCCCTGCCGCCGCCGTGCTGGAGGTAGGGGGAGGTGGAGGAGAGAGAGAGGGGGGGGCGATAGTGGGTGGATTCCGGGAAGAGAGAGATGAGAGGGGCAGAAACTAGGGTTTGGGGTTTATATACGGCTAGCGGATGATAGTGGGCTAATGGGCCACGGAAAACAAATAGCGACGGGTGGTTCTATGGGCCGCCGCTATAAAATATAATAGCGGCGGTTGAATTACTGGGCCGCCACTATAAAATATAATAGCGGCGGATAGCTTAATGGGCTGCCACTAAAAAAATTTAATTTATAGCTGCGGTCCATTTTAAGATGCGCTGCTGAGGGTTTTTGACTACCGCCGCTATAGACCATTTTTCTGGTAGTGTCACACATCTAAACAACGCTTCCGCTTTAGGTCTATGTCCAGCCTCTTTGCAAATACTTCTTTGATTTTTAATTATTAGGCTGTCACTAAAGAGACAATTTGTCCTCTCCATGTGCTATAGACTATAAATTGGTGAAATGCCGCAGCATATCTACACACGACAAAAAAAAAAACTGAAACGAAATGATATTGGTATTTACCTAGAGTATGAATCCCTTGAGCAATTGCTTTTGTTGGCAAAACATGTTTATATTGTGAACACAGCCAAATAGTAAGTGTCCTATATCTTTTATAATCATTTGTAGCTATTATATACTCCCTCCGTTCCAAAATATTTGGCATTCTAGCATCATCCAGTTTTTCCAAAATAATTAACATTCTCACTTCTCGAGACACCTTTCTCTCTTCTCAATACACCTCCATCTCTATCTCTCTCCTTCTCGTTTTCTGCGTACCTATTTTATTGCTTCTCTTCTTAATCTCCGTGTCGATGACTAAAATGGCAAATATTATGGGACGGAGAGAGTATATAAGAGAATAATATGTACAATGATTCTAGCCATAGTAAATAATTAACAATTCTCTTTTCTTTCTATGGTCATCCCATGAATGCCATCCAGATGCAATTTCTAACCCCGTATATGCCATCAATGTCAGTTTCTAAGCTAATATTTTTTAAATAACCAAAATGCCTCCGTTTTCAATCTCTGGATGGCGCGTTATATTTTCTTATTATTGGAAATCCTTGCCACGGTGCTCCGCGATCTGTGCCACCGCAACAAACCCACTGCCCTTCCAGAGAATAGGGAGAAGCACTACGTGAAACAGGCAGTGGCGAAGCTAGAGCGACATTGACGGTGGTGCCATGCATACAAAAAATTGTGTTTTTGGATGATTAATATGAAATTTAAGAGGTGCATTAATGGTCATTTTGAGCCAATTACTATTAAAGTTAATTTATCATGGTGCATGTGCACCAGGATAGGAGTACCTAGCTTCGCCAGTGGAAACAGGAGGTTTGTCGTGTGTCAAGAACACATAGCAAAGCCGGAAATATATACGGCACACTCTTTGTCGTGGGTCACACACGGCATACCCCACACGGCAAACAGCTAACGGCCGTCACCATTGTGCTAACAGTGGGGCACGTGCTGGGTTTTGCCGTGTGCCCATCACTTGACACATGGCAAATAATTTGTTTGTCATGTGCTGGCTCACTGGCAGACGGCAAAGAACGTTTTTGCCGTGTGCCTTCGCTTAGCCATGTGTATTAATCACGACACACGGTATATCACTCTTTTGTTGTGTGTCCGTGAAAAAGCTCATGGCAAATAGCTTGCCACATGGCAAAATTGACGTTTCCCGTAGTGAAGGAAGAAGAGAGCAAGGGCATTTTTAGTATTTTTCATATGTTTAACTGGTCAACAGTGCATGATGATGGATATATATGTGGGAAACACTTTTGCAATGGAGCTAAAGGAATTATTCCTAGGGTTAATGCATGGTTGTTTTTTTTGACATGGTTCTGCAGTACAAATGAAAGTTAAAAGTCTTTGCGAAAGAAAAGTGAAAGGTAAAAGTTCATCAAAGGAAAAATAACTGCAGCTGAGCATTGAATAAAAACATTGCAGAAGTGCAACTCAATTACAAACATTTGGGGAACCCAAGAATGGGTAGGACTCCCTATCTCTCATGCTAATTCGTGCAAACTACAGATTCAGAAAACTAAGACAGAACAGAAAATGTACAGCAATATCTAGACTACATATAACCTCCGAGCTATCGTCTTACAGAGCATGTTCTTTGTTCTTGGTGCATATAACTAGGCCTTCCCTCTCTAGGCTGTCTTCCAGTCAAAATAATGATGAGGTGTGTCTAGTTTCATCGATGAAAGCCTTGCGGCACAGCTATATGTACATTAAGTTTTCTTTTTGTATTGTTTCTGGCGATGATTTCAGACCAGCAAATAAGGCATCGTCACCGATATAGGAGTTCAATGGTCTAAAATCCTTGGACCCATGTATGTTGACCCGACAAGATAAAAATCTTGTGGTGGTTCACGCTCCTCCAGAAATGCATATCTGTCGCCTCCAGGAATTGGCATTGAATCTCCTGTTAGAAACAAATTTTCTAGTTACCAACCAACGATTAAGCTTTCTGCCAGGATGAATGCTTATGATGTATGGTATGTCCAGGGGACAAGATACTGAATTTACAGTGATAAGGACCAAATTTAGAGTACAATTTTGTATTTCAATAAGTAGGAAAATAGAGCTTGGTGACCTAGAAATAAACAAGAAATGACACTATTATAAAACAGAATAATTTATGAGACCAGCATCGTATAGTTGAAAACGATGGGCATACCCGCATTTATTGGATCAAGATGTAAGATTATGGATATACATATCAATATGCATATGAGAACCTTTACGGTGCATTATTTTTTTTCAAAAAAAAATTACTGGTTGTCAACCAGTAAATACTGATGGTACAACCAGTTTACTGGTGGTAATTAGATACTAGTACAAATTTAATAAAATACCTTGCCGATTGCCACCAATAGTTTACTGATGCTGATATGTATTGTAAAACTCCTATATGTATATACATAACAATATTCGACCCTGCTTATTTACCTAAGAACCACAATTAACTTTCTATCTCCGTGTATTTTGGAACAAGGAGGCTATTTCCACTTATGTTGAATCAAGAAACATATATGCCAATTCAAACAGGAAAAAAAATCAATGCATTAGGCAGATAATAGGTTTCAGAAACAAAATTCTCTAATTATTAAGATTGTAGCACCTAATATATCGGATCGGCTATTATAAGTCAAGTAGGAAACATATTACCAACTGAATATGAAGAGGCATTGTAGTACTGGCAGTGCCTCCCGCTGCCATCGTCATATGGTGGACCAAGGACATCAAGAACTGCACAAGCATTCTGTGCAGTAAAGCTGTGCATGTTACCACCGTCTTCAGGGTACAGGACTGATGCTTCACAAGGTGTAGTCAAGATGGCATCAGCCTTGACCTTTGCCAATCGTGATCCTTGTAATTGAACATCATCTAGATTGAAGGAGGCAGAAACGAAAAACAGTTTTATTAGATATCGTGCACGAATGTTATGGTTATGAAAAACAAACTATTAACACCAGTGTACCGTGTGGGGTCGCTGCCCAGTCGTAAGACTTCACATGCATGGCACCAAACAGAAGCTTGCTGAACACAGTCATGCCAGGGTGATTATGGAGAGGAATGACACCCCTTGAAGGTAGACAGAAGATGCCAATCTGAAAGAATAGGTAGGATTTATGTGACGCACCAGCAAGTAGCTTTGGCGTGGCATCTGCTAGTAACAAGTTGTAAGGAATTTGTACCGAGAAAGCCTCGCACTTGTAGATGTGCAAGTAAGTGATTTTAGGGGTGCCATTGGGGTCAATACATTGGAAATATGACATGTTGGGCGTTAAATTGACATCTGCTGCTGTAATACTATCTACATAGGACATAAAAGATGAAACAAATGTCAGTGGAATAGAAGTGTATTTGCAGCAATTTAGGTGGAAAAGAATACATCATTATGAGAAGAAGATAGTTGACATCAGAACTATACACGTTGTGTATATAGAAGACTTTACAAAAGCAAGGTCATTTAAAAATTCATGTATATTAGCTGAATTAGCCGTCCTAAAGTCGATGTGTAAAGATAGTCCGACATGCAGGCTGCTTAACATAACCAAACTAAGGATATCATGATCTAAGTGCAGAGACAATCTCGTAGCCCAAATGCTCAAAGACAACTAATCAGCAAAACAGCTTGAATGCAGTGTTGTGAACACCAAAAAGAACTAGACAGTCCAATTTTCATGCATATAGACATAAACAAAACACGTGATCTCTCATAACTAGTAGTCAGGTGCATCTGGCAGAAAGGAAAAGAAAATCCCATGGGTAAAACAAGATATGCAGTGGCTTAACCTTTGTCTAAAAGACATAGCCTTCATTATTACAACTCTCAACACTAAAGCTATACCTTGTCCAGCATCATATATGACGGATCAACAATGACAATAAAACGCCAACTAATTTGGATAGAAAGACATTATTAAAAGCAAATTCTATTGATAAATCTTCATCTGTTGTTGGTAAAATTTTGCATGGCCGTGGTCTCGAAGCTATTTTTTGAGACAATGTTTTACCTTGGGGCAACTTTTGGCATAAGATAATCAAGGTATCAAAGCAAGCATTTGATAACCAAAAATGAAGAGAGAAAACATTATTGTGCTTCAAAATCGACGTAATCATGGCGGCAACCTTCCCCCAAACTACAATGCCAGGAACCACGTCACGCATATATACACATGCACTGTGGCAGCATATGTTTCTGCTATCTTTTGCTCAATATATACTTTATTTCCATCAGGGATAACTGGCACAACTTATGCATTGTGCATCTCACCTGCGAACAACAGCGTGCTACTTGCAACAAAATTAAGCAACGGTGCAACTCGCATATGGTGCTGCTGCATATATGTGTCGTATAGCGTGATACTAACAAAGAAAACCATCACGTTACTACAATCCTAACACACATGGCAATGTGCTTACTCTGATTAGATGATAGCTTGCAAAAATCTTTCCCTTTGAGAAGAGTGATGAGTCTTAATAAGTTAGCTAATGCACCTCAACAAATTGCACATGAAATAGCATTTCGGGAAAAAAAATTGAACTCTCTCTCTCTCTCCCTCTCTCTCTCTCTGGCTCGCTCTCTCTTGCTCTCTCTCTCTCCCTCTCTCTCTCTCTCTCATACAGAAATGGACTACGAGTGTGCGAGAAGTAGACGCAGAGCTATACCATATCGAAGATCGAGCACAAGGCGTGCATACTTCACGTGCAACGGCAGCGCGACGCGCGCGTGCAAAGGTGCTATCAGGCCGGTGAATCCCAGAACGCAAAAGAAGAAGAAAAAAGAACGGCTAGAATTACCAAGAACAGATTTGATTCTCTCGACGCCGGCCGGCGGCGGCACCGTTCCAGGGACGGAGAAGACCTCGCGGCACGCCTCGAAGAGGCGCTGCACGGCGGCGGGCCCGGACCTTGCCGGGGTCGATGATCCAGCCCCGCGACGCGGTCGTCGCCGCCTTTTTTGCATCCGGAGGAGCGCGCTGTCGCCCAGCCCCTGGAGGCCGCCGCCGGTCTCCGCCCGCATCAACGGCGGCGAGGGGACAACCGGACAACTAACGAGAACGCGAACGAAAAGGGCTTCGATCTAGCTAGAGTAGTCCCCTTGTGTTGGAGCTATGGATTGAAGGGCCCAAGGGTTTTGGACAACGGCCACCAAGTGTTGGTGTTCTTGAATGGAGCCAGGAAAGTTTAGGAGTAACTACGATTTTTATACTCGGGAAGACGTGTATTTTATAACGCAAAATATATTTAGCTGTTTTTTTTTTTTTGCGAAGTAAATTTAGCTATTGCACTTGCATTGAACAAAAATACTGTCAATTATTGCTTCGTCATTTCTAACGCGTTGTCTACCCGATATATGTGTGTACGAAGAATCGGATGCTACTGGCACGAGAATTCTGCACCGTACTAGCAATAATAATATTTTAGTAGTTTTTTTTTTTAAGAATAGCTATGATCTTTTAGTGCCAAGAGAGCAACCAAACCAGGAATCATCATCAGAATCAGACATTCCCGTGGGCTATGACAAACAGCCCTGGAAAACTTGTAAGACCCCTTTTCCCTGTTTCTTGTTGCATGCCTAATTTGTCATGTACTATAGACTGCACACAACAAAATTTTGTTTATTAGATCCTCTGCTCCAGAAATATGCCACAGCCTTTTGTTGTCTCTCGCAGAAAATTCTTTTTGGATAGACCCAACATATATTACCGGTCAAGATATTTGAGACTACCTTTTTTTTCTTGAAGGAATATTTGAAACTACTCGTGTCTGCCAAATTTTCTATGCCTTACTCCATGCCGTGATGAAGCTTTGGAGTTGCAGACATAAACAAAGGTGCAAAGGCAAAACACAAGCACGTTATATACTAATATAGTCCAAAAAGCGACGCATACTCACAGCGGTATAGATATGGACACCAGCGGCGCCCATGGTAATGTAACCTCTGGTATAGTATAAGCTCTTGCATCTTTGCAGTATCTTGTAGCCTTTTCATCATGATGCAAGCGGGACGGAATACCCACAGTTGCATTGACAGGGACGCTCACTTGCCTCAGAGGAGACAAGGTACGAGGATACAAAAATCTCTCGTTTACCAACATTTCTCTATAGCACTGCGGGTAGGTATCATCCGCTACTAATAACTTTTCGTCCTCGCTAGCATTATCCAGGTCGTCATCGTCCAATCAGAGAGGTAATTCGAAGCCTCGAACCCTCTTGCTGATGAGTGAATACTTCAGAAAGTCCCCGTAGAGCAGGAAGCTGCCTGCCATGGCAATCCTACGAACGCCGGCAGCCACGAGCCATGGCTGACACTGCTTCCTCCAGCCAATTACACAAATTAAGCAAAGCACCCTTATAATACCCACTGACAAGCATCAGAAATATTGTGAATGCTATTATTATGCTACAGTTAAAAAAGGAACATGGTTAAGCTATTGAGGTAGCATGGTAAGCTCAGCATCAGCGCTCGATCAAATCATTGCCAACGCTAGAACGGCTTGTCTCACATCTTCGTTTCCGTGGTCCATGTTCCCTGAACACTGGGCCGTTTTGTTACATGCCTTGTTCTCAGCTTCACCACCTTCCTGCCCAGAGAATTCTTTAGCCTAGTAGCTTGCAATAGTATGTCCTCAGGAGATAAATTCCTAACACAGACCACTCGCTCGTTGTGATTTTCTGCACAAGTGAGTGCGGTTAGAAAAGTGATGAGAAAACCTTTTAAAAAAAAGCAAAATAAGTGCACCCATGGAATGAAAAAGGATAATGCAACAAGAAAAGAGAATCTGACAGTTAATGGTCAATCCCCTAGATCCTTGTACCACGATTACATTTCATAGTGGAAAGGAACTATCTAACCCTAAATGATCGTGTTTTCTTAGTGCAATAGAAATAGCCCCACTACAAGACCAAGCCATACCAGGTGGACGAAAATACTAAAAATGATGTCGTCAATCCACAGAATTTGTGGGATGACTCTTTACTATCTCACAGATTTACTCAATTACCTTATGCCCTAAAATCCAAGGTGGATGCCCTCGTCCTTAGATCCTTGTCATCAAACCAAACAGGCCAAAAGTACTTATTAAAAAAAGAAAAGGCCAACAGTGCACTAAGGAAGCTTTACCTTAACCTGTTATTTTTAAACAATGTTAGTCCACCTTCAGGAATGTCACAATCCATCACAAGCTCCCTTCAAGCTGGGAGAAACGGATGCAGAAGTACATGACCATGGTACTGCACTTTTCACTGAATATGACATATATAAGCAGACTCACGAAAAGGTACAGTCCCCTAGAGTCTAGACTCCCGAAGGCTTCTTCAAACAGACTCACAAAAAGGATAATGCACAAGGCACTCACTATCAACTCAACGGCCTAATTCCCCAAGCCAGCAAGTGAAACTAAGCATTTTTGCAGAGTATAGTGGTTATATAGCAATGGTTGATAAGAAAAGTAAAGACTATCTTACTGTAAATGCCCTTCAAATTTGGATGCTGACCACGAACAAGCTGTCACTACCTCCAACTGTGGAGTCTTTTCCTTGAAGGCTGGAAGGCATGTCTCCACGAAGGCCCTGTGATTCCAAAACAAAATCATTGAATTAGCATGGAGCAGATTCAGACATTGAACTCCAATAGCACGAGACTCAGCACCATGTCTAAGGTGCAGCATTCATGCAAACTAATGACATTTATCTCTATATATAGCATACTGCTACATGATCAAATGAGAAGCAACAAGCAAAATTCTGGTCATATTGAGCACAAAATCATCATGTAGTTACAAGAGCTTATAAGTTGGCACAAATGGAGACTGAACTAACGGGAAAACTAAGCCATTTCCTTTCTATATTAAAAAAAAAATCTGCAGCAGCGTTCTCTACAGAAATCCATTTGTAGCGTATGGATCACTCTTCATTTGGATTACTAAGTCCTCAGTATTCCCTTCCGCTGAGCTTTTCTCGCTGCACACAAGCGACAGGGTCTCCGGACCAGCTCAAACCAACGATTAAACCACATCTTACCAATTCCCGCAGCAAACACAGGGTGCGGATCCAGGCAAGTCATCGCACCAAACTAAACCAAAACGCCAATTGCTCACCGCATTACTATCAGAGTGAGGAACGACCGACAACATACCTGATCCCCCTGCTGCTCCCTCCCCAATCGCAGTAGTTCACCATGAGCTTCTGCAGCTGCCAGACCCCCCCTCAGCGCCATCTTATTGTCTCTACCGGGATCAATCCAGGTCAGCGCGAACGCAGAAATCAATCTCTAGATGCGTGCTTAAGGTGGAGGACGGAGGGCAGGCGGTGGCGGTGGCGGTGACGGCGCCGGGATTGTGTCCGGCGTCGCAGCGGCTGGTGCCTGGTGACGCGACGACGCAGTGTCCCTTTTTTAATAATCATTTTTAATCTATTATTTTAAAAAAATCTACGTGAAACTAAAATTACAGAATCCAGATATTTTTAACACGCCAATCACTTTGTCATGTTTCGTGTACAAAATACGTCATACTGATTAGCGTGATTAGATCCACGTCAGAGTCAACTGCCATGTCGGATCCGAGCGAGGGCTAAGATTGATCGCAAACACGCCAATCTGTTTGGCGTGTATTATGCATAAAACACGTTATGCGTGTTTAGGACTTAATACTCTTTAAACGGTCTAGAAGTAGATTAAAGTTAATTAAGTCAAGCCAATTTATTTGGCGTGATTAATAAAGAAGACACGTCAAATGGTTTGGCGTGTCTCAATGAAACCAAAAGATGACATGTCACTCTCATAATGACATAAACGAATAAAGTGGTACAATTTTCTTTAAAATGCTATAAATCCTTCATATAGTATCCGTTTTCTATTCCACTTTCACCGCTCTGTTCTACATGACAATACGAATAAAATTAGATCTCACTTGCATATATTTTAAAAAAATAATATTTTTTATAAAAATATTTTTTTTAATTTTTTTCTGAAACATGTGCAAGTGAGATCTAGTTTTGTTCGTATCATTACGTAGAACACAGCGGTGAAAGCGGAATAAAAAGCAGATACTATATAAAGGATTTATAACATTTTAAAGAAAATTATATCACTTTATTTGCTTATGTCATGATGAAAGAGACATATCCATTTTTTTGTTTTACTGAGTTTGACGTGTCTCCTTAATTAGTCACACCAAATAGATTAGCGTGACTTAATTAATCTTAGTCTTCTTTTACACTGTTCGAAGAGTATTAAGTCCTAAACACGTCAATCAGTATGGCGTATTTCATGTATCAGTAACGCCAAATAGATTGAAGTGTTTGCGGACAACATCAGTCCCCGCTCGGATCCGACATGGCGGTTGACGCTGACGTGGATTCAATCATGCCAATCAGTATAGCGTGTTTTATATATGAAACATGCCAAAGTGATTGCTGTGTTAAAAACATCTAGATCCTACAATTTTAGTTTAATGTAGACTTTTTTTGTAATAATTGATTAAAAATGATTATTTTAAATAAAAAATTCGACGACGCACTGCTAGGCTTTAGCGTTTAGCCCAACGGACCTACAAAGATGTATTTAGGCCGTAGGCCCACAGACTACGGGGTTTTGGCCCATTTGTGTAAACTTCCACAAACAAGGTAGCTTTACCGTCTCTTACTCTTACATAAACAATGAGCAAATTGTTTACATAAACACCACCAACTCTACGGTTGTACTACCAACCTACCATTATCCTCTTTTACTTAAGAACACCATAAACACAGCGTTGTTTATTCATAATAACACCAGCGGCGCCCGTGGTATGGAACGTCATGGCACATATATATATACGTAATAACGTTTGGAGGTCTAACATCAATAGCTGACTTATTTAAAGCCATGTTCACTCGTGATGCGAGCAGGTCGAGAAATCCAGTTGATTGAGATATACCAGAGTCCAGAGGTGCCTACAAGTTCCGGGAACTACACACTGGCGCACAGAGCAGCAAGAAAGAAAAACGACACACGGCGCACAGACCGGGAACTACACAAGTTCCAGTTGATTGATAGACCGGGAACTACAAAAGTTCCAGTTGATCGAGACGATATCACTTATCTTTTGGGAGAGGGATACTCATACTTATTGATCTTACAATAAAGAATAGATAGATTCAAACATAGATCATTTACAAGCATCTCTCGCGTGCACTGTATGGATATCCAACCCGGATAACTCACGCTAGATACATTAACAGCTAGCACTAATAATCTTCATCATCGCTAGTGTCATCCGCGTTGTCGTCAGATCGTTGAGGTCTCCAAAACTTCGATACCTCCTTGCCAGGCAAAGATGCCGGAACGGAAGACTTCAGAAAGTCCCGGTAGTGCACGAAGCTACCTTCTGCAGAGGTGCCAGCTATGGCGATCCTACAACCATCGACAGCCATGGCAGACACACTGCTTCTCCCAATAGATTTTGGGGGCTCGCCACAGCTCAATGTGTTCAACAGATCGCCTGTTCGAGTTTCCCACACATGGACCTGGCCATCAGACGGCACCCCAGTCACCACTTTGTACGGATCCAAGTGAAGAAACTTCACAGGGCCATCTGAATGCAGTTCTGCAACTGTGTTTGAGAGTTCATGAGACTTGCGGATGTCCCACAGAAGAGCCCTGCTCACTCAACATAGTGATGAGTAGTTGTTTAAATTTCAACATAAGCTAGAAGCACATGGAAAACCATTGATCATGCAGATTGCATAGCTTACTTGTCTTTTGAGCCGGTACATATTAACCATTCAGAAGGCAGCATCTCACAAGAAAGTATTCTATGGTTGTGGAGTGCAAGAACAGAAGCCTTTTTCATTGTCCTCAAGTCAATCGCTGTCACTTCAGATCCAGCAGCGATGTAGCAAAGGGATTGATGGCATTTCATGGCAACTGGTGGACCAGTTGAGCCAAGGTGTGTACTACCAACACATGATGATGAACCACTTGAAGGGGCCATTGTGTCCCATACTCTAACCTGATACAACACAAGAACATAAAAAAGTATATAGCATGGTTCCTTGAGAAATGGACTTCAGCATCACAACCAAAACACTCTCTGGATTAATAAATAAGGTACCAATGTAAAATAAAGGTTGACAAAGCAACAGAAATGGTCACTTATATATTCAGGTTACATTTTTTTTTTGTTATTGTAGTTCATAAGACAATCTATTTAGCTGAATGCCCCCATTACCTTTGAATCTTTGGAACTGCTCACCAGCAGGGACGATTTATGCCTGAAGAGCAATGAGAGGAAAAAGGTGTAAGACTGATAACTGTTCTGAAGGATCAATGATCTTAAGATGTCATAGCATGTTGAGTAACATTTTTTCCTTCAACTAAATAGCACAGGTATGTCAAGATGCGCAAAGTGAGAGATATATGTTTAAGAAAGTACTGTTAGAATCAAATTATATGAAAATAAAAATCATTAATTGGCATATTAGAATCAACTGATATCAAGTAACCTCATAAACAAATAATTTTTCCATGAACGTAATAAATATATGCTAAGATTTGATACAAACTTCCTAAGTTTACACAACAAAGCTGGATTGAACATTGTGTGTATGGTCGTACTCTAAGGGTTTCCTACACTTTTTTCTTCTTAATATAATAACGCACGACTCTCATGTGTGTTTGCAAAGAAAAAAAATGTCACTGAACATGGAAATGTAGACAGAAGCATAATTTAACAGTACATACCAAGCAACAGATAAAAACGATAAACTTTTTTCATGCCCATGAAATGTTGCCATCAGAGGGCGATTTTTCGCCCTTGTACTCATAGACCATAGGCGAATGGTGCAGTCTTCCCCTCCACTTGCAAGTACTTTAAATTCACCATCCACAAGCAATCTATCAGCTAGAGCCGTGACAGGTCCTGAATGGCCCTTGTAACAGCGTGAATTACCCTAGACACACAAAAAATGTTAATGTCTAGCTTCAGTTTCAGTGCCAAAAGCTGACAAAAAAAAAGGCATGTAACAATGTATTCAGATTATAACTTCCCCATAGTGACACGACAAGAACAACAGCATGTTGGGACTAAAAGCAGCTATTGAGACCAGAAAGAGGCTGTTGGAAAGGCGTGATAAAAGAAGAGGCATATGTTCACATCACAGTATCATGTTATAGCCTAGTGTGGAATTGGAATTTGGAAGCACACGCGAGCCTGACAGGGTATACTCAGGGGCATCAAATGAGTCACTTTGAGTGGTACTTACTGATGCTGGTGTGCAGTGAAAAGTAAGACCAGAATTTGCATTGGGGTGTCTCAAAATGCGCATGTAACAAGGTTATGGTATCTGCAGACACCACATACCAGGGACAACAGGGAAGTCGGTGGAGGTGCTCGTTTAAGTTCCTTTTCTAATCAAGAACCAAGGCCTACCTATTATCTGGTCATCTTTGGGGCATCACCTTGAAACATGAATAAAACTAGCTGCTGGTAATTATCATTCAGTGTGTCCATGCTATTAGCAGGGACAGCATCATACAGTAATGTCAAATGAGGTACCTTCCAACAAAGCCGGATTGTTCTATCTGTGCTTGAAGTGATTAATGCTTTTTCACATGTTTGTGTATCATTTCGAAACAATGGAGTGTCGATTACTGGAACAAATCTGCATGATTAACAAAAGAAAAGTTTAGACACGTCCAGTTCCACAACTATTAGAAATTAAAAGGGTTGGATATAAGTGGCATTAGATCATGCATCAGTACAGTAGTTGCTGTGTAGAAATGTATAAAAATTAGGAATAAATTAGTACATAAACGAAATTGTTGATAGAGAAAAGGTGAGTTTGTGGGATAAGGACACATCACAAACAAGGAACACATGCTAGTTAGACTAATTAGTGAGTAATCAACTATGCAAATGATGCAGGTTCCTCTCAGCTATAAAAAAAATATGGGAAAAGGGCATTAACACTGCAAAAGGCAGAAACACCAGGCAACAAAACAGGTAGACACAGCAAGATCTTCAATCCAGCCAGCCCCTCCCTCCAATCCTGGAAATTCCATTTTCGTAATGAAGCCCTGCTCCAGTCACATAGAATAAACAAGGAGCAGGATAGACAATTTTTTCTAGCCTTAGTGGATTCTTTGGTCTAGGCTCCCGCTCAGGGAGCCATGGTGACCTGATGTCTTTCTTTTCTTCTAGCCAGTTATACTGTACAGTTTTCCCTTTCCTTTAATTTTAACGAAAATTGAGCAATAGTAGGGGCTTCCCCTACTGTATTTCTCTCAAAAAAAAACTGCTAGACACAACAACTGTTTGCCATCACATGAATTCGATAATAAAAAAAGGTCTATCAAATTTCAAATTAAGGTCCCCCTGTTCCAAATGAGACACACCACATTGAACTATGTCACACCACACACAATAACAGAACGAGACACATATGTACTTGAGTTGATTTACATTGACCATGAACGTGGGAAAGCCATGGGATAACTCACTGCAACGTTTTGGAACATTGAAGCTTTTCTAGATTTACATTTATCAGTGTTTAATTAAGTCAGATATTTTGAAATAATAGCTCTGCATGATCTCAATTCCCACTGGCTAAACTAGTAAAAGTGACACATAGAATTTCAAATATATGCAAGAATACATGTTACTCCCTCCGTTCCAAATTATATGACGTTTTAGCTCTGGGCACAGAATTAAGGAGAGGTTGAAAAGATAGGTGCATAGAAAACAAGAAGGAAAGAGATAGAGATAGAGATGTATTGTGAAGAGATAAAGTTGCATTGGGAAGCGAGAGTGTCTTATAATTTGAGAAAACTTGAGAAGTCTAAAGTGTCATATAATTTGGAACCGAGGGAGTACATGTTTACCGATACAAAAATTATGATGGTGCAAGTTAAAACTCAGTTGACTCAGATGATTCAAAAAGCTTTTGCAATCAATACAACTGGACATTGATCTGCTTTCAGGTTACACTGGTAAAACTGAAATGTAGAATAAACTTGAGGCATTGATTATCAACCCTTGATTCTCCTGGGGACTAACAGATTAAGAACAATTTTGATTGCACAAAAATGAGGAAAAAATTTCGAGCGTAATTTAAGATAATCAGAATTTTCTGCATATGGCTGACTAGAATGATGGGTTCTTTTCCTTCAGAGTTACCTCATACAGGTGATCCTTGCACCATGAGACCTGTGGGTCTCCACCACTTCAGGTCCTGGCCAACCAACACTCAATTTTCTGGCTAGTGGACCCTGAACAGAACTTAGAAGTCATGAGCTTTTGATGCTACGCCAATCAGCCACCTCCATTACTGCTTGAGCAAAAACGAGAAGAGTGGCTTAATGAAACAAAAAATTAGATCTTTTCTACTTGCCTGACAGAACCAGATGCAATCACGATCGAGCATTAGATGGCTAGCCGTTGCTTCCCCAGGATCAAAGTAATAAATAGCTGATGTAGGATCATCAAATTTCATTCGATGTACTTCAGTGTGCCTATGAATGTAGTGGTTTCTAAGCCCCAAAGTTCCACGAGGTACTTGCTGATATGGCCATTGATCCCTGAATGTTTAAATAATTATACAAAAGAAAAATTAATATGCAATAAAATGAAGGTGTCAATTTCTAAAGACTAGAAAACATTCTGTGGTCCAAGACCGGATATTTAAATAACATTTTATGACTTTCTCAAAAGAATTTTGCCTTCAACAAAGTACTAGAATACTGTGAAATTCATTAACATCAGCAAAGAGAAATAAGGACCATTCAGCAGCATTCATGAATGTTTGCCACTATCAAATTTCACCTATCATAGTGCCACGTTCCCTGTTCTTGTCACAAAAAGGTTGAGAAACAAAACTCACAATTATCCGCAAATGATTATTGCTAATTTGGGGGGAAATGAAGGTGTGCAAATAATAAGTAATAACCTGACAATAATGAGGATCCCTAATCCCAGCAATTGATATAATAAGTAAAATTGCATTGTTTGCCCCTATACAATTTATGAGCACCTGATCAACTCATCTGTAGGAAGCTTTAGAATGCCAGCTAATCAAAACAATATTAGACTATCAACCTAAAATCAAGGTACCTATTCCAGGTGTTTGCAGCTTCCTTTGCCTAGTTGCCATCAGAACAACTCTACATGCCATAGCCTTTTATCAACTCAATTGGCAAATTAAAGCATTATAAGTTTATAATTATCCTATCACAAAACACACACAATGTCGCTGCAAGAACAATTTTCCCCTAATCTTATTTCCTACAAAAATTCAAAATCATAACACTACATCTAGTTCCTCTAAAGTCACAAAGCTCTTGCCTAAGATTCCACCTCTCACCATTCCTAAATCCGAACCATCAACAAATCAAGCCATTAAACCGATAGGATCCCCAAATTTGCCCTAGGTGGAGGCAGACGCATCATAAATCCTAAGAACCTATCGTACAACAAACTCAGAGGCAGGATTACGACCTGAAAAGGCGGTACCATACGGCATCGCTGTAAGCGGCGGCGCGCAGGGGCCGGCAGGCCATCGCTAGGCTGGCGACGTCGCGGGCGCCGAGGTAGCCAGCACAGTGGGCGAGCACGTCGCCATCGAGGTCAGCGAGCGTCCGCGCCGGTGGCGCCGACATCACCGGCGTGGAGAACCCTGGATAGGAGCCGTACAGCGATGGTCACCGTGTCAGGCGGGGCGGCGATGAGAGGGGCGGCGGGCGCTCCGCGCCTCCGCGGTAGAGTTCACTATTTTGTTTTCCTGTCGCCTCAGGTAAACAAGCGAGATTACGAATATGCTTCTCTGTCTTCGCTGTGGGCCTGTGGGGAACTGGGGATACAAGTACTTTCAGTTGTTCAATTTGTATTAATATATAAATAAAAATCAATATCTTTTCTAAACCTGCTCCGTTTTGTTTTCTCAGCTAATATGAGACAAGTTATAAATAAAACTCAAAGATGGGACTACTCTTTACTAGCCATGCAGCCATGACTTGTTGCTGGCTTGAACTAGTTGTATGGCTTACAAAACCAGTAGAAATCGGCCACTAAACCAGAAGAAAATCGGTTCGAGTTGGTTTCACCGATTAACCTATTTTCGGTAAAAACTGAAGCTACATGTGATTAACCTCCGATTTTTCACCGGTTCGAAACCGGGAATTGGTTACCGGTTCTGTGAACCCTGAGCAGCACTAGTTTGAATAAAAAAATTTTCAAAAATGTATTCCTTCAATCTATTTCACGTGTAAATCGCTTCATGATAATTGATTGAACACACTATTTTTTAATGAAATATGAATTTCTTTTTTATGTTTTGATATAATTAATTAGCCATCAAATTATTAGTATATAAAATAACTCACCTAGATGGTGCAAATTTATGCTAAATACTCAGAATTTTAGTCACTGATGTGGGTAGTTTACTATTGTATGTCATTGAGTGATAAAACAACTTTGAAGAGTTCTTTATTTCTAGATGGAAAACACCATGGATTCTTAAACTTTTCTAGGGTAAAATGAGCCATCTTTGATCTAGACACCTTCCTCTAAGATTTTGATGTAACATGACAAATGACATGACCAACATGGAAAGAAATTGATATGGACTACTTTTCACGTTGGAAGACACCGCCCACGGCAGATCAAATCACTTAAAACAAAAATGGTACGGAGTAGATGTAATGCATTAGAAAAATCATGAATCTAAATATGCAAATTTAGAGTTGAGTGGACCCAGACAAGTAGCCTAGAAAAAATTTATAGACCCATGGTGCATTGTATTCTAAGAAATTGATGATCAATAACAGACACAAAGCAGTTACGCACCATGTTATTTATAGAGTCATGGTGCATTGCATTATAAGAATTGATGATCAATAACTGATACGACCAGAGGGCGTAGGTTAATATAAGAGACAATTCCCTATTTGGTCTAAAAAAAAAGATGATGCTTCTTTTCTTGGCCTTTTTTAAATCAAAGTTCCCTATTAGGATCAAAATCATTTTTTGTTTCCCTTCATGATCCTTTCATCAATTTTGACACTTAACAGTGTTAAACGGAGAGTAAAAAGACCTTTTTACCTCTGATATTAAATAAACTTGCATTTTTACCTTTTTAGTAAATAAATAATTCACATGAAATTTATAATACCCTAATATGAAATGTATTTATTTAAAAAATATTTATCTCAATTTGTTTCAAAATTAAATTTAATAATATAAATTATACATTTTGTGTAAATTATATATTTTCTAAAACAATTTTTAAAAGATAAAGTTTATTTCATATCAGGGATAAAAAGGTCTTTTTACCCTTCACTTAACACTTAATAGTGTCAAAATTGACAAAAAGCCATGAAGAAAACCGAAAAATAATTTTGATCCTAATAGGGAGGTTCGATTTGAAAAGGACCAAGAAATGAAACACCATCTTTTTTAGGGCAAATAAGGAACTGTCTCTTAATATAAAGGCCATAGAAAAATCAAATGGACAGTATAAATCTTCTTTATTGGCCCATATTAAATGATACAAAATATCAAATATACTTTCTAAGGTAATATTAACCAAGAAAAAGTGACCAATAAATACAATCAAAAGTACATCACAAGAGCATTAACCAAACAGCAGCAGTTTTTTCTCCCCATTCATCTCCCTGCAGTCAAATTTTCCAGTTTCATCAGTTATAAAATGAATTCAAGGCAGGTCTTCCTTCATGCCACGGACGAACTCCTCCGAGTGCTCCTTGGTAACGCAGCTGGCAAGCATCCGCGTGCCATCAAGCGGCAACGGAGCCTTGAGGATGACGACGGAGGCGATAAAGTCGTTGTTCACCAGTGGGCCGGCAAACACGGGCGGGCCAAAGCCATAGTCCACCTCTGAGAACCCGAGCTTGCTCCAGTCCGAGACGTAGATGGATTCGTAGTTGAAGGTCATCTGGAACGGGTCCTGGTCCGTCTCCTCCTTGGCAAACTGGAAGAACTCCACGGCCATCCTGTCCTTGGCCTGCCGGATCATGTCGACGACCTCCATGATCGATGAGCCCAGAACCTTTGCGCTCGGTGCCGACATCTTCACCGGGAAGATGGAGTTGCCGTAGTAGCCCCTGTCCAGCTTGAGCAGGTGCCGCACGCTGGCGAAGAAGCAGAGCTTAACCTCGGCCTCGGGCTCCAGGTTTAGCGCCCTCGTGCGGCACTGCCAAAGCTTGGCCGTCAGCACGTCAAAGCCGGAGCAGAACTTGCCACTGTGAGCCTTGTACTGCTTCTTAAGGTCGTCAATGTAGCTTGTCGGGAAGTCAAGGACGATGTAGTCCAGCGCCAAGACTGGAAGCTCGGGGAGAGGGCCCGGCTTGATCTTCGGGTTAGGAAACTTTTCCCGGTCCCAGACGGGCTTCACCTTCGGCTCTGGTAGGCCCTGTGCCATGTCGCCGACAGCGTTGATGAACTGTGCAGCGCCCATACCATCAGCTGAAGCATGGTTGAACCGAAGGCCCATCACGAACCCGCCGCAGGTGAACTTTGTGATCTGCAATCAAGGAAGTTTGCCATTCAGCACCAAATTCAGAGTCAAGCAATGACATTTTAATTTCCACAGAAAAATGGATGTAATGTCAGCAAACAGATTCCCCCGTTTATTGTAAAGCGTAGATTCAAATGCTGGTTGACCTTTAACTTTTACAGCATTCAGTAGTAGTGCTCAAATTTCAATCATGAACTTCCAATTTCTATATATATATTACTCACGCATGGGTGATGGCCTGATGAGGATGCAGCATGGAGCATGGGAAATGGCGAGAAGAAATGTGCAAATCGACATGCAGTAGCAAATCGACATGCAGCATGGAGCCCCCTGTTTTGGGGTTCCTAAAACTCTCTAAAAAACGATGGAAGATAGTCATTCAGCACTGAATTTTGCATCAGGCAACCTCCTGTGAGTTTCTGGGAAATTCTACTTGGAACTTCAGGAAACTGATAAGGTCCCCATCTGTTGTAATTTGTGAATTCGACTTAGTGATATATACATTTTCTAACATGTAGCCTACATTTTAAAATGCGTCCATAATTCCTAGAAGCTATGTTTCCTGGAAAAGATGGCTTTCTCAAATACAATTTGATCATCAATTTTCAGACTAGGGTCAGATGAGTCATTGGAAGATGCCGGATGGGCAGAAAAAATGCAATTTGATCATCAATTCATCTTGCAGTAGCAATCGCATCCAAAACACTGGAGTACTTGATAAAGATCTTTATGAACGGTCCATATACCTTCCCAGTCCCCTCCAACCAACTACCACAGCTACCTGTCGGTGGACGAAAGTAGCTAAAAGCAGGAGAAAAAGGCAAAAGCCGTAGCTTAAAAGCAATACATTCACGTACTTCTACACGACCAACTATAGTATATGTGTGGCAAAGTGGCATGGACAACAGCTACGTTTTTGGCTAATATAAAATATCAACATTTTTCATAATTTGTTCTGGCTCCCAACACTGCCCCATCATGGCATCATGGTTGGTTTCCAGAACTAACAATTGTCATTAAATCAATCACTAGACCAAAGTGAAATGCAATCCAACTGGCAAGATGACCATTAGTGGGGTAATTGGGGCATCACGATCAGAGCATAACCGATTCAGTACGCCTCCTCCCCCAAAGTGCTGAGTGTGTGTGATCAACCCGGAAGCTCCGGTCTCGCTTCATCATGATAATGATATCACTTTCAGTCATGCTGCACGTCCACGCCAATGCAGTGCATGCCTACCTAACCGGTCCACGACATGATAGGATAACGGCACACCGCACAGCAAGCCTGAAGCCGAAGCAAAGCAAAGAAAAGTCACACTACTACTACTTGATGCCGTTCCGAGGAGCAAGCGGCGCGGAAAGGCCAGCAAGAGTGATGCAACGGCTCTTGTCTGTTCGCGACATGCGCTTGCGAATCGTCTTTGTTCGGCGACGGCGTGCCTAACCTTTTGTATTCTAGTGCTGGCAGCCTGCCTGGTTCCTCTGACGCGGTGAGGACGCGAGAGATTTCAGACGTGTTTGCCCACCTGACCTGACTTTGTCGCCTGAAACCCACACGCCGGCACGCGACATGTACAAATCTGCCGCCGAGCCCATGACTGAGCTTGGCGCCAGCCTGCAGCGGTGCGCCGCGGGATCGAGGCTTGAAAACGTGAAACGTCCGCAAAATTAGAGGGTTTCTTAACAGTTCGTAACGCGGGTTTTTTCCAAGCCCTCTGTGTGCAGCATCCGTTAATTGATCCGTGCATTAAGCTTAATGCCGTTATTAATTCTATTTTTTTCTGTGGAGGGATGCCATGGGGCCCGCATGGCAGCCTCTTAACCGACACGGTCAACCTCCCCGGCGGATTGACCTGGCTAATTCACCTTCGCTGACGCGGCAAATTAGAATTAAAAAAAAAAACGAGAGAAGCTTCCTACTCGGCTCGCCTCACCGCCTCAGATCTACTATCGCGCAAGCACGCCCGGATCTAACTAACCCCATTCGCACGCAACGGAATCAATCCGCCGAGGCCAGCACCAACGAACACTCGCGCGCGCGCAACACTGTCGAAATTGGAATCGAAGCGAGAAAGCGCGAGGAGCGGGCCAATGGTTTTACCTGCATCATCATGATGGTGTTGTGCGGCTCGACGCCCCACCGGTCGTCGCCGGGGTAGGGGACGAGGTCCTCCTTGGGCAGCATCAGCGGGCGCTCCAGGTACCGCACGTCCTCGAGGCTGCAGTCGGCGGCGGCCTCGGCGAAGTAGACCCCGTCGGCGGTGCAGCGGATGGCCGGAGCGCCGGGCTGCTCGCCCTCCGCGATGCGGCCCGCCAGCGGGTAGAAGTAGACCAGCGCCTTGGCCAGCGCGTCGCGGATCACGGCGGGCGCCGCGTCGGCGCCGGAGCGGAAGATGTGCATCGACTCCACCAGGCCGCGGTGCGTCGGGTACCGGTCCACCCACGCCAGCGGCAGCGTCTCGTCGGGCGTCGCCGACGCAGGCTTCACAGGGCCCTCGGAGATCCGGGTCACCTTGAAGCTCCCCATGCTGACTCCGCTCTGCTCTGCTTCCGCTTCCGCTTCCGCTTCCTTCTCTCTGCTTATTATGCGTGATTATGTTTCGGAGATGGGAGGCGTTGCCTGAGCTTGAGCTCCTGCTGTTAAATGGAAAAGCTTTGGGCAGGTGGGTGTCTCGCTGGCACGTGGGCCGCGTTGAACTTGTGGTGCGAGTTCGGTGGCCGCGCCTCGCGGGATGGATGTTCTTTAACGTACAGTTGCCGCTTTGCCGTTCAGCCTGGCGCGTACTACGTCATTATGGAACGTCCTAACTAAAAAGCTGAGAGATATATCGTACTACGATCTTTTGTTATGCAACAACAATCAAATGGTTGGAGTCATTTAGATGATGATGGTTTACTTATTTTTAAGCTATTACACATCTGGTTGTAATAAGTCAGACCCAACGTGTAGCATTTTTACTTTTCAAACGAACAAATACGAGCACCTAACATTGATCTAGTCAGATGCCTACTAGCTAAGATATTCAGCCACGCCTCGCTTTTTTGGAAAGGAAACAGAAGCTCAAAACTTGTAAAGCACATGAATCCCATAAGGTAATGAACGGGAGCCAGTAGCCAAGCGAATATTTGATGAGGGCCTTCAAAATTTAGATAGGCCTCTTTTTTTTTTCGCGAACGCACCTAGGTGCGTATTTCATTAAGAGGAAGATTAGATAGGCCTCTTCAAATGCTGAAAATCCAAGCTCAACTTGTTAGCAAAATCCACTCACTAACAAACCTCCACTTGCCGGTGCTTTTGCGCCGACAGTGTCTCGTGGCTCTTTGGACAGCGTCGGAAACTCCCCTAGCAGTTTCATATAGAAATCTTCCAATGCAGGCTTATTGTATGATACCGTTGTTCTAGAACCAATATCTATCCACGAGACCACGACTAGGTCCCGGCGCGCATATTTTACATCCCGGTTGCCACCCAAGAATGCAGCATTTCTCGCGTAGGTGCTGTTCCAGTCAGAGACACGAACAACATGATTATTACTTAACAAAACTGCAAATTGCATCTCTCTCCGTATATTAACAGAGAAAACAAAGAAGACTAGCATGGTTCCGGGGAAGTGGGCCGCATGCAGCAGCAGAACGAAGATTGAAAGGACGAATTCGTCTCCGACTTTGGTCTGATCTTCGAGCTTACTACTATCTCGCGTCGTCATCGATTTACTGTGAGCCGCCGCCGACCGGTTCATTTGATGATCGGCGAACGAATCGAGTTTCCGTTCCCCCTGGCTTGTTGTTACTGTCAGCCCAGAAATGGCCCGCGATCATTGACGGGAAAAAAAAAACTTACGTTTTCACGTTTCACATCTCGAGTCTGACCGACAACACGAATTGCGCGGGCACAGCACGGTAATCCTCATGAAACCAGTCGGTGTCATGGTCGTAGGTACGAACTATGACGAGCAGTCGCCGCCTCTGATCATCTGACGGTTTGGTATCCATGCTTGCTGTTCAAATTCAGCATGTGGAGTCGGTACGGTTTTTTCTTGTTTTTAATATTACTCTGCTACAAGAAGGGGAATGCTCTGTCTGTAACATAAACGACATCACATCACGTCGTATCTAATCTAGGTTCAAGGCTTGTTCAGGTGAAGCTAAAAGTCATTTTCTCACATGGTTTGCTCTCTGACATACTGCTGGAAGTTGGGGATGCATTGCAAATTTACAAACGGTTATTAAGCCAGCGATGCAGCTTTACAACATGCACGAGTAGTTGCATCTGGCCGTCGCACGTTTAGCCACTAATCAGCGTGGTTCGGTAGCACGCAACCACTCCCCCTCAACCACCGTCACGGCGGCAGATTCTTTTTCCCTCGTCCATGTCGTGTACACCATCACGGCTGGTACGCACGCAGACTGCTCTGCATCGATGTGTGTGGGCGCGGCCGCATCCTTGACTTTTGCGCATGAATTCGCATGGTACCTCCCATGCATTAAAAAACCGACGAAAACTGGTTGGTTTTCGCGGTTTTCGACTAAACCGGTCCGGTCCGGTTTTAGTAGACGACGGTTTTTGGTCGAATTATTTTTCAAAATTTATAAATTTAAAAAAAATTGTAATTTCAAAACCGGGTAAAATCGAGTGATAAACCGGAGAAACCGAGCAATAAACTGGAGAAACCGAACGGTTTTTTGAAAGAAGAAATTTTTTCAATAAACCAAACGGTAAACCAAGAAAACAGAGTAATAAACCAGAAAAACCGGTCGGTAAACCAGAGAAACCGACCGGTTAGCTTCAAAATTTCATCAAATTTGGTTTTTAATATTTGAGCGATTTATCGAACGGTTTTTCTGGTTTTCGTAAAAACCGTAAAACCAATATGATCCGATTTACTTAGTTTAAACGGTTTTTTTAAACCCTGCTCCCTCCTTGATTTTTCAACACGGCAAAATCGCAGGGCTCCATGACCATGAGAAGCAGAGGCGCCCACCATGCATGCGCGCGCGCGCACACACAGAGGTACGTTGCGTGTTGACTGCCTGGATTAGTAACCTGCAGCTGTTGTTCCTTTTTTAGATAATGTGCAGCTGTTGTTGCTAAGCCCTAATCCAACTACCTAAATCAAGTCATGGAGCACGTGGTGGCAGCATTGGGTACGCGCACGAAGATGCGAACGGAAGAGGACGGTGTGATGCATGCGCGCGGTCCATGCAGGGCACGCTAGTACCAGACGTACGTACGTTGCAAGGGATCGACATCGACGCAGATGGATGAGGTTATACACGGATCAACAGAAAGACATGTCTGCTCGGCACTGCTTGCAAGTGCCCGCCTCTGGTTGCTGTTTCCCTATCATCTTTTCCAGCCGACAGACGTGGTAGTAGCAACGGCCTACTCATTACACTACAGACGTGGTTGCTGTTTTTTTTTTATGACAAGCTTTACACGCCTATAATTGGTGGATTTCTGGCCTGATGACTTTTTTGACATTCACTGGCTGCTATTGTAAAAAACAAACGCGCCCCTCTTCCTGTTAGTGGTGGGTGACTGAGATTTCATAATTACTAAACAATGATAACTCTGAGCACCTGGGACTGGAAGCTACTACTTCAGTTCATTTGCATAGGACGTCAGATGTGTGTTTGAGATTCACCATCAGTCTCGTGTGTGACGTCCCAGATCGAGTCAGTGGAACGCTGAATCATGTAGAGCCCACTATCAGTCGTGAACTGTGTCCCACGTCTAGAGCTCAGTTTCATTAAAGCCGGATGAGTGGTTAAGATCAGTTTAGTTGAACTTGAACTCCAGCTCCAGTGTTCAGAAGCTGAATTGCAAAGCAGTTCCCTTCTACCTAATGTCTATATTCTGGGTTTTGCCATGATATTCATGCTAAACAGGATAGGACAAAGATTCTCAAACATATTCTCATTCCACATGAACCTCACGGCAAATCCAACAATATTGTCAGAGTGGAAAGCACTTTTGGTTCTAGTGGAGTGATGTAAGAGTACATTTGGGTGCTGTGAACCAAAAGGAATTACATAAGGAAGCAACAAGATTTGCCCATAAGAGCTGAAATTCTTATTCAAATAAAAGGTTTGGACCTGTAGGCTTTAAGAGCAGGGGGAAAAATTCTTAAGACGTATCGAAAGATCAAAACTAGGGGAGCTCCTATATGCAGATCGACCGACGTGAGACGTTAGTTAGATCAATCCATCAGACTCACAGACATGCACATCATTGCAGCCCACTAACAAGCAACACCATCCCAAGCGCGAAAATGTGTTTCCAACAACCGATGCAACCTACGAAACGAGTATTTTTTTGAATTTGAAATCATGAAATTAATTTCATATTTCGAAACACCTAGTCAAATACTTTTTCAAAAATATGTTTCAACCTCATAAATATTTATATAAATCCATGTCAACATTTTTTTTTAAAGTCAACATTTTTTAAAAATATTGATAAAGAACACATGAAATGTTGACACACTACAAACAAATATTGACACAGTGCATTCAAAATATTGATGAAAATTGAATTTTTTAAAAAATTAAATATATTTGATCTAATTTTGTATGATTAATTTAAACAACACACTGATACAAAACGAATAAAAACAGAGGTACGGTTGAAGAGAAAAATGCAATTGAAATTTGCAAATCGATTTGGGTTTCAACATGGCAATGTCGTAGCCGTAGTCCGGCCCAGATGAAACGGGCCTACATGTAACTAGTTGTTGTCCATCCGATGTCCTCATGCTCCTCAGTGCCCCAGTCATCATCTCTGATGGTGGTGGGCTGGTGGCAAATCAGTGACACCGGCCTGGCCGTCGTTTTTAGCTCGACCAAATGGTTTCTGATAATGCTGGTCAAAAAGACTGTGGCCCGGCCCAAAGCACGGGCACGGTACGAACCCAGCACGGTCCGGAATATGTCGGGTCGGCCTGGTGCGAGGCTTCGGACCGTGTTTAGCCCGTGGGTCGAGTCCATGTGCTGACACGATATGATCCGTTTAATATTATTAAAAATATAAAAATACGTCAATACTAAGTTTTTGTTTGGCCGGACTTTGGCTCCAGCTCCTCGTAGTGCTTCTGTCAAAAAAAATTACCAAACGCGGTGCTTCTGTAATACCTCTTCCGTGAAAAACGGGCGGAGCCAGGTGCAAAACTGGACAGAAGCCGGGAGCACTCGATGGCTAGCTTCGCCCGCTTTTCCCCGTTGGTCCCACCAAAACATCTGATGCCCTTTAACAAAATTACGATTTTTACCACCCTCCGACCAGCGCACGTACGGCGCGGCCGCGGCTCCGGTACCGTAGGAGTTGTCCATGTCTCCCTGGTCCAGCTATGGTCCGGTGTACAGTACCGTGGAATTCAATAATAATAATCATCGGCTTCAGCTGATCACCAATCTAGAGTATTTTTATAACAAATACTTCATTAACTTATATACTATAATTGTGAGTAATTTTTTTTTGCCAAAGAAACTTATATACTATAATTAATGGTCAAAGTCAAATTATATTATAAAATAAAAAATGCATGTATATAGTATATCCATATGTCTATGGGTAATATGGATATTTGCCTCTTTCTTTCATGAAACTACAACAGAAGCTGCAGAAGAAGCTATTTAAGAAGCTGTAGAAGAAGCTATTTTGCCAAACGATTTTAGACACAGTCACAGTCAATATGGCTGGTTTTGAAGGAAACCACAGTAACAGCCGAAGCCCTATCAAACAAGGCCTAAACATAAACAACATAATAGCCTGTTGGTAAGTAAACTATCTTGAACTATAGAGGTCTTGAGTTCAAACCCTCACTTTTACTCTAATTTTTACTCATTTTCACCACTTTAGTTGTAAATGGCTACTAAAGACTTAATGGATCATTCTTCTGACGGGCCTAATGGGTCGGCCTGACATGATTAATCCAATTCGTGTCGGGCCATGGACTTATGCTTGGACACGTGGGTTGGCCCGACACGACCCGATATTAATATCATGTCGTATCAGTTCGAAATTAAATGAGCTGTGACTTTTCGTGCCTGGATCGAGCCGTGTCGGACGGCCAGTTAGACACCACTAGTTTTTGATTTTCTGAACACAAGCATGCCAAAGCTATTTCGCTGAATCTTTTTTTGAATGAACTATTTTGCTGAAGCTTAACGTGGTTTCTGATTTTTTATGCATCGAAATGCAGTGCCTTTCTACAGTATGAATCTAAGCGCGATTTTAAATATCGAGACGTCTGCTGTCGCATAACATAAGTATATTTCTAAGCACCAAAGTCAAATTCATCACAATACTCCATCCATCGCTTTCAGCATTTTCGAGTCAGGGATTCTTCTACGTGGATTCTATATTCCATGGATTCCGTGGCAGCCAAGTCCCCGCTGTCAGTTTCGTTGTCCCTCCGTCACTCAGGCCAGTCATTCTCGTTACCTTGAAACTCAAGGCTGGAAAACAGTAAATTACTCCACTCTAAATATCCCTACGGCTGAGATAACACCGATTGCAATGCAAACGGATAATCCAAGCCACGTTGCATCACCGAAAGCCGAAACGAACAAATCCGTGACGCGCCCCCGGTGTCGCGAAGGGCCCTGCACAAGTTTTAAGCGTGGTTTAGTCCGAAGAGAACCCACTTCACCTTCCTTTCTGTCACGCGCGTCATCCAACCCTAGCCTAGGCTCTCGCCCGTCTCCTGCTCAGTCCCAATCCGCCGTCGCGAGGATTCCGCCTCCTCTTCTGTCACCCCCGCCGCCACGCCGCTTGGAAGCCGCCCCTGCTACGCCTGGACCCAGCGCCCTAGCGCGCGTGTCGCCGGAGCGGGAGCGGAGCGGAGGCCTCGGAGATGGGAACAGGGGGAGACGCTGACAAGGCGCCAGCGCTGCCACTGGAGACGCTGCTGGCGCTCGGGCTCGACCAGCGCACGGCGGAGAACGCGCTCGTCAACAACAAGGTCACCGCCAACCTCGCTGCCGTCATAGCTGAGGTGAGGCTCACTGTCCGCTACTTCGCTCGGTGGTTAAATTTCAGCAGGCGCTGATTTGACGTAGTTTCATAGTGCATGATTTGTACGAATCATGGTTGCAGAGTCGGACCTGATTACTAAAAACGAGTAATTTTGGTCTGTTGTTGTGCAAATCAGTTTCTTAGTTTGATCACTTCTATTTCTGTGATATCCCTGACTCTTGGCCATATATTTGTCAAGGCTTTCCCCGTGCTGCTATACTGACTTACCGTTCGTTTCTCCATCTCTGAACCTGTTTAGATGATTTTGCAATCTTTCGTGACATGTCTAGCGGAATTAGTCATTTATAGAGTGTGCCTAATTTAATTTAGTGGGACATGGCGTGTTTTAGAAATTAGGGGATTTGACAGTACCATAGCTCATGTCAGTCTAGTAGTGTTGATTTTATTTACCATTTTATGCAAGCTCAGATCTTGTTATCTTATTCTTATGTTTCCTATTTTGTTATCATTGTGGGATCTGATTTTGCATTGTATTGTGGTGTCTGAGTCAGTATCATTTATCTCTGAAAGCATGCTGCCTTTACCCCCCTTTTAACTAACTTGTATTGCCCGTAAACAGGCTGGGGTAAGTGGATGTGACAAGTCAGTTGGCAATCTTCTCTATGCAGTAAGAACCTGCACCTATGAGTCTTGAGTAATCAGTAATTATTGTGTTTTTCATGTGTAACTTGTATTCTTAAGTTCTTGTCTTACTTGGGCGAAACAGGTTGCTACAAAATACCCAAATAATGCACTCGTCCACCGTCCAGTTCTTATTAGCTATATCGTGTCGACGAAGGTATGCCCTTTACCATGAGTGGGTCATTTTGCAGTCTTCTTCTTCAAAATATCATTGAAGGGTGCCCTTTTTGAGTTTTTTTAACTAATCATTGTACTCACAATGGGAACACATTCCCCCCACTATCCAGATAAAGAACCCTGCACAGCTGGATGCTGCTCTATCATTTCTTACTAATATCGGCCCTGATTCTCTAGATGTGGAGAAGTTTGAAGAAGCCTGCGGTGTAGGTATGTTTCCTCAAGAGGAATCAAATTGCTATATATGCTTTTATAAGTTATAAACCTTACAATTACTAGTTATTGTAAGTGCCTTGAAAAGTTTGTCATGTGAGGCTAGGCTACTGTGCTTCTGGTACTAAGATAAAAATTAATTTGTTTAGAAGTATGTGCCTCAGATTAATTTCAGTTGCACTCGATACTACTTCATAATGTATGGCGATTGGATAAAGGGACTTTTTGTGGGCAAATAGTTTATTCTTAGTCCATATCGGTTGGCCACTCTTGGAAGGCATCTCTCTTATAAATAGGCCATTATGTTGTACCTGCAGGTGTCGTTGTTTCTATTGAGGAGATTAAATCAACAGTTGCTGAGGTTCTAAAGGAAAATATGGAAGCAATAATGGAGCAGCGGTATCGCATAAATGGTTTCTCCTCGTGCATCTTTCTCCTGATAAATTGTTTATGTAGTTAGTTTGTTATGTGGTGTTTTATTGTCTGATCACTCAGGGAGCTAATCCTTACTCCCACCCTTTTTTTCTCTCAGTTGGTAGCCTATGCGGACAGGTTAGGAAGAAGCACCCATGGGGTGATGCTAAGGCAACAAAGGTGCAACATTATTTGTATGAAACACTTGATTCATTTGGGTTGTCTTCCATATGTTTGAGGTAATTTCATGCTCTTTTCATACAGGAGGAAATTGACAGGAGGCTTGCAGAGATACTAGGCCCAAAGACAGAAGCTGACAATATAAAACCCGTGAAAAAGAAGAAGGAAAAGCCAGCAAAAGCTGAGGTTGATGAGCTATTTAAGTTTAAAACAGGATTTATATGTTTCTCCTCTTGACTATCGTTTCTGGTAAAATGCAGGAGAAAAAAGTTGCAGTAGCAGCTTCTGCCCCACCATCTGAGGAGGAACTAAACCCATACACAATATTTCCTCAGCCAGAGGAAAACTTCAAGGTACATGCCTGAAATTGGTCAAGTCATTTAAATGCTATGTTCCATGTCTATTGTTCACTTCAACAAATTTTTTATTATGATTCATGATCGTTGACACTTCTATCAGTTTGCTCATGTGTTTGTTTTTCATCATAAGAAGTTAAATTGTTTAGATTTCTTCTTATAATCCAGGTTCATACAGAAATATTTTTTAGCAATGGGGACATATGGAGAGCGCATAACACAAAGGAAATTTTGGAGAAACATCTTAAGGCTACTGGAGGAAAAGTGATGACCCGCTTCCCTCCAGAGCCTAATGGTTACCTCCATATCGGTCATGCCAAGGTTTGATAATCTCCATCATAAAATGCGTTTCCTTATTATAATGTGGGGTCTCAACTAAAGAAGAATAGAAAGGATTGAGGTGGTTCGGTTTCGGCTTAGAAATATGATTTCCTTTTGTTTGTTTTCATTGCCATGAGTTAAAATTTTGTATGGATTAAACAGGGGTTTGCCTTGATGATTAGGTTAACAGTCAGAGTCAGTTTAGAGTCTGTATTAGGGCCGGCTGTCTATTTCATATAAGTATAGGCACGATTGAAGCAGTCAATCTATTGATTTCCAGCTCCAAGTCTCCTTATTGCTGTCTTGTTGGTGCGGCCCCAACCGCAGCATCACTGAGTCAATGATGTCCAGGGCCACGTCCTATAAGCTCCTTCAACTACAGTGTGCCACACAATCCTCACAAATATACCTACCTGGGTCACTTTTCTTTTTCCCAAACAGGGTTTCCCCTGGAATTCCATTACTGAGTATTCAGAGAATTAAACTAAGACTGAAAGTAAAATAGTTCTAAGCTACTAACATTCCTATGCAACTTACTGCATTTACTAGTGAAAGGTGTCACACAGCACCCAGGGCTGCTAACCTCTGAAACAACAAATACAGTAAAGTCCAAAACAATAGATTACAGCAAAACTATCCATGACACTTACTTAGCATGCTTCATTGTACAGGCTATGTTTATTGATTTTGGACTGGCTAAAGAGCGAAATGGTCATTGCTACCTCAGGTAATAAGATTCCCCTTGGGATTGTTTCCTACCTTACCATTTTTTACATCGCTCCTGCTTTGTTAATGATTCTTTAGGGTAAAATATTCTGCACATTACCTTCCTCTTAGTTTCTCTGCTAATTTTCTTTGTAGTTATGTGCTGTGGATGTTGGATTCTAAGAATTTGCTCACTTCAATTCTTTCTGTTTAAACATTTTCTGACATAATTTGAACAGGTTTGATGACACAAATCCAGAAGCTGAAAAGAAAGAATACATAGACCATATTCAGGAAATTGTCCGCTGGATGGGGTGGGAACCTTACAAAGTAACATACACGAGTGACTATTTTCAAGCTTTGTATGATCATGCTGTTGAGTTAATACGGAAGGGACTTGCCTATGTGGATCACCAGGTATTTTGGACCCTCTCCTGTTCATTATTTGAGTTAGTACTGGATGAAATTTTGCAGACTGCCATCATGGGGGGAAAAATGTTGAATCTTAGATATACACATGCTGATTGATATACGTTTACCAGACTGCTGAAGAAATCAAGGAGTACAGGGAGAAGAAGATGAATAGTCCATGGAGGGATAGACCAATTGAGGAGTCACTGAAATTGTTTGACGACATGCGGCGTGGGATGATCGCTGAGGGCGCAGCAACTCTCCGAATGAAGCAGGACATGCAGAACGACAACAAAAACATGTCTGACTTGATAGCATATAGAATAAAAGTAAGTGACACAACCCAACTGATAGTCCATTTTAATGGGACATTGGAACTCATTGTTTATTCCCATCAGTTCACCCCTCATCCACATGCTGGGGACAAGTGGTGTATTTATCCGAGCTACGACTATGCTCATTGCATGGTGGATTCTCTCGAAAACATCACACACTCGGTAATTTTTCTTTTTCCCGCCAAAATCTATGACTTTGGTTAGTCGTATCACGGAAGGGACTAAACATGGCAATATCTTATTTATACAGTTATGCACACTTGAGTTTGACATACGTCGCCCTTCATACTACTGGGTACTTGTTGCCTTGGGTCTCTACCAACCATATGTCTGGGAATATTCAAGGCTGAACATATCTAATACTGTGATGTCTAAAAGAAAGGTATGCTACTAAACCTAATTGAAAACATCTCTCTATCTATGCTCTGATGTGTGATGCATAACTGACAGTATCAAATTGTCCTTGTTCCTCTGCAGTTGAATCGACTTGTGACAGAGAAGTGGGTAGATGGGTGGGATGATCCTCGTTTGTTGACATTGGCAGGACTTCGGCGACGAGGAGTATCATCAACTGCGATTAATTCCTTCATCCGTGGAATTGGGATAACCAGAAGGTAGAAACATACAAATTTCTATTAAATGACATTTGCCTGAAGCAACAAAGTCTATCCATAATACAAAACTCTCATTATCTTCCATTCTGCTGCTGAGTGTGCCTGTTATTATATCTTTCTTTGCAGTGACAATAGCTTAATTCGTGTTGACCGTCTAGAATATCACATAAGAGAAGAGCTTAACAAAACAGCTCCTCGGACCATGGTTGTTTTGCGTCCTCTAAAGGTTAGATGCTGAATTTTTCTTCTGCTTTAAAATGTTTTATCTTCCATATGGTTCATTACCACTTACCGTGCTCCCCTTTGCTAACTACTGTAGGTTGTAATTACTAACATGGAAGAAGGAAAGGTTTTAGACCTTGACGGGAAAATGTGGCCTGATGCTCTTGCAGAGGACGCATCCTCCTACTACAAGGTACCCCTCATTTCTGAACTTTTTTGAAGTAATGTTGAATTTTCAATTAGGAATGTAACTGTTTTTCTGATTAGCTATGCACTTGTTTCTACTTCATAATTTCATAATCATTTAAATGTGCTCATTCTACAGGTTCCTTTCTCAAGAACTGTCTACATTGAGAAAACTGATTTTCGCCTAAAGGACTCGAAAGATTACTATGGGCTAGCTCCTGGTAAATCTGCTTTGCTAAGGTACCATTTTTCATCGAGGCAACTAATTTGGTTTCACTTGTATATCTTAGTTCACCTACACCATATTTACCTTGTCCATATGATTACTAGGTATGCATTCCCAATAAAATGCACAGATGTTATTTATGGTGATAATCCAGATGACATTGTTGAAATTCGAGCTGAATATGATCCTTCTAAGACTTCCAAGCCAAAGGTACAGTTCAATAGTTTCTCTTCGAATCCAGGAAGACTATGTTCTGCTATCTAGGCATTTTTGCAAACAAGGCAAATCTAGTTGTCACAGTGAGAAAGGTAAATCAAGATGGCTGACTCTTCTTGCAATTTGTATAGGGTGTTCTGCACTGGGTCGCGGAGCCAGCACCTGGTGTTGAGCCATTGAAGCTGGAAGTACGATTATTTGAAAAATTATTCATGTCCGAGGTAGCGTACAATTTACTGTTCATGCTACCATTGCAAGTGCCTGTTGCATTGTGAAGCTACCTGACCAACCTCTTTCCTTTCTTTGTTGTTCTCCATTTAGAATCCTGCGGAATTGGACGATTGGCTGGGTGATCTTAACCCGCACTCGAAGGAGGTGATAAAGGATGCTTATGCTGTGCCATCGCTTGCCACTGCTGTCCTGGGTGACAAGTTTCAGTTTGAGCGGCTTGGTAATCCCCCGTAGCCTTAACATTCGATTGTTTCAGTCATATATGACTTTTCCTTGTACTGATATAACTAACTGTTCTGCACCTATGTGATTCCAGGTTACTTTGCTGTGGACACCGACTCAACGCCTGAGAAGCTTGTGTTCAACAGAACTGTTACGCTGCGTGATTCCTACGGGAGAGCTGGACCCAAATGACTCTAATTTAGAGGGTTCGAAGCTTAGATTTTGACCTCTCGAAAGAGCCTTTTACACTGTAATATCATTTTAGCAATTAAAAGGGCCTTCACTCTGTACAATGTTTGTAATACTGATTGCATGTGGTTCACCAAATTAAATTGTGTCAAGACTTGGTTTAAAAGTATTGCATTCAAGCTACCATCGTGCAACCACAGCAAAGTTTGTTAAAATATTAGTTTAAATATGTAATGTTATAAGTTATGTTTTAATTTTTTAGTAATAAATTAGATCATAACAGAATATGGCATTTTTTTAATAAGATGAAGAATAAAATGTAACTTAAAAAAGTCAGATGACAATAATTGAAGAACGGATATTCTCACAAATAGCAAATGCGTTACGTAAAGTATGTAGTAGGACACTCATCAAACAGACAGAATAACCAAACAAATGAACCGAAAGCTTAGGAAAAGAAATTATTTTTTTCAGCTGGTAGTGTGCTACACTTGAGAGAAATCTATTTCTGAATCTACGTAGGGACCGATTATTTCAGCAAATTTTCTACATGTTTGCTCTTCCATTATGATATTTTGGCAAACGCATCCAAGTCCGCTGGTCCGAATCAAGGCAACATCAAACGTGCCGAGTTGAATATAGTTGACGGAAGCGTTCTTCCTCCGCTGGGTCTCGCAGATTCTATCGTCAGCAGCTCTCCAATCCCCAGAACCTGACGGTAAATAAAAGGTTCCGCTTGAGACCCAGGCTACAAAGCAAACTGTGGAGATAAATTGAGGGAAAAACTAACCGGCAAATTATTGTTGTTATCCCCTAAACGCTTAACTGTTTGCTGCAATCCTTCCTGCAACAATTGGGAAAAGGCATTAGGCGACTGAATAACCAATTCCATATAACACGTTCTTCTCGAAGCAACAGCAGTTTATAGTAATGCTATAGGGATGCTACCAGTTTCTATTACTAAAACATCTACCAGAATTCCTTCTCCTTGCTTTATTTTACCAACATCTTAGAGTAATGGCATCATTAACAACGTTTATGTTAGTTTGGCATTTGCAGTGACATTAGTTTTCATTAGTACTCATACAGAGAAAAAAGAAGCAAACATCTATTGAATATGTATAAAGAAGAAGTGGAAATATCACAAGGTTCTATTATTTATTGCCAGGGTTATGTGCAGTTTGGGATTCTCATGCAACAAAAACATTTGAACGGATTATGGATCAATTAATGAGAAATGATTTAATTTTACTCATAGGTAAGAAATTTTTGTAGCTAAGGGAAAGAGTGAAAACAAAGATCCTATGAACCATATCATATGATTTTAATACTACTAGCTATGAAAAACTCCAAGATGAAGGCATCAAATTTTGTTTATGTTAAGCCACCTACCAGGCTTTCCGGTAGCTGCCCTTGGCCTTCTACAAATTGGCAAAGATGTAACACAGCAGCACATTGATAATTCTGTTGATATTATATCATTAGTTAGTGATAACAGGAAAACAATAGTCTACCACATTTCATTAGGAGACCGAGATACGACAAATCTTAAAATAGAGTAACAATAAATACGACAATAGAAGATTTTAATATATCAAATCAAGTACGACATTGGGCACACGAGTTTTTTTTTTCAAACCTATGTGGCATGCACTTAAACCTGCAAGGATGGTTGCTTATTCTAACTGAATCTGAATAAAATTTATTGATAAATAAAAGCACCGTCCTTTTTTATTAACAACTTCTAGATACTATCTCAATTATTGAATTTGCTGATGTTCGAATGAAGAAAGTAACATATATATAATGCTGTGCTTCTCTTATGGTGACAAAAATAGTAGTAGCACAAGGGCACAAGAAAAAACAATACACTTTCAGGGAGTAAAACCAAACAAGGTACATACCTAGTCAGTGAAAAACGAAAAAAATCTTGTTGGAGAGCCTACCTGTTTGGCTTCAATTGAATCCATCTTTTCATCCTGCATAATCAATATAGGAAGTTATACTATGACAACTGAAAAGGTGATCCTCATGAAAGGCTAAACAAGTATAGGCCAAATAGCTTACCAGACCGATAACAATATCTTTTAAATTATGCATATCTGATCCAATGCTCTTGAGTTTTAATCTTGCATCAGTAACCTGAAGCAGTTTTGAGATTATTTATTTTTCAAAATAGACTGAAGTATCTTCAGTTAGCACATTCACTAGGTCAATCATATTGGCAAGTGAGTTCATAAATCAATCACGAAACAAGGAATGTCTCTAAGTTTCAGTTCACTATAAGTAAATTATGAGAAAAATCGACTTTTGCAGTATCAACCAAATATTTGCAGGTGCCATTTTGCAAAGGCACGAAAGTTCAAGAAGTACCTCATCTTTTATTTGTCCAGAAATCTGCTTTTGCTGATCCAATTTATCATCGACATGCTGAATGCGCTGTGCTAAGTGCCTTTTAGCAGCCTGCACAAGGTGGCAACAATATCTTTAGAAATTTGAGTTCACACTTCCCACTAGGTGCTTAAAAGAAACATATCCTCTATATTTTTTTTTACAATAAGGCGTGGCGCCACTATCTAGAAAGCTTATATACAAATAATATTATTTTATTTCCATTCTGTATATTATGTGGAGCATGTTATACGAATATTTGTTCTTATAAAGTGAAATGGTAACAAACATCACCAGGAGATGAATGTTGTTACAATACTTACAGCAAGCGAGCTCTGCACATGTTCCAGATGCTTAGTCATGCTTGCAACAGCATTAGCCATATTGCGCTTGGTGACATACATGAGGCTGGACAAGGAGATACCCTGAACATATACACGCACGGTGAAATTATGATTAATCAACCAAGAGCTACTGAATCCACATATAGGACAGAATAAGTTTTCAAGTAAATAACCAATAATGGTCTAAAGAAAAAAATTATGATGTTGCTTAATGTGTATGCTATGCGTATACATGAAAATGACCTCCTAGATAGGTAAGGTCTCAATTCAATGCCACTTTGCATTTAAATTTTAAAGTACGCAGCTCTCTAGAATCAGAGATCGCCATGGCCGGGCGACATCAAAGGAAGCGTGTGTACCATGTAACACATAATTTCCACTTGGGAAGAGGGGGTAACATATATTTTTTTTCATTACAAAAAAAATAAAAGATCGCGGCAGTGAACAGTTGAAGGCATACCCCTTCATTCTTAAATTAATATTGTTAGGATAAGAATTATAGTTTAAAAATGAACTAGACTTGTTGTTCTAAGAATAACAATTTGAGAACAGAGGGGTTATTGGTTTTAGAAAGACGTACTTTCCACCACAAGTAACAGTAGCTGACTGCACCAACAGCCGCAGCAGGGGCTACCAAAGCTGAGACAGCTGCAAGGACATAGTAACATTGAGGAGGGTTTGTAGCCATACGGACAAAGCAGCGGATTTATATAGTAATATATAAATAGATGATCGGTTTTTAGACAGAGCAAAAGGTGTATATAGCTCCAAGCAAAACGCCAGACCTCCGTTGCTGGGATCCACCTGAAGAACAGCCACTGCATTACTCGACGACAACTGCCGAATCAGCCCAGTCATTTGTGCCACCTATAAGAAATACAGATCGTTTCCAAATAATCATAATGAATAGCAGCTTCAATTGATTCATAATAATGCCCTTGCGACGTACATCCTTGGCGATGAGGTCGGCGGCATTGCTTGCTCCGTCCGAGCCTTTCTCGCGCAGAATCTCCTGTGAGAGGTCGGGCACCACCAAACAAGGATCAGAGTTGGGAGCGCAAAATATATAGTACATGGATAAGCCGGATTGCGTGCTTTGGATTGATCGGAGTCCCGCTGCCTGGAGCGATGAGATGATGAGTGAGCACGCGTACGCACCAGCTGGAGCTCGCAGAGCACGTCGGAGAACTTGCTGCTTTTGAGCACGGTGGGGGCCGCCAGCCCTGCACGATAGCAAGGAAGAAATTAGCGCGTCATCGGATCGAGAGTGCATTGCGTGTGATGATGAAGGTACTCACCGGCGCCGATAAGGAGGACGACGCGGCCGAGGCCCATGCCGGCCTGAACCATCGCCATTGTGCTCACGCGCGACGACTGTCGAGACAGACGATGGGAGCAGCAGTTTGCTTGAGGAAGGGGTCGAGGCTGACGCGGCGCCCGGCCCGTGTATATCGGGGTGATGGATCACGATCCGCCGGGGGAGCTGCCTATCGATCGTGTCGGTTCCCGATTTCTATAGATCGACCCAGGTTGAAAGAATGGTAATCCAGCGGGCACCGAGGAAAGAGCCCATTCACGGGTGCGGCCCGCTGGGTAGGAACGGGATCAGTCAGCAAAACAGCCCAGATTGTCACTCAATACCAATTCTACTTGCCCCCAACTTCCAACGCGAATGTGACGATTGATATAGAGAGAGTTTTTTATACTACTTCAAATACTTATTAAAGAGGCGGACAATGGTTCATGTTTCTTGGTGATGATTGTTATCCATCCAAATCCATATGAGATAACAAACATGAACGGCCAAAGTTTCGTTTAAGATCTCACGTTGCAGAATCTACAAACCAAAATCATCTGATTTCATAGACTACGTCTGTTGGTACATAGAGCTCGCTAGACTACACTCGTACAATATTTGCATTGCACATTGAAGAGTTACATTACAACAAACGCCTCTCAATGCTCCTGGCAAATATCGGTCCTGCAGTATACGTCATGGTAGCAATTTTTGGTTGTATATAGTTCCACCTGATTGTAACAACAGCCGATGTTCAGACTTCATTCTGTGCGCCCAGAGTTAGCAATTGCCTCCAGTGTGCCAGGCGCAGGAGCTTGACTCTAGTCAGACTCGTTGCCTGAATCCGCATCAACCGGGGCTGCACCGCGATACACAGCAGTTTCCTTTTCATAGCGTTTCTTGTCAACTTGAGACTGCTGTACGTATGGCTGTTTTTCTTCAGCTGCTCATGTAAAAGAAACAGAAAACCGTAAGTACTTGTTGTAAGCAGTAAACAAAGCAGACATCACAGAACATGCCAAGTATTCTAGTATAATTAAGAATGCTCTGGAATATTACATGACATCTTTTGCCACATCTCCCCAAGCTTCTTAGCAATCTCGGTTGTAGCCAAATCTGGATTGCTGTTTTTCATGTTCTGCATCATGAAAAGTGCAGTTAAACTCTGTTCATGATCAAATATCTAAACATCTATGCACAGTAAGTCTTGGAAGGCATCTGCTCCACTGTTCGTATTGTAAATTTCTTTTAACTAAGGTATTCATGATTCCTAACTCAGGAAATTACTTCTAGAAGTTTAAACACCATATTTTGTGAAGTCTGTTCCATACTAAATAACCTACCATTTTCATACAGTTCTTGCTTTATTCAACATAAATAATTATCGCTTAAACCTGTGCATGAGCTGAGGACTGCGGGTCAAATGAACTTACTGCTCGCTGATCCATTGAGAAATACATAAAGGGTGTCATTGCTCTTTTGGGAGCATTAGGATCCTTTTTCTTTCTTGTCTTCTTCTTCTCTGAACCTTCCTCATCCCTGCCCTTAGGCTTCCTTTTCTGAGGTGGCTTTGAACTGCTTGCTTCCTTTTTGGATGATTTCTGGGCAGAAAAGCAATTGAGCATTACAATAGTCGCTTTATACTTTAGGCTTGCTAGGACACCCAAGAAAATTAACTACCTCTTTCTCGCCACCACTGTCACTAGCATCTGATTCCTCGTCACCAGAGTCATCCGTAGGAGACCCACTGTCATCCTTATCAGCAACAAAATCTTCATCCTAACATGGAGAAAAAGAAACAAAAACATGTGCAGGCTCAGTAACAAGATTTAAAAGACAGCAACAAGCAACATAGCAACAGGACACCATACCTCTTCATCACTTTCCTCATCCCCAGCCTGGTTCTTTATACGCTCCAGATGTGGGTCAACAGCATCATCATCAGTGTCTCGGAAAACATCTGCAACTCCACCAGTTGTATCTTGACCATCTCCGAGGTTCATTATTTTCAAGTGCTTTCCACTTAAGAGGTTGCCAGAAACAATAAAAGGCATGCATAAGTTTTTTTATTAAACAAGAAAGATGATGTGGTCTACATATATAAAAAGGGACATACTTAATGAAGTTGAAGAGGTTGTGGTATTCACTCCTTTGAATATTTCTGAATAGATGTTCTTGGTCACTTTTCAATTTGACAAGGAGGTCAAAATAGTGAGACGACATATTGGCACCCCCAGCACCATGACGTTCAAATTCAACAAACTCAATCTGCATTGATTATGCAGCAACAGGTATGAATGACAATTACTGATTGAACAACAATAATCTATCTCAGCAATGCATGAAAGCATGATAATTAGTTTCTATAATAATTATAAAACTTACCTCCTCATGGAGAATGAGTGTAGGTGGCTTTGGCAGAAAGAAGAAACCCTTTTCAAGTGGGTACAACAGTCCATCTTCAGCTTTGAGTGAAGATTTAACTGCATATCCATCTTGGCAACTTCTGAAGGTACCCGGTCTTGTGACTTTGGCACCAGATAAACCACGAAGGACTTTGGTAAATACCTCATGTATCAGACCCTATGGAATTAATCGAAACCCGAATGTAAGCAAAGGAGTATTCAACACTCAAGTTCATTTGAGTTGAATGAGAGGAGGAACAAGAAAATAGCTAATTGCATTTTTACTGTAGAAGAATGAAAACCCACTATAACTGAATTTGTAACATATATACAATGGACAATCAGGCCTTAATTGAGACACAATGACATGATAATCACATACGTCCATCTATCCCTATTAGGCCATCAGTTCTGTATCTAAGAACGTCCAATTGCCCCTCATGACTCCATTTCAAAATAGTTGCCCAACTATTGATTGTTTTAATACCAGAAAAGGCACAAAATCAAAGTAACACACTAATAGCTAATGGAGTTTCAACTAAATGACATATTTTAACATCTTTATATCCTTCAATACATAAATTATAAGTGTAGGGGAAAGAGCAATCAAAGCAACTTTAACTGTTGAGTCCTTCAATAGATGCTGTTTTGAAACCACAAGCCCCAGTTACTCCTAAGGGCAGTTAACACAAGTGCAATTTTTATTCCACGTTATAAATGACAACCAGTCAAATCAACAAGTAAATATACTGTCTCAAAGTAACAGATATTTCACCTTGTAAGTCTCCTCCAACCTATCTTTGTATTTTTCAGCCAGAAGCTCTTTAGTCAATGCCAAATCTCTTTCAACAACTAATTCTGTCTCAAACTGTTTAAAGATAAGGGAACAAATTACTCTTTGCAAAACAATCCCAAAACCAAGCGGCGAAAAGACTAGAACCATATAAATATCTTTTGCATACAATACCTGAATAACAATGTGAGGATACAATGTCTGCCCTTTACGGATTGGTGGATCAAGAGTGATAACAACAATTGTATGGGGATTGTTTGACTGCAAAGCCCATCCATGCAATATGTTAGTTATAGGTCCAAGAATAACATTATGCACAACATGAAACACAACACGACACAGGATACAGAACAAACAGTACCTTTGGCAAAAGAAAGAGGCGAACAATGCTACTGTATTGGATTTTAAAGTCATTAGCTTGTCCTTGGAGTCGTAGAAATGACTGGTGAAGTTCAACATTATATCGTCCTCTGCATTGACAAAGATTCATTAGCTTTTCGTATGATGCTGGCGAGTCGACTTGCATTTCTCATAAGATAAATAGTTGTTTTCTACCTTGGAGTAAGAATTGCAATTCCTTCAAAGGTGACAACAGGTTCTTCAGAAGAACCAACATCAGCAAATTTCAATATAGTCTCCCATAGAATCTTCAAAAAACAGAGTAAGATTGCAGTATTAGAATTTACAACATAGATTTGCTTGAAATTACACAGTGCTGATACAAGAACTTACATGGGCCGGAGGGCGATTCTCATCCCCAACAAACTGAGTATTTGCAGTAGGCACATGAAAACTCATATCCATGAGCGAATCTTTCTGCAATCACAAAAGGTTACAATTTCAGCACATGACTTGAAGATGTAATCAACTAATCATGAAATGAAGCATTAATATCACAAGCTAAATATAATTGAACGATAATGTTGAAGCATGAGTAGATCTACTACAGACCTCGTTAGCCCCAGTAGTATCATCAACATGAAACTCTAAGAGAACATCTGTTTTCCCTTGCATCTGGGTTTGTGCAACATCTGCTAGAGACACCTCAAATGCTTGCTTTGAACCAACCATAAAGGAAAGCATGCTTCCTACAATGGAAGGTGTGAACCATTAAAATCAGATTTAACATGGTAACAAAAATTAAAGTTCACTCAGGTTACCGTCGATATCAATCTCTCCCCAATTGTGGCCGCTAACAGAAAGCTGCTTTTCATCTGGTGAGATGCCCATATTCTTTTGTATAAAACTGGTCAAGTTGCTTACATCCTACACAAATATAAGAAAGTCCAAGATCGAATGAAATTTAAATAACTAAATAAGGAACAAATATATTAACCTCACAGATCATCTTTACTGGCAAGTAAGACGGCACATTCTTGGATACGATTAACAATATTTCACAATTGTCTACTTTGTACAAAAATATGATAACTAAATATTAATTTTCAATGTTTCATCTGTGCATAAACAACAATAATCTCATTAACATGTAGCAATCAATGACCAATGCAATATGATAATATAACTAATAAAGGATAGTCCATCGTATTAGATTGAACATGCACAATGATGTGCAATAGAAAAGGGCTTAGAAATATTGGACATTATATGAACAAAGGACAAAAATTTAATCAAGATTTGCTCAAGATAGCCAAACCACGTGGCACCAAACCAAAGTTATTGATTTACCCATTTCCATTGATTGGAACAAGTACAATTTAGTTAAGAGGATAAAGACAATTGCCTTCGGATACACAATGAAAATAAACCAAAACCAAAATTCCTGATAGATGCATAACTGGTTTCACATATATACAAAAATAACCTTAGGAAAATCAAGTGATCCTTGACAATGATGTAAAGCCCCAACACACCCACCCAAAGAATAGTTATAAACCTGTTAAGGGAAACGTGGTCATACCAGGGATTCATAACTAACCTGGAAATATTTGAAAACGCTGGAAAGAATAGTTATAAACCTGTTAAGGGAAACGTGGTCATACCAGGGATTCATAACTAACCTGGAAATATTTGAAAACGCTGGTGCTAACTGCCTAGATCTAGTTTTGTAGGTTTTCATGTCAAAATGGATATATTCTAATCCTCCCAAACTTGTAGTTCTAAATGTATGATTCTCCTGATAGCATCAGCCTCTTTATATTAATATAGATCAATGTTTTCCTAAATGGTTACAATGGGTGATGAGGCTGTGTTTCAGCGTTTAATCCGTGTATAGGCATTTAAACACTGAATAAAACGGATTAAACATTTGTACTATAGCACCTTAAAAGCGAAAGAAAAAGGAGATAGGAGAGAAAAGGAAGGCGGAGGTAATGGGCTGGCCCAGCCCATCAGCAAGCCTACATCCCCTACCCCTTGTCTACTCCCTGTAACCCTGTCCACGTACCCTTCCTATCTTTCCTTCCGTGTGTGCACTGCTGGTGTCGAAACAATGCTTGGCTGGTGGTAGTGGCAGAGCAGGGCATTGGATCAGGCAGAGATAGGCTCCAATGCGGATGGAGGGCCTAGTGGAGATGCTCAATGACCGGCGTAACACTGGGATGGTGGTGGCGTGGCTCGACGGCTTGCGAGACGCTGGAATGGACTTGCTCCAGGCTGAACGACGCCCAAAACCGTCAAACAAGCATCTCCTTTTGACGCGCCCTGCCCGTTTTGGAGCGATTTTGACTGACTAAACGGGTCAACTATCTAGAATAGCGATTAGGGCCTAAACTGTATGGCGAGGTCACATTTACTGTCTGTTTAATCTCGTTCAGGAAAACACTAATATAGAGAACCATAAACAACTTACATATATAATAGGAGAGACACACACACACAGAGAGAGAGAGAGAGAGAGAGAGAGAGAGGATACCTGTTCACGGAAGCCTATAAACCTGTAGAACAAGCCATCTTTAATCCTAACTCCAAGCTGATATGCCCTGGGTACTTTCATCCATGCAACTGAGGTTACATCAGCTTTATCAATCTCAATGGTCTTTCCTCCACCTTGCCTCTTCCATGCAAATCCTCCGGAATGCACTTTAAACTGACCAGGGTTCTGCATAGAAGCAAGAGTCATGAAGTATTGTTATACTCTTAGTCTTAGCATTCCCAAACATTAATATGTCATGTAGCATTCAGGAACACACAAAGGTGCATGAGACCATAAATCATTGTGGGAAGGGAAGCATAGCAAAAGTAATCAGGTACATTGAGTCATTGATGATTACAAGACCGTGCATGAGTGACATAGCAAGCACTGTGAGTTAGGGCAAGCATCGGCATATACATTCAGATAAGTTTTGAAGTATACAAAAATAATAATATTTGTGACATAATAAATTTCGATTGTGCCACAATGGAAACAAATAAGTCGGTGACCACATAATCTAACATCATAATAGGTAATGCTAAAGAATTCGAGAACTAGGGCAGAAAACCCTTGTTTACTGGAGGGACTACTTAATTCTCCTGTTTATGTGCTTATCAAGGTATGCATCTTCTAAGACTCACTTTTCCAAGGAAATAGACTTCATGAGGCTAATCTTAAGTTCTGTACAGCACAAACACACGCAAGTGTGAGCACAGTGGTAAAGTATATGCTTTCATTCCATGGATTTATGGTTGGATTTCACAACTTCTATACACGTTAATAACAGTTTAAATCTGTTGAGTGTAGCTTCCCTCTTTTTTTTTTGTTCACAATTTTTAGTATTGTACTATACGTTTCAAAAATGCAGTAGTTTGTAATTAAATTCTACTAGTAGCTACAGAAGTCCTTGTTTTCTACAACTACCCATCCAAAAAGAGATTATAACCTCCAAAACCTCACAATAATCGAACATTTCACCAAAAATATCTGAAAAAATTTGGCTATGCCCAAGAATCCGAACAAACAAGCGGAGAAATCATCTCCGACGAAGCACCCGATTCATACCAATGGAGCGGCAACAAAAGGTCGTACGGAAATTAGGCCTAAGGCGCAGTGCTAACCCTAAAACCCAACCACTCGCAGTCAATCGTCGAAATAATTAAGCGAACAAACTCAAATCGACAGCCAACCGGAGCGTCGCAAGCAGTGACGACACCTCGCAGTGGTCCTCGACCGAACCCTAGAAATCGGGAAAGCGTCAGCGGCGGCGGAGGAGCTTACCGTGCCGCCGCGGCCGCCAAGGAGGATGTTGTTGAAGTGGTGGCCGTCCGTCATCTCTGACGCCGCCGCGCCTGCGGCTGCCTCTTGCTATCTCACGCGCCGCCGCCGCCGCCGCCGCCTCTCAAGCGCCGCTTCTTCCCGGCGAGTCTGTCCAAGTCAGGGGGTTTGCTTTGCTACCGTGCGGCTCTGCGGGGGCGGAGAATGGGGAGCGCGCGGCGCAGCAACGGGGCTCCGTTTCTTATATGAGCCTCTGACCGACATGTCGGTCCCAGTGAACAGAACCCGGCTCTCTTCCAAATTCCAATGTTACCCCCATACTGTTACAGGGACCCACTTGTCAAGATGTGCTCTTTTCTCTCTCCTTCTCGTCCCTTCACTTCGCCACTTCTCCGCCCCCGTTGCCCCCTTGATTCGTCCATCTCGATCTCTCTGCGCATGGTGAGCGGCCATGGCGGACTACCACTTCGTGTACAAGGATGTGGAGGGGGCGACCACGCAGTGGGACGACATCCAACGCCGCCTCGGGAACCTGCCCCCGAAGCCGGAGCCCTTCAAGCCACCGGCCTTCGCCCCCAAGGTCGACGCCGATGAGCAGCCCAAGTCAAAAGAATGGCTCGACGAGCGCGAGCCAGAAGAGCTCGAGGAGCTTGAGGATGACCTGGACGACGACCGCTTCCTCGAGCAGTACAGGTAACTCTCTCTCGAACTCGATCCGGTATCCGGCCTGCTAGCTGATCCGTCACGCCCTCCTTTTTTGGGTTAGTCCTAGACTGCATCTTGGGGCCCTCTATTGCTCGTAACGTTTGGTTCGATCTGACTCGCTTGGTCAGATGAGATAATTTGTCTCACGAGTTTTTTCTATTCGGTGTGATTTGATCTGGATTTAGAACAGCTAATAGTAAGAGAGTTCCATGGATTTTGTGATTCGTTTGGTAAAATCAGTCGGTCAATTCAATCAATTTTTTGTGATTGTGCCGATAGAAGTGGAACTTATCATTGTGACTTATTTGCCTGCAGGAAGATGAGGCTTGCAGAACTAAGGGACGCCGCAAAAGCCGCTAGATTTGGCAGTATCCAGCCCATCACTGGTTCTGACTTTGTACGCGAGGTTTCGCAAGCGCCATCAGATGTCTGGGTTGTGGTCTTCCTCTACAAGGATGGGTAATGCGGCATAATTCCCTTAGTGTATGACTTCTGTCATGATGGTTATTGAAAAAAAAGGAAACATCTTCCTATCATTTATTTTGTATGATTCAACCAATCTTAGTTTGAACAGATAGAACTGAACTTAGATGCTACCTGCACTGTATATGGCTGCGTTGATCGAAACTTGGGTTAAGGAATAACATCAGCTTGAAATATGAATGGTTGGATGTAGTCAGGGGGTATACCTTTGATGTTCTTGGATTGTGTGTTGTAAGAAGAGATTTTGTTGTGGTACTATAGGTTCCAACCTTCACTGCATGTGCTTTTGAGCTTGCCATTGAGAACCTTATAAGCACGGATAGCCCAGCAGACTGTTCTGCAGAGTAATACTTTTTCTTTTTAAGTTGGATTACTGGATACACATATTGATGTTGTCTATATTGAGTTGTGATCTATTTAGTAAATATGAACTCTCTGCGCAGTCCTGAGAAATTGTACTGTAAGATGTGGGGTTGTAGCTAATTAACCATGTATTATCAATGGTTGTTTTCATGGTAGGTTTTCTTTAAGTTGCAGTGCTTCAATTTTGTTTTCTGTTTGAATTTTCCAAATATATGCTTCCATTTTGTATGCTCTTTGAATTTTCCAAAAAATGCTTAGACATAAATTGTACATGATATTTTGAGTTCATTTGCATGAGAAACTCTATGCATTGATGCCTTGTTCTATCTGTAACACGAGGTGTCCATTGCCTAAGAATTCGATAATATCTTGTTGCAGAATACCAGAATGTGGGCTGCTTCAGACTTGTCTGGAGGAACTGGCGACAAGATACCCAGCAACAAAGTTTGTTAAGATTATCTCCACAGACTGCATTCCCAACTACCCGGACCGAAATGTTCCTACAGTACTGGTGTATAACAACAGTGCCGTCAAAGGGACTTATGTTGGCCTGCAGAAGTTTGGTGGCAGAAAATTGACACCTGAATGTAAGCTAATACCACAATAGTCTCTACTCTCTAGCATATTAATTTTCAAAAACGGGTTCAAGTTGCTTAGGATTAAAGGCTTAGTTGTTGTTGTTGTTGTTGTTGTTGTTGAGGTTCAAGTTGCTGTCCAGTTCAATATTTTGTTGAAAAGGCTGGTTTTCTTAAGTGCCATATGCCTATTTAGCTTTGCCATCTATAAACTGCCTTGACGTAAGGAAAATGGTTTGATATTCTGATGACATTTTAAATTAAAAATGCGCACATTCATTATGCCTAATGGCCATATTTGATACACTTACGGCTCTGATGTGTGTTGCACTTCTGTCAAATGTTCAGATGGTGTTTCAAAAGAAAAGAACAAGAAAAGTAGCGGCTTGTGTGTCATTGTTACCATATAATTAATCTTTTCTCCCACCAAAAATGAGTATCTTTGCTCATTTTATGAGATTTAATTTATTGAAGCTTTGGTGCAAAAATTGTTGTAATGCTATATTGCTATGCATTGCCTTCTAGCTACGCATTCTAAATTGATATATTTTTTTTCTTTCAGCTGTTGCATTAGCCCTTTGCCACTCAGACCCAGTATTGAATGATGGTCATGGCGGTAGCGATTCATCTCGGAACAATGTCATGGAAGGTGTTCGTAAGAAGTTCATAGAGAAAGTTGTTTCCCAGCATGAAGCAAGAGAAGAATACGACAGTGACTAAACATGCAAACGCTAAATTGTTTATTTCAGTTGGCTTAAGGTATCTGGTTGGATGGATGAATTCCATCAGTGTTCACTAACATTATATGGTTTTGTTTATGGGCTTTTCAGAGTTCACTGATTTTATTTAGTGTGTTAGTGAAGTATGTCACAATTTACCAAGCTTTCGATGTGTTGATGAATATGTAAGAGTTTATTTTATGGGACAGAAACAACCTTATAGTAACCTGTTGAAACATTAGCACTATTAAATATTGATTGACAGGTGATTCCATGCTTACATGAAAACGGGTCCATTCAAAGCCCTATGCTAAAAAAATTCATCAGAAACTAGAAAAGCCTGTTCTTGATTGGGTACATCGATATCGAAAACGTCTTCATCATGGAACAAAACTAAACGATAGCCCACTTTGCTGACAACAATCCACAATCAGAAGCTCAGAACTCAGAAGGCACTGACTGAATTTTGGGCAAAGATGTACAGGAGAGGAATTGACACGTTCACAGTAGTCTAGTCATAGCCGTAGATCGGCAACCTCTGCTCATGGAGCCCTGGGCCGCGTCCTAACTCGAGCGAAGATGATGACGGCGCTGATGAGGATCCACGGCGGGAAGAGCCCGTTGACCACCTTCGACGACCGCAGCTGTTCCGGCACCCCATTCACCGCGACCATCGCCATCACCGCCGGCACCAGCACGCCGGCGACGATCACGGACACCGGCTTCGTCCAGGACTCCTACACAAATGGACGATCAAAACTAACCATCCTGCAATATCCGTGAACCTCAAGGGGTAAACCGCAAAAACGGGAAGGCCGACACTAACCTTGGGCTCGCCGTCAAGGACGATGACGGCGCCGTCGCGGAAGGGCAGCGCGGAGTAGCCGGCGGCCGGGTCGGCGCGGATCCGGAGGCCGCGCCGGGAGTCCCCGGGCTTGAAGGCGAAGAGCGCCCGGAGGCCGTGCTCGCCCTGGATGCGGCGCACGTCGAGGCGGTCGCGGCGAGGGCCGGCCAGGCAAGACCGGAAGAGCGCCACCGGGCCGGCGCCCTGCCGGTACAGCCGCACCTCCACGAACGGGTCGCGCGCGACCGCGGTCGGCCGGAGGAGCGGCGTGGCCAGCGAATCTTCCGCGGTTGCGATCACCCCTTCGTCGTCGGCCATTGACATCGCGCCCCACCTTTGCTTCCTTCGCCCGGTCGCTTAGTCCAGTCCAGTGCGCACTTCTGATGCAGTGGTGCTAAAGACTGACCGAGTGGCCACACTGAGTGAGCAGCTCATGCACCCGAGCTGAGACCTGATGAAAGCTAGCTCAGAATTTTGATGCGTCGCATCGCTCCCGCCACATACCCGTCTTAATCAAGTGCAAACCTCAAATCGGATGAGGATTACAATTAAAAATCTTGGGATATAATTCAAAACTCACCAGTCCTAGAACTACCTTTTTGTAGAGCAATCTCACTTGTCACAGATCCTCCATTCGTGCAAAGATAAAAGTGCCAATGAAATAGGGACACAATTGCTCGACAAATTGATTTTATTCCCAGATCCAGCATATAGCTGGACTGAACCTGACTACACCGGTGCAGCCAACAAGCGCAATACAATACAATACAACAATGTCAACAAATTTTGTGTTTATGATACAGAAGCATAGCCGCTAACACGGAAGGGAAGCGGTAATAGCTGAATCGGCTATTTAGTTACAACTTTTTTTGTTTAGAATGAAAGCATCATAGCGTGCACGGTCACAACTTTTTTTCTTTTTGTTATAGAAAAGAAAGCACCATAGTGTGCACGGTGTCTGCGATGCATCAGTCCGCCGTCCAGCTCACCTCGACAACCTCCCGCACTTTACGGTTGTACTCTCGCTTGTTCTCACTGAACATGCGTGCAGCTTCCGAGTTTGCAGGCGAGTTCGGGTTGGGGTCACACAGCAACGACTGCAAACATCACATAATCCAGGTTGGTCACACTTACCCATCAGGCCAGTCCATTTAAAGACAGCACAAAAAGTCAACGGAACAAAAGCAATCACATGTTCTTAACGTAAAAAGAAATTATATATCCTTCGAAAGCTTTATTAACATGAGCAAGTTAGGTACAGAATTACCATACTTCAGTGAAGCTGAAATTGTGATATGGTGGATAATGTTAAACTCATAACAACAACAACAACAACAAAGCCTTTTAGTCCCAAGCAAGTTGATGTATATAGGCTAGAGATGAAACACGGAAACTAGCAAAGAAATGTTAAAATAAAGCAACGAAAAACATGAACACAAGCAATAGACCACACGATAATGTAAAGCTCATATTTGGACAACAGAAATTCATTGCGGCCAGGGGTTCCTGCGCCCCGATTATTAAAATGAGATAGTTTGTCATGTTCCAGATTTTTCTTTTTTTTTAAAAAAAAGTAGTGTATGCACACAGAATTACATGAACCTGTCAAAGACCATTTCAAAATCATCTTTGATATCAAGATTTAAAAATCAAAAGTGGCACTATTTGCAGATGATAAACAGTGCCAGATTGATTATTTTCCATTTTTATTTCTTGACATCTAGGATAAATTCAGTGCTGAAATTCTGTGGACCTACATAAGATTTTTTTTTTATAAAGTTTTGAATCATTGCAACATGTGAAATTCGCTAATGGGGACACAGGAACCACTGGACACAAAATCTGCTGTCGACAAGAAAAGACTCTGAAAAAGGACGGATTAATTTCAACTAGTGAAGCCATAATTTGGTGAGAAACAGCATGAAGTAGGAACTGTTCCTCTGGTATTAGTCATGTCTGACCCTATTGAGTGTTTAATCAATTGGTTATGGGTAGCCTACAACTCTTGCACAGAAACAACAAGATTGCTTAGGAGTTGACATTGAATCAAAGTTGACAATCAACAGAACGATGGGTTCGGTAAGAGAACGAAAATCCAGATACCATTGACTAGCTACCAAATATGTTCCAAACCAAAATATAGTACTAGCACATTATGCTTTTCAATGTTACATGTTGTAACATGCAGATGCTACATGTTGTTGTTGACCGAATAATCTTAGCTGCGAGGAAATAAAAGATATGTATGGTTGTACCTGAATCGATGTAAGTATAGCAGCTACATCATAAATTGGACTCCACTGATTCTGCAGGATATCTAAGCATATGCTTCCATCAGCATAAACTGCAACCATAAGAAAAATACATCAGGGTGACATCTGAGTGGACATTATGTTACTACCCTAAAGTTAAGAATAGGTATATCAGCAAATATCAGGGGAGAAACGATGGTCAAAATCAATCACGCTGTACATGCTCAAACTATCTTGATTGGAGCTAGATTGTTGCATAAACATAGGAATTTACATCATACAAGTATAACTATTAAGCAGATAACAGAAAACACAAAAAAAATGCTCGTATATTCAAGCCTCTAATGTCTAAGACTATGAAAAGGAGAACCCTGGTTCAAAATATAGGGTTCGAAATTAGGAAAGGGAAAACATACAGACGAAGAAATTAAATCTAGTCCTTTCCTGTACATTTGTGTGATTATATATGAGAAAACAACTTACTGTTAGGGTGAAACATCCGAGAAACAAATCGCACAGTTGGTGGCTTGTTCGGATATTCTTCAGTAAACTGGAGAGTCAGCTTGAACGTACCTGAAAATAAAACATGAGCCTGCATATTTTTGAAAAGACAGAAATCAACATTACATGGCTTGCCCTAAAAGACAAACCAGCCATGCACAATGCCACAATATGAGAGCTATAGTGTGAGTCGCTGCATTGGAGATTTAAAGTCCTTTTGAAATTTAGTACTTTCCCGAGCTAAATACCAACAATATATGATCACTTAACTAGAAAAGGGTATCTTTTTTATAATAAGGAATTTTACATAATTCTGCTATGATACAAGATACTACAGAAACTACAACGGAACTGTCACCGTAAGCAGTGGCGGAGGACAGAGAAAATTTAAGGTGTAGCAAAGTTAGGACATCATAGCCAATAGCTAAAAACCCACTAACAAAGCAGCTGGGCCAACTCTCTCAGTATCTCATAAGCTTCGCCATCAACAGCAAACAAGCCAAATCAAGGTATGGCCAGCGCCATAGCTAGCCACCATGCTCCTCCGCCACTGACCGTAAGATAGTAACCAAAAGAAGGTGACAAGCTGTGCGCACACAGCCGTGAGATGTGGCATATTATCTTCCAATCAAGTATGCATTAAGTACGAATGGTATAATATTTGGATGCAGTATGTCTATATTCTAACACTGAAATAGGAAAATAGCACAAAATTACAAAAATGACGACAAGTAAACTAGGTGGTGGCTACTCTCTCCAATAAGACAGGATCAATATTAGATACTGCAATTTTGATATTATAATGGAGTTAATTCCCCAAATATGTGGTTCACCTAGCTAATTCATATATTGTAAAGCATCTAAATCAATCATCCTACAACATATGCATATTGAAGCATTGGTTGATCTCATCATCGATCAACGGCATGCTTTGGTCTTGCATGTCCTTTCGTATTGTTCCAATGAGAAAAAGAAAATATGTAAGTCTAGCTAGCAACTTTTTAACCCAGTAGCTTTCTTGGCTACCATTGAAATTTGATTTATAGGTTCCTTTGATGCTGTTTTAGACGTATCCAAACTATGCAGCATTAGTATCAGCTATTGCATAGCAAAGTTCCATTGAACCAGAGCGATTTCCCATGTCTATCTTACTCCCTCCACCCCTTAATCTCCCTCATCTAAGCAAAAAATTAAAAATCCCATAATCTCCAACGTATTGCCGCTTTGCATGTGTGAACTGTTCACTTTATCAGGCTAATAAATGTATTTCCATACATGTCGTTTCCTCTCCTTGCATGCCTGGTCATGCATGCTGCAGGGATTGGCGTACAGGACACACGATGTGGAGGTGCGCAGCGATTTGCATGCCATGGAAGTGTAATCAAGCATAGTAGCAGATTGCTTCGTCCTTTGTCACCGCGCACAAAGCGTGGAGAAGGGAGATTAAGGGATGGAGGGAGTAACGTAGAATGTAATTCTGGAGCATCAATACATTTGGTGGTGAGGTCAACAAATTTCGACAGTAGAAACTATTGTTTCGCTAGCCATGGACATGATTCCCTTGTGTGGAATACTCTCTCTACCTACTACACATTAGTAAGTCAGACGCTATGCAGGCATTGCCCAATGCATATGCACTTAATTGTCTATCTATATATGTGAAAACAGCCAACTTAAAAGAGAGGAAACGTAAATAGTCTCGATCCTACGATGGAAAATAAATTGCAGGTAGCAAATACACCATTGATCAACTAACCTCCATCCCACGGAGTGTCGTCAGGGCTGTTAATAAAATAGACATATACAAGACGTTGTCAAATTGTGAGCCAGACAAAGAAGAAAAAAAGAGAGAGGGTCCTGCATCATACCCAAAGATCACAGCGCTCCACAGCAATATGTTGTTATCCTGCGGTGCGCCACTTATACCAGCAGGAGGGTCCTGCATCAACCGCTTGAAATCTCTCATCAGCCGCTTCCTCGCAGGAGTCGACATCCTCAAAGTTCTCTGCACAACACATACTCCTAAGTGACTCAGAAGGACATAAATATACCATCCGAAGATTCCGATCGGCCACCAGGGGCAGAATTAACAATCCACGAAAATATTGGGGAAAACTAATTGATTTAAGCAACCCCCGCCCCACAAAAACAAATCCGCAACGAAACGGGATAGATCGGTTTATGCTTCCAGCAAGAACGACTTAGATTTGATTTGCAGAGCGAAACTTACAGCGTACTGAAGAACTCTCTAGATGGATGGATCAGTCCACGCCAACCCAGATGCCCAGCATAGGGGCGACAAAAACGACGTAAGAGAGAAAATTTTCTACGCTGTGGATGGAGACCTCCGCTGCTCCGCTTGGATAGTTGGAGGCCTGGAGGTGCGGAGGATCCGATTGAACGCGGCTGGGCACGAAGAGAATCGATTCGCTGGGTTGAAAGCGAGTGACACGCGTCATGCGTCAACTATTTGTAACATTTTTTTTCTAGAAAGTTTATTTGCCTTTATCATGGTTCTCAAAATAATTGATATTTTAGCTTCCAACATGAAAATTCAGAAAAACTCAAAAAATTAATGCACAAGAAATAAACAGGAAAGAGATGGAGATAAGTATGTATTGAAAAGAGAGAAAAATAAATCCGAAAATAAGAATGATAATTATTTTTAAAAAATTAGAGTTGGTTAAAATGTCAGATATTTTGGAATGGATGGAGTATTATTTTTCAAAAAAATTCTAGTACAAATACTTCCTCTAGATTTCAAGTTTAAATTTGACTCATTTGTGTTGTATGAACATTAAGAATTTGAGTTAAAAGATAATACTATCTTTTTTCCTAACATTGGTTCCTTCACTTGCACAAGATAAATGTGGCCAGCAGAAAGCAATGAATGGTCTCCAAAAGTTTGCTCCATGACCACTTTCTCAATTTTCTATAAATCAAATCAAAACACTCTGGATCTAGATGAAATACAAAAACATCATGATATTTGATTGAAGGTAATTAGCACAACTATGTATCCTATAGCATCATGTGTTTAATACCTGATCATGTGTGAATCTTATCACTATCAGGGTCGTCTCAGGCCAGGTGCGATCGACCAGGGTCCCCAAATCTTTGGGTCCCCAAAATTAAACAAGGTGTTCTACGGATATACAAGCCCAAAAGCAGCAGAAGTTCATAAAACAAGTTGGTCATCAATTACTAACTCTTTAGTTTCAGCGTCCTAATCGTTATGCGACGCCAATAATTATACAGGAAGTGCTCTCATACTTCCTCATAAATGACGCGAACAATTATACAGGAAGTGCTCTCGTCCTTTCTTACGAATGACGCCAATGATTATACAGGAAGTGCTCTCGTCCTTCCTCATAAATGTGTGATGTTGATAGCTACCAGGGTTCAAAAAACGACTTAACTGGTCGGCTCGGTTCGATAAAAAACCGACCGGTTAACCGGAATAACCGGCCGGTTAACCGTATTGCTACAGTACCAGGTTCGGTTTTCTCCGGCTAACCGGTCGGTTAGCGTGACCGATCAGGACCGATTATCCAGAATAACCAGCCGGTTTCTACCGGTTATTCAAACCCTGATGGCTACCTCCACGCTCACGAATTCATGTAACCAGTGATTAAGAGCATGTTTGGATACAATTTAGCCCTATGACTAAAAGTAATCAGACTAGTAGTTTTTAGTCACCTCTCTGTTTGGAAGATAGGACTAAAATGATATTTAAAGAGCATTAAAGTCTAGATTTATCCATTTTTCTCTCTCCCTCTCCTGTGTTTCTACCTATCCCGTGCTATGCCTGGGGTAGGAGGCGGCGGCGGCGTAGTCGGCGTTGAGGTCCAGGTTCGCGTCCTCGATGTGGTGAGCGTCGAGGCCCCCGACCGCCGGAACGTGGCCGCCGGAGCGGGGGGGGGGGGGGGCGGGGGGCGGGGTGGCGTCAGTCCCCATCCGTCGTCGTCTATGGGAGCCGTCGTAGCACCGGAGGACGCCGTTGCGAGAAGAAGTCATGGGGGATGTCGTCGTCGCCGTCCATGGCGGATTTGGGCTTGCAGTGGGCTCGGCGGTGACGCGACCCAGGCGCCGGCCAGCGGCAAGGGGGGATGGGGGCGCGGGTCCGCGATAGGCTGGACGACGGAGAAGGGGAGGAGCGGTGGCGTGACCCGGGCGCGGGCGAGCGGCAAGGGGGATCAGAGGCGCGGGTCTGCGGCGAGCTTGACGGCAGCGCGACCCGGGTGCGTGCGACCGGTGAGGCGGGTCGAGGGCGCGGGTCCGCAGTGCTGGACGGCAGCGAAGGGGAGGAGCCGCGACGCGACGGGATACGACCGGGATAGAGAGCGATGCGTTATTTTTTTTAAAACGAAAGCAATGGCGTAAATGAGGAGAGAGACTAAAATCACTTTTACCTGCCCCCAGACTAGAGACTAAACTAGTTTAAGTCCTTTTTTAGTCCTCCTGTTTGGCATTTTAGCCTCTAAAAAGGACTAAATTTAGCCTGACTACTTTTAGTCATGGGTATCCAAACATGCTCTGAGGCACGTCGTGAATCTCTCTCGTCTCAAGCTCTTTTCTATAGAAAGCATAGAAAGAAAAAAGATTACAAAGTCTAGTTCAATCTATTTTAGAGCACAAAGAATATTGCTCTTTCAGTAAAATTATATAAAAGGTATAATTTTGTTCTATTTTAATTTATTGAAATACATTTTATACTCATATAAATTGTTTATCATGTCATTTTGATACTTAAGTTAAAAGCCTTGGTTACTATTTGACGCATGGCCTCCAAAATTCATATGACGACCCTGATCATATATAGTACAGTATAATATATAGTTTTATTGCGGTCTATTTGTAAAGTATGTTTATATGAAAACAAAAATTGCTAAACTCTATGTTTTATTTATTATCTACATGGAAGGAAATTTTTTTTTCTTAAACAGCATAATATATTGTATTATTTCATATGATGTTCTATGAAATATAATTATCTAACAATATTCAATTCTTTGAGAAGATTTTGTATACTCTTTTTCAACTAAGTTGAAAGTGCATCTAGAATCCTAATTTTATTTTGGTTATTGGCGTCAATACAATTAAGAATGGACTAATATTTTTATTAAGCACGTGTGTAGATGACTATCTCAAATTGATGAATGAAATACATTAAAACAAAAAGGAAAAAGAAGATGGTCATTTGTCACTAATTGAAGGTCCAAAATCTACTCAAGAATGAAGATTATGGACTCTTGAGTTTAGATAAACCGTACTATTAAGAGGGGTATAATTTACAAGTTTGGTGAAGTCATATGCTCAAAATTCCCTCATAAACCATTTTTGTCGGCCCTTTGGTTTTACACCTACCGGCAGTACCGGTGGCCTTCATCGGCAGTGCCGATCCACTCTCCCAGAGGCGTTGTGATGCCCAGACTCCTCTCTGGCTTCTGTCTTGCCAGCATCGGTAGTGTCGGTGCGGGCCGAGTCCTTCTCTACGGATCTATGACAGTGTGTCAGAAACCCTACCGGTAGTACCGGTGCAGGGCGTCCAGACCGGCCAATGGCTCTTTTTGAGCCATTTATATAAAAGGCTCTCACCCCACTTCGTGCCCTCTTTCTCCAATCTGAAAATCAAAAGGCACTTTTAAGCTCCAATCTCCTCAGTCTCCCTCTTCAAATCAAAACTTCATTCTTTGAGCTAGGGTTTGAGTGAGTCATTGTTTCCTAGTGAAAAAAGAGCACCATTCATAATTCTGAAGAAGGGGGGTTAAGGGATAAATGGCACTAAAATTAGACATGAGTAAAGCGTATGACAGAGTGGAGTGGGATTTCTTGGAAGCTATGTTATTAAAGCTTGGTTTTCATGATGAGCTGGTCACTCTGTTGATGAAATGCGTGCGAACTATGAGATATCGCATTAAGGTGAATGGTGATTTAACGGAGGAAATTATTCCACATAGAGGATTGTGACAAGGTAATCCACTCTCACCTTATTTATTTCTTATATGTGCGAAGGGTTTCTCTTCCTTATTACACCACGCTGAGTTGATGAATATGATACAAGGAATATGTATTTGTCAAGGGGCTCCTAGTGTGTCATATTTTCTCTTTGCAGATGACTCTAATTTTGTTAAAAGCAAATAAGAAAAATGCAGGTCATTTGCAAGATATACTCTAACTGTATGAGGAATGCTCCGGTCAGAAAATAAATAAAGAGAAGTCGACGATTATGTTCAGTAAAAATACAAGCACCAATAAGAAGATAGCTGTTCAAGGTGCTTTGGACCTGCAAGGTGAAGCCTATAATGAGAAATATTTGGGACTCCCTGTTTATATTGGAAGATTAAAAAAGGAGTCATTCCAATTTATCAAGGATCACATGTGGAGTCGAATTGATGGTTGGCAGGAGAAATTGCTTTCAAAGGCGGGGAAGGAAATCTTAATTAAGGTTGTGGCGCAAGCTATTTCCACCTATGTAATGTCATGCTTTGATTTAACGAAGTCCATCTGTGATGATTTGAGTACTATGATTTGTCGGTATTGGTGGAGCCAACAGGACAAGGATAAGATGCATTGGTTGACCTGGGAGAAATTGTTGCAACCAAAGAAAGATGGAGGTCTTGGATTTCATGATCTCTATGCTTTCAACATGTCAATGCTAGCAAAACAAGGTTGGCGGTTAATTCATAATCCTGAATCCTTGTGCGCTAGAGTGCTAGGTGCTTGGTATTTTCCTGATGGTAATGTTCTCAGTGCACAACATCACAATGGGATGCCGTACACATGGAGGAGTATCCTCAAAGGTCTGGATCTTATCAAGAAAGGCATGATATGGAGAGTTGGAAATGGAGAAAACATTGATATATGGAGTGATCCTTGGCTACCGAGGGGCACAACGAGGAGGGTGAGTACACACCAAGGGCCGGTGCTGCTACAACGTGTGAGTGAATTAATTAATCCAGTGACAGGTTCTTGGGATGAAGAACTAGTCTGAGCTATCTTTGTTCCAAACGACGCAGCAGTAATCTTATCAATTCCATTGCAGGACCATATGGAAGATTTTCTTGGCTGGCATTTCGACCCCAAGGGACTATTCAGTGTCAAGTCAGCATACAAAGTTTTCATTGACAATTAAGCTACTGAACATGGACCTAGTTCTAGAATTATTGTTCATAATCCAACAATACCGTTTGATTTTCTATGAAAGAAAATCTGGAACCTGTGCTGCCCAAATAAAGTTAAGCACTTCTTATGGCGACTCACACACAACAACTTGCCGCTTAAAAGGACAATTCAAGGTCGAGGGATGGACATTGATACGATATGTCCTATGTACCATAGATTGGATGAGGATGGTGGGCATCTTTCCTTTAAGTGCAAATTCTCTAAAGGAGTATGGAGGGATTTACTTCTAGAATATAGGAGAGCTCATTTGGCCTCACTACCATCCGCTACGAGTGTAGTCAAGCTGATTTTACAATGAGAGATGGATGTTCAACTAAAGGTGATTATTGCTTTGTGGCGGATATGGTCGTCGAGGAATGATGTTAATGCTGCAGAAGGGCCAAGAACACTAGCTCGGACGGTGGGTGACATAATGAGGTATTACATGGACTTTAGTGAGCTAAGAAAGGACACTAGTCAGAATATGGTTGTGAAAAAGTGGCAACTGCCAGTAGAGGACTATATAAAAATTAATGTGGATGGGTCCTTCATTCAGCTCCATGGTGCAGGAGGATGGCGCTTCATAGCTCGAGATGAATGAGGTAATGTGGTGGGTTCAGAAGCCGGGAGCATTGACTTTTGCAGTGATGCTTTACAAGCTGAAGCTTCTGCTGCGATACATGCACTTTCCTTTACGGCCGATATTAGGATCTCGCGAATCGAGCTGGAGACGGATGCACAAAATCTTAGGATGACCCTCACGACGTCCAGGCTTGACTCATCATCGAATGGTGTGCTCTTCAGAGATTTGAAGTTCTTGATGTTTTCAGAATTAGGTGCTAGTTTAGGGCCGGGAGCTGTCCAAATTTGGCCTGAATGTAATCCTGCTGTTGTAAACGACTTAGTGGCCGCCGATCTAAGGTCGGTCATCAGTTAATGGAAAACTTGTTTCCATCTCAAAAAAAAAAGCATTATTTCACTTTTGAGCATTCAACTTCGTCATCTTTATGACTTCTGCTTGTTACTCTTGGAGCTTTGCTCCTAAACGGTTAGCAGTGCCCGTAGAGCTCCTAACTTGTGTGGTGACGTCTCAGAAAGTTTGTATTACCCATCCCGTAAGGGAATTGAGAACTCGAGCTCGAGCTCGATCTTTGTGATCGCTTGAGTGAGAATAGGGTTGAAAGAGATCCGGTCCTTTGTGGACTTCTCAACGGAGACGTAGGGTTCTTTGTAAGCCCGAACTTCGGTAACAAATCTTGTGTCTTCATGCGCTCCTTTATTTACTTGTTGTCTTTATTCTCTTCTAAGGTTTACTCTTACACTTGCTTAAATTGTTAGATTTACTTGTGCAGATTACCTCTAGTAGTTTCTTTATTGTGGTAGTCCTTTTAATTTATTTTGTTGTCTTTTATCATCTAATAACTACGAAACCACTTAAAGCTAGTTTTCACTCGTCTGTCTATTCATCTATCGGCAGTGCCGATCCCCATCACCGACACTGCCGGTTAGACTGATAAATTTGTTTAAGTCTAATTTCATAGGATTTTTAGATTTGTCTATTCACCTCCCCTAGGTAACTTTCATAAGTTTACTTGTATTTATTTCACATTTAGTATCTTTCAAGCAATAATTTGGCGTAGGTTCATTTCTTTCATCTTTCAGCAATGTAACAGGAATATGCATTTCTTGCTCAACTCAACATAATCTATTACTCAATTAACTGGTTATGATTGACACATGATTACCATGCTCAGTTTAGTCATATATGAGTACATTATGAGGAAAATATGATATAAGATTTGTCATTTCTCTTGAGAAAAAGGTTCATTCTGTGTTTTCAAAGGAAGGATAAATAAAAGAAGGTAATGAAAGAATGGAGAAACTAAAAAATCCGCGAAGACTGCAACCAGCACGGGCAGCACCCTTTTCTTATCCGCGCGTTCCCCTCCCTGCCCTTCCATTCCATTCCGCCGAAAGCCCCACCGTCTAAACCCTCACCAGTCGCCACGATGGCCATGGCCGCCGCCGGGCGGTGCCTCCTCCTCTCCCGCCCCTCCCCCCTCCGCCTCCGCCTCCTCCGCGCAGCCCTAACCACCGCCGCCCCCACGCTCACCACGTCCACTCCCGCGCCTCCTCCGCGGCACGAGCTCCTCCTCGAGCGCCTCCGTATGCGCCACCTCAAGGACACCGTGGGGGGCTCGCCGAAGCCGACGCGAGAGAAGGCCAAGGGTGGGGACCGGGGCTCGCAGAACCTGCAACAGGGGAGGAGGGCCGAGGCCGCAGAGAGCTTCGAGGAGCTGGGGCTCGGGAAGGAGGTGATGGCCGCGCTTGGGGAGATGGGCATCTCAAAGCCCACAGAGATCCAGTGCGTCGGTGTGCCCGCCGTGCTGGATGGCACCAGCGTCGTGCTCGGCTCGCACACTGGCTCTGGGAAGACGCTCGCCTACTTGCTTCCTCTTGTCCAGGTACCTCCTTTCTTTTAATATGGTGTTTATGTGCATTGTATAGTATTGCAAAAATCTGTGGATCATAGAAAAATCGCACTTGATCAATTATCATTATCATATCATCCTAGTAAATTTCGTTCCATTAGAAAAGAAAATAATTCATGGTGCTACATTAGATATTTAGTCCATCGCTCTCGATCATGATTCTGGTATAGTGGTGATGTGCTATTCATGTAAATGGGGCTCATTTTTTATGTCATGGAGAAATTTGCGACCTGTTCATTCTGTAACATCGCTAGAGTAAAGTGTACAACGATTTTACTGGATATAAAATCCTCTATATGAAAAAAAACTATTAAACCACATTGTCTGTTATTCTCAATCTCAGTGACACGCAATAAGGGGCAAGAGAGCGCCATGGAACTTCCTACGGTTGATATATTCCTCTAATGAGCCCTTAAAAACTTCATAATAAATAGATAGAACCTTAATTTGACCACTGTAATTATTTAGATATGCTGTCTCTGCCCCTGGTCATTTTTCTGGTCTTTGAAAATGTCTCCAACGAAGGTACAGTTTATGCATACGCAATTATGCATGGCATCGAACTTACTCTCTGTCTCTCCCCATATGATAGACGTATAATCTGAGTTTTGAGTTGATCAAAACATCTTTTTCTCTTAAAACTAGAAATTAAGAATTTCCTGGAGTGACCATACTTGTAAATCAGGACACATCTTTTGGACAAAAGGATTTGTAATCATTTCAGCCCTTTGATTTCTGCAGGTACTTCGGCGTGATGAAGCAACATTGGGTATGTCGATGAAGCCAAGACGGCCAAGAGCTGTAGTACTCTGCCCAACAAGGGAGCTGACTGAGCAGGTTAACCATGATTTCAAGTACTTTGTAATGATTACTGCTTGATCAGGGTTGTTAGTGGTGGTTCATGTAATTTGATCAAATTATTACAGGTCTATCGTGTTGCAAAGTCCATCAGCCATCATGCGCGTTTCCGGTCGACGATGGTCAGTGGAGGTACCCGTATAAGACCACAGGAAGATTCTTTGAACATGCCTGTTGATATGGTGGTTGGTACTCCTGGAAGGATTCTTGACCATATAAAGGATGGTAACATGGTCTACGGTGATATTAAGTATCTGGTATGTTCCTAAGTTGCATTTAAGATTAAGGGCATTACTAATTTACAGCATTTCCCTGTTCTCCAAATGGTCTTAATTCTCATTTGAATTTGATGTTCCACATTTTCAGGTTCTTGATGAGGCCGATACAATGTTTGATCAAGGCTTTGGACCAGACATACGGAAGTTCCTTGCTCCATTGAAGAATCGTGCTGCAAAGCCTGGTGATCAAGGGTTCCAAACTGTACTAGTTACTGCTACCATGACAAAGGTTTTATGCTCATCAACCATCCCTCCTAGACATCTATTTGACCTATGGTTTCAAATAGAACAGCCTCGCCCTTCTTTCATATTGCAATTATGATGCTCCATATATACATATCTTATTATGCTTCATACATGGATATCTTAGTTTATTCTGATTTATCTAATCTCTTTTCTTCACCCTCCCTTTACTGCAGGCTGTACAAAAGTTGATTGACGAGGAATTTGAAGGTATAGTCCATTTGCGGACATCAACATTTCAAAAGAGAGTTTCAACAGCACGGCATGATTTCATCAAACTTTCTGGTTCTGAAAACAAACTTGAGGCTCTTATGCAGGTTATGAAAACTTTTATCTATCCTTACCTCCTGCTCACATAAACATATCTTTCCTTGCAAGCTAGTTTCGAACTGAATGGTTGTGTACAAGTGAAACTAGTGTTCTTTCATTTACGATGCATTGTTACTGATTTGAAGGCTGGGTCAGTCACTCAGCCGTTTTGTTTTCTTTTATACATTAAGGAGACTAGTGAAACAAGGGTGTGGCCTCCAAAAACATAGTCCACGCTCATTACTAATAAAATTGTAAAACATGCAATTAGAATTGCTAAAACAAACACTTATCGCTTATGTACATATGTTGATGGATGAACCCATTGATACAGTTACCGTGAAATCAATTATTTTGAAATATGGATGAAGTAGTAAAAACATTTTTATCTGGACTTCAGTATACAAAATGGCTGAGTCTAATTTAGGATAGTCAGTTGGTCCAGCATTCAGGGCTAGTTTGGTTGTTGCCCTGACCTGTCCTGAGGCCAGACAACAATCTCAGCATCAGGCGTTCGAATCGGATGCCTAAGCTGTGTGCCTGGCTCAGGCAAGTTTGACAGGTTGCAAACCATACTAGCCTTCATTGCATGCTGCAAGCATTAATCAATTTGTAGTCTGTCTATTTTTTAAGTTTGCCTGAATATCATGATTGGATGCTGAAGGGTAATATGTATCTGCTCAGAATCATTCAGGAAGTATTGAGTGATTATATTTTGCATAGGTTCTTGAGCCAAGCTTGGCAAAGGGAAACAAGGTTATGGTATTCTGTAATACTTTGAATTCAAGTCGTGCAGTGGACCACTTTCTGACTGAAAATCAAATATCCACTGTTAACTATCATGGAGAGGTTCCAGCTGAAGAGAGGTTTGTTGTTGTATTTCATAATGTCTGACATCTAATATTGTGTAATCGACTTTTACGAGACTCAAATACCAACTGTAGAGTTGAGAACCTGAACAAGTTCCGGAATGAAGAAGGGGATTGCCCAACATTGGTTTGCACTGATCTGGCAGCTAGAGGCCTAGACTTGGATGTTGACCATGTCATCATGTTTGACTTCCCATTGAACTCTGTATGTCTTGTGCTGTGCTCTCTGTTCATATATTTACCCACCACGGTGATGCTCATGAATGGTCTGTATATTTTTATTTCAGATTGATTATCTTCACAGAACTGGACGAACTGCACGCATGGGAGCCAAAGGTACTAGCATTTCTTAGCTGTAACTGAATGTCTATTTGCTCCTTTTTGCATTTTTTTTTCTCATGTCACATTCTCTTGTAATGATGCAAACCAAAAAATACCCTCCAGTACTGAGTTTAGGGTTACCGTAATTCCTTAACTTAGCAGAATTTGAGTGCATAATTAGAAAAAGGTAAGTGGATATGAATAGATAAGCTAGGTATATGTTTCTTCCCTATCCACTCACATATTATTATTAACCTACTGAATGCAGGCAAAGTTACCAGCCTTGTCGCAAAGAAAGATGTGCTTTTAGCTACACGAATTGAAGAGGCCATCAAGAAGAATGAGAGCTTAGAAGCTCTGACGACTAACAATGTCAGAAGGCCTAGCAACCCGCAGAATGTAAATACCAAAGGAAGGAACTCTTCGAGGATGGTTAAGAGTTCAAGTGCTCTTAAAGTTACCAATCAGAAGGGTAGAAGAGGAGTTGTGCTATCTAGTAAATCATCCAGGACTCCTCCAAAGGATACAACCTCTACTCGAAGGCGCTCACCTCCAAAGAGCCAGCCAAAGTCAACAAAATCAGCACCCAAGTCAGCACCTGCAGGGAAAGCCAAACTGGTGAAATCTGCAAAGACTAGCATAAAGGTTTCAAAGAGCCAATCAAAACCAGTGAGTCGTAAGGGGGATGCTCTGAACAAGATAGGAACTAAGCTCAGTGTGGTCGGATTCAGAGGGCGCAGCTCAGGCAAATCAGCGCAAGCTTCATAGAATTTTCATTGAAGATTTATTTTCCTCCACTTGAAAAGATAAGAGGTTCTCAGAAATTTTGAATAGTGCAACCTGTAAATATCTGTTGTTTCATTTCTTCCAATTTTTGCAGGCTTACAAGAGTATGTGTCCACAGAACATCTATGTAACATTTTCTCATGTGGAATGTTGTAATAATTCATTTTTCTACTCGTATCCACTAATTACATCTGGTGTTTCTGAAATCTCGAAAATCGGATGCTCATCTATTTTTTTTCGCACTAACCAACTCAACGAAACAAAACCAGAGGCAATACTATTAATATATTTCCCCCAAAAAAAACAGGGGCAAAATGGCTGGCCTTTCTTTGTTCTCATTTGGAATTTCTTAACCTCAGCGGCACTGCAATTACCTAGACTCCCTTCGTTGCGAAATTTTGAAGCCAGTTTCTTTGCAATGATCTTGATCTCATTGAATCTTAGGTCTCCGCGCAAAGAAGAGGAGTACTACAAGTGAAGGCTCAGAAAAGCGTGGAACTTTCTAGAGAAAGTGCAGAGGGAGAGCGAAACAGAGGATTTCCGTAAATATCTGCCCCAATGGTAGGCAACACGTGTCCTACTCATATTCTATGACACGTGGGTCCACGAAGAACCGCTGTCTCCTTTGAGAAAGACCGTTCCAAACGCCAGAAACTCTATTATATTCCAGATTCTTCCACACTGTAACACATCCGCGCCAAACGCCTTCGCCGCGCCGCGCACATTCCACGGTCTTTCAGAACCTTCCATCACGTTCCAGACTCCAATCCCCTCTCCGTGCCTCACCACCTATATAATTCATCCCCTTCCACCTCATCACTCCAACGCATCAGTCAAGCAACATATAGAGCAAGGAATCTAGCAACCAACCAACTAAAGCGATCAAGAGGAGAGAAACCAAGCCGAAAGCAGAGAGAGATGGAGGCGAGGATGTTCGGGCTGGAGACTCCCCTGATGGCGGCGCTGCAGCACCTTCTCGACGTCCCGGACGGTGACGCCGGCGCAGGCGGCGAGAAGTCGGGCGCGAGCGGTCCGACGCGCACCTACGTCCGCGACGCGCGCGCCATGGCGGCGACCCCGGCCGACGTGAAGGAGCTGCCCAACGCGTACACGTTCGTGGTGGACATGCCCGGGCTGGGCACGGGCGACATCAAGGTGCAGGTGGAGGACGAGCGGGTGCTGGTGATCAGCGGCGAGCGGCGCCGGGAGGAGCGCGAGGACGCCAAGTACCTGCGCATGGAGCGCCGGATGGGCAAGTTCATGCGCAAGTTCGTGCTGCCGGAGAACGCTGACATGGACAAGATCGCCGCCGTCTGCCGCGACGGCGTGCTCACGGTCACCGTGGAGAAGCTGCCGCCGCCCGAGCCCAAGAAGCCCAAGACCATTGAGGTCAAGGTCGCATGAAGGGATCCAAGCGAGACTGCTGTCGAGTTCAGAGCAGTGCCAATCTGAAAGTGTTGATGAAGGCGAGAATAATGGGGTGGTGCTTCCTTAGTACGTAGTGACGCGTGATGTTTCAGTGTTCGTTTTTTCTTTTTCTCCTGGTGTCTATTATGTCGACTCATCTCGTGTCCCTACTTTGTTCTGAGTCATCCTGAGTTGCTGCTACGTAATGCTAAGGAGTGTTGCTGGTTTCTGAATAAAATCTCTGTTCTTCTGTATACATCTCAGTTCTCGACCAAAATTGAGTTTGCTTTTTTTTTTATCGAAGCTGTCATGACCACATTTCACAAATATCGTAATCTGTAACTCCAAATAAAATAATCCTAAAGTGATATCCAGAACTAGGAGTACATGTTACAAATCTGATCTAGGAGAACTATCCATCTAGCATCAGGACAATATGCTATCATTTTCCAGGAACGAAAGATTCAGTCCACACCGACAAAAAAGCATCAATCTTCAAAGACGCGCGGGCGTCATTCAGCGTATATGTCCTTTTCTGATAGCTTGTGCAGCACATTTGTCGACATGTATGGGGACACGCATCCACGGACCTGAGCCAGCAAAGACGATGATACAAACCTTAGGCCAAGGGAGCTTTGCTGCATACTGTTACACGAACAAGTACTATGGACTGTATATACTGGAAAAAAATTTCGGGGCAAAGTCTGCTACAAACGTAACTTCAAAGACTGATGTTGTGATGTTTTCTTTTTCTGAAAGAATACCATACAGGCGTCACATTCTCTTTCTTGATTGGCTGATAGTGGGACCTTGAAACTAATATTTTTTAGGGAATTTTACAGAGTATTACGAATCCTAATTTACTTCCATGTAAACCACTAACTTATTTCTTGAAAAAGGGGGAAAAAAAAGATGTTACCTGCAAAAGAGACGTAGGTATTTCGATGAGTCCCTGCAGCAAAAGGTCTACACTTTGCAGAAAATGAAGAGGAACAGGAGTTATTAGATACAAGAGGCCTTTTTGGACATCAATGCCTCGGACAATACCTGCAAAGTACATGGTTATCATATATACAGGCTTTTCTGCAGATGCTTAAGATAGCTATTTGAGAAGATTGCCCTAAATTCCTTCTGATTCCAGCCAACCGATCCCCATGCATAAGACTGACTACCGATAAATTCTCTCAAATCACAACTTGCCAGCATTTGAATTCTAAGAAACACTTACGTACTGGTAAAAACAGCAGAATAAATTGCAGGCACAGAGGGACATTACCTAAGCCAACACAACAAGGGACTGACCCAGGAGTTTCGGATGCCAAACCAACAATTGTGGCATTCAGACTGTACCATGTCTCAGTAGGGGGTACCTGAAAATGAGTTTTTATGTTTATGTTCATGACCTCTGTTAACCATAGGAGTCGAAGCTAAAGCACTATAACACTACTCTATTATAATACAAGAACCGTCAAAGAAGATTCCTCAGTATGTGAATCTGTTGATCATTTGTTATAGTAAGATCTTGTGTCTAACAAGATTTCTCAGTATGTGAATCTGTTGAATATTTGTTATAGCAAGATCTTGTGTCTAGTTCATGTTAAGTGACCAGCCTGGTAACAAATGCAGACGGCAAAAATGGTCAAAGTGTTATACACGGAAATTAGTGCTGTCCTTGAGATACATCGATACAATTCTGTGCATACGTGCTAGTTTACAATCAATGCCGGACATTAGTGTGTTAACATTAGACTTGATTCACCTAAAATGTTACCGATCGTTTGATAAATAGAAATAAACAATTCATAAGCAGCTGAGAAAGGCTCAATTTTAAGGTGCTGCAATGCTTGGGCATCTAGCTACATCACATGAGAAGGCAGGCAGAAGGAAAGCTTCAGATTTTTGCTGAACTTCCAAAATCATAAAGAGCAGGGATGGGTTAAAAACCAACCTCACAATGAAGATGCGTAACTTTAACATCTGAAAATGGTACTTGATAGGGAGGAAGTGATGCTAGTGCATAAGCAAGCTCCTTATTTGTTGTCACAGGTATGTGGCTTGGAAAACATTGCTTCAAGTACTCCGCAAGTCGGCGTTCACGCATTCCGACTGCATCTTTACGAATTAACACCCTTGCCAGTTCACAGATAGTGTGAGAATTTGCTTCAAGCATTAGAGAACTACTTGGAAGTTTTTGGAATGCTAAGACATTTTTTGACATCAAGTAGAACTTTAAATTCAGGGGAAAATGTCTACTTACGATCTATCTGATGCATCACGAAATGGAGCATTGATATTAATCATTTCAGATCTTTGCATGCCATCTTCTTGCCAAAATATTCCATCAGGAAGATTCTTGCTCTCCATAGTGATACGTAACTGGACAACAATTGTGGGACAGATATGCCTTAACATCTCTACGAGCATATCAAAACCAGCACCTACATCAATAAAGGGAAAGAAAGAAAATGGAAGGTTTTCAGAGCAGTTAACAACTCGGGAGCATGTGCACAAGTGAAACAACTTCAGAACTATCAATGTGTACCTTTTACCCAGCCAGGAGTGTTGATGATTAAAGGAAGCATTTCATTCACGTCACATTGATATTTTTCAACGAAGTAGTCATATAAATGGAACACACACTTCAAATAAGCTTCAGGGTCCCTTTTTGAAGATATGTCACCAAAGAAGCAGAACCTGATGGATTTTCAATAAAACAATGCATGACATTAGTAAATCGAAGCAGGAAGGACACCAATATCTAGTCCAATTATATAAAGCTAAATTGTTACTTAAACATGAGCTACAAGGTGATTTAAATAGCATTCTAGCGGAACGAATGCATCACGAATCTAAAACATGACACAATTACTGCTAGACTATTATTCTTAGTAAAAAAACAATGGATGGAATTATCACCCTAGAAGCTAATCACGGCATATAACAATACAAAATCACAAAAAGGAGCAATAAAATGGCACCTTTCAGCTTCCCGTAGTGTTGGGTTTAGCAGATCTGCACAAAAGCCAGCAACCAGTATATCAGTGGCCCCTACGAACCCAGCTTACAGGCTTACAGCTACCAAAGAGAAAAATCTCTAACGGCGCCCATACATGAACCCATTACTGACCTGGAATAGCTTCGTCTACGACGTGGAACGAGATGCAACCCGGCGGCGCGAACTCCGGTTGCCCGACGTCCGTGTCCAGATACCCCACCTTCCCATACCTGCAGAGCATCATGACACAACCAATTAAAGAACTAGAAGCAGCGCTGGCGTATTAGAGCTAGGGTTTGGGTCAGGGCGGATGGAGAGGGCTTGCCTGGGGAGCAGCTCGTTGAGGAGGAGACGGGAGAAGGTGGACTTGCCGCTGTTCTTGGGCCCGCACACAACGACGACAGGGGGGGCGGAGTGCGAAGAGAAGAGGGAGATGGCTGAGGCCCAGTCGGGCGGGACGACCGGCTCGGTGCGGGAAGCCGGCGACGGCGGCGTCCGCGTCGGCGTCGAGCGGGCTCCGGCCATGGCTGATGCCTTTGCCGTGGTTCAGCGACGCGACACGGAGGAACTGCAGTTTCCGTTCGCGATCTGGACCGTCGATCGAACGGAACAAAAAGCTGCAACTTGGGGCTTTCTCCGGGCCTTTGCAAGTGCTCAGCCCAGTTAAAACTTTGGACCAGCCCAGTTAAAACTTTAAACCCAGTAAACGGGCTATCTGCGATTCATTATCGGCCCATTTTCGAGGCACGTACGACGCGGTGACAGACACGACACATCGCACATTCGTGCGTGTACACGATTTTGACTGACTACGGCTTATTTTATCGACTTCCGTTTCGAGAACGTAGACGAATCCAAAATACGCAAATGTTCCGTGTGCATACATACGTACACAGTTTTTTTTGAACGTGTATATAAGTGTAATAAGCAGGCCTTTTTCTTATTATTCGTCAACGCTTGCCTTTTTTTTCTTAGCAGTGGCGGTGGATCCAAAATCCGTCACTGGGAATCCGTATACTGATGTCATCTAAAATACCTGTGACTGAGATTCAATACCTTTGACGGTTCAGGATGACATAAATAAAAATCGCCACTATGAATCAATACCGGTGACGGCTCGTGCTGACGTTAGCATTCACCGATCTCAATGGCGGTTTAGCTGACATCATCCCATCACCACTGATGATTTTTAAACTAATGATGAGTTTTTGATATCATATAACCGTCAATGGAAAACTATGATCCATCGGCCCTATCAGAAGGCCCACGAATCCATTGTTGCATCCCTCCTTCTCCATCAACACTAGCGTCGCGCTGCCCTCCTCCCTGTCGCACGCCTCACCCTCCTCCTCCCCCAGCGCTGGCGCCGCGCTGCTCTCTCCTCCTTGTAGTGCGCCTCGCCCTCCTCCTCTCCTAGCACCAGCGCCGCCGTTGACTCGTCTTCCCCGCCGCTCCGAGCGCATCGGCGCCAGCAGGTCTGGGTGCAACGGTGACTCCTCGGTAGGCGCCCAACAGTGGATTTGGCGGATCTAGGCCCCTTCTTGCGCGTCGGCTAGGGATCTGGGTGCATGGTGGCGGTAGTCGTGGGCCCCTTCCTCGTGCGCCAGTGGCTCCTCGGGTGGTGGCGTGGCGAGAACGGTGGCAGCTCCAAGTTAGGGTTTCGTGGGTGGGCTAGGCAGGGCTCGACCCACTGGGCCTCTTTTTTTTAATTCCTTTTTAGTGGCGGTGGAAACTGACATCATCTCCACTGTCAATGGGCACTCGAAGCGCAGTGATGATGCTCGAACCCATCACTAGAATTGGCCCCCTATCAGTGGCGGGTGTTTAGTGGAAGTTCAAAAAAACGTCATTGTAGACAGTTTTTTCACCGTCACTGAAGGTGTCTTTTGTACTAGTGATGGCCGTCATCGTCGTGCCGCTAGAAATGACCTATAAGCCTTTTTGAGGACTCAAGTCGAACGAGGTTGTTATTGTTTATCTCAGAGCAATGGCTACAACATACTTATACTGGATAAGATATCATCCCCTCTAGCTGCTATGTATTTTTTGACGACACTTTTATTTTTTGGTCCTTAGAGCAATAACGAAGTGCCCACGGCAAAAAAACCGTCGGCAAAGCCGGCTTTGTCATGTGCATTCTATTGGCAAACACCAATCTTTATCGTGTGTCAATTTTTTACATACGGTAAAGATTTTATCGTATGTTTTATTTTTAACACACGGCAAACCTTCTATTTGTCGTATGACTGAGAGAATGCACACGACAAACTAGTAGGCACACGGCAAAATTAGTTTTTCCGGTAGTGCACGTTTAGTATTGAAATAATATCAAGAATTTGTAAAATATGTTGTGTACTATGCACCCAAGGCGCATACCACCATTGATATATATATATTGATGCTGGAGAGATAGAGTTACAAGAGATTACATATTGATTATATCTCTAACTGCTATCTAACGACATGCAACAATATACTCCTGTCAAGCTACTATATCTCTAACAGAATTAAGCAATGGCGTGGCTTGTTATAACAACATCATGGAGAGCTTTACTCTCTTCTTTGTGTCATATAGCCATTTATTATAGTACAATATTAGCAATGGTTACCTTTATCATTACCATTCAATTTAACATCAGAAGATTATCGAGATCAATTAATTTGCATTTTGCTCTGGAATGTGTCACTTGTGGTGACAACTATGTTCATGTATCAACGTCGTCTTTTGGTGATGGTGTGGAATGCCAACGGGAGGGATGCTGCTTTCCCTACATGCTCATTATAATCTCCGCGTACAGATCCGTGGACGTGCATCAGATAGCCAGCCAATGGAGGTCCAGCCTTCTTCATAATGAAAAACATGCAACGTACAGAACTCGGACGTTTTTCATAATTTCAGACTTCCTCCAGGCAGCTCTTTTACGATAGGGACACTATACTATCTTTATTTCCGTATCTATATATCTTTATATTGTACTTTACCTACTAATGGTAGGTGGTGCATCACACCAATTAGATATCGGATCAGATAGAATACCACATATGGGAAGGAATCGATGCGAACTGAATTGAGATAACAATACTTTTGAGTAAACAATAAGAGTTTCCGTAGCAGATGCCTGTGAACAGTAATTTGTGAAGGTAAATTGAGTATAATTTGGCAAACTTTATTATTTGTGTTTGACAAATTCTGGGAAAGATGTTTGTAATAACGGAACAATTATGTTTTGAGACATGCATACCGGAGGGAGGTCTTATCACCGAAGGTATGGATGGGATCACATTGCCAGATGCGATGACAATGGTTACTGTTTGCTGTCAATGTTCACGTGGTTGTCCATCTAAGGTTGCTACATTAGGCACCGACTTTGATAAAGCTTGCAGGGCCAGGTGTTCTAACTCTGCATTACTTCAGTCAATGCAGAGAAGCTACAGGATCTGAGTCTGCTAAAGTGATTCAATGCCGGAAAAGTACCAAAATTCTGTAGCTACGGTACTTTGTTTTACTGTTATTTTTTCACATAACTATAACAATAAATCTGATCCATTTATTTCAGATCGGATGGTTGACACTCAACCTAATGATGGCTACAGTAGCCCTCTGCATTAGCTAGTAGCTAATACAGATGATTTCAATTCGTTCTAACCACCATCTTTCAACTGGTTACTCAGAAAATAGATTCTGGAGCCAGAGTAGAGCCGATGGCTTGTGGACAAATCAAGAGTTGCAGGTGTAATTTGAAAGAGCCAATATTGTACCCAGCAAATTTAGGGTCTGTTTAGTAGGGCTTCGACTGTGCCGGCTGCAACTGTGGCTGTGGTTTCTCTGAAAACCCAGCTGTGTTGGCTGTGGCTGTGACTGTGGATGAAATCGTTTGACAAAACAATTTTTTCTATAGCTTCTTAAACAACTTCTCTTATAGTTTCACGGAAGAAAGAGACAAATATTCATATTTTTCTTAGACATATAGATGCATTGTATACATATATTTTTGTTTTGATAATAGAAAATAAACTTTGATCATTAATTAATAGAATATAAATTATTAATTACAAAATAATTTAGATTATGAGATAATATTCTACTATAAAATGATCATGAGGACCTAGAAAAATATATTATCACAGTAAGATGGAGGGAGAGTAGAACAAATAAAGATAGACTGCTTTATTTTTAAAAATGACAATGTTTTTTATGTGGGTCCAAAGGACAAGAAGTAGCCAAAGCTACGATTCAGCAGCTCTGGCTTCGCTGCCTTTTCTGGCAAGGCTTCGCCCGGGATTTACGGGGAGCCGTGTGCAGAAGCGCCGCCTTTAGCGAATATTTTGAAGAAGCGGCCGGCGGAGCCGAAGCTGGAGTTCGGCCAAACGGGGCCTTAACAGAGGAAACGAAATGATATGGCACTCTCAGTTCGGATGGTTTGGAGGACATATATGTGCTAGACTTGATAGAAATTTAAAGAGTAATTATGCCATTAAGTCAGACTCTTGATTGCTGAGTAATAGCAGCAGTTTTCACATCTGCTTCAATTCATGACTGGAGGAAGAAGATGGTGGGTGGCCAAGAGCTGAGCTTTGCCTATTCACAGAAAAGCTAAGGTTTGATTGACATTTATTTTCTGAAACGTTTGGATTGACAATTATGACCTGGTAAGCGGTAGCAATGAGCAACGGAGAAAGCATTGTGATCAAAATATTAATTAACGCGTATAATGGGATTGCAAACCAGTCTGCGTGAAAGACATGAGCCATCAGATGAAACAACACTATGATGATCAGATGTTTGTGGTTTTTGAGGTGATGTGACTCACCGAGATTTGAGAGAAATAACAATTAAAGACTCTTAGTGGGTTGGATCTTCTTCTATTTCTCATACAGTTGACTTGGTAAACATTGAAGCCCTGCGATGTGCTTCAAACACGATATTGTTTTTGCTCCTTTTGTTTTGATCTTATCTATTTATTTACACAATATTTTGTTCAGGGGTTATCTATTTATTTACACAATACACAAGCCCTGGGATGTGCCCTGCGATATGCTTTCACTTTTGTTCAGGGGTTAAAATATTGAATATCCTATTATAACCAAGCTTAAGAACTAAAGATCATCTTTGTCCCTCAATTAGAAAGAAATTTAGATTGTTTTAAATGCTTTCTAAATGGGTCGATTATGTTTATGATTTGTGTACGTTATCTCCATTTTCCTCATAAGTGTAGATGGAATTTTGTTTTACATTCTAAAATAAACTACTAATACCATTTTCATATTTTTATTTTGACACAAAGATGATCCTCTTATTTTTCATATACTTTACACCCTCCAATGTAATAATTTGCTTCCTCGTAAGTGTACATGGAATTTTGTTTTACATTCTAAAATAAACTACTAATACCATTTTCATATTTTATTTTGACACAAATATGATCCCCTTAATTTCCATATACTTTACAGCCTCCAATGTAATAATTTTCTTTGTTAATATATTTGCATAGAATGTTTCTACACTTTTTGTGAATTTCTTCTCAACTTACTGCAGCAACACGTGGGGAATTTGGCTAACACACTCATCTATTATCTTATTATATTTTTGGTTAAGAAAAGTATCCGCACCACGTTTTGCTCCTCAAGGTTAGAAACTACCATGGGGATCCAAAGCAAATTTCAACATTGTCATACAAAAAAAAATTGCCCAAAACACACACATATATATGAATTTGCACGTAAATAAATGTGATAGAAGATAAATAATGATAATAATACAAGACTAAGTTTTTTTTAGATTACACAGTACAACTCAGACACTCACAACGCACGCACACTCACCCCTATTCTCTGGATTGACGAAGTCACTACTGACGCCTCGTTGTCAACGGGAGCGTCGCTTACCACTAAAATCATAATACCGTTAAATCCTAATAAATTCGCTCCCACGGAAAGTCGAACCTAGGATCTGAGGTGCTACTGAGGCTCTTATAACCACTAGGCTACAGGCCCTTTCGCTAATACAAGACTAAGTTAACAGGAAATACAAGATAATACATTGTTGGCTACCCGCTAGCTTTTCTCTATTATTTCACGATAATAAGGACGTTGCCATCATTTTCCAGCAATGGCACGGTTCTCATTTATTTTTTTGAAACGTACACATAGAGAAAAAGATGGTGCGTAATAATTACGAAATTGAAATGTGTATATATATATAGATGATCACCAACATGTGGTAATACGCACTTACAACGTAACCGAATGCTTTGCTCACCATTGGCCATCATCAGGAACAAGAAACAGTTATTCATGAATAACACCAATTTGGTTCTCTTTCTTCAAGGATAGACCTCGATGATTGATCGTATGCCCAGGACCGGTGTTATTTTGTAGTCACTGAATCCTGATTGAAGGAAAATTTTCTTCCACTCTTGCTCATTCCGCTCTTTGCCATTGATAAACATCATATACACATCAAACATCTCCTGCGTCTCTCTGTGCTTCACGTCTGTTGGTCCTGCCCCAACTACCATATCAATTATTATCACCTTTCCTCCTGCACCTCTTGGAGGAATAGCTTGCTTGCAGTTTTTCAAGATCTTGACACATTGCTCATCGCTCCAGTCATGCAACACCCACTGAAACATAATTTAAAAAAAAATCAAAATTAAATTCGCCACAAGAGTTATGATGCATTTATGAATTTACTCAGTTCGTGTAGGTACCTTGAGGAATGTTGCATCTGCTGGTGGAATGCTTTCAAACATGTCACCGGCTATATACTCCACACTAGTGCCAGTAGGAGCCTTCGCGACGACGTGGTCGAGATCCAGAACGCTGCATTTCACGTGTGGGAACGCCTTTGAGATGGCATGAGACGCCTCGCCAAGTCCTCCAGCGACATCGATCAAGGAGCTTATCCCCCGGAAGGCCTCCCCGTACTCCTTAATGGCGATGTCCATGACAAACCGAGTGTCAGAGACCATGACGCTGTTGAGGAGCGTGTTGAAGGCCCCGTCATGCTCCAGCTCAAAGAAAGATTTGCCGTTCACTAGCTCGAAGATGCATGGGTCCGGCAGGTCACGCTGGAACCACCTGCCAAGCTCGAAGAAGGAGGAGACGACAGCCGGATGGAGCGCCATGGCAGTGAAGGGAACAAGGCTCTGCGAGCCGACGAGGAGGCGGGACGTCGACGTGAGCGTGTATAGGGATGGCCCACTGCTGCCGCCTGTATCCTGCACGCCGAAGACGCCGGCGGCCGTGAGCACGCGCATGAGGCGACCTAGGCATGGGATCTTGGACGGATGGACCTTGGCCTCGGTGGCTATCTGGTTGAGCGTGGCGGCGCCGCCGTGGTGGTCGATGGCGTCCCCGATGCCGAGGTCTATGGCGGATTTGAGCGCCATGGACTTGACGAAGGCTAAGGTGATGTTCCAGAGCTCGACCTGGGCGTCGAGCAAGGCCTGGGCAGTGCTGCTCGGGGTGAACGCCATGCGGTGCCGCTGCCGGTGGTGCTACCTACGCGATGCTGTTTAACTCCTTGGACGGATGGATTTTGGTGTGGTAAGCATCACGTTCTCTCTCTATATAGAGACGATGAGCCCTTCAAGTCTGCTGCCCCTCTGTTTTTTGTTAAATTTGACTCAGCTGGTTAGTTCTCAGTAATCACACGTTGTAGGCTTTTTAGTCGTAAAACCATTTCACCTGAGATCTTAATTGGCTATAATCTTAGCAACTTAGCATTCACGATACGGAGATCAGATAAAAAAACATCACCCGTTTCAAATCATATACAATAACACAATATAATCAATCAATCGAATTTGACTAGTATACACAATCTGAACTACACATACACACGACACTGTATCTAGTCTTTTTTTTTTTTTTTGCGAATGACACTGTGTGTACTTTGCCGCGTCAAATGCATGTACACGACTTGAAAAATGACTTGCTTATGCACACGGGACGGGACACGGACACCGTTTTTTTTTTTTTCCTTCACCGAATGCACGCGATATGGACACAACTGAAATTACTGCTGGCTCATGCGCGCCATCAGAATCAGACCTTCTCCTCTGGGGACAGCTCGTGCACGGCCGTCTCCGGCCGACGGCCGTGCTCCACGTCGCAGCACCCGGCGTCTGATGTGCCGCAGAAGAGGTAGTAGAAGGCGATGCCAGTGACCACCGTGGCGACCGCCCACACGACCATCTTCAGCGCCAGCACCGGCATCAGCTCGGCCACGCGCGACGCGAACGTGTTGGCCAGCGTCACCGAGACGACCCACACGGCGACCCGGACCCGCCGCCGCCTCGCCGGGTCGCGCCGCAGCTGCTCGAGCTTCACGAGGCAGCACACGAGCAGGACCAGGAGGAAGTAGATGGCGAGCGCGTACGCGAGGTCGCGGTGGTGGTGGCGCGCGCGGTAGGCCGCCACCGCGAAGCAGCCGGTGAAACCCAGGAACAGAACCAGGACGAGCGTGATGCGTGCCCAGACGCACCACCCGCCCCGGCACTGCGTCTGCGGCTGCACGACGGCGGAGTTCACTGCGGGCTGCATGATTTTCAACTGCGGTGGAACGCTCACCGGTGACCCGAGATGCAACCAGCTACGGGCGATGTAAAGACGGACGGAGTTCTCTGCTCGCAGCTGTTTCTTTGTTGCATGGATAACTCCATTCGAGCACCGTCGTGTGCTTTATAGTAGGAGCTACTCGCAGCAGCAACACCGGAAAGGAGTTTCTCAGAAATCGCACAGAAACAGCATGGCGCTGCGCTCAAGCGCGTGCCGTACATATGCACGGTTATACTTTTGACCGACTGATTATTTACATCTCAGAATAGACTTACAAACCAAATCCCGTTTTATATATACAATCAAAGTTCAGACAGTTGACTCCGCCACAAAATACAAAAATGTCCATACACGATTACGTTCACATAACATAGTTAATTTAGAGGATTCATTCAGTGCCATGGAAGCCTGACAAGCATGGGCTCCGCCTTGAGGCGCACGCTAAAATACTTTCAACTCATTACTAGTTTATTACTTCAGTGAAGGGATGAACCAGATGACCTGTTCACGCTGAGGTCGACGGTGGTACTCATTGCGGACAGGGCCAATGGCAAGGGTTTCTACAAGCTCCTTGGTCCCATTCTCAAGGTTGAATGCGCAGAGGTTGTTGTGGGTGTCGATGAAGTAGATGCAATTTGCTTTCAGGTTGGGGTGATCCTTGGCTGGGAAACAGACCGAGCTGTAGTGGCTGACAAACAGTGAAACATCCCCAATATTATCGATTTCCACCCAGGAGGAGGTCCCTTTGTCCAAGATCCAGACAGAAAACTTGTTCGGACCTTGGCGCTGAACCCTAATCAGATCACCAGCTGGGGTCTCCACCAGACAGCGAAACCTCCACTGAGGCGTCAGCATGGCTTCTTCACTTGGCCAGGCACGAGGCGGCTCTGCCCACACCTCAACAGTACCGTTCACATCGCAGGTGTACAGATGACCTCTATGCTTGATGACATCAGCCAAAATGTCTTTAGATTCGACCGACGACCAGTTAGTATATCCTTTTCGAGTTACTTTATAACCTTTTTGGTCACCATAGAGGACAACAACAGTGAAATTCCTCTCATTCATCTCAAGCAGCAAAGCCTTAGACACGACCTTGCGTCCTATTGTGGGGAGTTGGATCTGTTTGCCACTGATGGGATTAACCAGCTGCATGGTGCCATAAGTTTGACTGAAGTAGATAACCCAACCATGTGAAGAACCGACTGGAGCCCAGACAGATCCAAATAATGAGACAGTGGTAGGGAGACGGATAATTTGATTCTTTCTTTCAGGAACACAAAAAAATTTAGCACCATCCTCCGAATTTGAGCGGAACATAAGCCATGGGTCCACCCTCGGATGGTATGACATATCCCTACAGGCATGATTCCACGAGGTGCATACAGCACGAAATCTGAGATAGTCAGGAATGGCTAGTTTCTTTACTATTATACCAATAACATCATTCTGAAGAGCTGCCCAATCTGCCATGCTGCTGGAATCAGCTTTTATGAGCCTGAAAAAAAGTAACCATCATGCATCAATCACACTTCAACACGATATAAGACGCCAACTTGTAGCAGGAAGTCTGTCACTATTGTTTATTCAATGCACTTAAACCAGGTCGATTTTACACAGTACTCCTCCGGTCTGAAATTGCTGTCGTTTCAGACAGGAAGAATACACTAAAAGTGAACTAACAATGTATGTCTGAACGACAGTACTAAAAGAAAGGAGGAGTATAAAAGTTATCTTCTGGAAACTGAATGAGATGCTATTTATTTAAATCTAATTATGATTGAAGAAATATAAAGACACCCTCAAATACTATGAGATTCTGAATTTCCCATTATTAACTATTCAATGCATTCAAACCTACATAATATGTTTATGTTATTCAACAAAAGAGAAACAAAAAATATATGTCCTGGAAAATGAATGTCGGTCTCATTTAATTCTGATTACATATTAAAATCAGATTGATCAAACTAGCTAGACTGCTCCTTTTACTGAAAAGAAGGAGAAGAAGAAGAAGTATGTGTTAACGATCATTATTCTAATCTGGCAGACTAAAGAACAGTGAGTTAGAGACTGAACAAAACATGAGTAACAGATAACCATATTGGATGAAAGAAAACTTAGCATAATTTAATTAAGTGATAAGATTACCTTGGCATCTTTTCAGACATGTCACTTTGAACAAGCTACCTGATGATGAAGTCCAGACTATACTAGAGGAGCAAACCTTCAGCAAACTGAAGAGGAAAGAGCATATGTCATTTTTCAGCATAAAGTGATAACATCAGATTCCCAAAGTAAGAAAATATTCAGTCCAAGTACTACCAGCTTAACTAACAATGGGATGGTAGAAGATATGTTTATTTGTTTTCACAGCTCACACAGACACAGGTCTACAAATACATGCCCAGTTAATTTTCCGCAACTTAAATAACAATGAGTGCATATGTTGTATCGAAATACCACCTTATTATATTAATAGCCTACTAGGTGATTCTCCATTCTTTACTGCACATTTTTAAGATGGTGATTTTATATGTTCTAAAAAGTGTAACTGAATCACCATAACATCACAAGAATTCATTATACTGCTTATTTGCAACGTTTCTCCAGCTCCAGAGACTAATCCAACTTGAATGAATACACACATCGCATGGGTAAATTTTTTTAAGCGAGATTAATACAGAACTATAAATATTTGTATCGTCACTTCGTCAGATCATGGCATTGGTTAGCTCTTTTTAAGCATCTGTGCTTCCCTTTGAAAGTTACTATTGTATTTGCACCTAAGAATCGCTTTAGAGTGTAAGATTGCAAAAAAAAAACATATGAATAGGTTTATAATGCAGGTGTGAACCAAATAGATTAACAAACACACAGAGTTTTATAAGAAAAGATATTTGGACAAGTAAAAAAAAATACCGGTATTGATAAATGGAGTAATTAGCAAGGTTTATTTTGAAAAAAAAAACACCTCCAAATCCCTTCATTTCTAATTAGTGATAAGTGATAAGAAAATCGGTCATTTGATGGCCTCATCTCCTGCCATCAGCACAGGAAAGAGCATTATTTTCTTGTCCCCTGACCCCAAGACCCTCAATAGGGAAAGAAAAAAAACGCTCACACCAAGCTCTCTTCCTCTCTCCTATTGATCTCAATGCTGTTACTCTGCAAAACAAGATTTGTGCAAGTTGCAAGCTTGAGAGACGTGAAGCCTCCATCCCTCTCTAAATCCAGATCAGGAGATTGCCGAAGCATTGCTGCCGCTGCCCTGCATGGAGTACTGCCTTCCCGTCCTTTCTCCTCTCACTCAGATTGAGTTGTGATTGTTGAACAAGCAGCTGGATTGCGGGAGCACAGTGACCAGCAGCATCCATCTTTTTCAATAGGAATGCTTTTCTCCATGTACTTTTGTGGCCTTTTCCTTTCAATTTCATGCTCTATTTTTGTATAAAAATGAAGGGGATGGATTCTATGGAAGAGATTGAGAGAACTGGTATGTTGTTTTGGTGTCATTTACAGTTCTCGATTTGAGTTCATAGAGGATGGGATGAGTGGAAAGCAGAGGCTGGCAGAAACAATGTGCTATGGGACCAGATGTCAGCGTCAGTTGTCTTGTGAGGTGGGGTAGTGAAATGATAGCAACCATCACAAGCAACTGACTCAAAATTTTAGCATAGCAGAGAAATCACCAAAGTTATTTTTAGTTTACATTATAAACAATATAAGATCAAAGTAATGGCACATACATAAACTCAATAACAAATATTTACTGCTGATAAGTACCACCTCAGTTGCTCATAGGATAAAAAAGGATGGTGATAACAATAATCGATGTAAACATTGTTCTAAAGAGCTGAGACTGCAGTTTACCAAAGATATTTACAGAAGTGAGCAAAAAACGAACTTTCACAAACATCCTGTTCTTCTCTTAGACACGAGAAGCCATGCTAGGTCCCCGTTCCCCTTAATCCCTTATACAGCTAATAATGTATTGAATGTTTTTTTTTTTGAGAATTAATGTATTGAATGGTTAAGAGTGCGATTACATCATAGTAATCACAAAGTCATGCATCCTCTGGAACGGTTGTAGAAGCACACCACCAGTCCACCACTAAATGATGAACAGCAAACTTCCCTTGCCCAAACCCTACCAAAACCCCCAATCGAACACCTCAACGCACCGCCCATGCTTCCCAAAACGCCGATCGGTGTCTATTAGGGCTGGATCGACCCACTGATCATAACCTAATCCTAAAACGGAACTCAGAGCTCCGTAAAATAAAGCCCGGAATCGACGGATCAAACCGGAGCGCACCACATATAAGGAACAAATCGGGAGAGGGGGTACCCAATCTCACCTGTCCTGCTCTCCGCCGTGGATTGAGGCGTTGCGGACTGAGGCGACGAAGATGTGGAGGTTTCCGGGGGGAGCACGAGCTCAGAGATCGTGCTCTGTTGCGCGGTTGCGTTGCGCCCGACTTTGGGAACGACTGACTGGACCGTGGAAGGAGTCGTCGGCTCGTCGGGACTCGGGAGGGGCCAAGTGGAGGGATGGCAATTGCGGGTAATTATCTTCCAACTTGGTATACTATGTAGGCGGTCCTAAAAATTTGGTGGGCTCTTATTTCGCACCCCAAAGGGCAGACGGCCCATGAGCTCAATTCAGTGCGCGAGTTTTAGGTCGGTTTTAGAGTTCTTTTATGGTACCCCCAAGTAAATATAAGCCATCCGTTTCCTTTGATCCAAAGGCCCAGATACGTTTCTACTCCTCGAGCAAAGCAGATACACTTCGGTGGAACGACGGAGTGGTTTTCTGGTAAGGGTAAATATGTAACATCCTCATGTAAGTCATTTCTAGATCTAATTAAGACGTAGCGACCAGCGTGTACGGCGGCGGCCCAGCCTCGTTCGCCGGTGCTAACGCACGCCTTCGCTGTCGCCCTTTCTCTCTTCCCTCGATTCGCCAAATCTTGCCTCCAGCCCCATATTCACTCTGATCTCCACCGAGACTGCTCCCGCAGATCTGTTTTTCTTCATAGAACGGCCAACACCATCTTGCCGGCATCTGCTCTGTTTTGTCTTTTGGGAAATTGATGCATACATAGGTGCGACAGTGAACCATTTTGTAGGTGCAATTGAAAGTGATAGCGATTACTTTTGAATGAGCAATGTCTCGATTCAGTTTTTTTTTGCTATTTTTCAATGGAGAATTGCATCCGGTAACAATTATTATTATTGACTTCTGTGAAACATATGAACAAGCATAAAGTTCATCGTGGTTGCCTTCATCACCTGGCATGGAGAACCACCGAGCTCCAAGTCGCTAACTGCAGCGGAATCGTGGGCCGCGATTGAGCGCCGGCAGGGCGGCCAAGCGTGAGAGAAGTTGGAGTCCCCGCGGGAAGGCATCAGGATGACAGAATCTAGCGCCCTTGGCTAGCAAGTTGGGGAAGTAGATCACCGCTGCGGGAACCGGCGGCGGGAGGAGAGTAGGCACCCATTTGACGGGTTTGGGATGCGCTGTTTGGGTCAGGGTCTCAGGGATTAGGTGTATGTAAAAGTACCTAATTGCCCTCTCAAATTTAGTGGTCGGATTTTATTTCTACTCCTCTTACAGTTGGAGTAGAAGATACACTAAAAAAGCTCCAGTTTTAATGGATCTTTTATTTATACTTTGTTCGTTTTAAAATTATTATCATTATTGATTTTTTTTGTTAACTTTGACTATTCGTCTTATTTAAAATATTTGTTTAAATATGAAAAGTTAAAAGTTATATTTAAATTTTGTCTAGTAATAAAATAAATTATGAGAAAATACATGATATTTATTAAAATTTTTTAAATAAGACGAATGTCAAAGATAGCGAAAAAAGTCAATGGCGATAATAATTTTAGAACGGAGGGAGTATTTAATCAAGGAAGCGTCTAATTTTCAATCGATTGAAAATGGGGTTCCTTTTAATCAACGCTTTTAGCCCTTAGATCTAGTTTCAATAGATACAAAAAGACAAAAAAAAATTATAGTTTATACATGACACTAATTAATATAAATAATCCTACAAATAAATAAATAACAAAAAAAAAATCAGTCACCTACGTCAAAGCCGTCGACTGAAAGTTCCCTAAATTTCAGTTGACTGAAGTTTAGGATTTCCGTTTAATTAAATGTCACATTAGCTAAAATAGTGACATGGTAAGAAATTAATTATAAAAAAGAGCATATGTCTTTCATTCTCATGGATGTATACATTATTTCTAACACAATGAAAATCAAATGAAACTGTATTGAGAGTTTTTCCTTTCATTCCAACTAAAACCAACCAAACACTGATTATAACCTTAGTAATAATTTAATATTTTAATAAATTTATAAAACTGTGAAACTAAACACTGAGTGATGTAATTTTATTTTGTAGAAAAGAACTCAAATTTGATATATCACTGTTGGAAAGTGTATGATAAAAGAACCCATTCACACTGGGCAGACAGCAAGATCGATGTATCTATGTAATAAATATTTTATTATTTCATATATACGGTAACCGGGTTGAGTGTAGTGTATGATATATTCATGAATGTCCTATGAATTACATATTGATAATTTATGTCTACATTGTTGTGAATTATTAGCACAGTTCATGTAAAAAAAATCATCCTTTTTCTTCCTATTTTCTTTTTTTGAATTTAATCTTAGTTTTTAGCACACTTTTTCTTTGAATATGCAAGAGAGATGTGTATCTTTGTATTTTTCTTTATCAAACATACCTATATTTAAGATTAAGGAAAGAATACAAATATCCAAATACAAAACATGTACGAGTAAGGAAACAATGTACAACTGTCCCACCTGAAAAGCAGAAAGGTCCTAAGAAAAAACAAATTCGTCCCAAGAAAATTACAAAATAGCCCCTAGACCTTTTGCTCGTCAAGGGCGACCATATTCGCTAATACCAGACATCGTCGATGCCAGCGAATCCGTCCACGGCCACCAATCCCTCACCGGAAGGAGTTCCATCGCACAAAAGGCTTTATAGAGAGACGAAGAAGACACTCGAGAACCGAAATGCACAAAAGTTGACCGCCCAATGGGCTGGAGCCACACCTCAAGCTTCTTCCACCATGAATCAACGCTCATCGATGACGACAAGCGCCACCATGAGGATGTCGAGCTCGGTCCATCCGCCATCCCACCGTCAAACCGCAACTACCTCTCCACCAAAGAATTAACAAGCCAGCTCCCTCCTCACCCCGCCGGACACGAAGATGAAGATTCGCATGACTGACTCCTGAACAGGGACCCCCCACCTCCACGAGCTCGTGCGCTGGTGTCAGAGCGAAGCACCAGCTAGGCGTGGCTAGGCTAGGGAGGACTTATTCAGACCCGATATCGCCGCCACTGCCTCGCCAATGCCAAAGACTAATGGTCTCCCCCACCTTACGACAGCGCAGAAGCCATCGGAGGCGAGGGAGGCCGCCGACATAGCCGGCATGGACCGCGAGCCACTCTTGTAGTTCGGCTCCTTACAAGAACACTATCACTTTATTTTGAACCACCTTATTTTGAGCCGAGTCATAAGGGGTTGTGAAAGTGACTAGAGGGGGGGGGGGGTGAATAGGCAATTATTCCTGAAATTCACTTAATAATAAAAGTTAAATGCGCAGTGTCGGACTTATCTGACGATTGTAGGAAAAGTCCGATGACTTGTCCGATGACACAAGATAAAAAAGTAGATCGACCGAGTAAATGTTAAAACTAGTGTAAGGCAAGCTAGAAGTAGGTGAATATAAACAACGGGAAGCTGTAAAAATAAGGACAGTAACTAGCAAGCAAACTACACAAGTTAATCTAAGAAATACGAAGCAAACCCTAACTAGCAAGTTTATGAGTAAGAACAAGTGAATGAGACACGAGTAATTGAAAGCACAAGCAAGGCACAAGATTTGTTCATCGAAGTTCAGCTCCACAAAGATTTAAAATAAAATACTATGAACTTTATTTTTGAGCATATTTTAAATTTCATCTTGAAGCACTTTATCATCTTCTTTTCTCCCTTTTTGTTTCTATGCATTTAATCACCAAACTTTGTATCATAATCTACACACATGCTTATTAAAAGATTAGTCCGTTCTTAATTGTATTGACGCCAATCACCAAAATAAAATTAGGGGCCTAGATGCACCTTAGGTTGAATGCTATAAAGAAAAAAAGACTAACTAAAGAAAGAGACCTGACAAAAATCAAACTAGACTAGCTAACCTAATTAGGACCGAGACCAAGTGCCCTTAGTTCGCGTGGACCTGCCATGTACCATAATTTTTGCACTTCTTTAAATTAAAGACGCAAATGAGTTTATCTATCTCAGGTTGAACACCCTCAAAGATGCACTTGCGATGCTTTCACAACGTCCATGCACTAAGAATGATGACCGAGTTTACTCTCTTTTTCTCTCTCTCTTTTTGCAACTTTATGATGGCTTCATGCCACCGGTCAGTGCGAAAGCTCATGGCATCTAGGCACTCTTCTTTCCAGATTCAGCAAGGATAGAATTCACAACAAAACTCTCGTGCCAACTAACACAGGTGCCAACACTTGAACCAATAAAATCGACAAATCGGCCAATTTATTGGTAAAACCGTTCGATTTATCACTATTAAAGTGTTTCTAGTTTTAAATTTTAAACAGTTAGCCAACCGATTTTTTTTCCACTTTTGGCTAAAACACACCGTTCCGCTCCCACTATTAAATTTAAATGTTCTAATTTATATATTTTAAACAAGCCAACCGATTTTTTTCTGGTTTTAGCTAAAACACTGTAGTTCTGCTCCCACGATTTGATTAGTTTTGAAACCTTGGCACGAGTAGATCCGTGTGCTTGGTAAGAGCAACTCTAGCCTACAGACTAAATTCGGCCCTCTATATTGTATTTTGAGGATCTGATTTTAAATTTTAGAAGTCTAAACAAATTTTTCACTCCAACCCAACTGACTAAAATTAACCCACTATCCATCTACCGGTGGGCCCAATCGAGTCTTCTTCCTCCCGGATCTCCCTCTCTCCCCTCCTCGAGCCGTCAATCTCCCTTATCCCACGTGCCCGTGCTCCGGCCGCCCACACGCCGGTAGCGCCTGCTCGCCCCCACTCCATCCGGTGCCACTGCGTGCTGCCCCGCCCGCCCCCGTTCCCGCCGGCGTCGCCACGCCTGCCCCCGCTCCCATGTGCTGCCTGCTCCTAGAGCCACCGCGGACGCCCTAGCCTCGGGAGATTGGAAACGGCAGTGGCTTGACTCCCGTGTTCGTCGCGCCGCTGGGAGGGGAGCATGTCGCCACGGAGCTCCTCGACCTAGGCCGCCCACAGCCGGAGCTCCTTGATCCAGTCCAACAGAGCTCCCTGCCTTCGGTGATGGCGAGGGACGATGAGCATCCGGCAGCCGACCGCCACAAGGTGGTCGTCAAGATAGACGACGACCCGCACGTGGTCCTCGTCGACCTCCATCCCCACCGCGTCCGGGGCGGGGAGGCTACAGCTTCAGTCCTCGTCGACCTCCACCCCCCTGCACCACCATCGCCTTCCTCTCTCCCCTACTCGAGCCGCCGCCACCGTCGCGCTCGCGCCGCCTCTCCTTCCCCTGCGTGCTCGCCGCCGCCACTCCCTCTTCTCCCGTGTGCGCGGGCCACCGTCGCCGCCGCGTGGGGCCGCGTCACACCATTCATGGCAAGCGGAGAGGATGGAGCAGGGCCGCCGCGCTCACCGGCATCCCCGTCAGTCCCCGCTCTGAGGCGCGCGACGCAGACGAAGAGGACGCGGTCGGTCTCCCCATGGAGCGAAACCAGGCGAGCTCGCGCGGCGCGGGGCTCCGGCGATTGACGGCGACGGGAAGCATGGGGCTCCGGTGACAGGCAGCGGCAGGAGACGCGGGGCTCCGGCGACGGGCGACGGGGGACGTGCGGCTCCGGCGACGGGCGGCGGCGGGAGGCAGCGTCGGCAGTGTTCCTGTCCAATTCCATTCACGCTAGAGAGGAGGAGTGGAAAGGAAAGGAAAGAAAAAAAAATGATAGGGCCCGTGTTTTGAGAGAGAAATAGTGGCCCTCTATTTTCAAGGGGTTTACTCCAGAATTTAGTAGTCCACTAAATTTAGTCACCCGGATAGTCATGAGTTGGAGATGATTTTTTTGGTTTGGGTGACTAAAAGTAGATGTAGAGACCCATATACTCACTCGGCTGGAGTTGCTCTAAAAATGATGTATTTTTTGTTAGGATGGTTCTTGAATTAGATAGGATCATAACAAACTCCTCCTTATAATGGCTACAATTGTTTCATCGTGACAAGCTTTCTAGCGTGACAAGAGGGTCACAACTTAAAAATAAAAGTTCAGTTATATTATTATTAAAATATTTATATTAAAAGGGATTTAAATAATAAAAATCAGTTGTGAAGAATTTCTAAATATTTTCATGTACTTTAATTTTTCATTGAGAAATTGATAGTAAGATAATAGATAAATGAGTAGAAATAAACAAATATATAAATACATTTGGCCAACCGTTGCATTCCTGATGGGAAATAATTTCTTCGGGTGGGCTGCCCGCTGTTGCAAAATCTGGCCCAAACGAAGCAGACCAAAATCGTGCTGACACGCGCGCGGCCACGCGCGGGTTGGCGCCACGCCGCCACTGAAAACTGAAAGATTTCCCGCATTCGCGTCGCGGTCGCGGTGGAGATACTCCGACGATTCGAAATTTCAAACCCAAAAACAAAATCGCCCCCGCGTGGCGTCCCTCCCCGTTCCCACCCACTTCCCAAACCGAATCCAAAATCTTCGTCCAATTCCTTCCTCCGCGCTCTTCCTCCAATTTCTTCCTCCGCGCTCTTCCTCCAATCCCGAAATTTTTCGTCGCCGCGAGATCTTTAAACCCGTCGGCCCCTCCACCCGATTTTTCCCGCCCCCAAAGGTCTCCTCCTCTCGCCAAATCTCTAATCTTGAGTGTATCCTCCGCGCCGTCCGCCGCCGATGGAGATCGCCAAGAACGGCATTGCGAGCGGCAGCATCCGGGATCTGCCGCCTTCGAAGCGATTCAAGTTCGTCAACACCGATCCCGGCTCGACCCCGTGCCTGCCCCTGCCGGCCAAGAAGCGCGTGTTCCCGCCGCCTCCGGAGGCGGCGGCTGCGGCGGCGGCCGTCCCTCTTTGCCTCCCGGCGAAGAAGAGGGCCATTGTGGCGTCGCCGCCGGAGTACGCCATCCCGGCGTACCTCCCCGCCAAGAAGCGCGCCTACGCGCCACCGGCTCCGGATGCTCTCACGCCGGCGTTCCTCCCGGCGAAGAAGCGCCCCTATGCGCCGCCCCCGGATTCGGTCGCTTGGTCCTGCGTCCCGGCCAAGAAGCGCGTCTGCGCGCCGCCGCCACGGGAGGCCACCGCCGGTTCAGTCCCGGTAAGCCTACCGGCCAAGAACCGGGTCCACGGGCCGCCGCCCCGGAAGCACGCCGCTGGTCCGGCCCCGGTGGTCGTGAACCGCGTCCACGAGCCGTCGACCCGGAAGGAAGCCGCTGGTCCGGTTCCGGTGTGCCTGCCGACCAAGAAGCCCGTCAACGCGCCGCCGCCCCGGGGAGACGCTGTTGGTTCGGTCCCGGTGAGCCTACCGACCAACAAGCGCGTGATGCCGCCGCTGCCGCCCTCATCGGTAAAGTCAGATGGTGCTCGCCTCGGCGCCATCAAAGATCTGAAGCCTCAAGGATTCAATAAACATGGTGCCGCCGCCATCAATCCGAGATTGGCAAATGGTGATGAAGGCGGCGCGAGAGGCGAAGAGGTCAAGAGATCCGAGAAGCCCATCAATCGTAAGGAAATCATGGAGTTGGCGCCCGTGAAGCCTAGCAAGCCAAGATCTCCAAAGAAAGCTGAAGTTCTAGAGAAGAAAGCCTGCAGAGTGGTCGATGGCAGGCAATCCCAAGCTGAAGTTGATGTGAACAAGAAAGCTGTCCAAGCTACCGATCCTAAACAAGCAGCACCCAAGGAAGAACAGTGCAGAGTTGAAGTGTGCAAGAAAGCCGTCGAAGCGACTGATGCCAAGCAGGCAGCACGCGAAGAAGAGCGGGAGCAAGAAGCTGAGGAGGGCGACGACGGTGTGCTCTGCGCGGTCTGCGGGAGCACCGACGGCGACCCGTCGGACCCCATCGTGTTCTGCGATGGGTGCGACCTCATGGTGCACGCCTCCTGCTACGGCAGCCCGCTCGCGCAGGCCATCCCCGACGGCGACTGGTTCTGCTCGCTCTGCGCCGCAAGAAAGGGCAAGCCGGCGGCAAGCTGCTGCCTCTGCCCGGCGAAGGGCGGCGCGATGAAGCGCACGACGGAGGGCCGGTGGGCGCACATCGCGTGCGCGCTGCTCGTGCCGGAGGTGTTCTTCCGGGACCCCGACGGCCGCGACGGCGTCGACTGCTCCCGCGTGCCCGCCCACCGGTTCAACAAGGAGTGCTACATCTGCGAGAGCAGCAACGGATGCGCGCTCGAGTGCTCCCAGCCCAAGTGCAGCCGCGGCTTCCACGTCTCTTGTGGCCTCGACGGCGGCCTGTGCATCGAGTACCGGGAGGAGAAGAGCGGCGCCATCGTCGCCGGCTTCTGCAGGGAGCACACCGAGCTATGGGAGAAGGTAAACATTGCGTAACCATCACTGATTGTAGATATTAAATAATTTGTTGTATAAGTTTAGCAATGTAATGCAAAATTTTTTTCTGGGTTTGGCTTTGTTATTGCAGCAACAACTGACGGGGAAGTACAGGATTGTGGCGAGAGGGCAGGAATGATACGCAAGCACCTATAGTGGTGAAGAGTTGCTTGCTGTTACTATACTTGTCATGATTTAAGATCTGCTACGAAATAATATTTTTCTGATCATCAGAGACTCTTGATCTGAGAGTTGAATAAGCTGTTTTACAATTTGATAGTTTCGGGATTTGCAGCCTGTTTTTTTTTTTTTGCCCATTTTAACTTTTGTGTTACGATCTAGATCAAGGTCAGGAAGAGTGCTAGTGCTACTGTCAGGTCAATGCAGAACTGGATCTCAGGGATCTGTATTCAGATGTGTGTAAATTAATTCAACAAGTTAATTGTGGTTTCAAGTTTAGCTTGCTGACTTCATTCGCTCACTTGTACAATGGACTGTAGCATTGCTGTGATGTACTAACCATTTTGCTTGCTGCCTTGATTGGCTCACAAGTCCGGTGGTCATACCCCCTTTTGCTAAAGGATGTATGGATCATGGGCTGTGATGGATAGGTACATCCATGTGAAGTACTTCCTTTGGATTTAAATTGTTGACATAATTAATTTTTTAGTTATGTTTGATTATTCGTTTTATTTAAAAAAAATTAAAAATTTATTAAATATTTTGTTATAATTTGTTTAATCACTAAAAAAATTTAAAACTATCTTATAATTTTATATATTTGAATAAATATTTTAAATAAAATGAATGTTTAAATATAATTAAAATGGTCAACTGTGTTAATAATTTAAATCTGAAGAGAGTAGTAGATTACACAGTTGTCGTCAAGCATGAGTCTGTCTTGTTTTCTACTCCGCTGTTGTTAGTATAATAGCCGGATCCTTGTCCATGCCAGTGGGCAACTCGGCCAACCGAGAGCAACACGCCGGTTGTCTGTTATCTTGTCCTCCATGTGCTCCGAGAATATCATTCGCAAAACAAAAATGAAGTGCTCCGAGAATATCATTCGCAAAACAAAAATGAAGTGCTCCGAGAATATAAAACTACACTAAACTTAATAACTGTATAATACTGTAGCGATAAATCTTGTCCTATTTCTAAAGCAATACGTTCATTTTCGTCCATATACCACTAAATCTAACGTATGCACTTAATTGATTTCTAAACCCTTATTAAGGATTCTGTTGTTTTACTCATACATAATATAAATTTACTTTGTTTGATAATATCTATATTAGGAAAGAAAAGTATTGCAGGTTGGATTTTATGCCCTATTTTTACGTTGTAAATAAAGCTTGAGGCTCATGATATGAATCTGTCTTAAGAACGGCTCGAGCTGAATACAAGCCGAAATCAAGCATGAATTGAGGATTGTCTTTAAACAAGAAGAAGAAGGTACACTACGTTTTGATCTATATCTATTTTTAATCTTGTATTTACCTCATTAAGTTAGGTCCTGCCTGTTTCAATTTTTAAGCTTTTAATGTCTTTTTAGCTGAAACAAACAATATTCTTAAAAAGTTTGCTTTTGAAATATTGAAAAAACAGCTTCTGAAGAAATGAGTTATAAAATGACCTAGAGCTGTTTTTATGGCTTTTGATGTACAGAAACTAAAAATATATTAAAAACAAATAACCAAAGCTATAAATACCAAATTTTCAACTAGTCAACAGTCAGCTTTTCCAAAAAACAAAAACTTCAAATCCAAACAAAACAAATAGTACCTTAAATGCCATGGGGTGCCCGTATCAGCGCATCTCGTCCAACCATGATCGATGGAGGTTGAAGCATGTCAGGACCGCTTTCCTTACTTCCTTCTCCGTTTGTTCACATACACCTCCAAGCGAAGACTTTGTTTAGCTTAATTACAAATTCAGTTTTGTTTTGTTGCTAGTACCTTTTACCTTGTAATTTTATCACTGGAGTCCACTGTACATCTAGGTATATTTGAATCCATAGCAAATGGCTAAGCTAATATGTTTAGTATTTTTTTTGTTAAATAAAGTCAAGCATGTAAGCAAATGAGAGTAAAAATAAATAACAAATGGCTCAAAAAATTTGAAATCCAAAAAATCTAAAAAGGTGCTAAACTTCAACCCACTCATATGCATTTGCATGTGCATTTATATTCAATAATGTCCTTAAATTTTTGTTCATGACAAATGGATCCAAAAACAGAAACTAAATTTTAGAAACTAAAATTTAACCCTATACTTTTAACGGCTAAATTTTTGCCCACGTCCAAACAGCCCCCTAATTTCGTTGTCTCGAGCCTAACCAAGCCGAGCTCAACCTTTACTAAGCCGGGCTCGGTGGAAATTGCAGGTTCTGTCGAGTTCGAGCTCAGCTGACAGCCCCGCAAAAGCTTCTGTAAAAAATTGCGGCGGAGAGAAGGCGAGCAGCCCCCATCGACGCCGCCCAGCTTTGCCTTTCATGTTCTGAACCCTTCTCTCGCCTCCAAGCGAAGCAAGGGGACAGGAAGCCCTCGCGCCTTCTCCGATTCCTTCCACTGAAATCCTAACGCGAGGTGCGGGGCACCAAGAAACGCCGCCACAAACCCCAATCCCTCTCGTTCTCCGTCGACCCGCTGCTGCGCTTGCGTCGTCATCTTGCTCTCCTGGTAAATATTCTCTGTTCCCCTCCCTTGATTTCGTCTCTTAATGTGTGGGACGAGTGTCTTGGATTTTGATTGTTGGTTAGGGTTCGTAGGCGTCGCGGGAATCGTTTGTTCCAGCTCAGGATTTCTAGCGTGGAGCCCGATTAGATTCGAGCTCTAGGTCTGAAGTTGGTAATTATGGCGTGATGGATCGAGTAATTCAGTCTGGAGGGCCGCCCTTTTGTGGTAGTTGGCTGTTAGGTTGGACTGTCGGTTCATAGTTCTTATCCTAATTGGCCGATATGATGATGAGCTCAATCAGCTCGTCGTAATTGCTGACCTAAGTTATCTGATCAAGTATATAGCAGAAGCAAGTATTATGGCGTTTTTGTAATCTGACGGCAGAACATGCAGGAAAATGTGTAGTATTTGGGTAGAAACAAGTCAAGTAATTTAACTCATTGTTACTGTCATGACTACCACAGAAAGATATATATCCTTCTTTGTCTTGTTCTTAATAGTTGTTCTTTTCTTTTGAACAACTGAACAATTGGATTTACTCGACACTGATTTGTCACCAGATCTAGCTCTAACCAATAGACATTAAACAATCAGTTTTGACATGTTTGGATCACTAAACCTGTCAAGGCAGAGAAGTCCAATGTTTCGTATGCTGCAATGAGGCTGACTTCAACAACAACATGCAAATGCATTTTTGTCTCTCCGAACGCTACTGTGCACCATGCATCCATCTCCAACAAGGGCATGCAAATGGGGAGCCATTTTGCATCTGAGGAGAGAGGAGAGCCAAAATTGCATTCCCTCTCTCCTCCGATGCATTCATGTGTGAGCGAGGGAGGTTGGCGGGGACGCGCGGGGGCGGCAGCGTGATCTTGCGCGGCAGCGGCGGCACGTCGCGGGGCCGCATCATGGCCGAGGAGGAAGGGAGGGGGAGGAAGTGGACGTTGGCGAGGACGAGCGGCGCTGCGAGCGCTGTGCTTGGCAGGGAGGCGGGGGACGATGCGGCAGAGAATGTCGTCGCGGACGTCGGCAATGGCGAGGAGCTCGTCCGCGGCCGCGCGCGCGTGGTCGGCGAGGAGCCCCATCACCAGCAGCCAGGGACGGAGCAGATCCTGGTGCTTGCGGTCGCCGAGGTGGTCGGCGCGTGCAGGGCGCTCGCGCAAGGGGCGGCGTCGCGGAGGCTCGCGCGGAGGCCGGCGAGGTCGTGGTGGAGAGCGGCACGGGCGAGGGCGAGCGCTCGCGGTGCTGGGAGATCCATTTGGCTGTCCGCTGTTGGAGTTGTCTCTAAAAATTGCATCTTCACGTCACTGTTCACGCCAGGCAAATGATGTTTGCCTCTCCAAAATGCCTCTTGACTGTTGGAGTCAGTCTGACAATTGCGAAAGGAGACAATGCTAACTATTGACAGCCTTGTAGATTCGGTACTGTTTCTAATGTCTAGTGATGCTTGATGATTAAATCCTGCCGGTATGGAATCAATTTCTATGATAGTCTGATGTAAAGGAACTTGTGTCACTCATTTTTTTGCTATTAATTTTACTTCTATCTGTGTCTGAATAAAAAGTTATATGGATCACTCTCCTTTGACAGCAGCCTGAACATTCTGGCAAATTGCATGCTTGATGCACCCGGCAGCTTTCTGTTATGATAATTCGTTCGAATTGAAACTTGTTGAAGTAGTCACAGCAGGGAGGAAGGAATCTGCTGGTCAGTTAGGTTGCTGGCAGTTTCTTTGCAGAACAATAGAATAAATGGGAGAAGGTAAGCATATTTTCATCTTCATACTGTTTCTTATGCTTGTGAGTCAATTAATCTCTAGCTAACTCTTTTTTGCCCGTGGGTTTCTTAATTGGAACTTTACAACTACAGCATCTTAGCTTAAACAGAGCATTTGAATACACTGTGAGATGTGTTTTCCTTTACCATTCAGAACTAGACATTGGTATACTTGTGATGTGTAACATCAGCATGACATGAGTTCAACTTACTAAAAAAACATAGTTATGTTTGAACTTGTGAACATATTTTTTCCATTAACAATTCAGGATTGGACATTTGTATACTTGTGCTATAATTTTGGTTTGTCAAATTTGGAAGATCGCTTATTTTACTTCATATTGTCCTTAATTTGCATCACACAGCAAACTCGGATCAGTTTTGCCATTGCCAGGAGTGTCTTGGCAAGTATACACTACTCAGAGATGAAGAAAACCCACGGCTGGCAATCTTTGAGAGACGGCTTCCTTGCTGTGGTTGTGGAATAGGATGGTCTTCGTAAGTATGCTTTATCTATCTCTCAACTTCTGTGCAGAATTCCCATTTGGTAGTATCTAACATGCTTCTGTTGCAGCTTTCTTTTAGGTTTTTTGTGTCCATTGATCTGGTACTTTCCAGCCATTCTTTACTGCTGCAAGTACTACAATAAGGACCCTCGAGAGCGCCCTGGTCTTGCTGCCTCGGCTGTTGCGGTTAGTCCTGTTTTCTTCATAACCACGAACATGTTCTTATCCAGCATGACTTACAGATATTCAATATGTTTTCTATTTGAAATGCAATAACTGATGCATATTAAACATCTCGGGTCTGATGGCAGATCCGCAGATGTGTTTTCATTTGTGTTGATTTGAATGTGATGGTTCATTGATTAGTTCTCTGATGCATTAAGCAGTCACAACAACAACAATAACAACAAAGCCTTTTAGTACCAAGCAAGCTGGGGTAGGCTGGAGATGAAATTTATGCATTAAGTAGTAAACTGTTATTTTCTTGGTTTTTCCCTTCTGTATCAAAGCTTTGGGACCTGTGGAATTAACCAGTTTTCCCCAGAATAGAAATATGTACATAACGCATACTCATGGTGTTATTTCTCTCATATTTTATCAGAAAGGGATGTAAATGTTAGGAACTGTGAGCTTCTGCATGGCTATACTCATGTCACTATGTGGATGATGCAAGTAAACTTAGACAAAGATTACATGTTGGGCATGCGACTACTTCTGCACATCAGTTCCTTACATCAGTTTGGATAAGTTTGCTTTTTCAAAGTTGATACAGTTCAGTTATGTCTAACATCTCATTCTTGCTTGCCTGTCACATGCAGGCACTCATCTTCACAATTCTGGCAATCATCGCCCTCGCCGTCACGCTGATAATCGGTGCATACAAATAATATCGTGAGCAAGGAAAACTGGGTTGGAGCGCCCTTGAGCGGTAGATGAGGTGAAAGTGGAATTTATTCAGTGATAGGCATATCTTTTCAACCATCAATTGTGTATCACTGCAGCAAGTTCCTGATGGAAATGAAATGTTCAGTGTCTCATCTCTTCTGTTGGCCCTCTGTAGAGAAAGTGCTTCTCTGCTGTGACTCTAGTCTCAGAGGACCTCGATCCAATTATCGCGAGCTCTGCGCTCGGCATATTTTTTAGCTTTATTCAGTCTCTACCTATGATCCTTTGAAGTTGCAATAGATCTTTTGGTAACTTCAAGTTTGCTTTTATTTTTTTAGAAGGAAAAACTATGACAAGCAATTTTTTTGAGAGTAATAGGTAGCTTTTCATTAGATGAACAACAATCGTTGCAAAGTGCAGTCCAGATTCCAGATGCACTCTGGGGGTACAATATGCTAGATCGATATAGATAAACAATTAGCTGTTTTAGCAAGAGTACGAGCTACCTCATTACATTTTTTAGGAACATGCATGAAGGAGAAAGTTACTCCCTCTATTCCAATTTAATTGACACTTTAGAGTCCGGCACGAGAATTAAGAAGAAGTGTAAAAAGTAGGTGCACAGAAAACAAGGAGAAAAGAGATAGAGATAGAGATATATTATAAAGAGAGAAAGGTGCATCAGAAAGTGAAAAGGTCAATTATTTCGAGAAAACTGAAGAGAGCTAGAATGCTAATTATTTTGGGACGGATAGAGTACAGGAGATCCACGAGCTTGTCTTGATGTCCCTGATTAAGCTCCCTGTATGAGAGCGATCCAATCTTTTTGACTTAAGTTTAACGATAAGATTTAGGCAATCTGTGATAATAATGGCCTGGCTAACCCCGATTTCATTGGCAAATAGAACAGCTCGCGTGACCGCAATTGATTCCGCCAACTCAGGATTAACAACTTTATTTATTCTTTGGTTGCACGCTGCCACAAATTCACCTCTGTGATTTCTGGCCACAATTCCAACACATTTGATTAGCATTGTTGAACACAGCTGCATCCACATTAACCATAATCCATCCGTCCGGTGGTGGATCTCATTTATGTTGCACATTCCGGCGATGACAAGCAATTGGTTCTCAGTGCTTTGTCTCTATCGACTCCGTATGCTCCATCATACGCAAAAGTGACACATTGCGCGAGTTATTGTTCGTCTTCGCCAGCTGCATAGTTGCGGCCCTTGCTCCTTTGATCATCTAGCACAAAGCTACGATGAGCTTACCAGCTCGTTTATTGCGAACTAGCTCGAGAGTGTTCTGGTGGCGTTAACTTGAACAATCAAGCACCCAAACCTTTTGCTTTCCACGTTTCCTCACGTAATTGACCTATTAAACACTGCCTCTTTCAAAGACTGGTTGATGTTTAAGGATGATGTTGCGATGTATGCAGGGCTATTTGAAATCACTAACATCACTATAGCTATGCCGTTGTTCCATGTAACAACGTACAGTAAGCATTTAGGCCATAATTGATGCTGTCAAAGGGATCATTAATTGAGGACAGCTACGCAGTTAGGGATGAAAGCGGTTCGGCTAAATCCGACCGAACGCTTTCGGCTCGAAATCGGGAACACTTCACCGGAAATTGTCGGATTCGGAGCCGGCTTCGGATACGTGCAATCGGAATCGAAACTGAAATCGGGAGAGCACTATCCGTCGGTTCGGTTAATTCCTCGGATTTGTTCCGAAAATCGATTCGCGGATATCCGGTGGGCCGATGAAGTACTGGAGTCCAAGCTCTGACGAGCACCTAGAGATGCTCTGCGCTGCCACAGACCATGCCTCCCTAGTCCCTAGCTGCAATCAGATGGAGCGGGTGAGGATCAAGATCTATCGCGCTTCCTAGCACCCCCTGCCCAAGCAAGCTCGCTAGCCGCCTTTGATGTCGACTCCTTTGTGTCTCCATCCGTGTGGAAGCGCCGCCTCTGAGTCTGATGTCGACTCCTTGTGTCTCCATCCGTATCATCCATTTCGTTTTTCTCTATTTGTTGGGTCCAAAAAACTACTTTTCTTGTTCCAAAATTTATGAATTTTTTTAAATACATAGAGTAACATATGGAAAATATTTTTTATTGTTAGAAAATATTTTTATTTAATAATATTTTTGAATTGGTGAACCTAGGAAAGCGTTAAGGTTTCTAGAATTATTAGCATCAATGCTTAACATTTAACTATTTTCTCTGACTAAAACAAATACTTCTTTTGCTCCAAACTTTTTATACATTTGTATAGTGATAAAGAAACACATGGGAAATAGTTCTTATTATAATAACATATTTCATTCTCTTTGGTTTTTAAAATTTATAATTGATGAACATAACAACACATTAAGGTTATAATAACCTTAATGCTTTTCGATGTTCATCAATTTTAAAGTCAAAAATTGGAAAGAATAAAGACATGTGACAATAACAAGATATGTTTTCCACATGTTTCTCTATCAGTATAAAAATGTACAAAAATCTAGAGCAAAGGAAATATTTGTTTTCAGCCGGAGAAAGTAGGTATTACTCCACCTATTAAGCATCGACATAGTAATTCAAAGAACCTTAACGCTTTGCTAGGTTCATCATTTTTAAATTGAAAAATGTTATAGAATAAAAATATTTTCAACAAAAAAATGTTCCTCATGTATTATTCTATGTATTTATTTTTTTCATAAATTTTAGAGCAAAGAAAGTATTTTTTTGGAGACAGCGAATATAGGAAAATGTGGCATCGAATCCGAGAAAGAATATGAAATGGGACATGGATGAGTCGATATCCATCCGATTTCGAACCGATTTCAGAAATCCAACCTCGTTGCGTGCAAGAATTTTGAAGGCAAGTATTTTCCTGTACCAACTGATTGGAGGCGACAGTAAAGCAAAATATGTCATATGCTTGGCGCAGTATTTTGAAAGGTATTGAGCTGTTTCGGGAGGGTGTTATTGTGTGGAGAACTGGAGACGGTGACAACCTCAGAATATGGGCTGATCCATGGATACCTAGAGTGCACACCAGAAGGCTTTCACGCCAAGTGATAAAAAGAAATCCTAGGTACTAAGTGAACTTATCAATCCTGTCACTAGTACATGGGGAAAAAATCCAAGCAAGGAGATAGCTTGAAGGGTGTTCAGTCTCAACAAGCTGATGGTGGGGAAGAAGATGCAGTAATGTGTCGTCGAATTTGGAAGCTCTCCATTCCATATAGGATCAAACACTTCATGTAGAAACTGGCCCATAACATAATTGCGTTGAGGAGAAATCTGAGGATGGGGCTCATCTTTTTAAAAACAAATAAATAAATTGATCAGAGAAGCATGGCTACGGATGAATGTTGAGCACGTGCGACTTAAACTTCTGGAGTTGCTTATATCAAAAGACGTTGTGAAAGCTATCTTGAGCTGAGACGAAGCAACCTTGCAGACAAAGATTATCACTCTTCTTCGGATGTGGTGGGATGACAGAAACAAAGTGAGGGAAGGTGAACGAGCAAGGTGCAGGTGCTGAACAGTTCGTGGTTGCTTCACAGCTCTTTGCTGGAGAAATTCTTTAAACACCAGTACGGCAGATTGAAACACAGGCGAGAATGAAGATGAAATGGAGTAAGCCACCTCTGGGAAAACTCAAACTGAACTGTATGGCTCATTCCTTGCTGAGTCAGGCTTTGGGGGATGGGGTTTTGTCATTCGTGATCATGATGGAGATGTCATGTATGTTAGTCGTGGCAGGATGCTTTCCAGGTGGAGCTGATGGCGTGTCTTGTAGGGTTGAAAGCAGCTACTCAGCTGGGCATATAGGCCATATATATAATGCTGAAAACGGATGCCATGATGGTACAACAGGTTATGAAATCTCTACAATCTCTGATCACGTGATGTTGCTCCTATCATCTTGGAGCTGAAAGATTTCTTAAGAGAAAACTTTCTTAGTTGGGAGGTCAACCATATTTATCGCGAGTGTAATAATGTGGCACATGCTTTAGCTCAGTTATACGTAGCCTTTGTGTCTTAGAGACTGATCCAATCTTGGAAAGTCTACCGGTTTGTATTCAAGGTATATGGTTTCTAGCGATCTTGCATCATATATGGTTTAATGGAAAAAAATTCTGACAAAAAAGTAACAACATATGTGTTCACAGAGAACAATTTTCTGATCCTAACGAATTTTCTTCATGTGGAAGTGCTCTTGGCTCCTTTTCGAGAATGAAAATGTCTATGTGCACAGTGGCAGAGCCACATGCGCTGCCCGTGCTGTAAACACCCCCTTTGTGCATCAAAACTTTGCTTGGGAAACTAAAATATGACGAGAAAAATTATTAAAATCACTAGAAAAAGCTTGTTTTATTTGTCATCAAGCTCAGTCCCAGCTCCGCCACTGTATGTGCACGTTGAAATTTTTTGTCACTTTGTCTTGTGATCCTCCTAATGCATCTCCGTTTCTTAAAGTCAGCCCCCTAACACGTCAATTCCATGGCCGCCGTCCCCATCAATCCCCATAATCTAAATAACTTATCCAAGTGAAACATGCTAATCCAAGAACATGCTAATCCCCTAAATAGCAACATGTTACTTGTTGTGCTGTGAGAGCTTGATTGCCTAGTGAAGATCAGGATCATTCCCACATCACATTTTCATGGCGAATATAAGAATATCATATTTTGAACATTAACAATTTTGGAGTTTAAAAAGTTTTTTAAAGTTTCACTGTAGACAAATGTAAACATCCGCGTGAAATCGACGAGAGTACATCTGCAGTAATCTAACTATTCGATGAAACAGTGAGCACTCTGTCTCTCGTACAAAATATATGTACTACTACAGTTGGAGAGAAGCAGTCAATGAAGTACCTTCTCAAATCCAGGAATTTGGATAGACAAGAGAAGAGGAGGGAAAAGATAACACGACAGATTCGACACTGCTAACATTAATTTCAAGCTTCTTCACCATAGTAGAATGTTATTTCCGGTCAAAATTGGATTTGGCAGCTATTGGTCCTTTTCAGAGAGATTAATGTAATCTGAGTCGCGGTCATGTAAGAAGGTAGCTCACAAGCTAGCAAGCATCAGTATGGGCCTTGAGAAACTGAGCTAGCAAGCATCGGTATGGGAGTAAGCGTAACTCTAATAGTTTTCCAATAATCCATGCTCAATATAGAGCTCTTAGAAATGGACAAAAACCAATTTCTGAATATAAAGAATTTTTGCTCTAGCAGTTCTCCAATAATAACCCATCTACAATAAGAAGACGTATAATTTCAAATACGTTTTCAAAATAGTGGAACACATCTATAGAGATTTCGTATCTTCTCTCCATTCCCCACTCAATTGAGCATGGTGACAGGCGATCCAATGGCACCCGAGCTCGAGCGGCGTCCTGGCCACGAGGGCGGTGATGGCGTTGGAGTGCGGCGTGAGGCCGATGGCCCGCACGAAGGTGAGCAGCTCGAGTGCCGCGTCCGAGATCCCCACCCGCACGAAGGCGGAGACAATGTCAGAGAAGAGCGGTGCATCGGACTCGAGGCGCTCCAGCAGTGCAGTATTGAGCGGGTCCCGCGTGTTGAGTACAAACGTGAGGAGGTGGGAGTAGGAGGTAAGGTCCAGGAGGAAGTCGTGCTCGCGGGAGGCGCTCCAACAACAGGCGGCGAGCCCAGGGCTCCAACGCGCGCGCGGTGGGCGGCATCGATAAGCTCGATGTTGGGCCATGGTTGGAGCGGCTCATCTGCAGTCGCGATGGCCTACAGTGTCGTCTTGGTGCTCCAGCTAGGGTGGCGAAGCTCGAGCTGGCGATGCCCTTTCTCCTCCACCGTGGCAGCGTTTTCCCCTTTCTGCCGTAGGTTCGATGCTGCCAACACCGGAGAAGAAGCCCCCGATTTGGGCGGCGAAGATGCTTCGCGCCGCCCAAATCGGTTCAGGCAACGGTCAAACTGAGGAGAGGATACAATTTTGGGCGACGAGGAGCTGCACGGCGGGTGGATCTGGCCGGCAGTGGCGCCGACCGGCGGGTGGTGGTGCATGCGGTCGTGAGAGAGATGAGAGAGGGGGAGGGGAAAAGTCGCTCACGCCAGGAAACAGCTAAATCTTGGTGCAACCCTGTTAACGGGGATGGGTGGGAGATATCCACTATAGTTGGGGGGATGGAGAGGTCTTTTTTTAAGCATGAAGAACTGTTGAGAATATGATTGGGAAACTATTGAAGTATTTTTTTTGCCCTTCTCATTTTTATTATGATAGTTTTTTTTTAAATATTAAAGATGAGATTAGAGAACTGTTGGTTGCTCTTAGATAGATGGTGTAGGTGTAAGAATAGCTTCCTACCTCTAGATTCTGTGTTCTCATAACCTCAAATTTATTTGGGTGAATATTTTCTGATCATTTTGTTTTCTTTAATGAAAACTCACCTAGCCAGATCTTTATTACTATTATTGGTATGGGTATTGCTCAGGCGACTATTCGACTCTTTGAGAAATCTGTCCAACAGAAGTAATATATATAGTATATATAATAATCTGTTGGGGGGCAGTCTCTATGTAACATGTAAGAAAAGAGAATATACACTGCATTTTATTAATAAAGCATTTTCAAACTATGTTTAAGTGCATGTGCGATACAATACAGATGCCCTAATCTTACAGCAGGACCCCACAGGTCGTACACCACATCGGACGGGCATGCGTGTAACATGCAAAGGACATCTTAGAAGCACATGCAATGCAACACAGCTGCACCGCAACATAAATGTGCATACACACTCACTCCTACACATATTTGGCGGTTGACATGGCGACATAAACAAACTAAATGTGGCGCAATGCATTAAGCAACAATCTGATCAGTGATGGTAACATATAGTATGAATCTACACTAGACCAAAGCCTCGTCGTCTTCTCTCCTGTGCACCCTGACCTTGAGCCCGTCCTTCATGTGGAGTATGATGGACAGCTTGGGCCGCACGACGGCGCCGGCGTCCACCTCCACCCTGAACCGCGGCAGCACGGCGGCGACAACGGCCTTCATCTGCGCGTAGGCCAGGTCCCTGCCGAGGCACGTGCGCGGCCCCACGTTGAACGCCACGAACCTGTAGGACGGCTCGTGCCGGAACCGGCCCGCCTCGTTGAGCCACCGCTCGGGCCGGAACTCGAGGCAGTCCTTTCCCCACACGGCCTCCATCCGGCCCATCGAGTAGAAGGACACGATCACCCGCCGCGCCGGGCCCACGCGGGCCCCGCTCGGCAGGGTGTCGGGCCGCGCCGCGGCCTTGTGCTCGAACGGCACCGGCGGGTACAGCCGCAGCGACTCCGACAGCGCCGCGTGCAGGTACACCAGCTGCTTCAGCTCGGCCGCCGTTCGGTGGCCCCCGCTGCCGGACGACGAGGGCGGGTGGGCCCGGAGCTCGGCGAGGATCTTGGCCTCCACGTCGGGGTGCTGCGTCAGCAGCCAGAAGAACCACGTCAGCGCGGAGCTCGTGGTGTCGCGGCCGGCCACCATGAGGTTGAAGGTCGTGTCGCGGAGGAACGCGTCGAACCCCGGGCCCACCTCGCTCTGGCACGCCAGGTATGACGTCACCAGGTCGTTGGCCCCTTCGTCGTCTCTATCATCCGCGCGCTGCCGGCGGCGGAGCGAGATGAACTCGGCGATGGACGCGTCGATCACCCGCCGCGCCGAGGCCATCTTCCTGGTGTGCCCGACGTTGAGCCACGACTGCAGCCTGAGCCACGGCACGGGCGCCACGTGGCGGTAGAACAGCACCTCCTCGACGGCGTCCATGGCGGCGGCAAACGGCACGTGCGGGAGGTCCGGCGCGACGCTCCCGGGGTCGACGCCGAACACGAACATGGCCGTGAGGTCGAACGTGAGGCGCACGAACACGTCCTGCAGGTCCACCGCCTCACGCGACGCGGAGACGCCGTCGAGCAGCGGCACGAGGCCGCCGCTGAGCTTGCGGGCGGCGCCGGCGGCCACGGCGGCGCGGAACCGCGGGTCGGAGAGAAGCGCGTGCGCCTTCCGCCGCTGGAACGCCCACGACTCGCCGTCGGCGTTGAAGATGCCGTCGCCGAGCACGTCGAAGAGCGCCGCGAACTCGGCGCCCTTGGGGTAGTTGCCGAAGTTGGAGGTGAACACGTGCGCCACGTTGCCCGGGTCCGCCGTGACCAGCACGTCCACGGGCGAGCCCCAGGGGCCCTTGATGACGTAGGACAGCCCCGCCGCGCCGAGGAACTCCGTCAGCCACTCGTGGATGCGCCCGGCGTTCTTGCTGATCGCGGGGAGCGCGCCGATCACCGGCCAGTTTGTTGGTAGCCCGTCACGCCGCTTCTTCAGGTGGTGCAATATCAGGAGGAAGCAGGCCAGGGACACCATGACCTCCGGGTACTTGCCCAGGAAGCGCCCAAGCCATGATACCACCTCCATTTCTTTGTTGCCTTCTTTTTGCTCAAGTGTCTTCATCGTGTGCTGATGACTTTGAGGGGCCTAATCGTCTTGCAGATAGTGTAGTTGCAAGATGGGTAGATGCTTGTGTGGTGTATATATAGCTAACTTGCGAGAGGGGTTTGGGTTTAGGTGTCAAGTGTGCAAGGGCCGGAGAAAAAGACAATTAGGCATTTTGTGCACGGCAAGCCATATTTGTTTTTTTTTTTTGAGAAAACATGAGGACCGGGTCACACAGATTATTACATTAAAAAGGTAGTAAGTATTGTAAAGGTAACAGGAAAAAAAAGGGAGCGAAAAACCCAGAGATATGTCCGGTCTTCTAGCCAGTGTTTTTTTTCCAACCCAACAACTATATGGAATTCAGCTTATGCTTGTTCTGTGTTGCAGGCGCGAAGCTGCCGTTTATGTTCACTACTGTGCTTCTTCCAATCCACTTGTCCCTTCAGCTCTAAGAAGTTAAAAGTACCCAGGTACATATAAGAAACTAGAATAGACCTAATTGGTGTACCCAAATGAATTAGATTCTTGTGATGAAGAGAGGCTGCCTAACTGCCCCAAAAATATGTTTATTACTTCAGCAGTATATATGACCTAGGTCTACCTAAGTCTCAAGTCACCAAGCAGAGATCAGACACTTTTACAAACTTTGTAATTTTTTTCTCGAACACACAAGAGAGCTACGTATCATTCCATTAAAAGACAAACTTTGTAATTCAGTGTTCTTGGGCAACCAATTGCTCGATGCAGTAGGAACCTGCGTACGCCACACAGCCGGAAGCATAATGTTAGTGAATATCGACAAAAACACCTTGATCGTGCAATAATCCTGAATACTTTTTTTGGGATTTACTTTGATCACCTACCAATCCGTGTTACAGACAAAAAGGTTGGCAACTTAGGATTGTGCTGCTCCAGTTAATTTCACTTCCACACACGCAAATATGAGGGCATATCAGGTCAAAATGTGTGGGGGCAAAGCAATGTTTTTCTTTTGAAGTGAAGAAACCTTTTGATTCGATGGGTAGCCCCAGGATCTGACGCTCAAGACCAGGTATTGAAAAGAAAATGGCCAACTAAATCTTAGGACTGACTATAAAATAGTTAGCTAAAAATCAAGTTGATTGCAGTTAGATTTTAGACAAATAGAAGAATGACACGTTGTAAGGACCAATAAGATTTTTTTTTGAATGATTTACGGAATAAATGCAGACACAAAGTGGCTGCAATTTTTGTCTGTTTCAGTACTGAAAATAAACAACTTGAGACTGGCATGACACAATGTGAGTTTCTCGGCCATTTCCTATACAAAAATGGCTTAATTACAAATACCATCTTATATCTTAATCGTAGTTTGATTTTTCACCCCATAAATCTTTTTGTTGTAAGAACCTACTCACCTCACCTAGGTGTATTTGAACTAACCCCCTGATATATGTGTTTTGTCAACTAGTCTGAACACTGACATCATGAACATGTGTATGCCATATGTGTACGCCCACGCACACACACATAACACCATGTCATCATTACGGCTCGATCTACACTTATTGATATATATATTCCTTATGCAACTCCTTTGTTTTCAGTTCTTTTCCGACAATGATAGGCTCATTTTTCAGTTTGGTGCACTCTGTCTTCGGAGCAGTTAGACCGTAAAGTAAAGCTCAATGCAAATTAGTTGACTCACTAGGAGGCATGTGTCCACGGTGATAATTTTCAGCCTAGATGACATTCAAGATGCAAATTGAGGGGCTATTTTAACCTTCACCGAGGTGGGATGGATGGGTTTTTGTAACAAATTGACTTATGGGATGAAAAATCAAACTAGAATTGAGATATGGGGTGTAACTTATAATTAAGCCTACAAAAATTAAAACCCAACATACTACGATCATATATGGGAAATTAATATGAAAAAATGGACAATTGAAAAAAAAGGGGAAGTTGCAAAAACGCAAATGAACTAACGAAAAGCAATGAAAACTTGTCCATAATCCCGTGCACACTAGCCTCTGAAAGACGAGAATGAGGGGCTCCAAGCATCTTAGTAGTAAACATCAAGAAGCGTATGCTTTGTTTATACACAAAGACGAAGATCAAACTGAAAAAAGAATACGTGCATTCACGTGACGTATTTCCATTCCATTCTTACGGAAACTGAAAAAAAAATGTGTCATTTTCAAGGAAACATGGCCAGAAAAGGGAGCTAGAAAAAAATGTGTCATTTCAAGGAAACTGCCGAGGTCATTTGCGGACGACAACGGGGAAGGCATGTGACGGACACAATTTCGAAGAGAGAAAATAACTGAAAACTGTTTAGGAGTTCCATAAATCTTTTATTCCATAAAAACTAAATGTTATGATATGGTGGGGCCACGTTTGTCATGTGTATGACAAGAGGTGGGATCGTTTGTCGTAGGCTGATACGATCCCAACTGATTCAGTTAGCTCATCGCCAAGCAAATTCCCGTGTGCTGTATGTCTAGCTAGTAGGTAGTAGCCACATAGTCAGGTCAGGTCCATACACAAAGTGATCTGAGGAAACAAGATCCATTGCTTCCATTTACAACACGATTAGGTATATGACACTGACACCGGTCACCATAATATATTGTTCCTACCGATCACCATAAGACAAACTACTCCAGGTTTTAAAAAATACTCTTGGTACAAGTTTATAATCGAAATTAACTATGATGTCCCATGCATCTTGTTGCAGTCTACACGAACAGGTATAACCTCACGTAAATAAAGTAAGTAAAGAGATGGTAAGAAAGCATCAAGCTGTCACCCTTCGCTTGAGTCTAACCATCATTCCGCTCTGCGTGTGGAGGATGACAGAACTCTGTGGCATCACGTCCTGTCCTTGGACCAGCTCGACCTTGAAGTTGTATATGACAGAAGCAGCCGTGATTTTCATGTTGCTGAGGCCGAGGTCCTTGCCGATGCAGCTTCTGGGCCCGGAGTTGAAGGACAGGAACTTGTAGCTCGGCTCATGCCGGAGGCGGCCACTCTTGGACACCCAACGCTCCGGTCTGAACTCCATGCAGTCCTTGCCCCATATCCCTTCTATCCTAGCCATGGCGTAGAGTGAGAAGATGATCCTTGTTCCCTTAGTTACCTTGGTGCCATTTGGTAGGATGTCATCGATGAGGGCTTCTTTCTCCTCAAATGGCGTCGCTGGGAAAAGCCTGAAAGTCCAATAGATAAAGACTCATATAGTGAGATGGTTGAGACAAGACTGAATTGTTAGTGACATAACCAGGAGACAAGTGGAGAAGGTTAAAGATGAGAGACCTTAGTGTCTCGAGGAGTGCAGCTTGGAGGTAAGTGGCAGATCGGAGTGTGTCACACTCGAAGACAGAGAGGTCTCCACACCAGGTGCTGCTCTGCAGGCTTGTGAGCTCCTCGACAATCCTTGCCTCGACATTTGGGTGTTTGCACATCATGTAGAAGAACCATGTGAGCGTGACGGCTATGAGGTCCTTCCCAGCGAAGATGAACCCAACTGCAGTGTCACGCAGGAACTGGGCCTTCTGCTGCTCGCTCATGCTAGGATCCATGGGCAATTTCGTGTACATTGACAGCACATCTCCCTGGCTTTTGTTGCTTTCTAGCACCTTTCTTTTGGCAATCTCCTGGTAGATGAACTGGTCAATCACCACCTTAGCATTGGCAAGCTTCTTCTCGCTCCCAACATTAAGCCACCTCAAGAGCTTCCACAGGCTTGATGGCACGATGTGTCTAAACAACACCGCTTCCTCTACTTCCTTTGTGGCGCGTCCAAACAAAGGCATCGGAGAAGATACTGATAGGCAGCCTAAGTCAGCCGCAAACACTGTAGAGTATGAGATATCGAGCGAGAACCTCATGAAGACATCCTCCAACTCGACTTCAAAGCCATGCTTGACCATGTAGTCAAGGTAGGGTAGCAAGACATTCCCGGCCTTCCTTGCAATGGTGGACAATGTATAAGACCGGAAGGTACGGGCAGCAAAGATGGCCATTGCTACGCGGCGCTGGTATTCCCAGGATTCAGAGTCTGCCACAAGGAGCCCATCACCTAAAACATCGAACATCTCAGCAAACTCACTGCCCTTTGGGTACTTGTTGAAGTGAACGTTGAAGCAGTGGTTGACAGTGGCAGGGTCACAAGTGACCAAGAAGTTCATGTTGAGGAACCATGGTCCAAAGACCATGAACGTGCACCCAGCCTCACGGAGCAGATCCACGACCCTGTCATGAATGTAGTGCAGACTGCCCACGAGGAAGGGAAGCATCCCAACAACAGGCCAGTTCACCGGGAGCGCACTCTTCTGGCATCGCCTGGTGAAGCGGAAAATGGAGATCCAGAAGAAGCAGATGGTGGCTAAAAAGACTTCAGGATAGGATTGAATGAAGCTCCAGAAGGTGCCCATGGCTGTGCAAGGCTGAGTTGCAGAGGGAAGAAGTGTTGGCAGCAACAAGCCTCGGCTTCACTCTTTGGCTTACAAATTTCATACGTATGGTTTCCGTGTACTAATATAAGAAACGGCCCATGTGAGTTTTCTTGTGGGGTTAGCCTCCTTAAGTTCCGGACTCATATCATTCATATGTCATAACACGATCGCTCAAGTCAGGAAATTATTACTTTATTGATCTTTTACCACAAGTATATTTGTTGGATATTTTATTTCTGATACATTATACTTCATTGCATATATTACAATATGCATTTATTAGCATAATGAACATATGCATCTAGGAAAGAGTATTTGGAACATTTGCTTATACTAGTAATCAACCAATTAAATCTCCTGTGCCTGAGCCTAATCTTATTTACATTGCTATTTACTGAAATTTGTAGTCTAACATATTGGTAAGACTAACAACACTACCTCTACTTATTGAATGTTGACTCCCATGCAAACACCCAAAAGGTGTGGGATTCCAGGATGGAGATGCAGAATTCCTCATGCAGATTTTGTGATGCTAGTATGTCCATCCATATGAGGGGATGCAATGTGCCTGTTTGAATGACACCAACACGGCTCAGTTTCCTAACCAGAGACACATTAGCTAAGAAAATACTGTTGGAGTGCATGATATAATGGCGTACATCGACAAGACATTATTGTGTCACTTGCGCCATCGTTGTGTCACTAAGGCTTATGTTGCTATTTTTTTTTTTGAAGGAATGGGCACAACCAATAAGCCATTGTTCCCTGCACGACCCCTCTGGTTAGCACTTAGCAGAATAGTAAGTAGTCAGTAACACGAGGCAGCATCTAGTGAAACAACAAAGAACTATGCTGTATATAAATGTCACAGATTTTCCACTATGAGACACTGCTAGTTGCCTCAACCTAACATTCCTAATTTCTGAAGAAGTAATGTGTTTCAAACAGTCCCCAAAAGTCCATATGCAGATCTAACAGGGGTATAAAGAATCCAAATTCCCATCAAATTTGCATCACAGCAGTGATAAATTAAGATATGCAATCACACACATCATATCACAGCAACAAATGAGCAAAGAAACAGATAAGAAAACATTTCTGCTTTAATTGCAAAAGTTTTCATAGCTTGTCACACCGCATATCGCGTTCTGAAGTAATAAACATACAACGAGAGACACAACTAGGTAACCTTCTGGAAGAAGGCGTCGATGCGACGCGTCCCACGTGGCAGCGGCTTTGCTTCTCCGCTCCCGCGGCCGCGGCCGCCACCGCCAGATCCGGAACCAGCAGTCGTGCGGGCGCGGGGAACCTCCTCATCGGCGGGCAAGCAGTCGAGGAGGAAATCGGCCGTGGGTCGGTGAGCGCGGGCGGCAGCCCGGACATGAGCGGCGCGCACCGCGCGCCGGCCACGCTGCGCCGCGGCCGAGTGCGCGCCGGCAACGAGGTTGCCGAGGAAGAGCTCGGTGGCGGCGGTGATCAGCATCGTCGCCTCGCTCGTCACCTTCTTGATGTCCCGGTCCACACGGATGATCCGCTTCACCCTCCCCAACGGCAGCGCCGGCTGCAACGACTCCCCTGCGGCCTCCTCCTCCACCCCGGCATTCTCTGGCTCCTCTCCATCCTGCCCTACTACCTCAGTGGGCATCTCTCTGACAACTTCCATTGGATCACTGGACTCTCCTTCGTCCTGCTCAATTGCATCGGCGGTCCCCTCTCCGATCTGCTCCATGCCCTCGGCGGTCTCCTCTCCGACCTGCTCCGTACCCACGGCGGTCTCCTCTCCGACCTGCTCCACTGCCTCGATGGGCTCGCCGGCGGTAGCCATGGCTAGGGTTCGGATCTGGATGTTTTGAGGTTGTGCGGTTCCGCCGCCGGATTCGCCCTTCTGATGGATTGGTAGTTTGGTACGACGAAATGGCGGGAAATCTGGGGATTTTTCCCGCGCGATTCCGCTTCGATACAGGAGGAGCCGTCTCGCACCAAATGTTTTTTCTTCCCACCAAGGCAAACTGGACAGCACGGGCTTAATGGGCCGGTATTGTCTGTATAAGACGTTGTTACCATGTATAAGCCCATAGTATATATGTTCACGTAAGCCCATTATTGTTTCGTCAGCGAGAATTTTTTATTAATAATATAATTATTATAATAAAAAAATTGTACTCAGCGTTCAGCGATGCCCACGGGCTCGTGGGTTAAGCGATGACGGGATGCTGATGTACGACGAACGTCAGACGTCGCCCCACGGCCAACACCCGGTAGGACCTTTGTCTTTTGGTAAATTGATGAATAAATTATTTTTTTTGCGAGGAATTGATGAATAAAATTGCGAAGAGTGCTTTCTCCTCGTGGTTAAACTATTCGTTGTTCGCTGTCGAATGATTAGCAATCTAGTTGACATTTTTATCGCTCACCTTAGACTTCAGTTTAACTAGCATATCCTCAGGTCGTGGCTTGAAATGGACATATCCAGACTTGAATTAAACCGCTATTTTTCTTATATATGTTTGGCTGGCTGTGCAACACAAGTGCAACCTAGTGTAGTGGAAAACTATGGGACCCCACTTTAATCTATTTTTGGGATAATGAAAATAGTTTCAGACTTTTGTATCATGTGTTTTTTTTAATTTCTAATTTGTCCCTGTGACTCTCATTACTTATAAAAGTGAAATGTGGATGTGAAATTAATGTGTTCTAAATGCAACGTAAAAGTAGAATTGAACTACAATATTTTTGTGGCAATGTGGGTCGATCTTGGAGCAGTAGTACTGCCATTGGTATTCATAAAGCTCATGCTGATTAGGAGCCAACACAATATTCAAGGGTTGTTCGTTTCTATGGGCTAAGAGCATCTCTAAAAGCTCCCTAAAAAATTGACATCAAAATTATGTTTTTAGGAGCAGCCTAAAAATCAATAGGGAGAAGTTTTCTTCTCTCCTCTAATAGTTCTTCCTAAAAATAGATTAGAAAATTTTTTAATTGGGTCACATCAACATCTAACACTTCTAAATATAAGTATTAGAGTCCCCAATTTTTTCCTCGTTTCTAGCTACAAATAAGAAGAATTTAGGGAGAGAATAAATCTGTAAGTTGTTTAGGGGAGCTGTTAGAGATGTTTTTTTAGACTAAACCCCATTAATTGATTTAGTGAGAGTTTTTGAAGAGCTTTTGGAGATACTCTAAAGGGCTAAAATTAAACTTTAGTCCAAATTTTAGCTCTAGCAAAACGAACAGGATGGCTAAAATTAGAGTTAAACTTTAGTTTTAGAGAAGAAAAAGGGCTTGTCGAGATTTATTCTCGACACTAGACATAGGGTAGTTCATCTATGAGGATTTATATGTAGGATGGGGGTATGTACAAGATCGAGAGACGATGATAACATAAGACGCGGATTTATACAGAATCGGGCCCTCTCAATGAGAGTAATAACCCTATGTCTTGTGTTATGTGATATTTATATTAATATGTCTAGATTATAGATCTAGACGAGGAGGGTAGACCTATACGATGACGTCTAGTTCTGTCTCATTGAGCGATGCCCCTTGAGGGAGGCCTCTGTCCCACCTTATATATCCGGGGAAACAGGGTTACATGACAGAGTCCTAGTCAGTGTACTGTACATATCCAAGTAGGAGTCTATTTTATTTTCCTTATCTATGAGGTACCCTGATGGTATGTATCATCGACTAGCCCCCGAGAGTCTTGCAAGCTGGATGAAAATCTTTAGTAGCTTCCCGACTAGTTTGTGCCATGTAGAATGCTTTAGCTTTATATTAGCGAGCTTGTGAGGGTCTCAAAGATCAATACGTCTTTAAGAAATCCACTAATGCACCGAATAGGTGCACCTAATTAGGTGTAACTCCTGACTCTTGTATTATTTGAAAACTACAAATAATGCAAGAGTCCAAATCAAGAATAGTTGTGTTGGCTCTCTTTAAGGAAAAATCACTCAAATCATCAAATTCAAGTGATAAATAACTCACTAGAGTAATGTCAATCACTACCGAGTGATATATAATTTAGACGAGTGACTTCAATCACTGCTGAGTGATTGATGACTCAAACCAATGACATTAATCATTGCCAAGTGCTATATAATATATTCGGGTGACATCAATCACAACCGACTGATATTAAGTTCATGGGTGATTTCAATCACAACTGAGTGAACATGATCTTATGACATCAATCATAGCCAAGTACTAAGTTACCATGACTTTAATTATGATTAAGTAACCTTTTCTTAAGAATATTAATCATTTATATTTTTGAGCTTTATTTTCACTATTATAGACTGACTTCAATCAGCCGAGTGATGCTTGTTATTTCGCGTATATGACCATCAAGTCATAGCGATATGATCATCAAATCATGCTTTGAATGATTATGACATCAACCATTTTTGATAGAAAAATTTATCTGTATGACACTGTGTTTTTAAAAAAATTGTCTGTAGGACATTAGGCAGTGTTCTATGGACAAAAAAACATGAACCCAGTGTCCTGTAGACAAATGACTCTTTTTGATAATGCACTTCTTTTCAAAGAAGCATATATTAACCGAGTGACCATCAAGCCACCGTTATATGATCATCAAATCATATATTTTTATATATTATGGCATCAACCATAAATTTGATAGAAAGTGCTTCTCTTCAAAGAAGCTCCCGAGACAATTGCCATTATGAGTGGCAGCCGCGCTCAACTCAGAATATCATGTCCGAGTGGCAGCGTCACTTAACTCAAGACGATAAGGTCGAGTGAAGAATTGAACGTGCATCTAGGCCCCTAATTTTATTTTGGTGATTGGCGTCAATACAATTAAGAACGGACTAATATGTTATTAAGCATGTGTATAGATAACATTTCAAAGTTTGGTCAAAAAAATGCATAAAAGCAAAAAGGAGAAAAGAAGATGACAAAGTGCTTCAAAGATAAAATTTAAAATATGCTCAAAAATAAAGTTCATGAAGTTTTTATTTTATCTTGAGTATAGAAAGGCTGTAATATCAAGAGGGACACAAGAGTTCAAAGCAAAAATGGTCCAAGTGCCTAAAAACCTTTTTCTAGAGCTTTTTCATCGGACTTGTCTGATGCGTCGGACAAGTCCATCGGACTCCAGTAGCATTGCCACTCTGAGCCGTCGGACATGTCCGACGGTCATCGGACTTGTCCGATGACCTGAGAAAAGTCCAACGTGTCGGACATCTCCATCGGATTTCAGTTCCTCTTCCACCTTGTGTCATCGGACATGTCCGATGATCCATCGGACTTGTCCGATGAAACAGACTTGTTCGAGGCATTAGGCATGTCCATCGGACTCCAGTAACCGTGCCACTTTGATTCATCGGACTTGTCCGATGCAGATCTGAGAAATATCCCCTCAAACGGCTCTTTTTCTCCATAGGCTATAAATAGGACCCCATCTCGCCCCTTAGCCGATTGGTCACTCATTCCACCCAAAAACACTCTCAAACTCACTTTGCTCTCCCTAACTCTCCTCCCTTGCTTCCACTCTTGATTTGTAAAGGGATTGAGAGAAGATGGAAGAGCTCCATCACTTCCAAGCTTCCATCCTCTTGAGCACTTGGTTCATCCTCACCGCCGATAACTCTTGTGTTTATTACTCTTGGGGATTCATCCCCTAGACGGCTAGAGGTGCTCGTTGAGCTCCCAACTCATGTGGTGACGCCTCGAGAAGTTTGTATTGACCCCTCCTGTCGGCGTTTAGATCACCAACCAGTAGAATTTGTTCACAGGAGTGCGCGCTTCGAGTTCGGCGATGGCTAAGCATGAGGACACGGGGGATTATACTGATTTGGGGAAGCCCCCTACATCATCATTAGGCGTGTCATCGCACGATGGCAGCGCAGCGTGCCTTGCCACGCCTGCTACCGTCAGCGGACGCTGGTGCAGATGAGGGGGGTAGGTATCTGGAGGGATTTGACTACTTGATACTGTGTACATGTAGTGGGCATGGCCTTTAAGGCCGGGTGGTTGGCGGTTGTTGATCGTTGGCTCGCTCGACCCCCTCCGTCGGGGGTTGTTGTGTCGGGTTGCGCCTGTCCAGACCCGCATGGAGTTAGAATCTGTCCTGTTTGGACGATGCAATCGAACTTCTCCACTCCGCCACTCCCGGCTTGGTCAGGGTTCCCTCATCCCGTCCTGCCCAGACTCGGGTCCCACCGATGGGAGTTGATGGAGGTGGAGTTTGTCTAACGATTATGGGGGGAGGGGGTGGTGGGGGACCCATACTGTTGTCATGACAGTAGCGGCAGCGGAGCGTCCCCCCCCACCCCGGAATGGATACGCTCGGGCGAGTGGCTGAGTCATCTGTTTGGAAGGGCGAGCCGCGCTCGGGATCTGTCGAGCAGGGCGTGACCGGCCCTTATGGAGGGGTCGAGCGGGGCGTGACCGGCACTCGACAACTCGGGTGTCGAGCGAGTTTGGGTAGTGGCGCGGCTTTCACGGCTAGGGCCTGACTGTCACGGGAATGCTCCCCGTGGGGGCCCATGCCTGTGGTGCCTTGGCGGCAATCCATGGGCCCTTTTGGGTGTTATGCGTGTGAGCCCTTAGGAGGTGCCACGTGGCACCCCGATCTTTACCCTCGACACCTCCTTTGTGAAGTTGTTAGTGGAACACCGAGTTTGATCTTTGTGATCACTTGGAGAGGTTTAGGGTTAAAAGAGACCCGGTCCTTTGTGGATCCCTCAACGGAGACGTAGGCTTTTTTGTGGAAGTCAACGCATTTAAGTTTTATTATTAAGTCATTTTTAGGGATAATTGCCTATTCACCCCCCCCTCTAGGCACTTTCAAGAAGGCAGTCAAGGTTGTTGTAGCTGCTGACCGCTGATGAAGTAGGAATCACTCAAAGTCATGATAACCGAGTGACACCGATGGTCTAATATGTGGTCGACCGACGGCGGCGGTCAGTCGTGATGTGAAAGACCGATGGTGGCAGTCGGAGCTGGTGTAGCCGACCGATGAAGGCAGTCGGAAGTGAAAACCGACCGATGAAGATAGTCAACGCTAGCATGGCTGACCGATGAAAGCGGTGGAAACTAGCATGACCGACCGATGAAGGCGATCAGAGCTGTAAGCCGACCGATGAAGGCGAGAAAATCACTCTGTGCTGAGTGGTGTATCCGCCTATCCGTCATAAATCTTTCTGATAATAAAAAAAATTAGAATAATTAGTTATAATTAACATTGTTTGCTTGATAACTTATATAAACAAATTAGTCGACTGAAAAGTCAAGTCTGTATCCATTTTTCTCCTATAAGTAGACCGACTGGCGCATAGCCGTGTATTCGCGCGTTAGCAACCAGACTGATCCACCGTAGGATACTTAGGATAAAATATAAAGAGCTTGGGGCTCGATCTGCCATAACAATATCGGTCATAAGTTATTCTTACGTAGCAATCAGAACCAGTCGACACATGACCTCTTGCAACTTTGACTCTGGGTTTAGTATAATGGCAGTCTGTTGTATAGCAAAGAAGTTTTATGCCTTAGTTGCTTGTTGGCATAAGACCAAAAATAAGACCAAATCGTAAATAAAATGCAACGTATCGGTCGAGGCTGAAGCCAAATAAGTGTGAAACTAGAATAGACGACATGAGTCATATGATGTCAGGACTGAAGCACTACTGAAAGGTCACCGATTGACATATGTACTACTAGATTCACAAAAAAGTGGGAGAACACGTGTATAGACATATAAATAGCCCCTCTGACTTGATTGTTTAATGCGAAGAATTAAAGAACCGAATTAATACAAAGATGAATAAAGCCATAAAAGAGCACTCATTAAAAAACCCAACTTTACTCATCAAAGAACCTACGACATTCTGCTAAGAAAACAGAGATAAGCGGCCGTGAGAAAAAGGTATGAAAGACATGAGCCCAAAATCTCAAAAATAAATCTAGAAAGTATAAAAATACTTAGCTTTGATATTTGACGAGTCGAAGATGAGCCCCCAAGCGTGCTAATGTGGTTGGTGACTGGTCGAACGTCGAAGTCGAGCCATCATGTTACCGGAACATTGAAGCTCAGAGTGGTTAGCTTGTGTCGTTAAATAGTCAAGTATCAAGTCGTCAAGTGGCTGACCGACACGCCAAACTGTTAAGTTGTCGAAGGCGTCGCCGATTAACCGAGTGGGTAAAAACCCAAAACACCAAGTCATTGACGACATCGCTGAGTAGCTCTATCGAGTCGTCGTGGTGCAGCGATGTCACTGAGTGGTCGAGTCGAGGTGATGTCGCCGAGTGACCGAGTCGCAGCGATGTTGCCGATGCGCTGAGTCGTCGCATATTGTATGATCTTCATGCCGAGTGACCGAACGACCGAAGAACTAAGTTATCACATGCATCGCCAAGTGCCGACGATGTTGATCAGCGGCCAAGTCACGGCGATGTTGCCGAAGTCATAAAGTCGTGACGATGTTGCCGAGTGACGCAGTCATCGGGTCGTCGTCGAGTGGCCAAGTGGCCGAAACACCAAGACATCAAGTTGTCAAAGGCGTCGCCGTGTAGCCTCCGGGCAAGTTCGTATGGCCGTCAAGCGGTCGAGCCATCGAGTCACAGCGATGTCATCGAGTCGTTGAAGGCGTCATGTCACGGCGATGTTGTCAAAAGGCTGAGTCAATGTCGTTGAGTCACGGCAATATTGCCGAGTGACCGACCGTCGAGTCGCGGCGACGTTGACCAAACACCATAACGACGAAGTCATACTATGTGAGAGCTGGCCTCCAGCAGTTCACGTACATACAAATAAAAGTATTACGTGATTAGTAGTCTACTAATCAATTTGATTAGTATTTATGAAATAAAATAATATGACACAAATAAAGAATAGGAAAGTAACTTTCTTGTTGCTACGGTACCTGTACTTCCGAGTCGCTCTTGGCCTCGTGTGACTCTTGTTGACGAGTAGGACTTGGTCTCCCGTGGACTACTTGTTGCTTTAGGAAGTCAAGATCGATTCTGAACTAAATTGACGAGTCGGCGATTTGCTAGCGAGGAAATCTAGCATAATGCAGTAGCACCGCTGCCGTTCATGTACCGGACAAGACGACTGGACCCGTGGATAATCATGCATATTCATGATCTCTCGTGGGCGCTGAAGAGCAATGAACATGTCTGGTCCTGTGGACGAGTCGCCGAATTGCTGAGGAGCTAACAAGGCTGGTCGACGAGTGCTCGGGCTCGTTATGAGCTGGAAAACAATGATATTCCGCTTTGTCGTGATGTCGGCGAGTCGCGCAGTAGAAATCTGCTTCTACTCCAATCGAGCTTGCTTGTTGATGAATCTTCATGAAGAAAATTGGCCATCGATTTCCGACGAACTGATCTCAATGCGAGCCTTGTCAAACGATGCTTCAACGCCGGTTTGCTCGCGATCAGATCTTGATATAGATTGAGGCCATCGAACTCGACATGCCGACATTCGCATTGTCCCCTTCCTGGTACGCCAACTGTCGAGATTTATTCTTGACACTAGACATAGGATAGTTCATCTATGAGGATTTATATGTAGGATGGGGGTATATGTGAGATCGAGAGACGATGGTAACACAAGACGCCGATTTATACAGGTTCGGGCCTTCTCAATAAGAGTAATAACCCTACATCCTGTGTTCTATGATATTTGTATTGATATGTCTAGATCATAGATCTAGACGAGGAGGATAAACCTAGACGATGACGTCTAGTTATGTCTCATTGAGCAATGCTCCTTGAGAGAGGCCCTTGTCCCGCCTTATTTATCCAGATGACAGAGTTACATGACGAAATCCTAGTCGGTCTATTATACATATCCAAGCAGGAGTCTACTTTACTTTTGTTATCTGTGAGGTACCCCGATGATATGTATCATCAACAGGGCTAAAAGGAGGGCTAAAGCCCTCCAAAAAATACTAACGTTTAGCTTTCAAATTTTAAAAACTAAACCTTAGCTCCTAATGAAAACAAACACCCTTATAATTGTTGATGAAATAGTCATACGATTCAAGCGATTTAACTTTGTTTCTGCAAACGACGCGTTTGATGGAATGTGGTGGTTACATCATGTTCGTTTCATTCCTTTTCTTAAAAAAAAAAGAAAGTTAACTGTTTTAAATACTCATGATGGTAAGTAGTACTAAGGGTGTGTTTGACTGAATTGTAGTTGTGAGAAAAAGCTATTATGGGTTTGGCTGTAAGAAAAACTGTTGTGAACTATCAATTATATGAAAAGCCGAAAGCCGTTTGATTGACTAGTTGTGACTTTTGTAAGAGCTGTCAAGTAGACCCCATATGTCATCCGTATTACTCACCACTCATCTATCTTCTTCTCTTACTAACAAGTGGACCCTCCTCGTCAGCTCTTCTTCCTCTCATGGATCTCTCTCTCTCTTTTGCCCTGACACGAGCTTGGTGCCGCCACATCCTCTATCACCCCCCCCCACGCGAGTCTGGCGCCACCGCCTCCTCGTGGCCCTCCGCCTTCCCCACGTGAGCCCGACATAGCCACCTCCTTCTCCCTTTGCGCTCGAGTTCATCGGCAGCTACAATGCTCGTCTTGGTCAGATCCAATGGAGAGGGGGAGGGGGGAGGAAAGGAGCACAATTGATGAGGACGGGCGTCGGGCCACCGACGAGGCACAGAGGGGCGCCTAGCAACCGACGAGAAGAGAGGTGAGGCCTCCGAAGAGGAGGATGGCCATCGCTCGGTCTCTATTCACACAACGGGCAGGGAAAAAGAAGAAGGATGAAACTGGTAAGTTCATAACTAATGATAGCGGATAATTTTGTTTTAGATGATAGAGGATAATTTTCATGAAAGGTTAAAAGTCACGGCTAGAGAAAGAAATAAAAAAGATGTTGTGAGAAATGAACTAGAGAAAAGTTGTTTTTTCTCAGAGCATAGGGGAGAAATAAACTAACCCTTCAGTTTGACTTCTGAGTTTTTTAGAAGCAAAAGCACCTAAAAAACTAAACTAAATACACTCTAAGAAGTGTTCTCTGCAAGGTCAGCTTATCTGTGTGGATAAAACAATTTACACTAGTCAACGTTAATAAAAAAAATGTCTAGAGAAAGTAGTTATCAGCTAATAGTGCTTAGACGGTGTGAATGTGCGGTCGACGTGTATCTTGCCGTGTCAGCGCTGCTGTCCGGCACCTTTTCGTTCAAGGCGCTATGCTGTTTCATATCCACGTGTTAAATGTGTTCTTGATTTTCTTTAGCCTTAATTGCAGATACCACCCCATATCTCAAATGTAGTTTGATCCCCCCCCCCCCCCCCCCCCCAAATGTCCTTATGTTGCAGCAACCCACCCACCTCAAGGGCAACAGGCCGAAACACACCCACAGCGCACGCGAGTTTTCCAGCTGGGCCAAAGTTTGCTACCGTGGAACGTGGGCGCATGCATCTCGTGTACAGTCAGCCGAGTTAGGCCGGAGCAAGGTTTTCCCGTTGTGATTCTCAATTAACAGCAACCGCACGCTAGTTTTGACTCCAACTCCAGCCACGCTAGAACAGGAACCGCACGCTAGTTTTGCGCGAGAAGAAAGAGAACGTTACGACAGCGGCGGCCGTCAGGCGTCCTGCAACTGGCAGGAGGTAATCGCCGGGATCATCATTCTGTGAACAGTCAAGCGTCCTGGCCTGGAACATGAGTGCGCTCAGTCAAGGTGCGTAGGAAGGCATACATACTCCCTCAAGTTCAAAGTGGCCCGTTGTGAAACAATCTCTTGCTTCTCTGAATGGCGACACCACCAAGCGCTTCAGCAAAACTAGCTGCATTCAGAACACTCACCTATGTAATCCTGCACGCAAAGCTGAAGATGCAAAAGCTGCAATTTAATCTTGTGCTTTCTGAATAGAAGCTACTAATCTCAGATAAAATAGATGGTGATCCTATGCAGTTCTAGTGCTGCTTTGACATATCGAGAAATCCAAGTAACAGCAGACCTGCTTCACGTTTTCAGAAATCCAAGCAAGAACAAAACAAACATGGGGATTATATATTTGAGACTTGAGAGTGCACCTTAGCTGAGGTCATAATCTTCTTTTACCTCCGTCGGTCAGACCTACTTCTAACGCCGACGAGGCCTGGGCCCTTGTTCCTTTCCCTCCGCCACCAGATACGTCATACGTCAGTCGTCAGCCGAGAAGACGACTGCCTCATGTGCGACTCGGTCCATGAGCAAGATGCGTCTCGGTTCGGGGAGCAACCATGCATGCATGTGAAGGGTGAATCCGGGTCTGACTGTACACACGGCTTACATCCAGGTGGTAGTTTTCAGCGCAGGTGGCAATGCATGTCCGCAGCAGGGGGGTGTTTTAGCCTGCAACTCTACGGATGGGTGGGTTTCTGCCACAAATAAGTTTTTGTGGTGGAAAATCAAACTATAAGTGAAATATAGGGTGGAATTTGCAATTAAGCCTTTTCTTTACCAAATAGCATGAAACACAAAGCCATAAGTTGGCTTATATAGGTTAAAAAAGAAAATCCGTATTTTTTAGATTATAAGAAAGAAACATATATAATCTTAGACTTTACCTCTTTGGAGGTTATGGCCGCCTTATTACACCGATCATGCAGCTCTTCCGTCTGCATATGGCACAAAAAAAGACTAAACCAAACAAAAGAAAATCCATATATAGATTTTCTTTCAATATTGACAATGCTATATTCATCTTGAGACGTCGGAGAAGTCGATCAGATGTCAGAACTAATCAGATAAACCGTCATATACCTACATAAAGAATAACAGAGACCACTAGCAAATGAACAGTGAATATTATCAATTTTGATTTTTCTACAATATATATACACATGTAATTTCCGGGAAGTGTCGTCAGAACGACAGGTTTGTGCACTATCTGCTTGTTCATAATGCATATATGCATGCGGAATCTGTATTAGTCCAGTGACTGGACTTTGTGGACTCCAGTCAACTCATTTGGCGGCGAGTGTGAAGCTGGGATTGTACTTGCACGGGCATCGTGGACCGGTTCGGTCAGTGTGCTAGTCTGCTAGAGCCTAGAGATTAGCTACTTACGATGAGACCAGTGGGTGGTGACAATCTTACCATTATTTCAGACGTCACATTATTAACGGTATGTTCTAGTTCTAGAATTTAGTTTGGCGGGTTCATCGATGAACGCGGAAGTCGGAAGCACGGCGTTGCATTTCTAACTCGTGGTTAAAACTATTTTGCGTCGCTGTCTCAATAACGATTTTGGCGAATGGTTGGCCATACGTGTGTAAGGTTGATAGAAGTTTTTCTAGCACGCCATAAATTCATCGGTTTAAACTAATATATCCTCTGGTTGTGATTTGACATGGGACATCAGATCAGATTCGACGTAAAAGTTATATGTACTTATGCTTGTTGATTGTGCAACATACAAGCAACCTAGCAAGAAAACTTGGGGGCCTTTTACTTCTTAGCATTTTCTATTATCCCAGGTTAGGTAAGGAACTAAACACATTATACGCATGTGAAATTTCCTGTGTTACAAGTTGGGATTGAAGTCATTGAACATTGAACTTTTCCCTGAATACAACCTTACACACGTATGGTTAATTGGGATGGTGATATGTTGCAATACAATAACACAAAACTTATTTTTTTTTGTCATGGCACAAATAATTCCCTTCTCGTGTAGCCGTGTCTACCTGATGAACAAGTGAACTGGATTATGCTTGCTACAAATTTGGGTCGTTCCTAAATGATTAAAAAATCATGGAATTAATTCCATCGTTCCTTTGGTAAAGCAACGCCGATGAAATAACGGTAATATAACTGTCGATTGGAATCAGGGGATTAGTTTACCGTCCACTATATTTATATATTGCTATTCAACAAATTTTAGTTATTCTTCCAATCTTCTGTTTTCTTATTTTCAAATGTTGCACGGGTTCTGAATGCTATGTAATGGACGATGATTATAGTACTAATGTATACTTATACACAAGATCGGTGGCCGCGTGGAACGATTTTGACGAAGAAAGCGTTAATTTATTGACTTCGAGCTAACAATGCTTGGACGGTGCGAATGTGCAATGATGTAGCTAAGCACCATCGTATTAATAAATCGAAGATTTATTTGGCCAAATCTGCATAATCTATATATATCTATAGTACTCCTACATGTAGTACCGCAAATCAAACACTAAATGAAGCAGCTTACTAGCAGTTGCATGGCGTCAGCTACTGGCCGGCCTTTTGTGGAGCAGTTCATTCCGGACAGTGTCAAAGTTTTCATATTCGTGTCTCGCCGAAGGCTACACGGTTACTGCTTAATATAGCAATCAAGTTCCTATTTATAACAGTGATAGTTTAATTTTTCATTCTCAATAAATGACATTCCACATAGATAAAATTGATGATGTGACATAAATTTACAAGAAGAGACGACAGTTTTCATGAGAATATAACTACATGTACGTGGTTACAAAAACTTTGAAACTAGAATGAACTCCATTAATAGTACTTGAGTTTCCTCTCTACACATTTATCAAATCTCATTGATCATTTAGATAGACCATTTACACTAACATATAGTAAAATAGTAAAATAAAATTTTATATTGAGAGGTTTAGTTTTATTTATCAAATAAAAAATTATGAGATGACATAGCATTTTTTAAATTCATAAAATTAAATCATACATTGAGAATGGCCTTAGAGAAGTAATGGTGTTTAGAGTAGACCAGTGTGGGAAGTCGGAGTTTAAAAACGAAAGAAGTACGTGTCCAGTCACCTTCGCGAAAAAACAATTCCTTGTGGTCTATTGAGCTATAACCGTTATCAAGTATGGCCAGTGATCGTGTGAGAAACAGTAGCTGTGGGTAAGAAACAGTCAATTCATGTTGTCAGCTATTTTATTTGTTTTAAAATAATTGACGCTTTAGCTCTACACATAGAGACTAAAAAGAGGTAGAAAAAGTGGACACATAAGAAACAAATAGATGAGAGATAGAAATATATTAAAAAAACAAAAGGTACATTAAAGTGTGAATAATAATTATTTTGAAAAAACTAGAGATGACAAAAGTGATAAGTAAATTGGGACGGTTGGGGTATCCAGGTTACGCCAAACAGAATAAAAAGCTATAATCTGTAAAATATGGCACACTGAATACTAGCCTGTAGCATAAATCAAACGCTAAAATTCAGCAGTTCTCACTACTATAAAAACGATTTTCAGCAACAAAAGACATGTGATCATTAGTGATGGACATTTTAAAAACCGTTACTAAACTGATCACAGTAGTCAAGTCTATTACTATTTTGCTTGACGGATAACACTGTTCATGGCATTAGTGGCGGACATTGATAATGTTAGTGTGTACGTCGCTATAAATGACTCGATTGTAACCATATGATCTATATTACACGGTTCAGATGAAATAACCGTATGAATAAATATTACTTCCTCAACCGTAACTCTCTCATCCACCCACACAAGTCTCTCTCTCTCTCTCTCACGCGCAGCCCATCCTCCTTAGCACCCTTTACTCCCCGATGGCCTCCCTCCCCCTCCACGCTCTCCTCGGCAGCCCTTGAGGCTCCTCCTTCCACCACGGTCTCCCTCCCCCTCCTCACCAGATCCGGTGATGATGGCCTCGGGCTCGCCAGATTTGGCGGCAGCGGCCTCGGCCTCCTCCCCTCCCCCTCGGGTGGCCTCCACCAGTCCCCCTCCAGCGATGGCCTCCTCTCCAACCTATCTGACGGCAACCTCCTCTCCTTCTTTTTTAGTATTTGTTCCGAATGATTTTTAGTAGCGGCTCAAATGATTTTTAGTAGTGGGCATCTATCCGCTGCTAACTTTTTTTTGGTTTTTTTATTAAATTACTAAGTGGCAGGTATTCGCCTGTCACTAATTTGACAACTAAACAGTAATAATTATTTGGGTGAACTCTTTTTTTTTGTCACAAATGTCGCATATGACCCGTTATTGAAAGTCGTTTTTATGTAGGGTCCTGACTGAGAATATTCTTGAACGACGGAAGTAACCACACGCACCAGGAATTGGTGCCAAGAAATTACTGTACCAAACTAGTAGCATAGCGACATTTTTCTTTTAAAAGAGACATGAGCTTTACCATTCGTTAAAAAAGAGGAGAAAATATTGATATCCTAAATTTATAAGAATTAACTCTGCCAGGACCACGGCTCGGTCATAACCAAAAGTGAAACCAAAAGCAACAAAGTCCAAAAATAGAAAACATAGCACAACACTATATTCATCACGAGGCGCACCGCCATGGAAGCCACCTGTAAAAATGGAAAAAATAAATTTGGTGTGGCCGGGTCGTAAACCTTAGCTAGTGCGACCCGGCCTGGATTGCCGATGCATAGACACCACTGGGAATCCAACGGAACAGCCATCTGGTGATCAAACGCATCATTGAAGCGCGGCTGTCTTCGAGCGGTGATTTGGTGAATCAACACGAGCCAAAAACTAGAACAAGATCGAGCCGAAGTGCTCCTCTGCATGCATGATGTCGACGAGTACACGGACCTCATCCTCCTCATGCCTGGTGTCGGTGTTTAGGTCATCGGTGAGTAGAATTTATTTCAGAGGTGCGCATTTCGGTTTCGACAATGACTATGCAAGAGGACACAAGGGTTAGATTGATTCGGAGAAGCCCCCTACGTCCAATTCTTGTATCTGCTCGTGTTACTTGCACTGAGGGTTACAATGATTGCTTGTCTTAGTTTCTTCTTGTTGTTGTGTGTTTCGTGGTCCCTAGAGATGAGATAGGCCTCCCCTTTTATACTTCAAGGGAGCCGGACTCATTTACACACACACACACACACACACACACACACACGGCTCGGACTCATTTACACACACACACACACACACACGGCTCGGACTCATTTACACACACACACACACACACAGAGAGAGAGAGAGAGAGAGAGAGAGAGAGAGAGAGAGAGAGATCTACACGTAGGGAGTTGGTGAAGCCGTGCTGAGGAAGATGAGGACTTTGGTCGGTGGCGTAGCCTTCAGTCTTTGCGGGCCCCATCGTCCTGGTCTTGCGTTAGAGAGCACTGTGTCCGGACGTGCCCCCATTTTCTGCCGCTAGGTCGAGCTCCCTTGTTCCTATAGACGGCGTGTTTCGCCATACATGGGGTAGTGTAGTATGGGCGTTGTCATGTTGCCCAGGCAAGGTTCAATCTACCTGTCCATCAGACCGTCCTGCATCAACGCTATTAGGGGTCTTATCGGGTGATAGCAGTACAGAGAGTCTCCCCACTCCTGCCATTGTCAGCGGGCGCTGGTGATGATGAGAGGAGCAGGTATCAGAGTGATTGGACTCCTTGATACTATTCGTTCGGGCTGGGTTCGGCATTTAAGGCGGAACGGCTAGTAGTTGTTGACCATCGCCCCGCTCGACCCCCTCGTCGGGGGTCGACACGTCTGGTTGTGATTGTTCAGGCCCGCTAGGAGTTGGGATCCATCCTGTCCTAGCGGAGCAATCGAGTTTCTCCACCCCGCCATTCTCGGTTCAGTCAGTGATTCGCCAGGTTGTCCTATCTTAGTACGGGTCCCACTGATGGGAGTCGACGGAGGCAGAGCTTATCCGGGGGTCCTAGGACCCGCTCACTGTTGTTGTGCCCCCGGTGAAGGTGGACCGTTTATCCTTATCTTGGAGATAATGGGACTGGACAAGCGGTCGAGTCAGCATCTCAGAGGACGAGTTACATCCTAGCCCCGGCGGGTGGACCAGTTTCACCTCGACCCCTCGGAGGGGTCGAGCGAGACATTGCAAGCCCTCGATCTCGAGTGAGGGTCGGGCAGACCGGTTTCAGCCCTCGACTCCCGGAGGGTCGAATGAATCGGGAGTGGCACGGCCTTTGCTCCCGAGACTCGACTGGCGCGGGAATTCCTTTCACGGGGCCCTCGCGGGTGACACCTCAGTGGTGCTTCGGTGGATCTGTTGTTTTGGATGTTGATGGGCCTCCGAGGGGTGCCACGTGACGCCCCTGGTTTCTGCCCCCGACACCTGGCGACTGCCACTACCACAGAATAGGCTCTTAGCGGCGGTTGAATAGCAACTGTAGCGGTGGATATCAGATCCGTCACTACCATATTTCACAGCTAAAAATCAGTGATTTGTAGCAGCGGATATGAACAAACCACCATAAAAAAAATGGGACTGTTTGGTGGAGAAAGGAAGAGAGGCGGCGGTTGTTTGGTGGTGCGGGAGAGAGGGGGAGAGAGAGAGAGGGGAGGGCGATGTAGGGTTAGGGTTGCTTCGGGTGTTTATATGTAACTGAGCCGTGGGGGTGGGCTGGGTTGAAGTAGCGACGGATGACTAAGTGGGTCGCCGCTACAAATAGGATTATATTTGTAGCGGCGGGTAATTTTTGAGCCGCCGTTTTTGTAATTTGGCCCGCGCCCCTATTGAGACTTTTTCTGGTAGTGTGCTTCTTCCTCCTACCCGGGTGCCGTCTTGAAGCCAAAGGCCTGGTGGTCGATAGACAATCTCACCATCTCAACTAGCGGTCGCATCCTAACAACAGCGAGGTAGGATGTCAAGAATGGATGCGGCATGACCTATGACAGCGAAGGCCTTGCCGAGTATGCAACATCCTCGTCCATCAGTTAAGCCGTGGTGGTGCTTGTCGACAGTCGACCTCAGATCCTTCATCGTACTCCCGGCTTGATTTGTTGGTTGGCTCGGAGCCTTAGAGATTGGTTGAATCGATGCTAGCAGAGAGAACAAACAGAGGGCGAGCTGCTTTGAGATTTCTTGTGCAAGACATGTGGCCACAAAGCGCAATCCATGCATGGCTGCACCAGCTCAGGTTTACGACCCGGCCGCACCAAATTGTTTTTCTAAAAATGAACTATCCTTATCATTGAATGTTCTTCTATTCCATTCCTTCCAAACATGTCATAAAAAATATAGAAGAGATTTTCTCAGAGCTATTGAAATTTGTTCGGTCCCTTATTTGGCATCACAAAAAAGTCTTTATTCATATATACTATCATATCATGTTATAATTTATTATAGCCTTGTATACCATCCATGCTACTTTTCTTATTTTTAATATACCAATATATTTTTCTATACCTTTTTCTCTGTGTACACATCCGGAAGTATGCAGGGTGAGAAGCGGATAGCCTGGTGATTGGAGCACATGGTTCGCTTTCAACCCACGCGCCGTTCGAGCCTTAGGATCGACGACGTGTCTCACCGGAGCATTATGGTTTTAGAATGAATCCTGTCACGTATCGAACCACAAGTGTGATGTTTCCGTCATGCACCGGTTTCATTTCATTAATCTTTGTAATAAGGACGTGGTCTTCAATGATATTATGTGTCATTACTCATTAAGGTCTATAGGTAGTGTGAGTTGTGACTGTATGTGGTCTTTAATACTGGGTGTGAGGGAGTGTGTACACATACGAATCGATACTACAGGGTAGGAAACTAACAAAAAAGCGCAACGTGTGTGGTTAATTTTGCTGCGTGCTATATATTTTCTTCTTGATGCCTCCGGAAGAAACGTGCGAGTGAGCCTGCCTGGCGAATCAACACAGACGCTGGCACATGAATTGCGTATTGGGGGCTGTCCGACTGTCCGTGACTGGCAAAGCGCCAGGTGACACCGAGAGAGATACTGCTACTACTAATCCCTATCAGATCAACTGCTCATTACCACTATACCGCAGGCACACGTTTCAGCATGTGCAGTGTTATGTGTATTTGTAGAAAAGAACCGAATGATACCAGGGGCGGAGCCAGGACCGAGTTTCAGGGCAGTTGAGGACACATAAAACAAGCTTTTCTAATGATTTTAAACATTTTTCTCTTCATATTTTTAGTTTTCTATGCAAAATTTTGATGGATAAAGGAGGTGTTGTAGCACAGGCAGGACCCCCATGGCTCCCCCAATGAATGATACTTTAGGGGATAATTTCACGCAAGCTATTATAAATTTTACCAAGTTCCAAAGTTGTCAACACAAAACGATTTATCATGTAAGAGTTACTGGGTTGTAAAATTTATTTAACATATTCCATTGTTATAAAAAGTCAATCATATGAAAGACAGGAATACCCTATACTTCTTCCTTCTAATGTGCCTCTGGCTGTCACCAACCGAGTTCGAGATCATGCTATTATGCCCTATGTGAGCTCATCACCATCGACCCTCCCCCTCCCGACAGCCATGGCACGACATGCAGGCAAGTTCAACCCCCCATGACCATGACGCAATGGTCGTGGGCGAGCTTCGCCTCAGCCGTCATGGCACGGGCGAGCTCTGGTTTCGTTGCCACAACACAGCGCACATAAGGGTGAGCTTCGCACCGGTGACCACAACATGACACGTGGATCGCCGCCGGCGCCTCCTCTCTCGTAACTGCACAAGGGTAAGCTTGATATGGCGCATGTGGGCGAGCTCCACCCTGACTTGCGAGCTCACTATCACGTTGTCGTGCTGATTCCTCACCGGTGCATCCTCCCCATCCCACTCACCCCTTTTTGTCAGTGCTGCCTTACGGACTTGTTGATGTCACCATCTCAAGGTTGAAGAAAAGTACATTATGGTCATTTTTGAGGGGAAAAAAATATGATTTGGCAACTCAATTACATATATGAGATAAGTGATTTTGTGGCAATAGATTCGTAAATGTTGAAATTTTGTAATGGCTCGTAAGTAATCATCCCATACTTTAGCATCAGAGTGTTATGCTTGAGGATTTTACTGGAACCATTCACTTTTTGAAAAAAAAGGATGTTAGAAATCATGCTTTAAAACGGGTTGAGTACTGAAGAAGCCGCAAGGCGCTGTTTGGCTCAAGGAGAAAAGAAGATAATCAAATTGGGTGGCAGCCGAACGGTGGCTCCATGCATGAACATGGAATGCTGTCAGGTAGAGTGACAATTTTGGCGACAAGTGCAACAAACATATCATGATTCATGAACGAACCTTAGCACAAAACCAACACATGAGTGGCCCACCCTACTCGCTTGATTCTCTCCGTCCCATCATGAGTCATAGATTGAGGTCGTTCGCAACTGTACAGTGCTACGTCCAAGTTCCGTTTGTTGAGCAAGTCAAACACGCAGGACAAATGAAAAATACAAACAAAATCCTGAGGGCTCCAGGTGTCAACCTGTACCGTATAAAAAATACGCCCTTAGATCAGATCATCATTGTTAAGTCCGGGCTAATCAGTTAGTTGCGCCGTTTACAGTTCACCCTGCACATAATACGGCGAACTGCCCATAACACGAGGATCGAACAGAATAACCCACGTGTCACAGTGGACGATTAACCGAATTTTTTTGAGGGAACATTACGTACGATTGCGATGTGTAAAAAGATTGGATTCCGGGTGCGCCAGCCACTTCCCTAAAGTTCAGGATTCACTGCCGCTAGTAAAACACATGGGCATAAAATGTGCCAATCGATGTGACTTTAACAATGTGCCAGTCGAGCTATCATTTCGCATCTAGCAGTTCACAGATGGTAGAGATAAAACCATGGTTGTGATTGGCTGAATTACGTAGTCCTTGCATCGGACGGCACAGTCAGACTCATAGCTGCAGCAACGAGCACGTGAAAAGCTCCTGCAATTTCCTACCCGAGAAGACACCAACAGGCAACGGCTGTCTTCATCGAAGACGTCAACGTCGCGGTAAAACGCAATTGCCGTTCTTGTTCCCAATCCCAGACGACGACCACAGCACACGCGTGGCCCCAGAAGCTTCCCGGGAACGAAGCCCCGCCCGGACCCGGCGGCTTTGTCTTCCCCTCCCAACATTTCCCGTCTGGTAGTATATAGCTCCCGTCCTTGGCGACACCATGTGCTTAAGTTCTTGTCCTGTCCCAAATCTAACAGACTCACAACTCACGGGTGCCCGTACGAGTGCAAGGGCTCGTTGGGTTTACTCGCACTCGCAGGCCGATCCCCCCGCCATTGGAGAGCGCAGGGAGCGAAGCGAAGGAGAGCAGGAGAGGTTCAAGAGATTATTGAGAAATCTAGAGCAGCACAGGAGCAAGGAGGAGGCGAGAGAGCAGAGATGGTGGTGCAGAAGCAGAGGAGGTCCGGAGAGGTAGGAGCCGCTTTCTTGGTTCCTGAAACCTGAATTCAGCCCGCCTCGGCTCTCCAATTTCACCAAGTTTTTCGGCGTTGAAAACTGCGACTGTGAGCTTTTAAGGGACGATGCTGACGACAAGTTAATTTGCTGTGTTTGACGCAGGTGTTGTGGCCCAAGATTGTGCTGAAGAAGTGGCTCAACCTCCGGAGCAAGGACCTGGAGTTCGCCGCCGACGAGGTCGAGGACGACGACGGCAGCGACATTGAAAACGAAGGTGCACCCGGAATCCCCTCTTCTATACAACCGAAAGCGCGTTCCGGTGCTCAATCATGGCATCTTTACTCATTCGAAATAGTTCTGACTTTGTTGTTTCGGTTTTCTCAGACAACTGCGACTGCGGCGACGCCGGCGAAGTGCTGCGGCGGGCGGGCGGCGATGTCAACGGTGAGGACATTTATCCGTCGTCCCACGTGTTGGATTTGAATTGCGGCTAGTTCCAGCTTAATAGTCCTTGGTCGTGAATGCGCGTTCCGAAAGATTTAGGTCCATGTGGTGGTCTTATCCGGTGGTCGCAGCATTCAGAGGGATGAGAAAAGTGTAGCGTTGGACTGTTCGGTCCCTTTTGGGAAGAACGGATGAACTGGTCCTGATTTTGCCGTTAGTGCGTTTGGTGCGTCGCATCATGGCTGCATCGGCCAACCTTGAATCTTTGTCGCGAATCACCGAAATGGAGTGCCAGCGATTTGCCACTTACGGCATGGCGGCCTTGATGATTCTGGTCCCGACTCCCGAGGGTGGAAAAAAGAGACCATGATATTTACAGTTTTACTAGTTACATCAAAAAGATGCATCCACTTTTCTTCTTAGTGAAAAGGCAGCACTCTTGCCTTAGTTACTAAATATATCAAAAAAAAAAAAAGATTCATCCACCGTAGGCGTAGAGAACCATGATTTCTTTTACAGTCCTCATTCGGTGGAAATGAAATTGAGCTAACATTTGCTTGAATGAACCAGACGAGAACCTGGAGAGCGTGCCGTACAAGCTGCGGCGGCGGAACTCGGAGACGCTGCGCGCGCAGTACATCAACACCAAGGAACTGAGGTGCGATCGTGTTCGTTCATCGAAGCAAGTTGAGCATCAGCAATGTCACGCACTGACTGACATCTCCGGCGTTTACTTGCAGGGTGTGCGTGGGCACCTGGAACGCCGGCGGCAAGGCCCCGCCGACCGACCTCGACATCGCGGACTGGCTCGGCGTCGGCCATGGCGAGCCCGCCGACATCTACGTGCTCGGGTTCCAGGAGGTGGTGCCCCTGAACGCCGGCAACGTGTTCGGCGCGGAGGACGGGCGGCCGGCGCTGGCGTGGGAGTCCCTGATCCGCGGCGCGCTCCGGCGGGCCCAGCCGTCGACAAAGCCCAAGTACCGGTGCTACAGCCACCCGCCTTCGCCCTCACGCTTCGACCCGTCGAACAACGCCGCCGCCGCCGACGAGCTCCTCCCCGGCGGCACGGACACCGAGACCGAGAGCGACGACGACGCGCCGCCCAGCCTCCCTGAGCCGTTCGTCGTCGGCGCCACGCCGCGGAAGCTGAGCCGGCTCAACCACTTCAGCTTCACGGACCACGACGACGAGCCGGCGCAAGAGGACGAGCCGGCCGTCCCCGTTCCGCAGCGGGCGCTCCTGCGGTCGCTGAGCCGGGCTGACAGGGTGGGCCTGGTGTGGCCGGAGCAGCCGCTGGACCTGCTGCCGGCGCGCACCAGCAGCACCCTGACCGCCGCGCCGTCGTTCAAGGCGTACCGGTCGTTCCGGGGCACGTCCCGGGTGGCCGACGTGGACGACGATGACGTGGCCATGATCCCCCCCGACCTGGAGCTGGAGCTGGAGCTGCGGAGGAAGAGCCGGTCGCCGTTCGTGCGGATCGTGAGCAAGCAGATGGTGGGGGTGTTCCTGACGGTGTGGGTGCGGAGGGGGATCCGGAAGTGCGTGCAGAACCTCAAGGTCTCCACCGTCGGGGTCGGCGCCATGGGATACATCGGCAACAAGGGAGCGGTGTCGGTGAGCATGTCGGTATACCAGACCATGTTCTGCTTCGTGTGCGCCCACCTCGCCTCCGGGGAGAAGCCCGGCGACGTGCACAAGCGGAACGCCGACGTGCAGGAGATCCACCGACGGACGCGCTTCTTTACGCCGGGCGACTTGCAGCTGCCCAAGGACATCTACGACCATGAGTGAGTGCGGCGCGCCTTAACTGAAATTGAAGCACATTGCATCAAAAACCCATCTTATCAGAATTCAGGAAACTGACACTCTTCTGCTTCTTGGTGATTGATTTCTTGTTGAAGGAGGATTTTCTGGCTGGGTGACCTCAACTACCGCCTCGACGTGTCGTACCAAACGGCACATGAGCTGATCTTGACCAAGGATTGGTCACAGTTGGCCGAAATGGATCAGGTAAGTTCCGGACCGTTCTTCATCTCATAACAGTCTTCAGTTAGCAGATATCGATCGATGCTGAATCCGTTGTCACCACTCTTTGCAGCTGAAGCGCGAGCTGAAGAAGGGCCGGGCGTTCGACGGGTGGACGGAAGGCATCCTCGAGTTCGCGCCGACCTACAAGTACGAGCTCAACTCGGACAAGTACATCGCCGACGACCAGAAGGGCGGGCGGCGAACTCCGGCGTGGTGCGACCGGATCCTGTCGTTCGGGAAGGGCCTGCGGCTGCTGAGCTACGGGAGGTCGGACCTGAGGCTGTCGGACCACCGCCCCGTGACGGCCACCTACGCGGCGGAGGTCGAGGTCTTCAGCAGCCGGAAGCTGCAGCGGGCGCTCACGCTCACGGACGCCGAGGTGGAGGGCGGCCAGGTCGTGCCGGACCTCGATTTTTGACGAGCGGGGGTACCGGTACCACGGTGTTGCGTCATCGTTAAGTCTTCGTGCAGGATAAGGAATACAGTACCCATCGAGTTCACCTTGCTTCTTTGTTGAAATTGCTTCATGTAAATATGAAAGTGTATCACTTATTTTTCTTATGGTCTCTCTGAGGTGCTTGTACTGCGTGCACAAGCCTGCCCGTCCGTCTCTCACAGTGCCTATGTTTGGGGGTGATTGCAAAATGAACAAATGAGTTTGGAGGACCTCGATTTTTTATGAGCGGGGGTCCCGGTACCACGGTGTTGCATCATCATTAAGTCTTCATGCAGGATAACGAATAGACTACCCATCGAGTTCACCTGATTCTTGCTTCTTTGCCGAAATTGCTTCGTGTAAATAAGGAAGTGTGTCACTTGTTCTTCTCATGGTCTCTCTGGGGTGCTTGTGCTGCGTGCACAAGTCCGCTCGTCCATCTCTCACAGTGCCCGTGTTTGGGGGTGATTGCAAAATGAACAAATGAGTTTGGGGAACCTCGATTTTTGACGAGCGGGGGTCCCGGTACCACGGTGTTGCATCATCGTTAAGTCTTCATGCAGGATAACGAATAGAGTACCCATCGAGTTCACCTGATTCTTGCTTCTTTGCCGAAATTGCTTCGTGTAAATATGGAAGTGTGTCACTTGTTCTTCTCATGGTCTCTCTAGGATGCTCGTGCTGCGTGCACAAGCCCGCCTGTCCGTCTCTCACAGTGCCCGTGTTTGGGGGTGATTGCAAAATGAACAAATGAGTTTGGGGGACCTCGATTTTTTACGAGCGGGGGTCCTGGTACCACGGTGTTGCATCATCGTTAAGTCTTCGTGCGGGATAACGAATAGAGTATCCATCGAGTTCACCTGATTCTTGCTTCTTTGCCGAAATTGCTTCGTATAAATATGGAAGTGCGTCACTTGTTCTTCTCATGGTCTCTCTGGGGTGCTCGTGCTGCGTGCACAAGCCCGCCCGTCCGTCTCTCACAGTGCCCGTGTTTGGGGGTGATTGCAAAATCAACAAATGAGTGCGGCGAAGAACGACGTTTTATATATATGAGGTGCCATTGCGATTGCGACTCTGCTCTCATCCGCCCGCCAACTTGCACTGGGCCGTGCACGTGCCGGCAACTTGATAGGCCGGTCGCGCCTGGCCCATTTATTGTTACTGACCAAGTTGGAGATATTGAAGAATTTCAAGCGAGCCATTCCTCCGAGAGATGCAAGAGGGAAGGTGATAATCGTAGATAGAGATGGCAACGGGCAAACTATCCGCGGATAGGGACTGCACATGTCTGTGCCCGCGGCTGAAATCCCATGCTCACGCACGCGCCTGAGATTCGTTGTGGGTAGAAACACTCGCCCGTGTCCGTTGCCCGTGGGTGACGCATGCCCGCGGGCATGTCCGTTTGCCTGTGAGGCGCGGCGGCGAGGACCGGTGGAGCGCGCGCGGCGACGAGGAGGAGCGGGTCACACGCAATGGCGAGAGCGGGGGGCGCGCGGCGGCGAGGAGGGGTGGTGGGGCGCACGGCGACGAGGAGGGGCGGTGGGGCACACGGCGGCGAGGAGCGGGCGGAGTCGCGTGCGTGACGAGGAGCGGGCGGAGGGGCGTGCACGAAGAGGAGCGGGTAGAGGGGCGCGGCGACGAGGAGGGGCGGGTCACACGTGACGGTGAGAGCGGAAGCCGCACGCAACGAGGAGGGGCGGTAGGGCGCGTGGCGGCGAGGAGGGGCGCGCACGACAAGGAGGAGCGGGGGGAGGGGCGCACGACGAGGAGGAGCGAGGGGAGCGACGCGCGCTGGAAGATGTCGGCGTCGGCGGCTGGGTAGAATGGATTAGGTTAGGGTTTACTCTTGAGTTGAAATTTATACTATTCTAGTATCGGGTAACGGGCATTCAGGTACGGGCAAGCCTTTCTTATACCCGTTAAGATGCTGCCCATGGGTTTCAAATGGTGCCCGCGCCTGCGCCCGCGGACACAAATGGTCACCCGAATCCACGCCCATTCGGTTATTTGCCCGCGGGCACGCGGGTAGTGGGTGTCCGTTGCCATCTTTAATCGTAGATATGGTGGTTGGTGCAAGACCATCAGACGTGAAGCACAGAGATGCAGGCTGTGTTTGATGTGTATAGATGTTTCTCGATGGCAAGGAGCGAAATGAGCAAGAGTGGAGGAAAATTTTCCTTGAAGCAGGATTCAGTGACTACAAGATAACGCCGGTTCTGGGCGTCCGATCAATCATCGAGGTCTACCAATGAAAGCGTTTCAATAAGTCAATCACAATAAACGTTTCCCCGTAGTTCCCTTCAAAAACAAATAATAAACGTTTCTCTTTTTTTTCTATGCTTAACAAGCATTTTGTGTACAGACCTGGATCATAGGCCTGAATTTGAAATGAAAAATTTTCTATTTATTAAGCTTCCAATGTCTAGCGTTAGTGACTTTTCGCTATATGGTAGACGTTATCATGGCTTAAATTATTGTAATAAAACTCAATTTGTATGAATAATATCTGTGAACTTTTGAGGTTAATTCAACAGAATCTATGAAAATCTCAGACTTTCTCCTCCTCCCTCTTCTGTTTTCTATTTCTTTTCTTCTTGCACGACAGCACTGCAGCAGATCTGAAAATATGAAAAAGTTGCAGGCTTCAAATTTCGCTCATCAGTTGATACGAGTTCTGTAGATCATACGCCTCTAAAATGAAGGCTCGGGTACACCTTGATATTCTTACCAAGTTTGATAGTATTTTTTTTTATCTTTTATTGGATGCTTTTTTTCAATATACGTCAGACATAAGGCCCTTTGGGCGTCTCGTTGTAGAAAAAAAGAAAGAAAAAGAAATGCAAGCTTCCTGTGATCCGAAAGCTTCCTGTGATCGGAGCAATCGTCGAGGTGAGACCGACGCCGCATCATCGCCGGTCAGTCGTCACCCAAATGCCTCCCGTCTGAGAAGTGAGAATCCCAGCAACTCTAAAACCAGTGACAGTAATTTACCTTCAGTGACGCTATTTTCTCTCTGGATTCGAAGAACACCGAAGTACACATCCAAATCCAATAGCGGCACAAGTTTTTTAGTATCTCTAACGATCTGCCAAAAGGATATACTTCCGAGGCGGCCTCATCCGGTGGCAGCTGATGCTGATACGAGCTGGGCCAACCAGTGACCTTCAGGAAAATTTAATTCAGCAACTTATGTGATAGCATAAATTATTGGAGGAACCACTCCAAGGTGCTGTGAGTAGTTCTAGCACAAACTGTTGAAGGAACAGCTTCAACGTGCTAATAGATAATGTCCTAAGGCCAGTCTGAATCCACAGACAGCAAGAGCTTAATCCAAAGCTCAAAGAAAGATCTAATCCAAGATCTGAGATAGAAACATCAAATTTTATTGATAGGGTAATGATATGAAGCAAAGTTACAAAACTTAGGGCCATGGCCTCTATTTATAGGCTTAAGACTTTTATACAACTCATATACAACTATATGACAACTAATAGTCAACTAGATCACAACCTATATGACAACTAAGATATTACTCATGACAACTCAAATATTACTCGACCAACTAATAGGACAGCAAGTATATTCTAGTGAAATCACAATGCTTCTTGAGTCAAAATCCAAATTGACTTTCTCCTCTTAGTAACAAAATCTGAAGTTACTTTAAGTATCTAGATGTGTTGGGAACTAACTAGATTTGTCCCACATCATCCTCCCCTACTTGATTGGAGCTCGTCCTCGAGTTATCTTCGTAAAGTTCTTGTTCCGGATGATAGAGTGATAGATCAGCTACATTAAAAGTATTTGAGATGTTCATCTCTTTAGGTACATCCACAACATAAGCATTTGCATTTATCTTCTTTAGAATTAAGAATGAACTGTACTTTTTTTGTCTAAGCTTTCCACGAGTCCCTGTAGGTAATCGCTCTTTTCGAAGATACACCATAACTTGATCACCAACCTCGAATGACATTGGTCTCCTTTTCTTATCAGCCAGTTGCTTGTATTTCTGATTTGAAGATTCCAGGACATCATGAATCTCTTTAAACAGATTAGAATAATTGTTAGCAAAGCTTATTGCTGACCTTGAACTCTCTCTCAAAGGTAGCTTTATTAAGTCAACCACATGCCTTGGAATTCTTGTGTAAACAATCGAGAAAGGTCTTCTTTCAGATCTGTGCTCAGAATTATTGTAAGCAAACTCAGCTAAGGATAAGGCTAAATCCTATTGTCCTTCTTATTGCCACATATGCAATGAATTAAGTTACCCAAGAATTTATTCACCACCTCTGTTTGGCCATCTATTTGTGGATGTGCAGTGCTTGAAAATTTTAATTGGGTATTGAATTGTTTCCACAATGTAAGCCAAAATGCAGCAAGAAACTTGCTATCACAGTCTGACACGATTGACCTTGGAACACCATGTAGTCTAACTACTTCTCTAAAGAAAAGGTTAGCCACATGATGAGCATCTGTGGTCTTTCAATAAGGAATAAAATGAGCCATCTTAGAAAATCTGTCCACTACAACATAGACAACATCATTACCACACCTTGTTCTTGGTAAGCCAAGTACAAAATCCATTGATATATCATCTCATGGTGCATTTGGAATTGTAAGTGGCATATATAATCTAGTGTTTTGAACTTGTCCTTTATATGCTTGACATACCGGGCATCTTTGCATAAATTTTCCAGCATCCCTTTTGAGTTGTGACCAATAATATCGTGCCTCTAAGTTGGCAATAGTCTTGTCACCCCCAACATGGCCACTAAGGTCACTTGAATGTAGCTCTCTAATTAGCTTGTCACGTAGAGAACTTCTTGGAATACACAAGCGATTATTTTTGAACAGATAGCCATCTTGCACCACATATTCTTCATCTAATGTTTGCTTCTGGAGATACTTCAACCAAACTTGGCCAAAGTCATCATCATGCTCATATAAATCTTTTATTTGATCCATGCCTGGAAGTTCAGCCTCAAAAAAAGTTAAGAAACAAGCGCGACGACTTAGCGCATCAGCAACTTTGTTGGTTGCTCCTGACTTGTGTACAATTAGATAACTAAATCTCTCTAGATAAGCTGTCCATCTTGCTAGCATGCAATCCACATGCTTTTGGTTTCTAAAATGTTTCAAGGATTGATGGTTAGTATAGACAACAAACTCCTTTGGTAGTAAATAAACTTCCCAAGTCTTTAAAGCTCTAAAAACTGCATATAGTTCTTGCTGATAAGTACTCCATTTCTGTCTTGCATCACTTAGCTTCTCACTAAAGAAAGCAATAGGTTTTCTTTCTTGAGATAAAACAGCCCCAATGTTTACTCCACTTGCATCACATTCTAACTCAAAAGTCTTGCTAAAATCAGGGAGAACTAAAATAGGAGCTTGAGAGAGCTTTTCCTTGATCTCCTTGAAGCTTGATTCGGCAGCTTTATCCCATTGGAACCTTCCTTTCTTCAAACATTCAGTAATTGGTGCCATAATAGTACTGAAATTCTTAACAAACCTCCTATAGAAAGTAGCAAGACCATGAAAACTTCTCAATTCTATAATAGTCTTTGGTGTTGGCCAATCTCTTATTGCAGCAACTTTAGGTTCATCAACATAAATACCCTTACTTGTTATAACAAAACCCAAGAATAGCAGTTGTTTTTGTAGAAAAACACATTTCTTTAAATTAACATAGAGTTCATTTTGTTGTAGGGCTTCCAATACCTTTCGGACATGTTCAAAATGCTCTTCTTCATCTTTGCTATAGATTAAGATGTCATCAAAATAAACAACAACAAAATGAGACAAGAAGGGTCGAAGGACTTGATTCATCAAATGCATAAATGTACTCGGTGCATTTGATAGTCCAAATGGCATAACTAGCCATTCATATAATCCTTCCTTTATCTTAAAGGTCGTTTTCCATTCATCACCAGGCCTAATGCGAATTTGATGATATCCACTCCTCAAATCAAGTTTAGTGAACAACTTTGCTCCGCTTAGTTGATCCAACATGTCATCTAGTTGAGGTATAGGAAATATGTACCTTACTGTGATCTTGTTGATTGCTCTACTGTCCACACACATACGCCAAGAACCATCCTTCTTTAGTGTGAGCAAAGCTGGTACAGCACATGGACTAATGCTCTCCCGAATATGTCCTTTTTGTAGCAACTCCTCTATCTTCTCTTTTAATATAGCATGCTCTTGTGGACTCATTCGGTAGTGTGGAAGATTTGGAAGACTTGCGCCAAGAATTAAATCAATTCGATGTTGAATTCCTCTCATTGACGGCAAGTGTTGAGGCTCCCCAAGTATACCCTTAAATTCTGATAAAAGGCCTTGTATTTCTGCTGGAATTTCAGGAGCAGATTGTTCTTCACCTTTTATAATAAGTGCAGCACATAAACTTGCTTCCTTTAAATCTTCTACAAATTCATGTGAGCTTTCAGAAATAGCCAACATATTTTTCTCTTCCACTTTAGTAGAATCGTCTAGTTTATTTGGTTGAATGATAATCTTTTTCTTGTTCCAAATGAATAAATAAGAATTGTCCCTTCCTTTATGAGTAGCATCCATATCATATTGCCAAGGTCTTCCAAGAAGAACATGACTTGCATCCATGTCAACTACATCACATAGCATATTTGAGCGGTAATACTTGTCCGAAGAAAGTGGCAAATTGCATTGCTTTGTAATCTTCATGTTTACTCCCTTTTTGATCCATCCAATAGTGTAGGGATTTGGATGATCTTAAATGTTCAGCTTCAAATGTTTGACTAAATTTTGAGAAATTAAATTCTCACAACTGCAACTATCAATCACTAGTTTGCATACCTTTCCATTTATGGTGCACTTGCTCTCAAATATTTTCTTTCGTTGTGTGTCATCTTGTTGTGGTGTGGAACACAAGATGCGTTGAATCACACACACTACTTCATCACCTTCTTCTTCACAAAAATCTTGTTCTTATATTTCCTCACTTTCGTAGTCATCATCATCACTGTCATCATTATTGTCACTTTCATGACGTGTGGTGTTGACAACCTTTCTCCTAGGACAATTACTAGATACATGTCCTTCTTCGCCACACTTATAGCATTTTGTGACATTCGGGTTTCTCCTTGTTCTACCTTTCCTTGTGGCATGAGTCTTGGATTCAGTTTGCTTATCTTTAGAGTGGGTAGGTTTACCTTCTGATTTGCTAGGAGATGCCTTCAACGTGTCCTCCATGTGAGGATATGACCGTGACTTGTTTATCTTCTTTGTATTTATGTGATTTTCAGCTTTTAATGCTAGGGTTTGTGCTTGATCAATTGACCATATTTGTAGCATGAACAACTGATCTCTTATGCCATCATTGAGACCATTGATATACCTTGCTACTTGTTGCTCTTCAGTTTCAGCAAGGTTGCATCTTACTTGAAGTCTCAAAAATTCCTCCGTATATTCTAAAACAGACCTATTTCCTTGAGAACAATTCTGAAATTGTGTGAGAAGGATTTGTTCATAATCAGCAGGCAGAAATCTCGCCTTCAAAAGTGCCTTCATTTGATGCCAATATCTCACACGAGGCTCACCCCTTAATTTGTGCTCTTCTTGGTGATGGTGCCACCATGCACCAGCACCTCCCTTTAGTTTGTATGCAACCAAAGGAACTTTATGGTCTTGAGCAACATTCATGATCTCAAAGAAAGTCTCAACTTCATATATCCAATTAAGAAACTCTTCTATGCCAACAGTTCTGTTGAAAGTAGGGATTTCAGCTTTTATCTTGTAATTATCTCTTGCCTATCCACCATACCTTATAGGATGTATGTAAAGATCATCCTCTTCATGTAGCCTTTCTTCTTCTGAAGCCTCGGTATGAAGTGGCCTTCCATGTTCAGGAATTCTCCTCTTTAGCTTAGCTTCTGGATCACTTTGATTATTTGATTTTGTGAGATCATCATCCTTCAAGTTATCTTTGATAGATGTAGAAGGGAGAAGATGTTTAATCTCTTCAGTGATCTGCTTAATTTCTTCCTGTAAAGCTTGGATGCTCTTGTCAGTAACATCCATTCTTTTTCTCAATTCCTTCATGTCTCGCCATAGGTTTCTCAACCAGAAAACAGCAGCAGGAATTTACCAACGAGGCTCTGGTACCAATCTGATGCAGCACAAGTTATTGGAGGAACCACTCCAAGGTGCTGTGAGTAGTTCTAGCACAAACTGTTGAAGGAACAGCTTCAACGTGCTAGTAGATAATGCCCTAAGGCCAGTCTGAATCCATAGACAGCAAGAGCTTAATCCAAAGCTCAAAGAAAGATCTAATCCAAGATCTGAAATAGAAACATCAAGTTCTATTGATAGGGTAATGATATGAAACAAAGTTACAAAACTTGAGGCCATGACCTCTATTTATAGGCTTAAGGCTTTTACACAACTCATATACAACTATATGACAACTAATAGCCAACTAGATCACAATCTATATGACAACTAAGATATTACTCATGACAACTCAAATATTACTCGAGACCAACTAATAGGACAGCTAATATATTCTAGTGAAATCACAATGCTTCTTGAGTCAAAATCCAAATTGACTTTCTCCTCTTAGTAACAAAATCTAAATTTACTTTGAGTATCTAGATGTGTTGGGAACTAACTAGATTTGTCCCACATCATTATGTGCAACATCATGTGCTCTAAATCTCTAATGCTAATACTCAAAGGACATGCATTAAGGTATACGAAGTGATAAGGCTATGTAAAGAGACTACTGGGTACACATAATTACACAACACATATATGCTCACAAAGAGCTGGACGATTTGCAGTCAAAATTTGCACCCCACTTATCGCTACAAACAAATAAAATCCACGACTAAGCACAGCTAAGCCAGGAGATCACAGTAAACATAAAAAAAAGAATGGACTGAGCGCGCATGATTAATCAGTTGGGTCCCAGTATTGTTGGCTTTGTCTGCCAGTACTGATCAAAACGTTGCTTCGCATACTCCTTGTACTCGAAATCGATGTTTTTGTTCACGTGCGCCTGGTGACAGGGGAGAAATAAAAATCCAGCAGCTAAGATGTAGTACCAAATGTATAAAAGGATTATAGTATTAGAGAGTTCACTCACAGAGATTATTCCCCAAAGGCCCCAGAAGAGATGGCTTGCAAGAGTATACTTTGAAATCAAGTCGAGTAGTCTTTCAACTTCCGCATCAGATGGTTTTTCACCTGGAGGTGAGCACGCAAAATTATTAAGAATGGCGAATTCTTTACAAACTATCCAAATAGTGTACTCCCTCCTATCATATTTTTTTTACATTGGTTAGTCCAAAAGTAAACAAACCAGCGCCAACAAATTAAAACAGGATTAGTTCCATAATAAAAATGCATATTTGCTAGTGGCACATGAGTGCCAAGTTAAAAAATGAACTGCAATTACCTGAATAACTAAGGTAGTTCAGAACAAATCTGCGCTGTTCGTCAATGCCTGAATTTGAGCAGAGGAATCAAACAAGCAGAAAAAAAAACTAATTTCTTGGGAAAGGAGACATGGACCTGGATAAATGAGCACATTTTGTAATGAAACTAACCAGGATATTTCGTGAAGTCCAACACATGTGGTGTTGGTGTATGATAATCAGCAGCCATTTCACAGAAGTGGTTAGCAATGTCAAATGCTACAGGGTTAAAGCTCGCGTATTCATAGTCCTGCAAGGAAAAAGAGGTCAACAATTTAGCAGTCAGGTAAAGGAAAAAATGGCTTACCAAATTGTCCCCGTCCCAGCATTACTGACTAAAAAAAAATTATCTTCCCCATATATCAATTTACTTTTAGATACTGTAAAAAATCATAAATATTCACCCTATCCCATCATAATTCTTCACCTTACCCGTCAACAATTTAGTTTGATAGTACTGTAGTACTAAATTACTATGCACCATGTCCCATGATTAGTCATGAATGAGAGCTATATATCTTTTCATCAGAAAAAAACTTACAATTAAAGTTACTTGTCTGGTCTCTTCATATATCATAATATTTCCATACTGCAGATCATTATGGCAAAATCCTACTGTCTGTTCGATTCCTGACAACGCACTCTCCAGCACGGCAATCTCATCGACTAGCTTATCTAGCTGCAATTCTTTACACTCTTCCTCAGAACACCTGCCACGAGCCTCTTCAAGCCACCGCCTGATTCATACAACACGACGCAGTTAATTTCTGATAAATAACCACACACATTTTTCGCCATAATTAATGAGGGAAAGGAATAGAAAAGAAAAGGCTTACCTGAGCCTTTGCCACAATGACACGTTCTTGGGTCCAGGCATGTCGAGATCGTGAAACTCCCGCAGCTTCTTGGCAATTAGGGCGGATATCTCCAGGTCGCGCAGATCCTCCGCCGAGAGCGTCTGCAAGAGCGCGAGCAACACGAGAATGGGCGTTGTTACAATCATCAATTTACCGTTCGAGCAGCCGGCGTGATCGTGATGGGAAATTACGCGCGTACCCTAGCGTTGATGAACTCTTCGACGCGGCCGTTGGCGAAGCGGCCAAGGAGGCGGGGCCCCTGGCCGTGGCGGGACATGCACTCGAAGGTACGGACCTCGTCGGCGCGGTCGAAGAAGACATCGACGCCCTGGCCGTAGATGCGCACGAGCACCTTGCGTGGGTCGCCCTCGCCGCCAGGCCACGTGATCCGGAACACCTCGTTGGTCATGGCGCCCTTGAGCTGTGACACGGCGAGGGCGCTCGGGTCCACGTCGCCGCCCCAGAGCTCGCCGGCGAGGCGGTGCAGGATGCGGCGCGCGTCCTCCGGGATGCGCTCGATGCTGCTGCTCCGCTTCAGTGCGGGCGCCACGGCTTCCTCCCGCGGTGGCGGGTCGACGGCAACCATCGGCGGCGGCGCGCGGAGGAGCAAGAGGCGGCGGCGATCTGCGGAGGTCGAGTTGTCAGAGAGGGGAGAGCCGTGCCGTTTGCTTTTGATGAGGAGGGAAGAGAAATGCGATTTGGGCCGAGGAATCGGATCCAAATCGGGATTGGTGGCAAAAGCGGGGGCAGGCAAGAAGTTTCCAGGGCAAATTCTACGCTACAGCTGCCACGTCATGTGCCAGCTGTGACAGCAAAGTGGATACGTGGGCGCAGAGTGGGAATCGAGAGGTGTTGTGGCTTTCACACGTGATCGCATCACTTCATTTGCAAAACAGTACTACTTTTTTAAAAGAATTTACAAAACAGTATTTATTTTAGCAATTACATGAGAAGACTTGTTTTCTATTTCAATGTAAAAAAAACTTTTTTTTTGGACTTTACAAAATTAGATCTCTTTTTTGAAATTGAAGCAATCAGCAGCCCTCTTCCGTTTGGTAATCTGAACGGTATTAAATCTTGCATGAAAAGCAATTATACTCTTGCAAATTTACCACTATTTTGAGTAGCAAGTGTATTTGGCACGCAGAGCAATTAGTCCTGCTATTTGCCCGCTTGTAGATGAGAGGGGCGAGTAGAGGAGAGAGAATAAAAAAGGGGGGGAAAGATGACATGGCATATGTCACGTGGGTCTTATTGTACCACCTGACATATGTCATGTATCTTTTTATCCTTTAATTACAAAATCGGGTAGGATGATTTTTTAAACTACTAATCCTATTCATTTTTTCTCCTTAGACGGTTTTGAAGGGGATTTTATCCTATGTGACACAACAGGTCCACGTGTCAGATCCACATCATCAATTTCTTTTTTTTCTCTTTCTCTTCTTCCTCCAGCTAATTCCTCATATGACACCGACGGGTGTGTTCTATCCATCCAATCGAAGAAAATTAGAGAGGGGGGGGGGGGGGGGAGGCAGCGCCACTCGGGGGTTGTGCAGGCAGAGGCTCCGACACTCTCTCGAGGGTGGCGGAGGCAGCACCGCTCAGGGGCTGCGGAGGCGGAGGCAGCAGTGCTCCCTCGGGGGCGGCGAAGACGGAGCACCGGCGGTGGCAGCACCGCTCGAGGGTTGCGTAGGCGGAGGCAGTGGTGCTCTCTCGGGGGCGGCGCTAACGAAGGGCAGCACCGCTGCTCCCTCAGAGGCAGCGGAGGCGAAGCACCGACGGAGGTAGCGCCGCTCGTGGGTTGCACAGGCGGAGGCAGCGGTGCTCCCTTGACGGCGATGAAGGTAAAGCACCGACGGAGACACGAGCTCGAGCGCAGGCGGAGGCGCTAGCTCGAGCGGAAGCGGAGCGTGAGACACGGAAGATGCATCTAGGACCCCTAGTGGGTTATGGTGATTAGTGACATAGGATTAAAATGTGCTAATATGTTTATGAAGCAAATGTGTAGATAATTAAAAGAATATCCAAAACTTCATTGTGTGAGGTAGTTCATTTCTCTACAAAAAGAAGAAAAGAAAAGCGACTCAAGTGCCTTAAGTTTAGAGCTTTTTAATTTACTTAGAGTCATAGGTATGCCGAACTATTAAAACGGGTAAACTAATCTTGCTTTCAGAGAATTCATGTGCTCAAGTCATTCAAATATCTTTTGGAAAAATTATCCTTTAAAATCCAAAAAGAACCAACCAATTCTGAGCCAAACAAAGAGCTACAAAAATTTCGTGAGTCCTCTCACGGAAGTTCCGTCAGTACCAAACTCTATTATCTTGTGAAAGTGCCTAGAGGGGGGGGGGGTGAATAGGCAATTATCCCTGAAATTCACTTAATAATAAAAGTTAAATGCGTAGTGTCGGATTTGTCTGGCGATTGTGGGGAAAGTCCGATGGCTTGTCCGATGGCACGAGATAGAAAAGTAGATCGACCGGGTAAAAATTAAAACTAGTGTAAGGCAAGCTAGGAGCAAGTGAATACAAGTAAAGGGAAGCTGTAAAAATAAGGAGAGCAACTAGCAAGCAACCTACATAAGTTAATTTAAGAAACACGAAGCAAACCCTAACTAGCAAGTTTATGAGCAAGAACAAGTAAATGAAAGACACGTAATTAAAGCATAAGTGAGGCACAAGATTTGTTCACCGAAGTTCAGCTCCACAAAGAAGCCTATGTCTCCGTTGAGGGATCCACAAAGGACCAGGTCTCTTTCAACCCTAACCTCTCCAAGTGACCATAAAGATCAAACTTGGTTTTTCACTAGAAACTCCACAAAGGAGGGGTCAATACAAACTTTCCGAGACGTCACCACACAAGTTGGGAGCTCTACGTGGACCTCTAACCATCTAGGGGATGAATCCCCAAGAGTAACAAACACAATAGTCATCGGCGGTGAGGATGAACCAAGTGCTCAAGAGGATGGAAGCTTGGAGTTGATGGAGCACTTCAATCTTCTCTCAATCCCTTTACACATCAAGAGTGGAAGCAAGAGAGGAGAGTTGGGGAGAGCAAAGTGAGCTTGAGAGTGTTTTTGAATGGAATGAGTGACCAACCGGCCAAAGGGCGAAGAGGGATTCTATTTATAGCCCTATGGGGAAAAAATCGTTGGAGACCCAATTTCTGAGATCTGTGCCGGACAAGTCCGATGGTCATCGGACATGTCCGATGAATCAAGGTGGCACAGAAAATGGAGTCCGACAAGCTTGTCCGATGCCTCGGATAAGATGACCATCGAACAAGTCCGATGGCCATCGGACATGTCCGACGGCACAAGAGGGGCAGAGAAACTGGAATCCGATGGACTTGTCCGATGACTCAGACAAGTCCGATGGTCATTGGACAAGTCCGCTGAAAATAGGGTGGCAGGGGAACTGTACTCTGATAAAACTTTCCGATGCGTCGGACTTTCCTCTGGTCATCGGACAAGTCTGATGACCGTCGGACATGTCCGATGATCCAGAGTGGCAGAGCTACTGGAGTCCGATGGACTTGTCCGATGGGTCGGACAAGTCCGATGATTTTGCCCTGAAAAATTTTATTTGGCCTAGGAAGGGGAATTTTGCACTTAGTTCACCTCCGCTTCACACTTTTGTGTCTCTCTTAATAGTACGGTTTTTTCTATACTCAAGATTTAAAATACAACTACATGAACTTCATTCTTGAGCATATTTGAATTTCATCTTGAATCACTTTGCCATCTTCTTTTCTCCCTTTTTGTTTCTATGCATTTAATCACCAAACTTTGTACCATAATCTACACACATGCTCATTAAAAGATTAGTCCGTTCTTAATTATATTGATGTCAATCATCAAAATAAAATTAGGGGTCTAGATGCATCTTCAATCTCCTCCTTTTTGGTGATTGATGACAATACAACTAAATTTTATAAAAATATGCAATAAAGGTTCAATTTATGATGACGAGCTCCCCCTAAATGTGTGCATGAGTAAGAAGATATGAGATAATAACAAGTGCACATATTTAAAGAAAAAAATGTGAGAGCTCCCCTAAAACTATGCATACATGTTAATTTGCAACAATTGATCAGAAAAGATAGAAGAAATGCAAATGACATATTATTTCACACAAATGCAAGAAGCTAAAGATAATCAACGAAGTACCAATATAATAAGCAAATAGAGTACACAAACCAACCACAAAGGTAGCAAAATAGAGTTTTACAAACCAAATAGTGCCATAAATAGTTCAACTCCAAACTCGCTCACAACTCACAAACTAAGATAAAAAAAAACTAAGATAACTACACTTCTCCCTCTTTGGCATCAAGACACCCAAAAAGGATAAAAGTGCGGGTAGAAGGTGATGAGAGCTCTAGTCGTCGGAGAACTCATAGTTTTCATGATCATCATCGCCTTCTTCCTCTTCAATGGTCGGTCCTTTCCCTTTGAGCTGGCGAAGAGCATAGGCAGCTTGATCTTCACCACCCCCGCCGTCCTCATCCTTAAAGCAAATGTGTTGAGCACCCGAATCCGCGCCGGAGGAGAAAGAAGGAGGAGTCGGGTAGTACCCAAAATAGTTCATCTCCTCGACGGTGAAGGTGGGGTCATCATGAGTAGGAGGAGGTGAGCCTTCTGCTGGGGACGGTGGAAGAGGGTTCTCAATACCAAAATGGTCATAAAGACCCTTTTGATTCCTCTGAATGATGTCGAGCCTCTGATTAATGCTCCTGCACATGCTCATAAGAGATTTGAACATTTTCATAATCCCGCTTCTCTTCCGGCGAGGAGGCGGAGGCACATGAGAGGATCTAGTGCCCCGAGAGGCAGCCCGAGGTGGCTGAGGGGGTGCAGCTGAAGATGGAGGCGGAGCTGCTCTAAAGAATTGTCTGGAAATGGTGTCGGGAGTCCAATTATAAGGAATATGAGGTTTGAGGCTCAGATGCTTCATATCCTTGTTGAAGGTCAAACCCGATACCTTCTTAGTCATGAACATGATATGAGGAGCATATCCACAACCACACTTGGGAGAGATGGAGATGTCCCACATCTCCTAATAGACATAATCGAACACATCAAACTTCTGACCTCTGTGAATCCAGTGCAGAATATCCCTCTGAAAAGCAGGGATACGATCAAAGTTGCCTCCCCAAGGCGCTAGTGTGCTCCGAAAGATCCGAAATAGGACTGAGAAGATGGGCTTCAGTCCATTTGAGTTGGGAGGAGAGCAGTTATCCGGGTCCACATACATGTACCTCATGTCCTCAGCATCCATATGATTCCCCTTGTGAACCTTGTGCTTTTCCTTACGTGTATGCTTAAGTCCAATCGTACTAGCAAACTGGTTCAGGGAGCAGGTGTACTTGGTGCCATTCGTCATCCAGGACATGGTTTTGGCATCTTCATCACAATAGACAGTGGAGTAGAACTGAGCTATGATTTTCGTATTCTAGGAGTACTAAAAAGTCAGGAAGGTCTTGAGACCATGATGCTCACAGGTAGCCAGCACTTGATCGAGCAATGGATGCTTCCTTGTCTTCATGTGATCCCAATCAAGCCACTTCATCTCAACCACTGCATTCTTCATGCGTAGATAGGTGGAGCGGTACCAATCCGCATGGAAGTGTGCATAAAAGCGGAAATCAGAAGCTTCTTTCTCACCAGCATAGTAGTTGGTTAACCTTGCCTCAGAGCAGGTCTCAATGGAGGCATAAAGGTAGTTCATAATATCGCGGTCAGAGTTCTCCATTTTTGCTGGAGGATGCATCACCCTAACGAGCTCATTTCTCTCTTCCGGCTCCTCTCTCTCAGCTGGAGTTTTCAGGGTGATGCGGCGGATGCGCTTAGTAGTGGCCTTTCTCCTCTTTGGGGGTTGGCTTTGACCTTTGTCTTCGCCGGTCTTGGTCCTCTTCTCCCTCAAGGGGGATGCTGCCACGTCAGACATGCTGAGAAAATGTGGCGAACAACAAGTTAGGAGGGAGTAAAAAAGAGGAATAGGGGTGAGGACAATCAATAAAGAGTACAGGTTTTTGAAGAAACTGCATGTCATCAGACATGTCTGATAATCATCGGGCAAGTCCAATGCGTCGGACTTGTCCGATGGTCGTCGGACTTGTCCAATGACACATAGTTTTTCCAAAAACCTAGATCCTTCACGAATCCACCTACCACAAGTACCCAAACTTCTTCTACTCCACTAACAACTAACTAGAGGCTACTTCCATGGATCAAATATGCAAGGGAACAAGATTTGACACTAGCATTGATCAATAACCCTAACCCTAAGAGAGAGAGGGGATTAGGGTTAAACTTTGCAAAAACAATGGGGGATCGGACTTCTTTGATGGAGGAGGACCTCTTGACCTCCAAACTTGCTCCAATGCATGGTGGGAGAGGGAGATCGCCTTAGTGCCGCCAATGGGGGTGTTCTTGAGGAGAGAGAACGTGAGGGAGATGAATGAGGAGGGGTTGACCGAAGGGGTAAGCTGGGCTGGGTTAAAAGGGTCGAAAGCTGGACCGTCGAACTTGTCCGATGACAGTCGGACTTGTCCAACGCCGTCGGACATGTCCGATGCCTATCGGACTTGCCCGACGCCAGAATGACCAGAGAGATTAGAGTCCAGCCAGGAAAGAATAGAGGATTTTTATTTTCTTTAAAATACTTTGATGGAAAGTCTTGACATCTTATGGTCAGCCAGCAATCAACAAAACATAACAATGGCCATATTTTGTCAAGATTCGATCTAGTGATCAAAAACCAACTTCAATAGCACAAATAATAGGTTTTTGACATAATACAATAATTTTTGCAATAACAAAACAATCACCATTCAAATGTGCACATTCTCTACATCACATTGCTAGAGTCAAGAATATTTAGTTCACTTCTAAGGTAGCAAAATCTCTTCTCATCTAGGGGCTTGGTGAATATATCGGCTAGTTGATCTTTGGTTCTCACATGGCTAACTTCGATATCCCCCTTGATGGAATGATCTCTCCAAAAGTGGTGGCGGATATCTATATGCTTTGTGTGCGAATGCTCAATGGGGTTATAAGCAAGTTTTATGGCACTCTCATTGTCACATAGGAGTGGAACACAGTTCAACTTGTAACTGTAATCCCTTAGAGTTTGTCTCATCCAGAGTAGTTGTGCACAACAACTACCGGCTGCAACATACTCCGCTTCGGCCGTGAAAAGTGCAACGGAATTTTGTTTCTTGGATGACCATGACACTGGGGACCTACCTAAGAATTGGCATGTCCCGGAGGTGCTCTTTCTATCTACCTTATCTCCGGCATAATCCGCATCAGAATAGCCTAATAGGTTGAACTTTGAGCCCTTGGGGTATCAAAGCCCTAGGTTGGGTGTGTGAACCAAATATCTCAATATTCTCTTAACGGCTACCATGTGACACTCCATAGGAGCGGCTTGAAAACGTGCACACATACACACACTAAGCATGATGTCGGGCCTAGATGCACAAAGATAAAGCAAAGAGCCAATTATGGAGCGATATACCTTTTGATCAACGGGTTCATCCTTTTTGTTGAGGTCGAGGTGGCCATTTCTCGGCATGAGAGTTTTAATGGGCTTTGCCTTGTCCATATCAAATTTATTCAATAAGTCTTGTGTGTACTTTACTTGACATATGAAGGTGCTCTCCTTGAGTTGCTTCACTTGGAAGCCTAGAAAGAATGTCAATTCTCCCATCATGGACATCTCGAACCTTTTGATCATTATCTTGCTAAATTCATCATAAAAGGTTTGGTTAGTAGAACCAAATATAATATCATCGACATATATTTGGCATACAAAGATATCATCACCAAAACGCTTAGTGAAGAGGGTTGGATCGGCCTTGCTAATGATAAAACCCTTTTTAATAAAAAAATCTGTAAGGCTTCATACCATGCTCCTGGAGCTTGCTTAAGCCCATAGAGCGCCTTATGGAGTTTATAAACATGGTTAGGATATTTAGAGTCTTCAAAGCCCGGTGGTTGCTCCACATACACCTCTTCCTTGATTGACCCATTTAGGAAAGCACTTTTAACGTCCATTTAGTACAACTTAAAATCATGGTGAGTAGCAAAAGCAAGTAATATTCTAATAGACTCAAGCCTTGCTACGGGATCATAAGTTTTATCAAAATCCAAACCTTCCACTTGTGAATACCCCTTTGCCACGAGCCTTGCCTTGTTTCTTGTCACGACACCATCTTCATTTTGTTTGTTGCGGAACACCCATTTGGTGCCCACAACATTCTTGTTCTTTGGCCTTTCCTCCAGTATCCACACTTTATTTCTTGTGAATTTGTTCAATTCTTCTTGCATGGCCATCACCCAATCCGCATCCTCAAGTGCCTGTTCTACCATAAATGGCTCCATAGAAGAGACAAAAGAGTAATGTTCACAAAAACTACTAACTCGAGATCTAGTGATTACTCCCTTATCAATATCTCCAAGAATTTGCTCGACGGGGTGATCATGTTGTACATTTTGATGCACTCTTGGGTGCGGTGGGTGTGAGCTTTCTTGACCGCCATCTTTATCAACCTCTTCATCATGTCTTTGAGAATCATTGCTTGATGCTTGTTCATGATCCCCTAACATCTTGATCTTGACCACTTGCGTGATCTATTTCTTCATTCTCATGATGTTGGTTCTATCTTGAGGGAGAGGGTCGATTTTTAATACTTGAAGTTTCTTGTGGTCTCACATCACCAATAGCCATCCTTTTTATTACACTTCTAGGAGCTTCATCATCTACACCATCATTAACAACTTGCTCCCCTTGAGAGCCATTAGATTCATCAAATATCACGTCACGTGAAATTTCAACACAACTGGGGGTTTTGTTGAATACACGATAGGCATGAACATTTGACCCATAACCAAGCAAGAAACCTTCATCAACTTTTGGAGCAAACTTAGAAGTCTTGGGTTTCTTGTTTAGCATAAAGCATTTGCTCCCAAAAACACGAAAGTAGGAAATATTAGGCTTGTTACCGGTTAGTAGCTCATATGGTGTTTTCTTCAATAGTCGATGGAGATACAACCCGTTGAAGGCATGACATGCGGTGTTGACGGCTTTGGTCCAAAAACGGTCGGACGTCTTGTATTCATCAAGCATTGTTCTTGCCATCTCAATGAGTGTGCGGTTCTTTCTTTCGGCCACCCTATTTTGTTGAGGGGAGTAGGGTGCCGAAAATTCATGCTTGATGCCTTCTTCATCGAATACTCTTCAACTTGAGTGTTCTTGAATTTGGTGCCGTTGTTACTCCTTATTTTCTTGATCTTGACTTTATATTCATTTTGTGCTCTTTTCATGAATGTCTTGAGCACATCTTTTACTTCACCTTTATCATGCAAAAAGAATACCCACGTGAAGCGAGAAAAGTCATCAACAATTACAAGACCATATTTGTTACCACCAATACTTATGTAGGAGACAGTGCCGAAGAGGTCCATGTGCAACATCTCCAATGGCCTTGTGGTGGTCATCACATTCTTGGCAGGGTGTGATGCTCCAACTTGTTTTCCCGCTTGACATGCACTACAAATTTTATCCTTCTCAAAGAAAATGTCGGTTAGTCCTATGATGTGGCTGCCCTTTTGGAGTTTGTGAAGATTTCTCATATCAACATGGGCTAGCCTTCTATGCCACAACCATCCCATGTTGGACTTCGCTAATAAGCATGTACAAAGTCTAGCTTCATCTATGTAGAAGTCCACAACATAAAGCTTTCCTTTAAGCACACCCTTAAAAGCAACCGAGCCATCACTCCTCTTATAGACGGTCACATCACATTCGTTGAACAAACAATCATAGCCCATTTTACAAAATTGTGAAATGGACAAAATATTGAAGTCAACGTGATCAACAAGCATAACCTTAGAGAGGGAATATGAAGGAGTGAGAGGGACTTTACCATAACCTATTACTTGTCCTGTTCCATTATCACCAAATGTGATGTACTCATTTTTGTTGTGACTTGGCTCGACTGACTTGAACATCTTTTTGTCTTTGGTCATATGATTGGTGCATTCACTATCAATCATCCAACTTGATCCTCCGGAGACATAGTCCTATCAAACAAATTAAGCTTTGTTTTTACGTACCCAAATTTGCTTGGGTCCTTTTACGTTGGTCACAAGCACTTTGGACACCCACACACAAGCCTTTGGCCTCTTGTTGCGTGACCCAACATATTTGGCAAACACACGACCATGCATGTTTCTCATGAGCACATATGAAGCATCAAAATCATGAAAGAGTGCACATGTGGCGTTAGGTATATTAGCATAAGAATCATTAGCAAAAGAAGAATGATTAATATTCTTGTTCTTGGCTTGCTTCTTTTGGTAAGGTCCTTCCTGATGAACTTAAGGAATTCCTTCCCATTCTTGTTCTCCCTAGCATTATGCTTGGCACCCTCAACATAACCAATGCCATCCATGACATGTGGCATTCTAGTATATGAGTATGCACCTCTTGCATATTTTGCCTTCTCATCATCAACAACATTTTTCTCATGTTGCATTTTGCTTTCAAGAGCTTTTATTTGCTTATTCAAATCATCAATCAATTTGATATTAGTAGCACAAGCATCAACATCAATATTATAGCATCTATCACATCCTTTGCTAGTGGAAGCATGAGAGGAATTATTTGAGGAGGATATGAAAGTTGAAAGAATCCTATATTGTGCTTCAAGAGACTTATGAGTCTTTTCTAAATCCCCATACTTCTCTTGAAGTTCATCTTTAATGCTCTTAACATTCTCACAATTATTCTCAATTTTAGTGAGAGACATAGTTAAGTCATTATTTTTCTTTCTCTCTTCTTCTAGGAGCTTCTCTAGTTCAAGGTTTCTTTTCTTTTCAAGAATAAGCAAGTCTTCTTGTTTCTCAAGTAGCTCCTGTTGCCTATCATTTTCTTCCTTTTGTTTTTCAAGTAATTCCATAAATTCAAGCATTTTGGAAAGTGAAGCATTAACATCATCATCATCATCATCACTACTACTAGCATAAGAGGAACGCTCGTGTTTAGATTTTGTTACCTTCGATCCTCTTGCCATAAGGCACTTGTGAGTGTTGTCATCATCATCATCACTCAAGCTCCCAAATAGAGAAGTGTAGGTGGGAGTGATGCCAATAGCAAGTATAGCAATGCCTCCCTCATCCGAGTCGGATTCGGAGGAGCAAGATGATGAAGAGGATGAATCATCGGAATTCCATTCTTGACCAATGTGAGCTTCACATCTTCTATGTTTCTTGTACTTCTTGTCTTTCTTGTGGTGTTTGTCTTTCTTTCTTTCATCTTTGTTCTTCTTTTTTGGACATTTCGTAATGAAATGTCCTTCATCACCACATTCATAGCAAGTTCTTTTTGACCTTCTTGCTTTGCCCTTATCAAAGCTTTTCTTTTTGTAGCCATCTTTCTTGAGAAATGACTTGAATCTCCTCACAAGCAAAGCCATTTCATCATCACTATCTTCACTACTAGAATCAACCACTTTCTTCTTCTTCTCTTGCTTCTCTTATGTGGCTTTGAGTGCCACATCATTTTTGTCATCATTTGCTCCCTCAATTTGCTTGATCAAGGCATTTATCTTGTTGGCTTGATCATTTTGTTGCTTTTGGGAAAGAAGCTTTCCAAGCAATTCATCGGTGGAGAAGGTTTTGAAGTTGTCCTTCTCTCTAATGTTTGAGCAAATGTTGCTATCCCATGGTCTCAATGCTTATAGTAGTCTCTTGTTGATATCCAAGTCAGTCATTTTAGCTCCTAGTGCTCTTCTTTGATTCACAATCCCCATGAGCCTATCATGAACTTTCTTTGAACCTTCTCCCGGACCCATGATGAATAGGTTGAACTAATTTTGCAATTCTTCAAGTCTTGCATCTTTAACGGAATCAATGCCCTCATAGATAACCTCAAGTTTTCTTCATAGTTGGTTGGAATTCTTTATTCCGGCTACCTTGTCATACTCGGTGGCACTAAGTGCGAAAACAATTGCACCAGCAGCCACGGCATTGCGATGAATATTAATTTGATTCTTACGGGTTGGATTGTCTCTATTTTCCCACAAAAAACCATTCTAGGTTATACTTGCAACATGAGGACTCGTGGATTCCAAATACATCATCATCTTGCATTTCCAATGATCATAAAATTGTCCATCAAAGTAGGGGAGTCTACAGGACCCTTGTCCAATGCGATCTTTTTTGAGATCATCATAATCAAACATGACATTGTTGTAGGTTTTTGGTAGCCCATCTTTATTAATATCTTCAATCCTTGGATTTTCTCCAGGTGCATCACCCTCGGACCTTGCTCCGGACGATCCACTAGGCGGAATTTCCTTTTCCTTTGTCATCTTTATCTTCAAGCGGTTAAGCCTTCAAGAAGATCCCACTCTGATACCAATTGAAAGTACCTAGAGGGGGGGGTGAATAGTCAATTACCCCTAAAATTCACTTAATAATAAAACTTAAATGCACAGTGTCGGACTTATCCGACAATTATGGCGAAAGTCCGATGACTTGTGTGATAGCACGAGATAGAAAAGTAGATCGGCCGTGTGAAAATTAAAACTAGTGCAAGGCAAGCTAGGAGCAAGTGAATACAAGTAAAAGGAAGCTGTAAAAATAAGGAGAGCAACTAGCAAGCAACCTACACAAGTTAATTTAAGAAACACGAAGCAAACCTTAACTAGCAAGTTTATGAGCAAGAACAAATAAATGAAAGACACGTAATTAAAGCACAAGTGAGGCACAAGATTTGTTCACCGAAATTCAGCTCCACAAATAAGCCTACATCTCCGTTGAGGCATCCACAAAGGACCGGGTCTCTTTCAACCCTAACCTCTCCAAGTGATCACAAAGATCAAACTTGGTTTTCCACTAGAAACTCCACAAAGGAGGGGTCAATACAAACTTCCCGAGGCGTCACCACACAAGTTGGGAGCTCTACGGGCACCTCTAACCGTCTAGGGGATGAATCCCCAAGAGTAACAAACACAATAGTCGTCGGCGGTGAGGATGAACCAAGTGCTCAAGAGGATGGAAGCTTGGAGTTGATGGAGCACTTCAATCTTCTCTCAATCCCTTTACAAATCAAGAGTGGAAGTAAGGGGGGAGAGTTAGGGAGAGCAAAGTGAGCTTGAGAGTGTTTTTTAGTGGAATGAGTGACCAACCGGCCAAAGGGCGAAGAGGGGTTCTATTTATAGCCCAATGGGGAAAAGAGTCGTTAGAGACCCAATTTCTGAGATCGCTGTTGGACAAGTCCGATAGTCATCGGACATGTCCAATGAATCAAGGTGACGCAGAAACTGGAGTCCAACAAGCTTGCCTGATGCCTCGGATAAGATGACCATCGACATGTCCGACGGCACAGGAGGGGCAGAGACACTGGAATCCGATGGCTCGGACAAGTCTTGTCCATCGGACAAGTCCGATGAAAATAGGGTGGCAGGGAAACTGTACTCCGATGAAAGTGTCCAATGCGTCGGACTTTTCTCTGATCATCGGACAAGTCTGATGACCGTCGGACATGTCCGACGACCCAGAGTGGCAGAGCTACTGGAGTCTGATGGACTTGTCCAATGGGTCGGACAAGTCCGATGATTTTGTCCTGAAAAATTTTATTTGGCATAGGAAGGGGAATTTTGCACTTAGTTCACCTCCGCTTCACACTTTTATGTGCCTCTTAATAGTACGGCTTTTCCTATACTCAAGATTTAAAATACAACTCCATAAACTTCATTCTTGAGCATATTTTGAATTTCATCTTGAATCACTTTGCCATCTTCTTTTCTCCCTTTTTGTTTCTATGCATTTAATCATCAAACTTTGTACCATAATCTACACACATGCTCATTAAAAGATTAGTTCGTTCTTAATTGTATTGATGTCAATCACCAAAATAAAATTAGGGGCCTAGATGCACCTTCATCTTGCAACCCGTGAGCTACGAAAGTTTCATGAGCCTCTTCACGGAAGTTTCGTCGGTATCAAATTTCCAGAAAGTTGCAACCCGAGAGCTATAGAAGTTCCGTGAGGTCTCTCACGGAAGTTCCGTCATTCCTTTGTCTCAATCAATTTTATCTCGCGTAACGGCTCTTTTTGAATCCACGGAAGTTCCGTGGGTCACCACGGAAGTTCTGTCAAACCCAGTAAACACCTCTAATGGCTAGTTTTTGGAGATGCTCTATAAATAGCCTACCCTTTCTCCCGTGAAAAGGGTCGGACACCTTGATATTTCACTCTCATTTCAGCTGGAGTTCTCCTCTCTCACTCACACTCTTGTTCTTGCTATTCCAAGCAAAGTGAGAGAGATCCAATCTAAAAAAGATTGAATCCATCCACTTAAAAGCTTGAGTACATCTTTCCCTCCCTAAATAAGATTTGATTTCTTTGTTACTCTTGGAGACTTGGTCTACCTAGACGGCTAGGCGTCGCCCTTGAGCTCCCAACTTGTTGTGGTGAGACGGGGACATTTGTGAAGGTGTGATTCGTCTCCGGAGGAAAAGAATCAAGTAGAGAAAGAAATCCAAGCATGATCTTTGTGATTGTTTGGCGGAAAAAAGGGTTGAGAGACCCGGCCACTTTGTATGGCTCCTCAACGAGGACGTAGGAACTTCTTAATGTGATTGTCAAACCTCGGGTTAAATCCTTGTGTTTCTCTCTTTACTGTTCCGCTTTTCATTATTGTGCTTGATCTTTGGTATATTATGCTGCTAGCTATCTATTGCAGGTGTTGAGTTATACAACGTGCTAGCTTCACTTCTTGTAAAGTATCGTATTCCTTCCCGGTCCTTTTATCCGCATTTACATTTAGTACTTGTATCTTTGTTATGCCACTTGACAGAACACGGAAGTTCCATCGTAGACTGACAAAAGTTGTTTAATCAAGTTTAAGTGCTGCTTCTATGTTTATTTTTTAAATTACCTATTTACCCCTTCCCCCCTCTAGGCAACTTTCAATTGCACAAGCTCGAGCGCAGGCACAGGCAGAGGCGGAGCGTCGGCGGAGGCGCGAGCTCGAGCGCACGGGTGGAGGCAAAGCACCGACGGAGTTGCGAGCTCGAGCACAGGCGTAGGCAGAGGTGGAGCGCCAGCGGAGATGCAAGCTCGAGCAAAGGTGGAGGCAAAACGTCGACGGAATCGTGAGCTTGAGCACAGGCGGAGGCTCCCCTCTGCTCCATCTGCTCCCCTTGAGCATAGGCGTAGGTGGAGGGGCGCAGGCGAAACCATATGAGGAATTGGCTGGAGGAAGAAGAGAAAGAAAAAAAATGAAAATGATGATGTGGATCTGACATGTGGGACTCACTGTGTCATATAGAATAAAACCACTCTCGAAACCACTTGAGAAGGAAAAACGAACGATATTGATAGTTCAAGAAGTCGTCCTATCGAGTTTTATAATTGAAGGACAAAAAACGAACTCACATGATAGTTGAGGGAGCTCAAATGAACTTGTTACTTCTAAGAATGATCGCGATCATTTGAGGCTTGTTTGGATATGGCCTGGCGCACTGGCGCAAGCAGCACTACAGCAGATAGCCTCGAGCGCGAACGTGTAGGGTTGCCTAGATCATACTGCACTACAACAGATAGCCAGCTAAGAGTGTGTTTGGTTTGACTGTAGCTGTGAAAAAAGCCGTTGTGGACGTGGGCTGTGAAAAAAGTTGTCGTGAGATATGAGCTATCAAAAAGCTGAAAGTCGTTTGGTGAAAACGACTATAAAAAAATGACTGTGAGCTAATAACTGTAAAATAATGTGTTATTCATTCAAATTTACATGCAATTTAACAACCCCATCTTAATTTGTTTAAATTTTTCATTCTACTATATATTTTCTAAATTTAAAAAGTTTTTTAAAAATTTTAAAGTGGTTAAAAATTTAAAAAGTTTCTTTAAAAGTTTTTTAAAAATTTACAAAGTTTCTTATAATGTTTTTTAAAATTCAAAAAGCTTTTATTTTTTTAAAAAAAATTGTAAACGTTTTTTATTTTAAAAAGTTTTTTGAAAATTTACAAAGTTTTTTAAAAAATCAAAAAGTTTAAAAAATTCAAAAAGAATTTATCTTTTAAAAAAGTTGAAAATATTTTTTAAAATTTTATTTTTTTAAGTCTGAACAAAAAATCCAAACTTGTAAAAGCCAAAGTCCAAAAAAACACCTCTTTACCTGCTTTTAAAAATGAACTAGCTAAAAGTTACTTTTGTCTGTGACTTTTTCTAAAAATGAACCCCTTTAGTTAGGCTTTTGGTTTTTCTGAAAAATCAGAAAAAGTTCAATCGAACAGACCCTAAAGTGTGCCTTGTTGCTAGTAGCAGTGCAGATGTAGACGCAGTGCAGTCTACTAAAAAGAATATAAAAATTCCAAATGCAAGCATGTCCGGAAAACTAAGAAAATACAGAAAGGAGCAATCGTATCATCCTTATCCACAACCATCCCAGGATTGCTCAATCCCTCATTGGCTTAGGATTTTACCAAAATAACAACCCCTAGGCAGAGACCAAATAAAAAACACTTAGAGGAGCAGAGAAATAAAGGGTGCTCAGTCAACGTTACTTTGGTAGTAGCTGAAGGAGACGGCGCCGCCTGCTCCGGCCGGCGGCGATGGCCGTGACCAGAGGCGAAGAGAAAGCGTTGACCAGCGTGCCTCGGTTATCTGGGCCATTGCCGCAAGCGCAGCGAACTCTTGTTCGCCGGTGCAGCAGTGCTTCGAACTAGCAGCTGAAGGAGAGAGAGGATCAGTCAGATGCCGCTGACGAAGCGTGAGCAGTGCCGGAGCTTCGCTGAGTGCACTAGGATGCTTTGCCTCGATGCCTTGCCGATGCAGCATGTGAACGGTGGTTGGTGACAAAGGCTTAAATGATTCAGTCAGGGCGTTATTGGCCTGTTAAACATAAATTATCACATACTAAATCTTTTTTTCGAAGATCACTGGCTAAACCGGCCTGTGGTGCCCATAGCCATGATTGACTGGATCATTGAACCAAGTTACTCAGTACTCTCGCATGCTCAATCCTACGAGTCTCTCTGTACAGGTGCCGATAAGGCAGTCTTGCACCCATGGTCTTGTATAAAATTCTCCCTCCACACACAAAAGAACCATTTTGACAGTCAAGGTTCATATCGAGTCTTTATTAGGATGGATGTACCTACGCTACGCTGCTGCTGCTCCACCCCCTCTCCTCTTATACAAGAGAATCATGTATATTTCCCATGGTTCCGCTTGACCGGACATCCTATCAGCCTGATGGGAAAGCAAACGGCGTACCATCGCAGTAAAGGTACAATGAGAGAGCGAGATGCTTGAATCAGAGTATTAAATATAACCCCAATAAAAAAAAAGAATACAACCATCCATGGGAAAAGTCCCGCTGCACGAAGCTGCAAAAACCACTGTCAGCTGTGTCCACATTTACACTCAAATGTTGTATATACAAATCAAAACAGCTTCCATGGCGTCGTCAATGTATATCCATTTCGAACAGGAAAACCCGATAGCCAAACGATGCACCATAGAAAGCTCACCCATTCCCACCCTATGTATATACTCCTACAAGATCCCCCCTTGAGGCCACCCAGTAAAAATTTGAATGAAATGTATCTAAGGAAAAAATATTTACATGAGAGGAAGGTATGCACCCCCATGGCCTTTCCTTAAGATCAGTGGACCGGCATTCTCTGGGACCTTGTCCAAAACTCTATTGCATATGTCCAGGACGTCACCAAAGCCAGTCGCAAGATTTGCCAACTGCAGCCTCAGCCTCATGTCTCTTGTTCTACGCAGAAGGCTCCTGAATGATCTACCGAGATGCTTCACCCATTCTGCAGGCAAGCCTCCGGGTGAAAGCCATACAGAGAAGTGGGACTGCTCCCCCCTGGCTGCAACTTCTGCCCTGTAAAATCTTGCAAGTTCAAGGAGCATCGGTGGCTGCAGGGGCAGAACTGACACAAATTCGGCCACAAATTGCTCAATTAGATCTGGTTTCAGCATCTGGTTCCAAAAGACTGGAGCCCATTCCATAGGTTGATTTATATTGTATGCTTCGGCAACAATTAGGGCCTCCTGGAACCTAGATTGTTCCACAAACATCCGCCGGGCCTTCGTTTCTGAAAGACCAATCCAAAGAAGATCAGGTATTCGGATCTGAAGAGAGAGTAGAGCGGCACGGGAACAAGCACGATGAGTTCTCTGGCCAGCATCAATTGTTGAAAGTACTTCAGCTGTCTCTATAAGGTGATGCATAGCCTCAAGGAGTTCGTCATTTCGCCGTTCCTTGTCATATCGAGATAACCAACTGTTCATGCATTGCTCTGCACGCAACTCAAGGAGGGAAGCAGCCTCATGTTTCATGTCAAAATGCCTGTATACCTGTACCAGACACAAATGGTAGAGATGTGTAAGGAAATAGAAGAAAGACATCTCTCATAATGATAAGTTGATAACTGAATTACTATATGCTTTTAGGACCAAAACAAGCAACTCGGTACATTTTCAGGCAGTAAGAATTAAAGATGGTTATGTATGTGCTCAATCAGCAGATATTAAGCTTTAAGGTTCTAGCAAGACAATTGGTCATGAAAGAATGTTCCTTAACTTAGCAATATGTTTCTATTCACCAAAAAGACCAAAGCAGGCACAAAAAAGATTCCTCTCGACTCCTCTTTGAGTACTTTTTTTTACGTCTGTTTACCTATGTGCTAAACATGTTTAATGTAAATGGAGATGTCTATGTGTTGTGCAGTAGGGGTAAAAAACAAGAGGGAGGGAGAGACCATGGATAGAGCATTGTCGTCATCTGGGTTCAACTGTTTCAGTGATGTAATAACAGCCATCCTAAATCCTCGAACTGAAGCAGGTGTCCCTGTGGCTGAGTCAGTAGCAGAATACTTGTGAAGTAGCAATTCCAATTGGCCATTTTCCACAAGGATGGAAAGAATGAAGCTCAATGAATGGAAATTGCTGACTCCAGTAATCAATCGAGCTAAACAAGAAAAATCTCCCTCCGAAACATATGAGTCCACTCTATTAGCAGCAAAAGTGACGAGAACATCCACTCCATCAAGACAAGAAGAAGACATGTAAAAGTGGTATGACAGTATTAGGAGTTCAACCTGCAATGACATTCAAGATAAACAATTTAGAGGTGGCAAGAAAAAAAAAACCCTGACAACAAATAAACTTGATTAAGTTTGATACTCTGCGTATACGAATAATATGCTGCAGGTTCAAAGAATGAAAATAATACAAATCACTGCTCCACGAAACAGTATCTTTCAGAAATCCACAACAAACACTGACAACATTGATTAGAGATATTAACTGGTTCACGAGAGGGGGAAATTTTGTTGTTGAAAATACTATGCTTAGCTCAGCCAAAGATGGGACATGGATGGCAATAATAAGTTACCATATGGACAGAGTTTTTTCTTGGCTACTCCTAATGGACAGACTCAACACCAGAAACATCCTAAGAAGAAAGAGACACAAAATCGAAGGCAACAACTATAACTGTGTCCTATGTGAGGGTGGGTATGAGGAAACAACATTTCATCTTTTCTTTAGTTGCACCTTCACGCAAATATGCTGGGAAAAAATTGGGAGTTTTTGGAACTTCGCTGCCAACTTCTTCGACATGATGTCTCAGGCTAAAAGGACTTTTGGTGGTAAATTCTTCATGGAGATTTTTATGATCGGAGCTTGGCAAATATGGAAACAGAGAAAAATCTAATCTTCAACAGAAGCAATCCCTCACTTCAATCCTGGCTTTTTCTCTTCAAGCAAGAAGCTCAGCTCCAAGCACATAGAATAAACAAGGAGCTGGACAGGCACTCTTTTTTGGCTGTAATTAACTCTATAGTTCCTGATCCACTTTAGGATTGGTTCTTTTCCTTTTCTTCTTGTACAGTGCCCTCTTGGGCTCCTTTCTGGTTTTAATGTAAATGAGCAACAGTAGGGGCTTCCCCTACTGTATTTCCCTCAAAAAAAAAAAAAGTTACCATATGTCTTATTACTGGCAATCAGATTCACAACCAGCACAACACTAGCCAAAAACTACCCAACGTAGGCCTTTAGTGGTGGATCCAGCTGTAAAAGCACGAACTAACATTTCCATAATGGTTATTCCCAAAATATAGCCAAATATATACGCTCAGATGTCAGATGCAAGACTAATGGATACCAAACCAGCTTTTGGTGTACAGCACCTATAGCAAGCAGTAGCTCTCAGGAAAGATTGGAATCCTCAAAGAGAAAAAGACCAGCTGGTTGCAGCCTGTGTTAATAATTGAAAAAAAGAATCCATGTGGAAAATGAAAATATGAACAGTTTAGAGGCTCATTATCCCTAATTGACCTCCATTCATCCAGGCATGGCTTGCGTAGATTATCTAACTAATGGAACAAGTCACATAATCGAAAATATCTTTTTGCACAAAAACAACAACTGTCCGGAACCACCTAAAATTGGTAGGTAATCATATTCAGGTTCATTCTTTTGTGTATCTTAGACTAGATGTATCCATGAGAAAGTACACCATTCATGTGCTTTGGACACCCAAAAACTGGCACCAATGAAACACCTTTTACACAACCACAATTAAGGTGCAGGAAAATGTTCCTAGAACTTTTCTTCTAATTGTGGACCAAGATTCCTTAGCAATATTAGAGCCTTTCAGTCAAAAAGTGGAAGTTATGAATATTTAAGATTGTAAATTGGTAGGGACCTTCATTTGTGCAGATACATGGTAAAATCAAATGAACCAACAAATTTATAATAATTGATGCCTTTTGGCCAGATTGAACCATATGAATCTCATGCAATGAAGGAAATGTGGATACATGCAAAGAGTGAAAAGTCCAAAACCAAGGTGCCTTAGTACAACCTCACAAGCATGTGGTACTTCATGCCCGGTCATTACCAAACGCATCAAAGCATGGCCGATTTCAGATTCTGATGGGCATAATTTTGCCCACTTTAAGAAGTCACTTGATCTCCACAGTAGAGGTGCAGGACCTTCTTCCTTTTGGGAATCCAAATAACCTCCACGGTGTGCGGCTAAAAGCCCCTATAAAGTATTGAAAGCATATCAGCCAAGACATGTAACATAAACACTGCACTATTCCTTCCTAGAAAAGGTGCACTAGTAGAAAGTCTGAGCAATGAGAAGACCTTCAGAAAGGAATCAGCTAGAATTCTTGCTATGCTAGATGCAGGCATGATGTGCGTCTCCACCAGAAATTTAGCTTCATCGAAAGAATCCTGAGCTTTCAGGGAAAGTAACTGCAGAAGCTCAATTGGTTGCTTCTCAAATGCTTGGGAAAATGGGAGTCCCAGTACTTTTGCAGTTTGAATAACTGCTATTATTCTCCTAATTAGAGCTCGCCCACGGCCCTCACCACATTTCGTAGTTAGTTTCTCCATAACCTGGAATAAAAGTAACATTCTGATTTCTGGATCACACAATATATATGGACAGTAATATAACCATACCCATCATTTTTTAGGAACAATACCAGAGTTGGTTACAGTTAACCTTTTCATTTTACCTATTTTCTACAATAACAAACATTTTATACCAGAGACTAGAAAAATGATCTATTTAGACATGTAGTCAATTATTTAGTCAGTTCGATGAAATCATTTTGTCAGAATCCCTAGAATGTGAATGCCATATGCAATGTTATACAGTGCTGGTTCTGTCCAGATAATTGCCATGCAACATTTTAGCACCACCTTAGAAAACTTTGAACTGGAGAAAATTTGGTTGTGCTTTGTTAAAAAACGAAGAAAAATGTAAACATTGCTCAAAAAAAAAATTGTAAACATGTATATTTTTAGACTCTTTCCATTGTTAATCACTTGTATAGAAACAGATATTTCGCCACTTGGGTTTCACTATTTCTAATACTCCCTCCATTTCACAATACAAGTAAATACCATTCGGGCATTGCCATTTCAAAATATAGTCCGATGAGAAAAAAAACAAGTGTATTTATTTCTACATTTCATCATCTACCCCTACTTTAGTTACATGACAGAAGTGTCGTAATTGCAGCATATATATGAGTATGTGTGATCATTTCTAAAAGAGTTTCCATTAGATCTAGTGCTTCCTTGGTCTGTATGTGCACGTGACAGCTATGGTCTTATGTCTCAACTTATGAAAAAAAAAAGCAGACCTGAGATTGATCAAATATATTGTTTCTACTAGTTACTCCGAGTGATTGAAGTACTGAAAGAGCTTCTGTATCAAAGCACGACAAGCTGATCTCTCCATTACTGGTATTATTGGCAACTCTTAAAGCAATATCAACAAGGACAAGTTCTTCAGGAACATATGATGGAGACAGCTTCTGTTGGAGCTGCTTGGCAGCAGCTATCTGCCCAAATTCCAATAAAGAGAGAACCGCCTTCTCCATATCTGCAGGCCTAACATTTTGCTCCCAACCAGATAAAGATGCTTCCATCTTTGCAAAGTCCTCTTCGCTGAGTACATTTCTTGCTTGTTCATCGATCTTTGAACTATGAAAAATGTTAGAACTGTTATCTAGATCATTTGTTCTACTTTCAACATTGTCATTGACACCACGTCTAAGTGGGATATTTGTTTTCACCCTTCGCTTTGTTCTCGTGTTATTTGTCACTGTCGCACATGCTTCACTGTTAGACTCAAAGAGGTGCATATGCTGCTGATACATTGAACTGTCCCTTATGCCATTCCTATCAGTAGCTTTCATGCGCGGTGAACTCATATTGTTGTCTATTTTTGTTATGACATCAGCAGTCTGTTCTATGATACTAGTAGTGTTCCCAACAGCTGTGTTTTGAGCAATAGCTGAAGCTGCAAATCCACTATCAGATGACTGGCTCTCTGACTCAACAGCCAGGAGCCAAACCCTAGTCTCAATTTCCCGCAGCAGATGAATAGGATAGACCCTGCAATGAGGTACTAATCTGTAAGGAGATGATAAGACTGAGAAACAACGTGACCATGCTTTTGTTCTTAAAAAAAGGAACATACGGAGAGGATTTAGTCATGGTTCCACTTAGCCATTGTAAAGATAACAACAGTATTTCATGAAGCTCTCGTGCTGGTATCTCCTTTCCAATTTCTTCAGCATGCTTAAGGAAAAATAATCCAGCCTACACATGTTTTATATGATGATCATCATATAAATAATGGCAACTTACAAGGTTAAGGGAAAACAGTACCACATTTACAATTTACATGCCTTTTACTTCAGAATATAATACCTGTAAAGGAGGGAAAGAATATTTTATGAAAAGAGACTGGCAATGACCCCACAAGGCTGCACGTTCTTGTGGGATATCCCATAGGAACTCCTTCCACTCAGCAACCATTGCTTCTGCCTACACATATTGGACAGCAGGCAGTTAGCATGACACGCAAGCCATACTTGAGAATATCCACATTTGCACAAGCAGCATACATCAGGGCATCTTACAGGATTATGTTTGTTTCTACAACTTATGAAGTCATTTTATATCCCTGTATATATATAAGCTGATGCTCCATTGGATCCAGCTTATTACTCATCTTGCAAACCTCACCTCTGCCTGTAGCAACATTCCCTAGTATATACTACTCCCTCCGGTTTTATTTTCTTGACGTTCAGACAAATATAAAGTTAGTCTGTTAGTCACTTGTATGTTCTTTGATAACCTCCATTAGTTTTCTATCTTTTCTCATAGCTAGTTACCATGAACTACACTAACGTCAAGGCATATATAAATAGTATTTGTTTATCAAATAAAAAAAAAGGCATTGCTACTTATGGGTATACGATCTAATAAGATTTTTTTTTCACAACCCACTACAATGGGAGGCGGCACTTGGAGTGAGACAGCAAGCACTGCAGCTGGATTTCTGTCACATTGAGGAAGCAGAATAACATGTGTGATGAGATCACGAGAATGATAGGCAATATACACAACAGGGGAGCTGCGACATGGTTGTCGTCCTAATAGGTGTTCAAGTTCTTCTAGGAATGGTCCTATGATAACCAAAAATGTACAGACTTAAATATTGAACTATTTTGTAGCACAAAAAAATAGTAGTTGTGTTACTTCATGTCAGTCAACTCATAGTCTGGAGATTGTATTATGATGTAATGATGATGATTGTGTAAACCTATAAATGCCGTCTTGTCAGACTAACGGATAGGTAAGATGAACCAAATTTCATAAAGCTGTGAAGAAAATCCAACTACCTGTGATTCTGTGACAAGATCAAGATGAGCTATATATACAGAAATGAGCTATACAGAATACAGATTGCAAAAGCCAAATACCTGTGATTCTGTGACATGATCAAGAGTAGACTCCCAAGCTGTGTCACTGGACTCCAGTTGTCTTGCCCAAGTGCGAGCTTGCTCCCATAGACCATCTTTTTCTAATGCTGTTAAAAGAGAAGCATCATCCATTGAATCATTCCATTTGTAGATATCACCTTCTTTGAATAAGGAAGGTTCACACAGATTAATCTTCCAATATCTTCGCCGAAAGTAAGACGATGAAGTGCCACCATCAGCAAAGTCAACTTCTGCAAGAAGCTGCAGCAAACACCTCTTCTCATAAATTGATGGACAGGTTGAGAGCACAGCATCTGCAGCCTTTACAGCTGTAACAACAACCCATCCTGATATAACTGCTGCTTCCTTGGTAGAATTTGATTGAGAGGCTTCGTCTTTCATTCTCACGGTAAATGATGCCAAATGCGCAGAAGCCTCAGAAATACGCATTTGAGAAAATGCCTTTCAAAGATGGCATAAACATACTCAAATTAGCTGAAATATATCATTGACTAAATAAACAAACTGCCTTTACTAACCTGGAGAGAACGAATGAAGGAGAGAAGCGAACATGAAGGGAGAAACATTTCAAAAGCTCTAAGCAGTGGAAGAAACAGCTGCTGTTCACAAAGCACCGCTACCATGCTTGATAAAGATGCAAGTCTTTCATCAATATCTACTTGAATTGGGAGTTCTTCAGAGATAGACTTTCCTCTTCCCTGACTGGCATTAATATCTGCTAGATTAGATGGTGCCTCAGAACTTGGTCTGCCCAAGAGGTCTTGTGAGGAACCTAATGTGAATATATCAGATGCTGCTTCCAGGAACCGTCGTCGCTTTGGATTCTTCCTGTTGTAATGAAATTCAACATTCCTAGTCGTGGATGCCAATTTATTTGTGGCTTCAACAGCAGATTCAACATTCTTTGCTATTTTGGTGGAAATGTCATCCACCTTAATTGAGGACATCTCCCTTAAGAGCAACAATCATGCCAAAGCAACCAAATTACAAAACAAAATAAAAAAAAATTATAGTAACAAAACTTTTGAAAGTGTTTCAGGAACCAGAAATTCCTACAGATCCCAAGTTGTTACCTTGCAGCTGTAATCTCGAGCCAAACACTTAAGCATGAGAGAGGAGTCACATCCGCAAAGCATGAAGCAATGACGGCTAACAAAGACCACTGCATTTGTCTTGCTATATTCAGGAGTGCCTCCCCAGGGTTGTTTTGCTTTTCGCAGACTCCAAGAATGCAGAAAAGTTCCATAGGATTATTTCCATCAACAGTCACAAAAGACGAATCACTACTTCCTGAAGGCATATTACCAAATGATTTCCTTCTGAATGACGTCATATTTCTCAGAACTGTGAGTATGTGAGTCTTCAATCTTGGATCCTTTATCTCTTTGGCTGCCTAAAAGTGAACATAAAACAAGTGAGAAAGAATGACAATAAAAGTTACTATTAGAAAACCTACAGTTTTTTTTTTCTTCTGAAAACGGTTACCACTTCAATAACAACTTCAATTGAAAATCCAGCCGTCTGAGCTTCGGTTAGAAAACCAACCTGGCAAAAGAATAGATAAAATCAATGTGAGTGCTTAACTAAATAATATAGCAATAAAAAATAAGATATTTGTCTTAATACCCAGTCATTGTCATTCGCCAATAAAGCAAGATATCTTGTACTTAATGGGAGATGGTGTGCCTGACAGAATTTTGTAACCAAATTCCAATGTTGACTGGCTTCACTCTGCTGTGTCCGGTAGAGAGATGCATCACCAACTCCACTCAAAAGCCAAAATCCACAGGTTTTACCTTCATCTAATGATGGCAAACTTGCTTTTTCCAGGTTCTGAAGAATCGCAATTAGAGGCTGTGACGATTGTTCCTTCTTTGGAACCCTAGAGGTTTGATCCAAAACATGCAGATGATCAGACTGGACATAATCTTCGGCTAATGCTCGAGCAAGAGCAGGAGCAATGTCAGCTCCGTGAGAGTGCACATGGAGCTCTGGACTCCTTGGCGAGGATAGCTCGCTCTGTTTATTCTGCTGAACTGACTTGTAGTAGGAAGAGATACGTCGTAGTGCAGCAATATCTAAACGAAGCATGTTGGCACACAGACCACAGAGTTCCAATAGGAACATGCAGGAAGCAACTAGAGTTGAATCCTCAAAGTTTGTAATAGCTAGTGGAGCCACCTGATATTCAGAGAGCATGGAGAGGTGATAAGGAACTGAAGCACATCCAACAAACAAAACGCATAAGATTTAGTACTTAATCCCTCTATACAAATTTGTGATGATTCAGACATAGCGACTTGATGTACTGAATTCTAATCACAATATATGACATGGATCTATGTCTAATATAATGGAAGTATTTTTTTTATGCGAGATATTAAGAAACCGATAGCAGAAAAACATAAGTTTCACTTTGTCATTCTAGATGAATTCTCGTAAGTTAAAAATATTTTACTAATTATTGTCACTGCTCCAAAGTCCAAACATCTACATGTACGAGGAACAAACAAATGAAGGAGCTTACTTCTAAGTAAAAAAAAAAAAATGATTTCAGGTCATGTGATGACTATATGTTCTATATTGTGCATACTAAAATGTTGGCACACCATGTCCAAGAATAGAGCTCGGATATTGCTACATCATAAGTGAATATCGTTATTTTGATTATGGCTCATGCAAAGCGGGACTCAAAGGTGGAATTTGTTGTATGGGGACCCTTTCTTCTCTCTTAAATATAAGGGTAGGCAGCTCTCCTCACTTTTCAAGGAAAAAAAAAGGTGACTTAGTGAATATCCTTATTATGATTATGGCTCATTTAATTAGAAATTAATGAACAAAATAAAGAAACCTTTTTTCCTCGAACACGCAGAAGAGCTAACCCGCACAAGTAGTTGCTAGAATAAATCAAATAAGGAACATGAACATACCGATAGAAGAACTGATCGTTCAGCTTGACTTAAAGGTGCGAGTATCAGTTGTACATCTGCTTGAACATTGGACTGCGCAGAGATCACTTGACGGGCATTGGCTGATTTTAACTGCAAAGCTCTTTTAACAAGGAGATGCTTGAAAGCAGCTAGCGCTCGACCACGGTGCAGATGATGTTCCACCCTCAGATCTTTCTCCTGGAAAAAGGAATGGTCTCAGGGTAGAAACGATGGAATTAAAGAACCCAAACTTCATGAGATGCATCAGGTGCATAATAAGGTCAGAGAAGAGGAGTTTGATCTAAAGTTTTTATCCACTGTAGGCAGGCTTGAGCTATATGGCTAAGAAACAGAGACGCCAAGCCGAACTTATTAGAGGTGCCCCCCACCCCAACACACAGCATGGGTCCCAACACACTACACACAGCATAGGTCCAAGATTAAAAAAAAAAAGGGTCCTGTTTGGATACAAAGTATTTTTGGAGCTTTGGAAGAATACTACAGTTTGGCAAAATACTTTGGTTTTGGAAAGTAAGGAGGTATTTGGATGTAACAAGTTTTGCAGTTTTAAAAACCATTGTATTGCTAAAAGTGCAACCATTTTGGAGTTCTAAACACTACACTCCTGATCTCTTTTCTAAGCCATGGTTTTGCTTGACACTGGCTTCTAAAACTATGGTTTCTTGATACCTTGGTTTTAAAAAACTACAACTCCCAAATAGGCCTTAAGTATTTAACTTTTAACAACGAAATAGCAGCATGGTAACAAAGGTGATGCAAGATCTTTACACAAAGAAAAACAGTTTCAAGAATGCACAAGGTGAATGTACCTCAAGGGAAGAGTATAGTTCTTCCTCAATGCTTTTTTGTATGGATTCTTCTAAGGACAGTACATTGGGTTCACTATATCCAGTGGAATTGTATATATAATCAGTGACATTATGAGTAAATGACTCCTCAGATAGCAGCTGCATTCCGAAAGGGCCCTGATAATAGATTGTGGTGAACAAAAAGGCAAAAAGTATCAATGCTGTGAACGCAAAACGAATCAGATGTGTAAATACTAAAAACATAGGCAAAGTAAGTTAACTTAGTGACTTGGATGCTTCTATGATTTTCTTCAAGGTTTGCACTTCGTCACTCGAATCAGACAATTAAGAGACACAACGCACTTGGGAATTATGCAACAACAACAACAACAACTAAGCCTTTAATCCCAAACAAGTTGGGGTAGGCTAGAGATGAAACCCCGAAGGACCCAAGCACAAAAGCAAAACAAACAAACACAAGAAAGAAGGCAAATCATGAAAATGATGATTTTACAAAATCATGTACCTTACTAACCAAATCATTTAATCATGTGCCACATGTCAAATCTGACACAAAGTTTGACAAGTAAAACTGTAAGCTGAGCCTCATTGTGCTTAAGCAAACTAGTATAAAAGATCCAGGTACCTTCAAGAATAGAAAAGGAATATTTTACAGGATCCAGTCAGGGCTGTAGCTGTATTCCTTTTAAGCACTCAAAACTACTAAAGTGACAAGAACCTGAGTTGACCAAAAGTTGTAGCTAACTAGCTACAGCTATTTATTCATTAGCACCCTCAACTCAAACTTAACATAAACATTAGCTGGAGTGTTAGATAAAAGAGACAATTTTTGAACGTGTTTGGTTTAGGGAGTGGGATTGTGCTGGGTCATCGCATCCATCATAACCTAAGAAACCTCACAACACCGTACTCCTCTTGGCTTATCTATCAAAGCACTACACCTTTTCTGTTCCAATTTCACAGAATTGCATTTTCTTTACAACAAATTTCCAAAAAACTACACTTTGAAGAACCTGGGCCCACATGACATAATCATATTTCATACATTTTACAAGTATGCCAAATGGGTCTGACCCTTTTTTTTTGCGCTGAAACAGTAGGGTTTTTCACCCTAACAAAGGTGTGATTTCGTGGATGTTGGTCATAAAAGGACAATAGTACGGTTGCTATCTGCTGACCTTAGATATGTGGCCTCTCAGTTTGTTCAGGGTGGTGCAGCAGCATGTATATATGGTTGTGCGCTCGTGCGTATGTTCTTTTGGATAGGGGGCTTCCCCCTTCCTTTGTATAAAACTCTTCTCTTAATAAAATGACACACAGTTCTCCTGTGCGTTTGAGAAAAAAAAAAGGATGATAGTTTTCTGAAATAGAAAAAAACTGCAGGTCTGTGGTTGTGCGCATTGAAAACATGAACGGTCTGTGATAGTTCACTTCTATAATATTCAATAAAGCTTTTTGTTAGTCTAGTTCTTTTCCATTTACTGACAATTGTTATTGAATAAAACTCAGACTGAGTCATATAGAACAATATAAATAAAATTTCATTACTAGAGTGTTATTTCGAGAAAAAAAAAAGACAAACCTGTTCAAATAGTTGAACTAATCTTCTAATAGACTTCGGGAACCAACGTGGAAGCATCTGCAACAATGAAGTATCACCTCCAGCAGAGGAAAAAATACTATAGCGCCAGCGCAGGTACTCTGAGATTGGTGATTTTCCAAACACTGAAACAAGAAGTCACACTTTTCCTTAGTTTTTAATAGCATATCAGTGGAGCTCACAAAATCTATGGAAGTGGCAGTGAAATTATTTGTTGATTACCATTAGCTGGAGAATAGTTTAAACAGCCATATCCATCCTGACCAAAACAAGCAGAAACAAGAGTCTTCCATAGCGTTGGGAACTGTTGGAGACAGGGACCCAGGTTTTCCAATGTGCACTGAGACGATAAACCACAATTTCTGTTCACACTTCCAGTACATATGGATTTCTGCATCGGTGCTGAAGCATACATTAAGGTAGCTAGAGCAGACATTTCACCAATTCGTTCGGCCATATCATCAACTGTAAATAACATTTCATCTATCTCAACAGCAGTAAGATTATTACTATTGACCAGTTTCTGTGACAAATTCCAACGGGCATTAGAGAATGATGACTCATACTCACAGCCTTTGACCATAGAGAAGAGTAACCATTGTGCCCACTTGCAATCACCCTGAAATTTCCCCAACGTAACAACCAAGTCAGACACATCTATAGATCTTATACTGGGGAAGTAATAAACATATTAATCTATGTTCTATGGTGTATTGATGCTATATCTTAAGCAACTTAATCTATAATGCTACAATAGACGACAGCATTATTTGTTGTAGATTCTACTATCAAAAGATAAGGTGACACTCTAGCCCAACAATAATTCATATGATACTCTAGTTGCTGGTAGATAAAATTTTCGGTTGCAAGTGCTAAGACATGGTGTTCTGCAGTTGTAAATAATATATGCTGTTACCATCCAATGGCTGGTAATGTTATGATGGTAACTGGATCCAGATAACTCCTAAAAATATAATAGAAAATTCACAAAGTACATATCCTAAAAAAACATTTTGATGCCATTCAGCAAGTTACCACAACCCTACACTGTTACAGGTGGCAAGGATGGATACAAATAGCAATGCTCAATACAAAGTAATACAGACTAGAGTTGCACCAGAACTTACTGCAGCAGCTCTGAGCAAGAGAATACAATCCTTTTCAGGCGCCAAATTACAATTGTCCAGATAAAGGTCCAGCAGGTACGGCAAGTTATATTGCACACAGAAACGTATGAATAATTTATGCAATGCTCCTTCACAAGTCAGGTGACGAGCATCATCTGGCATCTTTGAAGGAGAGCAAGTCATACGACAATTTTTCTTCAGACCAACCTTTATAAGTGTGCCAGAACAAGCAAGAACAGGTATAATTTCAGTAATACTTTGCCAGTACTCTTTCAAAAAGATGTGTTTCTCTGCCAATTTCTGCTGTACAAGCATTCCAATATATGATGTTGACTCACGATTAGACAAGGATCTTAACATTTTGACATGTGGTATCTCCAAACAAACAGGTTCCAGCTCTTCTGAGTCATATATGTACATATTGTAATCAGGGACTATTACATCAGTGACGGTGCTATCAGCAACTTGTGAACTGGCCACATTCACTCTAAGAATCCCTTCAAGAAGTACATTGTCAGGAACCACGTCCAGGAGTTTGCTTACTTCCTCCACATCATTATGAGCAATAAAATATTCGAACTGAGATTCCCACGGGGCATGAACATGAATATGATAAGGTTGGTCCAGTAATATCTACAGAGCATACAATAAGAATCATATATATGTAACTAAGAATAAAGGTAATGCAGGCAGTGATTCAGGATTTTGCACTATAACTTACTTAAATTAACGAAAGCATCATAGAAACACTAAATAATACACCAAACACATTTCTAAGAATAAGAGTGAGGGAAATTGAAGAATAAAACATTTGGTATTTAACAGTGCATAGTTGTTAGCGGTATCAAATGTGTCTGCAGTAGAGACAAAACATGCAACTAGAAAGTCTAAGCACTTTCTGACATCAGCTATAACACATTGTTCTTATCAGAAACAAAGTGCAATCACCCAAGTAACAAGTTACAGGACAAGTCATGACTCACACGGTCCACAGTTCTCTGATCCCAAGCATCTGACCATACAGCGGCACAGGCCCAATAGCCATCAGAAATGTTGCTCCCAGAGAACTCCTTAAAATCAGAATATTCATCAATATTCACCCAAGAGCCAAGCACTACTCCATCAACATCACCACATTCAATCAGGGCACGATTATAAATATGGAGAGCCAATACTGGTTTATCTTCTCCTGGAAGTGTAACTATTTTTGCAGCATCACGAATGACATTCTCCCTGCCAAGATATGAGTCCCAAAAACTGCTGCTTGGGTAGAAACGCTATTCCACAAAGAAAGGAAAGGTTGATCAGGAAGAAAAACAGCATATTGGTATTTACATACTCCCTCTGGTCTCTTTTTGTTGTCGCCGGCTAGTGCAAATTTGCACTAGCCGGCGACAACAATATGAAACCGGAGGGAGTATTCTCTAAACTGAAATTGTATGACAACAATAACACATAGCTAAAGCATGTCTACTATCAAACCTCAATCAATGTTATGGTCTCTAGCATCTTCCACTCATCTGATCGCATGTATCCATGACTCTTCATCTCCTCGGCAATTTGTAGCCTAAGTGACCTTCGGACGGTACCTAGCATAAGTTGTCTTAGGTCCGACTCTATGTCATCTCCTAGTCTTTCCAGTGTGGCTACAGCCAGTCCTGTTTCACCCTGCAAAGTACAGTGTGTTAGAAAACATTCGGTAGAGAAATACATGAATAATAAGTACCAAATTACCTTCATTAACAGATCATACACAATGGATCTTCCTATTTCATGGATTTCAGAGAAAGCATCTTCTGAATCATCATTGGAAACTAATTCCCGCTGGCGCAAAAGCTGCAGCTGAAGAACTGCCAAAGGAAGGCGACCCGACAGTAGTGCTTCTCTGACTACAGTTTTCAAGTCCAAGTTATTTGTTTCCCATCTGTTAATCATATCCTTTATATTTCCTTGAATATTTAGGCTCCCAACTTCGTTAGAACCAGTATCATGAACCTTTGAAGCACTAAGAGATGATGCAACTGGTGATAAAGCTAACTGCCCATTGCTCTCAGGAACAAGCTCATACACAGAAGATGCTGTCTCTTGATTGTCATTAGCTAGACCATCTAACGATCCATCCACTACAACAACTGGGAGTGAAGAATCATTTTCTGTAACTACTTTTGATGAGTTTTTATCACCTCCCTGCCATGAGAAAGCAAGAAATTAGAAAACAAATATTTGTCTTGAACAAAAAAAAACTATTTGCAAATAAGGAGCAGCTATCGTCACTTTACCATCAGAATAGAATTCTGATTCTTTGCAGAGGCTCGACATTGGATACTTCTAACCACCCTCAAAAGGAAAGCCATTTCATGGAGTTTTAAAGAATTATCTGGCGTATATAAGAAATAGAAAGAATAAATATCACATGTAATAATTAAAATGATGAAAGGAGAAGGAAATTTACCTATGTTTTGCTTCTGTAGCCCATAACATTTGATCATTCTTGTTGCAAAGCGGACAGCTAATATCAACAACCTGTTGTCACACTGTAAGCTTACAAATTACATGAAGCTTAAAGTATGAAACATTATTAACAAAACTAGGACAAAATATACAGGCCATGTCTTCTTATAGCATAAATTCTAACATATATAAAGTTTTGAGACACAACCACCCTACAATGTTAGTCTATTGCATCCTATAGCACATGTTTCTGCCGACTGCAGGGTAGGTCAACAAATGAGCATTGAAAAATTGTAGTACGTCCCAAAAATGCATCCGTAATGAATGTTTTATGTATATAATCACCATTGTTAACCCACCTGTAAATTAATGATGTCCCAAATAATTGAATCCAATAATTTCGGTAAAACAATGCATCCAATAACGGTCATTTGAAGTGTTTCCACCCTTATTACTAAGTATATTAAATCTGTTTTCATTGTAATCAGCACAATTATCTTGCTGTTTTTGGATAACCTTCCAAGATACATACCTCAAACTAGAAGCAGTGAGCATGTGCCCACAAACAAACTGTTATGCAAAAATAACCCTAATTTATTAATGTAACTTATAATCCACAAAAATATGTTATCAGGGAAGGAAATATACTTGGATGACACTGCAACTTCATTATCACTTCCAGTTCTACATAATATTCGGTGGACAGAAGCCAATAGTAGTTGCAAAACACCTTCTTCTGCAAGATTGACCTCCGCGAGCATATTCAATGATCTAGCGATTCAGTAATGTCATGCATGCATATAAAAGATAATATCAGTGTGAATTCAAATGATCACTCCAACAAAGAAAGGCAAGAGATGAGCTAACTAAAATCCTAACAAAAAATAATATAAGCACATTAAATTGCTTATAAGGAAAGAAATGCCTAAATCCAGAAGAAAATATATACATTCTAAAAAAACCCAACCTGTGGTATTATCATTTATTAGTCTTGAGGGCTGAAAAATCGATTTGGAACAAAACACCAAGCGACAAATCGAGTCATGGTCCAAGAAAATTAAATCTACAAATTCATTTGGCAAATTGCAATGATCATGGTTTCTGCAATATATTTGAAGGGGAATTCGCTGGTCTCTGAAGGCGACCTCTCCGACAAGATTAGTTTTCTGGATTGGTGGAGTTCTGGAGTCCCACGGCTTTAGAGGGAGGTTCCGAGGGAGGCAGGCAGGGCCGATAGTGGTTGTGGGTTATGGGCGGGCGGCGAGGCAGCAGGAACGCCGCCGGCTGGGGGTGGTGGAGGATGGCGGTCAGGTTGGGGGTGAGAATGATGATGGTGGGGGTGGGTGGGGGGGGGGGGGCAGGCCATCTTCTTCCGACGGCATTTGCCACGTGTCATCCCATGGTATGGGTGACGGCGGGTCCCTTGGGCACAGATTTCACGTATATACTTCATATCAAATATTTGGAGTGCAACCAAGAGTTTACATCACAACCATCAACATAAATAACATGAGTAATAGTATAAGTACAAGAGAAATAAGCCTTGGTACTAGGAGGTATGAATTTAAGCAAAAGCAGAACAAATGACAGATAAATGTCAGGACAAAAGAAAATACAGGATCTTACTGTTCTAGATCACCAACCATTGAGTAATGCAATGCCAATTGGAGCCAACGTAACCTAGAGACTTTCAAGTCCCATCCTGGCAATGTGATAAATAGCATCAAGGTGAGGGCATATAAACAGAATATTAAGTCAGTTATTCAAGTGCTGTATTATCTGTCAAAGTTGGATCCTCAAACATCCATATAATAGAAGAAGAAATATGTATTCATAGAAACAGAAGGATAGTCACGCTTGTACGATAGTTGCCTTGAGGGATAGAAAGCAAAATGAATTAAAATCTTATAAGATACATTGCTCCTCAGGGACTAACCATGTTATTGAAGCTTTTGCTACTGTAATTAACACCTGGAACAGTGCATGATTCATGAAAATCATGAATCCAGTAAAAGTATGATTGATATTGACCAGAAGCATAATTTTATGACGTGTATCTTGAAATACTATGTTCACACAAATCTTACTGGGTTCAAGTATAATAAGATCTTTGGCAACATGTTCTGCCATGAACATTTGATTCTAGGGTAAAATAATTAAAAACAGTTAAATTATTAGCGAAGCCTACAAACTTCCTAAAAGTTGTTTTTGGGGAATACTGGTTACCAAAGGGTGTGTTCGTTTCTTGGGTCTAAATTTTAGTGCTGTCACATCAATCCTTCGAATGATAAATACATGGATTAAAAATAAACTAAATATAAAACTAATTACACAGTTAGATGTTAATTTGCGAGACAAATCTACTAAGGTTAATTAAGTCATCATTAAGAGATGTTTACTGTAGCATCACATTATCTAATCATGGTCTAATTAGTCTTAATAGATTCGTCTCGTCATTTAAAGGGTGGGTTATGGAGTGGGTCTTGTCAGTAATCTATATTTAGTACTTTTAATTAGTATCTTAATATTTGATGGGACGGGTCTAAAAATTACAGGGCAGGAAACGAACAAACCCAAAGCAACGCATGGTTTCTTCATGAATCATGTCAATCAGTAATCTGTTATAAATTTGATAGATACAACATAATGAAAAATAGATCTATGAGTAAAAATGTTCAATAAAGAGAAGATGGGATTCTAAGAAAGGAAATTCAAGACTATCAGACCATATAACAGAACGCTACACAATATAAAAAAATAAAGAAATGGACAACTGAAATGAAAACGCACCATTCTCCCTGCACAGCCTGTCTGCTAGAGCAGGTCCTTCATACAACAATGCTCTATCCAAAACTTCTATTTGCCAGGATTTCCATCTTGTTTCATATCTGTTTATTGACAGTAAGTTCAGAGCATTGCATGTTCTACCATTAGCAAAGGCCGGTTTCCAAAATTTGATAGCATCACCATGACACGAAAATGATGAAACAGAGACTGATGGAAGGACAACATGAAGGCTATCCTGGGTAATCAAATACAAGTATCCCTGGAAGGAGCTAACAACAGAATCTCCAACGAAAGAACAATCCTTCTGAAATGGATGACTGTTGTACATAAGACCAACGCTAATATCTCTCTCGTCAAGGAACGATGAACGCATAAGTAGTCCCGTATGAACAATTTTGGCATGGTCGTTTTCATCCCCATTAGAATCTTTAAAAATCCTTGTTAGTCCAAGTGCTGACAGGCAAATTGCATACTCATGTAATCTGTATGGAGGAAGAAGTACCCTCCGTAAGGAACTTGAGGCAGTCACTATGTCAGGACGAGCTACCCCAACTTTCATCTGTGCTGTGCCAAAACCACTTGGCCAGCTGTCCACTTGATTTTTGTTGTACCTACACTGTCTTCTTCTTTTCCAAGGTCTGACAAGACCAGCATCCGTTTTAACAGGGAAATCGGGAACCAATTCTGCGGGATAAAGTGACCCTTGCTGAATGGACTGATGAGTACAAAATGACAGACTCCCAATCTCATGACCAGCAGCTCCCCAAGCAGAAAAACTATCACCAAAATGACTCATAGAAGGAATATCCATGTTTTCGTGTAAGATGGCTTTGAAGTTTAAGATGTCATTAGCATAGAACACATAGACTACCCCAACCTCATCTACAACAGCCAGAACAAGAGAACATGATGCCAACACTAACTTCTTAAACATTCTACCAACAAGATTCCCAACAGTGTTTTCTCCGTTAAAATTTGGTACAGTCGGCGTACTGCTCCTCAAAGGCATCTCCTGGTCAATTCTGCAGTGTTGAAGGGCGCTAAATGACGTAGTAAGACCGCCAGTTTTGACATTCCAAATGGCAATCAAACCTTTTGTACTAAGGCAGGCAAGAAACATATCTGACAATTGGAAATCAACCCATTTTGGACTAGGTCCTTCACCATCATATACATTCTGAAGATCTGCCACAAAGTTCCACTGTATACCCCACTGGTGTAGCTCGAGAATGGCAACCAAAATACAATTTGCATTGTATTGATGGCCCTCACAAGTTACTGATTCATCTGGTGTTAAGACCAAGCCGATCAAATAACCTGAAGGGCTAGACAAGACTTTTAAACACTTCCACCGACAGCTGCATGATGGTTCATCCACTGATCGATTAAAAGAACCTTGAGGTGATTCGCTATTGGTTTCCACCCTAGTCCTCAGAGGACATTCACTATACCAGAACTTCAAGAAGGATAAAGTAATGTCATATACGCTAAACGATACCGCTTCTGCTGAATGAGGTAATAAAGATTTCACAGGAAAGATGGTTTGGTATTTTCCATTAGAAACAGATGCAGTGACTGTGGTCATGAAAGAACGTAACCAGTTTCTTGAACCTGATATACCATCCTTCAACATTGAACACTCAGCAGGGCTCCATTCTTTCCACTCCCCGTCCAATTCTTTGGTATCAGATGTGGAAGTAACTGTTAGTGTGCTTCTGTAAGAATGAAGGAATGCATGAACTGTGATAGAATCATCATTAGATACAACAAGAAGTTCCTTAAAAGTTGGATCATCAAGCTGACTAGAAGAGAAACAACAGTATCCCCATGCTAGAGACTTCACTCTTGGAATAGAAGAAAACAATTCAAAGACTGCGTCACTATAGGTATCTAAGAGAGCACTAGGTGATTCAACTTGTGATGAATTGACCTTAGCAGTTGCAAGGACAAGCTCCCCTGGATTGCACCAAAAAAACAAAGGAATAAGAACAAAAGAAGCAGAACAGCAATAGGCTCCAACAACATCAGCAGGGAAGCCACAAAGCCTCACCATCGTCGGAGAGCAGTCCAAATAGTCGCCTTGTTGGAGATATAAAAGCTTCTTTAAATTTCGATAGTTTAACATGGGGTTGTGAGATTGTCCATCTGCATAACTGTAGAACTGCAGGCCCACCATCTACCTGACAAGATGTGGACATTGTTCGTATGCACCTCTTCACCTCGCAATGATGGTAACAAGCAACATTGCTTGAAAAATAAAATAATAAAATGACTTAGCCTGTGGTGAAAAGAACTTGAAAAGGTTAAACAGAGAATGCAGCTCAGTGCTAAACATACCAACCAAAGAAATTAAGGAAGACAAACTTTCTTGATCTTTTACCTTTTTGACAAAAATACCATTAACTAAGAATTAGATGGAATATTAAAAAAAGAGGGGAAATGAGGCGCATAATAAGCTTGAGGGCAACAACGTAGCCAAAAAATGGGACCGTAAAGAATACCAACAACAGGACTTGGAATCGCTATCTAACTCATAATCAACTCTATTGAAATTTGCAACTCATGTAGCCTACGAGGACTTGTCAGGTGGCTTATAGCATCTTAAATAATGGGGCACTAAGTAGCAAAATCACACTACAGGCTAGGATGGTAGGATGAACAGAAAAAAAAAACATAACATCGAGAGATTACTTAGTCCACAAATTAACAAATGAAAAAGGAACAGTTCAATAATCAAGACATACGCTACAAAATCTCCACTACACATATAGGCAAGCAAACTCCTAGTTCAAACCCAGTAGAACACAAATGGTCCAAACGAAGCAAACACGCAAGGATGCTATCTCCACAAGCACACTACATTGAAGATCCCAATCACCAAAACGCTGAAGAATCACCCGGGGTCCAAAAAGGTACGCGGCCCAAACCAAATCCCCATCCGCACGAACCAACCAACCCGCCGTGACACTTCAAACGACCTCACAGTCCCGCGACAAATAGCTGCTGCGGATGGATGAAGCTGGATGGGACGATCCAATCCAGGTCCCATACAAGCACGGCCGCCCGGGATGTGCACACAAGCAGACAGGGCGCCGGACGGGGATCGCGTCGCGCCCCCGGGGGCGAGAGAGAGAGAGAGAGAGAGAGAGAGAAGGCGAGAGCCCACCTGGGAATACGTCTACGAGGTGGCCACCTCTAGGGCGGCGGCGGTGAAGAGATGGCGGTGAGGTGGTCGCCGCGGCGAGGCCGAATCTCCGCTAGCTGTGGATCCTTGTCTCCGTGCGTCAGTTGTCCTCTCTTCTTCGCTGGTGGCTTCGTCGTGCCACATCGCAATGCCTGGGCACGTGTGGTCACGTGAGGCGCGGCTGTTGCTCTCTCTGATGGCGATCTGGGCTTGGACAGTAACACTATATGGGCTTTGTGGGCTTAATACAAAGCAGATAAACGGAAGGAACTCATGGCCTTATACATGAATTTATACATGGGCCTAGTGGACCTATGACGAAAGGGCAGAAGATACATACAGGCTGTAGGAAGCGTGTACAGGCCCAGATAGAGATCCTACGTGTTGTTCTTCTTGGGTCCGTCCGTCTCCTTCACTCACTCTTCAAAAAAAGAAGGAAAGATCCTACGTGCATGGCTGGCATGATTGGCGAAATCTGAGCACCCATCATAAGCTCACGTGCTACAGGCATAACTATGATTAATCGGATCCAAATAAATTCAATATAGTGGCACTAGAGGAGGAGTTATAGTCTATAGACAACAAATGTAGCGTTCCGCTTGTGCTGCGTGCGTGCATGCCCTGTTCTGCAGGTTTCCAATAGCCATCTTACCAGCTTCTTCTTCGAGAGAGGTACGCATGCATGTGCAGGCGGGGGACTGTTCATTCCCTGTATATATGTGGCATACGGATGAGCCATGATGAGCTACAGACAGAGAGAGAATAAGCAAGGCCATCATGGCTCCATCTTGCGAGCACTCACTGGGAAAAGGCGCTCGCTCGTGTGAGATGATGGAGATGAGTGCTCCAATCCATCGATCTATGGCTATGGGTATCGCTCTTGTAGGGTAGTGGCGTAGTGCACATGCACATGCCTTCCTGCGTCCTCTGGCGCGGCTAGCTATATCCTCTGCATGCAAGCATGCGTTGCCCCCTCCGAGATCTCCCCCATCTCATCTGTTAATTACCCGTCAATTATTGGGCACTCGTCTACACGGGCTAACTACTGCGCTTAGATATTAATAGTATATCATATACTCTATCATCTCTATCTCAGAGTCATGATCCAAGGTACTGATACTGCAAGCTTAGCGCTAGGATCTCCTATACATTTAGGTGCCGTTTTTTACTTTTGTCAAATTGAGGGATGTTTAGACACGCTAGAAATTCTACTCTAGAGATGTCAGAAAATTGTTGAAAGTTCAGGCGTGAATGAAACAGCCTACAAGAAGGGAAACCAGACGTGTGATATTTCATGCATGATGGTTTATCTTGTTTGATGTAAAATTCAAATTAAATAACTCTGCCGTAAAGGAATACCTCTCCTGTGATATTGCACTACTCACAAAGACAGGAGCCGAGAAAGGGCACAAAAAGGACCCCTCCCACAACGGAGTCTCTTCTCTCATAGATAGATCCTTAGACCATCTCCAGTAGGGTTCTCAAAGGAGTCTCCTACTCTATTTTTTAAGAGTCTAGTCCAAAAACCGACTCTAACAAGGCTACTATTTGGGCTCTAATTTCAGAAGGGTTATCAAACCCCCTCATTAGGCTCTCAGGTTTGGAGCCCTCTCAAAGGTAGGTCCTATTATTTTTCTTTTTCTTTTTCTGTTTTTTTTCTCTTCTAAAATCACACCTTTCTATGGGCCCGCTCTTTCCTCTCTCTCTCCTCCCACCTCTGTCTCTCTTTCCTCTCTCCCCAGCCCGAAGAAGACCGTCGAGGGCAGCGGTGTCGGGCCCGCCCACCTCGCTAGGGGCAAGCGCGCCGGGGGGCGGGGGTGGCCGACGGCGAGACCGACGGGAGCTATGGTGGTGGGCCCACCCACCTCGCTGTAGTCGAGCGCCGTAGCGGCGGAGGAGAAGAGGCTGGCGGTCACGACGACGGAAGAGGAGAGTGGCGGTTGATGGGCAGCGGATGGCATCGACGAGCTCAAGATCTGTAATGGGCCCACCTCGCTGGGTGGGGTGGGTCTCCTACAGGTGGGCCCCATCGTCAGTAGAAAAATGAGAGTCTCTTTGAGCAGTGTTGTTGGAGTTGTTGAAAAAATATGAACTACTAAATATGGGATCTACCTCTCAAATACAGAAGTAGGAGATCTAATTTAGTAGGTCCTGTTGGAGATGCTCTTAGCATTTGCTTTGAATCCCATGTTTGCCCTTAATGGGTTGATTCTTAACTCATGATTTTTTTTAAAAAAAAATAGCGAGTGATATTTCCTTTTTTTAGATTAGTCTCACAATGAAGGATGTGCCACCTTGTGTATGAGCACGTGCTGATATTTTTTTTTCAGTTTGTTATATATATTGAAATGCATGTAGTTTTGTGTTTTAAACCACGGCTGTGCATTCTGAGGTATGCATGTGTACGGCCATTAAGGTAAGGCCAATGTATGATCATTTGCGCATCCCGTACGAAACTCATCATATGATGACCCGTCCCCACCATATACGATTCAAAAGTATCATATCTCACAGATGTGTCCAAAAGACCAAGAATAATTTTTAGCTTTATTACAAAAGGGAGTCGTTTTGCACACCAGGTCATCCAGTGCCATCAATTGAAAGAACTATGGAGCAGCAGCGACGAGCTTTCTGCGAGGGAGACGAGAGAACGATTTGGGATCGCAGACGATGGTCGATCGGGTGCCGGCTTTTGGTTTCAAAGGTTGCGATTGATCGACCGTGGCCAGCGCAGGTGGGACAGATTTGACCTGTCGATCTATCTGGGATACTGGTGTTCCTAGCTTTTCTTCTGCTCGTCCACCTATCGCAAAGGAAGCACTGACATGTCTAGTGCAATTCACAGACGGTTAGTTCAGCTTGTAGAATAACAAAATCGACCAATTGTAGAAGGCTAGCTCCATCAGTGTGTGTCAACTAATAATCTGCACTGCACATATTAAAACGAGGGCAAATTGTAATAAGTGAGGAGAATATTCGATAGTTGCGAACAAAACAAACAGGAATATGATTATCATGAGTACTAGCAAGTTGGACGTGATGGTGTACTGTGCTCTGAATTCAATTTTATTAAGGAGAGATAAGATGGCGGGCACTGTTCCTAGGTCCAGCCATGTCATTCTCTACTCTCAACGCCAGCTTTCACCAAATTCCTCTGTCCCTAAACTCCCTACTCCATCGAGCAGACCAGTATATCACACCACAAACGCTCACGCTCCGACTTGGGAAAGCAAAGCTAGAAAGGGAAACAAAATAGAAAGGGAAACGGAGAGCGAGATGTTCCCATCGCCAGGGAGGACGGTGATGGCGCTGGGCCACGGCGCCCAGCTCTCGTCCACCGCCGCCGGCGTCGGCATGGCGGCCACCTCCTCGTCCACCCCCACCATAACCTTCGCCTTCCAGCCCTCTCCACCACCTCCTCCTCCAGGGAGCAGTCTCTCCCACTACCATGGCGTGCTAGGTTACAGCAGCTCCCTTGTCTTAGAGCGCCCAACCACCACCACTTCGTCTTCCTCCTCGCACGCGCCTTCGTCCACCATCCCGTCCCCCAACCTCCACCACATCCATGCAGCAGCTACAGCACACGTTTCCCCTCCCACGAGGTCATCGCCTCCACATCATCCATGGTAATAATCATCAAGATCTCTTTGTGTACATCTCCATTTATAAGAAAGCTCCATATACAGATGTTGTACACGATACATGACCCACGCGCTGTCTATCCCTGTGTTAATTGTGTTCAACTAATTAATTAGGTCTTCTGACGAGCTTAGTAATCAAGACAAACAGAGGGGAAAGGGTGCTGCGGCGTTCACAGCGGGAGGCGGTGGATTACAACATGGGGCAGCGCTAGGGGTGGGTGCGGTGAGGATGAAGAAGGCTGGGAGCGGCAGTGGGAAGGCGCGGCGGAAGGTGCGGGAGCCGCGGTTCTGCTTCAAGACCATGAGCGACGTAGACGTACTCGACGACGGCTATAAGTGGCGCAAGTATGGCCAGAAGGTCGTCAAGAACACGAAGCACCCCAGGTACATATACACACGCATGCATGCGCATACATATTATTTGTGCATGCATCGTGATTCAACCCGCGCATTGATTTTTGTCCCCATCGGTTCCATATGCAATTTTTTTATGAGATTACCGTGTTATCATCTTCCACGACTTCAATACACTGGGGACATCTTGTGATACAAAATGTTAGCGTTAACTCAATGGAAAAACTTACGTTTTCTCAGAGTGATAAAATCCTTTGTTTGAAAAATAACGTATGGGGGCGTGAATAGTTTTCAAGCTACTGCACTCCAAATGTTCAGATTCAGTTACCTATATATATACTAATATAATCATCGAATGGGGTGTAAGGAGAAAAAAATCTTAAAATTTTCCAACTAATCCAGAGGTAAAGACAAAAGATCTACTCTTGCTTCTGTAAATTATAGCAATTACCAATACAAATGTTTGAGTAATACAACTGAATAGAATTGTATGCTGTTTCAATATGCACACTAGAATATAATGGCACTTGCACTCAAGAGCATTATTATTGTGGTTTTGGATTGATTAATCAGAAGCATTATATTAGAGTAAATGAACACACAATTGTATTTATGAATAGCTGCATAAGTATGCGCATGCCATTTCTGATGAACCATATAGTTCTATTGCAGTTGGGTACAAGTCAAAATAATTAATAATTAAAAGTGTATGTTTAAATATGAAGCATTTGGGATTACATTTCGATTCCTCACTGCAATGGATAGAAACTGGACAGAGCTATAGGCTACATAGGGTTAAGTAATAATCCCTCCATTTTTATTTTAATTTGATGTCGTTTGAAAAAGAAAACTAGTGGAAATGTGTAATAGCTTTCTTGTATTAACAACAACAACAAATAAGATAGTCTTCATTGCCTATAACCATGTTAATTAACTGTATTTTTGGTGACATTAATTTATCTTCCCTTACTTTCGTGTTTTTTCACTCATGGACAATGTGAAAAACAATCCACACACCTAGTGTTGGGCCACGATTTTTCAGGGAATAAAGTATATTTGTCCGGTTATTTTCCTGCATATATTCGTTTCTTAAGAAGCTAGTATTCTCGACGTTTGATTACCCTAATCATATGCATCAAAGGGGCAAAGCTTGATAGAAAGTCTGGGGGGGGGGGGGGGGCCTCACTAAATTTGCATGATTTTCTGATGAACAGTATCAAAATACTGTTGCTTTAGTGCAATTTTTACTTGGCTAAGGGTGGCCATGACCCCCTTTGGCCACACTTAAGCTTCGCCACTGTGCATCAAAACTACATGCACAATTTATCTCCTGATCAATCATAAGGAAAGGAAGAACCTAGTTAAAGAGAGGCTATGCTTATTATTACATCCAAATTTAAGATAGTTGCAGTTATATTTTTACTTTTTTTAAATAAAAACATCTTGAAGAACAGAAGCACAATTTAACTTGCATGACATATACTCACGAGAGCCTGATTTACCAACTGAATGTGTGAAATCTACAACAAATTGAGATCATGTATGTTAGTTTAGCTTAAAAACTTGACTATGTTAACATTTAGGAAGAACTTGACGACACTATAAGACACTTGAAAGTAAATACATTCATGTGATATCCAGTACTCAATCAACTGCAAAATATTTTGGATAGTACTAGTTGTCAAGCTCCACTTTCATTGCCAATAACCTTAATTTGTGCATGGATCTAATTTTTCAATGATGTATTTTTTCAATTAATGCATGAAAACTGTGAAGGAAAAAATAAATGAAAAATTAAAAGCCTCTATACATACAGAAACTAGCTTTATATACAGTTCAGTGCACTTCTAGAACTAGGAAACAAGAGAAAATTCCTACAAAACCTTTCTACACTCCCACAGTTACTTTTTCCGAAAGTGCCGGTCATTGGATCTGAAAAGGGAAAAGTGCTCGCAAAGCTGGTCCTAACATGACTTTACTATGTCCCTGCTGGTCCCCTTTCCTGTGTATGCCACCGAACTAAAACTGATTACTGACGACTTAAGACTTTGTTTCATCTAGTGAATGGCATGCGAGTTACTAATAGCCCGGCACACACATAAGGGTGTACAAAAAAAAATTCACATTCACTTCGTTTTAGCCATTTAAAACCGGAAATTTTGCAAAACATCATTTGCTACAATTGTGTTTTGTTATAGATGATCAAATGTTAAGTTTAAGCTAAGGTATATTTCTTGTGGACCCTATTTTGGCCTATCGTGCTCCCGTGTATATATAGAGAACGACGTGCATCCTAACAAGTAGTTGGTTGAATGCTCGTTACACCATCTAATACTTCCACTAACGTGTCCACTCATCATACTAATGCAGACACGCAACCATACCAGAAAAAAAAAACAGAAGACAATTTTTTTTATGACAAGTACACGCAAATAAGCAGGCTTATAATTTTGTAAATCATACTAAATATAAATATTCTTATTAAAGAAATTGTTTGCTCTGGACACGCAACTAATTAGTCAATAATAGCTCAAAATGACATGACACGTTCTATATCCCCTCCATGGCCAGATCAAATCACCACACGTACCTAGGGAGTGTTCGTGTGTGTTGCGTGTGAATCCTGTCTTTTTTTTTCTGATGGTTATCATCATGGTAGGCAACGCCAAGCATTGACCCACATACCAGACATGAGTCCAGCATCCAGTCCAATCTGATTAGCCATCTGCAATGATGCCACCCAGAAGCTCTCTCCTTCCCTCTGGTGTCTAGATCACACCACTCCAAGCTTTCTCAATCAATTGACAAATCCTGGCAAGCATCCCTCTTTTCTTTTGTTCTCAAAATATCTACTCAAAGAAAGGGGGGATAGATAGAGATGATGGTGTGATCTTAGCCATCCGATCAGCATCTATATATGAACATAAATCCGAATGGCTATGCAGCAGCTGACTACTAAACTCTAGTAGTAAACTATTGGCTAGGGATAGGCGCGAAATAGGACTGTTGTCACGTTACTAACAATGTTTATCTTACAAAACATATGATACATCCACACACATTATCAATTAACAGTTTTGATCTTGCATATATATACACATATACACTTCATATATATCCTTATGAAGCTGCTATTGGTACGGAGAATAACATATTATAGTTTTGCAAAATAGTTTCTAAAACCTTTTTCCATGGGACACCTGCGTTGATCTAGCTGGCTCGGGTCTGGGAGGGGAGAATCTTTACTGTTTGGTAAAGGTCACCTTGATGATGAAAAGGTGGATTTGAGCTTTGCAAAGGGCCCGAGTTTTTTTGTTCTCTGTAATTATTACCACATCTTTCTCAATCTATGGCCCTTAGGCTGAGAGAAATGATGCTACCTGGGTAGCCTGGAATGTTATTATTATCCCCATATTTTACTTGTTGATGTGTCAGGCCATGATTGAGATTTTCTGAGATCGGTATGGTGTACTAGTAAAAAAGAGTGAAATAGAGCAGGTGCTATCTAGCTACTTGTAGACTTGTACTGAACAGATTAACAAGAGGAGTCTACTGGCTACACTACACTCTAGTATTGTGTGTCCCTGTCTATCACAAAGTTAACACTGCTCAAAGCAACTCAATCCATGAGAGTTTCTTCCTAACCGTGGTTAGGTTAGGAGGTTATTAGGACATTTTTGGCTTGTGCACGTATTAGCTTACATCGTAAGCTATATATATACATCACGGGTTCAAACCTCGACAATTATGGTGATAAAACAACACACATAATCTGATTGAGGTGGTGTTGCATGCATGATGCAGGAGCTACTACCGCTGCACGCAGGACAACTGCCGGGTGAAGAAGCGGGTGGAGCGGCTGGCGGAGGACCCCCGCATGGTGATCACCACCTATGAGGGCCGCCACGTCCACTCCCCCTCCCGCGACGAGGACGATGACGCTGCGCGCGCCAACGCCGAGATGAGCTTCATCTGGTAGCTGTTGGCTTGTCGGTGGCCAACACCGCATCTGAATTAGTCAATAGCAAGCCACCACTGTCGATATGTCATCACACGGCACACCTGAATCCTGATCCGTCCGTGGAACTCTCGTGTCTATGCATTGCAATATCGATTGTGCACTTGTTGTATGGCATGCTTGCGTGGATTCCGCCTACAGTGTCGTAGCTAGCGCAGCCGAGTGATAATAAAACTGATTATAGCAGAACGCACTCCAATAGTAGTAATTAATTAATCATTTTATTAGCAGTATTTAGCGTAGTATAATACTTTAAAAAGGTTTACTGTGTTGATGTTGATGGTTCTTCCACACCTCCACTTAGGTATTATGTTTCGTATAGATTGGTTTTTGCTTGTGGAATCTTCTACATTATAATGTGTATGCATGTATGATGTTTATATGATTCTTTTTGTCTTTGTGTATGTATATATGAAACTTTAAGATTGTTTTCTGCATTACCTTAGGGAAAATTTGCAGTTTTGCCATACTCTTGTTCAGATGCTGAAATCTAAGCAAAATGGTTGTCATACTACTACAGCCTTTTTTCCTGGACCGTCAGCCTGCAAGCGTACCATTCTATTCTTCGGATATGACGTGTCCCCTGGTAGCCGCTATAATAAGGTGCATTTGGCACCGCTCATAACCAAATGACTTATGATACTATAGCAGTATGACATCTACTGTTGCGTAAGCGGTGAAAAGCCAAAAAAAAAAAAGCAGCTTGCCCGGTTTATCAAAAAATCACTTGCTGCTACAGTACTTTTAGTGTGGGTCACGTGTGGCTAAAGAGTCACCACCCAAAACTTGATGTCTCCAACGGTGAGCCAAAAATAGGGACCGACGGGAAGCTCGTGCGGAGCCCGCATGCTGCAGCATCGAGCGCGACTGCAGCTCCGACGCGCCGACGTGGGGGAGATCGGGCGAAGCTGCAGGCGGGGAGGCGAGGATGCGGCGGAGCTCGTGACAACCGGCGGAGAAGGCAGAGCTTGGAGCTCGGCCAATGGCTCCTGGAGCTCGGAGCTCGGCCGGCGGGGAAGGCGAGGATGCGGTGGTGGAGGCGAAGCAACTCGGAGCTTGGCCGGCAGGTGAGGCGTGGATGCGACGAGTGACGCGTGGATGCGATGGGTGAGGCGGGGATGCGGCGGGAAAGGCGGAGCCCTGGTTTGGGTCATGAGAGCAAGCACTCTATATGTGGGTCGTAGCCCAGACTATTTTCAAAACTAGGTGTATGTTTGAGTATTCCGTTGAAGACTGTTTTTTACTTTTTAAGACCTATTTTGAGTTTATGGCCACCCGTTGGAGTCAGTCTAAGTCGCAACACGTTTGATGAACCGAGGAAGTATATTGGGCCCGGTTGGCACAACGGAGGGTTCGTGTGGTGCTGTGGGGCTGATTTGATTGCAGTCCGTAGGGGATGTGCTAGGAGCAACTAGGAGCAACTTGGGATCTGGTGAAACAGTCTGCTGGTGGTGCCACTTCTGTCCCTGCGTGCTGCGTTGTCGTCAACTCTAGTTCATTCGACCCGTCTCTTTATTGCTTTCTTGCGCCCGTGCAGCATGTGTGCATGCAGTTGATCATTAAAGCCTGAAAAGGTTGGTTCTTGTGCCGGGAATAGTTCAAATAATTTCGAATGGTGTGTTCACTGAGTACTTGCTCTGAAATCATTGTTCGGGCTTGCATTTGCAGAAATCACACTATATGTTCTACTAGAGGGAAACGCAGATTTTCACAGGCACCTTGCCATCCACAGCGTTGCTTCCACTATCTGCGTGGTGCAGCGAAAGAAGGAAGCTGTTTCTTTAACAATTTTAGGTGCAGTTTGACTGTTTGAGATGTGAGAACAAACAGTGGAGCGTTATCAATAAGAAAACGGCACTGCTTAGCTAATGGAAAATCCTCTTCCAACAACATAGAGGCTGGGTTAATAACGATATGACTTGCACGAGAACTGAATGTTTGGTCATCAGAAATACAAGAAACACATGCTGATCCGGTGGTACAAAAGAATAACGCGTAAGCAATGTATGGTTTTTCTTTTGAAACTGTAAAGCAATGTTTCTTGTGGCCATAATGGGCTGTGGGCTCCTCTGGCTATATTTTTTTCTTGGTGCACGTCGTATCTAGTTGAAGTTGTGCCTGATTATTAGCTGAACCGGCCCATGCTGAAAGCCGAAGTAGTTTGAGTGGTCCCTGCAAAATAAGATTCGGCCCACCATGCTCCGTCACTATATGTTGCTACAACACGCGCACATTAGTATTTTTCTTGAGAGAATTCTTTGTGAGCCACTGAAAAAACTTCCAATCTCTTCTCAGCCATTAGAAAAATGCTTCTGCCTTCTATGTCCTCGTTTGAGGTTTCTCTTCTCCTTTATGCCCCTGCAGCCCAATTGCACGTCAATATATTTATAAAAATGACTAACTTGTTCTTGGTATTAGCTGCTTGAGGTCTACGCTACAGGCTTCAGGATGAAGCTCCCGCTTGAGGACTTCCCCTACCCTTTGCACAGATGACAACAGGAAGCTGGAAGCGTAGTCTGACATGAGGCCACGTAACGTGTCCATTCTATGACCCTCCCTCCGCCCTTGTCTTAAACCCGCGTTGTGACTCCGATCCCCTGATCCATTCACAGCAAAGCGTTACAGCGCCAGCAGAAATGATGAATCCAACTTAATTAGCCCGATAGGGAACAAGGAATCTAAGAAGATGTGTACTAAAGGGATTTAGCTGTGGCTTATCAGGTATGACAAATTCGGACGGCGAGCGCAAGATATGCTTGCAAGAATGTGAAAGAAGATTCCGGCCCATAACTGGGAGAGAAAGAATTCCTTGCGAAATGGGACATCCAGGGCGAAGCCAGGAATTCTCCTTGAGGGGGCAAGTACTAATATTTCTTGCATAAGGGGGGGGGGGGGCAAAGTTAATTTTTTTTGTTTCACTATATGGTGATTTTGTGTGTGCATAAGGAGAGTGCATGAAGCACACGGAGGGCCTGGCCCCTCCCAGCCCCTCCCTGGCTTCGCCCCTGGGACATCATGGAGGATTTTGGTTGCCTGCTGATGCCCGTACATGCTTTTTAAGCGCCACCGCACCTGTTATGCTCGCCTATCGCCGCCAGCCTTGCTCGCGGCCACGTCATATTCCATCTACAACACCAACGAATGGAAGCGGCAAGTGAGGCTGGTGGAGCGGATGCGGTTCACGGTCAAGTTGTCCTTCACTCCATCAGATAGGTCTTGTCGGTCATGGGCACCAGGATGAAATGTTATGGCAGTCACCAAAAGAGGAGGAAGAAGCACTACCACAAAACGGAACTACAACGGCGTTGTCAAAAATCACGTAACGGTGTTTCTCTTATCAAGCGGTGCAATAGATGAATTTTATTTTTAATTAATGACGGTCAATAAAATCACCCAACGCTAAAATACACCTTTTTAACGGCGGTCAACAAAGTCAACCGCCGCAAAAGATGAATTTTATTTTTAGCAGCGATCAACAAAGTCACCCATCGCTAAAAAAATCACTTTTTAGCGGCGGTCAACAAAGTCAACCGCTGCTACTGTGCTATCCGGCCCAAATAACATCCATTCTGTTTTTCTGGCCCATTTTGCTCCAAACCCTAACTCTCTGAAATAAATACTACATTTAACCTAACTCCTCACCTCTCTCCTTCACTCCACCACCAGCCCTCCGGCATCCCCCCCTCTCTCTCTCGGTTGTGCTCTCCCCGGCGGCGCCCAGCCGTGCGCGTGCCCCCTAGCGGCGCTCCCTCCCCGGCCACGTGCGGGCTCCCCGGCGGCGCCCGGCCGCACGCGTGCCTCCTGGCGGTGCGTCCTCCCTGGGCGCGCGCGGGCTCCCCGGTGGCAGGCAGCATACGTGGCCCCCTGACAGTGGGCCCTCCCACGCGGCGTGCGTGGCCCCCCTGGTGGCGCACTCCCGGTCCACACGCGTGTTCCCCTGTAATAGGCGGCGTGCGTGGCCCCCAGCCACGCTCGGGCACCCCTGGCAAGTGCTAGCAGAGTTGAGCTATTTCTTCCTCCAGCTTTGTGTTAAGGAGTTATCTCAAACCATGATTAGAGACATGGAAAGAGAGGCGCATGTGTTGCTCAGTAAGTTGGAGCAGATCTTTCCACCCGACTTCTTCGTTCTGATGCAACATTTGATTGTGCACCTCCCGTATCAGGCATGAATTAGGGTGGGGGTGGGGGTGGGGGTGCAGAACTATTGCTTTGATCTAAATGTAAAAATAAATACAAAATTTAAGCTTCTGCAGTGGCATACATTCTAGAGGTGTTAAACATCACATCAAAATACTATGCTGGCAACCTTCCTAATATGCATAATCCACCGCTTATTACAACCCTAGCGAAAATGAATCAAACCTTATCCTTTTCTGAGCGCAACTCGGAAGTGCAAGTGATGGGACCTACAAGACCTTGAGACATGAAAAGTGGCATATGATCATGCTATCTGTGTTGACCAACCTTTCTGAATTGGTGTCATACATGCGGTATGTTCTCAATCAATCTTCTTCTCGAGTAGTCACTCTTCTACATCAAACCCTCTTGTTCCTTGTTGGTACAGGAAATTTCTTAAATAATTCTGGCGTGCTTCAAGGGAACCTTCACCGAACGAAGTTGAGACCCTACTTATACAGGGTGCGGGAAATGGAATGCCCGATTTCATTTCATGGTTCAAGTAGAAGGTACTTTCTAATTTATCTCGTACTTAGTTTCACATTAAAAGTTGTTCATAATGAATTGTCCTGCTTGAACTTGCAGGGCTCAACCGATGTGTTCATGAGTGTCAAGTTGAGAAAGATTGCCGATGGTTGTGCCTAAAGAGTCATGTTATTTACTGGTTATGACATCAGCGGATATCGCTTCCCCACAACAAGCTATGAGTAGAGTTGTCCAAATCGAAGAACCACAAATACTAGAGTTTTTACCGCTGGTCTTGATGAGGTCGAGTATTATGGAAGAGTTGAAGAAATATATGAACTCTTGTTTTATGGTTGCAAACCTCTTAATCCTGTCATTTTTCAAAATCCATTGGTTTTATCCGAAAGTAGTGAGATGGACCCCCAATCTTAGGCTAGTACATATTCAATAGTCATCCATCTATCTAGGACATGATGTCTATATCGTGGCTCAATAGGCCACAAAAGTTTATTTTTTTCTTATACTCGTGCCAAATCGATGACCGTCTCAAAGGTTGGGATGTTATGTACAAGGTATCGCCACATGGTAAACTACCTATCCAAACAATGAAGATTACAACATAGACCTAAACACATATGATGGAGAGTTCTTTTTAGAAGATGGGCTAGAAGGGAGCTGTGAGATAGACTTAACCAAAGCAATCGAAATGGAAGTAGACAATAAAAGGGTTATTGACAAGGACGTCGTAGAATAAGGTTATTAATGCAAAGGACTTAGAATTACTTGAGCAATTACATTTAGGCAATGATAGTGATGATAACATCCCTCTCTCGGAGCACGGGCATGATTATATCAGCATGATATTGATGATGAGACTAATGATCCAGCTAATCTCGATGATGAAAATTATTTCTATCTAATACATGTATGATCCATAGTAATTTATTTATTGTTTATAATACTATGTTATTTTGATTTTTTTTTTGTTTATTTTGCATCTCTTTTACAATATGCTGATTCCTGGTGATTGGACAAAGATGGTGGACGGTTTGAAGCCGTTGTCCTCACTCGTTTTACAATGGAGGGTCCAAAGTGTCCGAAAGCGGTCAACATAGAGGTGGAGACAGGGGTCGAGGGAGAGGTGGAGGCAGAGGTCAAAGGAAAGGGATTGAGAGGTCATCGTCGCATGTGGCTTCGTCGTCTTTGTCTGAGGAGGAGCAATTTTGACGTTTACTAAGCAATGTTTTAATTCGCCGGCGATTGCGGCCGCTATCGCCGGATATCTCCTCTAGGAAGGGTGGGCGCTAGGAATTGCAACTTTTGATGCTAAGCAAGAAGAGGCGCTGTTAGCGGCCATTTGCCTGTGATTGCCGCTAATTGCAGTCAGAGTTGATGCCTCTATCAGGCCGAACTGAATGTGGACTCCGAAAAAATTGCACAAGGCCCCAAAACACCTCTAGCCAAGGTCATGCAGTCTCCTAACCTTGATTTTCCATTTTACCTAATCCTTGCGACCTCCTCAGAATAGTGGCGGCGGCGATTGTTCGTGTGTGAGAACTGAGTTTGTGAGTTTATCACGCTACTCTCTGAAATTATGCACTTATTGTTACTTCGTTACTCATTCTCAACTATCTTGGATGAATGTGAACTTTATAGTTACTTTTATGGTCGTCAAGCTACTTTTGAACCGTTATCTTTATTTTTATGTGCTCAATTTGTTGTAATCTATCATATATTTTTATTAAATCGCTAAATGGCTTACTTGTCGCTATAGTCGGCTATAGCTTCGCTTAGCTGTTGGAGAGGTCAGACGCTATGAGCCATAGCTGGCGATTTAAAACATTGTTGCTAAGTTACATCAATAAAATCAACCCTGACAATGGTGTCAGAAATAATTATAAAGATGCATCTCAGTGTCAATTGAGTAAAATCTACAAACGCACGAAAAATACCATTATAGAATTTCACCAATGGATCACTTCAATGGCCTATTATTTATAGTTCTACCAAAGGAAGGGGTATCATAAAATATTATTGTTAATAATAACATAGACATAAAAATTAATATTAGTACTCAGAGTTTATATAATAGGGGTAGTGTGACACATAGAGCATCATTCCCAAAGATAAATAAAGAACCTAAGTCTCTAGTGAATTTTAGTCAGGAGAGCAAAGCCATATCTCTAATGTTAGTCTACCTATATAGTCACATAGTCAAACAATTACAAGCAAGTCTATACTAGTCATAGTCTAATGCACTCAACACTTCTTGTACGGATTCATGCCCGATATACATAAGGCAACTCCGTCTTGGACATTCATCGTAACTGAACATGGAGGAGTATAAAGGACAGACAGAGTTGTCACCACCTACTGTCTACCTCTGCAGACCCTGGATTACGATGTGATCGATACTACCTAGTTGTCTAAGCACCGCACATACATATTTAAGTAGAATTATAGCATTGATCAAACACTAGAACTTCTCTAAACCTACTTGAATATCAAACCCATGTTGAGGCACAACAACTAGATTAAAGTATAACTAGCATTATAATATTTAGACTATAGTCAAGGAATATGTCAATCATGATAATAAGGTAGCAAGTCTATATCATCATGAAAGAATAATAAAGTCCTATGACATGAATATGATATATAACCAAACAATAAGCATATATCATAAGCATAACTATATAAAAGAACTATGTCAATTAAATAGAGCAAAGTCATACATAAAGGGGATAAGTAAAAGGATACAAGAGCCATTACCAAACTCCTATGACTTGGAGACTTGAGCAAGACTCCACCTAAACTAAACTCCACTAGGACTCGAAAACTACTAAGTGAAAGAGGGAAATGAATAGCTCTTACGTGTGTGTGTTGGAATGGAGCTCTCCCCTTATTTATATAGGGCCCATAGGTCGGTTTGCAGGAGTAATCACCACGGAACTTTGGTGCACCGATGTAAGAAATGGGCTGAGGAAGCGACACTTGGAAGGGGAGGCCGAATAGCCTCAAAGCCAGGTCGCCCGACCAAGTCCTCCCTAGTTGTCTGACCAGGAAGTGGGTTTTCTGGGCTTGTGCTTTCTTAGGGTGGCTGACGGGTGGGTCCTTTTCTGTTTTAAGGAGGTGTTATGCGGAGGAACCCGTGCAGTCACGTATTTGATCCATGGGAAGTCCAGTTGACACCGTCCCATTGGCTGAAATGCTATTTTCTTGGATTATGCTCCATTTCTCTACTTGTTTTATATCAAATCCCTACATGCACATAAATCTCCAAGGACAAGTGGAATTCTATTATTCCTAACTAACATGCTGGTATGAAATGCCAATTCTTCCTACGTTTATAGATATATTGATGTTCAAAATTGGTACTTAACAATCGTCAACAAGCAGGAGCAGGAGTAGGCAGAGGTGGAGTAGGATCAGGAGGAGGAGGAGGACGCAGGGGGTTCCTCTTCCTCTAATTCGTCAGGTGTCGGGTTGAGAGTTCCCTCGACCCTCCCGATGCGATCGATACCTCTTGAGAGACGCCCGAAGATCCAACCCATTAGGTCTAGGTAAGTAACTTTAGATGCTATCACTACCTTTTTCATTTGATATGTTGAAAGGCACAATAGAAACTAATAATTTTTCATAATCACTTGGGCAAGGATTTGGTGAGGATCGCTCTAGGTGATCATGAGCGCAAAGTCAATATTGTCCTAAGTCTTTTGTGCAGGTTACACTTCCCTAACATGGTTGAGTATGGCGGAGGGGAGGAGCCAGCCTAAACATGGGACCACAACATTGCCTTCCTTGATTTAGCAGATCAGGATGACAGGTATTCACCAACAAGGCGGAGCAGGTGGTGGCCGAGCTGTGGGTAAGTCTTCCTCGCACTACATTGTTCAATACATCAAATTAATTGGTTATTCTTTAATCACTGGTAGGATATATCATATCTACATGCATGATTTCTTTAGATGCCAGGGGGATATGAGGCCATGGTGGTTGGTGTGGCTCATAGAGTGTGTCATACACTCATGAAGGACATGCATTATGAGGCCTACGTCCAGGCCGTAATAACATACAATGCTATTCACCTTGGAGTGAGGATCACCAAAACTGAGGCAAGAAACTTGAACATTACCTGGCAACAATACCTGCATGTAAATATATGACAACAATATTGATTTTTCTTAGATTAAGTACACTTGATTTGCTCTTCTTATATGGCATATGCATATACTTAATGACGTGTTGGTGCCTTCGTGGTAGTGCGCTTAGAATCGTCGATGATGGGAAGTTATGGTGGACAAGTGGTGCAAACCCAAGTGGGAAGAGATGCACCAAGCTTGTCGAGAGCAGCATTTGATGATGGCAGGTGCACCACACCATCAAGGCAACCTTACGAGGAATACGGGGCTAAATGCGTACACGAACTCAATTCTTTATTCTAACTCTCAATACTGCACACTTTCTAATCATCCTGTAGTTTTGTTTCATATTCAGCGGAGGGCAAGGCGACGTTTGACGTCGACTACAACCCAGAGGACCCGCCCTTAGCGTATGGTAACGCGAGTGTCCACATCTGTCTCAATGAATATACATCAATGGCAAGAACGGTTCATGGGCTAGAGTACGATCCAAGCACCCCGTTGCTTGATGAGAAATTGTCATTGGGGTGGGAGGAGGCAAGAAGCATAGATGATACTAGATTAGCGGTAGCGTACTCGACACGGCTGCTACTCCCACTCTCCCAAATTTGAGCAAGAATCAGGAGCTCAAGCCCAGCTATATGTACTCAATCAGACAGTAATACATTCTCGGATGGAGCACTCCAGGTTATTTCAATTTCATTCGTCATTCATTGATTTTTACAAACATTTCTCTTGCATTACCACACTGGGGTAAAATATTGTAGGTCCAGCTGAAGAAAAGAGGAGACAACGGGTGGAGATAGAACATAGGATAGTGGCCAAGAGACGGAGGATGAAGGCCGAGCGGCCGAGGATGGAGCCAATGTTTCAGTTGATGCAAAGTGTTGGAGACAAGATGGGTCAACCTGTGCCACCGATGCTATTCCCTCCACCACCTCCTTATACAGGTACTCTTGTGAGTATGAATGATTTAGTTAGTTTGTTACTACATTACATCTTGTTTCACACATGCGATTTCTTTTGCTTTGTGCAGAATCAATCAGCAGCATCGGCTGACCACCCACGTCATGACCAAGATTTGTTGCCAGCATGGCCACAATGGTCACCCTGCTGAACCTTTTGTGTTATGGAGATACTTTTGTTCATGAGTTTATTTGCATTATATGATGATACTAGTGGATTACTTGTGTTGATACTAGAGTCTCATTTGCATTATGTTTTATGTAGATCTATATGAATTGCATGTGATGGTTATTGTGATATATGTACAATGCATGTGATGCTTATTGTGATACAATGCTTGTGTTCCTACGGGATGTGTGAAATGCAAATGGTTTATAATGTTGTGATGCCTATTTGTCGAGTGTTAAAGCCAATACACTCGGCAAAAGGCCGACTCTTTGTCGAGTGTAATGGCGTTGGCTCTCGGCAAAAGGAAATGTTTGCCGAGTGCCTTGGATCTGACACCCGACAAACATTCAATTATTATCGAGTGCTCGCATTGTGGCTCTTGGCAAACACGTCGTTATCACGGCCGTCTCTGTTAGGACTTCGTCGAGGGTCGTCCTGGCACTCAGCAAAGACTTTGCCGCGTGCATCCTAAACGACACTCGGTAAAGACTGTGCCGACTCTATGTTTGTCATGTCCCGTATGCCGAGGGTGGCTCTCAGCAAAACCTTTGTCAAGTGCTTTTGGGGCTTCGGGGCAGCACTCGACAAAACGGCCGATTCCCGTAGTGAGCTTTATTTATCGTCCAAAACACAGTTTATGCTAGATTTTTCAGTCTGCATCTCGAAATCGCCACTGTTCTAAAACTGAAAGGCATCCATCTTTCAATAAGCGACCTATTAATAATAGCAGGAAAGGAGTTCAAGGGCGAGCATGATCAACCATTTGTATGACCTAGTATAATTCTTCTCAGCAGACAAAATATACAGCTAATAGAATAGTTGGAAAATGAAGTACATGCAATTTCATGCAACAGCGTCACGGTCGTGCAGTACTAGAATTGTTCGCTTCTCCCAAGTAGTACATGGAATCTTTTGTCCTTGTCGTTGTTAACCTTTTTGGAGCCTCTTTAGCGCCGGTGTCCCTGTCCACAATTGTCAGGGGTTGCTGTAGTACGTCCTTGTTATGTTGAGCCAGCATTTGCCACAACAGGTGTTGCACATACAGTGCGCCCCGTTATATTACTCCAAACAGCTAGTTTAATCTTTAGTACTCTCCTTCCATTCCAGGTGCCTCTCTGCTTTGTACTACTGTTCCTGTGCTGTCCCCGGCCTCCATGGATCCCTCCGCCGCCGGTGGAGACCTCGACCTCAACCTCTCCTTGCAGCCGTCCCAGGCGCCTGAGTCGGAGCCGCCTGGGTATTTCATCTGCAGCTACTGCGGCAAGAAATTCTGCTCCCCGCAGGCGTTTGGAGGACACCAGAACGCCCACAAATTAGAGCGCAGCGTCACCAAGCGCGCGCTTGAGCTGGCCGCCGCTCGCCGGTTCGATGGACAGGGTGATGTGCAGGCAAAGAAGGGGAAGAAGCCGGTGGGCATTGCTGCGTCGGGCAAGGCGGCGAGCTTGTTATGGTCACACCAGATCATCAAGGCATCGCCGGAGGCAAGCCGGGATAGCATCGCCGAAGACATGGACCTGTCCCTGAAGCTATGATTGGCTGTTCATGCTCCCGTCTCACTTGTGCTCCGCTGGAGCAGGTATGAGCAATCAGCCGCTTGATTACTTTCGCCATGCATAGGCTCAGAGCAAGTTATTGCCGGCTTGCCTTATCCCTCACTCAGACCTCACCGGCCGGGGCTTCTCCTTCAGTTTTTTCCCCATCTTCATTTTGTTTTTAACATTATTTCACTGGGGCATGAGATAGTTATTGCAGAACCTTTTATATCTAGAAATGGAAACATGAAAAAGGGAAGATCGATCATCTGGGAAACTTTGTAAACATGGAATTATCACTGGGGGTACATAGTATGGTAAACATTAAAAGACACTACTATAGTATTAGATAACAATAAAAAGGTGGACAATACATGTACTGTGTGAAACTACGTACTCTCAGTCCATTGTATCATGTTTATTGTTCCTATTGTGCCATGCCAAGAAAAAGGTAATAATGAATGACTTTTTGATACATACTACCTCTTCAATGCATGATATATATGATGTCGTTGTGTCCTAAGTATCCTAGGTCATAAGATTTGTATACATGCATGTTACATGATTCAAGACAATGTATTTCAACATGAATATATTTGTAAGCGTCATTAATGGCGGCAAGTCTGTCTATGGATTGTATATGGGTCGGTGCAGGTGTGTGGTTCGCGGCAGGCCTTACCTCTAGGCCTCTCGCTAGGCTCGTTTCTGTCGCTGCCAAAGATTTGTGCATACAAAAACACGTGACTTATCACTGCCCTTCGTCGTTGTCCAAATAGTGATATCCTTAATTATATGAAGTGACCCTACCGGAGCAATTCGTGGTTGTGCAGCAGATGCTTTAGGGGGCACCTATTGGAACTGTGGAGAAAACTATAAACTGCTCGAAATGATAATCTTCCCTGCATTTGTTGTGAACGAAAGGACTCGAACCTCATGATTTCAACTTAGCTATATACTCAACTAGTATTTTCAGTGTCACTGTTTGACTTTTCAGTGCAATAGTAATATCTCTTCTGGGACTAGATGATGGTTGCTATCAGCAATAGTCTTTCTGATTTTCTGTAATGGATCTATTTTATTTTCTTGTTGGATACAAAGGTGCCACAATAATTCGTCGGACTATAGACAATTGCAGAGCTGTTTGTTTGCCTGCTTGATGCCCGGCATAGCCCACAGCTGCAAGTGTCGCATGATTGCTTGCCTGCATAGGGACTGCCGGTCGATCTGGGGCTTGTTCCGCTAGTGCCAAAGGCATCCCGTAGCCTGGCTCTTAGGAAACTAAACTTGGATGCGTTTCTGGCGACCTGGCTCATGTGGTATAGGGCATAGCTTGCTTCCTTAGTTACGTTATCAAAATGTCGACTATCATGTAATAGTATTAAGTGATGATATTGACATATTTTAACTTTTAAAGTAGATTAAGAGCTGCATATACATAATTCTGTTAAATATCCTATTGCATGCGGTTGTAGGCTTCATTAAATTTGCAGAACGTGCTATACATAGCGCTATTCCATCGTAGGTGGAAAAAACTTTTTTAGCACATAAGATAATGCATTTTGTTTCATGTATGCGATATGGACAACTCTTACATAGCTAATTATTGATTTTATTGTTAGGGATGCTCCAAGGAAATAAAAAACAATCCCCAAGATCAGATAAGGCTCACAGGTAGTTTTGGCTGGATGAGTGGTTGTCACAGCCACACAGTTGACAGACTATTGGATTTCCCAGTATGTGATGTATGTCTTCGTTATGCATTGTGGAAAATTAGAAATATCCCTTTTCTTGGACAAAACATAGCTAGCAAGGGTTAAATATGACTAGGGATCACTATGTATCTATATGAAGGTGTTTATATATAATTGCCTAACAAATACACTTTTAGTGAAAGTTTGCTTAGGATGGAGAAGAATGGCTTCTCCTGTGGATCTAGATATTATTTCTCAAGAATCGATTAGATTAATTAGTGCGTTTGGGCACCTAGATTATTCCCTTGGTAGCTCAAAATGGTTCTTATTCACTGTGACAAAACTGCTCTGAGTTAGATCTCACTCAAGCTACTAACTTTTTCGTGGATAGAGTAGTTTTGTTCATCAACTCATTTTGTCAGATTGATTTCAGATCTCTCTTTATGTACTACTTCTTCCATCTCAAAATATAAGCATTTGAAGCTTCAGTCCATAACATCTCCAATGTATCTGGACAACTATGTGTCAAGATTCATTGAAGATGTTATAAATCTAGACACCCTCTTTCAGGCTAGAATGCTTATATTTTGGGACAGAGGGAGTAGTAAGCAACTATAAGTGACCGAATTTTTATTATTGTAGATACAGAATACAAGAAGATAGTTCAAAAGTCTTATTTATGTATTTTAGCCGACTGCTTTGCATGATTCTATCGTAGTAGTTTTAAGATAGCAACTTTGATACCACTGGTCAGTAAAGGCATGACCATCAGGACCAGGTAAACTGACCACTCAATAGATAAGGACGACCAGGCCAGTGGCCAGTCACTCGCACGCTTTCCGGCCACAAATGTGGAGCATACGGTGAGCATATATCACCAGAGTACATTGGCAGCGATTGATCTGTTTCACGAGAAAAACGCGTAGTTGTAGATTCCGTTCAATCTTACACGGTAGCGTAGTTGTAGCTACACATTCCTCTCTTATATATGTATCCACTTACTCTACTTTTTTTCCCCTCTTGAACATCTCCACTATTTGAGATGATATATGACGATTATTCACATGCATGCTTCTAACTTGTGAGCCAGTTAGGCAGAGAAAACATACTATGAAGGAATAATGAGTAATATCCATAACATCGTTCAGAAGTGTGACATGCAGTATGCCTTAGGGTACGTTTTGTGCCAGTGCGCCCAGTGCCCACACGGCAGCGTCAGCCGCGAAAAAGCACCCAGCCGCCATCAAGCGTTTGGGGTGCTCCGCTTCGACAACACACTAAGATAGCGACTATATATTCGTCGAGATACAGGACCAAAGGGGCCACTAGCTACTAGATGAAACTTTGCGCATATGAACTCTGAGTGCAGCAAGTGATGATGACAAGACTTTGTGGCTGTGCATCTGAATCTAAATCTAAACTAAATGATAAAAGGTGTTTTGACACTAATAATATCTTACAGACATTAGCGGCTGTGTGGTTCGTGATTCTGCTTGCATGTCTAGAGATTGCATATCATTTGGTTATACAATAGGCAAGGTATAGGCAATCACATTATAATCAGATTCTCGTTTGCGTGTGGCATGGTCAAATAATCGAGGGATATATGTAACGTTGTATACTGAAACGAAGCCATAAATAGCTGAATATAAAAAAAGTTCAGAAAAAAAGATGAACATAAATAGGCACCCAAATTCAAGATTGTGGGGGTTCAAATCTGGATGGCAGGTGGATAATCCTACACCTCCACCCCTAGCTAACTGAGACAAGCCCAGTTCCTCAAACAATTCGAACTACAATATAATATTATCAATTTCATTCTATGGATTTGTACATTCATCACTATATATGACTCATCAAGTATAATGTATGAAGGATACATATGGATAGAGAATACTACTCCCTCTGTCTTAATTTACTTGTTATTCTAGCTCTGGACATTAGAATTTATAAGGACAGGTAGAAAAGATGAATACAATATATAATAATGATTTTTAGCAACAAAAAGGCGTTGGAGATTAGTGGCGGGCAACCCATGACCCACTACTAAAATGGGTCAGGAAGACAATGTCCGTCACTAATTTATGTAACTTAGAGATGGACATGTCTTCGTCCGCCACTAAGTATGATTATACAGATTAACGGTTGGCCATAAATATGGTCCACCACTAATTTGTGCCACGTCCTATAAAAACAGGGGGCAAGAGGAGCACAACCCTATCCGCTCCCCATTGCTCTCCTTCTCTGCCACACTCTAACTCTGCCACACCACCACTAATCTCCACTTCCCCACCACGCTGATAGTCCCCTCGTGTCGCCTCCTCCATCACTTCGTCGGGCAGTTGCCCTAGATCTTAGCATGGTATAGCCATCAGGCCTTCGCGTAGTAATCTCCATCAATCGAGGTGGACCACGCGAAGAAGCGTAGGGCGGCCAGATCTAGTGGCTGCCGCCCCGTCGCCCCGAAGACGGTGGTGGCAGCTCCTCCTCCTCCACCATGAAGGACATCGTGAAGTCAAATCTGGCAGTCATGGAGGCCATAGCCAAGGCAGTGGCGGCAGCGGCCAAGACTGTTGCCGAGGCGGCCTCCAACACCACCGAGGTGGTGGCCTTCATGGCGGTAGAGGTGGCCGCCTTCGCGGGTAGAGATGAAGCAGTAGAAGCGGTGCCGCTGGCCTGAGCGACGACCATACGACGGCGGCGGTGACATAGACCCAGAGGATGACAAAGGCAACCACTAGCGAGATGGCAACTGAAGCAATTGCTTAGGGTTAGGGCGGGGCCTAGCACCTATTGGTGCAGGCCCTCTTTTTTTAGGTCGGTGGATAGTGAGACCCGTCACTACCACACCTTATTTTGTGTAACTAATGACGCTCTTAATGGTGGGCTATCTATCTGCTATAAGAATTAGGGTTTGTTTGGCAGGGCTTATGCTTATGCTGAAAATAACTTATGTTTTAGCTTATTTGTAAAAAATACTTATCTAGCTTATCTGACTTATTGTAGCATAAGCTGTCAAGCCATTTGGCAAAACAGCTTATCCTGTTTTTTTGAAATGGCTTATTCATGTTCAATGGTCCATAAGCCCAAAAAACTAGTGTTTGTTGGCTTTACTATTCTAGTACAAAAAGGCAAATGGCTTATGAGGGCTTATTGCAATAAGTGCTTATGCAAAATAGCTGTTTGGCTGAGTTTATGACTTATCATAGTATAAGTCACTTAATAAGTCACTCTAAAAGCCCTGCCAAACACACCCTTACCTATGACTTCTTTTCACACAAGTTGTATTATTACTCGTTTTTGCAATAGGGGTCTTTGCACAAATCGAAGAAGGAAAGCAGGCGTGGTATGCTCTAAAATGTAGACTTCGCGGTGTTCCACCTTGGCTCTGCGCTTTCTACCTCGGGCCTCCGTGTTACAAAAAATCATGAGGCACCCGTCGGGTTCACGAAAATCGTCAGGGTCACGGAAATCATCGTTATCTGTTGGTATTTTTAACAATCATAGACTAATTCGCAAGCGCACGGAACACTGTTGTAGCACTTTACCAAGAGTATTCCCAAGGGTTCAAATCCAAGGAACGATATGGATCAATCCTAAATTCTAGTCGATCCCAAAGAACCTTTTGACATCTCTCAATTGTATTGCACCAATAGTTCTGCACAACCCCCCCCCCCTCCCCAAATCATGGCTCAGTCAGGAGATGCAAAATTATATATTGCATCAGGAGGAAGAAACCAAGTGAAAAGATCTTCTCCAACTTACAGAGTAACACATGCACCACTCTTTTCATGTCTTCAATCACGGTCCGAGATACCTTTTTAGCACAAAGCTGATGGAAGACTAAGGGCTTTCCCGTAGTGAGCTATCCACCAGTAGGTACGGTGGAACCGAGCCGCTTATATATATCTATAAAACAGAAATATGCGAGAGGTCTAGCCTAAATAATATCCAAGTGAAATTTAGAGTTTGCAGTGCAAAAATAAAAGGTTTTATTTAAGCATTCATTCCTATAAAACAAAATATAGTGAGGAACAATTTCACCAAATACCATTATATGGTGTGACATGTCAAACAACAAACAAACGTTTTCCCACGGTTGTACAACTTGCTCCAGTGCTCTCTAGTGACCTCTGGGGGACCAGAGATGCGCCCATGTTTTTAACCCGCTAATAGTACGTCGTTCCCGTTGCAAATTTATTAAGCTCTCTCTCTCTCTCTCGTCACACAGATAGTGCTAGTTGCTAACAATGGAGGAGGAGCTCAACCTTGAGCTAACCCTCCTGCACCGGTCGCCAGAGCCGCCTGGATTCTTCGTCTGCATCTATTGCGACCGCAAGTTCTACAGCTCGCAGGCTCTCGGCGGCCACCAGAATGCACACAAGTACGAACGCAGCCTTGCTAAGCACCGGAGCGACATCCAAGCTACCATGCGCGTGCAAGGGCCAGCTGGCACGGGTACCCGAGGCGCCGGATCTGTCTTTGCCGCAGGCCATCCTCAGAGGGCCAGGCTGGAAGTCAAGCAGCAAGCTGTAGCTCAGCTGAGCAACAAGAAGATGCTGCCCGACGAGCACTGCATCGAGCGCGCCGCCGAGCTGGACTTGTCCCTCAGGCTGTGACTGGTTTTCCCGCCGGTACTCTTTAATTAATCCATTTCCTATTTAATTTCGTGGTAATTAATTATGATGCTGTAGGAGTCATCGATGCCTCATGTGGTTGCATATGTTTCTGATGGAATTTCTCGCCGATAAACTAGGATGAACTGATGATCTATCCCTGCTGTATCCAGAGGACATGATATTTGGTGTGCTCTTCGGTTGTTTCGAAATCTCATGTATTCTCAACTGATGATGATCTATCCCTGCTATATCATCAAGAGGACATGATATTTGGTGTGCTCTTCAGTTGTTTCCATTTCCTGTATTCTCAACTGAAACAATCTTTCTAAGGGTTTCATGTGATTCTAAGTTATTTTTCTTATTCTTATGTCATGTGAAACTTTCTCCCAATCAACCAAAATAAATAGTTGTCATTTCTCCGGTCATCTGATCCATGTGTGTATGCCTCTCTGAGTCTCTGATTCTTGTCATCTCCCAGGTTATCTGAATCACGTTTTAGGATCCAAGGCCATGGATTTGAAGGATTTTCATTGTAACTTGATATAACATTTTATCATACATATAAGTTGCTTGCAACATAAATAGGATTACTAAAAAGTTCTTGAACCATCCATATGCACATGGTCTTGTGTATTTCAAGCCACATAGGATTCCTCAAACATGACATTTAATTCCGGGATCTACCATTAGCATTGTTTGTCTCTTATGTTCCAGAAAGGCCTCGTGAAGCTAAATTACTTCCTGTATTATGAATGTTCATGTGCAATATCTACATTCCAAAACAACCCAGTGATAAACATGAAATTGTTTGTCTTGCATGGAAATCTGATGATGATTTTCATGTCATATTCCTGATAATTTTCTCTATCATCTCTCTCTTACTTCCTAAAATTAATAACAAGAGGGTATGTCTAGATCAGTTCCTTGCATAGCATTTTATAGTTCTATATTACTCAAACCTAGTGTGTCGATTCTAACTTGGAGCAAAAATAGTCCAAAGTCAGGATTTAATCTAATCATTTGCCCAAACAAAAAAAAAATGAATGCATACATATCAAGTGAACAGATTTGCTAAGATCGACGGCTAAAGACTGAAGTAGGCACAAAATAACCCATCTCTAATTGGTAAATGAAATATACTCACATTGAAAAGTACTACCTCCAGACCTAAAATGTTAACGTTCAGACATGTGTAATTTTGTGCTACATTTCCTGTTTGAACGTCAAATAAAAGAAACATGGAGGTAGTAATAAACATCATGTGGTTCTCATTTTGAGTTTAGGAGATTTGTTCCTTGGGGACTTATTTGTCATGGTTGATTGAGCATATCTTTAAGTACATATAATTATATTAAGTAAGAATGTTATTGTTTGTTTAGTTTTGGAAAATGTTTCACTTTTTGGTTAGAGAGTTGTATATCTGGAGTATTTAACTATTTAATATAATATTTTATTATATAATGTCTATATGAATTGATTTAGATGATACAACATAAGAAAAGAATATATAGGAAAACTCAATATGTTGTTAAGTCACTACCGAAAACAGCAATGTTGCCGAGTGTCAGCAATATTGCCGAAGGCAATCCCTCGGGCACTCGGCGAATATAGCCTTTGTCAAGAGTCTCTGATAGAGCACTCTGCAAAAGGACCAGTACTCAGCAAACAAATATAAACCCTCGGCAAACCAGACACTCGACAAAAACTCCATGTTTGTTGAGTGTCGGCGCTTGACACTCGGCAAAGAGAAGTTTTGCCGAATATATTTTTCTACTATTCGGCAAAGTTGTGTCACATGACCACCACGTTCTGACAGCCGTCAAGAATCAAGAACGGCCATGGTGAGTAGGAAAAAGCGCAGCAATAGGAGTAATAATAATGTATTGACCTGTTTGCCATGGTTGCCGTTATCTATATCTTACTATGCATCGTGGTCGCTCAGACTTGTCATTGGGTGCGCTTGGGTTTTGAGAAAGGGAATCATTTTTTTTCAGTAGCAGGAGAAAGGAGGAAAAAAATTTTCCTTCAAAAAATAAAATATCTAGACGTGATTTAGGTTATCTAAAAATATGTATGGATGCACAAGACAAATTCAACTAGCTTGACTAAATATCCTGAACGGGAAAGCTTCAACCTTGCAAGGTGCAAAGTTGGACATAATTGGATTATATCATCGTTTCTTTGTCCAAGCATTTCAGCTATTTTCGTCTGCTGGTTTTATTATTGATAGATCAAAATGGTTATTTTAAGCTTGGATGATATCCAATTTTCTTTGTCCAAGCATTTCTGTTATTTCAGTCTACTGGTTCAAGAACAATTGGACATAATTATTCTAGGGACAAAGTTGAAACTTATAATTCAAGACATAATAGCCCTTCAAATAGTAGCAGGAATTTAAACTCAAAAGAAAATGAAAAAGGTTGCAGAGAGCTATCTTGATCAAGGTTTACATAACTGAACCGAACGGTAAAACCGGTCGAGACCGGTTAACCGGAAAACCAATACAACTGGTCGGTAACAGGGCAAAATTCAATTTGGAGAGTAGACAATCAGACACCAGTTAACCGATAGATTTTACTTGTTTTGATCATAGATTTTCAAAAATAGATTTTTAAATTCAAATTTTACTGGTTTTGGGGTTAACCGGCTAGTTTTATCGGTTAACCGATCGATTTCACTGGTTTTGTTAGATATAATTTTTTTAGTTTTTAAAAAAATTTAAATCAAAACCAACTGTTAACCGCGGTTTTGTTAACCATGATCATGACAAGAACTTCAATATCCTTTTCGGTATAGTAATTTTTCGTGTCTTGAAAAGAATGCCGTGAAGTTAGTGCAGGATATAACTAATTACATTAATATATTTTTATATATATAGACATGTCGTACTTCAATTAGATTGTGGCTACGAGAGGACTAAAATGCTGGTGCGTAAAGCCGTAAAGGAGACAATTTACTGTATATCAATCTATTGCAGAACAAAATTAAGGTGTGCGCGCGTGACACAAAGCGTGATCGACGACGCATATGGACAGTATCTGAGCTGGATTTGACATGTCTCTCAAAAATCATAAATCGATAGTCGAACTATTTCGTCCCTATCACTTAGCTTGGACTGATAGGGCGCGGTGTATATCGACTATCGTCATGTGGTCCACATGATTTTTTCCCCATTTATGCACATTGCTTCGTAAACGAGTTATACCAATAAGAGCAGACGCCGCCTGCTGCCGGCGACATGCAGAGTACCATTATCGGCTTGAGTACAGTATGTAGTTGTAGAGTATAATAGGTTACCCATTACACCGGCTGCTTTTTTGAACATTTTCAATTGGCTGAAGGCTGATGCTCTCTCTTAGATGGAGTGCTTCGACTCATGAAGCTCCGGGTTTCTTCTCCCTCCTATTTTCTCACTCCTACACTTCAGATTTTAATGACGTGAAACAAGATTTAGCTAGCTAACTAGATTCTACTATATATATACTTGCTCTAAATGGAATGCGCGTGAAGTAGATATACAGCGATCGATGGCAATTGGCGCGGAGAAAGCTGTAGCCACTGGCACCACACCACATCACACGAGGCGGCGGCCGGTCGGTCAGCCGCTTGCCTGCCTTCGTGCAGCAGCATTGTGCGATCCACCGATTGGTGCAGACAAAGTCATAGTACAAATATTAACCGCATATGCAGAAACCGGGTCGCCGCACAGCCTGCGCTCCGCATGCATGCGCTGGCAGCCGCGCGGATGTACGTGCACCGTACGTGGTGCCTTTGCCCACCAGTCTGATTTTGCAGTTTCCGTAGAGTCTCAATGGTTGTGATCATCACTATTTAGGGAGTACTACTCCCTCCGTTTCTTATTGTAAGCATTACAAACTTTTAAAAGTTGTTTCTATTTATAAGCATTTGTAGTATTTGATGGGTCCTATGCACATCATCTCTCTACCACACAATCAGGCATTATCTCTTCCCCAGCGTTCCTCCTATCTCTCTCATCCAGGCGCACACCCGACAGCGCACGCCGCCGCGCGCCCAGCTCGCCGTCGGCCCTCCCCGCCGCCGCGCGAGCCCAGTTTGCCGTCATCCCTCACCGCCGTCGCGTTCCCCCCGTCTTCGCGGCCCTCCCTGCCGCCACGTCCCGCCCCGCTCACCCGCCGTGCACCCAGCTCGCCGTCGGCCCTCCCCGCCATCACGTGCGCCCTGCCTTAGCGGCCCGCCCCGCTCGCCGCCGGTCCTCCCTGCCACCACGTGCGCCCTGCCTTCGTGGCCCGCCCCGCTCGCCACCGGCCCTCCCCGCCACCGCGTCCTGCCCCGCTCACCCGTCGCGCGCCCAGTTCGCCGCTGGCCTGCCACGCTAACTGCTCACCCTCCATGGCTACGCGGTAATGCCGGCTGAAGCCTTGTTGCTCCTCACGCTCGCCGTCGTTTGCTTGCAGCCCATGTGCGAGCCTTAAATCGGACACGGTATCTCAGCTTTTACGAGGACAAACTAGTCTTTTCCACTTCCTACTATTGTGGCATTTGAATCCCTGGAATGCTTACAATAAGAAACAGAGGGAGTATCATTCACGTTGGCGAGCAAGCGAGCAAATGAATGAACATTATTACTAAAAACGCATGATTAATTAAAGCGAGTACAAATAATAGCACCCTAGCAGAAGAAAAGAGTAAAAGACACAACACCACTCGAGGGTTTTGAATGATAATAATACCGTTCCATAACACGCAAGATAAAATGGGGAATCAGATCACACTCGTGAGCTGCTTATGACTGTTAGCAAGAACAATACGAACGCGCGCGCGTCCACACATGAATTTGATGAAGAGACCAGGGAAAGTGAAATACATGCACTAGTAGGATCACTAAATGGATGTTTAATTTTCCGTACGCGCCATGATTTTATTTTGGAATCGCATGCGCGCCATCATGGCAAATTTGTAACCTTTGATGTTTGGTTTTTTCCCTCTCCATCCACTATTACTTCATCAGCGACGTTTGCCGTTGCACAATGCGATTGCGATGGCGTCCGCTGGGCCGCACTGGCTCCGTGGGCTTTGGTGGGCTTATTTGCATGCGGCAATTGCTTTAACGTCGGATGTAGTCCTGGTCAACTAGGCCGTGCCTGTCGTGCCAGCCCGAGGCCCGTAAAATTTGGCCCGGTCCAAGTCCAGCATGGCACGGCGCATTTCATGCCCGGGCTGGCCTGGCACACGCCTTCGTGCCATGATAAGGCCGAGGCCTCGGACCGGCGGGCGGCACGGGTACGGCCCATTTATAGGCGGTCCGGTCAGTCACGAAGAAGGCCCACGTCCGGCACGAAATATGGCCTCGCAGGCCGAAATTCTCCCTTCTCTGCTTCTTCTCCTTTCTCCTTCTCCCTAATCCTTCTCCGCTTCTCCCGTGCGCCGCTAGCCCCAACCCTAGTCGTGCCATAGCCGCCACTCGTCGCGCTCGGGCCTCGCCCGAGCAAGCCGCTACCGCCGCTTCTCGCCAGCAATGCACCGAGCACGCCGCCACCGTCGCCACTCCTCGCTCGCATCGAGCAAGTTGCTACCGTCGTCACTCTTGGGCTCCTCTCTTGCCACGCGACGGAGCACGGCGACTGGTTGAAGATGCTTCTAGGATCCCCTAGTGGGTTTTGGTGTATGATAACTAAAGATTAAAATTGTGCTAACATGCTCATGAGGTAAATGTGCAGATAATGAGGTTATTATTGAATCTCACACTTACAAGATGGTTATTTTACTCCCAAAAAGAAGAAAAGAGAAATTGACTCAAGTGCTTCAACTGTAGCTTTTTGTTTTTAATTGAGTCATAGGTTTGCCGCATTATTAAGGGGGGTAAACCAAATCTTGTTATGAAGGAAAATTGTGTGCTCAAGCCTATCAAAAAAATTTTGTGAGAGTTTAGCAAACCAATGCCAAAAAAACAATTCTTTTTGAGCCAAACAAAAAGTCACAGAAGTTTCGTGGTTCTTTTTACAGAAGTTTCGTCATTGCCAAATTTCCAACCTCAGCCAATTCGAGAGTTACGGAAGTTCCGTGAGCTCCCGCACGGAAGTTCCGTTGTTCTCTGGTTTCTCTGTGTTGCAACCCAAGAGCGACGAAAGTTCCGTTGTCTCTGACTTACTTAAAAACCAACCGCGCAACGACTACGTATGAAATGACAGAAGTTTCGTGGGTTCTAACGGAAGTTTCATCAGGCTCAGAAAACTCTCCAACGGCTAGTTTTTGAGAAAGCTCTATAAATAGACTCCCCTCTCTCCCGTGGGAGGGGTTGAACTCCTTGAAAAATCACTCATATTTCAGCTAGATCTCTCCCTTCTCACTCCTAGACTTGTTTGTGAGATTCCAAGCAAGTGAGAGAGATCCAACCACAAAAAGATTGAATCCATCCACTCAAAAGTTTGAGCACATCTTTGCCTCCCCATCAAGATTTGATTTGCTTGTTACTCTTGGAGACTTGGTCTCATAGACGGCTAGGCGTCGCCCTTGAGCTCCCAACTTATTGTGGTGGGACGGGGACGTTTGTGAAGATGTGATTCACCTCCGGAGCAAAAGAATCAAGTAGAGAAAGAAGTCCGAGCACAATCTTTGTGATTGCTTGGCGGGGAAAAGGGTTAAGAGAGACCAGGCTACTTTGTGTGGCTCCTCAACGAAAACGTAGGAACTACTTAGTGTAGTTGCCAAACCTCGGGTTAATTTTTTGTGTCTCTTTTTATATTTCCGCATTTCTTTCATATTATTATGCTCGATTCACTTGTTGATTGTGTTGCTAGCTATTCTTTAAAGAATCTTAAGTGTGCATTGTTATAGCTTCACCTTTATCAAGTATTATATCTCTACTTGTTTAGTTATCCATATTTAAATAAGTTTTAGAAAAAGGATTGGTGAAGTTTCATGGTGATGGAAGTTCCGTCATTGCTGACGGAAGTTCCGTCGTTGCTGGTATTTGACCAAAACTTAAGTGTTTTTTTCAGGATTATTTTTAGATTGCCTATTCATCCACCCACTCCCTCTAGGCAACTTTCACCGGTCCTCCTCGCTCGCATCGACCTTCGCGCTACCGCCACCGCCGCTCCTCCCTCGCGCTGCCACCGTCGTCGTCGCTTCTCCTTCGCGCTGCTACCGCTCCCCCTCGCATTGCCGCCGCCGCTGCTCCTCCCTTGCGATGTCGCCGTCATTCCTCCCCCTCGTGCTACCGCAGCAGCTATCCTCCCCCGCGTTGCACCAACCGTCCTCAACAGCGCCACGCAGACGGCGCCGGTCCTCGCCTGCACCTTGTCGTGACGCTGGTCGCCGGACTTCGATTCACGCTGCATATAGTCGGGCCTATCAGGCTGTCATGCTTTTCAGGTCTATCGGACCGGCCCGACACGGCTAACACATTTCATGCTGTGTCGTGGGCCGATAGCGCGGCACGAAGGCCGGCCCGGCATGGCCCAGCTACTGTTACATGCCGTGCCGGCCCGAAAGGTAATGTGCCCGACTTTTTCAGATTTAGGCCGGGCCGTGCCGGTCGGTCCATTTGGGCCAGGACTAGTCGGATGGAGGCACCAACCACCAACCTTCCCGACCGGTGGCGGCGCACCCTGTTTTCTTCGCTTCGTGCGCACGTTCCGGCCGTATAAAGAACCGACCACCAGCGGGCTTCTGTCTTCTGTTGTGGTGGGGGTTGCCAGTGCAGCTCGCTGAGCTCATCATCAGAGTGCCTGGTTGAGCTCGCTCTCTGCCACTCCGACAAAACTGACCTTTCTCTGTTTGCAACGAGCAGAGACCGGTCGAAAAAGGTGATTTGAGTTCGAGCTGAGGAATTCACTGCTGGGAGATTGATGATCGATCACACATGTGAGTGACTCGATTGATTATTGTAACCCCGGAACGAAAGGGAAGTGTCCGTGCGTTTCTGCACCTCCAGAGAAAATTCACTCTAGTTGTGCTCCTGCAAGATCTCGATCGACACGCGAAATGATCCGATTCGACACAAGCAGAAAAAACCCGCGCGGCATTGCCGCCTCGATCACAATCTGGAAAAGCGATTTGACCAGTAATGCATCCATCTGTCTGAAGCGTACTGTCGATTCAGGAAACAACGCCCCGTTAAATCGAAAGCGTAAGTGAGAGAGCTCTTCACTCACAACAAGACCGACCGATCACGCCTTTTTGTTTGCTTTAATAAGGAATAAGGAAGAAGCGAAGGATTTCACGACTAACAGCTGCAGAACTTGCCAGATGACTAGAAACGGTTTGTATAGAAACACACAACAAATGGCCCTAAACACACACACACACACAACAACAACAACAAATGCAGGACCTATAAAAGAAAAGTAAAAAGGGGAAAAAATGAAAACAAGAAACGGTGTCAATATGATAATCCCACAGGGGCAAACGGCAAAACAGTCCCGGCGCCCGCTCGCTGGCTATACGACTACGACGACACGTCGGTTTCCTCGGTCGAAATCTCCTTTCCTCCGCTCCCATTGGCTGCCGTCGGCTCTCGGCGCGCCCCAACTTGCCCCCTCGATCGTTGACGACGTCAACCAGCTTCCCCACAAAACAACGGCAGCGGCGCGCGCCGGAGTTGGCGCCAGCGCGGTCTCGCACCACAGTGCTGTTAATTAAGATGCTGATGCTGTTTCCTTGGGTGGTGTTTGGTTAGCAACTGAAAAATGCATTGTGTGGTGTGTGCAGCATCTTCTCGCCGGTGCACGATCGAGCCGTCATGGGCGTCCCACAGGCGATGCCGGGCACGAACACGTCGAGCCGTTTCCGGCCACGAACCGAGGCGGTGCGCATGCGTCGAGCATCTTTCAGATAGTCAGTGGTGACAGGCAGTTCTTCATGCCGCGGTCTCCGGCAGAACAGACGGCAAGTTCGATTTCACCTCCGCTTGGAGGCAGGGAATCCTCCATCTGCTGCTACTACTCGCAGCTCTCGACAGGTAGGATTTAGAGGAAAAGTCAGTACTGAAAAAGGGTGGAGCACGTGCAAGAGACAGCCTCGCTCGCTCCACCAAACCATAGGCTGGGGAATGCGGTCCAGCCAAACACTAAAGCATAGTTCACGCAGGTAAATTAAATCACATCCACCCGAACGCGTTGAAGCTTCTCTAATCTGCTAGCCTTAACCCTGGTTCTCCCAGCTCACCACCAACTAATTAAACCGTCGCTTTCACTCTTGCCGCACCGCACAAGATACGCGCCCTCTGGTATGGTAGTGGCGCGCGACATGGACCGTCCTCACCACGACACGTGTGACGAACTCACGGGCCCAAATCGCCGGACGTTGCCATCGTGTTATATATTGCGCGACGTCAACCGGGGCACTCGTGGTCGCTCCTGGGGCCGCTCCCCGCTGATCCGACGATCCTCGTGAAAGCAATGCGGGAACGCAACACCACACGAGAATAACGTCACGGCGGTAACAATAATTAAGCTGGATGGTTCTAGACAGTTCTTCAGCCGAAGGCGCCATGCATATTTGACTACAAACAAGATCAGATGGATGGTTCCTGGCTGCATAACGTATTCTTCGCACTTACGCAACTTGATTGATATGCTTCCGCTTTATTTGATTGATTTTTTTTTTCTTTTGAAATTGTGCGGTGCAAACTGTCGTGTAGCTTTGCAAACGTACGAGTATAGTACTAATAGGAAAAACGGGAGAGCATCTTCGATTATGTTCCCAGCTCTCTCTATATTTTTCAACTTATTGGAAGCTTTAATTATTTGCTGCTTTGTCATGTGGCAGATGCTCTCGAATTTATGAGACTTCCACTAATCCACTCCATTCTAATTAACGCAGGAACACAATTTGTTCTAGAATTTCTCAGGGGCATAATCTAACTAACGTGGGATATTTTTTTTTAATCGAACTGGAACTAACGTGGGATATTGATGGTCAATTAAATTTTTGCTCGTCCTATTGTAATGTTGTTTCATGTTTGTGATATGAGATCTGCCTATAGTTATTAGCCCGTACGTATGTATACTTATACAGGTAACTAGTTTCTATGTTGGCAGCTTTCCTTCTCTTTTTTTTTTCCACTAATGATGTCACTATCAAAGATGGTTTACTAACTCTATTAAGCTTAACTTTGCTGCCTCAATTGTTACATATGAAGCAATATCTTATTTCCATGGCTAAGCCCATCGAGCTCGAGCCCATAGCTTCTCTCTCGCACACTGTAACAACCATGCTCCCTAAAAAGCATGAAGGATACAAACAACACTAATGCCTTTCTTAAACCTCCAAAGAATACCTAACCATAGAGATCTAAGCGCAATTAGCCAGCTGGTAGGGCCCACCACGATGACTGATGAATGATAAAGAAATGATAATGGGCGCATCGCACCACCGTCCAATTATCACCACTGTCATCTACAATGGTCCAACTTGCCGCCCTCTCACGTCACTAGAGATTTTCACCAGGTAAAGAAAATCGAGGATGTCCAAGGCCTAAGGCGTGCCATTTGATGGAATCTCCATACATCAAACGCCCAGCGAGCTACCTAGTCTGTTATCAGTTATCAACATATCTTGCCTAAAAAAGTCTATGTATTTTCTTTTGCAGGTTCACCCTTTAGAAACATGAAATTTCATTGACCCGTTACACATAACTTGAATAATACCGGTTCAGTATATTAATAAGCATAGCTACCAAGGAATTGCTGGCTCCAGGGGCGGAGCTAGACCTCCATCGTAGGGGGTGCATCTCGTTAAGACAATTAGAGTCCATGACTAAATACATGGTGGAATTCTGTCGGCTTTAGTGTAGATTGCAACTCAGTGTGGGTGCGGCTACATCCAATACTCTGAACGTAGCTCCGCCGGTGGCTGGCTCCACATAATTTTGACTGACGTGGCCACTCTCCACTTCGACCACGTCATCTCTTATCGATTTTCACCGTCTCTGAAACCTCCCCAAAGCAGCACGTCACCCGCCAGATGTCAGTCCGCACTACAGGCCGTGGGCCGCTTGCCTAGGCGAGTGGTGAGGTCGGCCCGTGTCCGGGCATCGCTTTGCCTCCACCTCCTTTGCCTCCATAGAAACGCAGCAGGAATCGATAGGGCGTCGCTTTGCCTCCACATGCTTGGCCGCCGTGGAGATGCAGAGGGAGGCGAGGACGGAGAACCTAGACAACATCGCGTGGGGCACTAAGATGCGCGACGGAGAGCTAGAGAAACCTGGACAACATCGCGTGGGGGCGGTAAGATACGCGACGGAGAGCTAGGGGGCTCCACGACGTTAGGGGAGAGGGAGCACCAGCATAGCGGAGCAATCGGGAGGTGCTACCATGGTGGGGACCCAAGATGGGGATAGAACGCGCACCAACAATCGGAGGTGAGGATGCTGTGGTGGGCGTGCGTGAGGGGAGAGGATGGGCACGAGCGTGGTGACGCGGGCATGCTCCTAGGCGAGGCAAGAGAGAGAGAAGAACGGTGGAGAAGAAAAAGGCACGGTGAAGAAGAATGGCTGCAGGATGACAATAAGGCTATGGTCATTTCTCAAATCAGACTCTTTGAAATTATATTTTTACACTTGTGCTTTATATTTCATAAACTTATTCCCCCCCCCCTCTAAAATTACTATATTTGCACTGTATGTTTACATAAAGACTTTTAACACTTCTAATCATTGAAATTCTCAATATATAGGACTCAACCAAATCTTTCCTTGAGACAAAATAGGCGCAACGTAGTGCGCAAATCTATCTAGTTGTGATATATTTTAGACAGGAATACTTCTAGTAATCTAGTATTGTTTTAGGATCATGCTAATTTTTGTTAGCTAAAAAATTTAGACAACTTTCAATCACTGCTTTAAGCCTTTGAATCTAGATTCCATAATTTACAGAAAAAAAATCTTTTTCTATAGTTTATAAATCAACAGACTTTTTCCCCTCCTCTTACTAATGCATATAATTAATTCTATAAAAATAAATACTAATACAAATATAATACAACTTCAACTATTTTTCAAGTGATTAAAAGTTTCTGAAACTTTTAGTCTTCTGAAAGGAAGAAAATATGCTGTTTTTAGGCTCTAGATATGAAAACACACTCTTTTTGTCTTTAGAACACATACAAAAATCATTCTTTAATTTTTCTCAAATACATAAAAAAATGATGAATCCATGTATTTGTGCCGCAATTTTTAAGATGGCATGAAGGAAAACATAGAATGGTCAGAGCCTCTACCTCCTAACTTAAACATATGTATATAGTATATACTCATGTATTCAATCATAATTGTATACTCTACCACATGACAACCATATAAGTTATAAAATATACGTCTAAATATTAAAATAATATTAGCAATACATTATTATATTACAATTATATGCTCATCATGTCGAATTTGGCTATACAACCCGAAGAGCTTTGGTCTTTGGAGCACCATACTCGGAGGTGTGGTTCTGTAATTTTCTCATAATTGAAGGTTGCAAGCGCAAATCGATGATCGTCTATGATGTGCGGCATCCATGCCATCCCGCCCCCGAAAATATCAAGGCCATGTCAGCAGCGCCAGGAGGCGATCTCCTAGCCCACAGCCCCAGTCCGAATAAGTATCTCTTTCCCCGCACTGGCGACACCCGCATCACTCAATCATCACAGACACGCGGGCCCAGAAATCAATGGTGTCCACCTGTCGGTGACTCGTGCAGCCCGCATGGGCCTCCACTTGTGCCCCTGGGTGAAATAACGCGGCCGCACCACCACCACCCCCGCATCGCGAAAAAATCTTTTTCTCGCCTCTCCTCGCTCCTCGCCGTTTCTCTCTCTTCCCCTCTGCCTCATCCGAAGCTCGCCGCCTAATCCGGCCGCCGCCGACCCAGACTCGCCGTGGAGTGACCCGAATTAGAGTGCTCTCGATCGAGGTAATGCTCCTGATTTTTCCCAGATTTTTCCTATGCGGGTCTCGTCTTTTCCGCGCTGTATTTAGTACTTGGAGTATTTACTGCTTCCATCCTCGTTGTTTTGCGCCTTTTGGTTGCCGTTACTGGCGCGAATTTGTCGGAAGGATGTGTAGATAACTTTTGGTAAGGCGGTTTAGGCGTGGTTTGGTAATAGATTTGCTGGAGACACCGAGGCTTAGAGGAAGCGTTTAAATTTCCGCAGCGAGGCTGAGCTGATTATTGTTACTGTATTTTTCTTTGATGAATCGACGCAAGGCGGATGCATTTTACCCTATGATCCAGGTGTCTCGTTGCTAGCGTAGCGTGAATTATCTCCTTTGTTCTCTGTCTGGGGCCATTTCAGCGTGTAGAATCCGTAATTACGACTGTGGACGTAATTAGAGCAGAGATGATTCTTGTAAATTCGTTTATAGTAAAGTAGTTCCCCTTGATGCTAGTTGTAACCATCATTAGCTATGGCAGTTTAGATATCAGAAAAGATGTTATCTGGTACCTGTTAAGCATAGCTGAAAGCACGGGACATTTAGTACTTATTTTTGCCATGCTTTTATTGTAATATTTGATGGTTGCATGTGGATACTATAATGTTTTATATCAGTTATCGCATATGGTGCAAATTGCTTTTTAGCCCCCCCCCCTCTGTGTATTGTCAGTTCTCATATTTCTTTTTTTTTTAAAAAAAAATAGTTGAGATGACATATCATCTTCTTGCCCCTTTTTTTTGTGTGTGTTTTTGCAATGCAGAGACTTAGCAACTATGTTTGGGATTGGTTGATATGATCCTTGGACACGTTGGGGGAATGGCCCCCTCCGTGGGGGTGTTCATTGAATAAGGTGACAATACACTGTTAGGCAAACTTGTGTCTTACGGAAGGTTTCTTGGTTTCGAGGCAAGTAGCCTGCTAAGATTAGGGAATTTGGTGGCATAAATGGATGAACTGACTGGCTACTTCAACACGGTGTTGATTACAGGTGCTTTAATTGCTTATTGGAGCAGTTTCTCTAGTTTGTTTCTATCTCTTTGAGAGTCTATCTCTAGTTTGTTGGACAGGCTCTTGAGCTATCAAGTATGTCTGCATCAAATGAGAAATGGATCAATGGGCTTCAGTTCTCATCACTGTTCTGGCCTCCACCACAGGATTTGCAACAGAAGCAGGTAAGTATCTTTGCTAGTTGACTATTCATATAATATATGTGCTATAATTTAAAGATACTTGATGTGAGTTGCACTCATCTCTGGCTCCATTTCCTGTTTGAAGGCACAAATTTCGGCATATGTTGAGTACTTTGGCCAGTTTACAGCTGATAGTGAGCAATTCCCTGAAGATATAGCTCAGGTTCTGTATCTCGTAGAATGTATTTCTTGTGGCCTTGTGGTAACAAGTCTATCAAATCAGCTAATCTGTAATCACTTAAATGCAGCTCATTCAAAGTTGCTATCCATCAAAAGAAAAACGATTGGTTGATGAAGTATTAGGTAATACGAACTTCTAATAGCTGTATGTTATTCATCAAGAAATTGAATAAATAATTAACATATTATTCTTCTTACCTTGTCAGCAACCTTTGTCCTTCACCATCCTGAGCATGGTCATGCAGTTGTACATCCGATCCTTTCGCGTATCATAGATGGGACCCTGTGCTACGACAGACACGGTTCCCCATTCAGCTCCTTCATCTCTTTATTTAGCCAGACTTCTGAGGTTAGGCCCCTTATATCTTGGTTAGTTGTTAGTTCTTTCCTGTATTAATAAGATTTAGCAACTTAACATTTCAAAACCATTTTGAAGTCTGTTTAATGCTGGATGAAGTATTGTTTACTCAAATCTTTTTTTTTCTCCTACAGAAAGAGTATTCAGAGCAGTGGGCCTTGGCCTGTGGAGAAATTCTTAGAGTCCTAACTCACTACAATAGGCCAATATTCAAAGTTGAGCGCCAAAATAGTGAAGCTGAATGTAGCCGCACCGCTGACGAGGCTACATCAAGTGATTCCTCTGAGAAGAAATCTGAGTGTTCTGCAGGAAATGAATCTGATAGGAAGCCGTTGAGGCCACTTACTCCTTGGATCACAGACATATTGCTAGCCGCACCTTTGGGCATCAGAAGTGACTATTTTAGATGGTGAGGCATATCCATCTTTGAGTTCTAAATTTTCTATTGTCTGAAATCTTCTCATTTGAAATGTAACTTTGACTACTTGGGTGGTGGTGGGGGGGGGGGGGGGGGGGGAGGGGTCACACATTATGTGAATGAGGAACACAAAAAAGAGCTTAATGAGTGGTAAGAGAGAAAAACAAACATTTACCTTAGGATATGGCAGATGTAAAGAAAAAGTATGTATCGTTGTGTCAAATCTGTTGCTCAGTGCAAGCTGTATCCTATTAGTGTTCGACTGTTTCTATGTTGCAATGTTTTTACGCCATTGGAATATGAATCCAATATACTTTGTAAATAGACTGATATCTCTCAATGGACATGTAACTGTAAATTATGCAGGTGTGGTGGAGTCATGGGAAAATATGCTGCTGGTGGGGAATTGAAGCCTCCATCAACTGGTTGGTAACATAAACAACCATATGTTCTATCCTATAATAGCAGAATACAGTAGCATTGAACATTGTATTTTCCATTAGGGATAGAATATAAAACATATAACTAGAAATTTCAACTTATCGTCAGAACTGTTTTATTTTAAAATCCCACTGGGAAACTGAACAAATAAACTATAGTATAGTAGTAGTATAGTGAGCAATCAACTATTTGGCCAGGGAGATAAGCTACTGCATTCGGTAGCAGAATGCATGAGCTACTGCAATGTAGGACACATCCTCTTTGTAACAACATCTTTAACTATGAAAACCTTCTATTTCGAGCTTCTGTGAACACGTTGGTGGATGATACCCTTTTTGCAGTGTCTATAAAGGTTACTGTTGGTGAATGTGAACTAAAATCTCTATTATGGATATAGTTGGAAAGACCTGTATCACTCAAAATCCTTTCCACTTCGAGCCTGCTAAGCGCTTTACAGTATGATATAGAGATGCAATAAGAACAACTACAACCCATTTGTTTTTATGTTGATATTGTGCTTTGGTTCTTCAGGATTTCATCTCTAGCCTACCCCAACTTGCTTGGGATTAAAGGCGTTGTTGTTGTTAATGTTGTTGTTATTTGTTTGCAATAAGAACAATTGCATCACTTGTGGAGGTGGTAACAAAAGCGACTTTTGCATAACTCAGAAATTTTATTTGAACAGGCACGTGATCAGTAGTAGTGATCCCATTACCTTATGTGCACTAAGATTCAGTAGTTTCTGTGATATTTTTTCCTAATTTTATGCTTCAGTAATTTGCTTACAAAATGTGTGGATATTCTGATGCATTGCTTTCATTTTACACCTGTGAACATGACCTTATTTTTTCTCCTGTTTTCAATCTGTGGTGTCCATTTTACAACTCATGTAAATGTTATTATGTATGCAAAAATTGCATAACACGTCTTGGGTAATGCAGCTTTCAGCCGAGGATCTGGGAAGCACCCACAACTTATGCCATCTACCCCCAGATGGGCTGTTGCCAATGGCGCTGGAGTTATATTGAGTGTCTGTGATGAGGAGGTAACTCGATATGAGACAGCTAATTTAACTGCGGCAGCTGTTCCAGCACTGCTATTACCTCCACCCACAACACCATTGGATGAGCATTTGGTCGCCGGTCTTCCCCCTCTCGAACCATATGCGCGCTTATTTCATAGGTATTAACTCAGTTTTTGTCATATGAAATCCACTTCACAGGCAATTATGTAACATACCATTCTGCTGTCAGATACTACGCTATTGCTACTCCAAGTGCTACACAGCGGTTGCTTTTCGGTCTTCTTGAAGCGCCACCATCATGGGCTCCAGATGCTCTTGATGCAGCAGTTCAACTTGTTGAACTCCTTAGAGCAGCTGAAGATTACGCTACCGGCATGCGGGTATAACATTCTTTTCTATTTGTGGATGGAAATTTTCAAGATACTTCACATGGCAATCATTTCTCTACCAGTATCTTTTGGGTTTGAATCTTCATTAACCATGGTTACTTTATTTTTCTTAGCTTCCAAAGAACTGGATGCATCTACATTTTTTGCGTGCAATTGGTATGGCTATGTCAATGAGAGCTGGTATTGCTGCTGATACAGCTGCTGCTCTGCTTTTCCGTATACTCTCTCAACCAACGCTGCTTTTTCCACCATTAAGACATGCTGAAGGAGTTGAAGTACATCATGAACCACTGGGTGGCTATGTTTCATCATATAAGAGGCAGGTATGCAATGGTTTTGCTGTGTAGTAATTTCTGCGTCTCCCCTTTTTCATGTTTAGTATGCAATGGTTTTGCTGTGTAGTAATTTCTGCGTCTCCCCTTTTTCATGTTTAGTACTCATTTTTGTTTACTTAGTTTTCTCAAAACCTAGCAATATGGTGATACTATGAGTGCTAAAAGATTTTCTAGTCAAAGTTAATCCTTTTTCTCAAACCAACTTTTTCTAGCCTGTCTCATCAACATATTGTCAAATTATGATTATGATAAGCAATCACATATCATATTGATATTATATCTTCTATTCCTTTTATTGTACATATTGCTATGATATGCTCCTATCATTTTATTGTACTTTTTATAACATTCAATTAACATTTTTTTTATAAGTATATTCAATTAACATTAATGCTGTCACGACCGCGTTTTCAAAATAAGCTGACTTGTTTCTACCTTCTGTGCACATTGCCAATTTTCCTTCCTGCACCTTCAACTACCTGAAGTTGGAAGTTCCTGCATCTGAAGCCACTATTGACGCTACCGCGCAAGGTATTGCTTCCTTGCTGTGTGCTCATGGCCCTGATGTTGAGTGGAGAATATGTACAATCTGGGAAGCTGCGTATGGTTTGCTGCCTCTGAGTTCATCAGCAGTTGATTTGCCTGAAATTGTTGTTGCCGCCCCCCTTCAGCCACCTACGCTTTCATGGAGCCTGTACTTGCCACTGCTAAAGGTGTTTGAGTATCTACCTCGCGGAAGCCCATCTGAAGCATGCTTGATGAGAATATTTGTGGCAACGGTTGAAGCTATACTCAGAAGAACTTTTCCTATGGAAACCTCAGAACAATCAAGAAAACCAAAGAACCAGTCTAAGAACCTTGCTGTTGCTGAACTCCGCACGATGATACATTCACTCTTTGTTGAATCTTGCGCCTCAATGGACCTTGCATCCCGGTTATTATTTGTGGTCTTGACTGTTTGTGTCAGTCATCAAGCTTTGCCTGGAGGCAGCAAAAGGCCAACTGGTAGTGATAACCATTCTTCTGAGGAAATCAATGAGGAATTGAGATTAACAAATGGAAGAAACAGATGCAAAAAGAAACAAGGACCTGTTGCTACATTTGACTCATATGTTTTAGCGGCAGTATGTGCCTTATCTTGCGAGCTTCAGCTGTTCCCTTTCATTTCCAAGAACGGAACACATCCAAATTCCAAGAACGGAACACATTCCAGCTCCAAGAACGGAACACATTCAAGTTCCAAGAACGGAACACATTCGAATGTCACAGACTCTGTAAAGATTATCTTACCTGGAAAAGCCAATGGGATAAGTAGCGAGCTACATAATAGCATCAGCTCAGCCATTCTTCATACACGTAGAATACTTGGCATCTTGGAAGCTCTTTTCTCCTTGAAGCCATCATCAGTTGGTACCTCATGGAGCTATAGTTCAAATGAAATAGTTGCAGCAGCTATGGTTGCTGCTCATGTTTCTGAGTTATTTCGTCGGTCCAGACCATGCCTAAATGCACTCTCAGCATTGAAGCGATGCAAGTGGGATGCTGAGATTTCAAACCGGGCATCATCCCTTTACCATTTGATTGACTTGCATGGTAAAACAGTGTCCTCCATTGTGAATAAAGCTGAGCCGCTCGAAGTTCACCTGACCCTAGCACCAGCACAGAAGGATGATCAACAACAAACAGAGGAAAACACCACCAGCTTGGTAGATTGTGGCAAAATGGAAAACAAGAATGCATCAACCTCAAATAAGAAAAATGGGTTTGCAAGACCACTTTTGAAATGTGCAGATGAGGTCCGACTAAATGGTGACGTTGCAAGTACATCTGGCAAAGCCATTGCAAGTTTACAGGTGGAAGCGTCTGATTTGGCAAACTTTCTTACCATGGATCGGAATGGTGGCTACCGAGGTTCTCAAACTCTCCTAAGATCTGTATTGTCAGAGAAACAAGAGCTGTGCTTCTCTGTTGTCTCATTGCTCTGGCAGAAGCTCATTGCATCACCAGAAATGCAGATGTCTGCAGAAAGTACATCAGCTCACCAAGGCTGGAGAAAGGTATGACTGTATGGTGGTGCTTACATGCATAACAGAGTAATGATATGAAGACCGCATTATGCTGCTAGGTGTCAGCAAATTAATGACACGTTTCTTGTCCCCTTACATGTAGGTTGTCGATGCACTTTGTGATGTCGTTTCAGCCTCACCGGCTAAGGCTTCAACTGCCATCGTCCTCCAGGTCAAGATATTGTTAGATTCACATATGGTTACTGCACTCAGTTCGTTTTTTTTTCTGATTAATTTATTGGAAAACAGAATTTTTACTATGTTGCCTTAATGAAGATACACCCATTTCCTCAGTCATTTCTCTTGATGCTTGTATATTTCACAGGCGGAAAAAGACTTGCAGCCTTGGATTGCTCGAGATGATGAGCAAGGTCAGAAGATGTGGAGAGTGAACCAGCGAATAGTGAAGCTGATTGCAGAGCTTATGAGGAACCATGATAGCCCAGAAGTATTAGTGATTCTTGCTAGTGCTTCAGATCTTCTACTTCGGGCTACTGATGGAATTCTCGTCGATGGTGAAGCTTGTACTTTACCGCAACTAGAGGTGACGGGTGCATTCACCTTGTTTTTCATAGAAAATACAATTAACAAGTTGTCTTCTTTTCTCTCTCCTGTCATGCTGCTACAAACTCACATGGTATTGATGCTCATTATCATTCATCTTGTGCAAATGTGCAGCTTCTAGAAGTGACCGCTAGAGCAGTTCATCTCATTATCAAGTGGGGAGATTCAGGTGTAGCAGTTGCTGATGGCCTCTCTAATCTACTGAAGGCATGCCCTCTCTCTGATTGCCCTCCCAATTATCTGAAATCCACATGCATCCTTCACATTTAAGCTTGCTAACTGAGTATGATTTGCAGTGCCGTCTATCAACTACCATTCGCTGCCTCTCCCACCCTAGTGCACACGTACGCGCGCTCAGCATGTCCGTCCTTCGTGACATTTTGAACAATGGACCAGTAAACCCCAGCAATATGGAACACCGGAATGGCATCCAGAGCCCGTCCTACCAGTGCCTTGCAGGAAGCGTCATCAATTGGCAAGCGGACGTGGAGAGGTGCATAGAATGGGAGGCCCACAGCCGCCGCGCCACCGGTCTGACGCTTGTCTTCCTCACCGCGGCGGCGAAGGAACTCGGCTGCCCCCTCCCTTGCTGACAGGGCCGTCTCGAAACTGACATCGGTTGCACTTGACGGTCAGCGCAAGCAGCTGCTGCAGGATCAGCGGATAGGATGCTAGTCTCGCTGAGAGGATGACTTGCCATACTGTTCCAATTCATACTGATATATTAGGTGGTGTTCCGAAGCATGAAGCATGCGTGGCTTGCTCCCATGAATGCGATTTAATTTCAATCTGACGGTAGATGCTCGAGCATATGGAATTGTTTGTGGTGTAACTTGTATGCATGTAATTTGTTCAATATGGCATCTCTCTTTTTCTTTTTACCTTTTTATTATGTGGACAGCAAACATAAGCGAGATACGCCGATAAATATATCCATAGCTTTCCTACACATAACTGTGCGTGCATGAGCTTCTTGCTTTTCTACCATTAAATTTTCGATGGGAGTCAAAATGGATTATACTGGTACTGGATAATAAATGAAATCCATATTCAAATGTATTTTCAAGCCATCTGCAATTAAAAAAACGTAACAATGCGAGATAACAGTAGTCGCCTTTGTGTTTTTATATCAAAGCAGTGATGCTGCATTTGATAACACCGCGTCACATTTTTGACAATGTAAGGAAGTATGAAAGATTTATAGCACAACGATGCTGCCAATGTTAAACATGCATTCAGACCATCAGGATTATCGTCCGCGTATATTAGAGTAAGCTTAGGCCTTGACTACTGCCTTATATTGTATTTTGACACGAGTAACATGCAACTAGCAACAGCAGTTCATGGTAAGTACTCACAATCATGCTGGTAGAAACATCAATAATATACGAGAGTTTCTGGTAGAACTTCTGGAGTAAGAACGAAGGAACAATGCCACTGCACAAAAATAGCTTTATTGATACACAGTATTTACCAGTAAAATAACAAACAGCTACCTACCATCACACCTCCTTGTATTACCAGAGCATGGCTTTGATCTTGGTGAATGGGATAATGAACTGATAATAATGCAGCAGTTCTACCAAACCACTATCCTGTTTCGAATCTTGCAATCATGTGCATGTTGTATGGAAGGGTTGAGGATGCTTTACAACTCTACACTGAAGAAGTTTTGTGCTGAGATAGCTGATGCCAAGCAAGTCCGTAAGCAAATCAGAACAGCCGATGTCACTTCTCCAGCCAAAAACGATCTGAACTTGAAAGCTTTGAAGGAACCAGATATGAACTTCCAAATTTTCATATGACTCACCCTCATGGGCCATCATGATGCATGTCCATGGAGGGCTCATACGAATTGTAATGCATGAAATCCTGGTTTTGGAGAGTGTGGTTGTTCTGAGCCCCATTTCCGTTAGCAAATGAGTTGATGGGACCATATCCTGAAGACTGAATCAAATGATTGGATTGGACATTTGTCTGTAAAGGGCTGGGTAGAGAATTTGAGATGCCCGCATTTCTCGTTTGGTCAGTTGCACCTATGCGGGCATTAAGTGCAGCAGCTACATTCCCAAATAAGAATGGATTGCTTTGTACAATTGCAGAAGGCAAATAGTGAGGTGGCGGTGGATTCGGATGTTGCAGAGGTGCTGACATGTCATCTATTCGGTGTGCAATCTCATTCTGCGTACGGAAGAGAAGCATCAACAAATTGGACCATGATATTTCCAAAACAATAGATTAGCAACAAGAATAAAAAAAAACATTTTGATGTTCTGAATGAGGTTTCAAAGCAAAGCCGGTTCCAGTGCCAACAACTTAACACCTTACTTGTTGAAACATAGCACCTGGTGAATGAACTAACGTTTGTTTGTTATTTATAAATATGTTCGTATTTACTCTCAATAAAATTTTTGGGGCGTGAAAATGCACCATCAAAACCAAGCAAACAAATTTAATGGACCTAGGGTAACATTTGTGCACATTATGGTTATCATACAGTTACATTATCTCGGGGTTTATAGAGTCACAATAAAGTCTGGATATTATCTCACATATTTCAGTTCTTCCAACACTATTAGTAGCTTCAGGTCATGACTCATATCACATAAATCTAAAGAGAAACATGAACTGAGTAGTAACTCCTTAACACACCAGCTTTGGTTTTTAGTCCTTATATATACAAAGTTCAGAACCAGAAGTGATCAGCTTAGCAAGTAAATATGGTTTATAAATATAAAGACAACTGGTGGAGAAAATCATATAACCTGCAAGTATGCAAGCACATCAGAAATGGGCAACTCTGAAGCTTGTTCTTGCTGACTGGACAACCATCGATAGACATTTTCCTGCCAAACTCGAAGAAGAGGATGGATTAGTAATTATCAATACCAACAGATGATTTTGATCAGTTTACACTAGTTTCCAACTACTTTTAACACTAATTCTCAAGCAGAGACATCTGCAGAGCACCACAAGTCATGTCCTTCCAAGTCAATCAACGCAGAGTTAAGTCCTGATAACTTTATGATTTTCTCTCATATCATAATCCGTTTCAAATCAAAACTAAGAAAGCGAATGTATCACATTTTCGATACAACCCCACATACATCAAAAGTAACATCGTGTCATCTTGACCAAACTGCTCTAATTCGGAACTCATCACTCATATTGCGTTATGAACCCATTTTTATTTGCATACCAATAGAGTTCTGTTACTGATTCAGCTGCAGCATGTAAACTCCACAAACAGGTGGCACGTTTCGCCCAAATTCCATCAGCTCCACCTGAATTATCCACTAAATTCAGATTTTGTATAAACTCTCACACTCTAAACAACCAGAAACTCCAGAAAAATCGATGCAAGAACTCATCTCCTACCCTCCGCGTAATCCATTACCAACCCGATTACCCGACCCAAGACCTCGCCCCAAGATCGCAGCTCTCCCGCGACGTGCTCCACCGATCGGTTGATTAAAGCGAAGGGTAAACGATTAATCTAGGGAAGAAGTCGACGAACCATGGCCCTGCGCTCACCGGCGACGAAGGACGCCTTCTGGTGCGCCACGGCCTGCGTGTACACCTGCGACAGCGCGTTCGCGGCGCTCCGGAATACGAGGTGCATCTCCTCCTCCACCTCCTCCTCTTTCCACTTCTTCGCCGCTTGCGACGCCATCCAAAGCTCGCCTCCCCTAGGCCGGAGGCGAGGCGACGGGACGGCGACGGCGGCAGAGGGGCACGCGATGGTGTCGCAATGGCAAGTGGCGCTGGTCCACGGGCCCTCTGTAGACCAGGCGTTTGGTGCACCGGAGGAAGGCAAACGGCCGGGTCGAGTGGATTCTGGACCGAACTTCTTGGGTCGCCAAACCATGGCCCAATAAGGCTCACATGAATGGGCCCCATACAGTCTTTCTCAAAAGCCCATTCGCTAACGCGTAGAGTCACGACCTAACACGTGTCTAGTAATACGCGTACTGTATACGACATCCGTAGCCGTGTATTCCAACCCAAGCACGAAATACTGGGCGGTATATAATAGAGGAGTGGAGGCGGCAAGCAAGGCTATCAGTGTTCAAAAAATTTCCCCGAAAAATTTCGTCGTCTCCCTCTCTTCGCTTCATCCTTCCATCCCTTCCCGCTCTCCGCACCTACTCGCTCCCGCGCGGCGAATCCGGGAGCCGCAGACAGCCTGCCTCCAGCGCCAATTGGTCATCCTCGTAGGGGCTTGGCTGCGTTCGATTCCGGCTTCGCCCCTTCTTCCCCCGAGTGCAGCGCCCCTCCGGACCTCCACGGCCGGAGCTAGGGTTTCGACGCCTTGGGCCTGCGAGTCGGTGAGATCTAGGGTTGCGACTTCAGGTATGCATCCTCTGCCCGCTCACGTTGTTTGCGATTATGCGGTTTGTTCGTGCTGTTGGGGATTTTGTATGATTCGAGGTTCTGAATTTTGTCGTAGGTACTATAATTCGTGGATTAGTGACTTAATTTAGGGTTGGAGTCGCGGATTTGTGATGGAGCATGTGGAGGGAACTAGCTTTTGCGTCCACTCCCCTGTCTCCTTTCTTTTTCTCTCTTGATACGGATAGAATAGAACCATTTTCAGGAGTGAAGGAATTTGGTTAAAGTGAAAGAATGCATCCAGTGAATATCATAGTGCAGGCATGTGTTAGATATTTGATTAATTTATTGGTTTTGTCCAAGAATATTCAAAACTGAATTGAATGGTGATCTCAAATCTTTTTACTGAAAACGTCTTCATTTTCTCTGTTGCACTAGATACTTCAGTCAGTTATTGTGGTATGAGTATATGTTACATGCTCAACAATTATGTTGATGCTTGTATATGAAATTAACGATCCATTTGGCAAGGTGAAATGTTTCCGTTTCTGCCCAGAAACGGGTGAAACAATGCCAGAATTATTCATTTGGCACTTGTAAACTGGAGTACATTAGTCAATTGACTTGGGATACTATTTTGAAAAATCTGAAACCAGCAAGCTAACCAAACGATTTTAGAAAGTGTTTCAGATTTACTATAGACACATTACTACAGTGAAACTGAATCTGAAACATCTCAGAGAATACAGAACTGCACCAAATCGACCCTAAAAATGTTTTTGGTAATGCAGAAAGCTGATACAATTGTTTTATGTTTGAATGTTTGTTTGGTTAGTGGTGTGTCAGTTGCAGGGTTTATATAACTGGTATAAACCGGCCGGTTAACTGGAAAACTGGCTCGAACCGGTTTCACCGACTGAGCGGTTAACCAAGAAAATTGAACCTGAATACTGTAGCAAAACAATTAACTGGTTTGTTTTCCACCGGTTCATAACCGGCCAAATTTTCTGCTGTGTGAACCCTGGTCAGTTGTCTAGTTTCTGATTTGATATAGCAGGCTAGTGAATACTCTTGCTTCTTGTTAAACAAAAAGGATTCTCTTGAGGCTGCAAACAGTTTAGTCAGATCCTTAAAATTAAGAGAGCAAATAAAAAAATACTTGGTTAAGCTAAATGATTGTGCAATTTATTACCTTCAGGAAAGGCTTCACACTTTTTAAGAGGGAAGATTGAACTGGATAGCCACTGTTGATTATTGGAAAACAATGAAAGCTCATCAACAGCATTCTAATGAAGCTGACGTAGGAGCAAAGACCAAAATTGGTTGGAATAAGATGCAAGTCTTGAAACCTTGCACGCATATTAACAAATCATCAGGTGATGTGTTGCCGTTTTCAATTTTGTGTCCTCATATATCTAGTTATCTACTGAAACTCTAATCTTGCCAAGGCCAAAGATAGATACTATTGAACTAGAACAATTGCATTACTTGTCAAGTTCTTGATAGTATGCCTCAAGGATATTTCCTACTCAAGCAAGAACTTCACTTTCAGGCAACGTTGCTGCCAAATCCAGAAAGAGAGCAGGTTCCTCACCCAGTAAATCACATATGGAAACTGCATCTAAGATAGGCATTCACACTGATACACCTCCCAGAGATTCTAAGAAGTTATTATCTGCTCGGCCACCAAGTCACTCTGGAAAGATCAAGCTTCAACTTTTTCCAATAGATGAGACCATTCAAAAGATCTTGCAGCAAGTGAGTAAACAGTAAAGTGCCATAAAGGGCCGCCTTATTTGAAATCCATTTTCTTGTATTTGCATGCCTTATTGTTTCATTTAATGCGACAGGAGAAACACAACCCATACCTAGAACTGATTTTGGCTCCACGAAAGAAGATATCCTCAGTTGTGCAGCATCTGAACACCAAATGGGGCAATGCTCAGTGCGCAAAGGGCGAGCTCATACTCTTCCCTAATGATACTAGATTAGATAATGTAGCTGTCAGTGAAAAATGGACTATTAAGGACTCTTGCGTGGCTGCTGATGTGCATGTTGCGGTTGGCAGCCCTTCGACATTTCGTTTAAGGTTCTTGTCTATTAATAGTCGCTTTTTTGTATATGTGCAAATTAATTACAAACTTATTTAAATATTACTACTTTATTATGAAGGTATGGCTGGTTTGGCCCCAATTTGGAGCAACAAATCAGTGAATCATCTTTGGCATCAGTGCACATTGCAGGAAGTACTATTGTCAACAAGGCTTCAGATCTTGTTTTCAGTGACCAGAAACAAATGGTTGCCCCCAGTGAATTTCCAAATAACTTTGTAAAACCGTCCACTGCAGATAACACAAATACAATACAGGCAGTGGTGAGGATCAAATGTTAGTCTTTGTTACATTAGTGAAATTAGTACAGTGATCCCTGATACTATATATGTTTCCAAATTAGGATAATCAAAGCAAAGTGGCGCCACTCTCATGGCTCGACTGCATATCTAATATCAGTTTTGGAGCACTGTTATCTGAAGCTGCACCTTCTCAAGATAGCAAACAATTGCCTTCACATAATAACTCGGGTCTGCAGCAGATCCCTGTTACATGTGATTCATTTGATGCTGCTATTGCTTCTCTGATTGCTCGCCAGCAAGGAAATAACCAACCAAGATTGTCAAATCCATCCCTTTGGGAGGCAGAAGAAACTTGTCATGCCTTTTCCTTCCAGAATCAAACCAAAAGGACATCAAATTTGGCTCCTGGCAACAGTAGTGGTACTGCTACCGCTTCTGTTCTAGGTGTAATTCCAGAAATGGGCACAGATGATCAGGTACCCTTGCTTGCTCTGGTGATGTTTTCTTTTAAAAACATTTTGGTGTTGCTTATCTGTATTTCTTTCTGTAGCAATGCTCTATTAGGGGTGGGAAAGAAGAATTAAACACTCAGACACCAGAATCAATCAACAATCATAATGCAAAGCCAGACTCAACTCAACTGGTTAGAACGCCTGACATAAATTGATATGTTTACTATGCTAATTTTCTATTGTTTTCCAATTGCTGATGTGAATCTTATTTGTAACGACATTTTCATTTTCAGCATGAGTCCACTGGCGACCCAGAGATTGGATCATCTTGCTCTAGACTCTTGAGTGGAACTGAGAGTTTAGGGCTAACAGATTTGCTCACAAACAGCATGGATGCATTCCAGAACTTCTCTATTTTCTGAAGGTTCGATATCCATATAGAGGAACTAGGGTTATACAATATGGATAGACTGGAGGTATAGAATCACCAAGTTTCTGCTTCAGTTAAGTCAACTAATATTTTGGGCTTGCTGAAGCCAAATCTGTAGATAAATTACCCATAATGTAAACATGTTACCAATTGTGAGTAGTTGCCGCTGGTCTTAAATGTGTACTCAAATTGACAAGGATCTGTTTGTCTTAGCTTTTATCATCCTCATCACACCTGGTTGTAGTTTGTAATGTTGTACACGCCAGCTCTTGGAGATGTGCATTGCGTATTCATTTTACCTACTTCGGGAAAGAGCCACTAAAAGGAGATTAAAAAGTTGGGACTAACCATTTTAGCAGTTGTTCTGAACCCATGTATAGAGTGCTTCTCTCTACAGTTGCGCAAAGGGTATGGTTAGAATTTAATGGATTAGTTCCATCTGTCAGAATTTTTCTCCATTGACTACTTGTTTGTTGGGAGTTGGTTGTTTTTTTAAGACGAAAAAAATCATTGAAATGACACTGAATATTCATGATAACCAAGCGTTCTCATTTTGCTGGGTGTTAATTTTTGAGGTGCTGATTGAACGCTTATTGGCTAAGCAGTTTACCCCTGCTACCTGAATTAGAGAATACTATGCGTCTGTTATACCTTCTTTTGGGCGCTATGGATAGCATGACCTCTCTCTTAGCAGATTCTATTTTTCATAACATAGGATCTCTTAATAAGTACTAAGATGAACTAAGATGTTTGTTTTTTATTACTGAAATAAAGTTAGCAGCAGTTGTAAACCTCAGCATGGTTGCATTGCATTTTATTCTTAACTTACATCCAGCACCGATGCTAATTCATTTATGTCCTTCACACCAACGGATTTATCAAAAGAGACGTCTGAACAACCATCTATATGAACTAGCCCACCATCTCATCCCCACTCATCTCTTGTGAATCCACGTCTCAAGTCAAACAAGTTTGAAAGATTTTGCAAGTTGCAGCGCCACGAATCTGGCCTACTTCGTTTGACCACCAGATCCTCTCCGTAATTTAATACGGCCAAACAGAATTAACTTCGAAGAGAGGTACGCAGCAACTTGCCTAGAGATCTGCATGCGACGCCGTCATATACTGCTTAGTCAAATTTGGCGCTCTGAACAATAACCACTTCTTTTCATTTTCAGCTCCTGTTGTCTCTGCGTTTTGCGCATAACAAATGTTTCGCGCCATGGCCCATGTTACCATCTTCCCATCGCAAACTGACTGAAGAAACTTTGATATAAATTGATCTTTTGTGCAAATATATTTAAGAAGATGATCAACATTTTACATTGGTTTAATTTACCAAAGTTACTGTAAGTATGATTGATTATTTTTAAAGAAATTTGAGTGAAAGAAATATGTAACTACTGTCGTACTCTCAACCGACAAGTTATCATTATAAATCCAGACATTATGCATATTTGTCCAGCTTGTTTCGTCCTATTAAAATAGCAGAGCATTTAGTTGACGCAATAACAATGACATACATATATGTTTCCTTTGACAAATAAAGTTCACACATATTGTAGAGAGTATAGATTATAATTTGTTTCTTCCGTTCCATGATTATTGACGCCGGAGCTGCCAAACGGTAGGCCTAACTGAACGCTTAACGCTACAGCACTTGGCAAGAGCAACAAAAGGATTAGCATGAAGCAATGGACTCTCAATAAAATGGATAAAGATAAATACAGAAGAAAATGGACACCACATAAAAACAAACATGCATGTTCAAGGATGATGCTCCATTAATCCATTTTGTGATCAAAAGTACAGGAAGGTAGCTAGACAATCATGAATGGATCCATCTCTTGATTCCAAAGGAATGTAAAACTCGATGGGCAATGATGACCATGATCAAGACAAAACCGCCAATCTAACCTGACCATGCGCCAAAATATGCTCTGTTCTATTCTGCAGAAATTTAGCGGGGTACTCGTGGAGGTCTCTCTGGCTATTCTCACAAATGTTACACCTACATTTTGTATTCTTTTTAGTAAAGACGAAGGACTGGTTATCAATAGTTGTACATTATACTCCCTTCGGTTCTTAATATATGATGAAGTAAGAAAAGTTGCTTCGCCCTAATTAAAAGTAAAACTGGGGTATATATTATTCTGCTAAAAAATCGTACTTCTAAAGTCATTTATTGAAGATAAAAGGATGGAGTGTGTTTATTACTTTGGGACATTTCTTGGATTTGATCAATCAATCTGATGCTTCATTGGAATTACGGGTTCACTATCCAATTGTCCAGACATGTGAGTCACCCTCACCCCTTCTTCATGAGCCAACAACGATCGTAGAAAGTTGGAAGATAAGCAGATTTGAACAACGCAACTTGAGGATGTCATCCTAATACCTCCGCTTTTTCTATCAACTTAAGGTTGAAATTTGGACTTTGACCTCGTTGTTGAAGTAAGGATGATAGATTTACTTGTACTCACTCTTTGTTCTTCTTTTATGTGAAGACATATTCTACTTCAGAGAATAATGTTATGTTTGCTTGAAAGAAGTTCCCCTCGGACTTTTAAAGTTCCCAACAGTTCAGGGTGAGTTGCATGTTGTGTTCAAGTCGCAAGGAGCAGATCATGTCTTGACGGGATCTGCCTCTAAACTTTTGTTTTGTTCGTCTTTCTTCCCTCTTAACGAAATATGTGCCCAGGCTTGATCGCAAAAGAGTCCCCAAGAGAAGGGTATTCTAAAAAACAACACATATAGACTATACAAGAATATTTGAAATGTATGGGTCAGTTTCAACTTTATAGTCAGACTGCCCATTTGACCTACCCTATGACGCCTACCTTGTTAATATATTGAAATTATTCTTTTGTATTTGCTTTTATACCCACACGAGTTGGTACACACGCCTTAAATCTTTTCTTCATTATAAACAAAATTTTGAATTACAGATAGAGAAAACTAAAATTTATACAAAGAAGGCACTGGTTAGCCAATATGGTATGGCACCATATGTTAGAAGCACTTGATTTCGATATGGGAAGGGATACCTTGTGAAGCAACCAGCCTTTCTTCTTCGTTCAACGAACAATATGAGGTAGCTAAACAAAAAAAGAATCTACTTAAAGCATAGTTTTGCCTGCTGTAAGCATACTTTTCGCCGAATGTAAAATGACGATTGTCCTCATTAGTTTCCTTTTCTTTTCAAAAACTACGTGTAATGTGATTTCACATTTTAATCAATAACGAATACAATAAAAATTAGATAAATGAGAAAAAATTCAACATATCCCGGTATTTATTAGTAATATTTTGTTTTTATTCATTTGCGGACACCACGGCACGAAAAGGCAGACTTTATTTTGAATAAATAAAGCATATCAGAATTTCATCCTCAATTCTCTAGCTCGGAGAAGACATCGCCATCTTACACTGATTTTGCTTCAAATTTGGGTCAAATTTTACGGCATCAGGCCGGGTTATTAACACGGAAAATGCATAAAGTATGATTTGCGTGACAAGCCATATGGGTCCAAGTTAAATGTACTAACTGGCCAAGGTAAAAAAAAATAGTCAACATACGTTTTTTTATTTTTCTTGAAATGACATACCGGTATGGCGGTATCATACAAGTTATTAAAAAACATTTTATTTCTCCCAAATCCTAAAACCACCTACTGGCCCACCGATCACACCATTCTCCGTCCTCCATTTATACGCACGACGAGCGGCGGCCACTCGCCCCTGCAGTCCCGCTCTCCTGCACTCATCCACAACTACCTCTCCCATCTTCAATTCCTCCTCGCCATGGACGGCGGCGGCGGCTACAGCCCGCGCTTCCAGCGCCAGGCCTCCTGCTCCTGCGCCCCCAACCTCTCCCGCCGGGGATTCGTTCGTGCCGGCTTCGACCTCGACGGCGACGACTTCGACGACGACTACATCTACTCCTCCTCCTCCTCCTCCGGCGGGTACGACAAGGTCTACGGTGCTTATTCCTCCTCCGCCGTCGAGGCGCGCCCGTCCGCGCGCTCCAGGCTGAGAGGGCTGTGGCGGCGCATCCTGCGGGAGAAGAAGCGGATCCTGCTCTGCTCCACCGGCTGCGTGCCGGCGGCGGCGCCGCCGCACCGGGAGCCGTACGACGCGTACAGCTACGCGCAGAACTTCGACGATGGCGCGGCGTGGGTGGAGCCTGAGAACCTATCGCGCTCCTTCTCCGCGCGCTTCGCCGTCCCCTCCAGGGTGCTGCAGAGGGTCGCCGTGTAGAGGCTCCGAGAAACCGCCGGCCCGGCCGCCGGCGGCTTCCCTTTTTTTTTTTTCCTTCCAATTTTGGAGCCATGAATTGTGAAAACAGAACCATCAATTCCATCCATCTGTACATGCATCAGATTTCCATGTCATCAATATCTCCAACCAATTTCATTCATTTTTGCCAATTTTTGTACTTTGCCAGCGAAAACTACCCCTATGCATGACACTCTCTGCACAATCAGTAACAGGATACATGTGAACAGTTTCACTTCTAGGCATGTGAATACTTGCTAGTTTCAAATCAAATGTTGAAGCAAGATTAATTTGTTACAGCTGTTGCCAGGAAGTTTAATGGTGATTAATTTCGGCTATACGGGGATCTTTTGGGATAAAGATTGCCAATTTGAAGTGTGATTCTCTAATCCAATTGTTTGTTGAAGACTTGGTCAAACATGTTTCTTGGACATTAGGTCGCTGCATGTGAAGTTGATCAGAGTACACACCGCCGCCCTCTTTTTCAAAGCGCCAAACGCTTGTAAATTTGACCATACGAAGAATCTCGTAAACGAATCAATCGATGCTGCCTGACATTTGACTATTTTTTCAGAAAAATCCTCACGCCTTTATGGACCCTGTTGGCTGCATATAGAGTGGGAAAAAAACTTAAAAAGTACAGGAAAATGTCCTATGCGTGAGATGTGATGTGTGAGGCTACCATCACACCATTGTTGCTGCGTAACCAATTGTCCCTCTCTGAAAGTGAGAGGTCACGACCTATACTTGGCATGTGCCCATCATCTTAAAGATGAACGCACCAAGAAGGAATCTTTCGGCATTAATATAATCTGTAATCATCTTAAAATATTTCTTTTCGTAGGCGCGTCGTCATCTTCGTGTAATTGTGTTGCACACTGTCTTTTGTTTAACTGCTAGCTGATTGTTGAACAAAGCGATGTAATGCAACAGCATATTATATCCCCTCAAAACTGGCACCATCTTTTGCATTACCAATTACTTCACATGTTGACCAGGAGTGAGGATATCCAAACTGTGCTAATACTAAACGCTCTGATAACTCTTTCTATATATTAATCCTGATCTAATATAGGTTCATTGGATTTCTCCTCTGTCCCAACCTCCAATTTCTCGCTTCCTTCGACAACATAATGAGCCTGTACAGTGAACCAACAGGAGGCATGTATTTTCACGATGATTCATTGTACAGTGAACCAACAGTATCGAGTTTCGAGTTCTTGACATATCAGAGATGCTTAACACATGTGTAACAAAATCTCAGTTTTGAACGCTAAACCCTCTGAAAGTGAAAGGCATGTACTACATTTTGAAATGGCTGCATGTAAGATGCAATTACGAAAATATATATGTATGTATATGCCTCAATGATTTTCCTTTAAATGGAGCGTGAAAAGTGAAAACTCTAATTGAACCAAATAGAAGCGATATTTTTTACTAACAAACAAAAACTGATAAAAAGTGATGAAGATCCAGTGATCCACATCAGTGTAGGCTTGCCATGATGGAAGTGGAATTGCAAGTACCAGTGCCACACTGGTGTGCATGTGACAGTGCATCTGCCCATGTATCTCTACGTCATTACAAGGAAATCGAATGGAGAAAGAAGACGACCCACGGTTATTAGTTTAGCACAGGTGGTCACATGGGACGCCCTCTGTTGAATGTTGATTGCGTGCGTGCATCAGCAGTCAGCGTGGCGCCACCCATGATTACCTCCGAAGTATCCATGCCATTTCCAACTTCCTTTCCGCTTTTGCTTTACATAAACAATGGTCGGTTAGCTTGATCTAGTCCACCTCCCCCCCCCCCCCCCCCCCTTTTTTTTTTCTAAGACCAGTTTTTTCATAGACGATGCAACCGCAATAGAATCCCTCATTGGTTACTTATGTGAAACATCATGTAAATTCAGTTTTAGACAATTGACTGAATTATGTTTTTTTACCCAAGTTGAATTATGGTTGATCCAATCTTTCTGGATTAACTAACGGACTCCTATGCATCTCCAATTAATGGAGATCAGATTCGTGCCCTGTGCTAATATTGACAAATTGTCGTCAAAGCAGTGCGCGAAGAATGCAGCTTGGAATAAAGTAATGTTCCTGAGAGGTTGCTACTTGCAGCCTGCAATAGCGGTATCATCTCCTCTCATGTGATCATCCATGTGAAAGCGTCGTACTGACGGATCTGCTGCTTCCTTGGATACCTTAAACTCGCTGGCTAGCTTGTGGGCAACACGTTAATCGCTAATGATTCGGCCGCCGCCTGCCCACCTGAAATCATTTGAGTTCATGCTAATCTTTAGCTAAGACATATCGTAACCTTTCCTAGAATAAAAAAAGAGTATGTCTGTTCTGACTAGTAAATTACAGAGCACCTACCTGGTTCAATTCTTCTGCAAATTCATTTCATACCTGTGTAAAAGTGAAAGAAAATTCGATAATAGCAGTTTCAGAAACTCGAAAATGATTATTAGATGAGTTATCAGTCCGATCGTGATTTAATATCGTGCGCATTGTTCTGCAGATGGTCATTTTCCTCTTGTGACAGAAGAGTTATGAAACTGCAGACAACAGCTCGTGCTTCTGAACTGAACAGTGCCATCATCTCGTTGGCGAATTTAGCAGTCAGCAGAAGCTCATTTGCTGGGTCCAAGTCAGTACAAGCTGAAATGCTGAATGGGTCCCAAGGAGTGAGCTGGGTTCGTCGTGGCATCTCTACTTCCGAAGACGGCAGGGAGTTGGATAAAGGCACCAGCTCCGATTTATTATTCGCAATGAAGAAAAACAGCTGTTTTTTTTTCGTACTACTAGAAGAGATCAGAGGAACAGCTCATGGGAAGAGACTCGGGAACAGACCCGAGTTGACGCGATCAATTATGATGGCAGCTACTAGCTCCTCTTTGCTTGCAGTGGATGACCGTTGATGACCAGCTTGCAGCAGCAGCAGCCAGCGTATTCCGTTATTCACACCTCAGCAGTCAGCACATGTGGTATCTCTCTCTCTGCTACTGCGACATCACGGATTCACGAATTCGGGATTCAGAAAGCATAATGGCAAAAATACTTACCAAGGTTATACTTATCATCTTTGGTGTATGCTGATGTAAAACTCGGAAACTAGATTCAAAAGTTTAAAGCACATCCCTAGTGCCACTCTCGAACATTCTTGTCATATTGGAGGATTAAAGGATTTCGAACAGTGCATCCATTTAAAAACGAATTGCGACAGTGCATCATGTTTAACTTAATTTGCGCTAAATAATAATATTTAGTTTTTTTTTGAGAAACACGCCTCCACTCTTATATTTAATCAGGGGAGATAGTATTACAAATGCCCTCAGGCGGTGCTAACAACCAAATTTGCCTGCCTGTTCCATAATACACGGAGCTCCTAGCTAAGTCATGCGCCTCCTTGTTGGACTCCCTGCACTCATGCACACAAGCGAAGGATCTGAATTCTCCTGCTCGTGTCTTGATCTCCTGTACGATGTGGCCATAATATCCTTTACCTTGTTCTTTGATGCTTTTCACCACATTCGCACAGTCAGTTGCAAGGCGAACCCTTGTGCATGCAAGGTCGCTTGCCAGGGCCAGGCCCTCTCTACAGGCAATGGCCTCCATCACCTCCGGGTCAGTCACTCCTTCAACAATTAGCACAGATGCTCCGAGGAATTGACCGGTACTGTCTCTTGCTATCGCTGCGGCTGTCGCCCTTCCCATGTTTTTTGAAATCGCCGCATCGGCATTGATCTTTGTCTCTCCCGCTGGGGTGGGATCCATCGAGGCGCTTTTTGCCGGCCTGCTATCCCCGCCGAAACAGGGTTCGGTTTGAGCAGGTTTAATTCAGCAATGTAATCATTGATAAAGTGGTGCATCGACAATGAGCTATGGAATGAGTTTTCATGTATTGCCTTTCTTCTCACATACCAGATCGCCCACATGGTGACTGCCACTCGGACTAGAACATCTTCCGGCATTACCTCCATTGCCTGTGTCCACCAGGACCAGGCGTCTGCATGTTGGACATTACATAAATGTTCAGTGATTACTTCTTCTGCCTTGGACCCTTTTCCATACTCGATCTTTAAGATACTTCAAGGCTCCATTAGTTGAGTTCCCCACATCCGATGGCATGCCCAAGTATTTCTCACTTAACGCTTCATTGTGCACATTCAATATCTCTTTTATCTCCACTTTTAGACTATTCCTGCAGCCTTTCGCGAAGTGGATAAAGGACTTGTCTAAATTGATCTGCTGTCTAGAGGCTGTGCAGTACAACTGGAGAACATCTTGAATTTCCCTTGCATTCTTGCTATCCGCCTTGAAGAGCAGCAGGCTGTCATCTGCAAAGAGTAAGTGACTAACCATTGGGGCGATGGAGCGACCGTGATTCCTTTAAGGACTGATGACTGAGTTCTTGCTTTTAGTAGGCATGAAAGGCCCTCTGCTGCTATAACAAAGAGATAGGGAGAGATAGGATCACCTTGACATAAACCTCTTATTGGGATAAACTCCTCCAAACACTCACCATTGAAGAGAACAGAAAAGGAGACTGTAGTAATCAACCGCATGACCATGTGAACCCATGTAGCATGGAATCCCAACCTTTGCATGATCGCACATAAATAGCTCCACTCCATTCTGTCATATGCTTTCTTCATGTCCAGCTTGAGAGCACAGAAATGCTCGTTGCATGACTGCTTCTTTTTCATGAAGTGTAAACATTCATAAGCAGCTATGATGTTATCCGTGATTAGCCTCTCAGGCACAAACATGGACTGCTCCTCTGAGACAATCTCCGGGAGTACCATCTTTAACCTATTCGCCAAGACCTTGGAAGCAATCTTATAAATAATGTTGCATAGGCTGATAGGTCTGAACTGACCTATCTCTTCAGGACTAGCGATTTTTGGGATTAGGACGATGAAGGTCTTGTTGATTCCTGCCGGGTCATCATCGCCTGCTAAAACCCTCAGCACGATTGAGGTCAGCTCGCTTCCATAGAACTCTCAATGGCGCTGGAAGAAGTGGGCTGGATAGCCATCCGGACCAGGAGCCTTCGTGGGAAACATTTGAAAGAGAGCCTCTTTAACCTCCGCTTCCACAAAGGGGCGAAGGAGTTGGCTATTCATCTCTCCTGTCACCTTAACCGGTACATGATCTAAGTCTGCTTCCATGTTCGTCGTGCCCTCCGAAGTATACATCACTTTATAGAAATCGCTAGTGAGGCTCGCCATCTCCTGATCATTTTCAGTTATGCTGCCATCTGCCTTTCTAAGCTTTACTATCCGATTCTTCCTTCTCCTCCTAGTCGCACGTAGGTGGAAAAACCGAGTGTTCTTGTCACCCGCTCGTAACCACTCAACTCTTACTCTTTGTTTCCATATGAGCTCTTCACGATGCTCAACAATCCTGTGTCAACTTGAAATGGGGGAGCAATGACGTAAAGAACGGAACCGATGCGATCATGAAAAGAAAAAATCACAAAATATTCAGGCGGGGTGACCTAGGAAACTAGGGTTTGGCGACCTCGGCGGTGGTTTTCTCCGGTGAAGGGTGTGGACCGATCTTGGCTCCTACACACGATCCTCCAGACTGCGCTCTTGCTCGGGCTGATTAAGGGACTGGCTTTGCCCGGTTTCCCGGCCTTGGCGGGGCAACATTGGGAGTGTGGGTTGAGTTGGATCGGGATCAGATGGCGGCAGAATCCTCAAGGTCGAAGAAGGGGTAGGGAGGCATCGATGATCTCCTCAAAAAATTGCGACTAAGTGATGCTGAGAGGGAGGGCGTTTTTCTGGCAAAGGTAGACCGGGAAGGTCTACCGAAGGTCAAGTGGATGGCGGCGGCTTGGCTGCTGACGATCAAGGACTTCAGTGAGGCTTCATTGGTGTCCACGATGAGATCGACATGGAACACTGCAAGAGAAGTTACCTTCCGCCCTATAGGGAAGAACCTGTTTATCGTCCAAGCCTTTTGCCTCGGCGATTGGAAACGCATCATGGAAGAGGGCCCATGGATCTTCCGTGGCTACGCACTCATGCTCGAAGAATTTGATGGCTCTACTACCTTACCCAAGGTGCTTCCTAACAAGGTGCCGGCTTGGATTCAGATCCATAGGGTTCTGCCCTTGTACCGCACTGAACCCATCCTGAAGCAATTGGCAGGTCGGGTAGGAGGACTGATCATGGTGGAGGCAAAAGAAGTTGCATCTAGGAAGGGCGATTTCCACCGAGCTCGAGTGGAATTGGAGGCCGGTAAACCCCTGGTGAGGTTTATGACTCTCAATCCAGAGGGTGGGGAGAGTATCCTGATTCCGATAAAGTACGAGAAACTGGCTTGCTTCCATGCGCATTGTGGACTCATGGGCCACGGGCACCTGGCACAAGAGAGCACATTGAGGAGGAACTTCAGTTTAGAAATTGGATGATTGCTGACGAGGAGACGTGGTGCCCAGGGACACCAAGGTTTCGAAGCAATAGGGCGGACCGTGACTTCCACAGGCGTCAACATGGTCCAACCGAGTGTGGTGGGCATGCTCTTGGCCGTTACACGCAGGGCCAAGGGGTGTCGCATGCCCGGACACCCCAAGCAACAATCCAAGGTTCCCGCAAGCGCAACTCAGAGGAAGCTGGGGTAGGCACGGAGAGTGAACTGCATGATACAACTAGTAGTCCTTTGAAGCCAGTTGTAGAAGTAAGATCGAAGAATATAGAGAAGTCATCGTCACTAAAGAAGCTAGAGTTGGGCGCGATATCAGCAGTGGTGTCAGACCAACCGGGGATCCCTCCACCACCCCTGGCCTATGTCTCACCACGGGAACTAAAGAAGTCAAGGAGGGAGGGACCAAAGAGTAGACAACTGGAGAAGAATGGGGCGGCCTCCCTCAAGGAGTGCCGTCAGATGAAATGAGTTGCCTCAGCTGGAACTGTCGTGGACTTGGCAACCCCGTGACGGTGAAGGAGCTTCGCGATCTCGCAAAGAAGTTTGCCCCTTCCGTGTTATATGTCCTTGAAACTCAGGTGCACAAAACACGGGTGGAAAGTTTAAAACGCTGTTTAGGTTTCGATAATTGTTTTGTTGTAAGCAGTAATGGACGCAGTGGTGGTTTAGGGATCTTCTGGAATAATGAAATAAAGATTGAGATTTTGCCGTACTCGCAATACCATATTGACACGATTATTACAGAGGGAAGCAATGACCGGCTTACGTGCGTGTACGGGGAAGCACAACTGAGCGAGAGACATAAGACTTGGGACATTCTGAAGTTCATCAAGTCATCCTCGCCTCTACCCTTGGCTTGTATTGGAGATTTCAATGAGGTACTACATCGATCGGAACATGTCGGCGTGCAAGAGAGAAGCTTCTCGCAGATCACTGGGTTTTATGAGATGGTTGATATATGTGGCCTTCATGACCTGGGTTATGAGGGTCGTAGATGGACTTTTGAGAAGAAGGTTGCCGGTGGTTCTTAGTGCCGGGTGCGATTGGATCGTGCCTTAACCACACCGGACTGGAACACAAGGTTTCCGGCAACAAAGGTGTGCTATCTTGGGGCGGCTGCATCAGACCATATCCCTATCCTTATGCAGTGGCACCAGGGCAGGGCACAAAAGAATCGATAGGGGCGTTTCAAATACGAAGTAATGTGGGAAACCCACCAGGAGTTCTCTGATATGGTAACGCAAGCCTGACACAATGACGGTAATGCTGCTTCCTTGGGGGAGTTATAGCAGAAACTGGAGAAGATGTCTCAGCTATTGTTGGGCTGGGAAAAGAGCACCTTCGGCCATGTGCGGAGAGAGCTGCAGAAACTGGAAAAGGAATTAGAGAGATTGCGCAATGAGCCCACCCGGGTAGGGCCCACGCACGCAGAGCTCAAAATTGTTGAATAATATTTAGTACTAAGGACTTGCAAAATGTAAACCTCAGTGTTGGCCCAGACAAAGCAGCCACACTCGTTATTTTGCCCAGAAACATAAAAAAGGATTTTCTAAGAGAAAGTCTACTTTTGCTCCCTCAATTCCATAGTGTGTTGCACTCTTGCTCCTTCACCTATAAAACCAAATATCTGGACCCTCCAACTCTTAATCCGGTGCAGTTTTTCTCCCTGGGCAGTTTTGGCTAGTGATTTTGGCTGACTAGGCACGGACATAGGGCAGCGGGCCCGAGCCACGGTGCTGACTCAGCAAATCGGGGTAGAAGGGTCTTTTTCTTTCTCTCCGTTCCCATTTGTTCCCGAGTTCTGGACCTCGCTAGTGCCGCCCGTCGCCGCAGCCCGCCAGCCGCCCGCCCGCTCGCCTCTCCTCCGCCGCAGCAAACCACGAGGACAACGAGCTTGTCGCTGGCGGCACACGCGCCCGGCCCCCGTGCACGCCGTCGCCCTTCACCCCTGCCCGACGCTCGGTCTCGGATGGAGGCAGCAGCACCGGCGACCGTTGATTGGGTTCCTCCTCCATCGCATCGACGCGAACCGGTCTCCTCCGACGTGCTCGAGTTCCTCCAACAATGGCACGCGCGAGCGGGCCCCGCCCAATATGGAAGCACGAGCGGCGGGCTGGGGCGCGAGCGAGCCCGGCGGCACTCAAGCTCGGTCACCCGTGCGAAGGTCCGCCTCGGCCGCGACGGGAGGTCGAGCGGCGGGTTGGGGGCGCAAGTGGGCCCGACGGAAGGAGGGAGCGGAGCTAGAAAGAGGAGGAGGAGGAGGAAGAGCGGCGGTGGGTCGCAACCAACAGGGGGGGGGGGAGGAGGGCAGAGGAGGAGCTACGACAGCGGAGGACGGGGTGGCGGCCAATGGAGATGTCGCCGCTGATGGAATAGGGCGGTGCGAAGGGGGAGAGGGGGAGGGAGGTAGTGAGGGGGAGGGAGGAGAAGAACTCGACGGGAGCAGGCCCTAGCGGGGCGAGGCGAGGTGGACGCGAGCTGAGCGAGGACGTCAGCGCCGGTAGGGAGCAAGGCGAGGTTGGTGGCGCCGGCGAGGAGCTGGGCAGTGGCGAGATTCGCGGGAGAGGGAGTGGCGGAGAAGGAGAGGAGAGAAGAAAGAGAAAGAGAAAAGAAAAAAATGGGGAGAAAGAAGAAGAAGGAAGAAAAGAGAGGAAAAAAGAAAAAATGATAAATTTTTCCTCTTAGTCACAAAAAAAAGAGGCGCCTTGCTGACTCAGCACCACGGTTCGTGCCCGCTGCAACATGTCCGCGTCTAGTCAGCCAAAACCACTAGCCAAACCACACAGGGAGGAAAACTGCATCGGATATAAGAGTTGAAGAGTCCAGATGTCTAATTTTATAGCTGAGGGAGCAAGAGTGCAACACCCCATGTAGTTGAAGGAGCAAAAGTAGACGTTTCTCATTTTCTGAGGCTACTGCACCAAACAAATCAGTCCAAAACAACACACACGTTCATCTCCAAAGCCCAATTATTGAAAAAAAAGAAAGCCCATTAGAGCCTAAGATCAGTTCCAAAACAAAGCCCACCTCCAGTCGTCCATGTCCAAGTCCATCGAACGAGTCTAGCCTCTTCCAATCTGAAGGCACCCCCTCCCGCAGCCCTCACCACCATGGCGACGGCCGACGGCTCCGCTGCTGCCGGCGAGGTCCGGCGCATCCTCGCCCACCTCGACTCCCAGCAGCAGATCCTCGCTGACTGCCGTGACGCTTGGTCGCGCACCCTCGCCCACTTTAACTCCCTCGAGGAGGACCTCGCCTCCCGCTCCGTCTCCTTGGAGGAAGCCCTAGCTGCCGTTGATGCCTCCACCTCCGAGTCCCTCGCGGCTATCGAAGCCCGCGAGGCCGCCGTCCCGGCGCGTCTCGCCGAGGCCCAGGCAGCGCTTGATGCCGTCGTCGCCCAGGCAGAGGCCGAGTCCGCCGCGCCGCCGCCCGCCGACGTTCGGGACGCGCTCCGGTGGATGTGCCGTCGCATGGACGCCGCCGCGCTCTGGCGTTTCATGGCATCGCGCCGCAGGGAGCTCGCCGCGGTCCGGAGGGAGGCTGGTCCTGCCGTCTCCGCTGCGGTGGACCCGCCCCGACTTGTGCTTGATGTGATGAGCGATTTCTTAGCGGCTGACGAGGGCGCCGGAGAGGACCATTACTGGGTGCTGGGCATATTGCTACGCTCACTGTTTGGTTCCGATGGCCGGAAGCCACCAGAGATAGGTGATACCTTGGTCGAGAGGGCGGTCAGAGTCTCCAAGGAGTGGCAAGAGCGGTTTGGGATCAATGTGGTTAAATTGGTTCCAGCTAGCAAGGAGGAGGAGATGGCAAAAACTGAGAGTGGAGAGAATGCACCAGTGGTAGGAAACAAAGAAGATCATGCGACTGAAAAGGAAGAAGAACATGGAGAGGAAGAAGAAGAGGAAGAGGAAGAGGAAGAGGAGGACCCGAATGAGCTGGTTATTGCGTCAGGGGAGGATGAGGACCCAGAGGAAGTGGAGGATGACCCAGAGGAAGGGAAGGAAACAAAGGGGAAGGGAGAAGAGGCAGGGGGGAATGTGGCTGAAGAGGGAGAAGGGGCAGAGAAGACGGGAAGTAAGGAAACGAAGAAAGGAGCAGGGGAGACCAAGGAGAGAGAAATAGGCGAAGGTGGTGGCAAGGGTGCACAAGAGCAGCCAGAGGCACAGATATTCCTGCAGATGGTTGCAGCGTTTGGATTGAAGAACAAGTTTGATGAGATGTTCTTGAGGAGGCTGTTTGTTGCTAATGGAAGGAGGAAGGAACTTGCTCGGATTTCTTGCGTGCTTGGATTCGAGGAGAGCCTAGGAGGTGATCTTTTAACCTTGGTTGTTAACAATGCTATAACTTCCATTTTTCTGATTCAGTAACACATCTGTTCTTTGAATTCAGATGTATGTTAGCTGCAGAACCATGCTAGTTGATTAATTAGAGACATTCTGCATGTTATTGTTATAGCATCCTTTTAGGTTAACTATACTAATCAATCATCTTTTCTTGAAGAATGAGAATGGCATGTGCTATTATTTTGTCAGGTTTGGGATGTCCATCTGAACACCACCGCTTGAGATGTTCATGTGTGGCATGTGCTTTAATTTTTCACTATATATACTGTTGTAATGTTTTGATTACCAAATTTACTTTGTGATAATGTTATGTTGATGACTTGATGTTGATGTTATCGGTATTCTTAGTGAGCATTTAGAAAATAAATCTACTGAAGTTGCTATGTGCTTTCATTGTACTAAAACCACAAGTATCTGGTACCTAGTAACAAGGAATGACAACCACGTTGTGGTTTTTGACTTCTGTATAAGGGAAGGCGTAAATAGTTGCGGTTCTGTGAAATGGGTTAGGAAAATTGTGGTTCTTTGCTACAAGGGCTCAAATACTTGTGGCTTAGTCTGGCTGCACTCTTGGCTCTGCTAGTGCTTTCAACGGTGACTTTCAAAGTTCTCTCATTGTTCCATTCAGATCGAAGCTATCATAGATTCAATTGTTTTTCTGCTTTTCATAATTTGTCTGAGTGCATTTGGTTGGACTAAGGCACATAGTTCTACGTGGATGTATAATCTACCAGTCTTTGATTTTATTTGCTACACATTATGTTATTCCTGAGTTTGCACCTAGACTTAGGTATTACATACTTTGAATCCATGTAACATTTCCCTCTATTAGGGGAAAATTAAACTGGCCTTCACTTGTAACCTATGTAGGATTTGATAATATCTGGCACTTACATTTATTATTTTACTCATATATACTGTAAATTGACCAGTTTTCAGTGAGAAGAAACTCAACCTGACAAAACTATTTTTGGTGCTTCTTTTCAGATATTGTTGCAGAATTGATAACGTCAGGGAATGTGATAGAGGCTATATATATTGCTCATGAAGCTGATTTGCTCGAAAAATTTTCACCTTCGCCTCTCCTCAAATCTTATCTGCAGAACTCCAGTAACAAGACTCAGGCTGTGCTGAAAAGTGGAAGACATTCCAGTTCGGCTGTTGTAAGAATCTCTTCCTCTTATTCCAATAATTTTTCTTTTATTATTTTACAGATTATTTTATTTAGGGAGAGGCCTATTCCATTCTTGAAATGGTTGTGAGGAGTACTGTATCCTGTAGTTCTGCCATTTGTTTTTTTTAGAAAAAATAGATTCAGCATGGTAGCAATATGTGTAACACCATATCACCTTAGTTCAGATTGTCGGATGTTTAATCTATTACTATCATATCCTCTTTCTTTGGTATGTTTTGGATGGAATTTCTTGTACTAATCTGGAAGACTACTTTGCCATGTTGGTTTCTTGAACTCGGGTTGTGAAGCATGCCCTTTATTTGTTGTTATGGTAATTAATCATGCAAACTCAAGATGTCCATTTGTACATTTTTCCCCAGGAAGAAGCAAGCAACCTGGAAAGCAATGCATACAGGTCCGTCATCAAGTGTGTTGAAGCCTGCCAGCTACAGTCAGTATTTAGCATTGAGGCCATAAAGAAGAAGCTAATGAAGTTGGAGAAAGAGAAGGCTGAGAGAAAGAAATCAGGCGCCCCCAGCAGATTTCTGAACAAGCGAGCACGGGGAGCCGCTGGATCTCATCCCTTCCCTGCTGCCAAGTCTGCAAGGGGCTCAAGTTCAAATTTCAGCCCATCCTTTCAGAACCCAGTCTCTCGTTCCTTCAGCTATGCTGCTCATGCAGGGTTCGCAGGCCCAGCAGCTGCACAGCCGTACTATGTGCCTGGGAGTGTGGCTGGGCGACGAGGTGGTGTGGCGTACGGAGGACCAGGAGCTGCATACGGTGCAGCCCATAACTTTGCTGCCGGTGCACCGCAGCAACCATTCCGTCATTAGGACTAGATCTGTTGTTATTGAATGTTCCTTGTTTCCGGCTGATAGGATCATGTATACCTCCTGTTATTTAAGCATTCTCATCATTAATTCTCAATGGATGGATTCAAGATATTGAAGGAAGATTAATTCTACATATTATGGTGTTGTGTGGTTTCTAAGTCTCAACTGGTTCTTGTTCACTACTGTGTGATGAAGGCATTCATCCATGCTGTGCCTGAAGAAATTATCTGAGCTGTTGCGGCATGACGTTGTTTGTTAAAATGAAGGGCTCTAAGAAAGAAACTCTTATTATCTTAATTAACTAACTTCTTTCTTCTTTACTACTATTAATTACAGTACGGTCGTCTCTGCCTCGTCTCGTAATCTATCTGTCCACAAGTTCTTTTCGTGTCTGTGGTTACGTGAGTCGTAACCCTCCGTGGCTTCATGGTGACTGCGTTCGGCTCCGTTTCATGTATCCCATCACCATCAGAGTTCGTTGCTTTCTCGATAAAACTAAACACTCGATTGCTTTCAAGAATTATAACCCTTCCACTATTTTTGATCGTAACCCAATGCTGAGGTGGCCGGTTTGGCACTACGTTCTCCAGATCGAAGACGACGTGCGCGAGTGTCCCATGACCGCAGTCTGGAACACAATGCTATTCTTCAGGATTAGAGATGTGCGCAGCAAGGTATGTGACTGCCTCCACCATGGCTTAGGACCCTAGCATCGTTGCCGCCCATCTGGCCAAACGCAAGGCTTTGTTACAGGACGTGAGGAACAACATGGCAATGTGTAGAGCTCTAGGAGGATCTCGATGTCGTCCCAATTGTGCGATGGCGGTTGCTTGCAGCATGATCAAGACGCGCGGACGAAAACGATAATGGCGGTTGACCTGTAGGCGAGGTGGCGGCAGATGGAAAACAATAATGGCGGACGAAAACGCTCCCGGTCACTAACTTTTTTTTTTAGTTTTTTTGTGTTGGCGTATGCATTGCTTGAGCTGTTGAAAGGATTTTGATTATGATGGTCAGTTCTGCGCATCCCAATAATCACCTCTCTTTAGTTTGTACATCTACAGTTAAAGGTAAAAAAAAAACCCAGCGCTTCCATCCAGAGCAGCACACATTAGCCGAGTAAACAAGTACTTTTGCATGTGAAGTGATGGTATGATCACATCAGTATGAGGTCAGAATCAAGTCACACGCTAAAAACCTATTCTTATTATCCTTTCACCTCTAACGATCTGGTAGGTCTATTTTCCGGTTTAGTGTGACAATCTCTATCTCTATAACTTATCAATTGAGATGAGATTATCTAGACCACTTTTTTCGTGTCTAGATGTGTCCGTAACGTTGTCGTATTCAGTTTATATCCTATAATGATTCACCAATCAGTTTGAGTCATTTTTGAACCATTTTCTAATCCTTTGTTGAATTGGTCTTCGATTTCAATTCGATATTTCATACTAACAACAATTAATCATCTATTGCTTTAACATCATATTTTAGATGGAAACTAATAACAAAAATTCCAATAATAACTCACTCTAAATCTCTACAACTTATTAATTGAGGTAAGGTCTTCTAGACCATTTTTTTCGTGTCCAGATGTGTCCGTAACGTTGTCGTATTCAGTTTGTATCCTATAATGATTCACCAATCAGTTTGAGTCATTTTTGAATTATTTTCTAATCCTTTGTTGAATTGGACTCCGATTTCAATTCGATATTTCATACTAACAACAATTAATCATCTATTGCTTTAATATCATATTTTGGATGAAAACTAATAACAAAAATTTCAATAATAACTCACTCTAAAATTATTATAATGAATATTATTTTTGAAACTTAAAAAGGTAAAGTAAAATAAAAATAGAGCAAATGCTCAAGCCAAAAAAATTGATTAATTGAAAACCTTTTACAGTTATAAAAAACATTTTAACTATAAATTTTTTTTAATAAAGACCCGTGGCAACATATGGGTATTTTGCTAGTTTATAATAAATATATGGGTGCTTATACTATATTTCACATTAATGATTTCATCATCCTTTTGAGACAGTTTCAGTTCTTGAAACAGTTTCGGCTGTTGAAGTTTTAAGTCATATGCGAGGGATCAAACTTGCTTTGTTTTGCCTCTAAATAATTTTACAGTCCTACTGCACGCCCATCTCACCCAGCATGACATGGGAGAATAAAACAAACTGACAAGATGTACAATGTGTATAAACACATCCACGGTAAGTGCACTTATCTTGCTTAAGTATGATTCTGTTTTATTATTGAATCTTATTGTGTACGGGTGCTTTCTCTAGCAAGGGATCGATTTCTTTTCTTTTCTTTTCTTCAGGATGGGATGAAACTTTCTTTCTGAGTATCATACTCTTCAATGAACTAACAAAGTGTGCGTACATTGGACCATTAAAGAAATAGAAGATTTATATCTCATCAACAATCTTTTAGTAAAATTTTTTATGTCCGTTACAACACACGGATATTTTGCTAGTCTTTATAATAAAACAAGTACAGTCGTGTCTTCCATCTCATTTCTTGTGTCCCTCGAATTATATGTCGTGCTTATTGTTGAGTTTATACTTCGTTTCGGTTGAGTTTGTACTGTCTACGACGTGAGCTCTCTAAACTCGCTCTCCCTCTCATGCTCTGCTTGGCTCTTTTTTTTTTTGATTCACGCTTGGCTTTATTATGCTGCTGAACATCGGTGGAACGCGTGTTGCGCCGCTATTTTGTTTTTTTTTGGCCGAAAGCACCACTGTTCCCCGTCTCTGTCTTCTCTCCGTGGTTGGGAATATAGAACATATCTGGTGCTCCCATCCCATGCTCTCATTTTTTATTATATCTTATATAGTGTATAAAAAATTCAAATAAAAATATGAATGGATAGACAATACAATTATTTATAATCATCTAAAAGTTGAGCTACAACGAATACTTGTGTAATGAGAAACAAAAAAAGAGAAATTATATACTAAATAGTTGCAGGTTGTACTGTTTATGTCAAACCTGTAATCCGTTAATATTGTTGCACTGATTTCACTTTTTTGTTATGTCTTACACAAAATTCCTTTCCACATGCAACTTTGCATGATAGTAAAGGATTACATGATCTATCTATTTATATTTTTGTTGTAATTTTTGTTTATACATTTTTTATGTTATAGCAAATGGAAGCACAGGAGCACACGACCCGCTGGGAATACTAGATATGTTCTTGTTGGGAATAGACCCAGGACACATGAACCGAGTCATTTTCTTGTAAAAAGGTAAATCTGAAAAAAAACCAGTAAATAATAGTTCGCTGTTTAGCCCCTCTTCTTTTTAGTAATCAACCCGTAGTACATATAGTCTTAATCATCTTACAATTAAACTTCTAGACTCTCGAATAATTATATTATTTTGTCCTCGACCTTATAAAAAATGTACCTAACCTCGTGTAATCCTTATTCATTCATAATTTAGTCCTGAAAACCTTGAAAGACAAATCTTTTTATCTATACCTTCGATTTATGTGATTCTTGTACTGAAATCTTCATCTCAACGTAATATATCAAAGTATTTTTGTAGTTTGTTTTGTATGTTTGATATAATAAAAATATCTATCATAATCCATAAAAAATGTTGACTATAGTTTCTTGTATTTTTTTAAAAGTCAGTTGGAACTCAGAGGTAGTTTGCTATAGTGTTCTATATAAAACATGTTCCGTATAATATAAATATATTTTTTAAATTTGGTGGAAATAGGCAATCTCATCCCACAACTTTGGACTAAAGCTCAATTTCAGTCCTCAACTTTCAAAAATTCAATCTAGTCCCTAAACTTTGGTTGAATCCTGTGAATATAAATTATTAAATTATTATGCATCTGACATCATTTTTAGCGATGCATCCTATCTTAGCAGTTCTATTAGGCGTTGTCACCTCGTACTGTCATATGTATCACCTATACGAATTGTTACTTTTGGATGCATGGACTCAAATGGAGACGGTATATTGTAAGGCCACATTTGAAATGCAGAATTCTTAAAACGCAGAAATAGGCAAAAAAAAAAAATGTAAGATTAGAGTGCCCCGTCATATGAAATACTAAAGAAATTCAAAACACATAATATGTTTAAAGAAGTTGTTTGGATGAACGTAGGAAAAATACATGAAAAATTTGGCGGAAAGAGTTTATTAGAAGCGAATGAGAGAGAGAGAGATAGACATATTATGCATTGAAATTTTCAAAGGAATTCGAACATAGAGGTTGGAGCTCATGTTTAGAATCCTCTAAAAAGTAAAGGGAAGGATGAATCCTATGAAAATTTTTCTCATGAAATCTTTTATGTCAAGGGGCTTGATAAGAATAATTCCTATAGGAACCAAATTCTTTAATTTTTTCTCACAGTTCCTCCATTCCAAAGGAGGCCTAATCTTTTATAGTGAAAAAATTTGACTGCCCTCTGGCACAACCACTATCGCCCAATGCGAAGGAAGATGATTCACGCGTAAAAAAGTCATCACTGGCCACCTATGAATATCTCACCGCGACGTCACCTTGTGTATATAGAAGTTGTAGCTTTTATTGGGATTACATCTTTGCAATCCATCATTTTGTTCATTTCATGCCATTTGAATTGCGTAAATGTTGCTAAAATATTCAGATTTACACAGTACATATTCTGAAACTCATCAAGAGCTACACATAACTTTCTTCTTCCAAGTTCATGTGAAAAGTAATTTTTAATATGTATAATGCATAATGGACTAATGGGGTAGGTCGAGTGGGGATCCTGTTGTGTGTGTGTGTGTGTGAGCCATTTTCTTCGCCGTGTCGACGACCGACACAGCGCGGAGGTCAAGAAGTACCTGCAACAGCGGCTGGGCGCCTCCATTGCTGATCATATCCAACATGAGCTGCTTGTTTATGGGAACCTGCAGTTGCTTAGGATCGACGACGTGACTGAGTAAGTAGACACTACTACAAAACATATTTCTAGTAACGGATCATAACCTACTTTAGCAACAGGCACAATATATACCACTATTGATTTTTTTTTGTGGCGGTCAAACACCCATCACTAAATATGTAATAACAACTAAAAAAATGCTCGTAGCGGGCGGGCGCCTGCTACAAAAATCCATTCTGAACAATAAAAAATGCGGGACCAGCCCGACCGGCATGGAGGAATCCGTCATCGAGCCGCTTGCCATCTTGCTTGGGAGGATAAGGGAGGAGGGGTCCACTGCCATGCTGTAAGCTTCATAACCATTAGAGTGCTGCCACCCCCAAAGGTATGAATGTTTTGGTGATTGGATGACAAGCATGAAATGCACTTAATGTCTACTTGGGTGTTGTGCATGCATGAAATTATCTATCAACTAAACATAAACATGTACGGTGATTAGTTGCCTTAGTGACTGAAGTCGACTTGGAGGATTGCCACAAATATCTTGATGGAGAGTCACGATGATGGAGATGAATCAAGGTTAAGGATAAGTAGGTCCAAGTGTGTTGTGATCACTTAGCTAGTGTGTATTTTTGAGTCCATATATAAGAAAAACATGACTATCAAAAGGGCACGAGTCATTCTCAGGTCTCACTAGTGTTAGAAGTGTTGAGATGCTTAGTGAGTCTCTTGGACACTAGAAGATGCAGTGGAGAAGGATCGACCAAGGTTTGGAAGCAAGGAAACCAAATCAAGATGGACAAGGAGTTTCAGCTTCAGATCAAGTCATCGTAGGGTATGGTAAGGTCACCGTAAGATATAGTGACTGCTGCAAGGAGTGGCTTAGCGAACGAGTTAGGTAGCAGAGGTCACCATAAGGTCTAGAAGAGGTCACTGTAAGGTACGGTGACTGGTCATGAGAGATGTGCTCTCTGTACATGCAGGAATGTGGGTGTCACCGTAACCTATGGAGGTTTAGTCACCATGAGCTATGATGAGTAGCAAGAAGATGTATAAAGAGGCTACAATTCTCTCGACTGGAACTTGGAGGTCACCATAAGGAACCGTGAGGTTGCCTAGGTTACAGTGAGCCAGAAGCAGATGGAGATTAGAAAATAGACCTCTCTGGTGAAGATACAATGGGGTCGCCCTATGGTATGGTGGCCTAGAGAGGAGAAGATGCATAGAACAAAGGATGGTTCTATTGAAGATATGGGCGGTCGTCGTAAGTTACGATGAGCCATGGAGGAATTCATGCAGCAAAGGCACTGAGATTCAGAGATCATTGTAAGGAGCTGGAGATGTCATCGTAAGGTACGGTGACCTAGCCATTCAACGACTAGTGCTGAAGTTTGAATACTTCAATGTCACTGTAAGTCACTATAAGCTACGGTTAGTTATTTCTCAGCAGTCAGCTTTTTGGTAACGACTAGTGGAGTAGTTGTAACCTACAAATAGCTATTGCCCAACTTGTGGAGAGCTCTCTTTAGCTATTTGGATTGCTGGAAGAATTAGTAGATGGCCAAGAGGAGAAGAGAGGACACTGATGCAAAGATTTGAGAGCTATCTTTGAGTGTCAAGGAGAGTAACAAGAGCATCCCTTCATCTCTAGCCTAGTGAGATTGTAGAGAGTGGTTAGTATTGTTACTCTTGGTTAGCTAGGTGTGATGCTTGGTTGATTGATAAAAAACTAGCTCACATAGGAGTTGAATGATGAGTGAATCACTAGAATGTGTAGGCTGCATTTACCTTTCTGAGTCTCTTATACCGTGCTAGTCTATCTCTACTAGAACTGCATAGGAGTTGCTTGAGTGTCAGATAGAGTTAGCAAGTAAAGTTTTATCATGGGAGTTCCTGATTCAACCCCTCTTTATGGTCACTCAGTCCTTTCACATGCTCGCCGCACCTAGCCGCGGATCCGTTGTCATGGCCGTTCAAGAAGAGAGAAGAGAGGCCATGCGTGAGGAACACCGCCCACACCATATTCGGGTTGCGAACAAGATAGCCTGCCGGATCCGTGCTTGAAGAGGCCGTATGCACTACCTCCCAAGGCCATTGTTGGCGCTTTCTAGATACACATTATTAGGCCATAATTAAGGAGTTTTAGCACTTTATTTATTGGTTTACTAACAATTATCCCCCAAATATTGCATATATTTGTAGTTTTTTGGCTTTTTGTGTTTTATGAATGAAATAGATGAAAGCAGAAGAATTATGGGCCAAGAGCCATGTATTTGGGCCAGGTCATGGAAGACCGTGCCGATCAGCACAACCCAGATGCCGATCGACATACATGGAGTAGGCCCGAGTTGAAGATGAATTACAAGACCAATGCCCAACATCGAGTTAAAGTCGGTTTCAACGCAACTGGACCCAGAGCATGACAATATAAAGAGAAGGACTCATCTTCCATGGAGGGATCAATCAGAAAACTCTCAACCTAGGGTTTTGAGGAGTTGCGGCGACGATGGAAGCCATCACCAACCATCACCGTCGGGAAGGAAGATCGGGCCGATCGTCACCCTGCTGTGCCGATCGGCACTCATGGATCCCAAGTTGTATTCTCTCCTGGACCAAAACATGTCAATGGATCTTGGTAGGATGAGTTAGTAGTCTTCATATTCTCTCCCATGGGGAAGGAACCCTAGCTATGTAAACTCAACTCTTATGAATTCATTTGGTGTGTTTACTCTATGTGTGATGAGCTTATTCCTTATGAGATAGTGCACAATCTCATTTATGAATCCTTGCTAGGCATCTAGCTTTGCTGTGATGATCACATAGTGCAAGAAACTAGTGGGGAACGATTAGCTTCCGCTGTGACAGGGCCAGAGTGAGCGGAACCACCATGTCTTGTAGAATACTAAATTCACCAAAAGAACCTATCAGTGCGAGTTGCATGCTAGCTACCTGAACCATAGGAGGGAATACTTCCAAACCCTGATCAAACCTTCAAGTTCTTTGTGTTCATTAGTTCTCATTGTTTCATACATTCACTCCCACAATACATTTTAGTTAGTAAATTAGATAATAGTGAAAGTCCCGCCTGCTCTCTAAAGATTCGATTAAACCTTGGAATACTTTGAGGAAAAACAAGCTACAACTATACACTATCCTCTTATGGTATATAAGTGGGTGCGTAACTACGACCAACAACCGTCTTCACTGGATCTGCACGAGGAGGCCGTCATCATTGGTCAGGCGATAACGGGGAGGGAGGATGACGGAGTACACAGTGGTGGCACATAGATCTGCTTGGGCCACACCCGATCTTGAATGGTGCTGTTGTAGGGATCGAGGAATACTAAGATGGGAGGAGGGGTGAATTGGACCAAGATGAATCGTCAACTCAAGCTTTGCTAACTATTTCAACACCAGCTTCTATCGATAGGTCCTATGCATTTTTACTAAGCTAAGATCCTAACAATGCAAGTAGAATGATGCAATGCAAGCGGTGCCAGGCCAATCAAAAAGCATGCAAGCTCATGACAATCCTATGTCTACTTACACACCAGTATGAAATTAAAGACGGTAAGTAAAAAGAGGGTTTAGAGAATGCTCATTGACACTTTTCCCTAGGTCTGTGAAGGATGGTGTCTTCCCCTAATCCTCGTTGGATCAACTCTCACCGGAGTATCGATCCATCCCGCCACTCAAGGGTGGAGTCCTTGTCGACAAGCCCACATCACTCCAAGTAAAGACACAGTCATGTAACCACTACCGCCAAGGGAACAAGCTTGCCTCTCTGAAGGACTTGCTACACTCTTCTAGTGCAAGCACGTCTGCACAAGCGCTCTCTTCTTGATGCTCCTTTCAAAGGTAAGCTTCCATCTTGTACAAACTTGTGACGACCTTCACAACCAATAAGGATAGGCATGATCACTGACACCTAACCGGTCTAGGCCCTAGCATAGACCAATAGTAGCAACACTGATCACTCGCTATAACCTCACTAGGCTAGAGATGAAGGGATGCTCTTGTTACTCTCCTTACTCTCAAAGATAGCTATCAAATCTTTGCACAAGTGTCCTTTCTTCTTCTCTTGGCTCTCTACTGATTGCTCTAGCAATCCAAATGGCTAAGAGAGCTCCCCCGAAATGGGCAACAACTATATATAGGCTCCAACCACATCACTAGCTATTGCCAAAAAGCTGACTATTGCGGAGGCATCCATCGTACCTTATGGTGACCTCAAAGTATTCAAACTTCAGCACTAGCTGTTAATTGGCTAGGTCACTGTACCTTATGGCGACATACCTCTCCTTCTTCTGGTCATCCCTGAAACTCTATCCCTTCTTCTCTGGTCCACCATACCTTACAACAATTATGCCATAGCCTTCACAAAACTATCCTTCATTATGTTACTCTACTCCTCTCAGCGCTCCTGTCCAAAGACTTACATCCTATCGGTATGATTCTCTGGAACTCACCGTAACTTACGGTGACTCAAGCTCCATAGCTTATGGTAACACCCACATACTTAGTGTACAGAGAGTCCAGCTCTTCTGGAAGATTTAGGCTCTAGTCATCGTACCTTACGGTGATCGCTCCTTGACTGCACGGTGACCTCTGCTGCCTAACTCCTACTTTGAGCAACTTCCTATAGCCTTAACCGTATCCTATGGTGATCACGCCATAGCTTACGGTGACCTATCCTAAAGCTGAAACTCCCTTGTCCTCTTGACTTTGTTTCTTTGCTTCCCAACCTTGGTCGATCCTTCTCCACTACCTCTTCTAGTGTCCAAGAGACTCATTGACGATCTCAACACTTCTAACACTATGTAGACCTAAGAGAATGACTCGTGTTGTCTTGATAGTCCAGTTTTTCCTATGGACTCAAGTCTACACACTAGCCAAGTGATCACAACACACTTGGACCTAGCTGTCCTTAGCCTTGATCCATCTTCATGACTGTTGACATTTCTAACATCGTCACTAAGTTTCTTTAGCAACGAAGCTAGAAATGTTTATTGGTAATCTTTAATGAATGCAGAGAGTCCACAAGCGCACGGAGAATATTGTTGTAGTATTTCACTCGGAAGTATTCAGGCTATTGTACTTGTTTTATCCCAAAGGAAGGCATATGATTGATCATAGTAATTACCATGTTTCTAGATATTGCATATTTGATTATAAGACAAAGTCCTCATAGGGGTAAGAATAAACATAAACATGGTACTGGACACACAGATAGTATACTCAAGTTTGATAAATATTAGTTTAGTAGAGAAGGATAAAGAAAGAGCTAAGTTCCTATGTTGCTTTTATATAGTGACATAGTCTACATTATATACTATTATACAGATACATTGACAATGCAAGACAATCAGATCATCACACCCTGGGCATCCGGTTTTCCCCTCCATCCATAATACGATTCTGGCCAAGAGCCTATTGCATAGCCGATCGTGGGGGATTTCAAAGGACAGATAGGACTGTCACCACCTACTGCCTACCCCTAGCAATCTGTGGGCTACATGATAAATAATGCATTCTATTGATCTAAGCACCATGCTTACATCTCTAGAACAATACTCCTAATCTCTTAAGCGATGGATCAGAAAAGGAGTAATCACATTTAAGTGAACACTAAGCACATGGAAATGATCTAAGTCACACATTAGTCATGCATCATTATAATGACATAAATAAAGATTATAGTAAGGGCTTATGTCTAACATGGTATTATAGTATGACTACATTACTAACATGCAAGCATAATAACCACATACATGAATGGATCATATAATCAAACAAGGAACACATGACCCAAACATAATTATATAGAAAGACTAAATAAATTAAATAGAACAAAGTCTTACAAAAGGAGAAAGATATAAGATCCATACCACAACTCCAAGAAAGACTTGGGAACTGAAGAAGACTCTATTCTAAGCCTAAATCCACTAAAACTAAAGGGAATCACGAAATGGTAAAGAGAGTAATGCTTCTTGGTGTGTGCTTTGGAGTGAAGCCTCTCCCTTCTATTTATACTACCCAAAGTTGGTTCCTGGAGTCGGTAACTGCCGCCAAACGTGCACAACCGTCATTAGCGAGTCACCAGGAGCCAACACGTGGCAGCCATGCACCAGGGGGCCCACTCCCAGTTCGGCCGAACAGGGGGGGGGGGGGTTGTTCAGTCGGTTTGCTTCTGTAAGTGGGCTAGTCAATCCGTGAGAGTCCCAGTTGGCGAGCTCTGATTGGTGGAAGTTGTGTTTCTTCGCCACATGGGTGTGTTTCCTCCTCCATTTCGTTATTTCTCCTGCATGTCAATGATTCTCCAAGCAATAGTGGATATTTATTATTTCTAACTAACATGCATGGTGGGAATATGCAATCCTTCTTTATTTTGAGTAATGTTGATGGCTGGAAACGATATTTAATGACCATCGACAATGACCACGACTCCTCATCAATATTTTCATGAAAACCTTCTAAGTCCATATCAATCACTAAGGCGACCAATCACCGAGATCATGTGAAGATAAAAAGTTTGTGTCTACATTCACAACACTAGATGTAGACTTTAGCGCACATTTCATGTTGGTACTCAATCATCAAAACATATATAATTTTAGGGTTTTCATACTCCAATGATCATGAAGCTTACAGCTGCCTCGCCGTGGATCTTAGATGATGTTGTCGTTGCGCTCAAGGGAAAGGGGGCCCGCTGTGCCAGTCACGCTCGAGGGGAAGAGGAGAAAGATAGCCATTCATGTCATGCCTAATAGGAGGGGGAGAGGCCCCACCTCCACCATTGAACCAGAGGGGAGGGGAGGGTGTATGGACCTAGGAGCCACGAGGAGGGGGTTGAATTGGACGGTTATGTTTCATCGACTCATTTTACTAGTTAGTTTCAACTCCACCTTATGGTGACAAGTCCTATGCAATTCTACCGAGCAAAGATCCTACAATGCTAATGGAATGAGAAGATGAAAGCGGAGCCAAGCCAATCAACATGCATGCATGCCCATGGCAGTCCAACTTCTATTTACACTCAAGTGGGGAATGTAAAAATGATAAGTAAGAAAAGGGTTTATAGATTTCTCATTGATTTTTAGCCCGAGGTATCAGAAGGATGACGCCTTCCCCTACTCCTTGTTGGACCAACTCCTGCCAAAGTATAGGCCCCTGCTGCTGCTCGTAGTGGTATCCTCATCTACACGCCTACTTCACTCTCATATTGAATTGTGATTGTGTCACCACTACCCACCATGGCAAAGACTCTTCCAAAGGATATGCTTCACTCTCCAAGTGCAAGCACGACTATATCTTAATGCTCCTTTCAAAGGTGAGCTCAAATCTTGTACAAACGCATCCGACCTTCACAACCAACACAAGAGGCTTAGCACCAACTCCTAACCGGTTTAGAAACTGCCATACACGAGGAGTAACATCATGGATCACTCTCTACAACCTCACTAGGCTAGAGATGAAATGATGCGCTTTGTTGCTCACCGTGCCGCTAGAACGATAACTTTCAATCTTTGCATAAGTGTCCTCTCTTCTCCTTTTGGCTCTCTACTAATTCATCCAACAATCTAAATGGATAACAGAGCTATCCATGATCTGGTGGAAACATTTATATATAGGCTTCAATGACTCAACTAAGAATTGCTCAAAAGTAGTCCACTGAAGGCTTATGACCGTATCATACGGTGACCTATCACTATACCATACGATGACCATAAAGTGTTCAAACTTCAGCACTAGTTATTGAATGGCTAGTTCATCGTACCATACAATGACTCCATCTCCAACCATACTGTGACCTCTTGAATCCAAAATAGAGGCACTTTCTCTCTGTCTAATTCATCTCTGGACCACCGTATCGTAAGGTGACCTCTCTATATGATGTCCAGAGACTTCTGGACTTCTGGCTTCCTTCTCCTCTCTGAGTCATAGTACCAGGGGGTGACCCCTCCATAGCATGTCTACAAACCTTTTGAATTCTTGTCTTCTCGCATGTTCTGGTCTACCGTACCTTACTGTCGAGACTTGATCTCGACAATATATTTATAGGGCTACATCGGGACTAAGAACTATGATGGTTGAGACACAAGACGCCGAGTTATATAGGTTTTGGCCCTCTTGATGAGAGTAAAAACCCTACGTCCTGTGTTCTGTGGTTTGTATTGCTTTGTGAAAGGACCAAAGGCCTACCAAGAGGGAGGGGGGTGAATCGGTAGCCGACCACGAATCCAAATACTTCAATTTCACACCACTAGAACCCGACAAGCATTGCAACCTAAATAGTTCTAGTAGGCCAAGACCCTATGCAATGCTAGTGTTCATGATGCAAAACAAAACATGGAAGCTAAACACACTAGCCTATGCAAGCCACAAGTCACCCTATCAACTAGAGCACACAAATACGGAATAGTAAAGAGGGGATCAAGGAATGCTTATGATTTTTTCTGAGGTCTCCGAAGGATGACGCCTTCCCCTACTCCTCGTTGGACCACTCCCGTCGGAGTCCTGGTCCCTCCCGCCACCAATGTGGAGTTCTCGCCTGCGAGCCCGCAATCATTCCCGGAGTGAAGACATGGCGCGCGTCACCGCTGCCACCAAGGCACAAGCTCGCCTCCCTCGAAAACTTGCCGGACTCCCCGAGCTGACACGGGCACTCACTAGCGATGCCCCTTTCACCGACGGGCTCAACCCATGTACAAACGTGTGATGGCCTTCACAACCAATCATGATAGGCTCGATCACCGACACCTAACCGGTCTAGGTCTCACCATAGACCAAGAGTAACAACCTAGATCACACCCTCAAGGACACCCTAGCATTAGATGTGCAAGATCACTCCATGTTACTCTCATAAGCACTCTCAAGATATCCAATATCCTCTCCTAGTGCTCTCCTCTTTTCCTCTTGGACCTTACCAAATGCTCTCAGGTATTCCACTGGCTAAGAGAGGTCTCCAAGACCCCAGCAACAAAGTTATATGGGCTTCCAACCTCAAACTAGCCGTTGCTCCATGAAATTAGCTTTCTGGGCCTACTGACCAGACTGTCTGGTCACTGCCTGACCGGACCGTCCGGTCACTGCAAACCTGAGCACCAACCGCTCTGCCCTGCTGAAATCCTGTACTGATCAGAGTGTACGGTCTGTTGATTGGACCGTCTGGTCCCTTTCTCTCTCCAGTCCAGAAACATTTCCAGTGCTCGCTTCCTCGCTGCCCAGAGTCACTTGTACAAACCGGACCGTCCAGTCAGTAGACCGGACCGTCCGGTCTCTACAACCTCAACTCTGGTAGTTTCCTCGCTTCTTTGCTGTAAGTTCCAGACAACTTCACCTAGTGACCGTACAGTCTGGTCACCATTGATCCCTCTGTCCGGTCACTATGTTCAGAAGCTGAAACTTGTCGTCTTCGCTTGACTTTATTTCTCGGCTTCTCGGAACAGCTCCTTGGCTTATCCACTATCATCTAGTGCCTATGGTTTCACCAAGCCCTAACAACTAGACAAGTGTTCCAAACACTTGCTCCATAGCTTGTCCTCAGCTTTGATCCATCTCCATCAACCCTTGGACTCCTTCAAGCTCACAAGACTCCATGCTTGTGGTCATTGTCATCAATCGCCAAGGCAACCATCATCCATATGATTTGTAGTAGAGTTTAGAGATGATTCCTACATAGACAACACTTGTGTAGATATTAGCCCACAATTATATAGTTGTCATCTATCACCAAAACATTCATACCTTAGGGATCCCATCAATGGTCATGAAGCTTACACTTCGTAATCTCGTCTCCCCGATGGGGGATTCCCTACCACCTTATATATCCGGTCGGCAGAGGGTACATGAAGAATCTTACTCGTAGTCTACAAGGATTTACATAGAAAGTCTATCTCTAATTGCCTTGCACACCAAGTCGACTCAGTTGGTTCTTTTATTGGTGAGGTACCCGGTCGGTTGTCGACTTAGGCATATCTATGGATACCCGAAAGGTAAATATTCCACAACAGCCCCCGAGTGTTTTCTGATTTTGAGCTGTGACTTGTCGAGTGATCTTCAATGTTGATTCAAACAGGTCATAAATTAGGAAGATCTCTTGATTGAAGTTTCTGATGGATCTGGTGCACCGACTAGGTGCACATGATCAGGTGTACCCCCCGACTCTTGTATAATTTGAAGACTAACAACTAATGCAAGAGTCCAATAATATTAGCTCTTAACATTTTGTTATATAAATTCAACTCAAACCATCAAGCTCGAGCTGATAATCCTCTAATCATCAAACCAGAAGATCAGTCTGCACGACATCAATTATGCCGACCGATTAAAAGTAATGCCGAGTGATTTACACTCTTATCTGAATAATTTATAGACCCAAAATCCCATGACATCAATCATGTTGTAGTCTATATAAATTTATATGACGTCAATCATACCATAGTAGTAAGCTAAATGACATCAGTCATGATATAACCTTCCCTTAAGAAACTATTACTCGGATTAAAACAAGCTCAACGTTGGTAATTACTTACTGACTTCAATCAGTAAGGTACCTGTGAACTTGAACCCATACGACCATCAAGTCCTCTTGCTATATGATCATCAAATCATATAGATATGGGAAGTACTTTTAAATGGATATTTCACTGCTTATCATCAAAGAAGCCCCCGAGATTAAGGTCTCAAGGTTTATAGCAGTACTTCTTTTTAAAGAATAATGCCTCATCATTTTTATTACAGACAGAAAAAACCTGGCGCTATACGGCCCACCAAAGCCCATGGGGACCTCAAAGACTAGGTCAAAAAGGCGAAGGTATGAAAGGGACTCCAAGTTCACGCTGCCATTTCACGCACAACGCTTCATCTTCCTTGTGCTTCCCTTGCTCCTGCAACTCCTCAGCTTCAGAGCTAGGGTTAGCCATTTCATCACCGCCGCCACAGATCCTCATCGCCAGCAAGCTCTAAGTTCCTCCTTGGGTTAGCTCCCCGCCTCCGGATCCACCATGCCACCTCTTCCTAAAGAGCAGCATCTTAGCCACCGATCTGAACTCGATGGTGATCAACGATATCTACCCAGAACAGGCGCGCATTGATTGGAAGGTACCAAAGAAAACTCACCCCCTCCCAATCCATAAACAGATTGTAGTTTTTCGCTCTTGGGTTGAGCATGGTTTTGGAGTTCTCTGCTGCAGTTTTCTATGCGGGCTCCTCTTCTTCTATGAGATTGAGCTCGTCAACCTCAATCCCAACTCCATTCTCCACATTGCCATCTTCATGCATATGTGTGAAGCCTTTCTGGGTGTTCTGCCCCACTTCATCCTATTTCGCCATCTCTTCATCCTCCGACCGCTGCCAACTAAGGAAAACCAAGTCACCATGGGTGGAGTTGGCTTCTAGTTGTGCAAGAAGGAGGCATACATTAATGTGCCGCTGAACACCGGGAACAAGAACTAGAGGGATGAGTGGTTCTACTGTGACAACCCTTCCCCTGTTCTTGCTAATTTTTCTGGTGCAAAAGCCATCCCTCAGGCATGGTGGTCAGAGAGATCAGACCCAACTGATCCTCAGGTGGTCACTCTGCTAGAAAAAATTTTTGAGCTGAAGAATGAAGGAGTTGACGGCATTACTATAGCAAAAAGCTTCATAGTGTGCTGAGTACAACCCTTGAAGCAGCAGAGCCACCCCGCCTGGGAATATGCCACGAACGACGAAACGAGGGAAGTGCCTGATCCGCCGAACTCCACTTTGCGTCGGTCGTGGTTATCGAAGATGTTTGAAGGAAACATTGTTCAGGATCACTTCTTAATCGTGAAGGCATACAATGTGGGCACGCTATGGGCCTGAGTAAGCTTCGATCATTTTGAGTGTTTCTGATGTTCTTTCTGACAGGTTGATCACAATATGTGATGTCTTTATACTTCTGCAGGTTTTGGGCACTTTTGTGTCACACCCTCCGCTCCCTTCGACTGGTACCGAGGGACCGGACTATGTAGAAAAGCCGCCGTAGACCGGCACTGGTGGCTCAAGCTCATTAGTGAGCGCGCGGATGACCACTGGGTCTGTCGTAAACATCTCTACCGCATCTCCTGCCAACTTGCCCTCCCCAAGCCGATGTGTAAAGCAGACCGCCCATCGTCGTCAGTAATACGTGGGAGATGATGACGATGACGAGGAAGAGCGCCCCCAAGGTGCTAGTCTGCCAACCCCTGCACACTCCGACTGACCATCAAGCCAGTCGGAGCCCCCGAGAAAAAGGATGAGTGATGTAGGGGCAGCAAAGAAGACCGATGAAACTGGCAAGTCTCCCCTGAAGAGGAAAGAGGCTGACTCACAGACCACTTCTTCAAAGAAGAGAGTCTGTCGGATCAAAATCAAACAAGCCTCTAGGTAAACTTCTTCGCATTTCTGATTCTTCATCACTATAGTTAATAACCACATTTTAATCCTTAATGTTGCACCCTTTGGTTGTCATAGTGGTCGATCAAGTGATGCTCAGAGCGCCCAAGGGTCTGAATACACCCGGTTAGCTCCTATTCCTCGTCCGACCAACTTGCCTCAGCCAGTCCGCACGCCATCAAGTGCACAGACCAAGGTGAGGAAGTCACCCAAAGCTCTAGCGCCTACACAGATGCCGGCGCCGACACCTCAGACTGTCAATCCTTCTCTGACCAGCATTTCTTGTCCTCTCGACAAGGGTAAGGCCGTGTTTTTTGAGGATTCATTAGGTCGGCCTGAAGCTGAAGATATGGAGATCATCCATTAGCACCGAGAGGCCAACAAGGTACATCAATATCAAGTTTTTTTTCTCGTTGAATCATTCTTCCGACTAACCATGTCCTTCTTCATATTTAGAGAATATATTCTATTATAGGGAAAAAGCAGGTCAGGATTGAGTACCTCGAGGCGAAAACTTTTGGTAAGTCTCAAATTACTTATTTATATAAATTCTCCCTTTGAGGTATTGACTTATTGTCGTTATCTTGTTAGTTACTGGTGAGAAGCTCTCCTAGGCCAAAAGGCAAGTGGAGAAACTGCAGACCGACTACAAGAAAGCCACTGATGCTTTGGAGTATGGTTGTCTTGACAATGCCGGTGAGACTACAGACCGACTTTTAAAGCCTTCCAGTCTTTGTTCACTCTAACACCAAAGATCCTCTGTATTGTTTTCAGCTCGTGAACAAAAGTTGATCGACTTGGAGAAGCTCACTTCCAACCACAAAAGATTTTTAGATGCTCTGACTGTTGAGAAGAACAATCTCTCCAAGTCTCTTGGCGAGCGAGACTCAGAGCTTGCTGTGTTGCAGAAAAAGCTAAAGGAGACCGATGAGAAGCTGGAAGAAGCAATGAGCAGCTCTAAAGCTTTCAAATGTAATCTTGCCAGTAAGCTCTCTATCGTGTGTTCATTATTTCTCCTATTGACTTCAGATTCTGACATCTTGAAAATCTTTTACAGCATTATCTTATGACGCTCCGAAAGCATTGGATTATATCCATGCTAATCAAGTGGAGAAGGCTGGTCATTCCTTGGAGTATCTGATAGAGCATGCTTCGGAGGCGATCGCTAATCATACCAGGAGGGTGGAGACCGAGGCCGGTAGTCAAGTGCTGGCGATATGCCAGTCTTGGTCTCCTGCGTTGCCATTAGACAAGATTAAGGAGGGCTTCAACCCAGACTTGTCTGTTAATCAATGTTAGTTGCTCATGGACTCGATGCTGGAGACCTCCCGTGCCTTGGTTGATAATGTAGAGATCGATCCCATGATCCCGACTCCTCCAGCAACTCCAGAGGTAGAATTGCAGGATGATGCTTACTCTCCTTCACTGGAATTGTAATATCTCTAATGTCACAAAACATTAGTATTATTTATGTAGGAAAACAATATTGTCTTCATGTAAATAATAACTTTTATGCTTGCTTAATTCGTAAACAAGTTAAAAGATCGACAAGGTAGTCATAAAGACAATCTCCTGTTACTTGAAGCAAAATGATCAATACTTAGCTACGTTACTCACGCTTTAGTACTTAGATCTTTTCACCATAAGTCTTTTAGAGATAAAAACAGAAGTTGCATCGGTCTGCCTTAGCATACTAGGTTGTAATTCATAACCGCGTAACAAGCAGAATCGACCAATCGACACATTACCTCTCGCTCTTTGGCTCTGGGTTTAGTGTAGTGGCAGTCTGTTGTGTAGTATAAATTGTATAACCATGCTGTTCAAGCATTAGACCAAAAATCAGAAGATCGTATCAAAATATAAGAAATTGGTCGGGCAAAATCCAAAACCAGAATTTATCAAGGTTAAGGAGTAGTGGGACATTATTACTAGCCCCATGGCTCGATATTTTAATATTATAAATTAAGGAATCGAGACAAATAAGAATGAAAATCATCAATAAATCTTTCATCAAAAAGACTAAAGTTTCATTCAATAATAATGTATGAGAATACAAAAGATAGACTAAGTATAAAAGCGACATAGCTGATTTATGTTCCACGAGTTTGGTATATCGTCGCCATCTTCTTACATCAGTTGATAAGCCCCCGGCCGAGTGACTTCTTTAACCTCTTAAGGTCCTTCCCATTTAGGGGAAAGTTTGTGCTGATTCTTGGTTGATTGCACTCGGCGCGGCACTAAATCCCCAACATGAAACTGGTGACTGTGTATGTTCTTATCATAGTAACATCGCAGACCCTGCTGATATACCACCGACCGAAACAGAGCGCGATCACGCAACTCCTCTGCCGCAATCAAATCAATCTCTCAGTTTTCTTCAGAAAGCTTCTCGTCATATCCCTTGACTTGCGCTGATACGAGGTTTACCTCGATCGGCAGCATAGCCTTAGAGCCGTAAACAACGAGAAAGGTGAATGGCCAGTAGCCCGACTGAAATTAGTATGCAGCCCCTAGAGAACTGAAGGTAGCTCTCGAACCCACCGACCGGCATAAGGTTTGAGCCTGTCAAATATCCAGGGCTTCAACCCCTGAAGAATCATATCGTTGGCCCGTTCAACCTGCCCATCGCTTTGAGAATGAGCCCTTGATGCAAAGTGGATTTTTATTCCCATCTCATCGGCAAAGTCATAGAACTCCTCAGATGTAAACTGAGTACCATTGTCGGTGATGATATCATGAGGAACCCCAAACCAAGTGAAGACCTCTCTGACAAACTCGACTATTTTCTTCGAAGTTATCTTGCCGACCGGCTTCGCTTCAATCCACTTGGTGAATTTGTCAATAGCAACAAACAAATGAGTAAACCCGTCTGGCGCTTTCTTGAAAGGACCGACAATATCAAGCCCCCAGATTGCAAAAGGCCAAGTCATAGGTATCATCTAATGTTTCTGCGAAGGCACATGTGTCTGTTGAGCTATGAATTGACAGCCTTCACACTTCCAAATGACCTGGTATGCATCTTCAACCGCCATAGGCCAATAAAACCCATGCCAGAAAGCTTTGCCAACCAAAGTCTTGGAAGCTGCATGATTGCCGCATACTCCTGAATGGATTTGTTCCATCAACTCTTTGCCCTCTGGTATCGAGATGCATCGCATCAAGATGTTCGATCCTCCTCTTCTATAAAGTAGGTCGTCCACTATCAAGTATCCTCGACATCTAGCCTTCAACCTCTGCTGCTCATTAGGATCCGTAGGTAGCGTACCTTTGCTCAAACATTGGACAACCGGGTCGCGTGAGTTGGTCTCTATATTGACATCGCTTACGGACTCAGCAACATCAGTGTTTAAGACGTCAGAGCGAGGAGAAATAGTGGGAGAATCTAGGGTGTGTAAGAAAACACTGGGTGGGACAATTGATCGAGACGATCCCATCTTGGCTAATTCATCAACCGGTTGATTATTATCACGAAGAACATGTGCGAACTTCAGTCCATCAAATTTGTCTTCGAGCTTCCTTACTTCTTGGCAGTAGGCAGCCATGTTGTCATCCACACAGTTCTAATCCTTAGTGACCTGGTTGATGACAGAAGCCGAGTCACCAAAGATGTCAAGACGCTGAATGCCGCGCGAAACAGCAATGCGTAGACCGTGTAGAAGAGCTTCATATTCTGCAATGTTATTAGACGCGCGAAACATGATCTGGAGGACGTATCACAATTTTTCTCCTTAGGGTGAGATGAACACAATTCCTACGCTAGCTCCAGGTAACTGGAGGGATCCATCAAAGCACATTTTCCAATACTCGATATCTTGTGATGCAGGCGGCATTTGAATCTCTGTCCACTCGGAATTGAAATTGGCCAATGCCTATCCTTTGATTGCCAAATGAGGTGCGAATGTGATGATATACTGATCAAGTTCAACTACCCACTTAGCAATCTTTCCTTCAACTTCATGTTGTGAAGGACTGCGCCGAGTGCAAAGGTTGTTTGAACTTCGATAGGATGAGCTTGAAAATAGTGCTTCAACTTCCTCGAGGTGATCAGGAGCGCGTATAGCAGCTTCAAGATCTGGTGATATCATGTTTTGGAGGCACTGAGAACTTCACTGACGAAGTACACCGGGTGTTGTGCTTTTTGTACATGACCCTCTTCCTCTCGGTCGACCGTTAAAACGGTACTCACAACTTGAGTTGTGGCCGATATGTATAGTTGAAGCTTTTTTTGTGGCTCCGAAGACACCAAGACTAGAATATTGCTGAGGTGGTCCTTCAACTCATCCAACACCGATTGCGCCTCTGTTGTCCAGACGAAGTAATCCTGCTTCTTGAGCAGTTTAAAGAGCGGCAGACCCCTAACCCCCAGTCGGGAGATGAAGCGACTCAAGGATGTCATAAATCCGACCAGCTTCTGAACATCCCTCTGAGAATTAGGTGGCCCCATATCGAGGATCGCCTTGACTTGATCCGGGTTAGCCTCTATACCTTGTTTTGAAATGATGTAACCGAGTGGCTTTCCTGAAGGAACCCCCAAAACACACTTTTTAAGATTCAACTTCATCGAGTAGCACCTCAAATTGTCAAACGTCTCTGCCAGGTCAGAGAGAAGTTCTTCGACATTCTAAGTTTTTACCATGATGTCATCTATATATGCTTCTGCATTATGACGGATTTGAGTTTTGAGGTAGTGTTGAATACCACGTTGGTAAGTCACGCCAACATTCTTCAGACCGAACGACATGGTAATATAGCAATAGGCTCCAAAGGGAGTTCTAAAGGGAGTCTCGATTTGATCTTCGACTTTCAGTAGGATCTGGTGATAGCCTGAATAGGCATCCAGAAAGCTTAAAAGTTCACATCTGGCTATTGAGTCTACGATCTGATCAATACGTGGCAGAGCGAAGGGGTCTTTAGGATAGACCTTATTCAAATCGGTATAATCCATGCACATCCGCCACTCTTTATTCTTCTTGGGTATAAGGACTGGATTTGCCAGCCAATCTGGATGGTACACTTCCTTTATATACTTAGCATCTAATAACCTGGTTATCTCCTTCGTGGCGTCCTTGCGGTCTTGTGCGAATCTTCTAAGTCTTTGCCTGGCAGGGGTGGCCCCAGGAGGCACCCTCAATTCGTGCTCAATATTTTCCTTAGGAACTCCCGGCATGTCAGAAGGTTTCCATGCAAAGATGTTCCTATTTTCCTGGAGGAAAAGAATGAGCGCGAGTTCCTATTTCTCGTCGAGGTTGGCCCCTGCATAAGTGATCTTAGCATGGGTCCTCTGGGTCGAGCGTGATGTCCTTAGTAGGGACGTCGTCCGTCTGTATCTTGTCCTTGGTAGACATCTTCATGGGGATCTCTGCGTTGGTCTACACCTCACTGCCGACTGCCTTCTGGATCTCTAGCCTGTCGGACAACATCAACTGTTGGTTGGCCGTATCACAACTCTGCACATTGCAATCGAAAGAATTCTGAAGGTCAGAGTGGAGGAAGATTATTCCTTTGGGGCATGGCATCTTAAGAGTGAGGTATGGGTAGTGCGAGACCGCCATGAATTTTGCCATCGTCGGTCTGCTGAGGATAGCATGGTAGGCTGACTCGAAATCGGCCACCTAGAAGATAACACACTCGGTCCTGAAGTTTTCACGAGTTTCAAAGGTAACAGGCAGAACGATCTGTCCAATAGGAACTGAGGTCTTGCCAGGCACGAACGCCTAGAAAAACATGTATTAAAAAAACAATTTGGCCCAACTAGAGCCCAAGTCAAGTCCATCCCAAACCCTACTACTCCCCCACGTTGCCCTCCTTTTTTCCTATTGTTCACTCCAATCGATCATACGAAGAGAATTGAAGGCCGCGTTGTTTTCCCTTGGCTTCCTAGGTGCTAACGCAAAGCACCCTATTGCGTAGGGTGGCCTGCCAAATCCTTGCTGGAGGAAGATGGTTTCCTGCTAGTTCTAATCATCGGTTCTTGTCTGCAGCCTAAGCAACAGGTGGGGGTAGTGCGTCAATCACAGCAAGGGAGGGGGCTTGTGTAGTGGGGCAGACAGGCGTGGGCCAAGGTTTCCCATAGGTGGTAATGCTCCGTGTCATCCGTAGTACTTTAATCTTCTTTGGTTGAGGCAAGTGAATGTAGCGGTGGTTTTGCTACCGTTTTGACTTGTTATTTTTATCACCTACACCATAATGTTCACAACCATGTTTTGTCACTAAGAATTGACTCTTACCTCTTTTCATTCACTCAATTATAATTAACTGTTGCTTAATTCTCTATATATGATGTTTCATTGTTGGAGCATGGTTTATGTGGTTAATCCACATTCTTGGAGGAAGTTGAGGTTTATATTATCTATTGCAGCATGCCATGTGCATTGCATCATTCATTTGCGTTGAAAGTTATGTCGTTGACCGATGGTCATGACCGTACTGGTACAGCATCATGGGATGCAGCTCCATACCTTGTTGGGTATGCAGGCAGAAGACATTTGCATTTGCATTCATACGCACCCATGAAGTATTTGAAGTGACGTGTTATTATTATTGATGCTCTATCATCTGATTATATTCTATTTGGAAGTTATTTACTTTATATCAATTCCATATCTTGATTGCCCTATAAGTGAAATTTAATGCTAAATCATTGTTTAATCCCAACTTGTGATTTAAATAGCTTGTCAAAACAAATTTGCTTCCTAAGATTTTTATCTCACCCTTGTTTTACTCTCTCCAGGTGCTTGATGATTGCTAGGAGGGGAGGGATTAGCTGCACGTCTTGCACTTCACTTAATCTTAATAAATCAAGCTTACTCATTAGAGCATTATGCTTAATGCTTAGAGAAGTGTGGATGTTAAACTTATGCTTTTGGAGTTACTTTTATCTTTCATTAGGATGTTCTATCAATGCTAGTGTGATGTTATAATTCTTTGATCATTTTTATATTTGGCTTCCGCGTTGCTCATAAATACAACGGAGATGCTGCCGAAATTTCTATGTAATTGTTCGACTTGTTGGTTGTTTGGTTTTAGTGACATCCCGGGGTATTTGGGGATTCCGGGGTGTTACAGTACACTACCATGTTTATCATTATCCTCACCCCAGTGAGGACTTTGTCTTATAATCCAATGTGCATTGTTTATAATATGGTAATTTCTCTGATCAATCATATGCCTTCCTTTGGGATAAAACAAATACGATACCCTGAATACTTCTGGGTAAAATGCTACAATGGTATTCTTCGTGCGCTTGCGGACTCTCTACATTCGTTAAAGATTACCAACACACATTTTTGGGCATTGTTGCTAAGGCAACTTAGAGATAACGCTTAGAAATGCCAACAAGCATTTCTGGCGCCATTGCCGGGGAAGGCAAATTGATCATAAGAATTACCCAATGTTCTACTTGCATATGAGATTATTTGGCATTTACCCAAACAAGCTAAACTTGTATGTTTTCTCCTTTTGTGTGAAAACAGGGTAGTGCATGATCGGTCTCATCATGCCTAAAAATTATATTGAAGATCCCGAACAACTCTTGAGAAGGGTACATGCACGTCTCGTCCCTCCTCAAAAGTTCATGTCTGAAAGTGAGCAAGTCATTTCCGCACCATCAAGCTTCAAGGTCATGGCCCAGAAGAGTCTTCGTGATTTCTTCGCTCCCTTGGCGTCCAACATTCCTGTTGCACCAAACATCATGGGAGATGCGAACTTCGGGATCAAGACGGGTCCCATTACCATGGTGTAGGCTAGCCCATTCTGTGGGAAGGCCAATGAGAATGCCAGTGCCCATCTACAACAGTTTCTGGAGATTTGCAGCACCTTCAAGATGAAGGACGTCTCTCAAGAAGACATTCGTCTTCGCCTGTTTTCATTCTCCGTTCTGGGGAGAGCTAAATAGTGGTTCTACGCGAACAAGGATGTTGTAGGTACCTGGGAAAAGTGTTCAGCCGTGTTCCTCGCTAAGTTCTTCCTGTTGGGCGAAACCAATGCCCTTCATGGGAGAATTTCAAGCTTCCAGCAGTAGTCTAAGGAGTCAATCTTCGAGGCTTGGGAGAGGCTGCAAGAATACATTATGGCCTGTCCTCATCACGGGATGGATGAATGGCTTATCATCCAAAACTTTTATAATGGGCTGACTCTGTCAGCTCGTGACCATATTGATGCTGCTGCGGGAGGAGCCTTCTTCTCACTGACCATTGAAAAGGCAAAAGAACTTATTGAGAATGTGGTTTCCAACCAAGGATGGAGTGAAGATCATCTTCACTCACGCCAGCGGGGCATGCACACTGTTAAGGAGGTGGACATGCTAGCCGCTAAAATGGACCTCCTCATGAAGAAGATGGATGAACAAGCCAAAGGATATGAAGTCGGCATCGTCAATGCCTTAGATACTCGCATGACGTGCGAGGTCTGTGGCAACATGGGTCACTCGGGCAATGACTGCCCTGAGACTCGTGAGGACGTGCTGTATATGAACAACAACAACAACGACGACTATCGTCCATAAGGAGGCAACAGGTGGAATCAACCATGCCCATACTGTCAAGGCGGTAAAAATTTTTACTCTTCCAATTCTCAACCCTCCTTTAAAGATTTTGCCTTATGTCAAGCTAAAATCAATGAAACCTTCACTAAAAAGCTTTTGGCTAATGACAAGACTTTAGAAAGTGTTAATGATAAGTTAGAAGGTCTTGCTTCTTCCTTTAAGAATCAGCTTAGCTTTAATAAAATGCTAGAAGCTCAACTAGCCCAACTAGCTGCTGCTGCTCCTCCCTTAGAGCCGAGGAAGATTCCGGGGCAACCCGAGTCTCCCGTTGAAAATATTAATGCGGTGACCATGAGAGGGGGTAAGACCATTCGGGACCCGACATATCCTAATACTGCAGGGAAGGAAAAGGAAAAGGAGGGACCCTCTGACAAGGATGAAGTAGTACACAATGGGAAGATGGCTCCACATGAGTTCTTCGACACCACCGCCATGCCATTTCCCCACCGTAACAGGAAGCCAACTGTGGATGAGCAATTCACTCGCTTTGTTCAAGTTATCCAGAAGATCCACATCAATGTCCCCTTGTTGGATGCGATGCAAGTACCAACTTATGCTCGCTACCTCAAGGACATCCTCAGCAACAAGCGTCCGATGCCCACCATATAAGTGGTAAAGTTGACAGAAGAGTGTAGCGCAACTATACTAAACCAGCTTCCTGAAAAGACGAAAGATCCGGGGTGCCCCACGATCACTTGCTTGATCGGGGCATAGAAATTCGACCAAGCCCTATGCGACCTTGGCGCAAGCATGAGCGTTATGCCCAGGGCGGTCTTTGACAAACTGAACTACATAGTTCTATCTCCTACACCGATGCAACTTCAGCTGGCCTATTCATCGGTCCGCTGCCTAGAGGGAATCGCAGAAGACGTATCGGTGAAAATCCGGGATTGCTTCATCCCTATGGATTTTGTGGTACACGAGATGGATGTTGAGAAGGAAACACCGCTAATTCTTGGGAGCTTGTTTCTAAGCACCGCATATGCACATATTGATGTTGGGGCCGAAGAAATTTGTTTCCTCATCGATGGGAAGAAAGAGAAGTTTGACTTTCGACCAAGGAGAGAGCAATGTTCGATGATCAAGATCAAGTACGGGCCGAACCCAAAAAATATTCAAGAGGTCAAAGTAACACCCCCAAAGAAGGAGATGCCATACTGTTTCGATAAGAAGAACCCACCTACGGCGAGGCCGGTACTGTGGGCAAAGCCAGAGCCCGTGAAGTCCAAGAAGCCACCGACCGCACCAAAGGTGAAGAAGATGTGGGGAGTGAAGGAGTTGCAGCCATCGACGTCCACTTCTCTAGGACCGGACGCAACGACATCAAGCTAAATGCGATGGAGAAAAGTCCCGCTCGTCGGACTTTAAAAATTGGTATTTATCTCATATTTGATTTCTTTAATTTTTGCACATTTGAATTTTTCCAAACTTTTGGATTCTTTCAAATTGCCTTTGCATATTTGGATTTCACACATCCATGTTGGAATTTACTTCAACCCTTTTCTTTATTTTTATAAAAATACAAAATTTGATTTTCGGATCTAAACTTTGGACCTAACCCCTGCAGCTCAGAAAATATAGCTGTTAGGGAATTGTGGGCTAAAGTGGGGGACCAGTGGAACCCACCCAAGGTCGGTCGAACACCCATGTTTGGCTAAAGGCGTGTGGGCCCTACCAACCGTGGCCTTTTGCTAACGGCTGAATTTGGTTCCCCACTAGCCATTTTCGACCGTTTGGATTTTCCCTATAAATTGAGTGCCCGGGGGAGAGTGCTTTGCCATTCCAAGTTCACTTCTCATTTCACTCCCCCTTCACTCATTTGCTCTTGAGCTCTCACTTTGTTTCTCCAAAGTTGCCCTTACATAAACCACCAAAAATACTTTCCTTTTTAGTTTTATTTTTGTTTTTGGATTTTTCAAGTCCTTTGCAAAGCTTGGCAAGATCAACACGGCCGACAGATTTTATTTGATAACCCATAATCCGTGTTCGAGTTGTTCTTGTGTTTTTGCTTAAGTGGTGCAGTTGAAGAAGGCTAAGGCATTGAGCTAGTGAGTAACGCATTCGAGTTCACGCCGTTCACACGGTAGCTCGAGCACAAACCTCTCCATCCAGGATGAACCAACGAGGTACACACCCATTGAGGATGACATGGAGGAGGATGAGCCACACGTTCTTCTCGCCGACACCGACCTCGAGCTGCTGGATGAACGGGAGAGACGAGTCTACCACCGCCTACGCAACCGCAATTTTGTCCATCCAAAGCATATGACAACGACCTACTCTCCACTATAGGTATGGACCTTGAGTTCCTTTCTATTTGGAAAGCATTAGGTTGGACCGAATTTGCACACATCACTGAGGAAGGTTCACGCCTCCTCACTATCTAGTTTTTGTGCACCTTGCTAAAAGATAATGATGGGGTACTTTTCCACTTGTTCGGGAAGGAATACTGTCTAACCTGGAAAGAACTTAGCATCATTCTTAAGTTTAGAAGTTATTGCAATACTAACTTAGAGGGTGCAACCATGGGTTTTGAAAAGGGTTCTTTTTGGCAAAGGATTTCGGGGGAGTTTTCTTGTGAACGTCTTAGGGCGAGTGATATTCATAACCCAACTCTACAACTGTGGCATAGGTGGCTTGCTATGACTTGTTTTCCTAGACAAGACACTAGACCTATCCATAATGATGGATTGCGTGTCTTGTTTGCTGTAATTGCTAAAATTCCTGTTGCTCATGTTGAAGCTTTGCGTGGTCAATGGTTAGACTATATTGGAGGATCGAGACCCATTGAATGCACTTCTTTAGTGACCCGTATTGCTGCAGGGGTCAGGGCTTTATCCAACACTAGATTTGATTATCTTTCTGAGCCCTGTCCCAGGATAGATTATAAATTTATTGAGTAGGGTCACACTTTGAAGAAGGGTCCTGATGGTTCTATTATCTTTTATTATCCCGACTATACAAACGAAATCCTGCTTCCTAACCCTGGATATCATTTGTATAGATGTTAGGAACTAACCATACAGTTGCAGAGAGTAGGAATGCCTGGCAGGTCCGCCGATCGACACACACGACAAAGCATGAGGCGAGCCACCACTAGTGCAGCTAGAACTACACCATCGGTCCATGATTACACTGCAGGCTCAGAACATTCTGACGATCCCGCTTGGATGTTCACACTGCAGGAGTATGAGACTGGAGGTTTGTCCTGGCAGCAAGCTAGTAGTGCACAATGGGGACAAGACCACGAGTCGATCGAGACACCTCCACATCATGATGGACGCCACCCTTTTTTGGGCTTTGGTCATCATGTCTATGGTCCGGAATTGAGGGATCTTACAAGGAGGATGGATGATCTGAATGTGAGAACAAGGGAAATGCAAAACATCCTTGCTACTCACACCCAGACCACCAGAGAATGGCAGCAACACAGTGACAACTAGTTTCATCACCTCCAGAAATAGCTCCAAGAGTACCACGACTATTCGGCAGCATACTACCGTTGGAGAGGATTTGATCCTAATCAATAGCCGTGAGCAAGAGACGGCTTGGGGGAGCACCCTAACCAAGGTCACTTGTATCTTTCCTTTCTTTCTTTTTTTCTTTGTTAGAATTTCTCTCATAAAACAAAATAAAAAATTGCAAAACTAAAAAGAACAAAAATAGCAGGTAGTCATGCAATGCTAAGGTATGTTCATGCCTTCATGTCGAGGTTATGAATAGTTGCTCTGCTTTATATCTTTCCATAGTCCCTCATATACAACTTAGTACTCACCCAATTTTGAGTTTGTTGGCTAAACATGTTTGCCTTAAACTTGAATACTTGTGGGTTGCAAAGGTGCATGATCTAAGTCTAGGTTGTTGTGAGACATGATATGGTTAGAATAGGGCTGCTATGATCTTTGTCCCAAAGTGAAGCTTAACATCCGGAGATTTTGTTTTTCAAAATGATAAAATTGAAAAGTTCCTTAATGATGAAAATTCCTACCACGGCCATATGTTGTACTTCATTGCAAACCCTTCCACATATGCTACTTGTTTTCACATTGAGCTTTATCAAAATGCTTGTAACCTTTGTGAGATCCATTTCATGCTTTTATGATCAAGATTCAAATACACATCCACCATCACTTGCTAAAACTCCTACACCAGGAGATAGCAATTCCATCCATTCCATTCACCACCATATGCTCAACTTCTATACCAAAAGTTAGCAACATAAATACTCCATATTTATCATGTTATGATTCTCTCTCAATTTATTGCATGGAAGGCAAGGCTATCAAAAATAGAATAAATGCTTGCTCTCAATCTTGAGCATGATGAAAAAAAAGAAAAAAAGAAATAGCCATGCCCAGATGCTTATTAAAGAAAGAGAGAGTCTACACAAAAAGGAGTATTCACCATTCTATCATCATTCCACCACATTCCACACACTTGCATATCTTGATCAGATAGTATGACTTATTTCTCTGTGGGTTCAATCTTTTGGTTTAGCAATAAATGTGTTACAAGTATGTCTTAATTTTTCCTACCCAGAGCTCCACATAAGCCTTATTTTAGAGGTAGGAACAAAAATAGGCAACTTCAATGCCTTGGTAAGGATTTATACACATTGAGCAACCGAGTAAATCATTGGAGGAACTTAGTTTTATCTGGCAAAATCTTTTGAAAAACTCCGGATAAAAAGTGGAACACAGGGATGAGAGAATGGTGTCCTACAAAAGACCATTCTGTCTTCCAACCACCCAAGATGAAGAGAAGCCAAAAGCCCCACAGGGACTAAGGTAAAAAGTGTGAGTTACCAAATGCCAACCTATTCAATTAAAGGGTAGAGTATTTTGTTGTGAACTTGATACTATGGGGAATATAAAACATTGTAGCAACTCCTCATCAACAACCTAAAGTTCTATCTTTACATTGGGACGAGCAAAGGTTCAGCTTGAGGGAGTTTGTTGATGGTCGTTAAATACCATTTCCGATCATCAATATCACTCAAAATAAATGAGTCAATATTCCCACCATGCATTTTATTTAGAATTAATAATTATCCAGTACTTGGAGAAACACTAACATGCAGGAGGAATAACGAGATGGAGGAGGAAACACACCTAGTTGGTGAAGAAACACAAATCCTACCAATCAAAACGTGCCAACTAGGACTCCCATGAATTGACTGGCCCACCTACAGAAGCAAACAGACTTAACAACCGACGTTACAGTGTCACTAGGCGATGGGACCCACCTAGCAGGCCACTAGAGGCGGCAGCACCCGATGGGAGCCCCCCTATTTGGTTGAACAGGGGTGTTCGACCCAACGGGGAGTGGCCCCCCTGGTGCATGACTGCCATGTGCTGGCTCCTGGTGGCTTCCCCATGACTGTTGTGCACGTTTGGTGGAAGTTACCAACTCTAGGAATCGCCTTTGCCTGCTATACATGGAAGGGAGAGGCCTCACTCCAAAGCACACACCAAGAAGCATTACTCTCTTTATCATTTCATGATTCTCTTTAGTTTTAGTGAAGTTAGGCTTAGAATAGAGTCTTCTTCAGTTCCCAAGTCTTCCTTGGAGTTGTAGTCTGGCTCTTGTATCTTTCTCCTTTTGTAAGACTTTGCTCTATTTAATATATTTAGTCTTTCTATATAGTTATGCTTGGGTCATGTGTTTCTTGTTTGATTATATGATTCATTCATGTATGTGGTTATTATGCTTGCATGTTAGTAATGTAGTATTACTTTATTATCATGTTAGACATAAGCCCTTACTATTGTCTTTATATCGTTACAATGATGCATAGCTAATGTTTGACTTAGATCATTTCCATGTGCTTAGTGTTCACTGAAATGTGATTACTCCTTTTCTGATCCATCGCTAGGGGATTAGGGGTATTGTTCTGTAGATATAAGCGTGGTGCTTAGATCAATAGAATGCATTATTTATCGCGTAGTCCATAGATTGCTAGGGGTAGGCAGTAGGTGGTGACAGCCTATCTGTCCTTTGAAATTCCCCATGTTCGGCTACACAGTAGGCTCTTGGCAAGAGAAAACCAGATGCCCAGGGTGTCATGATCTGATTGTCTTGCTTTGTCAATGTATCTCTATAACAATATATAATGTAGACTATGTAACGTAGAAACTTAGCTCTTTCTTTGTTCTTCTCCACTAAACTAATGTTTATTTATCTTGAGTATGCTATCTGTGTGTCCACTGCCATGTTTATCATTATCCTTTGAAAGTGCCTAGAGGAGGGGGGGGGGTGAATAGGCAATAATCTCTGAAATTCACTTAATAATAAAAGTTAAATGCGTAGTGTCGGACTTGTCTGACGATTGTGGGGAAAGTCCGATGACTTGTCCGATGGCACGAGATAGAAAAGTAGATCGATCGGGTAAATATTAAAACTAGTGTAAGGCAAGCTAGGAGCAAGTGAATATAAGCAAGGGGAAGCTGTAAAAATAAGGAGAGCAACTAGCAAGCAACCTACACAAGTTAATTTAAGAAATAGGAAGCAAACCCTAACTAGCAAGTTTATGAGCAAGAACAAGTAAATGAGAGACAAGTAAGGCACAAGATTTGTTCACTGAAGTTCAGCTCCACAAAGAAGCCTATGTCTCCGTTGAGGGATCCACAAAGGACCGGGTTTCTTTCAACCCTAACCTCTCCGTTGAGGGATCCACAAAGAAGTCCGATGATTTTGCCTTGGAAATTTTTGTATGGCCTGGAAAGGGGAATTTTGCACTTAGTTCACCTCCACTTCACACTTTTGTGTCCCTCTTAATAGTAAGGCTTTTCCTATACTCAAGATTTAAAATAAAATACTATGAACTTCATTCTTGAGCATATTTTGAATTTCATCTTGAAGCACTTTGCCATCTTCTTTTCTCCCTTTTTGTTTCTATGCATTTAATCATCAAACTTTGTAACATAATCTACACATATGCTCATTAAAAGATTAGTCCGTTCTTAATTGTATTGACGCCAATCACCAAAATAAAATTGGGGGCCTAGATGAACCTTCAATCTCCCCCTTTTTGGTGATTGATGACAATACAACTAACTTTAATGAAAATATGCAATAAAGGTTCAGTTTTTGATGAGGAGCCCCCCCTAAAAGTGTGCATGAAGAAGAAGATATGAGATAATAACAAGTGCACATTTTAAAGAAAAAATGTGAAAGCTCCCCCTAAAACTATGCATATATGTTAATTTGCACCAATTGATCACACAAGATAGACGAAATGCAAATGACAAGATAAACAACAAAGTACCAATACAATAAGCAAATAGAGTGCACAAACCAACCACATAGGTAGCAAAATAATGTTTTACAAAACAAATAGTGCCATGAATAATTCAACTCCAAACTCGCTCACAACTCACAAACTAAGATAACTACACTTGTCCCCCTTTGGCATCAAGACACCTAAAAAGGAGAAAAGTGCAGGTAGAAGGTGATGAGAGCTCTAGTCATCAGAGAACTCATAGTCTTCATCATCATCATCGCCTTCTTCCTCTTCTTCCTCATCAATGGCCGGTTCTTTCCCTTTGCGCTGGCGAGGAGCATAGGCAGCTTGATCTTCACCACCCTCGCCGTCGTCATCCTCAAAGCGAATGTGTTGAGCACTCGAACCTGCACCAGAGGAGAAAGGAGGAGGAGTCGGATGGTACCCAAAATAGTTCATCTCCTCGACGTTGAAGGTGGGGTCATCATGAGTAGGAGGAGGTGAGCCTTCAGCTGGGGACGGTGGAGGAGGAGTCTCAATACCAAAATGGTCATAGAGACCCTTTTGATTCTCTCAATGACGTCAAGCCTCTGATTAATGGTCCTACACATGCTCATAAGAGATTTGAACATCTTCATAATCCTGCTTCTCTTGCCGCGAGGAGGCGGAGGCACATGAGAGGATCCAGTGCCCCGAGAGGCAGCCCGAGGTGGCTGAGGTGGTGCAGCTAAAGATGGAGGCTGAGCTGCTCCAAAGAACTGTCCAGAGGTGGTGTCGGGAGTCCAGTTAGAAGGAATCTGAGGTTTGAGGCTCAGATGCTTCATATCCTTGTTGAAGGTTAAACCCGATACCTTCTCAATCATCAACATGATGTGAGGAGCGTATCCATAGCCACGCTTGGGAGAGATGGAGATGTCCCACATCTCATGATAGACATAGTCAAATGCATCAAACTTTCTATTCCCATGAACCCAGTGCAGGATATCCCTCTGAAAGGCAGGGATACGGTCAGAATTGCCTCCCTTTGGAGCTAAGGTACTCCTGCAGATCCAAAACAAGACTTAGAAGAATGGTTTCAGTCCACTGGAGTTGGGAGGAGAGCAGTTATTCGGGTCCACATACATGTACCTCATATCCTCAGCATCCATATGATTCCCCTTGTGAATCTTGTGCCTTTCCTTGCGTGTATGCTTAAGTCCAATCATACTAGCAAACTGGTTGTGGGAGCAGGTGTACTTGGTGCCATTCGTCATCCAGGACATGGTTTTGGCATCTTCATCAAAATAGACAGTTGAGTAAAACTGAGCTATGATATCCGTATTCCAGGAGTACTGGAAAGTCAGGAAGGTCTTGAGACCATGATGCTCACAGGCAGCCAGCACTTGATCGAGTAATGGATGCTTCCTTGTCTTCATGTGATCCCAATCAAGCCAGTTCATCTCAACCACTGCATTCTTCATGCGTAGATAGGTGGAGCGGTATCAATCCACATGGAAGTGTGCATCAAAGCGAAAATCAGAAGCTTCGTTCTCACCATCATAGAAGTTAGTTAACCTTGCCGCAGAGCAGGTCTCAATGGAGGCATGAAAGTAGTTCACAATGTCACGGTCAGAGTTCTCCATTTCTGCTGGAGGATGCATGACACTCTCAAGCTCATTTGTCTCTTCCGGCTCCTCTCTTGCAGCTGGAGCTTTCAGGGTGGCGCGACGGATGCGCCCAGCAGTGGCCTTCCTCCTCTTTGGGGGTTGGCTTTGACCTTGGTCTTCGCTGGTCTTGGTTCTCTTCTCCCTCAAGGGGGATGCTTCCACGTCAGACATGCTGAGGAAATGTAGCGGGCAACAAGTTAGGAGGGAGTCAAAAAGAGGAATAGGGGTGAGGAGAATCAATGAAGAGCTCAGGTTTTTGAAGAAAATGTCCGATAATCATCGGGCAAGTCCGATGCGTCGGACTTGTCCGATGGTCGTTAGACTTGTCCGATGACACGTAGTTTTCCAAAAACCTAGATCCTTCACGAATCCACCTACCACAAGTACCCAAACGTCTTCTACTCCACTAACAACTAACTAGAGGCTACTTCCATGGATCAAATATGCAAGGGAACAAGATTTGATACTAGCATTAATCAATAACCCTAACCCTAAGGGAGAGAGAGGGGATTAGGGTTCAACCTTGCAAAAACGATGGGGGATCGGACTTCTCCGAATGAGGAGGACCTCTTGACCTCCAAACTTGCTCCAATAGATGGTGGGAGAGGGAGATCACCTTGGTGCCGCCAATGGGGGTGTTCTTGAGGAGAGAGAACGTGAAGAAGATGAATGAGGATGGATTGACCGAAGGGGTAAGTCGGGCTGGGTTAAAAGGGTCGAAACCTGGACCGTCGGACTTGTCCGATGCCGTCGGACATGTTCGATGGCTGTCGCACTTGCCCGACGCCAGAATGACCAGAGAGATTAGAGACCAGCCAGGAAAGAATAAAGGATTTTTATTTTCTTTAAAATAGTTTGATGGAAAGTCTTGACATCTTATGGTTAGCCAACAATCAACAAAACATAACAATGGCCATATTTTGTCAAGATTCGATCTAGTGATCAAAAACCAGCTTCAATAGCACAAATAATAGGTTTTTGACATAAAACAATAATTTTTGTAATAACAAAACAATCACCATTCAGATGTGCACATTCTCTACATCACATTGCTAGAGTCAAGAATATTTAGTACACTCCTAAGATAGCAAAATCTCTTCTCATCTAGGGGCTTGGTGAATATATCGGCTAGTTGATCTTCGGTTCTCACATGGCTAACTTCGATATCCCCCTTGATGGAATGATCTCTCAAAAAGTGGTGGCGGATATCTATATGCTTTGTGCGTGAATGCTCAATGAGGTTATAAGCAAGCTTTATGGCACTTTCATTGTCACATGGGAGTGGAACACGGTTCAACTTGTAACCGTAATCCCTTAGAGTTTGTCTCATCCAAAGTAGTTGTGCACAACAACTACCGGCTGCAACATACTCCGCTTCGGTCGTGGAAAGTGCAACGGAGTTTTGTTTCTTGGATGACCATGACACTAGGGACCTATCCAAGAATTGGCATGTCCTGGAGGTGCTCTTTCTATCTACCTTATCCCCGACATAATTCGCATCGGAATAGCCTAATAGGTTGAACTTTGAGCCCTTGGGGTACCAAAGCCCTAGATTGGGTGTGTGAACTAAATATCTCAATATTCTCTTAACAGCCACCATGTGACACTCCATAGGAGCGGCTTGAAAACATGCACACATACACACACTAAGCATGATATCGGGCCTAGATGCACAAAGGTAAAGCAAAGAGCCAATTATGGAGCGATATACCCTTTGATCAACGGGTTCATCCTTTTTGTTGAGGTCGAGGTGACCATTTGTCGGCATGGGAGTTTTGATGGGCTTTGCCTTGTCCATGTCAAATTTCTTCAATAGGTCTTGTGTGTACTTTGCTTGACATATGAAGGTGCCCTCCTTGAGTTGCTTCACTTGGAAGGCTAGAAAGAATGTCAATTCTCCCATCATGGACATCTCGAACCTTTTGGTCACTATCTTGCTAAATTCATCACAAAAGGTTTGGTTAGTAGAACCAAATATAATGTCATCGACATATATTTGGCATACAAAGATATCATCACCAAAACGTTTAGTGAAGAGCGTTGGATCGGCCTTGCCAATGATAAAACCCTTTTTAACAAGAAAATCCCTAAGGCATTCATACCATGCTCTCGGGGCTTGCTTAAGGCCATAGAGCGCCTTATGGAGTTTATAAACATGGTTAGGATACTTAGAGTCTTGAAAGCCCGGTGGTTGCTCCACATATACTTCTTCCTTGATTGGCCCATTTAGGAATGCACTTTTCACGTCCATTTGCTACAACTTAAAATCATGGTGAGTAGCAAAAGCAAGTAATATTCCGATAGATTCAAGCCTTGCTACGGGGGCATAAGTTTCATCAAAATCCAAACCTTCCACTTGTGAATACCCCTTTGCCATGAGCCTTGCCTTGTTTCTTGTCACAACACCATCTTCATTTTGTTTGTTGTGGAACACCCATTTGGTGCCCACAACATTCTTATTCTTTGGCCTTTCCTCCAGTGTCCACACTTCATTTCTTGTGAAGTTGTTCAACTCTTCTTGCATGGCCATCACCCAGTCCGCATCCTCAAGTGCTTGTTCTACCCTAAATGCCTCCATAGAAGAGACAAAAGAGTAATGTTCACAAAAACTACTAACTCGAGATCTAGTGATTACTCCCTTATCAATATCTCCAAGAATTTGCTCGACGGGGTGATCACGTTGTACATTTTGATGCACTCTTGGGTACGGTGGGTGTGAGCTTTCATCACCACCATCTTTATCAACCTCTTCATCATGTCTTTGAGAATCATTGCTTGAGGCTTGTTCATGATTCCCAACATCTTGATCTTGACCACTTGCGTGATCTAATTCTTTATTCTCATGATGTTGGTTTTGTCTTGAGGGAGAGGGTTGATTTTCAATACTTGATGTTTCTTGTGGTCTCACATCACCAATGGCCATCCTTTTTATTACACTTCTAGGAGCTTCATCATCTACACCATCATTAGCAACTTGCTCCTCTTGAGAGCCATTCGATTCATCGAATGTCACATCACGTTAATTTTCAACACAACCGGTGGTTTTGTTGAATACACGATAGGCATGAACATTCGACCCATAACCAAGCAAGAAACCTTCATCAACTTTTGGAGCAAACTTAGAAGTCTTGGGTTTCTTGTTTAGCATAAAGCATTTGCTCCCAAAAACACGAAAGTAGGAAAAATTAGGCTTGTTACCAGTTAGTAGCTCATATGGTGTTTTCTTCAATAGTCGATGGAGATACAATCGGTTGGAGGCATGGCATGCGGTGTTGACGGCCTCAGCCCAAAAGCGGTCGGACGTCTTGTATTCATCAAGCATTGTTCTTGCCATCTCAATGAGCGTGCGGTTCGTTCTTTTGGTCACCCCATTTTGTTGAGGGGAGTAGGGTGCCGAAAATGGTCGGACGTCTTGTATTCATCAAGCATTGTTCTTGCCATCTCAATGAGCGTGCGGTTCGTTCTTTTGGTCACCCCATTTTGTTGAGGGGAGTAGGGTGCCGAAAATTCATGCTTGATGCCTTCTTCATCGAGATACTCTTCAACTTGAGTGTTCTTGAATTCGGTGCCGTTGTCACTCCTTATTTTCTTGATCTTGACTTCATATTCATTTTGTGCTCTTTTCATGAACGCCTTGAGCACATCTTTTACTTCACCTTTATCATGCAAAAAGAATACCCACGTGAAGCGAGAAAAGTCATCAACAATTACAAGACCATATTTGTTACCACCAATACTTATGTAGGAGACAGGGCCAAAGAGGTCCATGTGCAACATCTCCAATGGCCTTGTAGTGGTCATCACATTCTTGGCGGGGTGTGATACTCCAACTTGCTTTCCCACTTGGCATGCACTACAAATTTTATCCTTCTCAAAGCAAACGTCGGTTAGTCCTATGATGTGGCCGCCCTTTTGGAGTTTGTGAAGATTTCTCATACCAACATGGGCTAGCCTTCTATGCCATAACCATCCCATGTTGGACTTCGCTAATAAGCATGTACCAAGTCTAGCTTTATTCGTGGAGAAGTCCACAACATAAAGCTTTCCTTTAAGCACACCCTTAAAAGCAACCGAGCCATTACTCCTCTTATAGACGGTCACACCACATTCGTTGAACAAACAATCATAGCCCATTTTACAAAATTGCGAAATGGACAGAAGATTGAAGCTAACGTGATCAACAAGCATAACCTTAGAGAGGGAACATGAAGGAGTGAGAGGGACTTTACCATAACCTAGTACTTGTTCCGTTCCATTGTCACCAAATGTGATGTACTCATTTTTGTTATGACTTGGCTCGAATGACTTGAACATCTTTTTGTCTCCAGTCATATGATTGGTGCATCCACTATCAATCACCCAACTTGACCCCCCAGAGATATAGTCCTACAAAACAAATTAAGCTTTATATTTAGGTACCCAAATTTGCTTGGGTCCTTTTACATTAGTCACAAACACTTTGGACACCCACACACAAGCTTTTGGCCTCTTGTTGCGTGGCCCAACATATTTGGCAAACACACGTCCATGCATGTTTCTCATGAGCACATATGAAGCATCAAAATCATGAAAGAGTGCACAAGTAGCATTAGGCATATTAGCATGAGAATCATTAACAAAAGAAAAATGATTAATATTCTTGTTCTTGGCTTGCTTCTTTTGGTAAGATCCTTCCTTGGTGAACTTAAGGAATTCCTTCCCATTCTTGTTCTCCCGAGCATTATGCTTGGCGCCCTTAACATAACCAATGCCATCCATGACATGTGGCATTCTAGTATATGTGTATGCACCTCTTGCATACTTTGCCTTCTCATTATCAACAACATCTTTCTCATGTTGTATTTTGCTTTCAAGAGCTTTTACTTGCTTGTTCAAATCATCAATCAATTTGATATTAGTAGCACAAGCATCAACATCAATATTATAGCATCTATCACATCCTTTGCTAGTGGAAGCTTGAGAGGAATTTTTTGAGGAGGATGTGAAAGTTGAAAGGATCCTATATTGTTCTTCAAGAGATTTATGAGTCTTTTCCAAATCCTCATACTTCTCTTAAAGTTCATCTTTAATGCTCTTAGCAATCTCACAAGTGTTCTCAATTTTAGTGAGAGACATAGTTAAGTCATTATTTTTATTTCTCTCTTCTTCTAGGAGCTTCTCTAGTTCAAGGTTTCTTTTCTTTTCAAGAACAAGCAAGTCTTCTTGTTTCTCAAGTAGCTCCTCTTGCCTATCATTTTCTTCCTTTTGTTTTTCAAGTAATTCCATAAATTCAAGCATTTTAGGAAGTGAAGCATTAAGATCATCATCATCATCATCATCACTACTACTAGCATAAGAGAAACGCTTGTGTTTAGATTTTGTTACCTTCGATCCTCTTGCCATGAGGCACTTGTGAGTGTTGTCGTCATCATCATCACTCAAGCTCCCAAATAGAGAAGTGTTAGTGGGAGTGACGCCAATGGCAAGCGTAGCAATACCTCCCTCATCCGAGTCAGATTCGGAGGAGGAAGAGGATGAAGAGGATGAATCATCGGAATTCCATTCTTGACCAATGTAAGCTTCACCTCTTCTATGCTTCTTGTACTTCTTGTCTTTCTTGTGGTGCTTGTCTTTCCTTCTTTCATCTTTGTTCTTCTACTTTGGACATTCCGCAATGAAATGTCCTTCATCACCACATTCATAGCAAGTTCTTTTTGACCTTCTTGCTTTGCCCTTGTCAAAGCTTTTCTTATTATAGCCATCTTTCTTGAGAAATGACTTGAATCTCCTCACAAGCAAAGCCATCTCATCATCACTATCTTCACTACTAGAATCAACCACTTTCTTTTTCTTGTCTTGTGTGGCATTGAGTGCCACATCCTTTTTGTCACCATTTGCTCCCTCAATTTGCTTGATCAAGGCATTTATCTTGTTGGCTTGATCATTTTGTCGCTTTTGGGAAAGAAGCTTTCCAAGCACTTCATTGGTGGTGAAGGTTTTGAAGTTGTCCTTCTCTCTAATGTTTGAGCAAATGTTCCTATCCCATGGTCTCAATGCTTGTAGTAGTCTCTTGTTGATATCCAAGTTGGTCATTTTAGCTCCTTGTGCTCTTCTTTGATTCACAATCCTCATGAGCCTATCACGAACTTCCTTTGGGCCTTCTCCCGGACCCATGATGAATAGGTTGAACTTATTTTGCAGTTCTTCAAGTCTTGCATCTTTGACGGAATCAATGCCCTCATAGATAACCTCAAGGTTTCTCCATAGTTGGTTGGCATTCTTTATTCCGGCTACCTTGTCATACTCGGTGGCACTAAGTGCGGAAACAAATGCACTAGCAGCCACGGCATTACGATGAATGGTCATTTGATCCTTACGGGTTGGATTGTCTCTATTTTCCCACTAGAAACCATTCTCGATTATATTTGCAACATGAGGACTCATGGATTCCAAATACATCGTCATCTTGCATTTCCAATGATAATAAAATTGTCCATCAAAGTAGGGGAGTCTACCGGACCCTTGCCCAATGCGATCTTCTTTGAGATCATCATAATCAAACATGACATTGTTGTAGGTTTTTGGTAGCTCATCTTTATCAATATCTTCAATCCTTGGATTTTCTCCAGGTGCATCACCCTCGGACCTTGCTTCGGACGATCCACTAGGCGGAATTTCCTTTCCCTTTGTCATATTTATCTTCAAGCGGTTAAGCCTTCAAGAAGATCCCGCTCTGATACCAATTGAAAGTGCCTAGAGGGGGGGTGAATAGGCAATAAGTCCGACACTGCGCATTTAACTTGTCTGACGATTGTGGGGAAAGTCCGACGACTTGTCCGATGGCACGAGATAGAAAAGTAGATCGACTGGGTAAATATTAAAACAAGTGTAAGACAAGCTAGGAGCAAGTGAATATAAGCAAGGGGAAGCTGTAAAAATAAGGAGAGCAACTAGAAAGCAACCTACACAAGTTAATTTAAGAAATACGAAGCAAACCCTAACTAGCAAGTTTATGAGCAAGAACAAGTAAATGAGAGACAAGTAATTAAAAGCACAAGTAAGGCACAAGATTTGTTCACCGAAGTTCAGCTCCACAAAGAAGCCTACGTCTCCGTTGAGGGATCCATAAATGACCGGGTCTCTTTCAACCCTAACCTCTCCAAGTCCACAAAGATCAAACTTAGTTTTCCACTAGAAACTCCACAAAGGAGGGGTCAATACAGACTTCCCGAGGCGTCACCACACAAGTTGAGAGCTCTACGGGCACCTCTAACCGTCTAGGGGATGAATCCCCAAGAGTAACAAACACAATAGTCATTGGCGGTGAGGATGAACCAAGTGCTCAAGAGGATGGAAGCTTGGAGTCGATGGAGCACTTCAATCTTCTCTCAATCCCGTCACAAATCAAGATTGGAGGCATGGGAGGAGAGTTGGGGAGAGCAAGATGAGCTTGAGAGTGTTTTTGAGTGGAATGAGTGACGAACCGACCAAAGGGCAAAGAGGGGTTCTATTTATAGCCTAATGGGGATAAGAGTCGTTGGAGACCTAATTTCTGAGATCGGTGTCGGACATGTCCGATGAATCAAGGTGGCACAGAAACTGGAGTCCGACAAGCTTGCCCGATACCTCGGATAAGATGGCCATCGGACAAGTCCGATGGCCATCGGACATGTCCGACGGCACAGGAGGGGTAGAGGAACTGGAATCCGATGGACTTGTCCGATGGCTCAGACAAGTCTTGTCCATCGGACAAGTCCGATGGAAATAGGGTGGCAGGGGAACTGTACTCCGATGAAAGTGTCTGATGCGTCGGACTTTCCTCTAGTCATCGGACAAGTCTGATGACCGTCGGACATGTCCGATGACCCAGAGTGGCAGAGGTACTGGAGTCCGATGGACTTGTCCGATGGGTCAGACAAGTCCGATGATTTTGCCCTGGAAATTTTTGTATGGCTTGGAAAGGGCAATTTTGCACTTAGTTCACCTCCGCTTCACACTTTTGTGTCTCTCTTAATAGTACGGCTTTTCCTATACTCAAGATTTAAAATAAAATACTATGAACTTCATTCTTGAGTATATTTTGAATTTTATCTTGAAGCACTTTGCCATCTTCTTTTCTCCCTTTTTGTTTCTATGCATTTAATCATCAAACTTTGTACCATAATCTACATATATGCTCATTAAAAGATTAGTCCGTTCTTAATTGTATTGACGCCAATTACCAAAATAAAATTAGGGGCCTAGATGCACCTTCATCCTTACCCTCGTGAGGACTTTTTCTTATAATCCAATGTGCAATGTTTAGAATATGGTAATTACACTGATCAATCATATGCCTTCCTTTGGAATAAAACAAATACGATACCATGAATACTTCCGGGTGAAGTGATACAACGGTATTCTCCATGCGCTTGCGGACTCTCTGCATTTGTTAAAGAATTCCAATGAGCATTTCTGGCTTCGTTGCTAAGGAAACTTAGTGATGACATTAAGAAATGTCAACAACGTGTCCGTTTTCGATGACCAATACTACGCGGAGGTCAAGAAGTATCCAATTGGTGTATGACGAGAACCCACGGTTGCTTAGGAACAACGACGTGGCTCAGTGGTGGTACACCACCATGTAGGTGATGTTTTGGTATGTCGATAATGAGCTGCTTGACGGAACTCCGTCGAAGATGGTGTGGTGTTGAATGTTGGCGCGATGGTGCTCGTGGCCCTGTCACCATAGTCCTTGAGAACTACATGGTCCTTCCCAACTATGGCTTATCCAAGGCCGTCGTATCACGTTGCGGTGAGGCTGTGGGGTGCTCACTCATTACTCCCAAGCAAGAAGTAAAGCTTCATTCATGCTCCAATGGTACATAGCATTTATGTCTGAACCCTAAAGTGCAATGTGTATCTCTTGTCCCAACAGGTTTTAGATTAATTTAGAGGATTCATGTCTTGATCGATCCATTGAAACATGTGTTTTTTTACTCAGATTCTAGCATAGAGATTGCATAAGAAATTAATTAGCCGAACCACAACTAAAGTATTGTAACGTTTCATGTTGAAATGATTTGGAGATTCTTCCAGGTGCAAAACAATATGTCATTTACATTGCTTCTAAACAACTATGCATGAATCATGGTAAAAAAAAGGCAGAACAATACGAAAACAAAGGAATGTTTGGAGGAACCAACAAATTGATAGGAGAATTGATTATATCAATGACAATCTAAATTCAGATGCATGTCTAAAATTGAAGGTTTTATTTTAAAAAGGGGGGAAAGTTACATTTGAAAAACCTTTGTGACGGGCAGGAAGATTTGGAAAATCTACAAGAGTTGGTGGAAATGATTGGATGTCCTATGGCTCACACCAAGCTTGTGAAGGCTAAGCAAAGAGCATCTGTATTTGGTATGTCATCCATAGCATCCTAAATACAAATTTGTCTTATGGATGGATGTAATATGCAATTTAGATTGAACAAGTGAGTAGTTTTTGCGTTTGTTTGTGTTTACTACATAAAGAACGAAACATGTTTGCCTCCAAAGGGATAAACTTAATTGTGTGAATCCTCTACAACCAAAAGGTAAGACTAGAACCTTTCTTGGAATTTTGAATTTTCTTGGATAAGAATAAAGATAAAGCCCATTCCTTAGCCTACTCTAGTACACTATGTTGTTTTATAGGGTTAGTTGTGTTCTCGAGGAATATAGGCTTTCTATCCCACTCAAGGTAGGAAAATCATCACAACTTCAAGTTGACAGAGTCAAGGAACATGGCACAACACCTTAACAAAGAACTAGAACTTATGTGCGGCATTGCCGCACCTATCTTGCTTTTTGTCACACCCATTTTAAGAAGCAAAATGGGTGCAGCCGTACGTGTGCCCAGGATCAAGTTACACACACATACGGTACATCATTAGTGGTAATCAGAATAAGTATCCATATCCTTTATTTATTACATTGTATCTTTATTATAAAAGGACCCGTAGGTCTAAAATAAAAGTACATCAAAACAACGGAAAATAAACTAGCGTAGACGTCCCAAGACTCCACAGGCATCGACTGATGGACCATCGCCTAGTACTCGCCTCCATCATCTTCACAGTGGTCCCAACCTTCTCCTGTGGCTGAGCAGCGATATGCTATAACAAGGGTGAGTACGTGTCGTACTCAGCAAGTGTGGGAAAAGATAACATGGGGCTATAGACAAGAAAGGCTTATAGGGTTTATTGCATGAGCTTTTAATTAACCTAAGCATCCTATTTACTATATGGGGTCATCCCAACCATAATTCCACAAGGTAATATCCAAGCCAAGTCCCAATCTATCCCAACCAAGCCAATCCATATCCAACTAATCTTGTGAGGACTCCAGGCCACTCATGACCGTGAGCACGGCTATCATGATAGTTTGATACTCTACAGAATTTGTACCACTTTATCCACAAGTCGTGATTCCCCTTGTGCCCGTGGACGCAACCCACATTACACACTTCCTTGGGTGTGTGGCAGGGTTTCACTACGAGGCTTTTCCAATGGGTCTCCCAGTACATGCTAGCCACTAAGGTTCCACTCCCGTCCCTAAGTGATAGCCCATCAACAAGCAGCTGATCACCCCATGAGCCCCCTCTTGAGCCATTCGAATACAAGGACAGTCCTCTCTTGACTTTCATTCCCCGCTCCATCAAAATGTTGCACTGACACTGGGAGAACACCTAATTACTAGGCCAAGTATTACCCATATCGGCCTTGTGATGGCACTGTTTTCCTAGGTTATCGCTCCAAGAACCGGTTCCTAGGATCTACAACAAGCCTACCACCACCAACCATATGCCCACGACACCACATCCGTTCCATCCGGCTTGCATAGATACCTAAGTCCATGTTGCTAAAAGAATTACCAATTCCTTCCCAGGTGATATTGTTCGTTAGTCAAAATTAAAGGGGACCCAACAACCTAGTAAGCAACTAAGCATGTCTACCCATTGACCGATAAAGTTCTAGTTCAAGGTGACAAGGGCAAGATAGAACAATACTAGTAAACCCTATCAATAGGTTCCTAATGAATTGACACGAGCATGCAAATCCTAAAGTAGCATTCACAGTAGGTACAAAATGCATCAAGGACACTTGCCTTCGTCCTGCGCGTGCTATCGCTCGACCACTTCGAACTCCTGTTCTTGGAGGTCCTCGTACGCTGATCCTTACGTGCAATCGTCTTTACGCGTGACAGTACCGGCACAAAAAATCACATATAAAATCAATACATAGCCATGCAATCATGGAAAACAATATGATAATGCCATGAATGCATAGGTTATGCTCCTACGATCGTTTTGGCACAAGAATCACTTAATTCGGGGTTACGAGTAAAAAGTTATGAAGGTTTGAAGATACAAGGTTATAATAGTAAAATCAGAAAAAGTAGTAGTACTAACAGGTAGTATTAGTTACTACGATCACGTTGGCGCAAGAATTACTTAATTCTGGGTTATAGTTAAAAAGTTATGAAGGTTTGAAATTTTAGGGCCAAAATGGTAAAAATAGATAGGTGTAGGGACCTAAAAGCAAATTCTGAAAAGTATAGGGGTTAATTTGTAAAATAAAAGGGTGAAAATAACCTATCATAAAATCTAGAGACTAAAATGTAATTAAAAAGATAGGACCTAAATATAATTAAAAATAAGTCTAGGGGTGTTTTTGTAAAAATATAGGGCCAAAATAATAATTCTAGTAAAATACAGGGGTGTTTCTATAAAAATGTAGTGCTAAAATAATTTTTATGAAGTTTAGGGGCTTAAATACAATTTTCTAAAGCTTCTGCACAAAAATAGGGGCATAAATATAATTTCAATTAAACACAGGAGCCTAAATATAATTAAATAAAGGTTCTGAAAAAGACTTAGGTTTGAAAACTAATTTTAGCAAACCCTAGGGGCCTATGCGCAAAAGTGTAGCATTAGCATAAATTAATAGAATTAATTTTTAAACTAAAAATCTTACAAAAATCCGTGGACCGGGTCTGTGGATCTGTGGACCCGTGGTCCACTGGTCCACGGTGGACCGATTACACACCCGGAAGGGGTATGTAATCTGGCGCATTGGATCAAGATCCAACGGCCGGGGTTTAAGCGGGGTGGGGCAAGGCTGCTGGCGGCCACTCCAGGCGGCGGAGCGGCTGGAGATCGCTGGAGCTCGTCGGAGCTCGGGCTCCGGTGGCCGGATCTCGGTGCAAATGGGGGAAAAGGGGGAGGAGAAGACGGCGATCTCACCTAGGGGGTCGCCCACGGGAGGAAGAGGCCGGGGAGGGGCTCGCGACGACGAGTGGCGGCTCCGGCTCGTCGGCGACGGCGGGAAGGTCCCTGGCGGCGACCGAAGGCGGCCGGGATGGGCTCGGAGGGCTCCTAAATCACCTGCGAAGATCACCGATCGGTCAATTGGGGCTTAGGCGCGTCGGAGCGAAGAGACGACGTCGGGCGACGCTGCTTACCGACAATGGAGAATTCTTCAATCGGCGGTGATTGAGCGGGCAGATATGGGTCGGGGTGAGCTCGATGGCGAGGAGAGGGGGCTGGGGGTGCCGGGACTCGGTTTTATAGCTGGGAGGCTAGGGTTTGCCCGGGGCGGCTCGGTGCAGGGAGTAGGGCCGGCAATGTCGCCGCTTTCCAAAAACTGGAGCCGGTGGCCGGGGGGTTGATGGGGGAAATTGGCCAGGAGATCGCGGGGGAGTAGCGATCACGCGCGCGGTGTCGGAGCCATGCAGGGGCAAGCGCGGGGGCGCGGGATTTGAAATCGGGAGGCAGAGAAATGGAAGGTGCGAATTCGTCGAGAGGTTGGGGATGACGGGGCGGGCCCGCGTGTCGGCAAGACTGAGAGAGGGGAGAGTGGTGGCTCCGGCCAGGGCGTGTTCGTGAGGGGAAGGCGGGTTGCAATGCGGGTCGCTTTCTGTGCGGAGGCCGGCTGGGCTAGCTCGGCTAGGTGGCCGAGAGAGGGAGGGGAGAGAGAGGGTGCGGGGTGGCCAAAATGGGGTTTTCGGCCCAGCGCTCTGTTTCTCTCTTTTCTTTCTCTTTACTATTCCTTTTTCTCTCCTATTTTCTACCCTATCCTCTTGGTTCTATTTTAGCCTAAAAAAATAATTATGCCACTAATCAAATACTATATGAATCAGGATGCCATGCTATGCCAATGCAATAAATTAACTTATTATTTGAGAAAATAATTTGTCCTAGGTTATTTAATTAATTGCTTAATGCTAATAATTGGCATTTTTAGAATTTGTAAAATGTAGGGTGTTACACTTTTGTTACTTTGTATTGACCCATTCGGATTTTTTATTATGTCAGAATGTTGTTTACAATAGCTAGCTAGCTAGAGGAAGAGAGGGAGGGAGTACATAAAAAATTTGTGTCGCTTTAAATTTTCATTTTGTTAAATGAAGTGTGATGTAAAAAGTTGTCTAAGCAAATATTAGAGTTTTAATTAAAAAAGGTGAGGCAAATTTATGGAGTGAAACATGTTCCAATTGAGCATGTGTTAGTGTTTGTGCCAAGTTAGCCTCATGAAACTCTCTCCATCCCAATTTAATTGTTGTTATGGAAAATGTGTTGTGCATAAAGAATAAAGAGGGCTGAGAGAGATGGTTTTTGAAAAAAGTAGAAGGTTAGAATGATAAGTACAGATTGAAATGGACTTGGTATATTTTAAATAATTGATCTGGTAAGAAAGAATTTATTTTAACGGGAGAGTAGAATCAATTTAATTAACCCCAGAATGAATTCACATCTATAGAAAGTATATATAGAAGACACAATTGCAGGGTCTTGTCTTATTTTCTTATGTTAGCCTGCTTTACTTATCATTGTCTTCCTAGCTCTTAGACAGTCAAATTTATTAAAACATGCACCATCTACCTCCAGTTGCATATGCTGAACGCTTTTTCAAATAAAGTAATAATTCTTGAATAAAGCATCTATCTTCTAGTTTGCAAAAAACTTCTCTGAAGTTTTAGTTCCCCGTAATGACCTGAAAAAAACAAAGCATGTCATTCTTCCGCAGTTTTGTTGCCTATATGATATCAAGATTGTTTATCTGGTCATTATTTTTCTCTAGCTGATGCAGGTATGCATAATAAGTATAGGTAACCAGTAGACAGCAAGGTGTAGAAAAGCCTAGGTTAGAGTTTTTTTTCCTCTTTTGTATCAGTATGAGGCAGCGGCAAGGGTGGAAAATTCTAGAAAGATGTAGGACATTTACCCGTGAACACACATAACTATCTTTACCGTTGCTTTCTAATCCAATGAGTAATATGTTTTCTACTAGCGTGGAGTTGTAGAATTTGTGAGAACGCACGGCGTTTAATATTATAAAGATGGGGTATGAAGGGGGTATGCCTCTTGGGGACGATAATTAGGTACATGCTATGTTATCCCAACAAAGGTTTACGGTTGATGAACCTAGGTTGGAGTCAAGGATCTCTTAACAATTGAAACATAGGCTTTAGTTTCAAACCCAAGCCAACTTACTCCAAGGCCCGAGGCCCTCAACCTAACTGCCACACAAGAGAAACCACACACCAGCCACCACCTACTATTGATTAATATCAATGACAATCTGAATTTAGATGCAGGCCTGAAATTGAAGGTATTGTTTACAAAAGGGAAAAATTTACATTCAAAAACCATTTGTGATGTGCAGGAAGATATGGAAGATCTACAGGAGTTGGTGGAAATGACTGGATGACCTTTGGCTGACGCCAAACTTGTAAAGGTTAAGCAAAGAGCATGTGTATTTGGTTCGTCATCCATAGCATCTCAAATAAAAATTTCTCTCATGGATGGACTTTATATGCAATATACACCTTACAAGTGAGTAGTTTTTGCGTTTGTGTGTGTTTACTACAGAAAGAAAGAAGCATGTGTGTGTGTGTGTGTGTGTGTGTGTGTGTGTGTGTGTGTGTGTGTCAAGACGCTGCGCATAAGTCAATAAGTGGCTAGGTGTAAAACATACATCAATGTAGCACTGTAATAAAGTTTTGAGATACATAACAGCTCCTAAAGTAATGTAACAGTTTCATTTACAGTGCATCATCTCATCATGCCTTGCCTTTTAATTCTCACTCTGGCATTTGCCACACCAGCTAGTGAAATCTGTTTGGTATTTAAGCATCCTCCTAGCAAGGGAGCTGCATAAAAAAAGAAGAAGAATTATGTGTTTAGCAATGGGCTGGGCATGTATAGGAAATTCATCCGTAGTTCATCTACTTTTATGAATACATAGCATTGTGAAAATGTTTCAAGGATAGTATATCCTAAGTTGGAAATTTTCTAGAATAATGAGTATTTGATCATTTATAGTTCATCAAAAGAATGTATTCAAGACTTTCCCATCTGATTAATCCCACCCTTTCTATGTTAACATAACAAGTAAAGACATCTAGAAAAAAGTAGTTTAGAAACAAATGTATTTATTAGAAATATTGACAGCTCAAGTTTTACATATAGGCCTACCTTCTGCACCACATTTGCAGAGTTGCTTTACATCCAGATGTTGTGACATGAGCACCATGTCTATGACGACCACGATACAGAATGGCTTGTCCAAGTGTTTGGGAGTATTGTAACACTTCCTGGAAATGTCAAAAAAAAAAGATGAAACACAAATTGCATACTTCTATCGAACAGAAAAAAATTGCATACCTCTATAGTCTGGAATCAATTGAACGGAATAGTAAAGTGGAAAAAATGCAATAAAAAGAATACTTTAAGTGTAATTAACATAATTAACTGAATGTTCTCACCATGCCATGAGAAACTATATGTGAGAGAAACACACAAAGGTAAAAGGCGCATATGTGAAAATCACGAAGGTAAAAGGCTCCTATTAGTGGATACCCACCACCTGGGTTTTAGAGAATATATACTGACTCAATCCTCTCTTCTCAGGTTAATGGAGAAAAATATTATCATATCAAAGTGTTATATAACAAAGGCAGTTGTGATATATATATATTTTTATTCGAGTAATTTATCTGTGGCTAGCTCCATACGAGACTTTTCTTTAAAAGCCATACGTGACAATGTTCCATATATAGAATTTCTGAATAATCATTTTGATTTTGGACCCTACTAGTCATTTGTGTCACTCGTATATGGACTGGAGCATGTGGTTTATAATTGGGTACTAACATGGATGGTAATCTAAAGGTAGAAGTAGTGATACTAGTCGCAGAGCTTGACCAGGTAAGTAGGGTGGGGAGACCGTCGTGCTAATTAACCTCACAATCTCACCTAATAAGAAACCAAGCAATCTGCATATATTTTTATGAACTTATATTCTTGGAGAATGGTCGGTTAGTTTGCACGAAAGTTCATATGGCGACGCAACATCCACCAATTTTCGTCATCTATGCCTTTCCAAAGGAATGGAGGGTTATCTCCAAATAAAGCTCACTGCAACAAATTTGATAGACCAATCCTTTTTGAAGCTCATAAGAGAACCCATTGCATGCCTAAGGATTGGTGTTGATTAAGGTAAACTTCATAATCATGATGAGTGCTTAATGATGATATCGAAGCTCAAGCCTGTGAAAGAAGAGGATGAAGGAAATGTGGGCACAACGCCGAATAAAATATATATATGAGAGTACCAAAAGTGTTCCTTGGTTGCCAAATATGTGTTGGGACCCTTGTGATTACAACATTACATCTATGCTCTTGGGTACATTTTGTATAAGAAAGAATCATAGGAAACTCTAATATCACTCCAGTCCTTTTATGCTAGCTAACAACACCTTGGGAACCCCACTTGCCATCTGGCCACATAATTAATCTTAAGTGACTTTCATGCCCCTATTCCTGGATTCCTCTTTCAATTACGAAAGCGGAGCACATGGTCCAATGTAGGCACACCACATCCAAAAATAATGGTGCTCCCTCGCTGAGGCGAGGCCCAACCCATTCCCTCGGTAGAGGGTGCCCCTCCTTTGAGGGTTGAAGCCATTGCTGAAACAAGATCCACTGGCTAAGGTAAGGATGGGTCTGCCTCCAAAGGGATAAACTTAATTGTGCGAACCCTCTACAACCAAAAGGTAAGACTAGAACCTTTCTTGGAATTTTGAATTTTTTTGGATAAGAATAAAGATAAAGCCCATTCCTTAGTCTACTCTAGTACACTATGTTGTTTTATAGGGTTAGTTGTGTTCTCGAGGAATATAGGCTTTCTATCCCACTCCAGGTAGGAAAGTCATCACAACTTCAAGTTGACAGAGTCAAGGAACATGGCACAACACCTTAACAAAGAATAGGGTATGAAGGGGGTATGCCTCTTGGGGACGATAATTGGGTACATGCTATGTTATCCCAACAAAGGTTTATGATTGATGAACCTAGGTTGGAGTCAAGGATCTCTTAACAATTAAAACATAGGCTTTAGTTTCAAACCCAAGCAAAATTACTCTAAGGCCCGAGGCCCTCAACCTAACTGCCACACAAGAGAAACCACACACCAGCCACCACCTACTATTGATTAATATCAATGATAATCTGAATTTAGATGCAGGCCTGAAATTGAAGGTATTGTTTACAAAAGGGAAAAATTTACATTCAAAAACCATTTGTGATGTGCAGGAAGATATGAAAGATCTACAGGAGTTGGTGGAAATGACTGGATGACCTTTGGCTGACGCTAAACTTGTAAAGGCTAAGCAAAGAGCATGTGTATTTGGTTCGTCATCCATAGCATCTCAAATAAAAATTTCTCTCATGGATGGACTTTATATGCAATATACACCTTACAAGTGAGTAGTTTTTCCGTTTGTGTATGTTTACTACAGAAAGAAAGAAACATGTGTGTGTGTGTGCGCGCGCACGCGCGCTACTATCATACAACTGCTTGTGCTTGGAGGATATTCTCATTGCTAGCGAGGACCGAGCGCATGACCGCCAGCTTCTCGCCATGCGAGGTGGCACGTATGGTGCTGGGGATTGAGAGGATCGGAACCAGAGGGGTGGGCGGTGAAGAGCAACTGGTACGTCACCACTGGTGTGACAGCATGCTCGTCGGGCACGTCACGGAAGTCCTCTGGCACGTGATCCATGATAGGGAGATCACACAACTAGCGCAGCGGACATGGAGCCGCAACGGCTAGCGCTAGTTTGACCCCTCTAATCTCTCGCGTGTGGGGGCAGAGGCATCTCCAGCAGAGTGCAGCTAGAGTTCACCTGGATGGGAGATTGGTACGGTGGCGTTGGGCTATGGCGACGGCTCTGGAGTGAGAGGATCAAAACCTGAGGGGAGGCGTGAGTGTGCAGGTGCCTAGCGTGAGCAAGGAGGCGTTAACTGGCTCCGGCTGTCTGGCATACTAGCAACTAGTTACTTTTGTAGCCACTTCCATTTTGGATTTTAGCTGGCGTGATCGCATTTCACCCGTGTTTACTCGTTGCTTCCGAAACAATGTTATGCTTCCTTTGGATATTTGTGGGTTGACCTCCTTAGTCCTCTCTATGCATCCTCATCCTTCCTAAGTCTCGTCCCTTGCACGAATCACCACTGCCATTACAAGCTTTCTTCTCGTCCAAGTTCATGTAAAATTAATTTTCATTATGTATAACGCATAATATGAACTAATGGAGTGGGTCGAGTGGGAGTCATGTTGCCTGTCTGTGAGAGCCATTTTCTTTAGCGTCTCCGTTTTTGACAACCAATACGACGTGGAGGTCAAGAAGTACCCGCATCAACAGTTGGGCGCCTCCATTGCCGTTGCCGAGCGTATCCGACGGGTTGTTGATGGGAACCCGCTCTTGCTTAGGAACAACGACATGGCTTAGTGGTGGTACACCACCATCTAGGTGACGCTTTGGTACGTCAATAACGAGCTTGTCGACGGAACACCGTCGACATGATGGGCCTCATGGCCTTGTTGCCCTGGTCCTTGAGAACTACATGGTCCTTGCCAACTATGGCTTGTCCAAGGTCGTCGTTTTACGTGGTAGCGAGACAGTGGGGTGCTCACTCGTCACTCCCAGGCAAGAGGTTAAGCTTCATTCCTGCTCCCATGGTACATAGCATTTATGTCTGAACCCTAAAGTGCAATGCGTATCTCTTGGCCCAGCAGGTTTTAGATTAGTTTAGAGGATTCATGTCTTGATCGATCCATTGAAACATGTGTTTTTTTCACTCAGATTCTACAGTAGAGATTTCAAAGGCAGCTGATTAACTGAACCACTACTAAAGCATTGGAACTTTTCGTGTTGAAATGGTTTCGAGATTCTTTCGGGTGCAAAACAATCTGTCATTTACATTACTTTTAAACAACTGTGCATGAATCATACTAAAAAAGGCAGAACGATACGAAAACAAAGGAATGCTTGGAGGAACCAACAGGTTGATAGGAGCATTGATTAATATTGATGACAATCTGAATTTAGATGCAGGCTTGAAATTGAAGTTATTTGTTTACAAAAGGGGAAAAGTTACATTTGAAAAACCTTTGTGATGTGCAGGAAGATATGGAAAATCTACAGAGTTGCTCGAAATGACAGGATTTCTTGTGGCTGACGCCAACCTTGTGAAGGCTAAGCATAGAGCATGTGTATTTCGTATGTCATCCATAGCATCCCAAATAAAAGTTTCTCTCATGGATGGATGTTATATGCAATTCACACTGGACAAGTGAGTAGTTCTTTCATTTGTGTGTGTTTACTACATAAAGAAAGAAATGCGCGCGCGTGTGTGTATCACTATCACACCACCACTTGCGCTTGGAGGATATCCTCATTGCGGACGACGACCCAGCGCATGACTGCCAGCTTCTCATCCCGGGTGGCACGTATGGTGCGGGGGTGTGAGAGTATCATAACTAGAGGGACGGGCGGTGAAGAGCAACTGGTACATCACCGGCGTGACACCGTGCTCATCCGCCGCATCATGATATTCCTCTAGCATGTGATCCATGGTGAGAAGAGTGTGCAACCAGAGCGGATAACATGGATCAGCAATGGCTACCGCTAGTACGACCCCTCTAATCTCTCACGTGTGGGGGCAAAGGCATCTTTAGCACAGTGCAGCTAGCGTTCGCCTGGACGGGAGATTGGTACGGTGGGGTTGGGCTACAGTGGTGGCTGTGGAGTGAGAGGATCGGAACCAGAGGGGAGGCATGAGTGTGCAGGTGCCTAGTGTGATCCTGGAGGCGTTAGCTGGCTCTGGTTGTCTAGCGTACTAGCAACTAGTAACTTTTGTAGCCACTTCCATTTTGGATTTTAGCTGGCATGATCGCATTTCACTCGTGTTCACTCGTTGCTTCCAAAGCAATGTTATGCTTCCTTTGGATATTTGTGGGCTGCCCTCCTCGGTCCTCACTATGCATCCTCATCATTCCTAAGTCTTGTCCCTCGCATGAATTACCACTGCCAGCACAAACTTTCTTCTCGTCCAAGTTCATGTGAAAATTAATGTTCATTATGTATAACGCATAATATGAACTAATGGAGTGGTTCGAGTGGGAGTCATGTTGCCTATGTGTGAGAGCCATTTTCTTTAGCGTGTTCATTTTTGACGACCAATACAGTGCGGAGGTCAAGAAGTAACCGCATCAACGGTTGGGCGCCTCCATTGTCGTTGTCGAGCGTATCCGACGGGTGGTTGATGGGAACCCGCTCTTGCTTAGGAACAACGACGTGGCTGAGTGGTGGTACACCACCATCTAGGTGATGCTTTGGTACATCAATAATGAGCTTGTCGATGCCATCGGAGATAGCGTGGTATTGAACATTGGCACGATGGCCCTCATGGCCTTGTTTCCCTAGTTCTTGAGAACTACATGGTCCTTGCCAACTGCGGCTTGTCCAAGGTCATCGTTTTACACGGCAGCGAGGCAGTGGGGTGCTCACTCGTCACTCCCAAGCAAGAGGTACAGCTTCATTCCTGCTCCCATGGTACATAGCATTTATGTCTGAACCCTAAAGTGCAATGCGTATCTCTTGTCCCAACAGGTTTTAGATTAGTTTAGAGGATTCATGTCTTGATCGATCCATTGAAACATGTGTTTTTTCTCACTCAGATTCTACAGTAGAGATTTCAAAGGCAACTGATTAACTGAACCGCTACTAAAGCATTGTAACTTTTCATCATGAAATGGTTTCGAGATTCTTTTGGGTGCAAAACAATCTGTCATTTACATTGCTTTTAAACAACTGCACATGAATCACACTAAAAAAGGCAGAACGATACGAAAACAAAGGAATGTTTGGAGGAACCAACAGGTTGATAGGAGCATTGATTAATATCGATGACAATCTGAATTCAGATGCAGGTCTGAAATTGAAGTTATTGTTTACAAAAGGGGAAAAGTTACATTTGAAAAACCTTTGTGACGTGCAGGAAGATATGGAAAATCTACAGGAGTTGGTGGAAATGACTGGATTTCTTGTGGCTGACGCCAAACTTGTGAAGGCTAAGCAAAGAGCATGTGCATTTGGTATGTCATCCGTAGCATCCCAAATAAAAGTTTCTCTCATGGATGGATGTTATATGCAATTCACACTGGACAAGTGAGTAGTTTCTTCATTTCTGTGTGTCTACTACATAAAGAAAGAAACGTGTGCGTGTGTGTACCACTATCACACCACCACTTGCGCTTGGAGGATGTCCTCATTGCTGATGAGGACCTAGCTCATGAACGCTGGGTTCTCATCCCGTGGGGTGGCACGTATGGTGCTGGGGAGTGAGAGTATGGTAACTAGAGGGAAGGGCGGTGAAGAGCAACTGGTACGTCACTAGTGTGGCACCGTGCTTGTCGGGCGCATCGTGGTATTCCTCTGGCACATGATCCATGGTAAGAAGAGTGTGCAACCAGAGCGGCAAACGCGGAGCCGCAACGGCTAGCGCTAGTGCGGCCCCTCTAACCTCTCGCGTGTGGGGGCAGAGGCATCTCAGACACAGTGCAGCTAGCGTTCGCCTGAACGGGAGATTAGTACTGTGGGGTTGGGCTATGGTGGTGGCTGCGGTGTGAGAGGATCAGAACCAGAGGGGAGGCGTGAATGTGCAGGTGCCTAGCGTGAGCGGGGAGGTGGTAGCTGGCTCTGGCTGTCTGGCGTACTACCAACTAATAGATTTTGGATTTCAGCTGTCATGATTGCGTTTCATCCGTGTTCACTTGTTGCTTCCGAAGCAATGTTATGCTTCCTTTGGATGTTTGTGGGCTCCCCTCCTCGGTCCTCGCTATGCATCTTCATCCTTCCTAAGTCTCGTCCCGAATCACCACTGCTAGCACAAGCTTTATACTCGTCCAAGTTGATGTGAAAATTAATTTTTATTATGTATAATGCATAATATGAACTAATGGAGTGGGTCGAGTGGGAGTCATGTTGCCTGTGTGAGAGCCATTTTCTTTGGCATGTCCGTGTTTGACGACCAATATGGCACGGAGGTCAAGAAGACTGGCATCAACGGTTGGGTGCCTCTATTGCCGTTGCCGAGGTTATCTAACTAGTGGTTGATGGGAACCCGTGGTTGCTTAGAAACAACGACGTGGATGAGTGGTGGTACACCGCCATGTAGGTGACATTTTGGTATGGAACACTGTCGGAGATGGCGTGGTTTTGAATGTTATCGCAATGGCGCTCGTTGCCCTGTTGCCCTAGTCCTTGAGCTCACTCGTGACTCCCAAGCAAGTGGTAAAGCTTCATTCCTGCTCCCATGGTACATAGCATTTCTGTCTAAACCCAAAAGTGCAATGCATATCTCTTGTCCCTCGGCCCGGCAGTTTCCCCGTTGGGGACGGGGCTCCGCGGGGCTCCGATCCGTTCAGAGCAGGGATGGAGGTGAATTTCCCCCACGGGGCTAGCGGGGCGGGGCCCCGTTTGTTATCAGATCAGGGACGGGGATGGATTTTACCTCGCGTGTATGTTTGGGGACCCAATATGAAGTGGCCCATCTAAAAATTTATAGCCCAATAGCCCATCAGCAGTAGATGGTATATAAACAGTCTCATAAGCAACCCTAAACCTACCCCCTCCTCAGCTCCTCACCCACCGCCGCCCACACTCTGCCTGACATCACGCTCATCACGTCGACCGCCGATGCAGTGCGCTCCTTCGCTCGCCCCTCGCCGCGCCGCTCCGCTCCTTCTCTCGGTGCGCCGCCACGCTTGACGCCCGCCGCATCGCCCGCCGACGCCAGCCGCGCCCCTGCTGATGCCATGCTCTGAGCAAGATCTGATGGATCCCTGACAGGGAAGGGGCTCTGATGGGGATAGGGACTGGGACAGAATTTCCCCCGTTATACTTAACGGGGCGGGGCCAAATCATAACAGGGCGGGAATGGTGACCCTTCCTCCGCGGGGATGATCCCCATTGCCGAGGCGACTTGTCCCATCATGTTTTACATTAGTTCAAAAGATTCATGTCTTGATTGATCCATTGAAACATGTGTTTTTCACTCAAATTTTGGAGTAGAGCTTTCAAAGGCAACTGATTAACTTAACCACTACTAAAGTATTGTAACTTTTAAACAACTACACATGAATCATAGTAAAATAAAGGCAGATCGATATGAAGACAAGGGAATGTTTGGAGGAACCAACAGGTTGATAGGAGAATCGATTAATATCGATGACAATCTGAATTCAGATGCATGCCTGAAATTGAAGATTTTATTTTAAAAAAGGGGAAAGTGATGAGGACGTTCTGGCCACACATGTAAAGGTGACCAGCATAATGTAAACCAAGAGCTTGGTCATGCAATCACTGATATAAACGACAGAAGTGTTCATGTAAACGATGGTCTAAGCCACAGAGCTAATGTACCAAGAGAAGAATCGTTTACACAACTGCGAGGACTGATTACACGAAGTCGTGCAAAGAAACTACACCAAGAGGTGAACTCTCTCCTTACTGAATTTGCGTCAAATATAAATGAGAATTTTATACTACCTAAGTGTGCTACATTTGTCTTGCTAAGGTTTACACATGAAGGACGTGCTGCTGGACAAGAGGAGATAAGTTACACCAACACGGAGATGGGTTACACCGAAGCTGAACCAACATCCTGATTGTTGACAGAAGGGTCAAGTTCTAGAAGCTGCACGCACAAGACTATTGGGTTTCCCTTCCATGATGTATATGCAAGGATAGATATTCAAGTCTACTTGCGCCTCCAACAAACAGCTTGTCATTTTTACTTCCCATCAAGGAGTAATGACTATTTTACTGAAAACTGTCAGGAAGGGAAAAGGACACGCGAGACCTCTCGGGATTGGTAGTTTTCACACCATATTCACATCTTTCCTTTTTGAATAAGTTACTTCTCGTCCACACCTAGCTAGGAAGGGTGTTCCTAGTATAAATACCTGATGTATCTAAGCCAAACTCAGACTATGATGAATTAAGAAATCCACCCAATGGTGATGCAGCCAAGAGCTGAATGACTTACCCCAAATTTCTTGCTGCTTCTACATAGACTTGTGAGAAACCGATTTGCCGGTATACGCAAAGGTTCCTCTAGGTTGCCAGTTTGGCTACGCTGTTTTGTGGTTATGCGGTCGTTTGGAGATCAAGTCAAAGTCCTTCAAGGTTTCGGTGCTTCTCTCCCAGTCGCTTGGTCGCAACCAACCTTGGTCAGGTCTAAAGCCACCTAGATTGTGCTCCTGAGTTCGTGAGATCAAGTCGAGTCCAATGTTTTGGTGCCTCTCTCACATCACTTGGCCACATCCCCAACCTTTGTCAGGTATAAAGCTAGTTATCCCCGCTGAATTTCAGCAAGTTACCCTTCATCGTATCTACTGCTGTGAAGATTGGGCCAACCCCCGGGTTTACCCCTATCAGAAAGTTACATTTGAAAAACCTTTGCGACGTGCAAGAAGATATGGAAAATCTATAGGAGTTGGTGGAAATGACTGGATGTCCTATGGCTGACACCAAACTTGTTAAGGCTAAGCAAAGAGCATTTGTATTTGGTACGTCATCCATAGCGTCCCAAATACAAATTTCTCTCATGGATAGATGTAATATGCAATTCACACCGGACAGATGAGTAGTTTTTGCGTTTTTTTGTTTTTAGTACATAAAGAAAGAAAGAGGCATGTGCTGACTTAAATGGTAGTAGTACAAATTTCACATAAGAGTTGCACAGATTTCAAATAAGAGTTGCACAAATTTCACATGGTACACATGGATATGGATTGGTATGGGGGTGGTGCAGCAATGGCAGTGGTTGTGGAGTGAGAAGAGCAGAGAACGGTGTTTACTGTGGTGCACTTCGAGCGCGCAGGGTACCATATGTGAGCAAATGATGGCTTGCTCTAGCGTAGTAACTCAAACATTATCATTGAGTGTTTGTTTCTTGCGAATACGAAGGAAATGTGTGCCTATCTAGGATGCAAGAGCAAGGGGTTGATAGGTGTTGCTAGCCCACATAATGCCACGGTTCGACCCAAAAATGTTATAGTGGCTTTATGCGGGCAGCCCACCTCTCCAAAAAAGCCTGCAACGTTGAGTAGACAGAAGCGTCGCACCAATTTCACATGGTACAATATGTAAATAGGTTGGTATGTCTGATGTTGACGGCTATGGAGTGAAAGCGGAGGCCACAGCTTGCTATGGTGCGTTACCAACTAGTGTCTGTTGCTTGTGAAGTGAAAACATGACAAAAAAAACATGAGGATGCAAGAGGCAAGATAATTATTGCTTGGCTTCTAACCCGCATATAACGCCATGTTTCGATATACAACATTAAAGTCAGGGTGAAGTCAGGTTTATTGCATAGGGAGTGCCACAAGAGAATTAACACATTTTAAGGGAGGCGGGAACTATTATTCTCTACAATTATATGGTGAAATTTTTTGTGCATATGAAAAGTGTACAAAGCACATGGATGCCAGGCTCCCTTTAATTTGTATGTGGTGTACTGGGCAGCCTACTTCCACAACATCAAAAAAAAAAAGCTACAACGACATTGAGCAGAACAGAAGAAAGAAAGAAATGGATTCTTGTCTAAAACATATGTTTGCACCTGAACGACTCAGATCAAGCCCCTGCATACAAGTTGTAGTGGTAGTTGTGATATTACACCCAAGGTTCACAAAAGTAGAACCAGTCCGGTTTTCAAACCGGGCAAAAACCGTAACCGAGAAAACTGTCAATTATACATTTTTCTATAGTATAGTGGTTTGGTTTTCCTAGAAAACAGGTCATCCGATAAAATGAGACCAGGCCAGTTTCTGATTAAACAGCCAAATGGTGTAGGGAGGTAGAGCTCTAGCATATGGTACATCACCGACATGACGTCATGCTTATCGAGCGCGTCGTTGTAGCCCTTCGGCATGTGGTCCATGGCAAAGAGAGTGCATAACTAGAGCGTTTGTGCTTCACTGCCAAAGCCGGAGCCGCCATGGCTACCGCTAGTCCGGCCCCTCTCCCCTCTCATGCACTGAGGAAGAGACATCTCCGATGCAGTTGGCGCTCACCTGGACGGCAGATTGGTACGGTGGTGTTGAGCAAGGGTGATGGATGCAGAGTCAGAGGAGAAGAAGGAAGGCATGGATGTGCAGGTGCCCCGCATGAGCGGGGAGACGTTGGCTTTGCTGTAGTTGTCTGGCTACTAGCAAGTAGTAACTCATGTAGCCACTACCATTTTGGATCATGCCGCTTACTTAAAGAATCACAAGTGCCACAAAGGTAAAATATACAAAAATCAAGCACTAGATGCTCACACACTCACAATGGACCAGACAAAATTTCAGCGCAAACAAAGGCATAATGTGGCCTATAGAATTTCCACAAGTTTCAGCGACGCCGGGTTCCAAACTTAATCCCTCTAGGAAGTGGTCTTATTTATTTATTTTTGAATTTCTTGAGATTTTTTATTTCTAGCATAGATGGTTTAGGCAGATCTGAAATTTTTTCTACCCAATTTCAAAAAAAAATTCGCCTGATTTCGAGTCCGTATGTGAAAGTTATGGTTGTTTTAAGGACGGGACTCCAAATCAGGTGCTCGGTGGCACTGGAATTGCAATCCGGCAGGGCTTTTTCTAGATGGGATGAATTCAACAGAAAGTGGAAGTTGTGGGAGTTGATCCATGGTGATGATGGAGGGTTTAGGATGGGCATGTCGGTAATCAACCCTAGCACACAAAGCCAAACAAAATAAAGGGTGGTGGAGGGGGTGGCGGCTAGGGTGCAAGGAGGGCACACGACTGATAACTAAAACATGAACTAAACCAGCAACAAAACAAAAATTCAACACTACGGACTCTAAATTTGCAATATGCAAAAAGCTAAAATGTGGTTTTGGATAGAGGAAAAAATTGTAGTTTTTTTGGATGATAGGATGAACAAAAAAACAAAACAAAACTAAAGGGTAGTGTGAACCTGTCGGTGTAGCTGAAGCTCTGATTACCACTTGATATGGACAAGGATTCCTGATCTTCCAAAAGGTTCTGGTAAGCTGATTTGGTGGAGGGTGACACACAAACCGATCTGACTTCAGAACAACACATTCTAAACCTCGCAATTGCAGCACGATGTCTCCTTTGGTTATCAACTGGGGTGCATGGTTGACCTCACAAAGAAGTCTAATCCCTACCTATAAATAAAAAACACAAGCAAGAACAAAAAAGAATGTAACAAAATTGCAGATGAATTATGAATCTCACGAACGGTGAACTATTTTTGACAGAATTAATCTAAGAAAAACCCAAAACCTATAGCTGTTTATGAAGACCCTAGGATGATGTAAGATCCTCTGGATGCGTCCCTAATTATGCTCAACTGGATACACAGCTCAAAGTCCAAAAATAGGCGATGCAGCACCGGAATAGATTCTAGACTCTCTCTTGTTTCGATGATTTCCGTTGACTCCAAACTAGTTTTGAAATGAAATCAGTGGCACCGGAAATGTCTTCTCTTTACCGTTATGTGCATATGTAGAATGTCCAAAACCGAGTTCATATGCCTCTTGTGTGTCCATTTTAGTGTGGACTGGTCCTAGACTCTGAATTGGACTCTGTCATTTTCAGTTGGCCCACCACCTTGACTTTCACGCCCTTGCTGGTCCTTCACATTCCCAAGTCATTCTCCCATCATATCCTGGTTCTCTCATTGTTTCCTAATAATAATATAATCATTAGGTAGCAAACCATTCTCAAAAATAACATATAAAAAAGAACTTTGGTATGAGCTCATCTCTAAATTAAGTCATTTTGCATCAGCTCCAGTCATTGGACCTTACAAGTACAGAATTGGAGGGGTGTTATATGCAACCATAGGAGTGATGTCCTCATCATGGCCCTACTTTTTTTATATTTTTTTAGTACCTTCCTAGTGGTGGTGGAAGATGACATCATCCCCCTGCCACTGGGATTCGGTTGCCAGTGACAGTGTTGGAACCCGCCATGGGGCTTGACCCCTCCCCAATGGCGAGAGCTTAGTGGCGGCTCAGAAAACCATCATTGTAGGTGGTTTTCCACTGCCGCTAAAGGCCCTTTATGTACTAGTGTATGGTGTTAGGGAGATAGCGCTTCAGCACCAGGAATGTCGCCGCCGCGATACCGTGCTTGTCGGACATGTCATGGTAGTCCTTCGACATGTGATACATGGCGGGGAGAGTGTGCAGCCAAAGCAGCGGAGGCAGAGCCACAGCGGCTAGCACTAGTTTGGCCCCTCTCCTCTCTCGCATGTGGGGGCAAAGGCATCTCATGTATGGTGCAGTGTAGCCGGCGTTCGCCTAGACGAGAGATTGGTATGGTGGTGTTGGGCTACGACAGTAGTTGTGGAGTGACAGGGTCAGAACCAAAGGGGAGGCGCGAGTGTGAAGGTGCCCAGCATGAGCGGGGAGGCATCGGCTGGCTCTAGCTGTCTGGCATACTGACAACTAGTAACTTCTACAGCCACTGCCATTTTGGATTTTAGCTGGCATAATCCGGTTTCACTCATGTTCACCCGTTGCTTCTGAAGAAATGTTACGCTTCAGTAGGATATTTGTGGGCTGCCCTCCTCGGTCCTTGCTATGCGTCCTCGTCCTTGCTAAGTCTCGTCGCTCGTAAGAATCACCACCGCCAACACAAGCTTTCTTCTCGTCCAAATTCATGTGAAAAGTGATTTTTAATATGTGTAATGAATAATATGAACTAATGGAGTGGGTCGAGTGGGAGTCCTGTTACCTGTGTGTGAGAGCCATTTTTTTTGTCGTGTCTGTGTTCGACGGCCAATATGGCGCTGGGGTCAAGAAGTACCTGCCTCAACAGTTGGGCGCCTTCATTGCCATTGTCAGGCGTATCCAGCTGGTGGTTGGCGGGAACCCACGGTTTCTTAGGAACAACGACGTGGTTGAGTGGTGGTACACAACCATCTAGGGGATGTTTTGGAACATCGATAACGAGCTTGTCGGTACAACTCCATAGGATATGGCGAGGTGTTGAACATCGGTGTTATTGCCCTCGTGGACCTACCGCCCTAATCCTTGAGAACTACATGGTCCTTGCCAACTATGGCTTGTCCAAGGCCGTCGTATCACATGGTGGTGAGGCAGTGGGATGCTCGCTCGTTACTACCAAGCAACAGGTAAAGCTTCATTCTTGCTCCCATGGTACATAGCATTTCTATATGAACCCTAAAGCGCAATGCATATCTCTTGTCCCAGCAGGTTTTAGATTAGTTCAAAGGATTCATGTCTTGATTGATCCATTGAAATATGTGTTTTTCACTAAGATTCTAGACTAGAGATTTCAAAGGCAACTGATTTACTGAACTACTGCCAAAGTATTGTAACATTTTGTCCTTTATGTTGCTTTTAAACAACTGTGCATGAATCATAGTAAAAAAGCAGAACGATACAAAAAGTCCTAAGTCTCTTGTGGGTTTTAGTTAGGAAAGCAAAGTTGTATCTATAATGTTAATCTACCTATATAGTCACAAAGTCAAACAATTACATGCAAGTTTATACTAGTCATAGTCTAATGCACTCAACACATCATGTACGGATTCATGCCCGACATACACAAGGCGACGCCGTCTTGGACGCACGTCGTAACCGAACGTGAAGGAGTACAATGGACAGATATGGCTATCACCACCTACTGCCTACCTCTACAAATCATGGATTATGAGGTGATTAATACTACCTACCCTTCTAAGCACTGCGCTTACGCATTTAAGTAGAATTCTAGCATTGATCAAATACTAGAATTGCCAATTGGATTAACAAATACTAAACCATGCATAACTCTAACCCTATGGATTAACAAGTCATGAGCTAAGCAATTGCAATCCGAATTGGATATCAAACCCATGTTGAAGCATAACAACTAGACTTAAGTATAACTAGCATTATAACATTTAGACTATAGTCAAGGTATATGGCAATCATGACAATAAGGTAGCAAGTCTATATCATCATGAAAGCATAAAGTCCTATGACATGAATATGATATATAACCAAACAAAGAACACATATCATAGGCATAACTATATCGAAGAATTATATTAATTGAATAGAATAAAGTCATAATATAAAAGAATAAAGGAAAAGGTACAAGAGCCATACCAATACTCATATGACTTGGAGACTTGAGCAAGGCTCCTCCTACACCAAACTCCACTAGTACTAGGAAACTACTAAGTGAAAGAGGGAAATGAATAACTCTTGAGTGTGTGTGTGTGTGTGTGTGTGTGTGTGTTGAAGTGAAGCTCTCCCCTTCTATTTATAGGGGCTATAGGTCGCTACTGAGGTGTACCCACCACGGAACCGCCATGCACCGATGTTGCCAAAGGGTTGAGGAGTTGACACGTGGAAGCCCGCCTGAATTAGGCTCAAGACCTAGTCGGCCGACCAAGCCCATAGGTCGGCCGACCTGCAGATGGGCCCCCTTGGGGTGTGCTTCCTCGGGGTGACTGGTAGGTGGGTGCTCTTCTGAATTAAGTCGGTATTCTCTGGAGGAATCCCATGTAGCCACATATGCAATCCGAGGGAAATCCAATTGGCACCATCTCATTGGCTGGAATGGTGTTTCCCTGGATTATGCTCCATTTCTCCACTTATAATGTATCAAATCCTTACATGCACATGAATCTCCAAGAACAAGTGGAATCTTATTATTCCTAACTAACATGTAAGTATGAAATGCTAAGTATTCTCACTTTTATAGGTATATTGACAGTCGAAATTGATATTTAACGACCGTCAAAAAACCGCCCAAGTTGAACCTTTGCTCATCCCGAATAAAGGCAAAACTCAGGTTTGTGTTGATCATGAGTTGCTACAATGTCTTATTCTTAACATATACCCAAATGCACAACTATGACACTCTATAAAGGATTGAATAAGTTGGCATGAGTATTTCACCTTTTATTACCTATGGGGCGTCGTAGCTTCTCCAAATCTTGGGCGGTTGGAAGAGAGAACAGTTCGTAGGACTACCATTACATCTACTCTCTTTGATCAACTTTTAGCCCGGAGGTTAATTTTTATGATAAATCTAAGTTTCTCAAATGATTCACTCAGATCGCTGAAAGTGTATAAATTCCTCACTAAGGCTAATGATGCCTTAAAAATCCTACCTCTAAAAACTGATATGTGGAGCTGTAGGTAAGGATAAATGTAGCATACCTGTATTTCATATGTCGCCGAGTCAAAAGAGTGGATCCATGGAGAAAACATTTTCTACAAGCATGACTAAGATGTGCATGTGTGGTGGATTTGGTGGAGTAGAATGGAGACTCTTTTTTATTTGTCTCTCCCTTTATTTGGCGGTATTGGCTATCTTTTCTTTCTTTCTTTCTTTTTCTCAAGCTTTTCATTTTTTTTTTTGTCAAGCTATTCATGGAGCAAGAATCCCTTTTTTTGATAGCCCTAACCTTGATTGCATTGGGAAGAGATCAATCATAATGACAGAGTCTTTATTTTGTGGATGGATGGTGTGACATGGATGATTCCTAATTTCTAGTGTGGAAACTTAGCATGATGTGCACGGACTTAATCATGAATGTAGAAAATATTTCTCTCTAAGGTCACACAATTTTGACAAGGCTCAATGAAAATACAAGTAGCATATGTAGAAGGTTTTGCAATGTAGCATGACATATGGTTGTGGTAGGAATTTATATCATCGAGGAACTTGTCATTTTTATCAAATTAATTCTTCGGGTGTCAAGTTTCATAAATTGAGCAAGATCATAGCACCCCTAACTAACCATATCATATCTCCCAACAACCTTGAAGGATAATGCTTATGCTACCCATTAGTGTGTTTGAGGTGAAATTTTAATCATGCCAATAAACCAAAATTAGATACAGTGCTAGGTTGTAAACTAGGCATCTGAAAGGAATAAAAGACAGAGCAACTATTCATCATCTCAACCTAGGAAACCTTATGCATTCATACCACGCATGAATTTGTTCATTATTATTATTATTATATTTTAGTTTTTCTATTTATCATGCATGTGAAAGGGAAACAAATCTTTTTCATGTTTTTAGTTTATCATGCATGTGGTGATTGGAAAGGGAAATGATACAAGTTACCTTAACATTATGGGGAGGCACTCACCCCAAGCAGGCTTGAGCTCACTCGAACGGCATCGGTCCCTGACCGAAGTAGCCTTGAGAGTGAAAATAAGAGCTCATTTGGGTGTTACCCCAAGAGACCTTATTCTTAATTCTCGAGAGATGTTGTTGGACATCATCCCTCAACTCATTTTCCTGCTAGATATGAGTGTGGATGGCGTGGTCCAACTGGTCGATCTGGAGGGACATGTTGTCAATTTATCTGGTGAGATCGTCTGTGCCCCTCCTTGAACCGCTACGAGAGTGATGTGTGCTGAACGGTGGTGGTAAGCCACTCGAACTTGAGCTACTGTAGGCTCCCCCGGGCCATTCACCGGTGTTCCAGGATGCACTGCTGCTTTCGTGAACAATGATGTGATCCCAAGAACCCATGCTTGGCTCCTCCCTCGGGAGGATGTCTCGGTGTTCCTCCGTGATTTGTTTCTGGTCATAAGACCAGAAACACCGTTCCTGCGAGCTGTAAAGCATGTTTCTAGAGGAATGGTTAGTTCATCATAGTTATACAAATGAAAACCCGGATTAGGTAACAGGATTTCATTTGCATAACCTGGAAAGAAATAAACAAAAGAGCCATTGGGTCCTTGTTTTAGAGAATGTCCCGATCTAAAGAATTGTTCGCCAACGACAGCCCGTTCAAACACTAAATCATTGATATAGGCATTTCCAAGTAAACCAAGATTGTGCACAAGGCGATAGATTAGGGATGTGAATTCAAAATCTCCTACTTGTTTAATAACTTCGACCCATTTCTTAACCATGGCTATGATAGGTGAGACTTTGATTTTATTAACCATGTAGTAAAGAAGAAACATTTCATCCCCCCGCACAGTTCTAACATCCTTTCTAGGGAACAAAGTCATTGCCAGCCATTTATGTATAAAACATAAGGTAGGATTATGGATATTCATATTTCTAGCTGACAGAGAAAGGGTATGCCCTATGATTTCTTTCCAAAAACTGCTGTTGTCAAAACCGAAATTTTCGGAATGGAAATCCAAAACAGCAATGGGAGAAAAACCTAGCAAATCACTGAATTGCCTCCAAGTGAGTGAGATTTCCATTCCATTGAACCAAAATCAAATCCTCTCACTATCCCACTAAAGGATGCAAAGGAACTGAATGGTAAGCAAGCGAGAGCAAGGCTCATCTACCAGAACAAAACCATCCCATCCTATAGCATGAAAGATAGAAGCAAATTCAGTATCCAAACCTATCTTGGAAAGAAAGTTCGTATCATACGTTCGCGTAGGAACATAAGACCGGACGGTGATCATCTGATAGATATCACATTCTCTCTTCCCAACCAAGTCGAGGTCGCAGTCGGTGTTGAGTTGGAGTTGAACACTGCTGAAATCCGGCAGTGTTTCTGGCTCCACTTCTGTCGGTTCCTCAACCGGTGCACCTTCTTGTGGCTCTTCCTCAAGACGTTGGCGATGGGAGCAAGTATTATACACCATTGAAGGTGTAGGACTGCTCGGGCTCCCCACCACCTTGTTCTTTATTTTTCTCATTGAACAAACCAACACAAGAGCAACTCGAATGGGGGTTAAGGTTAGTGAAAACACCTAACAAAAACTCCGTTGGAAACTCTTGCAAATGTGAAACCAACTCGCAAATGAAAATGAAATCAAAGCAAATATTTTTGGTGCAATTTCAGAGTGTTGAACAATGCAAGGGCTTGGAGAAAATGGAAGCAAATGGCTAGAGCAAAGTGGAGAGGTGAAAAATGTGAATAGAGTGAAGAACTCCCTCTCCCGACCATTGCCTTAAATAGAAGACCTAAACAAGGGTCAATTTGAAACATGGTCATTTCCTGCTAGTCGTTAGGGCAAGTGGGGCCAGAGAGTCGTTGCTCTCTAGTCGGCCGACCAAGGGGTGTGATCGCCCGACCATAGGGTGGTCCCTCTGATCCACAGCTCTGGCCAGTGGGCCCTAGTGGTGGTGGCCCACAAGAAAGAAAATATGTTTCGAAGAAAAACATTTTCAAACTTTCTACAAATCCAAAATCTCAAAAAGATAAACTCCAAAAAATTCCGTTTTTTTTTTTTGAAATTGGGTTGGAATAAATCCCAACATGCAGTGAAAAATTCAAATATGCAAAATGAGATCAAAAACTTTGGAAAGAGAAATATAGATAAATACCATTTAACCTGTCAGCGAGGGTTCACCAATTTTGAGTCCGGTGGACGGGACTTTCTCTCCTTCATTGTTTAGCTTGCTGTCGGCGCATCCTTGTCCGAAGATGAGGACGTAGATGACTTCTTTGGCCGCCACACCTTTTTCACCTTCTTGGATGGTGTGGATGAAGGATTCTTCTTCACCTGCTGCCTCTTTGCCCAGAGCTCAGGCGTGCCTATTGCCTTCTTTTTCTAGGCGACAAGAATGGGGTTCTCTTGTGCGACAAAGTTTAGCATGAAGTCCAATAGGCTGTCCCTTCTTGGCTCCACCTCTAGTTTCTTGATGTCCTGTAGGTTCGACCAGATTTTAACTCCACCCATAAGGCAGGGCTAAAACCAAACTCTTCTTCCTTGTCATTGAGGTCAAGACGGATTATTTCAGCCCTGACATCAATTTGTGCAAATGTGGTGCTTAAGCATGGCCGCCCAAGAATAATCAGTATACTCTTATCGACCTCCATGTCGAGCACCACAAAATCCACAGGGACAAGGCATCCGCGGATCTCAACCAAAACTTCCTCAACAATTCCTGTCGGGTATCGCATTGTTGAGTCGGCAAGTTGAATCCCTATTTGAGTTGGGACTAGGCCTATGAGTTACACCTTGTGGAAGATAGCTCTTGGCATGATGCTGACGCTGCTCCAAGTTCGCACAATGCTTGCTCGAAGAATTCTGTCCCTATTGAACATGAGATCATTGGGCTCCCTGGATCACCTTGGATTACTGGGATGATGTTCAACTCATTCTCTTTATCATTTCCTGCATGGATTGTATATGGTGGGTTGCCAGTAGGATTACTCACAAGCATCACTGTGTTCACATTTTCTGTGGTAGATTCGGGTTGCCCTGAAATTTTCCCATAGTCCAAAGCCGGTAAAGCAGCGGCTATTTGAGCTAGCTGAGTTTCAAACATTTTATTAAAGCTTAGCTGGCTCTTATAAGAAGAAGAAAGACCTTCTATTTTAGCATTAATGTTTTCTAAAGTCTTGTCAGTGGAGGCAAACTTTTTACTATAGTTTTCATTAATTTTAGTTTGGCCTAAGACAAGATCTTTCATGGAAACTTGGTTAGGATTGAAAGAATTATTACCATAGTTACCTCCTTGATAGGGGCGTGGTTGCCACCCCTGACCTCCTTGAAGGCGATACTCATTGTTCATGAATGCAGCCTCCTCACGAGTCTCCGGGCAGTCATTGCCCGAATGTCTCGTGTTTTCACAGACCTCGCACATCATGTGATGGTCCAGAGCTTGTATTGTTCCCTTCAGGCTGGGGTCATCGTGGATGTCGAGCCGCTTCAAGATAAGGTCCACTTTCACGGCGAGCATGTCCGTCTCCTCGACGGTGTGCATGCCTCGCGCACATGGCTGGAGTTGTTCATCATTCCAACCTTGATTAGAGACCATCTTCTCAATTAACTCGGTTGCCAGCTTGACGGTGAGTGAGAAGAAGGCTCCTCCAACGGTGGCATCAATGTGCAGATGGCATGAGACCGTCAGTCCATTGTAGAAGTTCGGGATAATAAGCCATTTATCCATTCGATCATGGGGACAGGCCAGGATGTATTCCTGAAGCCTTGCTCATGCTTCTGGTAATGTTTCTCCAGCCGCCTACTGGAAACTTGAAATTCTTCCCCGTAAGAAGTTGGTTTTACCGAACGGGAAGAACTTTATGAGGAACGTAGTAGAGCATTTCTCCCAGGTGTTGACAGCCTCCTTCTTGGCGTAGAACCACTGCTTGGCTTTGCCTAGCAGCGAGAACAGGAATAGACGAAGCCTAATGGCATCCGGAGTCACGTTAGTTATGGTAAAGGTGTTGCACAACTACAAGAACTGCTGCAAGTGAGCGCTGGCGTTCTCATTGGCTTTCCCATAAAATGGGCTAGTCTGCACCATCATGATCAGACTGGTCTTGATCTCAAAGTTTTCGTCCCCGATGTTCTTTGAGAGCCTTCTTTGAGAGCCTTCTCATCCATTGGCTTAGATCTCGATGGTGTGGTGATGATTGGTTGATCTGCTGGCTTAGAGTTTCGGGGAGAAGAGACGTTAAGTCTACTTTTCCTTAAAACTCTTTTTGGATTCTCGATGAAGTTCTCAGCCAGATCGAAAGCGGTCATGCACTACCCTATTTTCACACCAGAGTCAGAAAACATACAAGGTTAGCCTGCATAAACAATGACTACCATTCAATCAATATGCTTATGTTATTATTAACAATATATGTATCTATGCCTTCCCCGACAACGGCGCCAGAAATGCTTATTGACATTTCTTAACGTCGCACTAGAAATATTACTATCCCCGGCACAGTGCCAGAAATGTTTGTTGAACTTGCTAACAATTACTAAGTTACATCAATATAATCATCCTCGACAATAGTGCCAGACATAATTATAAAGATGAACTTTAGTGTCATAATAGTAAAATCCGCAAGCGCACAGATAATACCGTTGTAGCATTTCACTATTGGATTGCTCCAATAGCTTGTCATTTTTAGTTCTACCAAAGGAAGGCTATAGCATAAGTATATGATTGTTAATAGTAACATAGTCATAAATATTGGTATGAGTATTTAGAGTTTATACAGGCGTAAGTATAATAATGGATAGGGGTAGTGTAACATACAGAGCTTCATTCCTAAAGAAAAATAAAAGTCCTAAGTCTCTAGTGGGTTTTAGTTAGGAAAGCAAAGTCGTATCTCTAATGTTAGTCTACCTATATAGTCATATAGTCAAACAATTACATGCAAGGTAATACTAGTCATAGTCTAATGCACTCAACACTTCGTGTATGGATTCATGCCCAACATACACAAGGAAACTCTGTCTTGGACACACGTCATAACCCAATGTGGAGGAGTACAATGGACAGATATGGCTGTCACCACCTACTGCCTACCTCTACAAATAGTGGATTACGAGGTGATTAATACTACCTACCCATCTAAGCACCGCGCTTACACATTTAAGTAGAATTCTAGCATTGATCAAATACTAGAATCACAGATTGGATTAACAAATACTAAAGCATGCATAACTCTAACCCTATGGATTAACAAGTCATGAGCTAAGAAATTGTAACCCTAATTGGATATCAAACCCATGTTGAAGCATAAAAGTGTAACTAGCATTATAACAATTAACTATAGTCAAGGTATATGACAATCATGACAATAAGGTCGCAAGTCTATATCATCATGAAAGCATAAAGTCCTCTGATATGAATATGATATATAACCAAACAAGGAACACATATCATAAGCATAACTATATGGAAGGACTATTAATTGAATAGAACAAAGTCATAATATAAAAGAATAAAGGAAAAGGTACAAGAGCCATACCAATACTCCTATGACTTGGAGACTTGAGCAAGGCTCCTCCGACACTAAAGTCCACTAGGACTAGGGAACTACTAAATGAAAGAGGGAAATGAATAGCTCTTGAGTGTGTGTGTGTGTGTGTGTGTGTGTGTGTGTGTGTGTGTGTGTGTGTGTGTGTGTGTGTGTGTGTGTGTGTGTGTTGAAGTGAAGCTCTGGCCTTCTATTTATAGGGGCCATAGGTTGCTACTGAGGTGTAACCACCATGAAACCGCCATGCACCAACGTTGCCAAAGGGTTGAGGAGTCGACACGTGGAAGCTTGCCCGAATTGGGCTCAAGACCTGGTCGGCCGACCAAGCCCCTAGGTCAGCCGACCTGCAGGTGGGCCCCTTGGGGTGTGCTTCTTCCTCGGGGTGACTGGTAGGTGGGTTCTCTTCTGAATTAAGTCGGTGTTCTCTGGAGGAATCACATGTAGCCATGTATTCAATCCGGGGGAACTCCAGTTGGCACCGTCTCATTGGCTGGAATGGTGTTTTCTCGGATTATGCTCTATTTCTCCACTTATATTGTATCAAATCCCTACATGCACATGAATGTCCAAGGACAAATGGAATCTTATTATTCCTAAGTAACATGCAAGAATGAAATGCTAAGTCTTCCCACTTTTATAGGTATATTGACGGTCTAAATTGGTATTTAATGATAGTCAATAGTAGTATGTTTAGAGGGACAGTAATTTCACATAAGAGTTGCATAAATTTCACATGGTACACATGGATATGGATTGGTATGGGGTGGTGCAGCAATGGCGGTGGCTGTGGAGTGAGAAGAGCAGAGATCGAGGTTTGTGGTGGTGCATTTCGAGTGCGCTGGGTAACGTATTGTTGACTCAAAAATCTACATGCTTGACCTAGAAGATTTGCTTTACTCAGTGCAGGCTTAATGCAAAAACTAGGGCGTGCCAGCCGATTTTCCCTACAAACCGAGAAAGAAAATGAGGCAGTTAAATTCCCTAGGTCACCGTTCCCAGACAGGCCAATGAGAAAGTCGATAATCACTCTACGTGAAAACCAGCCAGTGCTTATCGAATATAATAACAAGTATAAATACTATATAAAGCAGTGTTGATAAATGCTAAGTCGATAGAGCAAGGTCGATAAATCTAAGAACAACGTACAACTACTTCCTCGGTCGATGAGGTGAAGTCGATAGATCTGGTAGCTGGTATTACAAATGTGCCTTAAAATAACAGATCTAATTCAACCGAACAAAAGGGTTTAATGATCTATCAAATAGATTAAATACTTGAATAAAGCACCATGAAGTTGATCGAACCATGATAACCTATCAGCTAAATGTCCCGATAGAACTCTATGAACTCTTGTAACACCCCGGAATCCACAAACACCTCGGGATGTCACAAAAACCACATAATCAAATAGCCGAACAAATGAAATAGAAAATTTGACAGCATCTCCTTTGTAAATACAAGCATCACGGAAGCATAAGCATATAGATAAATAATACTAAACAAACACCACATTAGAGTCATCAAGAGCATCCTAGAAAAATTATATAACTAAACCCAAAGCAAAGGTTTATCATCCAACAAACTTTAAGCATAAGCACATAAAAATAAATAGTATCCAAAGTTTCATTATTAAGACTAAAGTAAAGAGTCTAATAAGCGATGAAGTGGGTGGCGTGCAGCTAATCCCTCTTTCCCTCCTAGCAATCACCAAACACCTGGAGAGAGTAGAGCAAGAGTGAGATAAAAATCTCAGCAAGGAAATTTGTTTTGTCAAGCTATTTCAACCACAAGTTCAATTAAGCAACCATTTAAATATATCAATATGGAAAAGCCAATACTTCATTATAAACCACAATAATAATGATTGAGTAATAAAAGGCCTCCAAAAGCACAAAAGATCACTTCACTTCTACCATAACATATATATGTTAATAACTTCAATGAATGCAATGCAATGACCACTTTTATATCGCACCCATCCTCGGACAACGTACGATGTATACCAGTATAATTGCAACCATAGGATTGCAATAAACTTCAATGCAGTTGAGATGATATACTCGTGATATGCCTCATATGTCTTATAAATAGGAAATAAAACCTCCGCAACCTCAACTTCAATTATAATGGAATATGAAAATAAGCCTCAAGTGAATAAATAAATCACATGACATAAATAACCTTCATTTAGCATAAATATTCAGATTATAATGCAAGTGATATGGTTATGAATATTAAAGTGTAGGTGATAAAAATAATAAGACAAAACGGTAGCAAAACCACTACATTCACTTGCCTCCGACGATGAAGAAAATGCACTAGGCATGTTCCGGAGCACTACCACCTGTTTTAGAACAATACTTCAGTACAACACTCCATAGATCATTTACAAACAACATACATAGCACTCCTACGCCTAAACCCACAATCATCAAAATCAACGAATTGATCACTAGCAGCAGTGCTGCTTGTCTTTTTTGTAGCATTAAAACTATAACAGCAATAATAGAAAAAAAGTTCATATTCGGAAACTAGATAATAAGGACTACAACTTTGGTATTCATTGCAAAATTTAATTTCGATGTTTCCTCTTCTAAATGGCTCGACAATATGACTGACAGAACCTGTCAAACAGCAGCATGACACTAACTTTAGAAAATCATATCTCCCAAACAAGTAAGCCAAAACAAGCATGCTAGTACTTTATGAAAAGAGGGACTAGATTACTACAAAACATTCCATATAACCCTAGATCAATTCGGCCACTAAGACAACTTAAATCGTCATTCAAAACAGAACACTGTAACTGGAAATTGTAGGTCTGACGTAACTGACGAAAAATGACAGTAACATTCAGATAGCGATAACTCCAGTTCTACTCAAAACAAAACTGAGTATAAATATGCGTTGGAAAGGTCTTGCAATCTTATACAACTTTACTCATATGGTCCTACTCAGAATCAGCCTCTAAAGTCCCTCAAAACGACCACGAACTAGTACTGTCTGAACTGCCAGTACAATACAGCGCTAGGGATCAACAGTCCACTTCATAGGGGCATAACTCCTAGAATACTCGATGAAAAGATGCGCATAAGTATTCTTTGGAAAGACAGTGAAAAGATCTACAACTTTCGTTAAAAGACCCTAGTCAAATTCAGCACCTAAATTTCTGAAAACAACCTCGAACAGAGACTATTTCCTGCTATAAAACAGAATTGGGTAGGACACCAAAACTCAAACTATTCCCAACGTTAAAACAGCATTGCTAGGAAGGATTGAAAGGGTAGATCGACTGATCAAAAACCTACGAACCTACCTGCTGCTAGATGAAGCCTGATGCCCTATCTCCTCCTGTAAATTGAACTCGAACTTCAACCTAAGAAAAGAGAGAATAGAAGTGAGCATCAAGCACTCATTCTGCTGGAGGAAAAGATGAATTGAACGTCAGAGACAAAGATCCACGGATTCAGACCCGGGGAGGCGAGGCAAAAAGGGACCAGCGCCGCCTCTGTTCTGTTCTTGATGGAGGAAGGAACGACAAGGAAGGAAGAGTATGTGAAAACTGTATAGGGTTTAGCTGGACTTCTGTTGGGCTGTAGCACACCTGGCCTAATAAGCAAAAATTGTTTTTTTCTAATATTTGGGCGTTACATTCTACCCCCCTTAAAAGAATTCGTCCTCGAATTCTACTGCTTCTACAATAACTAGCAAATAACAAAGAAATATAAAAACATAAAAAACTCACCATCCTCGAAAAGATACGGATACTTCTTGCGCATCTCTTCCTCGAGATCCCAAGTAGATTCACGCTCGGTCTGATTAGTACATAGGACTCTCACATAATTGATAGTCCTTTTCCTCATAACGCGCTCTGATGATTCTAAGATCCGTATAGGACGACACTCAAGAGTCAAGTCTTGCTGCACCACAATTGGTTCTAACTCAACTTTCTGTTCTGTATCCCGCAAGTACTTCCTCAACATAGAGACATGGAAGACATTATGTACTCCATTCATGGACTCAGGCAATTGCAAGTGATAGGCCAAACTGCCAACCCGGGCTATGATATCGAAAGGTCCAATATACCGTGGACTAAGCTTTCCCATAACACCAAAACGAACCAAACCTTTAGTTGGTGATACTTTGAGAAGAACTTGATCGCCCACTGCAAACTCGAGGTCTCGTCTCCTCTTATCAGCATAGCTCTTTTGGCAGCTCTGAGCGGTTAACATATTCTGCCGTATCTCCTCTACCTTCCCAGGTGTCTCATGAATCCAATCTGGACCAATTAATGATCTCTCTGAAGATTCCCAACACAACGGAGACACGCACCGTCTACCATACAAAGCCTCATATGGTGCCATCTTTATACTAGTGTGATAACTGTTATTATAAGCAAACTCAACCAATGGTAAATGATCCTCCCAACTGCCCTTCCAAGAAAGAACACAAGCCTGAAGCATGTCCTCTAAAGTTTGAATGGTACGCTCTGACTGTCCATCATTCTACGGGTGGAAAGCAACACTGAGAGAAAGTGTTGTACCTAAAGCAGTGTGAAGACTCTCCCAAAATTTAGAAACAAACTTGGAGTCCCGGTCCGAAACAATAGACTTAGGCACACCGTGAAGTCGTATCACTTCCTTCATATATAAAGGAACCAATTCAAGAGCTGCATTAGTTATCTTCATTGGAATGAAGTGCGCCGACTTAGTGAGTCGATCAACCACAACCCATATAGCATCCCTACCTTGAGGAGAACGAGGTAGACCAATCACAAAATCCATAGTGATATGCTCCCATTTCCATTTTGGAATCTCCAAAGGCTTCAATAAATCTGCAGGCCTCTTGTGCTCAGCCTTCACACGCTGGCACACATCACAAGCTGCAACATACTTAGCAACATCGACCTTCATCCTCTTCCACCAAAAATTTTGCTTCAGATCTTTGTACATCTTGATCTCACCAGGATGAATGGAATAAGGAGTTCTATGAGACTCCCTTAAAATATCCATCTTCACTTCTGACTTTTGGGGCACACAAAGACGTCCCCTAAAACAGACCACATCATTCTTATCAATACTGAATTCCCGAGGTTTACCATCACCTATCCTCTTACGAGCCTCCTGAATCAAGCGATCATGCTGTTGTGCCTCGCGCACCTTCTCAACAATCAAAGACTCAATGAGCATCTGAGTTTCCTCTCTAGCTACGCCTACATAGCACAAAGCGACACCTATACGATCCAAATCTGCAATCAAGGGCATTGCCACTTTAGGAACACCAGTCCTACTAAGAGCATCTGCCACCACATTCGCCTTCCCAAGGTGAAACTGAATTGTAAGGTCATAATCACTGATCAATTCAAGCCATCTTCGTTGCCTCAGGTTTAACTCCTTTTGAGTGAAAATGTATTTGAGACTCTTGTGATCAGTAAAAATATCACAAGACTCACCATAAAGATAATGCCTCCAAGACTTCAAGGCAAACACCACAGCTGCTAACTCTAGATCATGAGTAGGATAAAGTCTCTCATGCTTCTTCACCTGTCTAGAGCCATAAGCAATGACTTTGCCATCCTACATCAACACACAACCGAGGCCAATACGAGAAGCATCTGTATATACCGTGTAGCGCTTCCCACTCTCTGGCAACGTCAAAATAGGAGCATTCACTAGCTTATCCTTCGATGTCTGAAAGCTAATCTCACAGTCATTGGTCCATTTAAAGGTAACACCTTTCTCTGTCAATTTCGTCAATGGCTTTGCAATGCTAGAGAAGTTCTGCACAAAACGCCGATAATAACCAGCAAGACCCAAAAAACTGTGAATCTCTGTCACACTAGTAGGTATTTCCCACTCAACAACTGAAGCAACATTCTTGGGATCCACTGAAATGCCATGCTCATGAATAACATGACCAAGAAAAGCCACTTCAGAAAGCCAGAAGCCACACTTCTTCAATTTACCATAGAACTGGTTTTTCCTCAGGGCATCCAGAACAAGAGCAAGATGTCTCTCATGCTCCTCCTTGGTCTTGGAATAGATCAAGATATCATCAAGGAAGACAACAACAAAGTCATCCAAGTACTCATGCAGCATCCTATTCATCGCTTCCATAAAAGCAGCAGGGGCATTTGTTAGTCCAAAAGACATAACGATATATTCATAATGCCCATACCTTGTACTAAAGGCCATATTCTCAATATCCTCTTCTCGTATCCTCAATTAATAATAGCCAAAATTCAAATCAATCTTCGAGAATACCTTAGCACCCTTCAATTGCTCAAAGAGCACATCAATGCGAGGCAAAGGATACTTATTCTTGATAGTAACCAGATTAAGGGCACGATAGTCAATGCATAGCCTCTTACTCTTATCCTTCTTCTCCACAAATAACACCGGGAAAGCCCAAGGTGACTTGCTAGGTCCAATGAAGCCCTTAGCAAGAAGATCATCCAACTGTCACTTCAACTCAACCTGCTCCTTGGGAGCCATTCGATAGGGAGCCTTATGGATAGGCTGAGTACTAGGAATCAACTTTATCTCAAAAACCGCATCACGCTCAGGCGGAATACCTGGAAGCTCAGCGGGAAACACATCTAGATAATTGCACACCACACGGATGTCCTCCACTCGCAAGATAACAACACTACCATCCATCATAGCAAAAAGAATTCCAGATTTCCTCGTCCAACGATCAGGGAACAACTGATACAACAAGGCAAGAGAATACTTCATAGCACCACCAATCAAGATCACCTCTCTCCCAGATGGTATCCATACCCAAAATGACATCAAAAGATTCTAGAGGAATCACCACTAGATTAGCAACAAAGGTCTCATCAGCAAGAAACAGAGAACAACCCGGGCAAACCGAACAACTAGATATAATACCTTTAGCAGAACTGACCACAATGGACTGTCTAATTCTCTGCATAGAAATTCTAGCACGAGCCACAAAACCCTCCGACACAAACGAGAAACTAGCGTCGGAGTCAAAAAGAGCATATGCATCAAATGAATCAACTAAGATAGTACCTGTCATCACATCTCCACGGTCTCTCCATCAGTAGAGGGCAAAGAGTAAGCTCTAGGAACACCAGCAGAAGAAGAAGCACCATGTGTAAAGCCACTAGAAGTCCAAGGAAGTGAAGGCGCTGAAGGAACAATAGCTTGGGGTATCCGAGGGGCCCCAAACTGCGATGGCGAAGGGACGGTCGGTGTAGAAGGTGCTGTCAGAAACTGAGGGTAGAACGGCGCGGACAAGTACTGCTGAGTAGGTGGTGCTAGAAACTGCTGCTAAGTAGGTGGCACTAGAAACTGCTGCTGTGTAGAGGCCAACGCATTAGCAGTGCCACTAGAAGCTGAAGAAGATACTAGCTCCCAACACAACTTCCCATTAGGATTCTTCCTGCATACAATGTCCCTATGATCCTGGCCACAAATAGAACAAGTACCACTCCACTGACAGTCCGCTCGACGGTGCGCATCACCACACCTGAAACACACCATACCCATACCAGGCTTAGGGATAGCCCGATACTGCGCTGAACCTCCTCCTCCTAAAGAATTAGACTAAGCAGTTTTCCCGCGATATGGATGATGACGCTGAAACTTTCCCTTCTTATGACTAAGGCCACCTAACTGAACCTTCTTATCATCCTGACTGCGAGGCTGATCACTGCCTGAAGGTTTCATCTCATGAGTGTACTGATGCTGCATCTCCACACCTAAAGCTTGCTCCACGATAGTGCGAAAATCCAGCAATGGAAAAGCACCCAAAGTGTGCCTGATCGAAGGTCTCAAGCCCTGACGAAACTGGGCTGCCTTCTCTAACTCATTATTAGCCACATGTGGAACAAAGCGCACAATCTTGTTAAACCCCACCTCATATTCAACCACTGTCTTCTTCTCCTGCTTATAGCTTTGCAGGTCTATCTTCATCTTCTCAAGGAATGTGGCAGGGTAGAACCTCCTCTCAAATTGCATGACAAAGACATGCCAAGTCAATGTGCCAGGTGCATGAGAATTAGCCCTCTGCACACCTCTCCACCAAGTCTGGGCCTCTCCCTTCAGCAATTGTGTTCCATAGCGAACATGATCACCATAGACCACCTCAAATACCTCCATCTTATCCTCCACATAAGTCAGCCAATCTGCAGCATCAACTGGAGAGCCACTACCCTCAAATAAATCCAGCTTCATACTCATCCACTGCATCAAAGAAATCCCACTAATTGGGACTGCCTCCTGACGAGCACCAGCAGGCACACTACCGTAGCGGTAGTAGTAGTAGCAACGGCACTAGCAGAGGCATTGGGAATAGCCTGCCTCAAAGTTGTCATCTCTCGCTGCATTGCCTGAATTGTAGCAACAATCGCCGCTGGACTAAGATCTTGATTATTAGCGGTTTCATTATTAGCTGCATCATCATTAGCCGCATCATTAGTATTACGGGCTGGACGACCACGCTTTCCTTTCTTAGGCGGTATCACTGCAGCCACACAACACACAAATAATACTACATTAATCTCAAGAAACAACATACGAACTTCAAACAACAAGCCAAACAAATATTAGACAATAAATTTACAACTACCCATCCTACAAGTGCATGTGTATCAATTTAAGCTTCATTATAAATAGAACCTATAACCTAAGGCTCTGATTACCAACTGTAACACCCCGGAATCCACAAACACCCCGGGATGTCACTAAAACCATATAATCAAATAGCCGAACAAATGAAATAGAAAATTCGGCAGCATCTCCTTTGTAAATACAAGCACCGCGGAAGCATAAGCATATAGATAAATAATACTAAACAAACACAACATTAGAGTCATCAAGAGCATCCTAGAAAAATTATATAACTAAGCCCAAAGCAAAGATTTATCATCCAACAAACTTTAAGCATAAGCACATAAATAAATAGTATCCAAAGTTTCATTATTAAGACTAAAGTAAAGAGTCTAATAAGCGATGAAGTGGGTGGCGTGCAGCTAATCCCTCTTCCCCTCCTAGCAATCACCAAACACCTGGAGAGAGTAGAGCAAGAGTGAGATAAAAATCTTAGCAAGGAAATTTGTTTTGTCAAGCTATTTAAACCACAAGTTCAATTAAGCAATAATTTAAAGATATCAATATGGCAAAGCCAATACTTCATTATAAACCACAATAATAATGATTGAGTAATAAAAGGCCTCCAAAAGCATAAAAGATCACTTCACTTCTACCATAACATATATATGTTAATAACTTCAATGAATGCATATGAATGCAATGCCATGACCACTTTTACATCGCATCGCTCCTCGGACAACGTACGATATGTACCAGTACAATTGCAACCAGAGGATTGCAATAAACTTCAATGCAATTGAGATGATATGCTCATGATATGCCTCATATGTCTTATAAATGGGAAATAAAACCTCCGCAACCTCAACTTCAGTTATAATGGAATATGAAAATAAGTCTCAAGTGAATAAATAAGTCACATGACATAAATAACCTTCATTTAGCATAAATATTCAGATTATAATGAAAGTGATATGGTTCTGAATATTAAAGTGTAGGTGATAAAAATAACAAGATAAAACGGTAGCAAAACCGCTACATTCACTTGCCTCCGATGACGAAGAAAATGCACTAGGCACGTTCCGGAGCATTACCACCTGTTTTAGAACAATACTTCAGTACAACACTCCATAGATCATTTACAAACAACATACATAGCGCTCCTACGCCCAAACCCACAATCATCAAAATCAACGAATTGATCACTAGCAGCTGTGTTGTTTGTCTTTTTTGTAGCATTAAAACTATAACAGCAATAATAGAAAATAAATTCATATTCGGAAACTAGATAATAAGGACTACAACTTTGGTATTCATTGCAAAATTTAACTTCGATGTTTACTCTTTCTAAATGGCTCGACAATGTGACTGACAGAACCTGTCAAACAGCAGCACGACACTAACTTTGGAAAATCATATTTTTCAAACCAGTGATCCAAAACAAGCATGCTAGTACTTTATGAAAAGAAGGACTAGATTACTACAAAACATTCCATATAACCCTGGATCAATTCGGCCACTAAGACAACTTAAATCGTCATTCAAAATAGAACACTGTAACTGGAAACTGTAGGTCTGACATAACTGACGAAAAATGACAGTAACATTCAGATAGCGATAACTCCAGTTCTACTCAAAACAAAACTGAGTATAAATATGTGTTGGAAAGGTCTTGCAATCTTATACAACTTTACTTATATGGTCCTACTCAGAATCAGCCTCTAAAGTCCCTCAAAACGACCACGAACTAGTACTGTCTGAACTGCCAGGACAATACAGCGCTAGGGATCAACAGTCCACTTCGTAGGGGCATAACTCCTAGAATACTCAACGAAAAGATGCGCATAAATATTCTTTGGAAAGACAGTGAAAAGATCTACAACTTTTGTTAAAAGACCCTAGTCAAATTCAGCACCTAAATTTCTAAAAACAACCTCAAACAGAGACTATTTCCTGCTATAAAAAAGAATTGGGTAGGACACCAAAACTCAAACTATTCCCAACGTTAAAACAGCATTGCTAGGAAAGATTGAAAGCGTAGATCGACTGATCAAAAATCTACGAACCTACCTGCTGCTAGATGAAGCCCAATGCCCTATCTCCTCCTGTAAATTGAACTCGAACTTCAACCCAAGAAAAGAGAGAATAGAAGTGAGCATCAAGCACTCATTCTGCTAGAGGAAAAGATGAATTGAACGTCAGAGACAAAGATCCACGGATTCAGACCTGGGGAGGCGAGGCAAAAAGGGAGCAGCGCCGCCTCTATTCTGTTCTCGATCGAGGAAGGAACGACAAGGAAGGAAGAGTATGTGAAAACTGTATAGGGTTTAGCTGGACTTCTGTTGGGCTGTAGCACACCTGGCTCAATAAGCAAAATTTTTTTTTTCTAATATTTGGGTGTTACAACTCTACCTGTAATCAAGCTGGAACTAGTACTATCGACTCAGCAAGAGATCGAAGTCGATGCAGCCTCGTTGGTCCAAGTAGATCAAACTTAATCGAGACAGTACTTAAGACAAAGTCATTGAAACTAGATCTATCCTTACTAGTGATAAAATTTATAAAGTGACTCGAGTAATAAATCTAAATCAAGTTCTTAAGATCTACAAATAATCACAGTAGATCGGACCTAACCGACATAGTACTGCAACGGAAAGTTGATAGAACATACAAGATAAAGATCTAATTACAAAATAACTAGTAATTGTAAAGATAACAATTTGAATATTAAATTAATGAGAAAATACTAGTTGAAGTTGATGAAATTACCAAAAGTGACGAATCCAAGTCTCTCGCCGAGATCGGAGCCGATGCAGCCCGCGCGAGACGAGAATTCGTCGAGTAAGAAAAGGGTGGCGATGCGTCGAATTGTATTGAGCATGTATTGTTCTTTTCGTATAAATCCTATTACATATTTATAACCCCGTGCAAGGGGTTCTGACCCGAGTCGACTAGGACTCTTCGGTTTCCAAACAGACAAACCGACTAGATCTTATTCCTAAACAGAATCTATCTTATAAAGAAAATACTAAATAAACCCTAATGGGCCCACTTTATTACCTTAGGTTGTTGTACTTCTTTAACTCGGCCGACTCCAACCTTGCATCGCTGTCAACTAGGCCTGGGTCCAAATTCCGGTGCTAACTATATGTGAGCGAAGGATGGCTCTCTCTAGCATAGTAACTTATACATTATCAGTGAGTGTATGTTGCTTGGGAATACGAAGGAAATTTGTGCGCATCTAGGATGCAAGAGGAAGGGGCTGATCAGTGTTGCTAGCCCACATAATGCTACGGTTCGATCCAAAAATGTTATAGTGGCTTTATGCGGGCAGCCCACTTCCCCAAAAGAGCCTGCAATGTTGAGCAGAAAGAAGCATCACATGAATTTTACATGGTACACTATGTAAATAGATTGGTATATCGATGTTGATGACTGTGGAGTGAGAGCGGAGGTCACAGCTTGCAATGGTGCGTTACCAACGAGTATCTGTTCCTTGTGAAGTGAAAACATGAGGAAAATACGTGAGGATGCAAGAGGCGGGACGGTCATTATTGCTAGGCTGCTAGCCCACATATAACGTCATGTTTCAACATACTACGTTAGAGTCAGGACGAAGTCAGGTTTATTGTATATGGGGTGCCACAACATAATTAACACTTTTTGACGGAGGGAGGGGGACTATTTTCTCTACAATTATATAATGAAAAACTATATGCATATGAAAAGTGTACAAAGCACATGGATGTCAGACCCCCTTTAATTTGTATGTAGCGTACTAGGCAGCCTACTTCCGCAACGGCAAAAAAATAACCTGCAACGACATTGAGCAGAACAGAAAGAAAGGAAGGATTGGGTACTTGTCTAAAACATTTGCTTGCGCATGAACGACTCAGATCAAGCCCCTGGTTAAAAGTTGTAGTGTCAATTGCGATATTATACCCAAGGTTCATAAAACTAGAACCGGTCCGGTTTCCAAACCGGGCAAAAACCATAACCGAGAATACCGTAGGTTTGGTTTTCCTAGAAAACTGGTCATCCGGTAAAACGAGACCAGGCCAGTTTCTGATTAAACAGCTCAATGGTGCTGCGAGGTAGCGCTCAAGTGTATGGTATATCGCCGATGCGACGCTGTGCTTCTCATGCAAATCATTGTAGTCCTCTGGCACGTGATCCATGACGGAGAGAGTGCGCAGCCAGAGCGTTGGTGCTTCGCTGCTGAAGCCGGAGCCGCCATGGCTACCGCTGGTTGGGCTACAGTGGTGTTGGGCTACTGTGAGCGGGGAGGCATTGGGTTTGCTCTAGCCGTATGGCTACTAGTATATCAGGGCATCCGGACTGGGAAAATGGGCCCGGCATGAAGCCCGGTCAGAGCACGAGACAAACCAGGCCTGGCCTGGCCCACGGCACGGTGCAGACCATGCTACGGGCTGACCCTTAGGCCCGTAGCACGGCACGAAGCCAGGCTCGAAAAGGGTGCCGGCACGGTAGGCCGCGCCACGCCCCCAGCAGGCCACTTCCCCCCAGACCCCCCAAGCCCAGCAAGTTGCGCCGTGCCGTCGCCCCCCCCCCCCCCCCCTAAGCCTAGCAGGCCACGGCACCACACACTCTCCTCTCTTGCTCTTTGTCCCTCTCCCGTGAAAGCCTAGCGCCTGCCCCTCTCGCTCTTGCTCTCTCTCATGTCGCGTTCCGCCGTCGCACCGCACCTCACGCCACGCGTCGTCACCGCTTCGCCATCACCGCTCCGCCCCTCCTCGCGTCGATCCACTGTCGCCGCGCTCTGCCACCGCACCACACTTCATGCCGCGCTCCACCGTTGTTGCTCCGCCCTTTGTCACGTCGCTGCTCCGTGTCGGCAGAGCCTGTTACAGGCCACCGTGCTGTCGGCTTGTGGGCCAAACGGGCCAGAACGGCATGGTGTATGCCTTGCCAGGCCATGCCACGGGCTCTTCCTCAATCCTGGAGCACGGTTGCAGGGCCGGCCCTAGGGGGGGCAAAGGGGGCCGCCACCCTGAGCCCCCAAAACCGAGGGGCCCCGACCCATAGCACATGTGTATATATGTACAAGTAATTTGGCTCATACGTTGATGTCTAGAGGCCTTAATCTAGTGAAAATTCTAGCCTGAACGATCTGCTCCATGTCCACTAATAAAAGGCCCATAAAACATTCAGTTATACGAGCCCAATACGACAATACTGCCGGCCTTAGGATCGTATACGAACAGGCGACACGCGTCAGCTGGCCTTGCCCTTGCTATTTCCGTCTCGCGCCGGTGCCGCACGTTGTCATCCAAGTCGCCGAGTTGCCGCGCAACTGTCGATCGAGTCGAGTTTCTGGGGTCATCACAGCCGCCGGCATCACGCACGTCTGTAGGCTGATGACTTGCTGGAGTTCACCGATCACCATCCACAGAAGCGGAGCGGGCATGCGGCCATCAGGATCAGGTTCGGTTGATACATTGCATAATTAGTATAAATGTTATTTTATGATCAGAAGAGAAGGTCGTTTGACTAATAATTTTTACAATTTTCATTTAGGTCATGTCAACTAGAAAATATCCATCTGGACATGAGAAAAGGAAAAAGAAGAAAAGAGAGAATGAGTTCTTGAAATCACAGAAAGGGGCATGGACAAGTTTCTGAATATTAATACTACAAGCACTTCTAGTTCAAGGATGCCAGATCAAAAATGATGGTTGTTTTTAAGGGACAAGATGATCCTAATATGGAAGATTAGGACCCGGCAGAACACAATGTTGACATCAATATGGATGATGGCAATATAAGTGGTCATAACGACAACTCCAATACACCTCCTACAAATTCTACTGGTAGTGATGATCAACATGTTTTTATAATGGATATTTATGATCCAAAAAATTGGGATAGTCTTGATAACAAAGCTAGAGACATATTAGTGGAAAAGGGTCCTATAAGAAAAGAAACTATTATATTCTCTCTGGATGGCAAATCAAGACATTTTTCCTATGCATGCTATAATAGAAAGATGTCAAATGAAGATGTACATGACAGGAAGTGGTTAGTTTATTCAAAGCAGATTGACAAAGTGTTTTGCTTTTACTGTAAGCTTTTCAAATCTAGAAACTCTAAAAGTTCATTGGCACATGATGGTTTAAGAGATTGGAAGTATATTCATGACAAGCTGAAGGCCCATGAAACCAATGAAGAGCATATAACCAACATGAATACTTGGAATGAGTTGAGAGCTAGGATGAGCCAAGATGCAACAATTGACAAAGAATTGCAACAGCAAATCCAAAAGGAGAAAGAACGCATAAGGCAAGCTTTATTTAGAGTTGTTGCTATTGTGAAATTTCTTGGTAAGCGTAGCTTGGCTTTTAGAGGAACTAATGAGAAGCTTTACATTGATCAGAATGGAAATTTCTATGCGTGTGTTGAGATGGTTGCAGAATTTGACTTAGTAATGCAAGACCACCTTAGGCGTATTCAAAATAAAGAGATCCAGTATCACTACCTAAGTCACAAAATTCAGGATGAGTTGATTTCATTTTTGGCTTCTGATATTACTAAGTCTATTATAAAGGTTGTAAAAGGCCAAATATTTCTCTATTATTCTTGATTGTACGCCAGATGTTAGTTATCAAGAACAAATGACTTTGTTGGTTCGATGTGTCAACATGTCTGATAGCAACATAAAAGTAAAGGAGTACTTTTTGGCTTTCTTGAAGGTGGATGACACAACTGGATTGGGACTTTTTGAAGTATTGACTCATTCTGTGGAATCTTTTGGTCTTAGTATTGATGATATCAGAGGACAGGGTTATGATAATGGCTCTAATATGAAAGGAAAGAAACATGGAGTTCAAAGAAGATTGCTTGATATTAATTCAAGAGCTTTATATATGCCATGTGCATGTCATAGTCTCAACCTTATTCTTTCTGATATGGCTAAATCTTGTGGTAACGCACTTGGATTTTTTGGGATTGTACAAAGATATACAATTTATTTTCTGGCTCTACCAAAAGGTGGAAAATTCTGCTTGATCATGTTTCAGATTTCACTGTGAAATCATTATCCAATACTCGTTGGGAGAGTCATATCAAAAGTGTTCGTGCAATCAGATTCCAAGCTCCACAACTCTAGTTAGCTTTGGCTCATTTACATGATGCGAAAGATACTAAAGCTAATGATAAGACAGATGCAAATAACTTATTTAAAGCAATTGGTAAATTTGAGTTTATTCTTGATATGGTTATTTGGCATGATATTTTATATGCTATAAATATGGTGAGCAAGAAGTTGCAATCATCCACTATGTGCATTGACACTACTCTACAGCAAATAGAAGACACGAGACATTACTTTGATAATTACAGAAATGTAGGTTTTGCTTCAAGTATGATCACAGCCAAAGATATTGCATCTCAAATGGGTGTGGATCATACATTTCCTGTAAAGCGACAAGCTTCAAGAAAGAAACACTTTGATGAAGCCGAGTACAACGAAGAAATTCTAAGAGCGGAGAAGGAGTTTGAAGTTCACTACTTTTTGGTATTAATTGATAAAGCAAACGTTTCATTGGAAGATAGATTTGAGTAACTCACTTCATTTAAAGTGTGTGTGTGTGTGTGTGTGTGTGTGTGTGTGTGTGTACGCTGCGCATAAGTCAATAAGCATACATCAATGTAGCATTGTAATAAAGTTTTGAGGTACATAATAATTCCTAAAGTAATGTAACAGTTTCATTTACAGTGCTGCATCCTCATCATGCCTTGCCTTTTAATTTTCACTCTGGCATTTGCCACACCAGCTAGTGAAATCTGTCTGGTATTTAAGCATCCTCCTAGCAAGGGAGCTGCATAAAAAAAAAGAATAAGAATTACGTGTTTAGCAATGGGCTGGGCATGTAGAGGAATTTCATCCGTAGTTCATCTACTTTTATGAATACATGGCATTGTGAAAATGTGTTTCAAGGATAGTATATGAGAAGTTGAAAATTTTTCTAGAATAACTAGTATTTGATCATCTATAGTTCATCGAAAGGATGTATTCAAGACTTTCACATCTGATTAATCCCACCATTTTTATGTTAAAAAAACAAGTAAAGACATCTAGAAACAAGAGCTAGTTAAGAAACAAATGTATTTATTAGAAATATCTAGAGTTCAAGTTTTACATATAGGCCTACCTTCTGCACCACATTTGCAGAGTTGCTTTACGTCCAGATGTTGTGACATGAGCGCCATGTCTATGACGACCACGATACAGAATGGCTTGTCCAAGTGTTTGGGAGTATTGTAACATTTGCTGGAAATGTCAAAAAAAAAATAGATGAAACACAAATTGCATACTTCTATCGAACACAAAAAAAATGCATACTTCTATAGTCTGAAATCAATCGAATGGAATAGTAAAGTGGAAAATGCAATAAAAGGAATATTTTAAAAGTGTAATTAACATAATTAACTGAATGTTCTCACCATGCCATGAGAAACTATATGTGAGAGAAACACACAAAGGTAAAAGGCGCATATATGTGAGAAGCACAAAGGTAAAAAGGCGCATATATGAAAACCACAAAGGTTAAAAGGATCATATTAGTGGATACCCACCACATGGGCTTTAGCGACTATATACTGACTCAATCCCCTCTTCTCAGGTTAATGGAGAAAAATATTATCATACCAAAATATTATATGACAAAGGCAGTTGTGATATATATTTTTAATTCTAGTAATTTATCTATGGCTCCATACGAGACTTCTCTTTAAAAGTCGTACATGACAATGTTCCATACATAGAATTTCGGAATAATTATTTTGATTTTGGACCCAATTAGTCAGTTGTGTCACTCGCATATGGACTGGAGCGTGTGGTTTATAGTTGGGTACTAACATGGAAGGTAATCTAAAGGTAGAAGTAGTGATACTAGTCGCGGAGCTTGACCAGGTAAGTAGGTTGGGGAGACGGCCATGCTAATTAACCTCACAATCTCACCTAAAAAAGCAAGCAGTCTGCATATATTTTTATGAACTTATATTCTTGGAGGATGGTCGGTTAGTTTGCAAACAAGTTCATGTGGCGATGCAACACCCTCCAATTTTTGTCCTCTATGCCTTTCCAAAGGAATGGAGGGTTATCTCTAGATAAAGCTCACTACAACAAATTTGATGGACCAATCCTTTTTGAAGCTCATAAGAGAACCTATAGCATGCCTAAGGATTGGTGTTGATCAAGGTAAACTTCATAATCATTGTGAGAGCTTAACGATGATGTCGAAGCGCAAGCCTGTGCAAGAAGAGGATGGAGGAAATGTGGGCACAATGCCGAATAAATTATACATGAGAGAGGACCAATAGTGTTCCTTGGTTGCCAAATATGTGTTGGGACTCTTATGATTACAACATTACATCTATGCTCTTGGGTACATTTGTATAAGGAAGAATCATAGGAGACCCTAACATCACTCCAGTCCTTTTATGCTAGCTAACAACACCTTGTGGACCCCACTTGCCATCTAGCCACATAATTAATCTTAAGTGACTTTCATGCCCCTATTCCTAGATTTCTCTTTCAATTATGAAAATGAAGCACATGGTCCAATGTAGGCACACTACATCCAAAAATAATGGTGCTCCCACATTAAGGCGAGGCACAACCCATTCCCACGGTAGAGGGTGCCCCTCCTTTGAGGGTTGAAGCCATTACTGAAACTAGATCCAACACTGGCTAAGGTAAGGATGGGCCTGCCTCCAAAGGGATGAACTTAATTGTGCAAACCCTCTGCAAGCAAAAGGTAAGACTAGACCCTTTCTTAGAATTTTGGATTTTCTTGGATAAGAATAGAGATGAAGGTCATCCCTTAGCCTACTCTATATCCACTATATTATTTTATAGAGTTAGTTGTGTTCTCGAGGAATATTGGTTTTCTATCCCACTCCAAGTAGGAAAGTCATCACAACTTCATGTTGACAGAGTCAAGGAATGTGGAACAACACTTGAAGAAAGAATGGGGTATGAAGAGGGTATACCTCTTGGGGACAATAATTGGGTACATGCTAGGTTGTCCCAACAAAGGTTTACAGTTGATGAACCTAGGTTGAAGTCAAGGATCGCTTAACAATTAAAGCATATGCTTTAATTTGAAACCCAAGCCAAATCACTCCAAGACTCGAGGCCCTCGGCCTAACTGCCATATATGAGAAACCACACATTAGCTACCAACTATAATTGCTTGGTTGCTCTACTCCACATGACCACAGATCAATTATTCAACCATTTCGCCAATATGCTACCAAGCAACTAGAGCCATGCATCAAACCTGCCTTGTCACATGCATTTGGGCGGTCAAGGCCATGCACCGAGCAAGAATTATCATTCTCCTTGACATCCACTAGTCTCTAGTCACCTCTCATCTTGTCAGATGATGGCATCGACACCTACGGCTATGGGAACTCAATCGTGAAAAGCATAGGGTGTGATTGGTAGGGTGGATTTCCTTGGCCCTTGGGCTTGGCTTGAGGTTAGATACAGGCTCACACGAGCCAGGATCAATGGATGTAGGCTTAAATGATTGGATGCCTGTTTCAAAGGTAGCCATGCCAAGCCGTCATTTTGTTTGGTTAGTTGCACCTCTCTAGTTATAATTACCATTATTCTAGGCTAGTGAGGTTACCTCACAATTGAAGTTCACAAATCGAAGTTAAAAAGTACCCTCAGTGAAATCAAACTCTGATTGCCTACCAAATTGAACTCTGGGATGTCGAGCTTCAACAACGGTGGCGTGTTATGGCGGATGAGCGTGTCCAGTGCCTCTACAACCGTTGGTGAGCAAGCTAGAGCAGCGGGTCAACCTGCGATGGTGTAGTCCCAAGATTAGTTGCTAGGTTTGTGGTAGGACAATTAGGAGCAATAGAATTTGTTGTGGATTGGGCTTCGCAGATAGCATGTTGCAGCTCAACGGTGGGGCAACAACGATCAAAATAGCCAAATTAGCCCTGGTCTCTACTTAACTTGAACTCAAGCCCCTCAAAGTTTCATCACCATTGTTGCAATGAAGCTCTCGTGATCATGCCACACATTAATTTACATAGCCACTTCCATTGAGGTCATGATGGCCAAATCAAACTCAAATCCATAGCCAAAATCGAGGTAGTACATAGTCAACTTCAGTTTTTTCAGCTGCGCAAGAAACAACTTCAGGTTGCGGCTATCGGTGACTCATGACCTCTCTCACAACATGTGACCTGTAGAGGGGTAAGCACATCGTGAAGGAAAAAAGAAACCTTATCTATAGGGAGCACATGAGCCTCATGTTGTGTCTTCGTAGCCTAGCTCATCTGGAGTGAAGCTCGTTTCATGGGGCATGGCCCTGGATGGAATCTCGCATATGATGCCTGGCATGAAAGCGTTTGCAAGCAAGCAATCATTTGGAGGTTGGACTAGTTGGGCCTGACCAGATATTGACCCACCCAACCAAACATGCCCACAGTATTTTGACACTTACTATTTGGGGAATTCAATTTAGTTCGAAAGCACATAATTTTTTTACTTTATAATCATGCTTATTGAAGATCTTTATCCTGTAGGATTGATCGCCTAATAAGCTTAATTCATCATCAAGGTACAAAGGGTTTCTGGTGGGTGGAATGAAGTAAATGACATATTGCTTTCCATGGCCCATTGTTTGGGAGCCCAATCCATGAAAAAGCATTGTATTTTAACACTTGGTACATGTTGTGTTAGAATTTCAATTGAGTTTAGAAGCACACAAAATTATGGCTTCACAATCATGTTTAATTGAATCTCTTGATTTGGTAGGGCTGATCCCCTTAACAAGGTTAATGCATCAGTAGGGTACATGGTGGTTCCAATTAGTGAAATGAAATATGATGGTATTACAAATCATATCATTTGTAGGTGGACCCGAGAAGCCATGTATACACAGCACCATGAGTGCCTTGTAATAAGTTTCTTCACTTGATGCAACATGAAAGCCATGCAAACTAGCACAAGTGCCACTAATATTCACTAGCATTCAATTAGTAGTGATCTTCTTCCCTCATACAACAAAAGGTATTTGGAGGACCATAAAAGGAGAGTCCCAATCCTCTACTTTGAAACATTCCAAATCATGTGGTAATTGTTCCCCACCCGTGGGTGAGTTCTCGATGATGGTTTGGCGAGAGAAAAGAAGGGGTCTCCATCCACCCCAATGCCATGGTGCCATCCCCCAGCTTCTCTCCTCTACTTCACACCTGGCTGCCCTATTCTCCATGCCCGCCTCGTTCCCTGATCCAAGCCTGCTTTTATTGTTAGTTGACTAATTTTAGTTATTCGCTCATCCATACAAAAGGACTAACTATTAGTCAGACAAAATTCAGCTAACAAGGACTGATAGATCCAACAAATCATTAAATGACCAAAATATCCCTTTTCTCTTTCCTCCACCACTTTTTGTAACCACACTCATGGCCGCCATTTTTTTTCCAAACCAACCAAACACCCATTCCACTTGGCCCCATCCACTCGTACAAGGAGGTTATCTAGCCTGCATGCCCTCGTTGTGAAGCCACCATGCCCCATATGCTGCCACCATGACACACATTTCCTAGGCCACCCCACAGCTTGCCCTACCCCACACCGCACGCCCTCGTAATGTAGCAATTCTTTCCTTCTCCATGACTCGTAACCACTGCTTAGGTCTAATAGCAGCACGCCCCATCAATCAAGCTTCATGAAGGGTGGTGGTTAGGTGCAAAACTTGATTTTAGCTAGAATTCAGACTAACAATTAGTCCAAGCTCTAAACAGACCCCTACTAATTGGTAATTGACTAACTATTAAGTACAGTGGCCACAATGTTTATTGTCAACCCTAGTAAATAGGTGTCAGGGGTTTATACTATCATGAATGTCACAATGCTTGATGCATATTGTAGGAGGGGGCCATTAGCTAACCAAAACTCACCCTTCCAACTACAATCCCTTTTCCAACAAGATTGCCTTGTTTGTCAGATTATTCTCCTTCTTTGTCCTACTTGAGCTCCCAACTCAATATTGATATACCTCAACATGCCAAAAATCTTACCTAATAGAGGTCCAAATCCACAAAATTGAGTTCCATCTCCACCAAATCAGGCTCTAAGCACAACAATCATAACCTAGATTTAATCAGGTTGTCCAACATGGAAGCCACCTCTCGAGGTTGTGGTGTCAGAATCATCCGTGAGCTTGGGGAGGAAGTGTTAAGAGAGGTACGAGCATTGTAAATTGCCAACCCCCCCCCCCCCCCCTCCCCTCTCGCTCTATTTTTTGGCTCCTCGATGTGCCATCAATCTCAAAGTGGAAAGGCACAGTGCGTAGAGTTAGGCTAGTACAATCGAATTGAACACCTAATCCCGATTCAATTCATAACGCAAAATGAGGTACATTAGTTGATGAAAAATGACTATGATCAAGGGCGAGTGATGTGCAAAGTAATCACTAGAATCTAGTGTTGCTCGACTATTTGTAACAAGACTATACTATGTAAAAAGAGGAAGATCTGATCAAAGGAGCTCCATGTTGATCTAGTTGTGATAATTGAGTTGGGTTGGCCAGTGTTGTACTAGGAAGGTTAGGGCTAGACCTAAGTATCACCATAGCGCTTCTCAAAAAATAATATTTTTGGTATGTTCCTACAAAGAGCTAGTACAATTTAGAGGATATAACAACAAACATGAAAATAAAAGTTTAAACATACAGAAAAAGCTACACATCTTTAGCGTAGCTCAACCTAGCATGTCAAAAAAGCGATTGACCCTACTCATTGGACTAGACTAACACCATCCTTGAGGCAAAGTGTATGCAACTTTAATTACATGATCAAATCCATAAAGCTTGTGAATGCGTACACGTGTTTGGGTGCTATGATTAGTACAACCTAGATGGTTTCAGTCGGTATGTAACAATCACCTCCAAAGAAAAAGGTTTGTATGTAACAATATCCAAGTAAACATAACACGACTTAAAAAGGAAAGTAACAACCATCTAAAATTTTTGTGCTAGACAGGGCGGTGTATTACTCTTAGTTATATATCTTTCATGAATTGTTCATTTTCAACTAATAAACTATAGATCCAAAGAATCAATGTCAAATAATAAAAATGAAAGGGGTAAAGCAGAAAAGAAGGCATATCAAACTTTTTGCTAGCAAAAAAAATAGTTGTTCTTGAATTTAAATAAAAACTTGATGTTCAATAATGAGCTGATAAAGTATTGAAAAGTTTTATATAAGTAGCCAATCAGTTATCACATACCTCATTCTGTATTTCACAACTAACATGGTCTCCACAACGAATGCCACGAAAGTACATGTCACCACCAGTGAATTCTCCTCCTATACAAACATTCACTGTAACCTCAGAATCGTCAACATGGAAACCTGTAATGTCCAGTTGTTATTGATTTGAGTCAACTAAATAAAGGGGATAGTAACATTTGCTAAAACATTCATTACAAAAATAGAGCTAAATTATAATGTAGACAGCTCCGTGAGTACATTGTAGATTCATGAAAATGTGGGGCATCATGCATTACAAGGTTTTATATGTATAAGCCAATATCCTACAATATATATATACATATATATATATATATATGGATGGTTTCGGGTGACATTATAAATATATACCATACTACAATATGTGGAGAACATAAATGGTCATAATAATAAATAGATTCAATAAATTTATAGACAAAGGGTTTAAATAAAAAGATGCATACATAGAAAGAAAGAGAAGGTCTAAAAAGATTGCAAGTCTCTAGCTCATCTCATGAAAGTAGACTGAACGAGAAACTGAAGTTGGGTTGTTTGCACGATTTCACAGGAAATTGTTGATTTGTTTTACAATTTGTGGAAGCTTACCTTCTCCTTCACCTTGAATATAACTGGTGACAAATGTGTGGTGCGAGTCCAATGATAGCGCCCCCAATTCAGGGTATCGACCTACATGTACCAAGAATACCCTTTATTCCAAGAGCCTAAGATTGGACTTTGGAGCTAGCATAAAACACTATTAATTATTTTGTAAGTAGATCAGATTTCAAATAAAATTTATAACCTTTAATAATTGGTGCAATAAAATCCTTCACTAAGTCATCCAGCATAGTTTCCAAACCAAAATCAGAAAGATTGACACTTCTCTTGTCCATGTGATTACCCCTTACTATACGTTGGTTCATTATGTAAGCCCAACGCTGAAAACGGTCAACCTGTAAGTATTATATGAAGAATATTATTAACAGAGGATCATTGTATACATTCATAAAATGGTCTAATTTTAATGTTAATCGTGACTCCATACCTCAGCCATTAGCATTTGACAAAAGACTGGTTGTAGCATAGCAAATATATATACTCCAGGTGCTAGCTCCGTCATTATACTCCTAAATCCATCCTCGGTGTTGCTATAGACAGCTTGGAGAAACGGTGGTACGAAGAAAGCTGACGGATCCAGGGTGAAAAGCTCAAGATGTAGCGGCTGCATATAAATGTCCAATTAAAAAATAATAATATGTAGCACTATAAAAAAATAACAAAAAACAAATGGTACTGAAGGATAGCATCAATATTTTTCAGTGTATATAATTCGATCCAATTAGTAATAACTACCTAAAATACAAACAGGGATAGGGCTACAAATTATTCATCAAGGATGCCAAAGAAAAAGAGAGAATTGAAATACAAACAGTCAGCTGCCATATCTATAGGGACTTTTCCCCACGGGATGGGGCACCGAACATAGGAGGAGCAATCTTGTCGTTCCCATACCAATCGAAACAGCCAGAACGCCTCTGTTCCATTAGTCAAAATGGCACTTAGAAGGTTGCATGAGGTCCTGGCCAAAATCCCGGCCATGCCAGCTGGAATTGCCTTTCCGTGGATTCGGATCTCGGCCAAATATGGGTGGCGGCAGGCCGGCAGCTCGTGTGCAGTGGTGAAAGCAGTTTGATCCCCGATGGTGGCCCCGGTTGACCGCTTCACGTAAAGCACTGGGATGCAGAAGTTGGTCGGCAGCGCGTTGCTGAGTGCCCGTGGTTGAACTCGTCGCCTACCCGTCGGAATGAGCGGATCGCATAAAATTTTTATTTTTATTTTTTTGAGCATCAACCGATCGCTTAAATGCGACAGGGAGCCGGGGAGTATAGGCCGGGCTATGATGTATTGTGGGCTCGTCGTGGGCTAGGCCAAAAGGAGGCCGAAGAAGAAGAGCTTCCTACCTGAAAGGCCGAGAAGAAGAATAGGCCATGCTACGTCGGACTACCTACTTTGGGTCTTTCGTACTGGTTACTATCGGACTGCCGCTCTTCTAAAAAAAAATCGGACCACCATCCTTGGCACGGCACTACCCAGTATGCTAGACTGGAGTGGGCCATTTTGTCCGGTTATGGGCCTGAGAAATTAAGATGGACAAGGCCAACGTTGGTAGGGATGGTAAAAGACTGGACTGGACCATTTCATCTCTAGTTATGAGCCTTATGAGTTTCGACGAACTAGGCTAAAAATCCATGGATTTTGAAACGCTAGAGGCGGCCCATCTTAACTGGAAGCACGCACGAGCCACACGAGGAAGCGGAGGAAACTCAAAAAAGTAAAAAACAAACTCTAAGAAAAAAAGGAAAGAAACACGTTCTCAAAGAGAGAGACAAAAAAAAAAAAGGAAAGAAACACGAAGCGGAGCATGAGACTCACCTGGTAAGCGGACTGAATGGCCTCCATGTAGTCACGTTGCCTCTGCCGCTGCATCCAGTAGAAACGTGGAACGGTCATGTTCTTGATGGGATCTAACAGAAGGGGACCTATGATGATCTAGCTAGCTAATCACCACCGGCCGACGTAACATGTATGGGTACGTACCGCTCTGAGCACCGCCGGGTCTTCGCCGACGAGGACACGGCGCATCACTGCCAGTTTCTGCTCGCGCGAGGCGGCGCGGATTGTGCTGGGGAGGTACCGCTCCAGCGCCTGGTACATCGCCGGCACGACGCCGTGCTCGTCGGGCGCGTCACCGTAGTCATCCGACACATGATCCATGTCGGGGACGGTGCGCAGCCAGAGCGGCGGCGCCTCGCCGCCGGAGACGGAGCCGCGGCAGCCACCGCTAGTCCGGCCCCTCTCCTCTCTCACGCGCCGGGGCAGAGGCATCTCTCCGGTGAAGCCGGCGTTCACCCTGGACGGAGGAATTGTACGGTGGCGGCTGCGGAAGTGCGGAGCGCGAGGAGCAGAGGGGAGGCGTGACCGCGTGAGTGCCCAGCGTGAGCACTCAGCAGGGAGGCGTTGCTCTTACTAGCAAAAGTAGTAACGCCTGCCTGTAGCTACTCGCGTGGTTCCGTCGACCACCTCGACCTGTTCTGTTGAGACCGTCCTCGATGTCACGTCCAGCTTATACTTTTTGTTTGGTGGACGCTTTGACTGACTAGGAACGAGTTTGTTTTTTAAAAATAAAAAATTGTTTCCTCGCCCTCAAATGTATGTCAGAGAGCGCCTGGAGACAATGCAACACAACATGAGAAGATGCCTACTAAAGCTCGCTCAACCGGAGGGGCGATCAAGTTCATTGGAGCTACGGGTGAAAACGGTCGGGGAAATAGCTCTATCACTTTCACTTTCATATTTATTTTATCGGGACGGAAACGAAAACGGGAAATCCAAAAATAAAAACGGTCGGAAAAATTTCGGAAATCGGAAACGGAACAATGCGGTCGAAAATATATCGGTATCAGTTCGGAAACCGGTAATTCAAATCGGAAATATGACCCCACAAAACTAGATGTTTATAAATATGAATGGACGTAACATCATCACTAGGTCAGGTCTGCTACTTCGCTCATCTTCATCGTGGCTGCGAGCATGCTGTGATAAAGCACAACCTGTTCACCATCTATTCTTTAGTTTCTTGATAGTACAAACTTTAATGACTCATATGCGAGATATATCTGTTTTAGGCAGCCGCTCCATGCCATTGATTAGGAAAAAAATTAATTATTTAGGAGAGTAAAAAGGAAATAAATTAGTGCCGATGCTAACACAGAAGAAAAGACACGGCACGTTATGCGCTGCCATGCCTCAAGCACGGCAGTGGAGCCGCAGCCGCTTCCCGCTAGCACCTAGCGCTGGCGAGTGGCGACCTGGCGTGCCGCCTGCCGCGTGCGCTCCTGCGGCCCTGCGGGTGCGGTGCCGAAGCGCTGGGCTGCGGGGCCTGGCTGAGTGGCTGGCCTGTGCGCTGGCCGGCTTGGCTGGGCTGGGGCACTAGGCCTTAGGCCATCCCGTAATGGGCCAATACGGGATGAAATACGGTATATTACCGGCCCAATACGGGATCCGAGAAAAACGGTCGGGAAAAAGCGTCTACCGTTTTCGTACCGTTTTCACATTCTTCTTGACCATTTTCATACCGTTTTTGTTTACCAGTCTCGAAAACGAAAATGAAAGGAAAAAAACTTCAAACGGTAATACGGGTGCGGTCGGTACGGATTTTTACCGTACCACTTTCACCCCTAATTGCAGCAATAATGTACTCTACGTAGGGATGGTAATAGGCCTAGAATTTTAAACTAGCAAAGTTGAGGGCCGGATCGAAAAAGGACCGAACCAAAAATGAACTATTTTTTAACTTAAATTAGAAAAGGGTCGAAAAGGACGCGAGGGTCGCGACCCATTACCACCCTTAACTCTACGTTGTCAAACCTGACCGATTTTTTTATTTATGGTAATTAATAAAGCTGGAATTTTAAAAGTAGTAAATATGGCTGCTATTTAGGATTTTAGGAAGGACGCTGAAAAAAATAGCGCTCGGGACTTTTTTCTCCATAGTGTCCTTTCGTGGACGTTGAAATCAATAGCGTCCGGTCCGTTCAACTAATTGAAGTTTGTGGAACTCTTAGGCGTTCGTCTTTCTACTCTATTCTCTAGCTATGTCCCGTGCACAGATCCTTCGTCCATTAGATTAGAGAGGCAAAAATTTTGTATGTCTTTCGATGTTGTTGGTCTTTTTATCCACAAGATCTCATACGTCATGTCATGCCTCAATAACTCTCAGATGATTGTCAATCTATGAGAGACAGAGAGTAGTTGTCAACTTTTGTTCTGTTTTGCATGGTTCCACAAACAAGAAGTCAACCAGACGCACACACACGCCAAGCTCTAGACACCATTACAACCTGAGCACTCTGAAGAATTTCAACTCTCGTAATCACTACGAAGCTAGTCCTTCTCAATTGCTTCTTTTGCTTCACATCCACACTAAAATCCTGCTTCTTTTTCTAAATTGCTACCAGTTCTGTCATCAAATGGATTCAGCAATCAGCACGTGATGACTTGCAAGGGTCGTGCTGTCGAGCTACTCCACTTCCTCGATCGAAGGCGCTACTCCACTTCCTCGATCGAAGGCTCGGAGCAGGTGATGACTCCATTGCAAATTTGGAACTCACACTAAGGCCTGCCCCCATACCACAGGTGTTGGGCCAAGAGTTGACAAGATCACTCGGTGAAATAGATCCAGATAATATGACCTTTTGAATTTTTTATCAATGTAATAGGTCCGAGGATTTAGCAACAAACAAGAGAAATAGGAGAGCGATCCAAAGGATTGGTGATTCGATAAGTTGTTTGATAGGGTAGAGCGAATAAGAGAGAGCTGTCATCTCCACCATAAGAGTTACATGAATTACAATTAGGTTACCTTATGTACACACAAGCCATGAGAAGATTCTTTCATTAGCCAGCGGCACCGCGATGATTAGAACAGAGCGAATCAGAAGGGGACTCTATCGCTGTTAGCGTCCTCGAGTGGACGTTGAGAAGAACAGAGTCTCGATCGGGACGCTCTTGCATGACGTCCTTACCTTTTTTGTAATTTCTTACTATTATTATAATTCTAGTTTCATTATTTACTAAAAATAAAAAAAACCGGCAAACCTGAACCCAATATTATATATACAAGTACGCATTGAACACTCCTTGCCTTTTCGACCAAATAATCCCTAGCACTAGCATTGGCATGCGGCTGGTGGTTGCCGCTATACCTGGTATGAGGCCCGTCTATTTTGACCCGGTCCGAGCACGGCACGGCCCAAAGCTAGACGGGTCGTGGCAGCCCGTGACTCATCACGGGTCGTGCTTGGGCCTAGCCGCAGGCTCGTCATGCTGGTCCGAGCACAACCCGTTTAACATGGCCTGTTTAGCCCGTAAGGTGATCCGTTTAGCTCGTAAAGCACGGCCCGTCAAATAAAATGATTAATACTTCAATATTTATACTTAAAATTATATTTTTTTAGTTTAAATTTATTAATAAAAAATATTTTATCTGTAGAAAATATCAATTTTTAGAGAAAAATCAAGTATATAAAATTTAAGTGGGCTCTGGGCCAGTCCAGCCAGAATAACCTACCAGGCCGATGGACTGGCACGGACCATTCAAGACGAGTCGTGCCGTGCTTGGGCTTCGATGCAGGCCCGTCGGACGGGCACGGCACGACCCGTTAACTAGAAGAGTCGTGCCGGCCCGTCAAGGAAATGGCCCGGCCCATCACGGGCTCGTGCCGGCCGGCACGTTGACCTGGTATAGTTGCCGCATATCTCACGTCCGATCGTATCGTCTATGAGATCCGCTCATCTGCTCGTATTGCTCATTACACAACAGTTACCTGCCGCGCCATGAGCCGGAAGCCCGGAGCGCGTAACAGACGTCGATAGCTGCCTGTCTGCACCATCGAATCGTCAAATTGCTCTGCCTCTGATGCCGTGGAGCAGGTCGCTACTCGGCCATCATCCATTGCCATGAACGTGCTGGCGTTGCTCGCATCTACGACAGTGGTCATATTCTGAGAGTGTTGTATGGCCTTAAATCGTCATTGAGTCTTTGCTAGTGACCAGCGTTATATCAAAACATAATATATGTCGCACTCATTATCTGTCTGAGCAGTGTAGTACCAAACAACAATTGTCTTCAGCACTGAACACCGTCAAACTCTTACACATCTCACCAATGTAGGGTCACAACCACTTGATCATCAGTGGAGCAATTTCTTAAAGCAAGGAGAGAATGCAGGTATTTGGTTCAACCTCGTCCAGTTTTTTTTATATATATCAAATTTTGTTTTACACCTTTACCTGTGTCTCAAGGCAAAGTCTACTATTTTCGCACCGATGCACATGTACATCCAGTCAAGAGACCAAAAGCTCCCTCGATGAAACAAATCCAGGTAATATGGCCATTTGACTAATCAAGAATACAAAGTTTTGATTATGCAATAAACAAGAAGGTGAGATCTGACAGAAAAAATCGATGACAGCAAAACAGACATCAAACACTACCCCTCCAGTCCAATGGATGAATAATCGGTGCGTTTGGTCCAGGTAAAGAGAATAAACGACAATCACCTTCATGCCAGAATTACATGAGCCGCAATTAGATTTAGACTAAGCGGTCGGTGATTAGAAATAGGGATTGGCAAAAAAATTGTAAACCAAATATCAAAAACGAATTAGAACAGATATTTTTGCAATATTTGATTAACCAAAATTATTTCGATTTAAATGACTTGTCAGGTTAATTGCAATTATTTAGGTTTTTTATATTGAGAAATCATAATATTTGAAAAAGCGAATTTTCCTATATTATATTATTATATCCATAATCTTATTTCTATATACCTAATTATTTAGTAGTTGAAGCAAATTAGAATAACAAATTTTCTATTCTTATTCAAATCATTGTTAGGGTGTAATTTTGAAGTTATCATGATGTATATTAATATGACCTTTATATTGATCTTAACATTTATAACTTAGAAAACTTCTAAAAAAACTATAGTTTTATAATTTAGGTTGAAACTGAAATACGAGAAAACCAAATCGAAATATTTTGGTTATTTAGGTTAGGTTTTAGTTTTCTCAAAATTATTTTTGTTTCTAGTTTTTTAAAACCAAAATATTTTAAAAATAAAAAAACCAATTGTCCATCTTTAATTAGACAGGATCTAGGGACGCTGCCGTGTTGTTGATGCTAAGACGAAAAGAGTCCTGATATAGACGCTCTTTTAGACAGCGTCCATCCTAGGATGCTAAGTTTCATCCTGAATTACTAATTTTAAAATTCCAAACTCTCTAATTACTTAAAATAAAAAGTCATCGTTTTGGTGTATGTGCGTATGATGTTTTATGATAAAGAAAAGCCATGATGAGTATAGCTCGATTACGTAAGTGATCTATTATTGTAAAAAAGTTAAATTTAGATGAGGTGATTTTCTGCTGTTGTATATGTATTATTGGTTATGTTCAGACTATTTTAATTTTATCGAATAATCTCATGTGTGTGATACTCTGCATATAATTGTTGGTATTTGATGACGGTTTTATGGTTGCTCACCACCTGCCTGCTTTGCTTGCACACTCAACTACCTCACGGGGGTCTTATCTTGTGTTGCAAATTAACTGCGCACAAAATCTTTGTAAATGGGAACCAACAGTGATCGTTGGTTAAGTTTACGATAAATATTTTATTAAAACAAAATTTCATAGAAAAATATTAAATAAAATTAAAAGTAAAAAGTTAATATGAGATAAACTTTTTAAAAAGAAAACTAGCCGAGTGCCCGCGCGTTGCAGCGGGCGTCTATGATAATATATATTATAGCAACCAACTGTTCCATCTTAATTCATTTGAGCCCAAATCTTTAAATTGATATTATAAATGAGTGAACTAATTTAATTTCTTTCTCTTTTTTTATTTTCTCTCCTCCACCATGCTACACCGGGACCTCTCTCTCACTCTTCTCCCTCGCAAGCTCCTCCTCTCCCTCTTGCCCATGACCCACTCCTCTCTCTCTCTTTCTATCTCTCTCTCTCTCTCGGGCACCGCCGTCCCCATCTCCCTTCTGACGTGCGGCCCTCCACTTCCTCGTGCACCCTCCTCCTCCTTCCTCGACGGGCATAGTGCAAGCGGCGACCCGGGCGTGGCGCAGTGGCATCGCGGTCGTCTCACCCTCCTCCCTGATGTACTTTTTAGTGTGTGGAAACGAATATCGCCTCTAAATTTCAGTGTAGTATAGTATTAAAGTTTTGCCATTAACTTTAAAACCATTATAAGGAAACGAACGGACCCTTAGCGTCGCCGCACCAGCTAGCCACTTGAATGCCGTAGCCGCTCCCCGCAACAAGTCGACGCCTAGATCTTTACAACCCACGCAGTCTCTAGCTCATGGGATGGCCTCTTACGAACAAACGGTAGGAGGTGGTTGATTTGTATGGAGTATGGACAATAGAAAATTAAAAACACACACAGGGCCATGGCGGCCAAGGAGGGGGAGGCGCTCGCCGGAGGCGGCAACGGCCACGAAAATTATCGAGAAAAATATCAGAGCAGAGCACATTGTGACGTGCACCTGTTTTAATATATGCTAGAGTCAAGGGCGACCATCGGAGAGTGGCTGGGGGCGAGAGACAATGAGTACGCAACTTCTACGACAGGTTATTGGATGTAAAAAGGACATGATGTTTGACGGAGCTTGGTGACACCGACGGTTATACATTGCAGCGATAGGCAATGAACCAGGCACGTTTTGGGGGAAGGGTATGTGACTGTAGTGTGACACGAACAAAACAATCGAGTAGTTCCTCTTGCGATGAAGGATGTGATTGAGAGCAAACACCATGAATCTCGTGATGTTTGGAAGCTAAGCATCCTAACAGGCCACGAAGTAAACTATGGACGGAGCCTCATCACCTGATTGCACAGGACGCTAGGATTATAAATGTCGGACTGCAAGTTAGGGCAAAAAGTGACAGATACATGGAAATTTCAGGAACATCGACTTTCACTCGAACCCAGCGCTGGAAATAGAAACTTGGAGTTTAGCTGCTTGCGGCAGAAACAAACCCAACTTAGAGATCACCCAGACAATTGGAGACGTCGTATAGCTTTGAGTTTGTCTCTACGTAATTTTTCTGTTTTATCTATACATTTTTTAGCCAAGAGGTCTTTTAAAACCGACATGAACACAGGGGAAAAGACCACGTACATCTTTTGACAAGGGAGAAGACCAAGTACATCTTTTGAAACTGACTTGGAAACAGAAAAAAAAGACCATGTTAAGAAAAAGACAAACCAACACCAAATCAACACTAAACTAAACCAACACCAACGACGACCTCACCTAAATTAATAAGGAGTAGAGATAAGTGGCGTTAGGGGCGTGAGTTTGCTCACGCGACTAAAGATGGGATAGATTTTTATAATAAATATTGTCTATATCTTTAAACGGTTAAGATAGGAATTTTGATCCCTTTCAATAAATGAATTGTTAGCCAGATCAGAAAAATTCTTGTGACCCATTGGAAAAAATTCAGTTTCCTTCTCAGCAATGGAATAATTTCGTTTTCCCTTTTTGTCACTGGATTAGTTTTCCATTCCCCTCATAACCACTATAGATGAGTCTCTAAGACGAAATGACATTTTTATCCTGAAACTTCTTCTTCCTCCTCAAGACTAAGCTGCCTTTTATGCACTTGAGCGTGGTTGTGGCTGCCTTGTCATCCGCGCCTGGACCATCTCGCCATCATGCACCCACACTGCTCTGCCATTGCATGACCCGACCGTCCTCATCCCCCCTCCCCCCCACGCACCTAAACCGCCTCGTCACCGCATGCCCTGGCCATCTTGTCATTGCGCCGACCTCAGTTGCATGTGCCGAGGCCACCTCACCGTCGAACTCCAAGACCAGAAGGGAAATAAAAAAATTCAGTGACAGAAAAGGTAACATAACTTTTTTTTATGGCTCACAAGAAATTTTCTCTAGTGAGATATACAATCTCCTCTTTTGACCATCGTCACTTCTTCTTGTCACTTCACAATCCGTCATAGCCTAAAGTTTCGTTGTCATGCCACCTTGATCACCCCCCATTTACCTGACAGTCAATCATCTGCACCCATCGCCGCCACCCGCCACCGCTGCCGCCCATCACTAACTCGTCAATCCTGATATCTCTTCAATTTCTTGTCATCGCCGGAGCATATGTACCCGTCTCACCGCTGCCACAGTGTCACCAAACCTCTAAGAGGAGGGAGCCTCCATTCCTAACAGCTCCCCTGCTTGTACTTTACTTCCGTTGGCCAAGGGCAGAACCTCGTTGCCTTCTCACGCACCGCCGCTCCACTCCTCTCAAGTAGACTTTCCGTTGTAGAAAATGCAATTCATCTCTTGCTAATCGGACCTCCTGATCCTGAGAGGCGCAAATCCAGCCCAAACGGAGCCCATCATTCCACCGCACCGGCGCACGAGTGATAAAACCGCTCGCTTCCACCGCAGTGCCGTCTCCTCCCTGCCTCTCAAGCTTTCCCTAACCCAAGCACCCAACCCCCTCCCGCCTCACACTCACAAAAATTTCTCCCCCTTCCCGCCCACCCCCTTCTCCCTATGACCTCGCCGGCGAAGCGCGCGAGGCCGTCGCCAGCCAAGCCCCCCGGGGCACACGGCCCGGAGGACTCTGCGCCATCCGAGGACCCAGTCATTCTCCTCCGCCGCCGCTGGGAGCTCGCCTCCGTGCTCCACTTCCTCCAGGTGAGCCTAGGGTTTCCTCCCCCTCTCACGATCCGCGGATCGCGTGGGCTGATTTGGCTCTTAGGCTGCGATTCATGTGATTCGGATTTGCATGTTCGCGGTCCGCAGGTGTTTGAGCCGGTTATCAAGGGGGACCTGGAGCTCTCGGCGGAGGACATCGAGACGGCGCTCGTCTCCAACAACGGCAACCTCGCTCGCCTCCACATTGCCCTTTTGAAGGTTGTTTTTTTGTTTCCCCGTGCACCCTGAGCTCTTACGTGCTTCTTTTAGATTCGTGTAGAGCGTGTATAGAGAGTTTGCTATCCACCCGTGTGATGCAGGTTTTGCGTTCGAATCATCTGAATATTGCAATAATTGTCGTTTGAAAGAGTTTGGGAGGTTTGACTAATTGCGTAGCGAAACGAGTTTACCAGGAGAGAAGCATCATGTTTTTCCCTTATGTACAGAGCACGGTCGGTTATTGGCCCCTGACCTTTTCTGAACCAAAAGGGTGATTTGTTGGTGTTATGACAGTTTCTTGTTCATCCACCTGGAAGTGATTATGCTGGCATGGTGAAAATCTTCCTTTAACTGAAATGTCTGCCTATCTTTGACAAAAAAAAAACCTGATTAATTTTGCCAAAGTCCCCTGACTCCCAAGGCATGTGGCCAAACATGAACGTGTTGGTAGCATTTCTGTGCCTATGTGTCGAGCATCTTCCCTTGTTTGTATACGAGTAACCAAATATCTGCATTAGCTACCCTGTGCTGTATTGTCTTTCAGCATATGCAGAAAGCAAATTTTATGTTACTTCACGTCTTATTTGGGATTCTTGTTTTGGACATAACTACCAGTAAATCGTTTTGTCGTAATCCATGCCACGTTTGTTTGAGTTGTTTTATGCTCACCATTACTAGCAAATATGCCAGGGTATACCACCAATTAACAAAAATCTTAAGGTTGAGGATGGATGGATGATAGTAACTGCCAAGAAGCTGTCAGATTGGTGGTCGTGGGTATGTTGCTATTTGCCTTGATTGGCCTTTTTCTATGACATGATTGGGATATAGTTGCCCACGGCTTTATTTTACTTGGGTTTCAGGTTGCTGAAGGAAAAAATCCATTGACAGCCGATCCAGGGTATGCATAGATGCATTAGTGAAAATTTCTGTATACAATGTTTTCATTATTTTGTGACTGTAACCTTTATTGTGCGCACAGGAACGAAGTTGAGATATATAAGAAGCAAGATCCAATCCAGCGTTTGTTAATACTCAAAGCGCTCTGTGAAGTTCGATCTGAGGTAATCGAACTGTGTAGTGCTTTCTATTCTTTTTGTCAAATTTCAGCAAGCTGAGCATTTTAATCAAGCTTGCTAGTCTAATAAAGTAAGATTGCCAGTTTTCTATGATTATTTACTGCACATTTACATAACTGAAATTATCTATCGTGCAGCAAGATGATGCGGTAAGATATGTTAATGATGAAATGAAGAAAGGAACTGACATTTCCAATTTTCGTAAAGGAAAGCTAGGGAGTGGTGGCAGTGGGACTATATACTGGTAAGTGGCTTTCTTTTTAGTTTGATTAACTCATCCTTAATCTGTTATCTCCACGCAACAGTGTACTAAGTGGCTTTAGATTTAGAAAGAATGCAAAACTGCTAGTGCTTGATGTAACGACAACAACTTGTGAGAGTTTCAACAGAAAATTCAGAGACAGAAGTTATGCATATCTAATTTTCATGGTTGGTTATGTCAGAGACTTAGATTCTATTGCATTCAGAAAGAACTGAAACACGAAAAAAGATATACTGTTTCCTAAAAAAAACAATTGATGTACCTGATTTTGTTTCTCTGGGGTATCCTCTGTTTTTATTTTGTTGATGTTGGTTAGTTTAATTGTGAATCAACAATACAAAAAATGAGGTATATGCTTTCTGGGCTTTCATAACATGGTCGATCTTCTAAACATGAAAGTTTTTCCTTTTTTGGAGCAATGTAAAGCAAGGGAGACCCCTGCTATGGTAGATACTATTAATAAAATGATAAAGTAGGGGAACTCCAAAGGGAAAATTGTAAATAGCCACTTGCATTTGTGTGTGTGTGGGGGGGGGGGGTGGTCATATACCCACCTGCAAATACTTTTGTTTCAGTCTAACACCTACAAGTTACACTTAGTTTTCATATACCCACTTGGCAACTTTGACCAGCTAATATGGCTCTTGTTTGACTTCCAACATTGATCCAGATGTTTCACTTTAGAGTGATTATCATCTAGATGAATGTAGCATCACCAAATTTTATCCGATTATCATCAATAACGTGAAAATATATGCAGGATGCTATGAGATGTTATGAGCAAAGTAGCAGGGTTAAATCTTAAGTATTAATATATTTGTATGATTCGAACAATATTATAAGTAACTTAGTTACGATAGACTATTTAGAGCTGTATCGGATGCTTGCCAAGAGCCATGTTGGTCAGTCAAAGTTGTCAGGGAGGTATATGAGAACTATGTGTAACTTGTAAGTGTTAGACTGAAACAATAGTAGTTGTAGGTGGGTATATGAAAACCCCCCTAACATGTAAGTGGGTTTTTGCAAAAACAACTTGATGAGGTTGTTGAACAGCTGTTGCCTGTCTGGTTGCATTCTGTGCGCTTGCAAGACAGCTTGTTCCAAGAATCCTGGTTGCCAATTTTGAAAGGGAGGCCTCTCCCTATTGAAGATGAAGTTGTTGCACTGTTTCCATATCAGCCAGGCTCCTGGGATTTAGTTAGAAATTGATCTGTTGTTTCTGTTTCTGCCTTCCGTTAATTTAGAAGTAGCTAAAATTAAAATTATATTTACTATTTCCATACTTTTCAACTCTTATGATTTGTGGATCCATGTGCTCTAAATTGATACTTCATCTTATTTGAAACTTCTTATCCTGTCATTAACACATTCCAGGAAAAAATAATTCAGAACCTCCTTGTTATCCCTTGTTTTTCTGATGTTGTCATCTAATAAATCTTCTTGCTTGTCAGGTATGATGGAGATTCAACCATTGGCCACAGATTGTACACGGAAGATGTAACAGTTGACTTCAGAAAGAATTGGAAAGGAAAAGGTGGCCGTTTGACAAAACCAGTCATCAATGTTCACTGGGAAACAGTTGCAACCAACCTCAATGAGTTCCTTGAGATATCTGTAAGGGCTCCTGTAGATTTTTTTTTTTATGTGCACTTTTTTTTTTACTTCAACTGACATTTTATGTTGGCAGGAAAAGTTATGCAAAAAGGGTCGAGCTGAATCTGCTATTGCAGAGTATCTTAAGACACAAATTATTCCTGCTGTGGAAAAGCTTCAGAAGGTAACCATCAGCTAATAGGCTTCCTGTTTTTATGTATACTTGTTATTATTTCAATAGTTATTGACAACATAAGAATGAATATTTAATTTGAAGTCAAATTATGCTTTGCATCTAGTACATTATTATGTTGCCAATTTGTCAATGCAGAAGAAAGAGAGGGCGTTAAAACGTCAGCAGAAGAAGGATGAGATTTTAGCTTTTGCTAACAGTTTCCAACCACGTTCATTGCGTCAGCGTCGGCGTGTCAGCTACACATATTGTAAGGAAATTTCTGTTGATCATTCTCATCGGCACAAAAGGCCACTTAGGCCCTCCACAGTGGTCCTGTAGAGTGATGCCCAAAAAGCCACGGGAACCGCTCCCACCACTGTGGCAGGCGATTCCCAAACCAAAACGTTGCCCAAAAAGCAGGAGCGGAGCAAGTACTTGCTCCGGTGCTCAAATAATAAACTACAATATTTTTCACTGTAGTAGCAAATGGCAGTTACTTTCATTTTCACCTCAACGGTCAAGACATTCCAACGTTCAAATACAGAGAAGGCCGTTGCCGGCTAGAACAAAATCAACCCAGCTCGTATGCTATATATACATGTACACTCATACAAAAAAATTCACTCATCTACAAACAGAGGATAGTATAGTCATGGACAGCTCATCTTCTTCCTCTTTCACAGACTTGCTCAATTCCTCAAACACAAGTGCAAATCCAGAAAATCCTACTAGCCAACAGCATAGTTTCCCAATAATTAAGAAAGAATTAGGAGCAAGTAATAGAAAAGTTGCAGTAGTAGAGAGCACACATAGAATGGTAGAACAGGCCAACACCACGTACAAGAGCAAGAAAAATTACTTTTGTCATCTTCGTGAGGGGATGGGGAGCTTGGGACGGGAAGCTTCGGGACGGCAAGAAAAATCCCTCGATCCAGTTCCGCCTCATCGTGGTGCGCACTTTAACAACGAAGAAGAGCCGATGGGGAGCTTGGGGACGGAACGCGAAGTCGGCGAAAAACAACTCGCGGCAGCTCACCTCGCCGTCAAATCTGTCGTCCGGCCACGCCTCCTATCGATTCCTCCACCAGATCTGAGCAATTGAAGTGGTAGGCAGCTAATTTATGAGAGACAAATTTCGATCCATGGCAAGAGATGTAGAACTCAGTTTGGGGATTTCTCTTCTGTGGTGGCGGCAGAAGGAAGGAGAGGCGATGGGGATTTTTTTTTTCACGCAAAAGTAACCGGCCGCTGGGACATGGTGCTGCCAAATAGGTCTCACATTTAGATTGGGCTTCGACGCCACCGCTGTGTAAAATCTCGCTTGGTTCTGGTTTCCCTCTTGTGGGACCCATTTTTTTTCACCGGAAGTGCTTCCATTGTGGAAGGCCTAACCTTGCTTTAGTCACTCTTCTTGCCAAAAATCTTTAGGTGTTCAATTGTCAACCTGATGATTATGTTCATTGTTCAATGTCATGTTGCAATTTGCATCCCTTGTTTCTCCTGTCAGAATCTCATTTTGACACTCCATAGATACTTTTTGAATCCATCAATATGCTTTTTCCGTCTGACCATTGAATGCAATGCTGGCGGAACTATCACTAAAGCATCAAACAATACAGCATAGTGACGTTTGTGGTACATGTTTTCGTCCAATATATCTATGCTGATTTTGTTATATATCTTATAAAAATATGCGATGAGATTTGCATTTTATGAGGGTCCCTGTTTTCCCAACTTAATCTTGACTTTTTTTGTGTGTGTATTTGTGCAGCTGATTATGATCGTTCAATTAAGGAGGCGATAAGAATTGGATCGTAAGTTCAAGCCATCCTACTCCTTATATTTTAGCAATTAGCATTAGCATCTTTGTGGCAGTAGAAGCATCTGTCAGCTTCCTATGGTTATATGAAGTGTGTCCTCCATGTCTTTTTTCACCTTTTTTCCTATTGGAAGAAACACCATCAAACATGATTTGGTTGCAATCTCAATAAGTAAAATATCTATTTCATTGTTGAAATTTTAGGATTGTTTGTTTCTTTATTATGTAACTACAAAAGCATTTTTAAAAGTATTGTTGTACCTAAATGCAGGAAAGCGAAAGAACATGAATCGCATGAGGCAGGAACCAAAGAGAAGCATGCTTTGCATCAGGGGGGTAAAGATGCCAATGGAAGTTCTGATACCAATTCTGAGCACAACCAAGATGGACAGGAGGATGCCACTCACCTAAGTGACCTGAGCTCTGATGATGATGAAGACAGAGACTATAGTGACAACGATGGTAACTCTGCAGGCACTGATGGAGACAATAATGCTTATGATCCCCACAAGAGGGACTTGGAAGAGGAGGATGTGTTTGTAATGCAGAAAAGAACTCGTCTTGCTGCCCGTATGGTAAATGACAAGCCACGGCAAGGGCTTCGTCGGAGTCAAAGAAATGTGAAAAATAATGAAGACACTATGGACACAGGTCAGCTTACTCCTCAAGCAATGATGAAGAAAACACTGAGGCAGAGGCCCACACCTGTCTCCAAGCAGCCAGAAACTGCTTTTTCAGGCTCAGAAGATGATCGTGCGCTGACTGTTGCAGACTCTGAGGATGAATCTGAAGATTACCTTGCAGGGACTGTTGCAGACTCTGAGGATGAATCTGAAGATTGTCGTGCACAGACTGTTGCAGAATCTGAGGATGAATCTGAAGATTGCCGTGCACAGACTGTTGCAGACTCTGAGGATGAATCTGAGTAATCTTAGTTGAGGCTATTTTTGTTTTGTGCCTTTTACCTTGTGGAAGTTGAGATGAAATCACCGGGCACTTCCACTTGTACTAGCTAGGGGAAATCAGACTCAGGCAGCACCAGCATTTCCCCGCTGCTGAGTTATCTTAGGTCATGGGACGCCTCTACCGCACTTCTGTGGTGATTGTACATATGCGTCTTGACGGCGGCGCACCACCACAGACGCCATGCATTATCTAGTTAATGAATTATTGTGATTCTTCCCTCAGTGGCCTGCGGTTAAATATGTTATCCATGCAATTGATGAATGAAAATGGTGCCTATCTGTGCCCCGTCTGCTTTTGTATCTTGGTTTTATTAATTATTATGTTTTAGATTAATAGATTTACCCCATGATTCTGTAATCTCATTGAATATGCAAACATTTTGCATCAGAAGATATATATCCAGACATGCAGCTATCCAGGTGCCTATGGTGTGCGAGGGTGCCGGATATTTGTATAACAAGATCCTAGTTTCCAAATTGGATCTCTCCAAATTTGCTCTGTTGAGCCTCTTCTCTAACGAACTCTGCCCGCTAAACATGACCAGTAGTGCAGCCCTTCTGCCGGTGATTTTTCTCTGTCGAGTCTGACTCGATGGAGTTAGAGGAGCCTTAGTTAATTTTTTCGGAGCATCTCAAACCTAACTTCGAAGACCAGAAAAATATGAAGTTGGGAATAATTATCCGCACTGCCATTGGTTACACAAAAAAAACGGTTTGTTCTTTTCTTTTCTCCCATCGACACGCTCCTCCTCCTTTCTTCCTCCCGCTTCCTCCTCCTTTGTGTCTCCCGTCGCCTCCGTCCCGTGGGCTACCTCGCGCGCACGCCAGAGGTGCGACTTCCTAGATTCATGCCAACGACGACCTTCGCTGCCTCACGTCGTCGAGCTCATCAGTTTCAGATCGACGAGGAAGAGGAGGAGAAGGCGAGAGGCGGACCAGCTCCCCCGCGCCATCGACGACCTCCGCTGCCTCGCGCCGGCCTCGCCCACCATAGTGGGCATCCCGCGCCGCCTCACCTCGCCAACGTGCCCGCGTCGCTCCGCTCCCGCGGACCGGCTCCCCCGCGCCGTCGACGACTTCCGCTGCCTCGCGCCGGCCTCGCCCACCATAGTGGGCATCCCGCGCCGCCTCACCTCGCCAACGTGCCCACGCCGCTCCGCTCCCGCCCCCAGCCCGCTCCGCTTCGCTCCACCACCTCGCCTCGCCCCCAGCTCGCGCCAATTCGCGTCGTCCCGATTCTGATTCGCAGTGCCCTAACTCGGATTCATGCCGCCTTGCTTCGATTTGCGCCGCCCTGAGGCAAAGGAAGGGGCCGGTGGAGACGAGAAGGAAGATGCCAGTGGAGACGAGAACCGTGAGAAAGGCGTATTGTCTGTTTTACGTGTTTGATCATGTTTTTATAAAGCTGAAATGTTTGACATGACTCCACTTCATAATGGAGCAGCTCTGCACTGGAATGTTAGGATGAAGCTGCTCCACTATGGAATGAAGTCATGTCAAACACGCTCTAACATATAGTATTCGCTTATTCTAAGCAAAGTACGCAATACATATTTTTACCATCTTCGACAAGGCAGTCCTACCGCACCGATAGTCTTCGGACGACTCTAATTCTGGTGTGTGAACTACTAAAAGGACCTGTTTGCTAAGAAAGTTTGTAGTTGTAGATCTCTGCTACTGAGAAGTAAGACTACAATTCCATCTTGAACCATGGTGCACCTGATCACTCGCGTAAGCGAAGCATCATGTGCCGGAAACGCACGGGTTAATCTTCATCAGTCCCCGGAACGGCCTCTTCCTCTTCGCCGGCCGCCGGCGCGCGGTGAGGTCGGCGAAGGCCGCGAGGACGTGCCGGTGCACGGCCCGGTCGTTGCGCTCCAGGTAACACGCCAGCAGCTCCTCCATGAACTCCCCGTACTCCGGCGCCGGCATCCCGTCCGCGCCGCACGCCGCCGCCATCTCGGCCATGGACTCCAGGAACTCCGCCCTGGGGTCGCTCGAGTACGTCTCCACCAGCAGCGCTCCGCACAGGGCTTCGCCCGCGTCGACGAGCGAGGCCGTGCGCGCCGGCGACACGAAGAAGCGGTCGGAGGCGCGGGGTAGCTCGGTCAGCCGCGGCGAGGCCGGCGCGCCGAGGCCGTTGTCCTGCGGCCGAGCGCCGCCGTCGGCCGCGTTCAGAGTAAACGATGGCGAGGACGATATCGAGGAGTGGTAGGGGTGGGATGAGAGCAACTGCGCGTAGCGCTGAGATCGCGTCGCCATTTGCCCGCGGCTCGAGCCTTTTTCTCTGGAACAGAGCTAGGTGTTGCCGCGAAAGTGAACGGCTTGCACCTTTTTATAGCGACGGCCTCTGATAGGATTCGTCCTGCATCACTTCCCGTTCTTCTTTTGCGGATTTTAAATAGCCTGATTATCTTTGCTTAAATTTGAGTCAATTTTGTATGGCCATCCGATCTGTATGTAGATAATGATGAACTGTTGGTTCCGTGCAGCAATTGCGACGTGACGCTATCAGCTACTTTGTTACAGCAATTGCGACGTGACGCTGTCACTCCACGATCGCAATGGGAAAGGGGCGGCTCATATGTGTTGTGGCTGTGCTGCATGCGACGCCTCTGCTTGCTCTAGAACGGGAGAAGATCGGCGGCGATTGCATCCCGCGAGTAATATCCTTTACTACCTTTCAAGAACATGTGTAATGTTTCATTCTTCGCCTCTTCGGTATGGACCTTGAGGCGGCAAGCGTCCAAATCCTGTCAGGGGTGTTCGGAACCTGTCGCTGTGTATGCTTCCCATTTTTTCTTCCGATGAGGACACGGACTTGGAGCGTTTTGGCAGCCTTGGTTCATCATTGACTATGGCCTAACTCTGTAGATGCCGTCAACACGAGTGAGTCTGATTATTGAGTACAAAAACTCATACCTTTCCAAACAAAAAACGGGTACAATCCTTACAACACGTCTGGAAAATATATTCAGTGGCATGATGGATCATAAACGCACCCATGTTGCCATTTTTCTAGATGATGATGTAGCACGATCCTGTAGAACTCGAGGCTTGTGAATTTTTTTTTTTTTTTTGCCATCCACAGAAATCTCATAGGAATTTTGGTACGTAGGACACGGTATAAGAGAGATGTTCATAAATCTTCAGAGAATATTGTGTAGTGCGCTTCCTTGCAGCGCAAATGCATCGAATGTGAACTAACCTCTCTGACTAAGTAAGGATGTGTTTGATTGGATTTCAGCTCCATTTTCTTAACAGGAATTGGAGAAACCCAACGAAATTAACGAAGCAAGCAATAATTTCTTATGCAAACTATGTACAAACCGGTAATCAGGAAATCCTATCTTTTTCTAGTTTCTCAGAAATCACAATCAGAAACAATTTCTCGAGAAACACGATCAACCGAGTTTTTTTTTTTTTGAAAAGATCAACCGCGCTTTTGATTTGGGCTTCAGGCCCAACACTTGCGCGTTAAAATACGTAATTCAGCTGGAAAAGCGGAAACTTCAAGGCCACGTCCATCTTTTGCGTCGCGCGCCCTGCCGCTCGGCGCTCGCACGCCTCCTCCCTCCCATATGTCCCATTTCCCGCTCGGAAAATTTCCCCATCAAATCGACCTCCCGCCTCGCCCCTTCCGCTCCCACTTCTGCCGAGCTCACTCCTCCGTCTTCTCCGCTGCCGGCGGTCGTGAGCCTTCCGCAGCAGATTCGCGATGCAGCCGCGTCGGCAGCAGCAGCAGTCCATCCTCTCCTTCCTCCATAAGCAGTCGCCACGGCGGGAGCTGGACCCCGCGGGGGATGGCACTACCCCGGAGAAGCCCCCGCGGCCTGCCACGGGGTCCATCGCGGGCATCATGGATCGGCTCGTGCGACCGCCGCAGCCGCTGGGAAGGTACGGTCGCAATGATAGCCGGACCTTGGTGTGCGCCGCCGTCATGGTGGAAGGCTAGGGTTCTATGGGGTTTGGGCATTAAGCGTCGATTCGGACCGTTTGGTTTTGGTTGCCGCGAGCTTGCTGGGCTGTGAGCTTAGGGTTTTGAGCGATTCGTGTTGGTTGATGATAATGGGGATCGGACTGATCTATGCTGGGTTTCGCTTGGTTACTTTCGTGTCCGTTTAAGGTGTTATGAGATACTGTAATACATGACATGCAGTTTTTATTCTGCATCTGGAACTTAGCATACCCTATCATAAGTTCTTATTAGCCTCAATCAATGTGTATTAGATTTTGTCATTTTCTGGGTTCACTGCTGTGCTAGTTCCTTGGTTTCAGAGTTGGAGTTGCATTTTGGTAATACTTGCTTCAATTGGATGCCCTAGTTTATCTGGGTTTATCTCGTGTGTTTATTGCTGGTCGGCTATAGTTCTATTTGTTGATTTCATCATGACTGCCATTACCTGATGGACTGGATACAGCATTTGATGATACAATATATGTAAACAAATTGTCTTCCTGCCACAATTCGTTTTGTTACCATGATGATGATGCTCATTTTGCCTTTTCTTCAGGAATCAAGATGCTTCACAGGTTAGACATGTGGAAGAGCAAACATCACCTTTTAGAAATCAGATTCCCTCAAATGGACAGCTCAGTGTATCATCCTCAGGACTTCGCAACAGTGAGAACAACAGCGTAAACCTATTCTCAGAACAAGGTTTGGACGTGACTTTCCTGCATGAGCCCCCAAAGAACTCATCAAGGTCTTCTGCAGATGAATTTATCAGAGCAAGCACACTGTTCCCAGAACTAAGCTCAAATCATACTCCTATTCAGGAGCATCCAAATAAATTATCATCAAAGTCTCCTAATAATCGGTGCATTCGGGCTTCTTCGTTGTTTGAAGACTTTGATGTACAAACTCCTCAGAATCCCTCAAAGAGGATCTTTCTGGGGCCTTCTCGTGTAGATGATACACCTTCAACAGAATGTGGTTCGTTTCAAATTTTGCAGCATTCATCAAAGAAGTTCTCCTTGAATTCTGCTAATGGTGAATATGCTAGAGCAGTAACCACCTTTGGGATAGATTCAAATGATACTCCTACAGAACCTGCAAAGAAGCTACTACCACGGTCTACAGACCCTTTGTACATTAAACCAACAAAATTGTTTGCAGAATTTGATTCAAATCAAACTCCGTTGCAGAAGCACTCAAAAAATTTCTCCTCGGCTATTATGGATGGTAAACATGTTGTAGCAGCTGCTGGTACATTTCCTGACCATGATTCCAGTCCTTTCAAACCAGAAACTCCAGCAATGCGAATAGCCATTCCTCGCTTGAAGCGAGCACGAGAAGAACAAAGTGCGACTCCTGAGAACCAGTGCTCGCCTTTGTGGGTCTTGAACATGATGAAGCCAGCTCATCCTTTTGAGAAGAAGTTGCGTGATGAAATCGCTGAAAGTGCGCGAAGCAAGTTTGAGTGGCTGAATCCGTTAAATATCAGGGATGCAAGTGGAAGGCGCCCAAATGATCCACTTTATGATAGGAGTACTCTTTTTATTCCACCTGATGCGCTGAGGAAGATGTCAACTTCCCAAAAGCAATACTGGAATATTAAATGCAGATACATGGATATTGTCTTATTTTTCAAAGTGGTAAGATTCATTGATGATTCATCTGAGTATCTGACGATATGTGGATAATTGCTGTGTTCAACCCATTTGGCCATTTCGGAAAATTTATCTGTAGAACATGTGATGTGATAAAAATTTTTAGTGTACAACATGTTATTTTGGTTGAATCCCATGCCATACAGACAAATTTCCCACAGATCTCTCACATAGTTTGGTAACATACTGAGCCATTGCCTGATCCAATGCATAGGTTTCCATTTACTAGTCAGAAGTTTTAGCTGTTCTACTCTATGCATGTTGACAGAGACCTACTTAAAACTAGCGATTAGTAACTAACATTTGACTGGAGTGGCAAAGGCCACTGGCTGGAGTGCTCCCGCCCAGGGTTCGAACCCTGGGTGCTGCACATGCACCTCAGGAGTGTCCCTTGGGGTGTTCCTTTAAAAAAAAAAACTGTTATTCTAATAAGTAGTTCTCAGAAGTTTTGCTTTTATGATAAGCTTTATTTTGTTCTTACTCTCAGATAACTCCTGACATTTTCAGTTTCTGCTTTACTTTTTTCTCCAAAGTCACCACTTTTTTTGCACTACAGATCATATACCTACTTAACTGTTGGCCGTCTTATTGCTAGGGAAAATTTTATGAGCTCTATGAGCTAGATGCTGAGATCGGCCAAAAGGAACTTGACTGGAAAATGACTGTCAGTGGGGTGGGCAAATGCCGACAGGTGTGTTGTCCTCTTCTGCTCATTGTTAAATGGTTATTTAAATGACTGTTCAGTTGCAGTTGAATTATATGTATTTAATTTACAATTCATGGTTGTTTTCTGTTTTCCATAACGAATATCACACATTGGGTCACTTGTGTCATATCGTGGTTTTCATACTTTACCATGAAACTGGTTGTTGTTGGGAGGGGAATAGGTTATGTGGTCATACCGAGTTAGGGATGTCCTCTTTTTATGGGCATGCGATGCAGCCAGGTGTCGGTCGTTCTGATACTGCAGAGATAGTGGAAGGCAAGTGGGTGGAAATAGTGCTACAGATCGATATGGATGTGAGGGATAAGCGGATGAGGGAGGTGACTAATGCATGACTGCTCATGATTTAGTTTACTTGGTTTTCCTCTTAGTTGCTCTTGATCTTCATGCCAGTAGAAATAATTTGGTAGAAACTTTGAGGCTCCTACCAATGTGCCATTTGTCTTGTTCACTGCCATCTTGATTTAAATTTTGGCCACATCGTGGCATTAATAGTTCACTGGTCATTAATAGTTGACTGTTTAAACTGGTCAACCATTTACCTTGTACCATTTAGAAGTGTTTAGAAGGTCGTTTAAAACTGCTTAGGAAAACACTGGTCACTAGAATAGCCTTCCTGCTTTATACCATCTTTTAATATCATGATTATACCTTTTGGTACATGGCATTTACTTTCTCATCACATGTGAAGGTTGGTGTTTCAGAAAGTGGGATAGATGACGCAGTTGATAAACTCTTAGCTCGGGGGTAAGCTCTACTTTCAAGTTCCAATTCGTAAATTTATGGTTCATCATGTTCATGCTTTATCTAGTTCCAGCCAAGAAGTCTCGACAACACTAGTTTTTCAGATCGATAATGGCAGGTCAATTTGCCCTTTTTTTTTGCAAAATTGACTCCACATTCTTATGCTAGTGTTGTTGATTTCCAGAAAATTGAGTTCGTTTGTTCATTTGTTCTTACAATGCATAGACTATCCTTTCGATTCATATAACAGTACAATAACAACGACAACAACAAAGCCTTTTAGTCCCAAGCAAGTTGGGGTAGGCTCATGGTGTGAGGAATACTTAAAAGTCTTGCATTTCGTTCCAGGTATAAAGTTGGAAGAATAGAACAAATGGAATCTGCAGACCAGGCCAAAGCTAGGGGATCAAATTCAGTAAGTGTGCTAGCAGCAGAAGCATGCTATTTGTGCAGCTGGCATGGCTACCTTTCTAGAGTCTGCCTTTTTTTAAGTACATGTACAGGTACAGCAAGGGAAGCCCCTGCTCTGATAGATATATATTAATATAGAAAAAGGAAGTAGCCACATATATACAACGTGCTTGGGTCAAGAGCCCCTGGGGCACAAAGCAAAAAAGCCAAAAAGGAAAATAAAGCTATACACAAAATATCTGTACAAATCTAAAATAACCATGAGGAAAGGAGGGCCTGCTCCTCTCAAAGATGAAGTTGTTCCTTTATTTCCAGATTTGCCCTGCCGCTATGATGAAGAATTCCATGAAGAATGGATGATGTGCTTCCTCCTTAGCTAGGGTCATCATTGAGTAGAAGTCAGCACTTTAGGTTCCAGTTGATGGAGATGTGTCTCCAACAGGCCTGACTGAAGGGGGCATGAGAAGGATAGATGAAAGGCCGTTTCCTCCCTCTGTTGTGAGCATAGTACATTGTGTTCAGCCTGTCCATGGCAAGTAACCATGAGAAAACCTAAAATTTATTACTGCATTTTGAGTCCCAGATCTAGATAATTGGTCTTCAAGGGTGAACATGTTTGTATGCAAAGTGATAGAGCTTTGAAGAGGTTTACGATGAGCCGCACTGATATGTCCATGTGTCCTTGATCCCTGCCTCTTGTAGTTGTATGAAATCTTGAAGTGCAAGGTATTCTTGTATGTGGAAGTGTTCAGAAGTCCGGATTCAAACTGTTGTTGTCCGAACAGGGAACCCAGTTCAAATTTAGCCTAATCTTGCTGTCCGGATGTCAACAATAAAAATACGGAGGGGGGTATTTTGTTGTGCTACGAAATTAGCAACTGAGATTGTTTTGTCCTTGGCATATGAGAACAGTCTAGGGAATTTCTCCTGCAGTAGTACTCATTTCAAACATCCATCCAAAAGAGGACTGTGTTGCCATCACCAAATGTGCATTTTGCACCCCCCTCTCCCCCCCCCCTCTCCCTAGGTAGAGTCTGCCTTTCATCACTTTCATATTTAATTGGATTTTTTTATGAAGAAAAATCCTTTCGTTTAGTGTGCGTATTTCATCATTCTTTGTTCTTGTTGAGATGGAAACACTGTTTTGCTTAAAATAGTGTGCTGCCATCCTGGATAGCTGTTAGTAGCTATATCCTGTGCCACATGGCTACTGAATCTTTCATACTTGGATAGTTGAATTGAATGTTTCAAGTACTATGTCAATTTTTTAACATAAAAGGTTACAATAGCCTAGTTTCGTGTAACTGACATTCTTTTGAAAACTTATGCAAGGTTATTGAAAGAAAGTTGGTTACTGTGTCAACACCGTCAACTGCAGCTGATAACAACATTGGGCCTGATGCTGTTCACCTTCTTGCACTGAAAGAGGTTTGCTTTGATTAAACAGGGCATTGACTGTATTTGGGACTTTATGCATTTTATAACACTTTGGAAGTTTAGTTGATTTTAATTGAATGTCTATCTGCAATACTAGTAGCTAACAAGCCTAACTGTCTTGTGACATAAATAATGTTATGTCTTAAAAATAAAATAAAAAATCATCGTTTGAGCACATAGTGATCCAATGAATTTGCTGATAGATTTGCTTCTAATCTAAATGTCTTGTTGGTTACTGCATAAATATATATAAGTCAGTAAATGCGGACAACATTCACCTAGCTGTGTTATTATACACTATAAGACTTCCAAACTGATTTTTCTTTGAATTGAAACAAACAGTATTATGGGAGTGTCCAGTGAATCATTTATTACCCTTGCAGTTTTTTTCGTGGGTTAATGATGCATTTCTCAAGTAAAACTTCATTGTAATTGAATATATTGAAATTGCATTAACATCTTCATAGGTTACTTTGATCTAATGTGCTTGTTCCTTTTCAGAACTTTCAGCTTACCACTTCTTCAAATGGTTGTCGGGTCTTTGGATTTGCCTTTTTGGACTACGCTGCTCTTAAGACTTGGGTGGGTTCACTCTGTGATGATGATTCATTGGCAGCTTTGGGTGCTCTGTTGGTGCAGGTGTGCTCTTTTAATCCTTTTGTTTGCTGGCAGACTGGGAAACATTTATCTTCATTGCCTTGGTTTTTTTTTTCCTTTTCAGGTTTCTCCAAGGGAAGTAATCTATGAAACCTCAGGTTAGTACATACTTTATTTTGTAATGTTTGGATTCGTAAGAGCTAATAATGGTGTACTTTTGTCAGGCCTCTCGAAAGAAACTCATATATCGATGAGAAAATATGCCTCTGCAGGTAAATGCTTGTACTTTATTTTTTTTCATTTTGTATGTCACTTCTTTATTATTCAGCACATAAGGTCACGACCTTTCTTTTCAATTAAAAATATAGGAAATATAAACAGAAAGTTTGGTGCTGCTGGCAAATGAAAAATTATAAAGAGAATGAAAAATTATAGATACCTTTTTATTTACTGCAGGATCTGTAAAAATGCAGCTGACTCCGTTATCCACCATTGATTTTTCTGATGCTTCACAAATTCGGACGTCAATACACTCTAAAGGGTACTTCAAAGCATCAAAAGATTCGTGGTTATCTGCATTGAATTCTTCAGTTAATCAAGATGCAGCAGTTTGTGCACTTGGTGGACTTATTGGTCACTTGACTAGGCTAATGGTACTCCTCACACTTATCTTTGTCATAGTCACCCTTTTTTCCTTAATCACAATTTTTAGTCGTCTCAATCAATTGTGTTATCATTACTGTTATTTTCTTTGTTTAACTGCTTTATAATGTTGTTTGGAACTCTGTAATCGCCATTTTCTCTTATTTTTCTGTGTATTTTCTGAAATCATTCCATAAGACTTTAATCATGATTTTTGACGTATGCTGACTACTTATCTTCATTTTCTAACAAACTACAATCTGAAAACAGCTGGATAATGCTCTTACCAATGGTGAAATCCGACCCTACCATGTTTACCAAACCTGTCTAAGGATGAATGGCCAAACCCTCATGAACCTTGAAATTTTCAGGAACAATTTTGATGGTGGTTCATCAGGTATGAGTGCAGATTCTACTTTTGTGCTGCTCCTCATTTGTCTTCTCCAGAATAGGAGTTTTGTAAATAACAGTTGAGCAAATCATTAAGCTTTATTTATACATTGTTGCAGGTACTTTATATAAGCACCTCAATCACTGCATAACTGCATTTGGTAAAAGGCTGCTAAGAAGTTGGATTTGTCATCCCCTTAAGGATGTTGACGCCATCAACAGGAGGCTTGATATTGTTGAGGGCTTTATCCAAAATAGTGGACTAAACTCTACTATACTTGAGTCTCTCCATAAAATTCCTGATCTTGAGAGATTATTAGGGCAAGTTAGATCAACAGTTGGATTATCATCTACAGTTCGGTTGCCCTTTGTTGGCGAGAAGATATTAAAGAGACGGGTTAGTATTTGTTCTTGTATTTCTTTTATAATAACGAGTCAAGCTTATTACAGCATTGAGTTCTCTTTAATATAGTCAAGTTTTAGTGTAGTGTCAAATGTGCAAATCTCTTGCAATATATCTGTGGCATTCATGCTTGCAATTATATCATGGGACAAATATCTTTCTTAATTTGTCCTTTCTTTAAGAGTGGAAAAAGGTTCCGGCGTTTTGCATCATGACACTTAAGCTGCTGATCATGAACTTTACCCGAAATCATAATGCATATTTTGTGCATTTGGAAAATATGCCAGTGAAGTTGATACCTTTTAGTGAACATTTTATGATCATAAATCAACATATATAGGTACTTTTCAAGACAAGTCTGTACATAATACATATGATCTGCATGTTTTGTAACTGAAGGTTTCAAAAGTTATTAACAATCAGTTTCAAAATATTGACTATTGAGGGACACTTCTTTTCTCTGAATTTTAAAAACTGCTAGCTGGGCATAGTTGATTACTAAAGTTGCTTCAGTTCTTGATTCGATTACTGATATGCACGCTCTCTGAAATCATAAATGTTTGTCTTCTCGCTGTCAATCATTAACATGCAAATTTTTTCGCGAAATATTTCAGATTAAAACATTTCGCACACTTATCAAGGGCCTCAAGGTTGGAATTAGCTTACTAAATGACTTACAAAGAGGTGATCATGGTGTCGCAGCACTGTCAAAGGTTGTGGATATTCCTACATTGAACTCCCTTGATGAATTAATCAGTCTATATGAAGAGGCAATAGACAGGGAGTTTCCAGAAAACCAGGTAAATATGCCATGAGTTTCCCATGCCCACTATCTAGTTATCAACAGATGGTTCTTTCTTTTTCTGTTATTTGTTAGTCACTGTTTTTCCTTCTGTGGCCGCCCTATTTACTGTCTTGATCTTATGGTCTTTGATAGGATCGTCCTGTCAATGATGATGATCATAACACTTTGGTTGTTCTAGTGGAACTTTTTGTTGGAAAGGCTTCTGAATGGTCTCTGGTGATCAATGCGCTGAGCACTGTTGATGTGCTTAGGTCTTTTGCAGCAATGACAGTATCATCGTTTGGCTCAATGTGCAGACCACATGTCCTAGTAAAAGATAATGTGCCTATACTTCGAATGAAGGGTCTCTGGCATCCATATGCTTTTGCAGAAAGTACAAATTCACTGGTACCAAACAATTTATCTGTTGGTCAGGATTTATCTGGTATCAATCATTTTGCATTATTGTTGACTGGTCCGAATATGGGTGGAAAATCAACGATAATGCGCGCCACCTGCCTGGCCGTCATACTAGCCCAGGTCCATTTAAAACTTGAATGCATTTAGCTGTTAATTTATGCTCATCTGTTCATGAGCTTACCTTTCCATATGTATTAACAAAGTTGCATCGGGTCTGCAGCTTGGCTGTTTTGTCCCTTGTGAATCATGTGAGTTAACACTTGCAGACTCAATTTTTACACGTCTTGGCGCAACAGACCGGATTATGTCTGGAGAAAGTATGTGATCATGACAATAAATGCTCTGATGTATTTCGTATCATATTGCTTTCCCAGCGAGTAAAGTCTTATATGATTTGTCCTAAAATTAATTTCGATAAGATGTGAATTGCTAACCATAATTGTATTACATTATATATGTTGGATTTGTAATATGCATCCTGTCCCATGAAATGGTCCATCTTGAATGTAACAATGTTGCTTGTTTCCACAACTAGTAAAACATAATCCCATTTAGAGAGATAAGGAGAGGCAGCTCACAACTAAGGGAGCAGGTTTTCCATTTTGTGGGATGGTGGATCGGCCCAAAACTCTTTAAAATGAACTAAATTCTTCCTCTATCTTATAAAGCTAGTACAACAAATGAACTAGAGGCTCAACCTACAATTACCCATTATATGTTGTGAGATACAACCCATAACTTTAGAACATCCTTCGATACTATTAATGAATCCTTGATTATCAATAGAGAACCTTCTGTGTAGTTATTTGAACTGTTTTTCGTCTTGACATCATTTATTACAACATTACTTGCAGGTACATTTCTTGTCGAATGTGCTGAGACTGCTTCTGTTCTTCACAAAGCAACTGAGGATTCTCTTGTATTGCTTGATGAGCTTGGCAGAGGAACTAGTACATTTGATGGATATGCGATTGCATATGCTGTGAGTTTTCCTCCTTCCATGGTATCTTATTATTTATCACTGCTCACTGTGCCATGGTTTTGTTGACGCATCATACATATATGGTGCCAAATAGGTAGCTTCTCCGATTTACTGATTTACAGAGATTTGTTTGTTTTAAAAAATCTAAATATGGCAATTATATTTGCTGGAACCACGCAATGTGCTCTATTGCTTCATGTTTGTTCTGTAAAAGTATTCCTTGATCTCACATCTAATGGCCAATTTATTTACATCAGTGCTTGGATTAACAGTTCCTTATGACACCTAACTAAAATTTTTCCCCCTGTTTCAACATCTAATTAGGGATGTGTCTTCATTATCTGAGAACGCTTTGTTTTGTTTTTCTTTCCTTGAATGAAAAGGTTAACACCTACCTTGTGCTTTGTACAATGCATCTCAGGTATTTCGCCACCTCGTTGAACGAGTGCGATGCCGGCTGCTCTTTGCCACTCACTACCACCCTCTCACAAAGGAGTTCGCCTCTCACCCTCACGTGAGCCTCCAGCACATGGCCTGCATGTTCAAGCCAAAGAACGGTGCTCACGGCGACAGCGTGGAGAAGGAGCTCACCTTCCTCTACCGGCTGACCTCAGGAGCGTGCCCAGAGAGCTACGGTCTGCAGGTTGCCACAATGGCGGGGATTCCAAAGTCAATAGTGGAGAAGGCTTCCGTCGCAGGTCAGATGATGAGGTCAAAGATCGCCAGGAACTTCAAGTCGAGCGAAGAGCGGGCGGAGTTCTCCACCCTTCATGAAGAATGGCTTAGGACGGCCATGTACGTCTGTGATGTGAAGGATGGAAAACTAGATGATGATGCCATGGACACGGCGTTCTGCATCTCGCAAGAGTTGAAGGCTCATTTCAAAGGAGCAAGATGAGCATTCAGCACCACAAACCACTAATTATCTTACTATCAATGTTTATATCTCTGACAATGACATCCATTGCATGGTGTCACGTCTTTATCATCAGAAGATGTTATGTTATCTGCCATTTTTGATGGCTGAAGGTTGTCGACTGTCAAGTGTGTATATGCTTTGCGGGCTAGCGAGTTAAGCAGTAGCGTGTGCATATTTAGATCCGCAATTGCATCTGACCTTAGTCGGTCAGGGTGAATACTGATTTGCTCCTGTGTCCTGTCTGGATTGCGTGCGACAGAATTCGAAGTACTCGCAAGGTAAGCATTCAGAAGTTTAAGTTGCGTGATTACTAGAGCAGACCAACTAGTTCTCGTGAATCCGTGACACGAGACTGAATTCGAAGTACCCGCACAAATGTTGTTCTTTTTCTTTCTCTGTAAGTTTGAGGCACCGGCCAAACAAACCGTATTGAAAGGCTTTACTACTTGTATCAGATTGGCCGCATCGCCAAAAAAAAAGTACTCCTATGCATGCGCGTACTGGTAGACGGCTTGAAGTCTGTAACCCTGGGACACCAGCTGCTAAGGGCTTTGAGAAAAGTGTTATTGCTGTCAGGAAATGAGCAATCCGTGCATGCCAAGCTGTTCGTCGTCCCTACTAGCCGCATAGCAACGCTTCTTTCCCAATCCAGACGGCAGCCGCCATGAAAGCATGGGAGCACGCGATGGTCACAGGCTAAAAGAAGCGAGCCAATGGCGCAATCGCAGGCAAAGCAGGGCGGCGTCGCAGCTGCATGCATGCAAGGCTAGCTTTGTCACGTTGATGCATGGAGAGTCCGTCTCGAAAGTCAAAAGGCGGCGGCTGCGCCAGACATGAAACAACCAACCATGTTTAGCAAATCAACGCGCCGCCATTAAAGTCAACCCTCCCCTGCTCGCCCGCCACCGGTTAATCCGCCACCCGTGCTACTAGTACCATGATACGCGTCGTTGCGTTTAAATACCCCGCGCCCGCCCCCGCTTCTCATGCACTGCATAACAGTTTTACACAGACATCGATCCGTGAGTGATCGAGCAGAGAGAGATGGCGGCTTCCATGGGCAATAATAACAGAGTAATGGTGTTGTTGCTGTTGTCTGTCTTGTGGGCGGTCGGCGCGGCCGCGCGGCGTGAGCCTGTGGCGGCGTGGAGCGCTGGCATGGTTGGGGCAGAGGAATGTGACAATCAGAAGCACGCTGGTAATAATGTTAAGGTTGGTGGTGGCGGTGGTGCAGGAGTAGGAGGGGGTGCCGGTGTTGGTGGTGGTGTTGGAGGCGGTGTTGGCGCAGGAGGTGGCGCTGGGGGTGAGTTGGGTGGTGGAGGTGGCATTGGCGGTGGCGCCGGGTTTGGAGGCGGAGCAGGAGCTGGTCTTGGAGTTGGAGGTGGTAGTGGAATAGGTGGTGGCGCTGGACTCGGAGGTGGAGGTGGAGGTGGGGCAGGAGCAGGTGGTGGCGGCGGGTTTGGAGGTGGAGGAGGCGCCGGTGGTGGGGCTGGTTTTGGAGGCGGAGCTGGTGCCGGACTTGGAGGTGGACTTGGCGGTGGTTCGGGACTCGGGGGTGGAGGAGGACTGGGTGGCGGCGGTGGTGCAGGACTTGGAGGAGGAGCCGGCGTTGGAGGTGGAGGAGGACTAGGTGGCGGCGGCGGCTTCGGAGGCGGTTTCGGCGCCGGAGCGGGCGCAGGCGTCGGTGGCGGGGCCGGCCTTGGTGGCGGAATGGGCGGCGGTGGAGGATTCGGAGGCGGCGGCGGCATCGGAAGCGGAGCAGGTGGAGGCGCCGGCCTTGGTGGCGGAATGGGCAGCGGCGGCGGTGGAGCATTCGGAGGCGGCGGCGGCATTGGTGGTGGAGCTGGCGGCGGTTTTGGTGGTGGCGCGGGTGCCGGCGGCGGCTTTGGAGTTGGAGCTGGATCGGGTGCGGGTTTGGGCGGCGGATTCGGAGTCGGCGGTGGCGGTGGCGCCGGAGGAGGAATTGGTGCCGGTGGTGGAGGCGGTTTCGGCGGAGGAGCCGGTGCGGGCGGCGGACTCGGCGGTGGAATTGGTGTTGGTGGCGGAGGCGGTTTCGGTGGAGGAGCCGGCGCGGGCGGTGGACTCGGTGGTGGCGCCGGACTCGGAGGAGGACTGGGCGGCGGCGGCGGATTCGGAGGCGGAGGTGGTGCGGGCAGTGGGTTCGGTGGTGGCGCGGGCGGCGGACTCGGCGCAGGCATGGGTGGTGGCGCCGGAGGCGGGCTCGGAGCAGGCGCAGGCGGCGGCCTCGGCGCCGGAGCTGGCGCTGGCGCTGGCGTCGCCGTCGGCAAGGGGAAGGGCGGCGGCAAGCACCACGGCGGGAGCGGCGGCATTGGCCTTTCGTCGTATCACCTGACCGGCGCGCCGTAGCCACCGCGTTGCTGCCTCTGTCCTCGCTGCTAAGTGCTGCTGATTGCACGACTAATTGATTCGTTTCGCCTAATAAGGGGGTCCTGCCTGATTCAGTGAGAGATCGGCTGCAGGAATTCCCTTTCCCTTTCAGCTTCTATCTGATCTGTACTACTAGCATTCCTCTGTTTTCTTGACTATTTTCATTACACCATTGTTTCATTCAAAGATTTATTAAAGTTGCGTGCCTTGTGTTCTCCTCTTACATCAGTCGTTCCCAGTAAAATCCTTCGTTCGCGCCTCAAACGGTCAAACCCCCCTTTGATCTGCCACTTAATGATGCCGACAGCGATGGCAATTGAAAGCCTGAGACTTGTGCTGGAGCCCGCAAACCGGCGTCCCGTCCGAGTCCGACGACGCAATGTCTCGATTTTGACTGGCCGGACAACTGGTCGGCGGCAGCCGTACGCCCGTACCTCCATTCTGCTTGTGCCGCCGGCCGATAGAGCCCGTGCGAGAACGAACGTCATACGAAGCATGGTGGCCCCGAACACAGCGGGGCCGGCCCACGGCTTTCTGCGACCATGACGTATCGGCCTGCATCAACGGTCTGGAGCCCAGAAACGGACGACTAGCAGGCCCAATCTATTGGACCGATCGTTCTCGCGCCCAGCGAGGAGCCCCAGGAGGCCGTTAGGCTCTGCGGTACGTTGGGCTTCACTAGCTGGGCCTCCGACCGTTCTGATGCATGGGCCCCTTCACCTTCCTCTCTCTCTCTCTCTCTCTCTCTCTCTCTCTCTCTCTCCTCCTCCTCCTCCTCCCTCCGTCCAATCATCTAGCGCTGCTTGCTTATCATGGTAGGGGCATGGCATGATTTGATATGCTTGGTAGGGGATGAATGATAGGAGGGAATCATTAGGTTTACCAGTAGTGATCCCAACGGATTAAAGGCAACACAGTATTTGATATGAAAGCCACCTAATCGAGTGGGCATGCCACACCGTTTTGACCAGGCCCTGCCCCACGCGAGCATATATCCGCGGATTTTCATTCAGCGTGCATCGCCTTTTCAGTGAAAATCCTCAGGCTCATGATCTGATCACCTCTAGTACTACACTATTATGCGCTACAGTGTTGGGGCTAGAACTGGAAACAACATTATGAGGAAGCAGGTTTTTTAATTTGGAAGAATATATAAGAATCTTGGAATGCAAAATAGTTCAGTTAGCTACAAAAGAGCGAATCGTTGAACGGAGGAAGAAGAAACACATCCATGCGTCAGGATTAGGTCCCAAACGTAACAATTATTCGGATCCTAATGGCCCATCCTATATATGATTTTGCCATGGGTGGGGACATGTTTAGGACTACTCCCGCTACAACCAAATCATATAGGGCTCGGCTACCTTGTCCACACCCTATCAACGTACAGTACCCTAGATGCATGTAGCCATTCCCATCATCTTACACAAAAAGGGATTGGGTTAGGTTCAGGTCCTTTCTGATCAGACCTAGTTAAAACTTTCATCAAACTAGAAATAATACTGGAGATCATAGCTGCTAGACAGGGACAACACCACACTACTAGGTAGAGGAGATGGTAGTACCATCTATATAGTAGGCAGTGAATATTATTCTACAGCAAGGAATATGAAATACTGGTAGCAGCAGTGAAGATTTGCAACTGAAAATGTTTGTAACGGTACAAAATTTGAGCTGTGAAAAATATGTTTTGTACTTCAAGCATTCGATAACCATTTTTCATTTGCATTGTAACATTAGGATCCGACATTATTTCTATTCCTCAATATCTCTTCTTCTTTTTGCCCTCCGAATTTCTGTCAGTAACTTGTTAAATAGTGTACATTGGTCTTGTGATGACAGTTGATTACCACAATGTCATCATCATCTCTCTTTTAAAACAAATACAAAACTGTAACACAGGAATATGAACCGAAGAATATTGTCTTGCGGGATCTTGTAAAGTATAACAAGACAACAAAAGTCTGACCTAACTGAACAAATAGTCAAAGACTAATGCTGCATACGTATGCAGAGAATCAAAACAATGTCTCTACTAATAATTTTTATAACACACGGCTTCTGAATGCAATATAACCAAGGGGGTAAAGTAAAAAATTTCCGCAGAATATGAATTCTTAACTTGAAAACGATGCTGGGAAATTATATTTGCTATTTTACTTTTGCATATGGGAATTGGTTCCGATAGTACTTAACACAACAACCGGAAGAAGGGTTCACATCACCAGACCACCTCGCGACCCACACGGACACACCGCCATTGTTTACTTGGAAGCTCGCACAGTACATGACTCGGGTGACGCATGGAAGCAACGCTATTTGGCTGTTTCCTCAAACCAAGAAAATATTTTATATTTGAATCGACATAAAAAAAATTGTATATCGCTCCGATGTGTTGGTGCAGTAAATTATGTCTCTGCCACTGTGCCCTGCTCCTGGTGCCATCATTCATGCAAAGGCAACGAGACCACTCCTTCAAGTTGAATAATGGCTGCAATAAACCTCGCTGCAGCAACCGCGCATGGCCCACAATATTCTCTCAAGGAATTTTTAGTTTCTCGTGAACAGCACCGCCGCTGCCACTGTAGATTTTTACATGGCCAAATTTGCTGCTGGACATTTTCTTTTATGGTCTTTGTTAGAGGACACTCTTCAAATAAGTCTTTGCTCATGGATACTATTTAGTTATGGTAATTAATTAAAAGACACTGATGAATAGAATATGACTTCTTATTCATGAAAGAGAGAGAAGATTTCACAAATGGTTAAATTGCCCTTGTAATTATTTTAGCAAATTTGACCATATAATTATATTTTATAAATCAAATATAATAAATATTATTAAATCTGGACATATAATCACATCTGATTTGGAAGAATGAAAGACGCATATGAACATGTACGGTTGGTTGGCTGGAAATACATTTTGTTGTGCTTTATGAACTTGTAAAGCTAAAACTTATTTTGCTTTTCTGTATATCTCAAATATGAAACTCTGATGTTTGACATGGTTGGATATTGAAATATATATAGAGTTAGATATTTTGTTAAAAATGTGTCTTTCATTCTTTCAAATCAGATGTGATTATATGCTCAGATTTAATATTTATGATATTTGATTTATAAAATATAATTATATGGCCAAATTTGCTATAATAATTGCAAGGGCAATTTAGCCATTTGTGAAATCTTCATTCTCTTTAATGCATGAGAAGTCATATTGTATTCATCATAGTGTCCTTTGATCAATTACCATAACTAAATAGTGTCCATGAGCAAAGACTTATTTGAAGAGTGTCTACTAGCAAAGACCATAAAAGAAGAGTGTTCAGCGGCAAATTTGGTCTTTTTACATCTACCTCGAGCAAAAGAAAAGTTGAGTATAAAAATGTGGATCAGTCTTTACTCGTACAAAGAACCCGTACCGTAGAGCTGAGTTACTGACAAAGAGCTCTCTCCTGGAATACTCGTACAACCAGCATATAAAAAAGTTGCCCTATTTGTGATACCCATTCGCTTTTGTTTGCAGTAATATTTGACTTGAAAACCAGAGACATGGGAGCAGAGTTAAGATGTGTTCGTTTTTTAGATCTAAATTTTAGTGTTGTTATTAGCCTGAGTAAAAAATATCACTACAATGTTAGGAGAGCTGAAAATTACAATGCCACGAGGGGGCACCTGCTGAAACTAGCCTGAGTATATGTCTAATTTATCACTTAATCAGTAGTAGTAGTTCAACATTCTAGTGCTGTGTCCATACATGTATGGTGTAAGGTAGTGAGTCGTTACCAGCTTTAAGCATCATTATGCGATACATATGCGCACCCTTTTGTTTTAGTTCACCGAAACGCGCGTCGTAGGACGAGAGCTGACACATCGCACAGCACGTGAAAGATCCTTAGCTTTATCCGGCGAAAGCGCAGTTGCTTCCTGTGCGTTCGTCTGAATCACCTGACGGGAAAAGCACGTACATGATCTAACATATGATCTACCAGCATACGCCCATCCGCCATTGCTCATGAGGTCATTGCAGGAGTAAAAAGTGCTTTGCAGTTAAGTAGGAGTAATTTGAGCAGGATGTGGACAAATAAGCAGTTGCATGAGCTATTCACGTGTCGCTTAATACCATCATAATATTTTAGTGGAGAAAAAAATAGACGTTGAGCTTTTGCTTTATTCTAAAACCAGATTCGGTGACTAAATTCGGTGTCCGGTGGTGCGACTATGTGAGCTCTGTTGGTTACTAATAAGAGGAAAGTATTGCAGTAAGTCACGAGAGGGATCATATTTTCATATGCTCAAATAAGGGCATGTCTGGCTGGGTTTCGTTATACTATGCAAAAACAACTTTCATTTCTCCCGTGAAAATTGGTTTTAGAAGTTTCTAGTTTCCGTACAGAAACTAGAAATTGTTTCTATTCTGCAACTATAACCATTTGATTGGGATCCTTGATAGAAATCAACGTTGTTTGATATAGTTTCTCTTGTTGCAGTAAGAAATGAAGTGAAACCTTATCGAACAAGGTGTAATGTAGGAGTATATATTTTTTTCAGTTTCCGGCTATAGCACAATACTTGTAATATTGCAGTATTTCAGAATATATTAAAAATTATACTTATTTGCCTTTTATTTTTCATGGTAGTATTAAGTTGAGTGGGTACGGAGTGTATTGAGTGCTAGTAGCGCAGGAGTATTGCAGTACTGCGCACAAGTACTGATGTCGGTAAAGCGTAAGAGCGGGAGGTAACGTGTCGGCAAGCACGTGTGGTGGGGGCTCCACCGTGCGCCGCTGCTCCCCGCTCCTCTTCTCGGGCCGTACGATCGCAGGCGGATCTTCCTGGTAAGCCGTCAGATGCGCCTCGCGATCCGCGTGTGCGGCCCGTCCGGAAGACGACACAGAAAAGGACCTCGACTGCTCACTACGAGAGCGCACACGCCTCAGCTTTCCTTTGTCCTTTTCCTCGCACCATGATTTCCACGAAAGCTCTGCTCTCAAAAGGATTAATCTGACCAATTTATCAAAAAGTGTTTGTGTATCTCCAGTTAAATATTTTTTTTCTTCGGCTGGGATGGACGGTACTATTCAGCGTACTACATCTCTTCTCTGGTTACAAATGAATGATGAACTCATACGGCAACGGTAACAATAACTTGTGCACCCAAAAATGTCGATTGCTCTAGAACCGCATTTTGTGTGAAGAAAACTTGCACGTTCAAGTTGAATGTACTATTTTGATTGCAGAAGGAGGAGTAACGATCACAAATAAAGTTAGGGTGCTGTTTGTTTGGGACCATAATCATGAAGATTTTGCAATACATGACTAGAATTTTAGCTCTCATACTAAAATAATAAGAAAATATTTTTTTTTAAAAAATACGTTCTAACTTGCTTGTAATAATAAACAACTAATATGTACTCTCTCCATTCACATTTACTCTCTCTGTTTTAAATTATAAGTTGTTTTTGACTTTTAGATACTAACGTTTGACCGTTCATCTTATTTAAAATTTTTATGCAAATATGAAAATATATGTGATATACTTTAAGTGTATCTAATGATAAAATAAACTATAATAAAATAAATGATATTTGAATAAATTTTGTTGAATAAGATGAACGATCAAACATAACATCTTAAAATCCAGAACGATTTATAATTTGGAACGGAGGGAATACATGTCATTCTAAGTTTTTTAACTTTTCTCAAATGATATGTCATTCTCGCTTCCCAATGCAACTTTCTCTCTTTTCAATACAATATTCTCGTTTCTCACTAGTATATCTCTACCTCCATCTCTATCTCTCTCTTTCTCGTTTTCAGTGCACTTATTTTTTATTTCTCCTTATTTTCCGTATCCAACTCTAAAACGATATCTAAATATAAACGGAGGGACTATTTAGCAATACTGAAATATATTTATATTTAGAAAAATATTATCTCTGTTATGAAAATTGTTTATTTCTCTTTCAGGCTTTTTTGTAGATTTTTTTTTGAGAAATTAGTTGTGGGCGCAGGCTCATAGGTTTAAATTACGTGGGAAAGGAAGTCCTAGGGGCACATATTTGTAAGACTTTTTCCACTCATCTTTTTTTTCTCTTCTTTTGAAGGCGGCCCTTTTCTACTCAACTGATGAGCTGAAGTCTGAAGACGCCCGGAGAAGAAAACAAAACGGAATCCTTTGAGAGTGGGCCCCGCCAGCAGCCCGGGGCCCAAGGGGCCAGTCAGCTTTGTCAATGACGGGCCCTCGCTGGCTGTCCGCGTAAAAGCGCAGGCCGCACTCAAAAAATGGCTACGACGACGCCCTCTCAATAATTCGCTCGCCCCTTCTCCCACTGCGCCTGCGCTGTGGGCCCCGCCCGCGCACGGGATAGATGGCCCTCGCCCGCCGCAGGCTACAGTGGTTCACGGCGAGGCGGGTCACTCACCGATTAGTGGCATGCCCGGCCGTGCGTGGTCCCGCGCAACGCGACGCGCTCTCTCGTTGCGTTACAAGCTCCAAGCGGGCCGCGCCGAGATCAGGTTGTGATCAGATGCCATCCTGGCCGTCCATATCCGGGGTCAGTATTATTAGAATAAGATATTCTTTCCTCGCTCCGAGTCCACCAGATCATGGACGGTGCTGCGGCTGCAGAAGATCCAGTCCGGCTTGCTGGGCGCATCGAACCGGTTCGGATCTTCCGTGCTCGCATGCGCCCGTGGCCCAGGTGTCTGGCCTACGACGCTGTTGCTGTTCCGTAAAAGCGAATGAATCGGGACGCGTCGACGACCGCCTACCACAGCTTGCCGCAGAGGATCCTATGGTTTAACGGAGTTAACCGCCCATGCATCGGGTGCCGCGCGTGAGTAAGAGTTCTGGCATGGAGGTTTGTGTTGGCGCACCTGAAAACTTGCGCGTCATCTGTCGGGGCCTGCGTCCACTGTCACTAATTCCTGCCAAGACTGCACACCAAACTCGATCTCTTCTTTTTATTTAAACTCGAGCGTGGGAGGGATTTTAAAATGCCTCGACTTTTTCACTAGTAGTACGTGACGTAATCTTTTTTTGTTTGCCCAAAGAACTGATGAGTGATGATGCAAAACTATGGGAGTAGTAGATTCTTACTGCATCCAGGTGACGGTGAAATAAAGCTGGGGACGGGAGACCGAACTTGTCACTCGCGTCATTTTTGCACACGCTCAGCATCGGCATGACAGCAGGACGTGACGGCGACCGTATTAAACAGTGCAACGAAGTGATCTCACGAACGAACAAAGAACGGGCCGGGTTCGTATACATCGACATTATTACAACCCCCAGCTCCAGACCTCACAACAGCAACGGAAGGACGCGAACAAAACAGAGCAAGTAGCCGGGGCCCCACCCCCACCACCGCATAATGACCTACCAGTACCGGACGCTGGACTCATCACCATGGACGCAAAGCTCCGTAACAGTGATGAACGAACAAAGCCAACACAACTCCGGTGGCCAAAGGCCAAAGCGACGCCGCTTTCAGAAAGCGAGTTCACGGGATGAACAGCACATGCCTGACATGGATGGATGGGGGCACGCAGGAGTGAGGAAAAAAGATTTGACGAATTACCATAAACCCAGAAACCACTTTATACTTTTGCAACAGCAGTAACAGTAAAACCGGCCAAGCGTCGTGACGATTCAGAAACACTACTATACGGCTTCGAAACAGGAGCCAGGAAAAAGAAAGCTAAGCTCGCACACTGATTTCTCTTTTGCTGCATTACGCTTGTTTGCAGCAGCGAGAAAAGAAGAGAAAGGGGGGCGAGGCTAAAAGTCCAATGATTGTGCGTCCTCGAATCGATCTTCAGCTCGATGCGAAATCGGAGTTTACGAATGATTACTCGTAATAGCAGCTGGTGTTTATTAGGTACGGTCGCTGATTGGCTCTCGATGTGGAACCGCTCATGTGCGGGGGAGTGATTGGCCCAATTAATAAGTTTCAACGAACGAATAGGAAAAGTGGTTTTGATTAAGTGCGGCGTCAGTAGGCGGAAATCAGATGAAGACAATGAACAAGTGGCATGCGTTGATCATCAGGTTTTTTGGGTGGTGATTTGCTGATTTCTGTCTGGAGCTCAGTTAATAAGTTGTGGACAGTTGAAGGCTGGGGGCCTGTGTTAAAAGCGTCCAGGTCCATCGAACGGTCAAACTTGCGTTCGTGGAAGCAAGATCACATTTCGTCAGGTTCAGGTCGTCTGTGTGTCAAATTCCAACGGAAGAAATGAACCTGTGCTCAAATAGCGAAAGGATACGGGAGAAGATTCATTGAATCCAGCTTCGCCCTCTTTATTTATTTTTAGAAAAAACGGTCACATTTTCCTTCATCCCAATTATGTCCTTTAAATACATCTGCACACCGGCCACAATTTATTTTGGAGTAAATTTCACAAAACTATAGCTTTTGTGTCAAAACTATCACAAAACTACAGATTTAAAGAGTTGTATCATAAAAGTACAGATTTAGTGCACTCTTTATCGTAAAACTATAGATTAAACAAGTGTTATCGCAAGACTACATATTTAGTGTCCGTGTGAATCATAAAACTACAGATTTTTAAAGTTAAAACCTGTAGTTTTATGATAAATTGACTCCTTAAATCTATAGTTTTATTATACATCTTATTAAATCTGTAGTTTTATAATGCAAAGGTGCACTAAATCTGTAGTTTTGTGATATATCTTATTAAATCTGTAGTTTTATGATAGTTTTATTATAAAACCTGTATTTTTCGAAAATTTACTCTTTATTTTGCAAGGACACCCAGCATGAAATCGAAGTGACAAGCCAGGCAGGCTCGAAAGCAAGCTACGGTATTGCAATGCCGTACGTAGTATTATAACAGTACCAGCATGAGCCCACCACTATAGTGTTCATAGATCAGAGCCTGTACCGTAGTACTAGTACTATACGAGCCAGGCCGTATTTCTACATGTACAGTAGTACAGAGCAACACAGTTAAAATGTCACATCTGCCTCCCTTTCTCTGACATCCATGAATGGCAGGCGGAGGTGGGTGGTGGTGTAGAGTAGGCGCAGGAGTATTTCACAAGCCACAAATCACCTTCTCTCTCTATCTCTCTCTGTCTGCGTCGTCTCTGATTTTGATGCATACAAAGGGACAGAGTGAGGAGAGAGAAGGGTATCAGTCGTACAAGTAGGAGCAGCGCAGTGTGATTTTACTGCCACTGTGTTCCCTCCTCTCTCCCCAGTCCTCACTCCTCACTTCCTCAGTCCTCACAGGCTCAGCTCCTCGCATCTCCTTTTGCGTCCTCCACTCTCCTCTCGCCGCGCAGAGCCATTGCGGAGTGCGTGAGAGAGAGAGAGAGAGAGAGAGAGAGCGAGGAGGAAGAGCTAAAGCCGAAGGACAAAAGATAAAGGTGAGGGTGTTTGCTTGCATTGCTCTGCTCGCGTCCCCCCTTTTCTTGCCTTATTTGTTGTTGCTCACGGGCGGGGCGAAGCTGTTCATCCGACGCACCTAAGACTGAGAGACGAGGTGCCTTGCTGCTGCCGTGTATGTGATCTTGGACGGCCAGACGCTAGAACGTTCCGTGGATTCATCGGATGGGATGATAAATTTGTGACCTTTTGTGCTTCGTCTCTGATCCCAGTTTCAGGACATCTTCCGGCGCGCGATGCTGCGGAGGATGGTGTCCGACCCGTCCCCGGACTCCTCCTCCGGCGGCGGCGGCGGCGGCGCGGCGCTCTTCGCCGTGCCGCGGCTGTTCGTCGGGCTCGCGCCGAAGCGCGCGCCGGACAGCGAGTCGTCACGGAGCCCGACGTCGCCGCTGGACCCGAAGGCGCTGCTGCTCCGGTCGCCGCGCTCGCCGCGGACCTGGGACGCGGAGCTGGGGCGCGGCCTGGTCGACGCGCTCGCCGGCGACAACAAGAACTGCCTCCTCAGCCCGCGCCTGCGCCTCAAATCCTACGCCTCCCTCCCCAAGAACTGCGGCCACTCGCCGCCGGAGCTCGGGAAGACGATGTCCTGCCCCGCGCCCGACGCCGCCGCCGCGGGAATGTCGGTGCCGAGCAGCAAGTTCTTCTTCGGGGATCTCAAGTCTGGTCCGGAGGCCGCGCAGGGCGGTGGAGGCGCTCTCCTCAACGACAAGCGCCACTCGTTCGACCTCGGCAAGCTGACGCCGCCGGGCTCGCTGCCGGCGTCCATCACCGCCGTCGCGCGGCGGTTCATCGGCTCGGTCTCGGCCAGCGAGATCGAGCAGTCGGAGGACTACACGCGCATCATAGCGCGCGGGCCTAATCCCAAGACGACGCACATCTTCGGGGACTGCATCTTGGAGCCGCTTCCGGCTGACGACGGGGCCGCCATGGAAGAAGCCGCGACGGAATCGTACTTGGTGGTCAAGCGCGCCGAGGAGGCCGCCACCGCCTGCGAGGACTTCTTGAGCTCCTGTTTCACTTGCAGGAAGAAGCTGGAGGGCAGTGACATTTACATTTACCGGTATGTTATCATCTTGCTTTGCGATTCAGACTGCTAGTACTAAAGAACTGGTGATTCTGTGTTTGAATCAGTTGAGGTTGAATGGACGTTCATATTAGAGAACGAATGGCTAATTCTTGCATCGATCTGATCATCTGAGAGCATTGCCAATTCTGTGAGAGAAGAACCTTTCTGTCAATGCAAAATGGAATATTTAATAAATTTGACTAGAGCAACATGCATAGCTGTTACTACTGGATTGCCTTATTTAGAGGTGATTACCAATACAAAAGAACAATGACTATCCAAACACTCTGGTTGCAATTGTGCATTGTTTGGTAGAATCGGAGTCCTCCTGCAGGTTCTCTGCATCACTAGGAAGATATCAAATACTGAACAATTTTGCTGTGTGGTCTTGCAGGGGTGAGAAGGCATTCTGCAGCGCCAGTTGCCGGGACCAAGAGATCCTGATCGAGGAGGAAGCCGAGAACACCACCACCACCACTACCATCGACTCCCCTCGCTCAACCTGCTCCTCCTTCCAAGATGACATCTTCATGGCCGGCATGGTGGTCACGACATGACCCTACGGTTCCTGCACCGTTTCTTGCGACAAATAACGCGCCGAATTTTTCCTCCTTCCACCAGAAAAGGGGATAGTTGATCCTGGACGATCGATCACCGGTGCCCGTACGTCGCCGTCGTCATCAGTCTGTTGTGTTTTGATTCAGCGACTGAAGAAGAAACGGTGCTCAGCTCATGGTGGGTCATTGTCGCTAGTCCTGGAAACCTGCAGAGATCTGGGCTTTTTAGAAAGAGTGAGGTCGCCTTGCCTGCCTTTAGCACTGTAGTTTTGATCCTAAGGCTGCTGGCCAGTGTGCCCCCATCCTTTTTTTTTTTCTTTCGCTTTTTTTCTTTGCTACTCTTAGCAGCAGTGACTGTGTCTGCACATTGCAACTACATTACTCTGCCTCTGAGATAATGACATTGAGCTGCTTTGAGTCATCTCCATGGGCCCTTTACATTGTGCTACGTGCAGTATAGGAGTGTGGTCGTTGTACCGGAACTGAAAGGACATGTGATGATGGTTTAGCTCGATGCCCCTACTTGATTTCCTCAGAACATCAACAAAGGCATCTTTTACCATGGACAATCATCAAGGGCTAAAACTTCCGTGTACACTGGCAGAGGAGCGGAGCAATGACGCAAGGCGAACTGAATCGGGGAAGCGTTGCTGAAACCCATGAGCGGATCGGATCGGATCAGGTGATCGCAGCGAGGAATCCGCGTGCATCCAATTTCTCACCGTTTCCACAAATGGGCTCTGCCGAGCAGGAGGATGGCAGAAACGCAGGAGGCGCCTCTGCTCGCAGTATTGAATTCAGAGCCGCTCGCCCATTCCTCACCACTTTTATGGACGCTGCCGCCCGGAGCAGCGTCGTTTATTTTTGGGCGCCAGGCGTCGTTGGATTCGTCTGCGCTCCTGCGAGCCACGGACGCATCACTGCATCAGCATTTGGCAAACGACGAGTATGACGGTTTCTGCTTCAAAATTGAATCTTTTGGTGGACGATTTCGTCATCGGAAAGGGAAGGAATGGGCCAGAAGCGCAGCATGGCTTAAAATAGAAATGTGATTGGACGAATTTGACGCCAAAGTTCATTCAGTTGTGTCCTCTATGCATTGAAAATATTTCCCTGCGTGAGCTTGATTGTGACGTTACCTATCCTCGTCATAAGATTGGCAAACTAGACAATTTATACAATTTTAGTAGTTCAACTATAACCAAACCATTTTTTTTTGCGAGGAACAAACTAACTTATTTAAGTTTATATATAGGAAAATTGGAGAGAGTACAAATAAGGAATTCTTTAAAATAAAGAATGGTCATCGTAAAAAAAAGAATCACTGCTTCCTATCTGGAGGGAAGCATATACACACAGGGTGTTGTATGAAATTCGACGTCTAGTATAGATTGTCTTAGTAAGAAGTCCTATTTACCTCATTTAACTCTTATTAGAGTTTAGATTTTTACCCTCATTTACAAAACCAGACATCTAACCTCCCTCAAATATTAAAACCAGTTATTGCCCCTCCCTAGGCTATATCGATGGGTGGTTTCGTCCACATAAGCAGTCCTACGTGTCCATAGGTCTCACATAGTGCTGAGTCACCATTCAAAGAAAAAAATAGTGACCGACCCAATCAATCTCTCTCGTAGGTCTCTTATTTTTTTTCTAATCTTTCTCATACACGAAACCCTAGGCGTTGGCGGCAGGAGACTGGCGGCTTGGCGCTCCCACACAAGGAAGTGAAGGTTAGCGTGGTGCCCTTATATGACCACAATCTATTCAATTTATGCGGCATTGTAGGAATTAGCGGCAAAAGTGACTAGTTTGTTCGGCCAATCTGGAGTATTATAATTACGAGACACTGGATCTAAAAGACAATCACATGTATAGTATGAATACAATTAATTTTGAGAAGGTATTACAATACATGTTTCAATTTTGCTCTCCTTTTCATCCTTCTTTTCTACAATCCCAACTTAGTAGCATCATCATAGACCAATCCGCGTTGCATAACTGCATCAATATGAATAAAACATAGATGAATCCGCACTGCACAACTGCATTACTTGTTAACAACTAGGACTAGATTCTGGCAATCTTTCATCACCCAAAAATAAACAATCCAACAATGTAATACTGATATATTCATTCTATAATTTACATACCTGGCTGTACAAATAACTTCATTAGAGCTCCAATACTTGTTTAAATGGTATGGTATGATGTTAATCCTAATATTGCTAACATATATGTGCAGGCTCAATATGGACCCACTTAGCACACTAGCAGTAAAGTTTTACTTTGGAGGTCAATTTTCTGACAATGGTCGGGTCATTAAATACTGTGGTGGAAGACAAGCAATGTCCAACATTTACAGAGACCATGTTAGTCTTTCTGAGATTGTTGGACATGCTCGAGATCATTGTAGTGTTGGGGAGGATACTTTGCTTTATTGGTTGCTCCCAGGCAAGGATATGACGAATGGCCTTAGAGTGTTAACAACTGACCAAGCATGTTTGGATATGTCAAACTCCATATGTGAGGGTGGTGTGGCAGAGATATTTCTTGAAGATAGAGCTACTGAAGAGGCGGTTGAGGTAGAGGAAATTGCAGATTTTGAAGGCAGTGACTATGAGCAGGAGATGGCGGGTGATATGAATGGCATGTATGATGTTGATAGTGAGGAGGCAGAACAAGGAAAAGGAGTTTTACAAGTTGTTTCAGAAACTAGGACTAAGGTTGACAAGCAAATAAAGAAAGCCAAAAATATTATAGGAGATGGCAATGAAACACAGCATGAGGATCATACAGAGAAGACAGAATGCAATGACTCAAGCTCAGATAGTGATTTTATTCCTGGTGATGATAGTTCTTTCGAGGAGGAGGAAGCAAAAGAAATATTGACGAAATTCAAACAATTCAAGAAAAAGTTGAGAAGTGGGCAGGTGGCTCATTTAGATGATGTTGTCCTTGAAGGTTGTACAACAATGCAAGCAGGTTTTTCTGTTGCTGAAGATGGCAATGAGACTCCATATGTTGATACTGATGACGAGGAGTCTATTGAAGAGGGCAGTGATGGTGAAGTTAAGAAGAAGCCTAGCGACCATCCAAGATTTAAGAAGAGCAAGAATGTAACTAAGTTCTGTTTAGGAATGAAGTTCAGCAGTAAGACAGACTTTAAAAAAGCTATTATCAAGTATGGATTGGCTGAAAGGAAGGTGATAAAATTTATCAAGGATGAACCTAAGAGAATAAGGGCAAAGTGTGATTGGTCTCACTGCTCTTGGGTGTGTCTGCTATCAGACAACTCTAGAACTAAAAGTTGGTAGATAGTGACATTTGAAGATTTCCATACTTGTCCACCTAGAAGAAACAATAGTTTAGTTACAGTTAGAAGAATTGCTGAGAAGTATGAGAAGTTCATAATGGCAAATCCCTCATGGAATATTGTGAGCATGATGCAAACTGTTCAAGAAGAAATGTTTGCTAACATCAGTGTTTCAAAGCTAAAGAGAGCTAAGGCAATGGTGATGGAGAAGGCTTTGGATGCTTCCAAAGGACAGTACTAATGACTATATGATTACCAGCTCGAGCCCTTGAGTAGTAATCCTGGGTCAACAGTGATAGTGCACAAGGTACCACATATGGAGCCCCCAACTTTTCAGAGAATATATGTTTGCCTTGATGCATTGAAGAAAGGGTTCCTAGCAGGATGCCGAAGAGTGATTGGCCTAGATGATTGTTTCTTCAAAGGAGCTACAAATGGAGAATTATTGTGTGCTATTGGCAGAGATGCAAATAATTAAATGTATCCAATTGCATGGGCTGTTGTTGAAGTTGAGAACAATGATTCTTGGAACTGGTTCTGTGATTTCTTATGCAGAGATTTGAGAGTTGGTGATGGTCGTGGTTGGGTGTTCATATCAGACCAGCAAAAAGTACGATATTGTTCATTATACTAGTGTCATTTTTCACTCTAGTTAACCTTGTAATGAAATACTAATCATTTTCATATGACAATAGGGAATACTTGATGCTGTTTCAACATAGGCACCAGAGGCTGAGCACAGGAATTGTGCACGACATATCTACGCTAATTGGAAGAAACATTTTAGGAACAAAGATTGGCAGAAGAAGTTCTGGGAGTGTGCCAAGTCTCCATGTCTGATGTTATTCAACCTGGCAAGACAAAAGCTAGATAGAGAGACAAGGGATGGAGCACAAGCTATCCTCCACACACATCCACAACATTGGAGCAGGGCCTGGTTCAAAATAGGCTCTAACTGTGATTCAGTTGATAACAACTTGTGTGAGTCTTTTAACAAGTGGATAGTGGAGGCTAGATTTTTCCCAATTATAACAATGTTGGAGACCATAAGAAGAAAAATTATGGTTAGGATACATGACCAAAGGACAAAGTCAGATAGATGGATGACTAAGATATGTCCTAACATCTTGAAGAAGTTAAATACTTACATCACAGAATCTAGACCTTGTCATGCAATATGCAATGGTGCATCTAAATTTGAAGTAAAGCAAGGTGTGCACGAGTTCATAGTAGATCTGGATAAAAAGAATGCTCATGTCGGTATTGGCAACTCTCAGGATTACCATGTCCCCATGCCATATCATGCATCTTCTTCAAGACCAATTTGTTGGACGAATATGTTGCAACCTGCTATAATGTTGAAGCTTTTAGAAGCACATACAACCACTGTTTATAGCCTGAGGAAGGTCTGACAAACTGGCCAGTATCAAATAGGCCAGTTCTGAAGGCACCTGGATATGTCAGAATGCCTGGAAGACCAAGAAAGGAGAGAAAAAGAGAGCCAACTGAAAAACAAAAAGGGACAAGAATGTCAAAGAAAGGGACAATCATTAGATGTAGAAAATGTAAGCAGGTAGGACACAACAGGTCCACTTGTGATAGAAGAAATGGAATTGGCGAGTCAGCTATTTCAGCTCAATCATTTGCAACACCTCCAAGTCAGCCTTCCAATGCATCTAACAATGAACATAACATTTCATGTGAAACAAATAAAAGGAAGGAGCCACCACCAAATTCCAGTTCTGCCACTACTAACCAGGTATGCTACATTTATAGTAAGTAACCTAGATGTTATGGATATATATATTTACTTGTAAGTACATATTTTGAAGCCATCTCAATTCCAGCGCTTAATTAAGAGTTCAACTGCTGCAAGTGTTTCTACTGGACCTAGTGGCTCCGCTACACTTAACCTAATGCCCAACATTCCAAGCTCACAGGCAAGTTCAAGTGTAATCATGAGGATCACCTCTAGTAAAGCAAGTGCAAATGTCGGTACTATATCAGCACAACTAAAGAAAGATGGAACCGCAAAGAAGCCAAGACTTGGTGGAATGATGCTACTTCCACCTTGGGACTCTGCAAAACTATGATGCCTATTATCTATCTATTGTATTTGTATTTTGAACATGTTTATTTGGGTCATGTTTAATTAAACTTATGCTTTCTGGACCATGTTATATAATTGTAAACTTATGTCACTCAGATAAAGCATTTAGTAATGATTAGTACCTTTGTGCCCTCGTTAGGTTGAAGCCGTAGAGGCGGAGCCTAGTAGAGAAGCAAACAGGTAGTGTCACCGCTGCTACAGAAGGTGCGACTCAGTTGGACGCCATTTCTCACACATGCAAGCATCAAAGTAACGCATAGTAAGGCACTAGACACAACAGAAATGTTCGCATTATGCAACAGTAGCATGGCCAGGTTTCCTTGGCAAACCGGCAAAGAGTTTCTCTCTTTCATGGAGAAGAAGGAACGTTTTACTTGACGAAACGACAAAGAAGCAAAAGAACAAAAATAATAGCTAGTTCATAACAACCAATTAAACTAGCTCACGAGATAAATAGTGCAAACTGGATAAGTAAAAAATAGGAATACTGCTAGAAGGTGTGTCTCTAATAGCAAACAAGTCAATTGGAGTTTAACTGTGTCAATCAAACTGTTCGAGCATACTTTAGTATTGCAGTTTGCAGTATTTGTGTTACCTGCTGTAGTCAACTAACTTCAATATTAGTTTCAAAAAAAAAACTTCAGTATTGTAATGCGTATTATTTGTCTTGCCTCCAATTGAAATACTATAAACTACAAATACTGTGCAATCAAACTGCTCAAGCATACTTTAGTATTACAGTTTGCAGTATTTATCAAAAATTGTAATATGTGTCAATTAAACTGCAATAGGGGCCTCAATTTTTGACACTCAATTAGAGCGCTATGTTAGCTAGTACAACAGACTATTACAGGCAAGTCAACTATTTGTGTCAATCAAACTTCTTAACACGAGTTTGTGTAATAAATCAATACAGGATCTCATACAGACACCCTATTAAAGCATGTGCTCCTAACAGAGACAATTATTAAATTGAATGGTGCCTCTGAAAGAAACATTTATGTTCTTGAAATATTAGGGGAGGAAACAGGTGAGGTGCGTGGTGGAGAGGAACACTTACCAGCCTTGAAGAAGGTCAGGGAGGAAGTCGTCGGTGGCCACGAGGAGGTGAGGTGAGTGGTGAAAAGAAGCACTTACCAACACCGCATCGACTCCATTGCCGCTACCATCCCACTCGATATCTTCCTGAGTGCCCGTGTCCTTCATTTTCGCATCGATAGATCGAGCTGCACTAGTCGCCCTCCTACCTCCATCTCGACCCGGCTTGACATCGCTCGCTTGCTATCGCTGCGACCCGGCTGGACACCGGTCGTCTGAACACCGTCGTGCCCAAGTCCACGAGATTGGCGTCAGCGTCGGAGGAGCGCTGTCGGGCGGGGAAGATCTCCATGGTGGAGCATGCCATAGGACGCCCACGAGCTCGTCGGTTCGACGGAGGAGCACGCCGCGGGGTGGGGGAAATCTCGATGGGGACCTTGACTCGACTTTCTGTTCCTCTCAACTGTAGCAATGCAGCAGGTAAGGAGGCTGGTCGGGAGAGAACTCCACTAGTATTTTTTATTCGAACGGTGACTTACATCATGTGGGGTTCATGGACACGTATGACTGCATACGTGGACAAAACCACCCGTCCATACTGCTTTGGGAGGTAAAATAACTGGTTTTAATATTTTGGGGAGGTTAGATATCTGGTTTTGTAAAGGAGAGGGGGGAGAGGGGGAATATGGACTCCAACAAAAGTTAAGGGGGGTAAACTAGACTTCTTCCATTGTCTTAATAACTCATCATAGATTGCCGTGCGTGTAGCTTATTTAGGTTTGGCCCAAGCGCCCAGCGTGTCGCTATCCAAGCTACGGCCTGGCAATTGCAAAGTCAAATGTGAGGCCCAATAAACGAAACCACCAGGCTGCTCTCTGGTGCTTCGGGCTAAGGCATAACCCAACAAGAGTTCAGTACAGTAGTACAGTACCCTATCCTTAATGGGCCGGGCCCGCTGCGCCACGTGGCTAAATCCTAGACTCACACTCTGGATCAGCCTGCTATCGGTGGCTGTCCTCCTCACCGACCACACGAAATTCCGGAAAGACCCCTGCAAACAATCGTCGGACCTAGCTGTCGTAATCCACACGTGTCAAACTCATGGAGGGTAGCTCCGTCATTGTCAATCCTAAACGTTTTCTGCTCTCTCTCTGTTGGAGACCAACCCACACCTCCTCCTCGCCCACTGCTTCGCCTCCGACGCCGAGATGGCGTCCTAATCGCCTTCGCCTCGACCAGCAGCATCGCTTCCGCTGCTACCGCTGCCTCCTCAGTTCGAACACACTGCCACCCGGTAGGCCGGGAGCTAGGGATTCCGGCGCGGGATGGGGTACCTCCTCCTCTCGCCGTCGCCGCCGCTCGCCTTGCAGCACACCTCCTCCGGCGGCGCCCCCTGCCGCCGCCGCGCGCGGAGAGGGGCCGTCTTCGTAGTCGCTTCGTCCGCCTCCCCGCCGGATGGAGGCCCGTCTCCGTCGGCGAAGGCGTACGTGCTGGCGCGGCGAGCGGTCCTCCTCGGCGCGTCGGCGGCAATCCCGCTAGCCCGCCTCCACGAAGCCGCGGCCGCGCCCACGGCTGTTGACATCGTAACGGGTTAGTGCCCTGATTCCTGTGAGGACTCTTTTCGTTTAGCGCTCAATGCCCGCCTGAGGTTCGGTCCTAGTCCTATCTGACGCTGAGAAATGTTTGCTTGCGAAATTCGAATACGATTCTGAGGATTGAGGTCAGGCGTAGGAGTTTTTATTGCAATATATAAGGGTATATGAAGTAATATGCGCGCTTGTGTATATTGTTGCTTACTAGTAGCTTATGGTGATGCCAGAGCTGTTGAAGTTGAAGTCTGGCTGCAGAGTATATTTGCAATGACAGTTTGCAGCTTTGTGTTCAAATAGCTGATAGAAAAGTTTATAATATGCAGGATATTTAATACCTCTGAGCAGCTTTGGACGCTAGCCGCTTGCATGGTTTTCCTTTTTTCCTTTATGTAGATGACGGAGCAGTGCTGCCTGCAAATTGTGCATATAATGCAAATATTCAAATTCTTAATGCGACCTTGTAACCCCTATATCGCCAATTACTTCCTATTGATGCCATACATCTGCAGTGTTGGGAGAGTCATTCATACCAACAAAAAAATAGCTAATGCGTTTGGAAGTAGACGCATTTTACATGATGACATACTTCTACAGAAACTCTTTACCGTCGATGATTTCTCAAAACTGAATCCTACCCCAGTATCACTTTTTACTGGACTTTTGCAAAAGCGTTTCATATGTAGAGTTCATAGATACAATATCTTGTAGTTGATTGCAAAAGAATGATGTAGAGCTTTGTGGTGGTTGTTGTGCTGCCCTTCAGAGTCTAGTATTTTACGGCAATATTTTCTTATTTGAGTAAGATTCCAAATGGTGTGCCCAGGTGTTCAGTTTTGGCAAAATTTATTGGAACACACAAAATGCTACCTATAATCCTACACGGATGTAGAGTTTCTGACTCAGCAAAATTTTAACATTCTTATAAGGAACAAAAGAAAGAATAATTCTAAAATGGAAATGCTATAGTGAATTTTAACATGAGTGGTCCTTGTGATATTTTAATTATCTTACGGCATATGATCAGACGTCGCATTTTCTCATTTTCCTGCAGTTTATGGCATGTCATTACCCCAAGGGTTCATTAGAAGAAAGGGAATCGATACCCTAAGGATAAATCAACAAACTGAGAATTGCTACAAAACTTTCAAGATTGGACGTAGTTCTGTCATCTGTAGACCTAAAGAGACTGAATTTGATGGTCAGAACTTCCTCCTTTATATGTAGTTAGTTTGTACTGCACGGATAGCATTTATTGGCACTACAAAACCTATCCAAATGTCCCACCAGACGTGTCCTTCTGGTTTTGTTATCTTCTTTATTGTACTTGAAAGGGCCCTGACTCATGACTGCTTGTGTTTATGCACATGGGCGCTGGGATCCCTTATACATTTACATTGAGATGAGATTGTCTTAACTTAATCTAGTTCGTGTAGCACCTCATTGTCTCAACTGGGTTACTGTGTTAATGCATGGGAATCTATATTTAATGATTTTTTTTATCTATCAACATGTGTGGTTAATTAAAAAATGTAGATAAATAGTTGATAATGTTTTTCTCTGTAGTGACAAAGGATGTCTCAACACCTGATGACCCATCCAAAGTGATAGAGAGTGTGACAAAGCCTGACAACACTGAACCTGAAGGAATACAGGCTGAAACACAGCCTTCTGAAGCTCCACAGCCTGAGTCATCCTTGCAGTCAGTGCAAGAGCAATCTCCAGGGAATCCAGTACTTGGGCTGTTGAACGTGGTTGCCGTTGCTGGCTCCGGTGTTCTTGCTGGTCTATATGGTACTTCTAGACAAGAAAACAAGGCTCTGCAATCAATCATCTCATCTGTAAATCATCTACAGACCTGTAGTCAGTTTATTTTACTTTTTCCTTGTTAAAATATGTTGATTAATTTCTTATAGCATGTTTGACAGCTGTAAAGCATCGGAACATGGTAGCACACACCCATCTTCTCCAAACCGCACATGTTGTCTTCCTATCATTCATGCATTTTACAGTTATCTTCGTTATAAGTCAGTTATGTCATGTTCTCTGCAATATCCACACCATTTAGATTTGAAATGAGTGAATCTGAAGTTAGAGGCAGAAAATTAGTACAAAACTACAGTAAGAAATACAATATGCTTGGTTATGCATTTCTTAACTCTTTTTTATTCATATCTTGACTTCTTTGTTAGTTTGAAAACATTTCATACCATTTCAATATGCTCCATATGGTATTATAGTCTTGGATAGAACAGAAGTAAAAGGAGAACTTTCACCAAGAAGTCAATGTTACATATAGAATGGAAGTTTTGGCTGTGCTTGTTATCCCACCAAAACTGGACTTGCTATCCAACCTGAAGTTAGCTACACTCGTATTTTAATAATGTAACAAAAATGCAAATCCTGAACCGTGTTGCCTTTCATATTCAAATTATGCATGTACTTCCTTCTGCATAGCTGGGTGTTTAAGGGTACTCTCGTTTTCCACCATGATTTCACTAAAACAGGTATATGCATAGTCTTATCAATTCAAAAAACCTCCCTAAAATATTTTGAATATCTTTAATACGCTAATGTATTTGCTAAAACTGATAGACATAAAAAAGGTATTACCTGATATTTTTTATGTGCTACTTTCTTCAGATGGAAAGCAAGTTGGAGGAAAATGAGGTAGCATACTCTTCGATGAGAGATAACTATGAGAAAAGGTTATCGGAACAACAAGCAGCACAAAAGAAACAATCTATTAAGTTTCAAGAGCAGGAAAGTTCTCTTTTAGATCAGTTGGCTTCAACAAAAAAGACTTTGACATCACTGAGTGAAGAATTCAGACGGGAGAAGAAACTGGCTGAGGAACTTAGGGATGAAATACAAAGATTGGAGAGTAATATTGCACAAATTGGGAGTGATAAAGATCTGCTCGAAACAAAACTGCAGGAAAAGTTGGGTGAGATCAATATGTTGCAGGAAAAAATAAGTTCACTCAGCCAAGAAATTGATGATAAGGAGAAACATATCAGGGATCTCAGTGCATCCCTTTCCACAAAAGAAGTAGACTACCAGAAGCTATCCGCTTTCACTAATCAAACAAAACGTAGCCTTGAGCTTGCAAATTCTAAAGTACAACAACTGGAAGAAGAGCTTCATAGAACTAAAACTGATCTCACTTCGAAGATATCTTTGATTGATTCACTGAATGTTAAACTTCAAACATTGAACTCTGAGAAGGAAGAAGCTGAGAAAAGGATTTATGAATTAAGAGTAGAGTATACAAACCTGAAAGATGATTCTGAGACAAGAGCAAGCCATGATTCCAAATTACTAGCAGAGAGGGATGATCAGATCAGACAGCTTCAACAAAAACTTTCTGTTGCATTAACTGACTCTAGCAAAGATCATGAAACAATTGCTGAATTGAAGAATGAATTGGATGCTACTAAAGTTATGCTAGAGAATGAACTTGTGGCCATGGAAAATTTGAAAGCTTCAATTCAGTCATCTGAAAACGCTCTAAAGGATTCCAGAAGGGAGGTCTCCATCCTTTCCAAGGAACTCGAGGAAGCAAATAAATCAAACCAGGATCTGGTATCGCAAATTTCAAAACTCAAAGATGAGTTCAATGAAATGCAAGTAGATCTAACCAACAAATTAGGAGAGTCTGAGTCAATGTCCAAAGCTCTGTCGGATGAACTGGTGTCAGTTAAGGAAATGGTTCGAAAGGGACAAGAAGAACTTGATGCCACCTCTAGAGAGCTGGCATCTGTTGTTGAAGCTCGTGACAATTTGAAGAAAGAGTTGCTAGATGTGTATAAAAATTTGGAGTCCACCACACATGAGCTTGTTGAGGAAAGGAAAGTTGTGACTACCTTAAATCGGGAGCTTGAAGCATTGGCAAAACAGTTGCATGCAGATTTTGAAGCACGGAAAGCTCTTGAAGCAGACCTGGATGAGGCAACAAAATCACTGGACGAGATGAATAATAGTGCGTTGTCATTGTCTAAGGAACTAGAGGAGACACATTCTAGGAATGACACTCTTGAAGCCGAGAAAGAAATGCTATCAAAAGCTTTAGCTGAGCAAACGAAAATCACAACTGAAGCTCAGGAAAACAATGAGGATGCCCAGAATCTTATCACAAGGCTTCAGACAGAGAAGGAGAGTTTTGAATTGAGGTCAAGACACCTTGAAGAGGAATTGGCATTAGCAAAGGGCGAGATACTGCGCCTAAGGAGGCAGATTAGTGCGAACAGGTCTCAGAAACCAAGAACACTTACCAGAACCAGAACAAGCGCACCACCTGAGGCTAATGAGACTCTGAAAGTTGAACCTGTGAATGATCATAATCAGAACACCAGTGGAGTTGCTGCTGGAACTCCACCTTCTGTGAAAAGGGTAACAAGGAGGAAAAAAGGTGGCTCGTCCACATGAGTTTGCTATAGAAGCCTGAACAAGAAACATCTTCATTCATGCCCTCATATTTAACCATCCATTATCGCTTCATTCTTTTGAAATTGTAGTCAGCTGCAAAATAGCAGGAATAACCATTCCAGGGCCATTTATATTTGCCTTTTTAGCAATTCGGTCCTTGCTCTATTTTGTTTATGTTTTTTGGAAAATTGAGGGTTCATAACTGTACAGATGAGTTACTGAACGGGCAGCATGAGGGAAAATCGTTCTATTCCATCTGTAGTTATGCAGAGTGCTTCGTACATCATTGGCCGGCCTACATCATTTTGTTGCTCATATTTGTACATATTTTGATTTCAGTGTTCATTTATTGACTGGGAAAAGTTTAGTAGTACTATATTTTTTTTAGGGAATATTACTATATTTCATTATTAGTATATTTTGTTCGTTTATGTACTTATCTTAATCTAACACCTGTTTATTTAACTTCAAGAGAAGTTTTTTTTTTACTATAACTGTTAATAGGTACAGTATACTATTGATTTGAAGCACAGCAGTGTTATCTGCCTAGGGCCTGCTATGCTTTGGGGTGCTTGATCCTCCTCCTGATCAATTTTCGTCCATAAGGAAGTGGACCCATTCTGTTATTGTAATTTGCTGGAAGCAGATCTGCGTTCTGGATTGGTATGTCCTCTCTCTCTCTCTCTCTCTCTCTCTTTAGATTTGACACACTTTGTCTATTCATTTAATGCTTATATATTCCCTCAGTGGGTCTGTACTTACTGTTGAAATTATCTGAAATAATTTTGACTGTTGAATCCATTTGAAACGTTAATGCCATGCTTCCGGGACTCTTATTTTTATAGCAGCTGTTTTACCTAGATCGTAATGGGGCTTCCGGACACTTGAAATGCCATTCTTTTAGTCCTACTTTAAACCCTATTCCCTTGATCATGGCTTTCGGGAGTTCAGGACAGCATAAAACTTTCCCACATTTGTCGTGCTGACACTGGAACAGAATTTTAGGATGACGCATGTTCATACCATTCTTGAGACTCTTGTTTTGCATGTCGTTACATGCCGAGTTCCCCAACCAGGCAGCATAATGTGCCGAGTGCAGAGGGAGGTGCGGCCGCGGGAGTTCAGTTAAGCAATGCTCGTACTAACACTGCCATCTTCGATTACTGCAGCTCTACGTACGGGGAGATTTTTACTATTTCGACCATGAAACCAACAGGTTATGTTAACCGTGAAACCGGTTGCTTCGTTAAAATGACCACCAAAACATTGACATACCGCTAAAATAATCACGACATAATTTCTAGATAAAAATGCCCTCAACCTTCTTCTACCTCTATCCCTCTCTCTCCTCTCCTTTCTTCTTCCTCTCTCCTCTCCTTTCTCTCACCGGTGGCTCCTCGTGCCCTCGCCGCGGCCGGTCAGGGCGGCGCCGGAACCCGCGCCCTCCTGTCATAGGGGCCGTCTAGGGCGGCGCGTCGAGCAAGGCGTGACAGCGCTGGTGGGTGGGCGCGGCGGTCGGCCAGCAAGACCGCGTTGGCGGGTGGGCGCGGTGGGCCGACGGTGTGAGGGTGGGTGCTCTGGCCAGCAGGGCCGACAGTGCTGGTGGGCGTGCGGGTCGGCGGACAGGGGCGGGAGGCGGACATGGGTGGCGCGCGCGGGGCAGAGGCGTGCGGGAGGCGGAGCAGCGGGCAAGGCAGTCGACGTGCGGGGAAGGATGGTCCGGGAGAGAGAGAGGAGAGGAGAGAGGAGAGAGGGAGAAGAAAGGAGAGGAGAGAGATGGATAGAGGTAGAAGAACACTGAGAGCATTTTTGTTTAAAATTATATCATGGTCATTTTAGTGGTATGTCAATGTTTTTGTGATCATTTTAACGAAGCTCTCGGTTTCGCGGTCATTTTAGATAGCAAACCCTGTTGGTTTCATGCTCGAAATAGTAAAAATCTCTCGTACGGGGGGCTCATCGACGGATTCCCGTGTCATCTTTACACACTCAGTACTTGTGTTGTTGAATGCTTCATATTAGTCAGTACGGTGTCGGCGGTTGTGGCCGTGCCTCCCTTATTCATCAGCTGACCATGTTACAGGCATCCACAAACTCACGGGCCGCCTGCCTGGGCTGCAGTCTGTGATCTGGTTGGAGCGGCAGGCGGGGCCGGGCCCTTCCTTGTTTGACTGATTCTGTGCCTGGGTCGGCCGGGACAGGGAGGCACCGTAAAACCAAACCTCTCCGGTCCACCGGAAACCATCTTTTACTCTCTCGCCGGACCGGCTGTGAACGTTGTCAGTATGCTACAGTCTTCGTTTTCGTATACCGATCGATCAAAGCATAGGACAGGACGACGAGGCTCGCCTGGCCATCGAATCGGACCGATCTACCAGCACTGCTTGATACATTCATATACTACGCCCGTCTCGTCGTCCGTCGTCTCCCATTCCTGTAGGATATCATAGTCTGCTTGTACGCTAGCTCTGCGCTCATACCTCACCAGAACCGAATCATCGCGCGGACGACGACGGGTCGCTGCCGCGTGGGCCACGCCTGTAACCGCCGTGCTCCACCCGTCACCTGGACGCGCGCATGCATGTGCGCTGGTGTCCGCGCGTCCTCCCAAACCAACCACCTCCTGGGCTGCTGCATCTATATCTATCCATCGCCGTGCGCCCTGGACTCGTTCCGGCGGGTGCGACGTCGCCGTCGTAGGCGCTGCGGTTGCCGGCCGGCCGAGCCAAGTATAGCTAGCTAGGGTGGGCCACAACGTCAGGGAATAAGCGTGCAGAGCAACAGTTCCACTCCTAGTAAAATTCCTACCTCTGACCCCACCCGTCGGGGACAGCAGGCACGATGCATGGACCCAATTGTAGTTGTAGACACAGCTGCTGCTGCTGATGCTACACGCGCTGATGATTGTTGCACATTGCTTGCTTAAATAGCCTGCATTTGTCGCTGGAGGGGTCGGGAAGCTGTTGGGGCCTCCTTTTCCTTTTGCCTCTCTTGCCATGCCAACTTGGTCACCGATGCATGTATACTTGTACTAGTGGTAGCAGTATTTCCAATGGTATTATTGCCCCATCCCTACACGCAAAACGGAATGCTCAAGTTCAAACGGCAATGTCCTCACGCATGCACATGGAGCAGGCGATCGAACACAGCCTCGCAGGGAAAGCTCAAGCAGTAGGCGCGAGGCAGGACACGGTTCATGCATCGATGCATGTTATTCACTAACTGAATTCCCTTGGACATTTTTCATGCACAAAATTTGCTGTGTATTACATATCCACAAACTGATCGAATCATTATATATGTTGCTAGCATTGCTAGCAAATAGGACGAGTGTGTGTGACGAAACAGGAAAACGTTGCGTGTGTCCCTGCCTGCATGCGGACCCAGTAATGCTCGGCCACCCGACTCTGTCTATCCGGATTCCAGTCCCGTGGTGCTCCATCCCCTGTTCTGTTCCCTTCTCATTAGAGCTCGCGTCCAAAGAAAAGGTAGGAAGAAAGACGAAGAGAAGATACCCAGTGCTGCCGCCTGCAGAAAGCCGCACAAGTTAACAGATTTTGGAGTGTATGGATGTACGCTACGTATCTCCAGTTCTTCACACGTACAGCAGGTCAGTGCGTCACTGGATTGACGAGATGAAAGCGTCGTAGGGACGTATCGGGGTACCTGTGGTATAAATGTATATTTATACACTGATAGAATACATTGGGAGCCTCACTGGAGAGTGGGCGACCACTTGTAGAAGAGTCTGATGGCAGCAAAGCAGTTTATGTGTACATGTACAGAGCTCTAGACGTTTCGTTTGGTGAGGCGGCGCGTCACCGTTACATTACGTTGACCCTGGATGCATGGGCGCATGACCATGTGCCGGCCGGCACACGTACAACGCGTGTGGTCTACTACCAGGCTAGAGCGTAAGCCTAGTGGTCTAACGCTATGCATGCAAGACAGCAGCGAAATGCCACTCCACGCCAGCTCTTTTTCCTTTTCTTTTTTATTATTATTGAAAAGTATCGATCGGTACTCCCTCTATCTATAAATATAACATTAGTTGATTTTTATATATCACATCTGATCATTTATATTATTTAAAAAAATATAAAATTATTAAAATAAAATATCATACTTAAAGCATGTCTAGTGATCAAATGAAGCATAAAAAACAATATAACATTTTTATAAATATTTTATATAAAATGAATAATCAAATATGGTGTTCATAACTCAATTTCATTTTCTTTTGATCTGTGGTAATATACGGTCTACCACTATCCACAAATATAGTATACGTTTCCATCCTCTTTTGATCTGTGATAATATACGGTCTACCACTGTCCACAAATACTTGGGTCACATATAATAACACATGTACTGGAGTGTGTGCCATGTATCTGTCAAAGTTTTAAATCTCCGGTTATAGCTGCCGCTATCTCCGGATATAGCTGTGTTTAGGAGCATTGCGTTATTTGCTTCGTCATATAATTTAGTCGCTATATCCCGATTTATCCAGCTATTAGCTGTTTTAGTGGATCAACCACTAAATGGATTAGCCGGTGATTTAAAACATTGGTATCTGCTCACCGTTCTCGTGGCCGTCAGCATGTTCGTGTCGCTGTGGTGCACGGTCATATATGTGACACAACCCTGTTCTGTTCATGAATGTAACGTGAGCAAGTCGTGACATACACCTACGGGCACTAAAATCAGTAATCAAACCTGCCGCGCAGTAACTAAATTCCAGCAGGAAATGATGATCACTTTCATCAATTCCATCCCGTTCCCTCGTCGCCCTTGGCTGCTTCTGAAGATTTCGGCAAACACCAGCCTCCCGGGCCGTCGATCGAGAGGCTCTACTGTAGTTCATCGACCATCGTCGAATCAGATTATTCCACGCTGCCACGTCCGTTGGCCCCGCTCACGGCGCCTGCGGGTGGGGACCGCAATGAGACCTTCTCTCGCTCTGGCGCTCTGCTTCCGTCGCGGCCTCACCGCCGTGGCCCGCAAATAAAGCAGACGCAAAGCGAAAAAGGTCATAACACACCGACGGAGATCAGTCGCGTCCATGTCATCGGGTTATCTTAAGCGTACATATCTTAATTACCCTGGATAGACTAGTCGTGCGTGTCGTTAACGTCGTCCCGCTCTGGGTTCTGCATGGAAAACGACGTTGGCAAAATGACCACACACTACCACCATATGGTTATACTATGGTAGCGTCTTCTCTTCCTTTTATTTGCACCAAATATTCACATATGTGGACCTTGTTTGTGAATTTAGTGTTGGGCGACTCTAAGGTTAAAATAACAGGCGCAGCCGGTTGATTCGAGTCGGTGAAAAACTATCAGTTAACTGTGGTTATTAAAACTCTGATCTTCTCCATGTAAGAAAAAAAACTAGCGTGATATGTACAACCAAAGGACATCGAATACACAAAATTTTACTCCCTCTGTCCTAAAAAATTTGGCATTCTAGCCTCATTCAGTTTTTCTAAAATAATTGACATTCTCAATTTTCGAGACACTTTTCTCTCTTCCCAATACACCTCTATCTCTATCTTTCTCCTTCTCATTTTCTGCGTATCTATTTTATTCTTTTTCTTCTTAATCTTCATATCAAGAACTAAAATACCAAACATTATAAGATGGAGGGAGTATTCGTTTCGTAGTGTACATAAAAACAAGGGCAGTGAGGCCGCAGGTCCAACTGTTACACGTGCCCTCTCCAACCGTTTCTATTTTCTCCAACCGTGCGCAATAAACAATACTACAACGGGATATAAAAACGCAACAGGGGCGACCTATGGATATGGGCATATTACATTAGTCTTGTGACTGTTTATTTTATTTTGTGCCTGTACTACGTGGTTAGTTTGGGTCTTCGTATCGGTAGGTTTGTTTATGGTTTTCCATGGCATCCCTTAATTCCCGCTTGACCAATGCGGCAAGGGCAGAGACGCAGGGTACACAGTATCAGTGCAGTGAGCAGAACTCACTATTCCATTTCGTTTCTCTATTATTAAAAAAATGAATTTACTATTCCCTTCTTTATTACCCTTACAATTTCTTGCCATCTTATAGTATATTTTTATATAAATTCATTACTGTAATGAATAATCCACATCCTTTTATTATGGTGTCGGTTAACTGAAAAATAAAGTAATGGACAATAGAAAAAAAAAAGAATGGAGGAAGTACAATACTAAGAAATCCTAATTACTACTCGTTTCTGCAATTACCGGTCATTGTTGGTCAAAGTTCATGATTCTCCTTTACATAATGTTGTGTTATACAGTACTAGAAAATCATATAACCTCATAGCATATATTGAGATTGAGGTTTTTAGAAATATTATTTAGCAAAAATAAATAATTTCATCTTGCGAAAGGAATTGTGGCCTAGTGGTTATAAGAGGCTTAATAATATATCAAATTATGTGTTCGACTTCTTATAGGAGCGAATTTCTTAATATTTAACGGCATTATACTTTCAGTTATAGACGATACTCCTATTGACAGCGATGTTTGAGTATGCGTGTATACGTTATGAGTGTCTGATTATACAATATAATCTTTAAAAAAATAATATCACTTTTTTTAATAAAGCCTCATCCTCACGGAAATATTAACATCCTTTACTTTTTTCCATTTTTTTTCTGCAACTGTGTCACCCACGCGCTGACCTGAGACTGAGAGAGAGAGAGAGTCTAGCACCCCAAAGTTTGAACCAGCCTCGCGGCTGGCTGCTTCTGTACTCACACTCGTTGGTCACACTGACCAGGCCTCGCACTGCCATTACTTCTCGGGCGCGGTTCCGGAGACGAACGCGGGGGGCCCCTAGCGCTCCGCCCCGCGTCATAAATCCTCCGCCGCGCCTTCCCGCACACGCCGTTTACTGGCTACGCGCACGCGCCAACACGTACACACCACTTCCTCCCTCTTCACTTGTCGCCTTCTCCTTGCCCTGCCTGGCTGCCTTGGACACGGAACAGCTGCGCCGCTGCGCGTGTTTATAGCTGTCTCCTCCTCACTCCTCTCTCTCTCTCTCTCTCTAAACCTCTGCCCCCCTCTCTCTCTCTCTGCACGGAACAGAACAACGCGTCACTGCTGCGCCGGAGATGAGATGAGAGGGTCCGTCGTCGTCGCTGCGCTCCTCATCGCCACCGCCGCGGTCTTCGCGGCGGCGGCGGGTGCCGAGGACGAGGAGTTCCACGGCGGCGAGGTGGCGCATCCGGCGGCGGTGGACGTGGACCCGTCGTGGCGGTTCCCGAGCCGGCGGCTCCGCGACGCATACGTGGCGCTGCAGACGTGGAAGCGGGACGCCATCTTCTCCGACCCGCGCAACCTCACCGCCGACTGGTCCGGCCCCGACGTCTGCGCCTACACGGGCGTCTTCTGCGCGCCGCTGCCACACGGGGGCGCGCTCGCCGTCGCCGGCGTGGACCTCAACCACGGCGACATCGCGGGGTTCCTCCCGCCCGCGCTGGGCCTCCTCTCCGACCTCGCGCTGCTCCACCTCAACTCCAACCGCTTCTGCGGCGTGCTCCCCCGCGCGCTCCGCCGCCTCCGCCTCCTCCACGAGCTCGACCTCAGCAACAACCGCTTCGTGGGCCCGTTCCCCGACGTGGTGCTCCGCCTCCCGTCGCTCCGCTTCCTCGACCTCCGCTTCAACGACTTCGAGGGCGCCGTCCCGCCGGAGCTCTTCGACCGACCGCTCGACGCCATCTTCCTCAACCACAACCGCCTCCGGTTCAGCCTGCCGGACAACTTCGGCAACTCACCGGCGTCCGTCGTCGTCCTCGCGCACAACGCCTTCGGCGGGTGCCTCCCGGCCAGCGTCGCCAACATGTCCGACACGCTCAACGAGATCCTGCTCATCAACAACGGATTGAACTCGTGCTTCCCGCCGGAGATCGGCATGCTGCGCGAGCTCACGGTACTCGACGTCAGCCACAACGAGCTCGCCGGCCCGCTGCCGCCGGAGCTGGCGGGGCTGAGGAAGGTGGAGCAGCTCAACGTCGCGCACAACCGGCTCTCCGGCGCCATCCCTCAGGCCGTATGCGCGCTGCCGAGGCTCCAGAACTTCACCTTCGCATACAACTTCTTCACCGGCGAGCCGCCGGCGTGCGTGCGCGTCGTGCCGCGGGACGGCGGCGACCGGGGCAACTGCCTGCCCAATCGACCCGACCAGCGGGCCCCGCAGCAGTGCGCCGCGTTCTACGCCGGCGCGCCGGTCAATTGCGCCGCGTTCCAGTGCAAGCCGTTCCTTCCGCCGCCGCCGCCGCTTCCATCTCCGCCTCCACCGTCCCCACCGCCGCCTTCTCCGCCTCCACCATCGCCGCCACCGCCGTCTCCACCGCCGCCATACCCATCTCCACCACCCCCTTCACCTCCACCACCATCCCCACCTCCTCCATCCCCGCCTCCACCATCCTCGCCTCCCCCTGCGCCGCCAGTACACCACCCACCGCCGCCGCCGCCCGCGCCAGTCCACTCCCCACCGCCGCCCCCTACTTGCGCACCGTGCCCCGTACCACCGCCCTGCGTGCCAGTGCATCCATTGCCACCGCCGCCGCCGCCGTATTATCCCGGCCCATTGCCACCCACAGACCCTGTTCAATACGGATCACCGCCACCGCCGCCGTACCACCACCCTGATCCATGGCCTACGGTACATCCTGTCAATTATGCATCGCCACCGCCGCCTACGCGGCATTGATAGTCTCAAAACTTTAAAGGAAGGACAATTCAAGGACACTACATACATGGTTTTGCTCTTTCCCCGGACGACGGCACTGCCAAATTCACCAGCGTACGTGGTCGTTGTCGTGCTTAACTTTTGTGTTCTTGGTTGATGGCTACAGGCGTCAGCATTCGAGAGTGCGGTAAGCTGCACAAATTTTTCTCAATTATATGGTCTATCAATGTCGGACCGTGTGCCGGTGGTGATGAAAGGGATTGAACTGAAAGTGATGGGTATTTGGGTTTGGGTGATTGACGGCCAATTGGTTGTGAATAATAAGAGGGTTCCAGAGGGACGTAGGGGCAGGATTTGTAGGTGCAGGGATATATCAGGGTGTATAGAGGAGTTCAGTTCAGTCAGGCATAAGTTTAGAAGAACAGAATTCGAGTGCTATTTTTTCCTTTTGTATCACAGCTATTATCAGTTATTTTATTATTACATCATTTAGCTCGAATCTTTACATGCTTATTTATGATCCTGCTTATGTTGGTTCTGTTTATCCTTTGTTTCTTATTATGTTGTCATTTGGTTTGATCCCTCCTCCCTTGTTGTGCATTGCTTGAAATGAAATCAAAATATGCTTTGGAATAAGATAATGAAGGGAAATACTGGTTCATGTCTCAAGCAGGATTCGAATAACCGGCAGAAACCGGCCGTTATTCCGGTTAACCGGATAACGCCGGTTCGCGCTAACCGACCGGTTAGCCGGAGAAAACCGACCTGGTACTGTAGCAATATGGTTAACCGGCAGGTTATCCCGATAAACCGTCGGTTTTTCACCGAATCGAGCCGGCCGGTTATCCCGGTTATTTGAACCTTGGTCTCAAGTTTAAATCCAAATAACAACCTCTGAAGGTTGAATGCCTTCAAAATATCTGAGTAGCCTTCAGCCACGTTGCCTAAAATCTGAAACTTCTGGCCTTCTGCCATGGTTAACATTGTGAGGTCTGTTGTTGAAAATAAGCAACATTGGCCTTGCTTTGTTTTCTCTGAGCAGCTTCACCTTCAACTGGTTTGTGTGCTGCATCGATCAACATTTCGCCCAATCTAATAGGCATTCAATAAGGTAGTACAGTAGAGCCTGAAACTGATTTCAGCAACTGCCATGCAATGCTAGTTAAGTATTGTACATAAAACCGGACCAGCCAAATACAGACAATCATGTGAGGAGCTAGGGTGCAACTCTCCAGGATTCCATTGTCTATCTCTGTCTCGATAAGGCATGGTTGAGGTTCCTTCCATGAGCTTGCTTGCTTGCTTCTGAAGCATCCGGTGAGGAACAAGTTTTATTTCTTCAAGAACATTTCCGATCTTGGAGAATCGTTCCGGAAGCAGTGTTGGCAGCCAGGGCTGCGCCTCTGCTACCACCACCGGTCATCATGATGTTTACTGCTGCTTGCACTGTGAAGTCACAAGAAACTTTGATATATTACTTGTTAATCCTTCGATTTGATCTGCTGATTGATGGTTGGAATATCTGCCGGTCATCGACCGCTGCCATTGTTTATTTCCACTTTCACCCAGAAAGCTTGCGGTTAATGGTATTGTTTACTCTTTTGCTTTTGGGAGTCTGGGAGTGCTGTCCTACCAGCCCCTGTTCAATTGGTCCATGAAGCTTAATCGGCAAGGTGATTGGATTAGCTCTAGTGCTGGGCTGCTGGTACACAAGGTGTTGGTCAGCCTTCGGTTCTTTTGAGGTACAAAGGGGAAAGAAAACGATCTGATCTCGCTTTGCTTTGTGTCGCGTCCCAGATGACCGTTATACGAGTACTGGTTTTGTGCACCTTTTGCTGGCTCAGCATGCCTGCTGCTTTTGTTTGCATAATTAATCGTTTGTTTTTTATCCCACATTTTATAGGATAGATCTACGCTTTTGATTTGGCGCTCTCATGTTAGAAACTGTTACTGCACAGTTTCGAGCCGATTGGCACAAACACTGCCGCTATAGTGGCAAACGTCTTCTTGCCACTATCCACAAAGTACACCACCACTCGGTGGTCATGGAATAGTCGAAGAACAAAATCGACACAAGCACTGACCAATATTCTTCTTGATCCATCTCTCTCCCCCATGAGAAGCGCGGCGGTGTTGGTCGGATCCTCTTCTCTATTGGTTCGTGCGCTTCGGTGGCCGAGATTGTCACCGGCGCCTCCAGTCAGAAAAAAAATGGTGGTCGAATACACACTTTATATACACCAATAATTAGTTTTATATTTAATTTATATATTTATCATTCGAATAATTGATATGATAATATTAAAATTTAGACCCTAAAAAATAAACATACCCTTAGTTACGCTAGCACCTAATTGGAGGGCTAAACAAGGTGACAAAGGGCTGCTTATATATCCTATCAGTCAACATCTTTCGTGGCGTTCCTGCATTTTTGCAGTCAAAAGAGGAAGCAACAGCTCGACTTGGAGAGTTTGACGCCAGCATCTCATGTTGGTACTTTGCTTGGACTCCGTCCCGTCGCCTCAGGTCTCTCGCAACGCGGAGGCAAAAGGATCTGGAGGGCAAGCAGGTTTCCCACCGGTAACATGTCTGTTCTGTTTCCTCCGTCTGGCCCGTTGCATTTTCTTTTGGCGGCCCGTTTAGCACCGTTCAGGATGGCGACGCGGCCCGTTTGCTACTCTAGATGAGTTTAAAAGGCCAGGCAGGTCTCAAGCCGTTAAAAAATGAGACTCCACCGATACTTGAAACATCATCAAATGGAAGGCAGGTAAGCATCGGTGCTTCATTTCTCATTTTATCTCAGTGTGCATCAAAGCCTCAGCAACAAGTGGGATCAACCAAAGAGTATAGCTGACTCATATGCATCAATTTGGACATGTTTATTAAGTAAGCACACATCGGGTGTGCATCAATTTGGACTTGTTTATTAGTTGGCACCGAATGGAAGACATTCACCGATGTCTGATTTTTAAGATGAAGCATCGATAGTTACACCGGTGGAACAGGGTGCTTGAATGAAAAAGTTAAATATAAAAGGATTCGAACATCAACCGGGTGCACCGAATGCAAGACATTCACCAATGTCTGATTTTTTAGATGAAACATCGATAGTTACACTGTTCCTGAATTTTGCACTTTACATTCTTAAATTATAAAATCGAGTATCCATAATTAGTCAATTCTTCAACCCTTTTATTTTTCCTTCATAAACTATTCTGAGAGCAGTTTTGACCTATATGACATAGTGAACTAATGCTGTCCAAACGGGCCGTCCGACACGGCCCGGTCCAAGCACGAAATGGCACGGTCCGTTACATTTCGGACTGGCACGACATGAAATGTGTACGGGCCATGCCGTGCCGGCCCAAGGCACGACACGAGAATGGCCTGGCGTGCCGGGCCGGCCCGTTAGGCCTGCTACGTTAACGGCTAAAAATTAAATATGCGGCCCATTAGTCTCAAATCAAGAGAAAATGGAGCAAAATGGTGGCGTGATCAAGAATCGAACAAGTGACCAGTTGGAGGTAAATGCTGCACCACTACTCGTGTAGATATTAGTCATATTCCATATTTGTTATTCATCACCAAAACATTCATACCTTGGGGTGACCTCAATGGTCATGATCCTTACAAAGGGTTTTGGTAATTAATGAAGACTTGTGGTTTATTATACTCCAATGATGATATATTCATAAATTCATATTTCAATGAAAATGAAGAATGCAACACAAGGCAACAGGTATAAAAATTAGTTTTTCTATTTTACCGGTCATAAGGTGATTAGAGGAGAAAATGACCGGATTGCTAGTATAGTTGCCGAACTATTAAGAGGGGTTGATGCTCTAGTACTTGATGAATATTTAGTTTCCACTTTGTGAGATTTCATTTATCCAACTCCTTGTCAAAGTACACCTCCAAATAATATTTGAAAAACCTATACAATTTACACCAAATATCTCGTGCTTATCCTATGGTGTTTTTCCCCCAACAAATTCCATGAAAAATATATGTTGGAAATCCTCAATTATTCTCCCTGCAAATTCCTACTGAAGGAGGGCTGACGGTGTGGCCGCCAGTGTGCTACGGTCTGATCGTGCACGTCCAGAGAGGTCCGAGGACCTAGTCCCTCTTGCGGTCTGACCGCCTGGAGCTGCCGGTCTGACCGCTGGGTACTGACGGTCTGACCGCGGGCTCTGGACGGTCTGACCATGCTCATCCAGAGGGTTCTGTGTCTCGGCATGTCACTGGCGTTTTGACCGCTAGTGGAGCTAGGTCTGACCGTCAGTGTTCTGACTAGTTTGAATGCTAGTCAAACTAGCCGTTGGGTTTGTGGCGGTCTGACCGCCAGGGAGGCGCGATCTGACCGCCAGGTGCACAGAATCTTGTAATGGCTATTTTTTATGCCTTGGCTATATATATACCCTCTCCTCTCGTGATTTTGAGCTCTCTTGACACCCTAAGCTATATTGTTGAGCCATATGAGTCTTCTCTTCTCTCACACAAGCTTCCATTGATCCATTGCAAGTGTGTGAGATTCTAGTGCATGTTTCTTGAGTGATCAAGCTTTGTGGCACTAGTATTCATCAAGCAAGTGACGTCGGCTTATTACTCTTGGAGGTTGCTGCCTCCTAGTCGGCTTGGTGGCGTGGAAACCGTGAGCCCTTCGAGAAGATAGTGATGGAGGCTCGGTGTTCTTGTAATAGGTCTTGTACTCACCTCACCGGAGCAGTAAAGGCTAGTGAAATTGAGGTTTGGAGAGGTTCAAGGGATTGGTTTGGCTTAAGATCAAGTTTCTCTCTTGTGAGCCCTTCTTGTTGGAGAAGTGAGTTCTTGATAGAGAAGCAAATCAAAGGCTTGAATCCACCTCAACATGGATTAGGGGTGATCGGCAAGTCACCGAGACCACGGGTTAAATTCGTGTCCTTTCTCTTGTTTATTTCTTGCTCTTTACATTATTAGAGATTATGATGTTGCATGTCACCTAGGATTGCAAACCCTTAGCTTTCAACCTAGGCGTTGTTTTTCTTTTCTGCTATTATTATCTTGTATTATTTTCGCTAATCTTTTACAGGTTATTAATTTGTCAAAAACCACCTATTCACCCCCCTCTAGTCGGTATCCTAGATCCTACAAGTGGTATCAGAGCTGGTACTCCCATTTTAGCAAGGATTTAACCATCTGGGAGTATGATAATGGCTAGCAATAATGTCAATGTCGGTCATGCTCCATACGTTGATGGGTCGGATTTTGACTATTGGAAAACATGCATGAAAATCCATCTTCAAGCAATGGGTCATTCTGTTTGGAATGTTGTGGATGTTGGTTATGCCATGCTTAATCCACAAGAGCTCACACCTGCCGATCGAGAAAATATGAAGGCTAATGCTTAAGCAATGAATGTGCTCATTCGGGCATTGTGCAAAGAAGAATATCATAGGGTGCGCAAACTTACCACAACTTGTAAGGTTTGGCATGCTTTGATTGAGGCTCATGAAGGCACCAGTATGGTCAAAAGTGCTAAACTATTCATTTGCAAAGGAAAATTAGAGAAATTTGCTTTACTTCCAAACGAAGACTTGAAAATAAGTTTTTCTCGGTTGACACATATTGTGAATGAGCTCAAGGACCTTGATTTAAGGTTGAAAATGTTGATATCTCTCACAAGTTTCTTAGAGCTTTGCCGCCTAAGTATGAAACAATTGTCACCATGCTAGTGCGGTCGGACTTGACAAAGATTACTCCCTCACAAGTCTTGTGGGAAATTCTCACTCACGATATTTTCAAGCAATCACAACTAGAGCTTCATGGTGATCAATGTGAAAGTAGCAAGAAGAATATTGCATTCAAGGCCAAAGCATCAAAAGTGGATAGTGATGATGAAGGTGAAAGTACCGATGAGGAAGTTGCTTTGATGGTAAGAAGATTCAAGGAACTCATGAAGAAGAAAGGAGACCGAAGATCATCAAGAAAAAATTCTTTTGCAAACAATAAATGTTTTGAATGTGGAGACATGGGACATATCTCTACAAATTGCAAAAAAAAGAAAGATGATGAAAGGTATAGAAAAGGAAAAAAAAATTACAAGAAAGTGTTCAACAAAAAAGATGGCAAAGCTTATCTAGTTGAATGAGATTCGGATGCAAGTTCGGATTCTGAAAGTGAAGATAGCGACAATGAGAATAAGTCCTCCAAAGTGGGACTTGCAAGCATTGCTGTTAAGGAAGCTCCGTCTCTATTCGACTCACATATGTGCTTCATGGCAAAAGGAGAACCCAAGGTATGTGATGATGATGATACTTTTACTTATGATGATCTTGTTGATATGGTAAGTGTGCTTGATGAATCTCTAGGCAAGACAAAAAAATTATATAAAGAATTGAAAAACAAATATGCTTCACTACATGAGTCTTATGAGGAGCTAAAGATCTCTCATGAAAATCTAAAGGAGGCTCATGAGGAGCTTAAGGAAGCTCAAGATACTCATGTTGAAAAACAAGATGTTGGAATTAATTGTGATATGCTTGATTGTGTGCCTAGCATGAATAAAGTTAGTACTTCTAGCGTATCAACTTCATGTGATAATTTATTGGCTATACCATGCTCTTCTAAAACTCATATGAAAATGTATCAAGTACATGCGATCCTTTGCTTATTGTTGAAAATGATGAATTACATCAAACTGTAGACTCTCTTGTTAAAGCTCTTGCGAATTGTCACAAGGGTGAAAATGTTTTTAACAAAATGTGGGAGTGTCAAAGATTCACTCTCAAGCATGAGGGACTTGGATTCATCCCTAAGAAAAATAAAAGTGCCTTTGTTGAAAAGAAAACCACTTTCATAAAAGAAAATGGTTTATATTGTTCTGAATGCAAAAATACCGGACATCTTGAAAAGTATTGTACTGGAAGTAAGAATGTGATGTTTAGAGATATGGATGCCTCTTATGTTCTTACTAAATCTTCTAATGGTGCTGTTTATGCCAAGTTTGTTGGTAAAAATAAGATGCATGTTCAAAACTCAAAATCTGCTTTGTCAAAAGATGGTGCAAAGAAAAGAAGTATTTGGGTGCCAAAAGCCTTGGTCACTAACCTCCAAGGACCCAAGCAAGGTTGGGTACCTAAAAGAAACTAATTTTGTTTTGTAGGTGAACTATAAATCCGATGGACATCATTGGATGCTTGATAGCGGTTGCTCTCAACACATGGCCGGAAATGGAAGCATGTTCACCTCAATGAATCATGAAGGTTCAGAATTTGACAAGATTACATTTGGAGATAATGGCAAAGGCAAAGTGAAAGGATTAGGAAAAATTGTCATTTCAAATGATTTATCTATGTCAAATGTGTTGTTAGTTGAATCCTTGAGTTTTAACTTGCATTTTCTCCGCAGAAGATGTCATCATTACTAGCATAAAAAACAATGAGCTGATTTTCAAAGGATTTCAGTATGTAAATCTTTACCTTGTGGATTTCTCATCAAAAGATGCTAACTTGAGCACTTGCTTATTTACCAAAGCCTCAAAAGGATGGTTGTGGCATAGAAGGCTTGGTCATGTTGGAATGAAGCAACTGAACCGTCTTACGAAGCATGATCTAGTAATTGGATTGCAAGATGTGATTTTTGAAAAGGATAAATTATGTAGTGCTTGTCAATCTAGAAAACAAGCTAGAAGCTCTCATCCATCAAAAAGTGTTATGTACACTACAAGACCATTGGAATTACTACATATGGATTTGTTTGGACCAACCACATATAGAAGCATTAGTGGAAATAGCTATTGTCTTGTTATTGTGGATGATTTCTCAAGATACACATGGGTATTCTTTCTATATGACAAATCAAATGTATTTGGCATATTCAAGAGCTTTGCCAAAAGAGCTGAAAATGAATTTGAGTTCAACATCAAGAAAATTAGAAGTGATAATGGCACCGAGTTCAAAAATTACAAAGTTGATGAATATTGTGAAGAAAAAGGAATTAAGCATGAATTTTTAGCAAAGTACACCCCGGAACAAAATGGTGTTGTTGAAAGGAAAAATGAACGTTGATTGATATGGAAAGATCAATGCTCTGGGAATATAATGTTTCGGAGAGTTTTTGGGCTGAAGCTATCAACACCGCTTGTCATGCCTCAAATAGATTATATTGTCATCGATTGTTGAAAAAGACTCCATATGAATTGCTAGTGGGGAGAAAGCCAAATATATCATATTTTTAGGTGTTTGGTTGCAAATGTTATATATTGAGAAAAGGTTCATGGTTGTCAAAATTCCAAAGTAAATGTGATGAAGGATTTTTACTTGGATATTCTTCAAATAGCAAAGCTTATCGAGTATTCAATAAAAATTCTGGAATTGTGGAAGAGTCAAGTGATGTTGAGTTTGATGAGACCAATGGCTCTCAACAAGAACAAGAAAATTTGGATGATGTAGGAGATGAGGGATTGAGAAAAGATATGAAGAATATGACCATTGGTGATACTAAACCCTAGGATGAAGAAGACGATGATATGAGTACATCAATATTTCAAGTACCATCCTCTTCACCTACTTCAAATGATCATGGTCAATCTAGCAATAAGGATGGAGATGAAAATGTAACAATCCAATCTGAAAAATGAAGATTCCTCAAGTACTCCTAAAGATATAAATGCTCAACCTAAGATTCATAATTCTATTGCAAAAGATCATCCGGTTGATCAAATTGTTGGTGATATAAATAAAGGTGTTCAAACAAGATCAAGACTTGCATCATTTTGTGAACATTATTCTTTTGTCTCAAATGGAGAACCAACCAAAATAGATGAAGCTTTGAAAGATCCGGATTCGGTAAATGCTATGCATGAAGAACTAAATAATTTTACTCGCAATGATGTATGGGAATTAGTAGAGAGACCAAATGATCACAATATCATTGGGACAAAACAGGTATTTCGGAGCAAGCAAGATGAAAATGGTGTGGTTGTGCGAAACAAGGCAAGACTTGTGGCACAAGGCTACACTCAAGTTGATGACTTGGATTTTGATGAAACATTTGCTCCCGTGGCAAGACTTGAAGCAATAAGAATCTTACTTGTATATGCCACTTCTCACAATATCAAATTATATCAAATGGATGTGAAAAGTGCCTTCTTAAATGGAAAATAAATAAGCTAGTATTTGTGAAACAACCACCCGGTTTTGAAGATCCAAAGAAGCCAAATCATGTTTACAAGCTCTCCAAAGCACTATATGGCCTTAAACAAGCACCAGGTGCTTGGTATGAAAGATTGAGGGATTTTCTAGTTTTGAAGGGATTCAAAATTGGAAAGGTGGACACCACTTTATTTACCAAGAAAATTGGAGATGACCTATTCATTTGTCAAATATATGTTGATGTATCTTCGGATCAACAAATCAAGATTTTTGTGAGGAATTTGGAAATATGATGTCCAAAGAATTTGAAATATCTATGATTGGTGAATTGAGTTTCTTTCTTGGTCTTCAAGTGAAACAAACAAGTGATGGGACTTTTATTTGCCAAAGCAAGTATGTGAATGACCGTCTCAAACGATTTGGTATGGAAAATTCTAAACCAATCAAGACACCTATGGCAACAAATGCACATCTTGATCTTGATGAAGAAGGAAAATCGGTTGATCTAAAGTTATTTTGGTCTATGATTGGAAGTCTTCTCTACCTCACCGTATCTAGGCCCGATATAATGTTTAGTGTTTGTATGTGTGCAAGATATCAAGCATCACCAAAAAAATGTCATATGATGGCTGTCAAAAGAATATTGAGATACTTGAAGCAAACACCAAATTTAGGCCTATGGTATCCAAAAGGTGCTCAATTTGTTCTTATTGGATTTTCTGATTCAGATTATGTCGGATGCTAAATTGATAGAAAAAGCACCTCCGGCACATGTCAATTACTTGGAAGATCATTGGTCTCATGGTCATCAAAGAAGCAAAATTCAGTTGCCCTCTCTACCGTCAGAGCTGAATACGTTTTAGCCGGTAGTTGTTATGCACAGTTATTATGGATGAAGCAAACCTTGTTGGATTATGGAGTAAAATTTGATTGTATCCCTATCCTATGTGACAATGAAAGTTCCATGAAAATTGCTACTAATCCCCTCCAACACAAGAGAACCGAGCATATTGATATTCGTCATCATTTCCTAAGGGATCATGTAAGCAAAGGAGACATTGTGATGGAAAGTGTGAGAACAGAAGATCAATTGGCTGATATATTCACTAAACCTCTTGATGAGACTCATTTTTGCAAGTTGAGAAGTGAACTCAACGTTATTTATATTTCCAACATTGCTTGATGATTTCCTTCTTCACTCTTCATTTGCTCGTAATTTGACTTGATTTGCTTTTTCCTTGGATGTCACATTTAGGGGGAACTCCATATCTCTTCATATATATTGGTTCCTCTCTTAAGTGAATAAATTAAAACTAATGCCATAATGTTCTTCAAAACTTTTGTTTTATGAAAACACACACATATGCAAAATATATTTAAAAAGCATTCAAAATTCCTACTCTGAATTTGAAAAGTCCATTTTTAACAAAATTATCTTATTCACATTAAACTCTCAAAATGACCATTTCTTTTCTCTCTAAAAATTATTTATGGTATCTAGTGAGCTCAGCACATAGAATCCTGCATTCTTATATGCAATGATCCACAATGTGTATTTCTGCTCACACATTCCCATATTGAACACACTTCTCATTTTTTTTTACTATTGGATGAAATTTTCTTATTGTTTTTTTATTTTCATGAAGAAAGAGATCAAGGGATCACATATGAGAAATTTAAGTGATTCAAGGAGTTCATCATATTGGATCCTCAGTAATCAAAGTTGAAGAATCAAGAAGCAAAAGAATTCAGAATGTTCAATGTGATTTCGTTGAAGATTTGGAAGTCTCCTGCAAAATTTCAGGCAATGCAGAGTTAAAACTGAAATATTTACAACTAGCGGTCCGATCGCAAGAGGAACACGATCAGACCGCACGTCACAGTCCGATCGCGGTGGAAAAGTGTCTCTGGACGCGGGCGGTCTGACCGCCAGGGACGTGCGGTCAGACCGCCAGCCGCATCTGACTCTGTATCGATTTACTTCTCAGCCTTATCTTCTTTCTCCATACCCCTTCGACCCTACCTCTTCCAAACACGAAAAATCCTCTTGCCTTCTCTTCTCCTTCTCCTTGAGGGTGACCTCCATTGAAGGGAGGGGTTCCCTTGCTCCCGGTTCGATCGGAGGCCATCTCCGGTGACTCCGCGTACTTCTCCATCATGTCCTCTCGGTAGTGTGCCCATCCTCTTACTTCTCACAATGGATTTCAATGGTTAGGGTTAGACTTGAGAGAAGATTGCTACTCATGACGATTGATGTGGATATTGTTAAGTATTTGGAGAGTGTTTCATGGTACCACTATGATTATGTGTTGAAAACTTTTGGATTTAGCACATGATTTCACTACTAGGGTTCATGTTGCTAGGACTTGCATACAAGATGAAATTTTGGGAAGCATGGCATGTCACTCAAGAACCACTCAAGAACCACTGTGTTGTGGCATGTGGGTGCTGGCGGTCAGACCGCCAGTGGCCCACGGTCTGACCGCCAGTGTCGACCAGGCTGGAATTATTTGACATATTGCACATCGGTTGTTATTTGGGTTAGTTATTGTTGTGATCTCTATTCTTATATTAATATGCCTGTACAGTTTTCCCCATGCCGCCAAAGACGCTGCCAGGAAGTTGATTGGTAAGAAGCTCAAGAAAGGGCGTCGTGTTGATGGTTCTGACTGGGACCATGAACATGACTCTGATTATGAGCAGTCCGATGCTGCAGAGGTTGAGTCATCAATTGCTAGGGGTTCTCATACTGTTGATATGGAAGATGCCAGTGATGTCGATGAAGAGTTTTATCCTTCCCACTGGAACATACCTAAGAAAAGGTGGAAGGCTGATGAGTATGTGAGAGCTCAATGCAACTATGCCTATGACCTCGATGTCTCCTCTCCAATTCCTCAATTTTACCCCAAGGTACAACTTGATGCTTTTCTTGGACATCTCGTGGACAAGGGAATTTTCCCTTATAAATGGATTGATTGGACCTACATTGATCGATTCGACTCCATCAAGCCTTTGATTCCTCTGTTTAAAACTGTTGGCCTTTATGACTTTGTGGAACTCAAGTGTGCATGGAATGATACTATCATTCGTTGGTTCTATGCTACCATAGAAATTGATTGGGAGGAAAGCAAGTTCACTTGGATGACTGGCACTCGCCGCTACTCTGCTACCTTCACTGACTTTGCAACGGCCATCAAAATTGATAGAACTGGATACGATGTTGGTGTCAATATATGGGATGAGGACAACCTTCGTGAGAATGAGTGGATTGCTCACTACTCTCCAAATCAAGGGATTCTTGGTCATGTCAATGGTCTTAAGCCTATGCCTGCAGTTGTGAACAAAATTGTAAGAGTAACCATGTTTCCTAAGAGTGGGAACTCTGAGGTCATTCGTGATAAATTTTGGAACTTCATACATCACATCATGGGTGGGCGTCGGATTGATATTGTTCGCTTCATGCTTAAGTATATTGAGCAAGTTTCATCCAGTATCCAACTCAATCTCTATTATGCCCCCTACATGATGTCACTTATTCTTTGGCAGACCAAGTTTATGGTGCGTGATTGTCGGACTCTGCACTCAAGCTATAAGCCCTTTTCTGCAACTAAGCATATGCTCACTCAACCCCCTCTAGCAGCCCCTGCTCAGCAAGATCATGGTGCACATGAAGAAGAACATGAGGACGACGATCCCTAGTGGCAGCCATGGGCTCCTGCACCTCCTCCACCGCCTGTTTAGGACTTTCAGGCTTTTCTCCCTCATATTCAGAGTGCAGTCTAGTAGGAAATACAAGCTGATATGGATGCTTTTCACACCTCATATGCGCAACAGTACCATACTCCCATGATGCAGCAGCTCAACACCATGCAACAACACATGGGTCAGATGAGAACAGATGTTGATGCCCTCAACACTTAGTTTCAGACCATGACCACTAACTACAACAATCTTCACAACGACTATCAGACCTTACAACAGAAGTTTCATGATTTTAGCAGCCATATGTTTGGTGTATTTCCTCGTCCTCCTCCGCCGAGGTATATGCCTGATCCTTACTATCCTCCACCGCCTCCACCAGCGGACGAGTGATCTTTTTGGAAATATGATGCCAAAGGGGGAGTGAATTAGCTGAAGATGAAGTATGACGAGAAGGTGAAGATCAAGAAGATGACTTTGAGCAAGATGGATGGATAGATTGGACCTTGATCTCAGATTCATGGCTATCTCTTTCTTTGCTTCTCATTTGTATCTTGGATTGGACCTTGATCTCAGATTCATGTCTATGTCTTTCTTTGCTTCTCATTTGTATCTTGCTATGGTTGTGTCAAATTATGTCGCTTGCTTTCATTTGAACTTTGGCTTGTAATGTTGGTTTGCTCTCGAATATTTGATTTGAGTTTATCATGATTATGCTAACATTCAGGGGGAGCTCACGCTGTGTGGCTCATTCATGCTTCACTTCATTGTGTTATCATCAATTACCAAAAAGGAAGAGATTGAAGTATCTAGGCCCTAGATCAAGGGTTTTGGTAATTAATGAAGACTTGTGGTTTATTATACTCCAATGATGATCAATTCATAAATTCATATTTTAATGAAAATGAAGAATGCAACACAAGGCAGCAGGTACAAAAATATGTTTCTCTATTTTACCGGTCATAGGGTGATTAGAGGAGAAAATGACGGGATTGCTAGTATAGTTGCTGAACTATTAAGAGGGGTTGATGATCTAGTACTTGACGAATATTTAGTTGCCACTTTGTGAGATTTCATTTATCCAACTTCTTGTCAAAGTACACCTCCAAATAATCTTTGAAAGCCTATGCAATTTACACCAAATATCCCTTGCTTATCCTATGGTGTTTTTTCCCCAACAAATTCCATGAAAAATATATGTTGGAAATCCTCAATTATTCTCCTGGCAAATTCCTGCTAAAGGAGGGTTGACGATCTGACCATCAGTGTGCTGCGGTCTGACCATGCACGTCCAGAGAGGTCCGAGGACCTAGTCCCTCTGGCGGTCTGACTGCCTGGAGCTACCGGTCTGACCGCTGGGTACTGACGGTCTGACCGCGGACTCTGTACGGTCTGATCGTGCTCGTCCATAGGGTTCTGTGTCTCGGCATGTCACTGGCAGTCGTCACTGGCTGTCTGGAGCTCAGTCTGACCGTTAGTGTTTTGACTAGTTTGAATGCCAATCAAACTAGCCGTTGGGTTTGTGGCGGTCTGACCGCCAGGGAGGCGCGGTCTGACCGCTAGGTGCGCAGAATCTTATAACGGCTAGTTTTTGATGCCTTGGTTGTATATACCCTCTCCTCTCGTGCTTTTGAGCTCTCTTGACACCCTGAGCTATATTGTTGAGCCATATGAGTGTTCTCCTCTCTCACAGAAGTTTCCATTGATCCATTGCAAGTGTGTGAGATTCTAGTGCATGTTTCTTGACTGAATCAAGCTTTATGGCACTAGTGTTCATCAGGCAAGCGACGTCGGCTTATTACTCTGGGAGGTTGCTGCCTCCTAGTCGGCTTGGTGGCGTGGAAACCGTAAGCCTTCGAGAAGATTGTGAAGGAGGCCTAGTGTTCTTGTAAGAGATCTTGTATGCACCTCACCGGAGCGGTGAAGGGTAACTCTAGTGAAATCGAGGTTTCAAGAGGTTTAAGGGATTGGTTTGGCTTAAGATCAAGTTGCTCTCTTGTGAGTCCTTTTTGTTGGAGAAGTGAGTTCTTGATAGAGAAGCAAATCAAAGGCTTGAATCCACCTCAACGTGGATTAGGGGTGATCGGCAAGTCACCGAGACCACGGGTTAAATTCGTGTCCTTTCTCTTGTTTATTTCTTGCTCTTTACATTATTAGAGATTATGATGTTGCATGTCTCCTAGGATTGCAAACCCTTAACTCTCAACCTAGGCGTTGTTTTTCTTTTCTGCTATTATTATCTTGTATTATTTTTGCTAATATTTTACAGGTTATTAATTTGTCAAAAACCGCCTATTCACCCCCTCTAGTCGGTATCCTAGATCCTATAAATATAAGTGACAAATTGACCGATTTAGATAACATGGTTGTAATATATGTCCTAAGTAGGTTTTATTAATGCTAATTAGAATAATTTAGTCCATAAGTGAACCACTTGGCAAGTTTTGAGATTTGAATGTGCAAATTAAAAGTTCGGAGAACTAGATGACACTCTAGAACAAATTTGAGGACCGGCCATGTATAATACTCTTCATAAAATTACCACACACTATCAAAGAATGTAACATGTTTGTGTGCTCGAAGCGTTTATGCAAATAACTAAAATCATCATAAAAATTTGCTTGGCGGCTAGCTTTCAGGTGATGACAACACACTCTCACAAAATTATTAGGTGTCACCAGATTGCTGAACCACGTGTCATAATTTTCCCCACTGCCTGAAGCCTTCATGTATCAAATTTTTCCATTGTCATGCCAAGAAAATATTTCATGAGGATCAAAAGCACATTCAAGAAATTATAATTTTTATGGAAGTCGATTGAAGTTTTCACAGAAAATTGAAAGCTAGCAGGAAAATGGTCTAAACACACATACACAAAAATATTTCTCGAGTTCCAATAGCACTATCATGAAATTGGATCTGACTCACACAAAAATGTTTTTCCTGAGCTACACAAACCACCATGAAAGTATTGTTCATTAATAAAATAAAATGGCACAAACTCACAATTAATAATTTGTTAAAGAATATTCACCCAAAATTCATATCAATTCTACATGCACTCGTGTATAAACTCCCATGGTTTGTTGTCGGTATAGTATACCTGGCCAACGGGCCGTGCCGGGCCGGCACGACACGAGCCTATCACAGGTCGGGCCATTTTTTACTGGGCCGGCACGACCCATCTAGTTAACAGGTCGTGTCGTGCCGGCACGATGGGCCTGTGTCTAGGCCCAGGCACGGCACAACTCGCCTTACACAGGCCATGCCTGGCCCATTGGCCCAACGGGCTTCCGGGCCATGTTGGCCCGACGCATGATTAAGTTTGAACTAAAAAGTTTATTCTCCTAAATTTAATTATATATATATATAAATATATATTATGAATAAATTTGAACTAAAAAATATGATTTTCAATATAAATATTAAAATATTAATCATTTTATTTGACGGACCGTAATGGGCCGTGTCGTGCTTCACAGGCTAAACGGGTCATGTCTCGTGCCTGGCGGGCCACGCTAAATGGGCCGTGCTCGGGCCGACCCATCGTGCCTGAGGCCAGGTCCAAACACGGCCTGTCCTGTGGTTGTGCCGTGCATGGGCCGCTCTAAATGGGCCGTGCCCAGTGCCGGCCCATTTAGCCCGGCCTAGGTGGCCAGGTATACTGTATAGTACCAAGCTTCTCACATTTATAAACTCTCATGGCTTGTTGGCTGTAGAGGCAGAAAGAAGGGCTAGTCATCCGAATGACAGTACCCGGTTTCTCGTAAAAAAAAAAACAGTGCCCCGGTTAACCTTTTATTGTCTACGTTTGATTCACCTGATCTGCGAGTGGGAATGAGCTGTATTAGTCATGCTGTTACACAAACAAACCGTGATACAATTATTATAGGGATATGTAAAACGTCTGATCCTTTAAATGCACAATTTTCTACATTTCAATAATTAATCTCTTTTTTAGAGATATTACTAAGAGCTAGTACAATGATGTCATTTGATAGATCATCTCATATATGAGACGTAATTTTGAGATGGTTTATCAAACCACTTATATAATAGATAATTTTTTTAGTTGTTTTTTAAAATTATATAACTCTTTAAATTATGGATGTCAAAAAATATATGAGTTATATGACGACTATAACTCATATAATGATGTGATATATGTCTCATACTGCTGCTAGTATATTTTAACATATGAGATTGTTTCTTTATGAAACAATCGTCGCTTTCTCTTATCATTTCTGTTCTCTTACAGACTATATATACCATTGTACGCTCCTCGGATAAAGAGAAGTCAGACAAGCGGAAGCAGCCAGCAGTGTTAACTAACTTTCCTAACAGAAATATTCGATGGTGATGTCGCAATAACGCGATGGTCACATCAGGAAGCACTTCCCTCTCCCTTTCTTTGCCTCGCAATCATCTTGATTTCCAAACTTGATTAACTGCTCATTTCAAAACGAAACAAACAGAACCGAACTACTAGTAAACGACAATTGCGCTCGTGATCACGCCGCAACTTGGCAGGCGCGTTCCTTTTGGCGTACATGCTACACAGACGCGGCGCACACATGCATGCAATGCAATGTGGTCCAGGAAGGAGTGCACGCGTAACAGTTGACCAAATTCATTGCTTGCTGGCTCACGAACCATGTTGCTTGTTGTTGCATGCTTGCACGAGAGCTGTAGCACAAAGTCAGTTATGAGTGACTTCTCATGGTGGCTGTGTAGGTTTCGGCAGGGTGTCAAGCAATTTGGTAAGCGCACTTGGCCACAGGCTTCTTGCGGCGGCTTGGATAGTTGGATATGGGGATGGACGGATCGGATGGTGGTGACCATGGAGGCATGGAGGCATGGGGCAGTATCATGAATCTCTGCTAGCTCTGGCTGGGATTGTGGGATTCATTATGCCAAGTTCTTGGATCAAGCGGATCGAGCTCGGTCGATGTTTTCGGACCAATTGCGCGCAGCGTCCACGTGGCTCTAGATAGTGTACTCCATGTGTCCGGTAGACAGGTACTACTATGTTCGCCGGGATCGAGAAACGAACACGACGGTTTAAATTGCCGATCGAGTATATTTGTCGCGTTCTCCCTCTTATTGTGGTGCTCATTTCCTGAATTCGTATGTATATGTTGTCCCCTGAAAAGTCTGTTCAGTCAATTTTTCTGAACACAAGTCGCCCTGTATTTATTTTTTCCTCACGTCCCGACATACAAACATTATTATTTAGAAGATTTTGTGTTGTCCCACAACACAAACACAAGAAGTCGAAGAAAAGATCTGCCGGTGCGGTTGTGGCCGACACGGAATACCCTGCCACTTGCATTTGCATTGGCCTCGCTGCTGTGATCAACTTCACGCACGACGTACGACCCCCTCCCTGCCGCTGTTGCTCGCTCGTGCTTCCTTGCCGTTTCAGCGTAAGTTGGCGCCCCGGCGCCCACCCTACGCTGCCTGCCTTTTGCATCAAACCTGACGTCTTCCGGCGTAGCGCTGCGCGTGGTATGTGGAATCCGGCGGCGAATGCACAGTGCTGGTGTGCTACTACTACTACTAGCGCGCCAACTGCAGCTGGCACCTCCATTATTGGCCATTGCCGAGTTCGTTTCGACGACGTGATGGGTTCCAGCGTGATTCCACGTCGCCGTGTTGGAGTGTCCGATAGCAGTAACCGTGCCGGGAATGGTAACTGAGCAGGAAGCAGAAGCAGGGAGGGGGCAGAGCGGCAGAGGGAAAGGCGTTCTCAGTAGAGGTATAGAGGTTCTTTACTCGGTTGCCAGTGACAAGGAGCTGCTGCGGACGCGGTAGCAACTAGCTAGAGACTAGAGAGTGCGGTTGTGCTCATCACCGACGAGGAAGAAAATGATCCACCTCCAAACCAAAAACATTTGAAAAAGATGCGCTACCATCACTAATTCTTTTGCTGCTGAAACTGGTTTACCGTCAAGTTTGGGCACACGATCGAGAAGAATAAGAAGAAAAAAATCTTGTACTAGTGGATTTCCGAACCTGCATTGCTGTTACGGAATTCAAGAAAACTTGGTCCAGAAAAATTTCTGGGTTTCGCTATAAGGAACGGAGACACGCGTCCGAATGCCGCCACAGGGAGGGTCAATACGGGCGAGAGCAACCCCGCAGCGCTGCGCGATTCCAGTCTCTAAAGCCTCTGGCGGACGTTTTTTTAACATATTTGTGTGTGGAGGGGGCCCGAGAAGGAGAAAAGACGTCGCGCGTCGCGTGGCTTGTGATACATAGCCGCACACGACCGAATCCGGCCACCGGGCACCCGTCGCGGCCTGGCCCCCACTTGCGGCGGGGAAACAAGGGAGCATCGCCACCGGCCACCTCCGCCTCCTCCTCTTCGTCTCGACTTCCGCCTTCCACCTCTCGCCTCTTCTGCTCCTCCTCCAGAATAAAAGCCGGTGCCGGTGAGCCGTGGACGCCGTCACAAGCGACCCGCAATGGCAGCCATGTAATCCTCCAGCTGGTAGCTCTTCTTGCTCGCTCGCTCGGAAGCACGGCGTACGGCGACGACCAAAAAGCATCTACTTCTTCATCTCCGGCGGCCGTCCCCTGCCTGACTACGTAGGTGAGCCCTGATCTGCCCTTCTTGCTTAGCTTGCTCTTCTCTGCCTCTGCTACTGTTGCTACGTGCTACTCGTGGCCATACATGGCCATGATCACTGTTGGTTTGTCGATAGCTTGTGTCACGAGTTGAGGATCACTGTCCCCTTGTCGGCTCAGCTCCGCCCGTTGTGTTTGTACGCAAGTGCCATCATTCGGTGTTTGCTTTTCGTGGTCGGGGGGAACAAGGATTCATGCGTTTCTTGCATGCTAACCTTCCTTCCTTCCATATTTTTTTTATATCGTCTCGTTGATGAAGCGACGATCGGGTTTTGGACTGGTCAATGTGCCGATCCACCTCACCTGGCTCTAAGTCTAAGGTGTGTGTTCGTCAATTAATCAGTGTGTGTTGCTTCTTCATTCTTGACGTATTAGGGTAGCATACAACGTATACTTAATAAGGTTATGTAATAGTTCAACTTGGTTTGAATATTAGTAACTAAATCTCGGTTCATATGCTCTTTTCTTGTTCTACATGTAAAATAGGAAATAAGGTTTAGAATCAAATAAACAAGCTCAAACATGCGCTGCAAAAGCTTCATTTTCATGCAGCAGTAGCCAGCCGACCTGCAAGAAATCCTCCCGCTTTTGTGAATTCAGGGAACAAAACTTCTAAAAAGCAAAGGAGCCAAGAAGAAGAGAGCACACCATTACAAAGAAGAAATACCCAGTTTGAGTAGGAACGTTCGTTCTTTTGGTTATACTTTTTAAGAAGTACAATAAGTTGGTTTAAGATTTTTGTCCGCCAAACTTTTTTTTTTACTCCACCTAAAAAAATATTTTTTTAAAAATTTTTGACCATCGATATATATAAAATATTAGTTAGGCTGACGATGTAAGGTTGAAGTTGCTGATTTGTCATGAAGAATACTTTCTTAATATGCAGTCCTTTTACTTTAAATAGATCCTGTTTTGGATAAGTAAGAGAGTATAACTCATCTTGTTTACGTACCTTTAATCAACAAGAAAAGTGCGGTAGGCCCTCCTTTTTCATGCATCAGTAGCAGATCTGAAATGAAATCCTCCCAGCGTTTGTGAATTCAATGGACAGTAGCAAAAGGGCAAAGAATTAGAATAAAAATGTTCTATTAATTATGCGGAAAGGTTGAGTAGCTTATGAGAAACTAGACAAAGTTTAATTGAAGCAAGTTGAAGAGTGCCAGGAAGAATGTTAGCTCCACTCCACGAGAGCTGAGAGAACAAATGCCAATCAAAGCATAATTCCAGAAAAGAATATACGGGATTTGCTTTTTAAAGAGAGGAAGGGAATTCGCTGAATTATGGCCAAACAATTCCAAGACGATACCCAGTCCTCCTCATCGAGGGATGGATGAAGAGTGCACCTTATTCCCTCGTTCTTTCACCCTTTCCACAATCATCATCCACATGCTTTATTTTGCGGTACGGCTTTTGCTGTTTTATTTCTCTGCAAACGCCCAAAGCTCAACACATGACAGTCACAGAAAGCCATGTGGATCCTCTCGTAGTCCATGGAGCTGTCGTTACCAATCTTCATTCAACCATGCGTACCGCCCCACTTTCTTTAAAGCCAAGGCTTTGCTACGCGTAGTTATTCCCGTTATCCGGTGACATTAGTGCTTTTCGCATTCGTCACCGCTTTCTTTATGTGTCCGATATCCTCTATCCTGTCAAAACAAGGAATCCGGATTCCATAAATACATGTGTTGCTTTTGCAGCGCTTGCAAAGATTTAATCGGGGACGAAACCTTGAGGGACTTGAGCTGTTTTTTTTTTTTTTAAGAAACTCTGTTTAGCTGTTATGAATATCCTTATAAATGCTGAAAGGAAAGGTTGCTAAAACTGGAAAAGTAACACAATTGTCTTGGAAAATATAACTGTTAGTAGTAAAGTATACAACTGAAATAATGGGATATTCTCGTAAAAAATCTGGCATAATGGGATATTAGTAGCAGTTTGTGATGGATTGCCATACATAGCCGTAGTAGCCACCCAAAAAAAAAAAATGGTCAAGCAAATGTTGTGAGTCACGGAGCACTCGCGGTTAGTCTTTGCTCTTGCCCAACAACACAAGCCAAGAACAAAACGCTAGTATTCATTTTGTGGGAGAGGGCGCGGTGATGCTTTAGCGCAAAGAAACAGATCGTTTTCATCCGCGCGAAGCCGGGGAGAGAGAGGACCGGAGGAGGAGGAGGGAGATGTCGGTCGAGCGAGACGTACGTAACGAACTATGGCCGCATCAACGATTTGCGTGTGAGCAAACTCTGTTTTTAGTTTAATTTTTTAATTGATCTCTCTCTCTCTCTCTCTGTCTTGGATGCGTGTGTGTGTGCAGGACGCTGCTGTTGCGTTGCGATAGAGATGACGGTCGGAAGCGTGGACGTCGAGGCCGGCAAGGCGGGGTACGACGCCGCCGCGTGCAGGATGGAGAGAAACGGCGGCGACCACCGGAGGAGCGACGCCTCCTTCTCCGACGACGGCGAGGTGGGGTTGATGGAGGAGTGGTGCTGCGCGTGCGCGCGCGCGTTCCTGGGGCCGAACCCGATGCTGGCCCGGTACATGTACGCGCTCATCTTCCTCGTCACCAACCTCCTCGCCTGGACCGCCCGCGACTACGGCAACTTCGCGCTCGCCGAGCTCCAGAGTCCGTATCCCCTGCAACTGATAATGCCTGCCAAAAGATTCTTCCTCCGGTGCTGATGATGATCAACCGGCGTTCCGTGTGTTGTTTGCAGGGCTCAAGATTTGCCACGGCTCGCGCGCCTGCTACGGAGCGGAAGGCGTGCTGCGCATCAGCCTCGGCTGCTTCGTATCCTTTCCTTTGCAATAATTTTTGTTTTTTTCCTGACGCTATTTCTGCTTTGTCGCCGTATTATTTCGAGTTCTTGGAGGAGCACAGATTGTTGTTGTTGCCCCTTGACCATTCATCAGCTCTTCTTCTTCGTGATGTTCATGTCCACCGTGAACGCGAGGAAGCTGCACGACCGGCGCAACTCGTGGCACTCCGAGTGGTGGCCGGCCAAGCTCGTCCTCTGGCTCGGCTTCACCACCGTCTCCTTCTTCGCGCCGTCGCCGCTCGTCCAGCTCTACGGTCAGTCGCCGCTGCCCGATTAATCAATCCTGATTATTTTTTTTCCCCCAGCTACGTACAACTTTCTCACATGCCGTCTCTCTGACAACGATGGTGTTCGCTTCTCTAAAATTTTTGCAGGGAAGGTGGCGCATTTCGGAGCAGGGTACGTTTCTTCTTCTTCTTCAGTTCATTTCATTCAGGCTCCAGATATTTCCAGGGAGTAAGCAACATGTCCTAATAACTTGCTTCGAAATAATAATAATAATAATGTGACCAAACTCGAACAGGGCGTTCCTCGTGATCCAGCTCATCAGCGTGACCCGGTTCATCATGTGGCTCAACGATTGCTGCCGCTCGGAGATAAACCAGAAGAAATGGTAAGAGTGTTCTTTCATGCCGCTGCAACTACTCGCGTGGTCGCCGTCGGATGCTGGGATCTGACGGTCGAGGTTCAGCCACATGCAGATTCTCGTGGTCTCCATCGGCGCCTACGTGTGCTCCATCCTTGGGATCGTCCTGATGTACGTCTGGTACGCGCCCAGCCTGACCTGCAAGATCAACATCCTATTCATCACCGTCACGCTCGTTCTCGTGATGCTCATGACTCTCGTCTCCATGAGCACCAAGGTAAAGTGAGGCATGCTTTGCTTTCATGTGAATTACTGATCAACTGAAATATGGAAATTTGGGCTAAGTTTGATGTTGATGTTTTGCGGTTTTTTTCCCCTTGTTCACGAACTCAGTTCAAGGCAGGGTTTTTGGCACCAGGGCTGATGGGGGTGTACGTTGTGTTCCTGTGCTGGTCGGCAATTAGAAGGTGAGATTCTCAAATCAGTCCATTTTATGATATGATTTGCAACCCTGTCTTGGCTGTATCTGAATCTGTTTTTTCTCAATGAGATAGTGAGCCGCACACGGAGATTTGCAACAGGAAGGCCGAAGTGGCGACAAGTGCAGATTGGCTCAACATCGCGGTAAAGCAGCTCTCTTATGTTTGTTGTCATTTATCTAGCTTTGGTGACACTCGTAGCAGTAGTTCAGTGCAAATGTTTACCAAACTAACTGCTGTTATATATGTTGTGTGTACTACTCTGATGAAGACATCAGTGCGTATCTGAATCTGACACTGGTAGTTTCCTTCGCAGAGTTTTGTTATCGCGGTTATCGTCATCGTCGCGGCTACCTTCTCGACCGGAATAGACTCCAAGTGCTTGGAGGTACGTGCTCTCTGACTTCTAATCTGAACAGGACTGATCGTCATTAGACGGTCAGTCTAGGGTGAACCACACTAGGACTGAGCTGACTCAAAAAATATGATACGTTTGCAGTTTAAGAAGGCAGAGTCGGAGGAGGAGGATGACGACGTCCCCTACGGTTTCGGCTTCTTCCACTTCGTGTTCGCCATGGGCGCCATGTACTTCGCTATGATCTTCGTCGGTTGGAACGAGCACCAGACCATGGAGAAGTAAGTGTAGTCCCCACAAAACAAAACAAAACAAAACAAGCAGTCTCGTCCGTTTTTTTTTTTTGGAGAGAGGAAACAAACTGTTGATCTGAGACACCATGATCTGTTGCGTTCAGGTGGACGATCGACGTGGGCTGGGCGAGCACATGGGTGCGCGTCGCGAACGAATGGCTGGCGGCAATCGTGTACAGTAAGCTAACTGAATCTCTGCACTGCAACCCATGAGCCGATGCAGAGCACCAAACGATGTCAGAGCGTTTGGTTCCTGCATACTGCCACAACGACCTGTGTTTTTTCTTTTCTTGTTCTGACGGACGAATGCTTTGCTTGCGCCTGCAGTATGGATGATGATCGCTCCCGTCATATGGAGGAGCAGGCAAGTGGGATCGTCGCCGACGTAGGGGAAGATCATCCATCCTTCACTAATCTTTATTACTACATCAGAAAAAAAGATGATGAGGAGTTCAGCAATTGCTATAGCTGGATGGTAAAGATGCGGTAGTAGCTGTTGATCAGCTGTTCCCTTCTGCTTATTAAGAAGAAAGTGAACGGCGAACAGGGAGAGAAAGGGCGAAACCCTCGTAATTAGTCAAAGCAGAGTGAGGTTCAGTTCAGAGTAGAGCTGTCCTTTGTACAGACGATCATTTTTTGCCTGTCGCTGTTGCGGAGGCAGTTGTTTGGACTCTGAAACACTGATGACTCGGAGGAATTCGCGCTCGAACGAGACGCATTGTTATAAGGGACAACTGAGTCGTGCGTATTGAGCCCAGTTCTTTTTTTTAAAAGAATGGGAACATTGTCCGTTATATATTAATAAGAAAAAGAGAGTTTCATACGCCAGTGGTGCAATTTACAACAATCCTTTGGACAGCCAGACCGGCTGCCAAGGCTAGTGAAAAACTACGAGGAGTTTTACTGTATAAAATATTAGTCATTAGTTTTGAGAAACTATTAGTCAATAATTTAAAGATAATTTTCTAATTATATTATTATAAATAATTTTATGTTTATTTTATAATAGAAATCTAATAACCATATCAAATTATTAAAACACCAGTTGATCTTTTAAAAAATAAAACATCAATTATTAATCATATTACTAATTTATTTTTATTTATGATAATATAAAATAATTATTAGAAATCTAGAAAAATTATTTTTCCGATATTATCCTCAAACTGATAAACTATTGGCCAGTTGTTATGTGTTTAGATTATCAAATCTCAACCATTGGATCAAAGTATTGGTCAATAGTTTTTTAAAATTAATGACCAATATTTTAGATAGTAAAACTCTTCAAAACTAAAGCAACTACTCGTGTATTACATTAACACCTATTTGCTCCATCTTTTTTGCTCCCGCCCGCACCCACTTTCTTGCCTCATCTTGTAGTTGTTGCAGTAGTCTTTCCACACTCAGGTCTGTTACCGCTGGAAGACTGTTGTTTCTTCCATTCGATATTGTACAGATGGTGAGCATTGTTAGAATAGCCAGTTCAGATATTCTAACAATAGAGTCAGAATTAGATAAGCCAAGAGATAAATCTAGAGTTTGAATTAGATAATAATCAATCTATTATCTCTTGATGTGATCCACATGGCTTGGACTGTGTTTGGTCACCGGAACTCTGTCTGTATATTCCTCTATATAATCAACATGAAGATGACCGGTAGAGGTCATGGACTTTACATGGTACCAAGAGCCAGTAAAGACAATGTTGACCAATCAATCTTCTTCTTCTTCCACTAGCCACTCCATCACGGTGCGCCTAAGAAAATCCAACTACATGCTATGGCGTGCCCAAGTTCTTCCCTATCTACGCTGCAATCATCTCTACGACCATGTCGACGGCACCAAGACTACGCCGGCCAAATAAGTTCCTGCCTCAAGCGTCGCCAATGCTGAGCTCGTCGACAACCCGGAGTATGCGACCTGGTATGACCAGGATCAACGTGTTCTAGGTGATCTGCTCAGTTCTCTCACTGAAGAGGTCCTGGCGGACATCGTCCTAGCAACAACGGCAAAGGAGGTCTAGGACATCCTCTCCAAGATGTTTGCTGCATGATCTCGCGCACAAGTTGTGCAGATTCGCATGCAGCTTACCACTATGAAGAAGCGTGATCTGTCCATTGTTGACTACTATAGCAAGATGAAGAATATGGCCAACACGTTGGCTGACATTGGCTCACCACTTAAAGATGAAGAACTCATCTCCTATGTCCTTGTTGGACTAGGACAGGACTACGAATCACTCGTGACTTTGTTCACAACCAGGCCCAATGAGGTCCTCGCCATTGATGATGTCTACTCATACATGATGTCGTATGAGAACTGCCATGAAATCTACAACTCTGAAGATCAGCTTGGAGATTCATCAAGAAACTTTGCCGATAGAGGAGGTTACAGAGGTGGCCGAGGTAATCATGGTCGTGGTGGCAGGAACGATCGCGGTGACAAGAACGATCGCGGCAGTAGACGGAGCATCCCTAATGGAGGTGCCCGCAGTAATAATGGTTGTATTCTCTGTCAAATCTGTGGCAAGAAGAATCACACTGCCACCAGGTGTTGGTATAGGATGGATCCAACATACCAAGAAGAAGAGTCACCTTCTGCAAACATCGCCTCCAAGAAGATTGATCGTGACTGGTATACATACATCGGTGCCATTGATCATATAACTAGTGATCTTGATCGACTTGCCGTAAGGGAACGCTATCATGGAGGAGAACATGTCCACATCGGCAACGGATCAAGTTTGCAAATTAAGCATATTGGTCAATGTTCTTTAAATACTACTGATAAAAATCTTTTACTCAAAGTTGTTCTCCATGTTCCCGAAATATCTAAGAATCCAGTTTCGGTTCACAAGCTCACTGGTGATAATCATGTTTCCTTAGAATATTTTCCTTATTCTTTTGTGATAAAGGATCTAGAGTCGAGGAGAAAGCTTCGAAGGTAGATGTGAGGGAGGCCTCTACCCCATCAAGGCGTCATCTTTAGAGTCATTAGTTAAGCAAGCTTTTGTTAGTTTCAAAGCTAGTAGGGATCAATGGCATGCTAGGCTTGGTCATCCTTCCTCTCAGGTCGTGCAGTCTATTGTCAAGTTAAATAAATTACCTTGTCTTAGTGAGTCACATGCAAATGTTTGCAATGCTTGTCAGTTAGGAAAGAGCCATCAATTGCCCTATCGTAATTCTATTCATGAGTCTATATCTCCTCTTGAATTAATTTTCTCTGATGTTTGGGGACAGCACCAAAATCTGTTGGCGGTTACAGATACTATGTTAGCTTCATCAACGACTTTAGCAAATTCATGTGGATTTATCTTTTGCATGATTGCACGGAAGCTCAACGTGTTTTCGTTTAGTTTCAAACTCATGTTGAATGACTCCTTGACAAGAAAACTAGATGTGTTCAATCTGATTGGGGTGGTGAGTACCAGAAACTCTATAACCAATTCTTCAAATCCTTAGGCATTGCTCATAAGGTTTTTTGTCCTCACACACACCAACAGAACGATTCTACTAAAAGGAAACATAGGCATATTGTTAAAACGGGTTTATCCCTCCTTGCTCATGCATCCATGCCAATTAAATTCTGGGATGAAGCTTTTCTTACTGCCACTTATCTTATCAATAGAATGCCTACACGAGTTATTGACAATAAGTCTCCTATTAAACGACTCTTTCAAACTACTCTAAATTATTCAATGCTCAAGATATTTGGGTGTGCATGTTGACCCCATCTCAGACCTTACAACAAACACAACTTATCTTTTCGTTCTAAACTTTGTGTTTTTCTTGGCTATAGTGCGCTCCACAAAGGCTATAAGTATCTTAACATCGATACCGAACGCATATACATGTCCCAAGATGTTATTTTTTATGAGACAATTTTTTTTTTGTTTTGCCAATCACTCACCCAATCAATCTGATTATTCTCCTGGCAGTAGTGATTTTAGATCATTTGATCAAATGCTTTTACCTGCTAATCTGGTTGATGCAGCACGTCCAGTACAAGTTCGAGCAAAATCGTTTTTGGGATCGGCAGTTGAAGAATATTTAGTCTTGGACTCCACCTTGACAGAAGTGTTGTTGGAGTCAGGGGGAGCGGCAAATGATGTTGTGTCGCCACGTGATGATGTTGAGACGGATTCTCAAGCTTCTGTTATGCCTGCACCACAAGCTCCTGCCTCATCTACGCCCCAAGCCCCTGGTGTGATAGCATGAGGACCGGCATATAGCACGCGTCTGTGCCATGGAATCCGACAACCTAAAATTAGGACAAATGGCACTATCCCATTTGGTGGCTCGGTTGTGCGTGCTGCATCTGAGCCTACATCAGTACAATCTGCACTCTCAAATCCTCTATAGCGTGAAGCCATGAACAAGGGATTTGAGGCTCTGCTGCACAACAAAACTTGGCATTTGGTCAGTCCAAAACCCGGGGTAAACATCATAGATTGTAAGTGGGTGTTCAAAATTAAACACAAGCCAGATGGTTCAGTGGATCGCTACAAAGCACATCTGGTTGCTAAGGATTTCAAGCAATGACATGGAGTTGATTACGATGAAACATTTAGCCTTGTCATGAAGCCTACAACAATCCGTACTCTGTTGTCTCTTGTTGTTACTCAAGGTTGGAGTCTAAGGCATATTGACATTTAAAATGCTTTTCTTCACGACATTCTTCATGAAGAGGTATATATGCGGCAACCGCCTGGTTTTGAGGATCCTACGTATCCTAAGCATCTGTGTCAGTTGGACAAATCATCACTTTATGGATTGAAACAGGCTCCACATGCTTGGTTTGATAGACTGAGCTCAAAATTGCAGGATCTTGGATTTGTTGCCTCGAAAGCTAATGTCTCACTTTTCATCTTCAACAAAGGGGGAGTGCAAATGTATATTCTAATTTATGTTGATGATATTATTATCATTAGCTCGTCTACTGCGGCCACAGATCGGCTTTTAGGTCGCTTACAAGAGGATTTTGCAGTCAAGTATCTTAGAGAGCTCAGATATTTCCTTGGTGTTGAGGTTAGTAAAATATCAGATGACATTATTCTAACTCAGCAGAAATATATTAGTGATCTACTAGACAGAACATATATGAGCTTGGCAAAAGGTGTTCTAACGGCTTTGGCATACAATGAAAAGTTGTCGCAGCATGAAGGAACCAGACTCTCTAACAAAGAAGCTATTCAATACAGAAGTGTTGTTGGTGCTCTTCAGTATTTATCTCTCACTCGGCCTGACATAGGATATTATGTTAACAAAGTGTGTTAATTTATGTCTAGTCCTACAGCTGATCATTGGATGGTCGTAAAGAGAATCTTGAGGTATCTTAAGGAAACAATTGAACTTGGACTTGCTATTAGGAAGTCATCATCGTCCTTGATCAATGCCTTCTCAGATGCAGATTGGATAGGAAATGTCGATGATCGACGAAGCACGGGTGGTTATGCTATCTTTCTTGGTAACAATTTGGTTTGATGGAGTTTAAAGAAGCATCCCATCGTCAGATCGCACTGAGGCAGAATACAAATCTATTGCTAATACAAGGGTAGAAGTAATATGGGTACAAGTACTCTTGCAAGAATTGGGAATTCCTCAAAAAAGGTCACCGAGCTTGTGGTGTGATAACCTCGGAGCCACATATCTTACAGTGAATCGTATATTCCATGCAAGAACCAAACACGTTGAAGTAGACTATCACTTTGTGCGAGAAAGAGTTGCAAACAAGGAATTGGAAGTACAATTTATTTCCTCTCGAGATCAACTCGCAGACATAATGACAAAGCCTCTTCCGAAGCAACTGCATATAAAATTCAGAAGCAATCTAGATTAAGGGGGAGTGTTAGAATAGCCGGTTTAGATATTCTAACAATAGAGTCAGAATTAGATATTTCAAGAGATAAATCTAGAATTTGAATTAGATAATAATCAATGTATTATCTCTTAGCGTGATCCACACGGTTTGGACTGTATTTGGTCACCGATTGTAACTCTGTCTGTATATTATTCTATATAATCAATATGAAGTTGACCGGTAGAAGTCATGGCATAGCATAAAACTTTACAAGCATGATTAATGACCGAAGCCCATTTCTCGTCTACTCGGATGCACAGTGCCTATTAAGGTTCATCAGCCATTGCAAGGTCTTCTGTTCCCCTGTCCATGTGCCCGGCCGCAATCCTGGTTCTTGGAGCCAATTCGCCACTAGGTGCCATAGCTAGCTGGAGGGTTCTTTCACAGAGCTGGCAAAAGTATGAGCCCAGCTCTGTTTCATGTGTATTTGAGGAAAAGTTTGTTCCTAATAGAGTGACAACATGACGAAATGTGCTTGGAAATTGAACCGTTCGATTTGCTCTCTTGTTCGTCTGGTATGGACTATGGACTCGCCATTTGGTTGTTTCAAAATTGAGACGGGACAACATATAGCACCTGAAACTAAAACCTTCTGGCTTTTCCAACCGTCCAGCATTATGTGGACATTTGGACTACGTTACCATGGCACTCCAGCTGGACTGACGCTGACAACAGATACTCAACGCGTAATGATCGGTGGAACCTTCCAGTTCAGCACGCAGACACTACCAAATACGGTATGTTTGATGCTGCGTCGAGACCTCGAGGGCTTCTAGAATCTTAAGAGTCCGAATTGCACAGGTCTTCTTCCTCAATGATGTGGAGGAACATAAAGCAAGAAAATCAATGGAACTAACAAGGATGCCCACATCAATGGAGCTAATCATGCAACTAGGCTTGCTATAATAAAATTACAGGATCGGGACTGGGTGCATGTATTCATTGAAATTAAGTGCAAGTGCCTTTATGTGAGGATATTATCAGTTGTATGTTTTTTTTTTAAAAAAAGAATAGTAGTAGCCAGATTCATGGAATCCAACAAAACAAATTGCAGACCAGGCGCTGGCATAGAACGATACATACGGACCAGATTAGAATCCCTAAGGGTAAATTACTAAATAGACATTTCCGCTCATCCCACTTGCAAAAAAAAAAAAAAGTGATTAAAGCGGCTTTCAATTGTTTAAAGAGTGAGGTAAGTTCGATGATAAATTTCCAAAATGATAAATTGGTGATCTTTCAATATGTCACAGACCAATTTTCCATAGAACCATGCAAGAAATTAAAGCTACATATCCCAAGTATATATGTGTTCGCCTATCTCTGTTCTATGTTTGTTTAAAATGTTAGTAGTCGGATTCTAGGATGTCCTCAAAAAAAAAAAAAGTCGGATTCTAGGAACTGAACAGACAGATTACAGGGACCACGCTGCCATGTGGCCTTTACTGGAAACGGCAGCGCCATGGTGGGAGATCAGATCGGCCTGGTCCATCGATCTGTTGATGCTCACCTAGGGGGGGAACGGTCGGAAAAACATCTCTCTCGTTTTCACTTTCATATTTTTTAACTGGACGGAAACGAAAACAGGAATATCGGGAATGAAAACGGACGGGACAAAAACGGTTAGTCGGAAACAAACTAATTCGGATAGGGAACATGTCGGTAACGGTCAGTAACCGGTAATTAAGTCGGGAATATCGATTCAACATAATAACATTTAGAATAACTACATAGGAACTATTAACATGTCTATGCACCGCATACTCATAAGTGTAATTAAACTATTAACATTACATCTTATTATCGTTATTTAATATTATTTTATACAAATATATCATATAATTTTCTGATGCAAACACATCATATATTTTTTATCTATACGAAACTACAAGTAAAAAAAATGTCTGAAATTATGTTTATAGACCAGGAGTCTATGGTTGTTGGGCCATGCCTCGTCAAAAGAGATCGTGGCCCATATCATTCGTTCAATCTCCTCACGCAGACGAGAATCAACAGGTAAGGAAAGAAAAGTAGAAGGCAGCCGCTTCCTCAAAAAAAAAAAGAAAAAAAAGTAGAAGGCAGCCGCAATCCCCAACCCTAGTCCAAGCGATGCAATGGCCGGATCGGATGCAGCCTTGGCGGAGTTGAGGGGACTCGCCCTTCTGTTTCTCTTGGCGATCTCCACGGCGATCTCCCTGCTCTCCCAATCTCCCTCCTGGCCGGCGGCGCTAGGGCGATGATAGCGTCCCGGCTGCGGGGCCACGACGGCGGCGGCTTGGATGCTCGTCCTAGCCGCAGGGCAACGACGGCGGCGGCCTGGAGTCATGTCCCCGTCGTGGAGCAACGACGACGGCGGCCTGGAGGCGCATCTCGGCCATGGGGCTATGACGGCGTTGAAGGTGCTTCCTCCTGGATCTTTGCTTGCGGTAAGAAACCAAAATCGAGTAAACGGGACAGAAAACAGGAATCTATCGGCTGAAAACAGGATCCCGGATAAACGGACGAAAAAATGCTAAACCGTTTTCGATCCCGTATCCCCTTTTTTTATCCCATTTTCGTCCATTTCCGCTTTTGTCCGCTGATTCAAAAATGGTCGGGACAAAATAGGAACGGGAGCCGGGCGAAACGGGATTCTCCCGTCCCGTTTTCAGCCCTATTCAGCTCACCCTCACTGGCATCGTATTAGACCAGAAGCACCCGCTTCCGCGACGCGTCTGAACTGAACACCTCTTTCGAAATCAGCTACTTGATGCATCGGCAGGCGGTGCGTTGACTCTATCAACGCGAAATCTTAGCACTTGCATAATTGCATTGTACTAGCGTGTTGATGAGCTAATAAGAAATCGGAGATCCCAGTGGCCACTGCGATTGACGTCGTGAAGCTTGGGCCAACGGTTCCCAACTTGAACACGACGATCCGCGCGCGCAGCCCAAGTGAATGAACGAACAAACAGCTGGCGCGTGCGCACGTGCGCTAATGCTCTCCTCCTGTCTCTCCGTTCTTCGTCATCGCGCACGTCAAGCGCTGCCTGCCGGGATCAAATCATCAGCTCTCATCAATCATTCATGCAAAGGTGTTGTGAAACCCGTCACATCGACCATAACTCCCAACCTGTCACTCCGCAAGATGGGCGCCGGGACACCATGTTCTTTGCTATCGCCGTCGTGTCTTTGTTCTTGCTAATTGCTGTGTACGTATGCTGCTACTTGTACCTTGTCATTTTCTGCTGGGCAGGTCTTCTAGAACGCGACCGAGCAACGACACCGAAGGAATCGAGCGAAACCTTGGGCGTGTTTACGGTCCACCCGTCAGTCCACTGAATTTTATTTTACCTTATAAAGGAGTTTTACTGTAGACCCAAATAAATACATGTCATCCATTTTCTCCACCTGATGGCTCAGATTGCTAACATGATATCTCTTTGACCCACTACCCACTAGTATCATAAGTATCATTTAAAAGTATCATATATATCATCCGGGTAAAATTGAAAAAAAGATATAATTAACATTTAATATGCTCAAAATGTTAGCTATTTCATTATTTGGTTATAATGCTTCAGAATTCTCTCCAATCACGTTTCTTATGGTTTGCACCCCCACTAGTAGATCGATGAACTCGTCAATTCATATCGATAGGTACTTCCGGTGGTCCGTGGTCAGTGGAGGTCATGCAATGGCGAATAGCCGGCAAACAGTTGCAACCTACCCGGCTACAGATAGAACACGTTGGAACAACAATCGTGTGTCCACAACAATCCGGTGGTGCCAACGACTGCCGCTTAAATGAATGATGAAGAACAATGAAAGTGTGTCGTTAAGGATGTTCAGCTTTATGTGTTGTGCCAATGAGTTGCAGTCGTCATCGATCACACCGACGACGTCTATCGCTTGAATCGACGATCATTCAAATTTGTTCTCATCCTCATTAGTGCAATTGAAAACTGCAATATAATCTATCATTCACCTTCTTTGATACATGCGGATGGAGATGATAGTTGTCTTAATTAGCATGGCCTCTGTTTCTGCATAGAGTAGTGCAGTTCTGAGAGCAAACACCAATGCCATTGAAAGATCTTCCCTCCGACCCTCACGATCACGATCTTGCCTGACGTGGAATAGGGAGCCGACGGCAAGGAGACAACGATCTGCTGCCTGTCGAGACAAGGCAAACTCCGGGAGGATCTGGTTGCGGCAACCAACTCCGGCGAGGATCAGGTACGGCGGCGGCGACCGACTCCAGCTTGCGATCAGGCTTGCGTGCGTGAGGATGAGCCCTTCCTCACAATAGAATAAGATAGAGCAGATGAATGATGACTAAATAACCTGTTATTTAATTAATCCGTAAGATATATAATAATTACGATTGATACTATCTTAAATGAATAGTTAGATTTAACCCATGATATTTTAATTTTATATGTATTACTAGCAAAGTGTCCGTGCGTTGCTACGGGTTTTAAAAAATAAAACATTCTTTATAATTTAAACGTAAATTATTTATATAATATAATCGTTGACATTTTTCCATAAAATATTATATTTATATTATTGTTGGTGCTTCTTAGTGTACCATTAATCTTATCATAAATATTTTATATGTTATAAGTAATAATTTTTCTATTATTTTTCACCGTAATCTTATCATAAATATTTTTTTTACTCTAATGTTAACGATTTCCATATGTAGTGTCGCTTGAGTGCTATGTTGAAAAATTAAGTGAAATGATATTAAAAAATGCTCAAATATGAGAAGTACCGATTTAAAGCCCAATTCGGCATGCAAAGGGGGATTCTCACAAGATCATGATGCCTGTAAGACATCACTGGACCTTTATAAAGCCCAACATGCAAGACCAAGATCGTGATCCAATACCTAAAGATTTCTACAAGCTTTATTCGATAGGTAAAATCAATTCACGTAGAATAGAAATAGCACTGCATTGCGACATGATTTTTGACTTAAAAACATGCTCTAACGAGAAAAGTTAAAACACGAAAGTTATAGATCTCGTCTACTAGATCTTTTCGGAACATATGCGGATCATATTATTTCAACTTTGTAGGTAGGATAAATGGACCCCGCACAGAGACCTGCGCAGAGGAGTCCGAATCAGAATAAATATTTTTGCATCATAAATTTGAACACCAAAACGATAGAATCTTGACTTCCATTGAATACCAAAGTCGTAGAACTTTTCGAGAGCTACGACATAGAGTCCGAATTTGCCTCATTTAAACTCCAGACGAGGGATTGACGATTTTTTGAATTCGGTGCTTGATATGAAAGGTACGAAACCGATTTGGATTCAATCTCTAACTTTGTGGGTGCACGGCAGATTTTTTGATGGCATGAACGTTTCCACCTAAATTAGGGTAGGTATACAATGTTACACGTAAGCGGTCTTATAGGTCGTCTTATGCATTGTCATGTAGGATTTTTGATGATGCAGAAGAGAGAGAGGATGGTGAGAGTAAGAGGTGGTTGTTTCGCGAGGCAATCATCTCATGCACTAAAATTTAGGAGTATGAGACGGCTCTCATACCATTATACGTATTCTAGTGGCCTTTTAAGCCATAAATTAAAGAGTAACCGATTAGATCACTCATTGTATAAGTCGTCTCATAATGTCTTAAGATTACATGTGTCATACATAAGACAACCTATGAGACATCACCTTTGTACTTGTTCTGAATAGGAGTAGAGATTATGATCTACTGTAAAGATGCTCTTTGATATAAGACTGCGTTGCTTTTGCTTTCCTTGTTCAGAAATCGGCTTCGTACCAATCGTTGTGTTTTCGGCGTGTAATACTAACTGCCAGCCAATCATTGTGTCTTGTGCTTCTAATTCACTAGAAACTGCCAGCCGTGCGTGTTCTTTACTCGTACCGGAAAGAGTATCGCGCATGGACGTGCAAAATGGAAGCAGTCAATGCCATACCTGTGTTTGGCAATACAAGGAAAACAGAAACGAAAAGGCAAACACAAACACTGCCGCAATCCATCTCTGTCTCTCTCTCCAACCAGGACACTAGCTAGAGGCTTGCAGCGCCACATGACAATCGACAACTAAGCCTCTGTGGACGGCGTGTCCTCTGCATCTATGTGGGCACCAGAACTAATGGCTGGCATCTCCCGTCCGAACACATTATGTAGTAAAAAAGTCTGAACCACAGAAACACCTGTAGGTTAGCTTAACGAGCTCCCGTCTTGCAGTAGCCTTGGGATGATGTGCGCGGAGACAAGCCATGCCATGCCATCTGCCAATGGCCAGCCAGCCTACCTTATCTTCTGAGTGCTTACAACATTGCCGCGCGGCCGTTACGGCGCCGCTCGCCTCACGGCTTGCGTCACCGCGTCCTCTCCCCTCCCCATGTATAAGTAGCAAAGCCGAGCTGCGTCCAACTCCGTCCACCAATAGTAATCACTCGCTGCTCACTGGAACTAATCTCACCTCAATCATCAGCCTCTCGATCGCTAGCTTTCAGTCCAGCGATAGTAGCTTTCTTGGGTTGCTCCGTTCCGTTCCGTCCGCTCACAATGCCGGCAATGGATGAGATTGAGGAGCCGCACTTCCTGATCGTAACGTACCCGGCGCAGGGCCACATCAACCCGGCCCGCCACCTCGCGCGCCGCCTGCTCCGCGCCACGGGCGCCCGCGTCACCGTCTCCACCGCCGTCTCCGGCTACCGCAAGATGTTCCCCGGCGCGGCGGCCGACGGCGAGGGCCACGTGGACGGCGCGGGCGTCCGGTACGTGCCCTACTCCGACGGCTACGACGGCGGGTTCGACCTGGCCGTGCACGACCACGCGGACTACATGACCCAGGTCAAGGTCGTGGGCTCCGCGACGCTGGCCGGCGTCCTGGCCCGGCTCCGCGACGCGGGCCGGCCCGTCACGCTCGTGGTGTACACGCTGCTGCTGTCCTGGGTGGCCGACGTGGCCCGCGACCACGGCGTGCCCGCCGCGCTCTACTGGATCCAGCCGGCCACCGTTCTGGCCGTCTACCTCCACTTCTTCCGCGGGACGGGCGGCGTGGGCCGAGCCATCAAGGCCGCGGGCGGGGACTCGTGGGCCCCCATCGCCGTCCCGGGCCTCCCGCCGCTCAAACTCCGCGACCTCCCGTCGTTCATCACCGCCACGTCGGAGGACGACCCCTACGCGTTCGTGCTCGACGCGTTCCGCGACCTCATCGACAAGCTGACCTGCGGCGAGGAGGAGAGCGACAGTAGGCCCGTCGTGCTGGCCAACACGTTCGACGCCATGGAGCCCGAGGCGGTGGCGACGCTGCGGGACCACGGGATCAACGTCGTCCCCGTGGGCCCCGTGCTGTCCTTCCTCGAGGACGACGCTGCTGGTGATGCGGCGGCGGCGGAGAAGAACAGCGGCAACGACCTGTTCGAGCAGGACGGGAAGGGGTACCTCGAGTGGCTGGACGCGCAGGTGGAGGGCTCCGTCGTGTACGTCTCGTTCGGGAGCCTGTCGACGATGAGCGAGCGGCAGATACAGGAGATCGCGCGCGGGATGGAGGGCAGCGGCCGCCCGTTCCTGTGGGTGCTGCGGAGAGACAACCGCACCAGCAGCGAGTCGCTGTCGCTCGGGCTCGACGGCGGCGGAGAGAAGAAGAAGAAGAAGAAGGGCGTGAGCGTGGTGGTGGAGTGGTGCGACCAGGTGCGCGTGCTGTCACACCGCGCGGTGGGCTGCTTCGTGACGCACTGCGGGTGGAACTCCACGCTGGAGAGCGTGGCGTGCGGCGTGCCCGTCGTGTGCGTGCCGCAGTGGACGGACCAGGGCACCAACGCGTGGATCGTGGCGGAGCGGCTCGGCACAGGGGTCAGGGCCGCCGTCAGCGAAAAGGACGGCGTGATCGAGGCCGACGAGCTAAGGAGGTGCGTCGACTTCGCCACGTCGGAGATGGTGCGCGCCAAGGCGGCCCTGTGGAGGAACAAGGCGCGCGCCGCCGCGGCGGAGGGCGGCTCGTCGGAGCGGAACCTCAGGGCGTTCGTCGGAAACCTGCTCGCCGGCGGCGAGTACTAGCTGCGCTCCGTCGTCGTCGTCGCCGTGGCATCTGCCCATGCATTATTGCTCTCAACAGCTGTCGTACTAGGATCATCTTCGATGGATGGAGTGAAGGACGCAGTTATTGTATTTACGTTGCTGTCTTGATTCGATTTGGCTAAGCCGTATTGATTCGATTTGGTTAAGCTGGCTTAGGCTCTTGTAGCAACTTGGAAAAGATCAAATTAATAAGATGTCTATAAGTGTTATGATGCAATCTTTTTTTTTTCAGATGTCTATTCGGTAACTCCATACTAATTCCATAATTCGCAACTGCTGATGCCCGTGCCACGTCTGCGATTGATGCCACATGGCAAGAGAGCCATCGACTTGCACCAAAATGGGGTGTGCTATGTCATGAAGTGCATTCATGATTAAGTTTCTATGTGCGTTATTGATGCATTTTGAGGTGGTGTTTCAAGTTTGATGTTCAGACAGCTAACATAGTTCAAATTTTACTTACTCCCTTCATTTTTAAAATTGTTGTTGTTATTGATTTTTTTAATCTATCATCTTATTCAAAGTATAATTTCCTTTAATAATAAAACAAATCATCAAATGATATGTGATATTTTAAAAAAAAATTGAATAAGATAAATAATCAAAGTTAACTAAAAAATCAACAGTGACAATAATTTAAGAACGGAGGTAGAACTAATTTGCAACAGCTAATGGGCTTAAGTAGTTGCCACAAACTTGTTCTAATGTGATACTAACTCGCAACAGCTAACGCCCTTAAGTAAACTGCATGCCTATGCCACATCGACTTGCACGAAAATATAGTGTGTTGTGTCATTATTGAAGGAAGGATTACAATCTCTACTCCTTAATAAAAGAGGTGTGATTATCTAGGTCGATTTTTCGTGTCTGCAGCACCTGTACGTAAGTGTTTAGCAGTTTTATTATCCGTTTATTTATCACACGGTAACAATACAGTCCGTTTCCTGAACAAATCATAAAGTTCCGATTCGTAAAACACATAGACATAGAGTCCTATTCAAAACGGATCCATGACATAGTTTTCGTAACAGGGAATAAAAATCTTAGATTTCATATGTCTGTATCTAAAGCTGAGAAGAAAACTTATGTTTTTATAAAGTAGCAAGGAAAGAACAACACGTAAATTTCAGTTCAAAATCTTCAAGTTTTGATAGAGAGAATGATAGATGAGGTTAAAGGAGCTCCATTTTACTTGTTTCTGATCATTGGTGTGTATTGATGGTGCTGAATCGAAGCTTATGTTTCTAGCCGTGGTGGACACGAGATGCTGATTGAGCGAGAGGAAGAAGAAGATGTCTCAGTCGTAGTGGGCTAAACAGGCCAAAGGAAAATAGCCTGACAGTGGGCTAAATGGACAAAAGGATAAATAGCCCAGTTCAGCTTGTACTTTGTCTATTTGGATAGCCCATCAAATCGTTTTCTTTTTTATTTTATCCATCCTCCAACGCTTGAAAGAGACATGGTACACCTTTGCTTGGCATTTAGTTCAGTCCCGTGTTTCCTTTTGTTTTATTACCTAGATGTCGATTGAGCTTCAATCATATATTATCAATCTTTTCTGTTAGCACTTTAGCTTTTGGCCTCTTTTATTATCTTTTATACATGTATGTCGAATTTTAGAATTTTTAAAAACTTCTAGATACGATTTTTGAGAGGGTTTACACCATTCCACCGAATATTTACCCCTCCTAAATAGCGCTACTTAAAGGTTAAACTAATCAAACCATGCATGCTACTTAATTAGTTTAAGTAACAAAGCTAACGGAGCCAAACCTTCTCTCGGTGAGGAAGCTAATGAAGCCGGACCTTCTCTACTTAATTGATAAGATCGCGGCATATCTCCTCTCGGTGAGGAAGCTAACGAAGCCGGACCTTCTCTACTTAATTGATAAGATCGCAGCATATCTCCCAGGTTGGAAGGCGTCTCTCATGCACCCAGCAGGAAGGGCAGCTTTAATCAAGTCGGTGCTCCCGGCTGGCCAGCTGTACTGATTCATCACCTAATAATAGTCCTCAATTGTCTGAAATGGGTGTTCAAGGCCATCAACAAGATCATAAGGGCGTTCCTATGGAAAGGACAGCGAGACGTCCGGGGAGGCCACTGCCTAGTCCGGTGGGAACGAGTGTGCCGTCGAAAGGAGCTTGGAGGCCTACGACTTCACAACCTGGAGATGTTGGGCTGGGCATTGAATATGAGGTGGCTCTGGTTACAAAAAACACAGCCGGATAGGCCCTGGGCTAGTATGACATTTCAGGTCCACCCGAATTTAAGGGCCATGTTCACGGCATCGGTCTCTCGGTGGTGGGGAATGGCGTTAACACTCTCTTCTGGTCTGACCGTTGGTTGCCTGGAAAGTCGATTTAGGACTTGGCGCTAGCCTTGGCTGATGTAGTTGAAAGTGCCTAGAGGGGGAGGGGAGGGGGGGGGAGGGGGGTGAATAGGCAATTATCCCTGAAATTCACTTAATAATAAAAGTCAAATGCGTAGTGTCGGACTTGTCCGATGATTGTAGGGAAAGTCCGATGACTTGTCCGATGGCACAAGATAGAAAAGTAGATCGACCGAGTAAATGTTAAAACTAGTGTAAGACAAGCTAGGAGTAGATAAATATAAGCAAGGGGGTGCTATAAAAATAAGGAGAGCAACTACCAAGCAACCTACACAAGTTAATCTAAGAAATACGAAGCAAACCCTAACTAGCAAGTTTATGAGCAAGAACAAGTAAATAAGACACAAGTGATTGAAAGTACAAGCAAGGCATAAGATTTGTTCACCGAAGTTCAGCTCCACAAAGGAGCCTACGTCTCCGTTGAGGGATCCACAAAGGATCGGGTCTCTTTCAACCCTAACCTCTCCAAGTGACCACAAAGATCAAACTTGGTTTTCCACTAGAAACTCCACAGAGGAGGGGTCAATACAAACTTCCCGAGGCGTCACCACACAAGTTGGGAGCTCTACGGGCACCTCTAACCATCTAGGAGAAGGATCCCCAAGAGTAACAAACACAAAATTTGTCGGCGGTGAGGATGAACCAAGTGCTCAAGAGGATGAAAGCTTGGAGTCGATGGAGCACTTCAATCTTCTCTCAATCCCTTCACAAATCAAGAGTGGAATCAAGGGAGGAGAGTTGGGGAGAGCAAAGAGAGCTTGGAAGTATTTTTGAGTGGAAATGAGTGACCAACCAGCCACTGGGCGAAGAGGTGTTCTATTTATAGCCCAATGGAGAAAAGAGTTGTTGAAGACCCAATTTCTGAGATCTGTGTCGGACAAGTCCAATAGTCATCGGACATGTCCGATGAATCAAGGTGGCACAGAAACTGGAGTCCGACAAGCTTGCCTGATGCCTCGGATAAGTTGGCCATCGGACTTGTCCGATGGCCATCGAACATGTCCGACGGCACAGGGGTGGCAGAGGTACTGGAATCTGATGGACTTGTCCGATGGCCATCGGACAAGTCCGATGAAAGAGGGTGGCAGAGGAACTGTACTCCGATGAAAGTGTCTGATGCGTCGGATTTTCCGATGGCCATCGCACTATGTACCAAATTTGCTAATTCCTAAAATCGACCACTCAAAACAATTCCTACATAATTCTAGTAGTGATTACATTAGCAAAGATAATGAACCTATGAAAGGAACTACAACCTAAGCATACTAGTGGATTACACAAGGCAATACAACTCCTATGCAAGCTAGTGATAAAGACACGCGGAAGCACACAACTAGCTAGCAAGGAGTCCTACTCTTGCAAAGCTACTAGAACAATAAGCAAATGGAAAGCACACAAGCATGAGTACCACAATACATACTAGAATGATCAATCAAGTCAAAGCAACTCCTATACATGTTAGTAATCAAGTATGAAGGCTAAGCACTACTAGCAAGTAAAGAAACCTATTCATTCAAGTCTACAAGGTAGTCAACTAGAGTAAGGTAAGCATAGACAAGCATGAATAGCACGGTATATAAATGCGGAAAGTAAAGCATTATAGTAAGGAGTAGAATAAGAGATGGCTCATGATTTTTTCCTGAGGTCTCGGAAGGATGGCGCCTTCCCCTACTCCTTGTTGAACCACTCCCGCCGGAGTACTGGTCCCTCCCGCCACCAATGTGGAGTTCTCACCCACGAGCCCGCAATCACTCCCAGAGTGAAGACACGGGCGCTCACTATTGATGCCTCTTTCACTGGCGGGCTCAAACTGTGTACAAACGTGTGACGGCCTTCACAACCGATCATGATAGGCTCGATCACCGACACCTAACCGGTCTAGGTCTCACCATAGACCAAGAGTAACAACCTAGATCACACCCTTAAGAACACACTAGCCTTAGATGTGCATCAATGCTTATGTTACTCTCACTAGCACTCTCAAGATATCCAATATCCTCTCCTAGTGCTTCACTTTTGGCCCTTTGGCTCCCAATAGATGCTCCCAGCAATCCCAATGGCCAAAGGCAGTCTCTAAGACCCCTGCAACGAGTTTATATAGGCTTCCAACCTCAAACTAGTCGTTGCTCCATGAAACAGCATCTCTGGATCTACTGACCGGATAGTCCGGTCACTGTCCAGACCGGACAGTCCGGTCCCTCTTAATAGTATGGCTTTTCCTATACTCAAGAATTAAAATAAAATACTGTGAACTTCATTCGTGAGCATATTTTGAATTTTCAACTTGAAGCACTTTGCCATCTTCTTTTCTCCCTTTCTGTTTCTATGCATTTAATCATCACACTTTGTACCATAATCTATACACATGCTCATTAAAAGATTAGTCTATTCTTAATTGTATTAGCGCCAATCACCAAAATAAAATTAGGGGCCTAGATGCACCTTCAATCTCCCCTTTTTTGGTGATTGATGACAATACAACTAGATTTCATAAAAATATGCAAGGAAGATTCAGTTTGTGATGAGCAGCTCCCCCTAAATGTGTGCATGAGTGAGAGAATATGAGATAATAACAAGTGCACATATTAAAAAAAATGTGAGAGCTCCCCCAAAAGCTGTGCATACATGTTAATTTGCACCAATGGATCATATAAGATAGACGAAATGCAAAAAACAAGATGATCAACAAAGTACCAATACAATAAGCAAATAAAGTGCACAAACCAACCACATAGATAGCAAAAATAGAGTTTTACAAACCAAATAGTGCCATATATAATTCAACTCCAAACTCACTCCTCACTCACAACTCACAAACTAAGATAAAAAAAAACTGAGATAACTACACTTCTCCCCCTTTGGCATCAAGACACCCAAAAAGAAGAAAAGTGCGGGTATAAGGTGAAGAGAGGTCTAGTCGTCGGAGAACTCGTAGTCTTCATCATCATCATCGCCTTCTTCCTCTTCTTCCTTATTAATAGCCGGTTCTTTCCCTTTGCGCTGGCGAAGAGTATGGGCAGCTTCATCTTTACCACCTTCGCCGTCATCATCCTCAAAGCGAATGTGTTGAGCACTCGAACCTGCGCCAGAAGAGAAAGGAGGAGGAGTCGGGTAGTACCCAAAGTAGTTCATCTCCTCGACGGTGAAGGTGGGGTCATCTTAAGGAGCGGGGTCATCATGAGTGGGAGGAGGTGAGCCTTCAGCTGGGGACGGTGGAGGAGGAGTCTCAATACCAAAATGGTCATAGAGACCCTTTTGATTTCTTTCAATGACGTCTAGCCTCTGATTAATGCTCCTACACATGCTCATAAGGGATTTGAACATCTTCATAATCCCGCGGAGGAGGCGGAGGCACATGAGAGGATCCAGTGCCCCGAGGGGCAGCCCGAGGTGGCTGAGGTGGTGCAGCTGAAGAAGGAGGCTGAGCTGCTCCAAAGAACTGGCCAGAAGTGGTGTCAGGAGTCCAGTTAGAAGGAATCTGAGGTTTCAGGCTCATATGCTTCATATCCTTGGTGAAGGTTAAGCCCGACACCTTCTCAATCATGAACATGATGTGAGGTGCGTATCCATAGCCACGCTTGGGAGAGATGGAGATGTCCCACATTTCCTGAAAGACATAGTCAAAGACATCAAATTTCCTGTTCCCATGAACCCAGTGCAGAATATCCCTCTGATAGGCAGGAATACGGTCAGAGTTGCCTCCCCTTGGAGCTAAAGTACTCCTGCAGATCCGAAACAAAACTGAGAAAAATGGTTTCAGTCCATTGGAGTTGGGAGGAGAGCAGTTGTCTGGGTCCACATACATGTACCTCATGTCATCAGCATCCATATGATTTCCCTTGTGAACCTTGTGCCTTTCCTTGCGTGTGTGCTTAAGTCCAATCATACCAGCAAACTGGTTCTGGGAGCAGGTATACTTGGTGCCATTCGTCATCCAGGACATGGTTTTGGCATCCTCATCAAAATAGACAGTTGAATAAAACTGAGCTATGATTTCCCTATTCTAGGAGTACTAGAAAGTCAGGAAGGTCTTGAGACCATGATGCTCACAGGCAGCCAGCACTTGATCGAGTAATGGATGCTTCCTTCTCTTCATATGCTCCCAATCCAGCCACTTCATCTCAACCACTGCATTCTTCATGCGTAGATAGGTGGAACGGTACCAATCCGCATGAAAATGTGCATGAAAGCGGAAATCAAAAGCTTCTTTCTCACCATCATAGAAGTTAGTTAGCCTTGCCACAGAGCAGGTCTCAGTGGAGGCATGAAGATAGTTCACCTTGTCACGGTTAGAGTTGCCCATTTTCGCTGGAGGATGCATGACACTGTCAACCTCATTTGTCTCTTCAGGCTCCTCTCTAGCAACTGGGGCTTTCAGTTTGGTGCGGCGGATCCGCCCAGCAGTGGCCTTCCTCCTCTTTGGGGGTTGGCTTTGACCATGGTCTTCGGCGGTCTTGGTCCTCTTCTCCCTCAAGGGGGATGCTTCCACGTTAAACATTCTGAGAAAATGTGGCGAGCAACAAGTTAGGAGGGAGTCAAAAAGAGGAATAGGGGTGAGGAGAATCAATGAAGAGTGCAGGTTTTTGAAGAAACTGCAGGTCATCGGACATGTCCGATAATCATCGGGCAAGTCCGATGCGTCGGACTTGTTCGATGACACAGTTTTTTTTCCAAAAACCTAGATCCCTCACGAATCCACCTACCACAAGTACCCAAACTTCTTCTACTCCACTAACAACTAACTAGAGGCTACCTCCATGGATCAAATACACAAGGGAACAAGATTTTGCACTAGCATTAATCCATAACCCTAACCCTAATGGTGAAACCAAGAAAGAGAGGGGATTAGGGTTAAACCTTGCAAAAACGATGGGGGATTGGACTACTTCGGTGGAGGAGGACCTCTTGATCTCCAAACTTGCTCCAATGGATGGTGGGAGAGGCAGATTTCCTTGGTGCCGCCAATGGGGGTGTTCTTGAGGAGAGAGAACATGAAGGAGATGAATGAGGAAAGTTTGACTGAAGGGATGATTCGGGCTGGGTTTTATAGGGTCGAACCCTAGACCGTCGGACTTGTCCGATGACAGTCAGACTTGTCCGACGCCATCGGACATGTCCGACAACTATCGGACTTGTCCGACGCCAGAATGACCTGAGAGATTGGAGCCTAGCCAGGAAAGAGTAGAGGATTTTTATTTTCTCTAAAAATAGTTTAATGGAGAGTCTTGACATCTTATGGTCAGCCAACAATCAACAAGACATAACAATGGCCATATTTTGTCAAGATTCGATCTAGTGATCAAAAACCAACTTCAATAGCACAAATAATAAATTTTTGACATAAAACAATAATGTTTATTTTTGTAATAACAAAACAATCACAATTCAGATGTGCACATTCTCTACATCACATTGCTAGAGTCAAGAATATTTAGTTCACTCCTAAGATAGCAAAATCTCTTCTTATCTAGGGGCTTGGTGAATATATCCGCTAGTTGATCTTCGGTTCTCACATGGCTTACTTCGATATCCCCTTTGATGGAATGATCTCTCAAAAAGTGGTGGCGGATATCTATATGCTTTGTGCATGAATGCTCAATGGGGTTATAAGCAAGCTTTATGGCACTCTCGTTGTCACATAGAAGTGGAACACGGTTCACCTTGTAACCGTAATCCTTTAGAGTTTGTCTCATCCAAAGTAGTTGTGCACAACAACTGCCGGCTGCAACATACTCCGCTTTGGCCGTAGAAGGTGCAACAGAGTTTTGTTTCTTGGAAGACCATGACACTAGGGACCTACCCAAGAATTGGCATGTCCCGAAGGTGCTCTTTCTATCTACCTTATCCCCGACATAATCCGCATCGGAATAGCCTAATAGGTTGAACTTTGAGCCCTTGAGGTACCAAAGCCCTAGGTTGGGTGTGTGAATCAAATATCTCAATATTCTCTTAACAGCCACCATGTGACACTCCATAGGAGCAGCTTGAAAACGTGCACACATACACACACTAAGCATGATGTCGGGCCTAGATGCACAAAGATAAAGCAAAGAGCTAATTATGGAGCGATATACCTTTTGATCAACGGGATCACCCTTTTTGTTGAGGTCGAGGTGACCATTTGTCGGCATGGGAGTTTTGATGGGCTTTGCCTTGTCCATGTCAAATTTCTTCAATAAGTCTTGTGTGTCTTTGCTTGACATATGAAGGTGCCCTCCTTGAGTTGCTTCACTTGGAAGCCTAGAAAGAATGTCAATTCTCCCATCATGAACATTTCGAACCTTTTGGTCATTATCTTGCTAAATTCATCACAAAAGGTTTGGCTAGTAGAACCAAATATAATGTCATCGACATATATTTGGCATACAAAGATATCATCGCCAAAACGCTTAGTGAAGAGGGTTGGATCAGCCTTGCCAATTACAAAACCCTTTTTAACAAGAAAATCCCTAAGGCATTCATACCATGCTCTCGAGGCTTGCTTGAGCCCATAGAGCGCCTTATGGAGTTTATAAACATGGTTAGGATACTTAGAATCTTCAAAGCCCGGTGGTTGCTCCACATACACTTTTTCTTTGATTGGCCCGTTTAGGAATGCACTTTTCACGTCCATTTGGTACAACTTAAAATCAGGGTGAGTAGCAAAAGCTAGTAATATTCTAATAGATTCAAGCCTTGCTACGGGGGCATAAGTTTCATCAAAATCCAAACCTTCCACTTGTGAATACCCCTTTGCCACGAGCCTTGCCTTGTTTCTTGTCACAACACCATCTTCATTTTGTTTGTTGCGGAACACCCATTTGGTGCCCACAACATTCTTGTTCTTTGGCCTTTTGTTCAGTGTCCACACCTTATTTCTTGTGAAGTTGTTCAACTCTTCTTGCATGGCCATCACCCAGTCCGCATCCTCAAGTGCTTGCTCTACCCTAAATGGCTCCATAGAAGAGACAAAAGAGTAATGTTCACAAAAATTACTAACTCGAGATCTAGTGATTACTCCCTTGTCAATATCTCTAAGAATTTGCTCGACGGGGTGATCACGTTGTACATTTTGATGTACTCTTGGATGCGGTGGGTGTGAGATTTCTTGACCACCATCTTTATCAACCTCTTCATCATATCTTTGTGAATCATTGCTTGATGCTTGTTCATGATTCCCAACATCTTGATCTTGACCACTTGCGTGATCTAATTCCTTATTCTCATTATGTTGGTTTTGTCTTGAGGGAGAGGGTTGATTTTCAACACTTGATGTTTCTTGTGGTTTCACATCACCAATGGCCATCCTTTTTATTGCACTTCTAGGAGCTTCATCATCTACACCATCATTAACGACTTGCTCCCCTTGAGAGCCATTAGATTCATCGAATGTCACGTCACGTGAGATTTCAAAACAACAGGTGGTTTTTTTGAATACACGATAGGCATGAACATTCAACCCATAACCAAGCAAGAAACCTTCATCAACTTTTGGAGCAAACTTAGAAGTCTTGGGTTTCTTGTTTAGCATAAAGCATTTGCTCCCAAAAACACGAAAGTAGGAAATATTAGGCTTGTTACCGGTTAGTAGCTCATATGGTGTTTTCTTCAATAGTCGGTATAGATACAACCGGTTGGAGGCATGGCATGCGGTGTTGACGGCCTCGGCCCAAAAACGGTCGGACGTCTTGTATTCATCAAGCATTGTCCTTGCCATCGCAATGAGCGTGCGGTTATTTCTTTCGGCTACCCCATTTTGTTGAGGGGAGTAGGGTGCCGAAAATTCATGCTTGATGCCTTCTTCATCGAGATACTCTTCAACTTGAGTGTTCTTGAATTCGGTGCCGTTGTCACTCCTTATTTTCTTGATCTTGACTTCATATTCATTTTGTGCTCTTTTCATGAATGTCTTGAGCACATCTTTTACTTCACCTTTATCATGCAAAGAATACCCACGTGAAGCGAGAAAAATCATCAACAATTACTAGACCATATTTGTTACCACCAATAATTATGTAAGAGACAGGACCGAAGAGGTCCATGTGCAACATCTCCAATGGCCTTGTGGTGGTCATCACATTCTTGGCGGGATGTGATGCTCCAACTTGCTTTCCCGCTTGGCATGCACTACAAATTTTATCCTTCTCAAAGCAAACGTCGGTTAGTCCTATGATGTGGCCCCCTTTTTGGAGTTTGTGAAGATTTCTCATACCAACATGGGCTAGCCTTCTATGCCACAACCATCCCATGTTGGATTTTGCTAGTAAGCATGTACCAAGTCTAGCTTCATCCGTGGAGAAGTCCACAACATAAAGCTTTCCTTTAAGCACACCCTTAAAAGCAACCAAGCCATCACTCCTCTTATAGACGGTCACACCACATTCGTTGAACAAACAATCATAGCCCATTTTACAAAATTGTGAAATGGACAAAAGATTGAAGTCAACGTGATCAACAAGCATAACCTTAGAGAGGGAATATGAAGGAGTGAGAGTGACTTTACCATAACCTAGCACTTGTCCCGTTCCATTGTCACCAAATGTGATGTACTCATTTGTGTCATGACTTGGCTCGAATGACTTGAACATCTTTTTGTCTCCGGTCATATGATTGGTGCATCCACTATCAATCACCCAACTTGATCCTCCGGAGACATAGTCTTACAAAACAAATTAAGCTTTGTTTTTAGGTACCCAAATTTGCTTGGGTCCTTTTACATTAGTCACAAGCATTTTGGACACCCACACACAAGCTTTTGGCCTCTTGTTGCGTGCTCCAACATATTTGGCAAACACGCGTCCATGCATGTTTCTCATGAGCACATATGAAGCATCAAAATCATAAAAGAGTGCACAAGTAGCATTAGGCATATTAGCACGAGAATCATTAACATGAGAAAGATGATTAATATTCTTGTTCTTGGCTTGCTTCTTTTGGTAAGATCCTTCTTTGGTGAACTTAAGGAATTCCTTCCCATTCTTGTTCTCCCGAGCATTATGCTTGGCACCCTCAACATAACCAATGCCATCTATGACATGTGGCATTCTAGTATATGTGTATGCACCTCTTGCATAATTTGCCTTCTCATCATTAACAACCTCTTTCTCATGTTGTATTTTGCTTTCAAGAGCCTTTACTTGCTTGTTCAAATCATCAATCAATTTCATATTAGTAGCACAAGTGTCAACATCAACATTATAGCATCTATCACATCCTTTGTTAGTGGAGGCATGAGAGAAATTATTTGAGGAGGATGTGAAAGTTGAAAGAATCCTATATTATTCTTCAAGAGACTTATGAGTCTTTTCCAAATCCTCATACTTCCCTTGAAGTTCATCTTTAATGCTCTTGACATTTTCACAAGTATTTTCAATCTTAGTGAGAGACATAGTTAAGTCATTGTTTTTCTTTCTCTCTTCTTCTAGTAGCTTCTCTAGTTCAAGGTTTCTTTTCTTTTCAAGAACAAGCAAGTCTTATTGTTTCTCAAGTAGCTCCTTTTGTCTATCATTTTCTTCCTTTTGTTTTTCAAGTAATTCCATGAATTCAAGCATTTTAGGAAGTGAAGCATTAACATCATCATCATCACTACTACTAGCATAAGAGGAACGCTTGTGTTTAGATTTTGTTACCTTCGATCCTCTTGCCATGAGGCATTTGTGAGTGTTATCGTCGTCATCATCACTCAAGCTCCCAAATAGAGAAGTGTTGGTGGGAGTGACGCCAATGGCTACTGTAGCAATGCCTCCCTCATCCGAGTCGGATTCGGAGGAGGAAGAGGATGAAGAGGATTAATCATCGGAATTCCATTCTTGACCAATGTGAGCTTCACCTCTTCTATGCTTCTTGTACTTCTTGTCTTTCTTGTGGTGCTTGTCTTTCCTTCTTTCATCTTTGTTCTTCCTTTTTGGACATTCTGCAATGAAATGTCCTTCGTCACCACATTCATAGCAAGTTCTTTTTGATCTTCTTGCTTTGCCCTTGTCAAAGCTTTTCTTCTTGTAGCCATCTTTCTTTAGAAATGACTTGAATCTCCTCACAAGCAAGGCCATCTCATCATCACTATCCTCACTACTAGAATCAATCACTTTCTTTTTCTTCTCTTGTGTGACTTTGAGTGTCACATCCTTTTTGTCACCATTTGCTCCCTCAATTTGCTTGATCATTTTGTTTCTTTTGGGAAAGAAGCTTTCCAAGCACTTCATCGGTGGAGAAGGTTTTGAAGTTGTCCTTCTCTCTAATGTTTGAGCAAATGTTGTTGTCCCACGGTCTCAATGCTTGTAATAGTCTCTTGTTGATATCTAGGTCGGTCATTTGGGCTCCTAGAGCTCTTCTTTGATTCACAATCCTCATGAGCCTATCATGAACTTCTTTTGGGCCTTCTCCCGAACCCATAATGAATAGGTTGAACTCATTTTGCAGTTCTTCAAGTCTTGCATCTTTGACGGAATCAATGCCCTCATAGATAACCTCAAGCTTTCTCCATAGTTGGTTGGCATTCTTTATTCCGGCTACCTTGTCATACTCAGTGGCACTAAGTGCGGAAACAATTGCACTAGCAGCCACGGCATTACGATGAATGTTGATTTGATCCTTACGAGTTGGATTGTCTCTATTTTCCCACAAGAAACCATTCTCGGTTATATTTGCAACATGGGGACTCATGGATTCCAAATACATCATCATCTTGCATTTCCAATGATCATAAAATTGTCTATCAAAGTAGGAGAGTCTACCGGACCCTTGCCCAATGCGATCTTCTTTGAGATCATCATAATCAAACATAACATTGTTGTAGGCTTTTGGTAGCTCATCCTTATCACTATCTTCAATCCTTGGATTTTCTCCATGTGCATCACCCTCGGACCTTGCTTCGGACGATCCACTAGGCGGAATTTCTTTTCCCATTGTCATCTTTATCTTCAAGCGGTTAAGCCTTCAAGAAGATCCTTGCTCTGATACCAATTGAAAGTGCCTAGAGGGGGGGGGGTGAATAGGCAATTATCCCTGAAATTCACTTAATAATAAAAGTCAAATGCGCAGTTTCAGACTTGTCTGACGATTATAGGGAAAGTCCGATGACTTGTCCGATGGCACAAGATAGAAAAGTAGATCGACCGAGTAAATGTTAAAACTAGTGTAAGGCAAGCTAGGAGTAGATGAATATAAGCAAGGGGGTGCTATAAAAATAAGGAGAGCAACTACCAAGCAACCTACACAAGTTAATCTAAGAAATACGAAGCAAACCCTAACTAGCAAGTTTATGAGCAAGAACAAGTAAATAAGACACAAGTGACTGAAAGTATAAGCAAGGCACAAGATTTGTTCACCGAAGTTCAGCTCCACAAAGGAGCCTACGTCTCCGTTGAGGGATCCACAAAGGACCGGGTCTCTTTCAACCCTAACCTCTCCAAGTGACCACAAAGATCAAACTTGGTTTTCCACTAGAAACTCCACAGAGGAGGGGTCAATACAAACTTCCCGAGGCGTCACCACATAAGTTGGGAGCTCTACGGGCACCTCTAACCATCTAGGAGAAGAATCCCTAAGAGTAACAAACACAAAAGTTGTCGGCGGTGAGGATGAACCAAGTGCTCAAGAGGATGAAAGCTTGGAGTCGATGGAGCACTTCAATCTTCTCTCAATCCCTTCACAAATCAAGAGTGGAATCAAGGGAGGAGAGTTGGGGAGAGCAAAGAGAGCTTGGAAGTGTTTTTGAGTGGAAATGAGTGACCAACCAGCCACTGGGCGAAGAGGTGTTCTATTTATAGCCCAATGGGGAAAAGAGTCGTTGGAGACCCAATTTCTGAGATCTGTGTCGGACAAGTCCGATAGTCATCGGACATGTCCGATGAATCAAGGTGGCGCAGAAACTGGAGTCCGACAAGCTTGCCTGATGCCTCGGATAAGTTGGCCATCGAACTTGTCCGATGGCCATCGAACATGTCCGACGGCACAGGGGTGGCAGAGGTACTGGAATCCGATGGACTTGTCCGATGGCTCGGACAAGTCCGATGGCCATCGGACAAGTCCGATGAAAGAGGGTGGCAGAGGAACTATACTCCGATGAAAGTGTCTGATGCGTCGGACTTTCCGATGGCCATCGCACTATGTACCAAATTTGCTAATTCCTAAAATCGACCACTCAAAACAATTCCTACATAATTCTAGTAGTGATCACATTAGCAAAGATAATGAACCTATGAAAGGAACTACAACCTAAGCATACTAGTGGATTACACAAGGCAATACAACTCCTATGCAAGCTAGGGTTAAAGACACACGGAAGCACACAACTAGCTAGCAAGGAGTCCTACTCTTGCAAAGCTACTAGAACAATAAGCAAATGGAAAGCACACAAGCATGAGTACCACAATACATACTAGAATGATCAATCAAGTCAAAGCAACTCCTATACATGTTATTAATCAAGTATGAAGGCTAAGCACTACTAGCAAGTAAAGAAACCTATTCATTCAAGTCTACAAGGTAGTCAACTAGAGTAAGGTAAGCATACACAAGCATGAATAGCACGGTATATAAATACGGAAAAGAAAGCATCATAGTAAGGAGTAGAATAAGGGATGGCTCATGATTTTTTCCTGAGGTCTCGGAAGGATGGCGCCTTCCCCTACTCCTTGTTGAACCACTCCCGCCGGAGTACTGGTCCCTCCCGCCACCAATGTGGAGTTCTCACCCACGAGCCCGCAATCACTCCCAGAGTGAAGACACGGTTGCGTCATCGCTATCACCAAGGCACAAGCTCACCTCCCTCGAGAACTTGCCAGACTCTCCGAGCCGACACGGGTGCTCACTATTGATGCCTCTTTCACTGGCGGGCTCAAACTGTGTACAAACATGTGACGGCCTTCACAACCGATCACGATAGGCTCGATCACCGACACTAACCGGTCTAGGTCTCACCATAGACCAAGAGTAACAACCTAGATCACACCCTTAAGAACACACTAGCCTTAGATGTGCATCAATGCTTATGTTACTCTCACTAGCACTCTCAAGATATCCAATATCCTCTCCTAGTGCTTCTCTTTTGGCCCTTTGGCTCCCAATAGATGCTCCCATCAATCCTAATGGCCAAAGGCAGTCTCTAAGACCCCTGCAACGAGTTTATATAGGCTTCCAACCTCAAACTAGTCGTTGCTCCATGAAACAGCATCTCTGGATCTACTGACCGGACAGTCCGGTCACTGTCCAGACCGGACAGTCCGGTCTCCACCGGACGGCTCCTCTAGAGCCGTTGCTCTCTGTCCGTTGTTTCCTCCATACAGACCGTACAGTCCGGTCTTCATAGCTCCAGAGAAGTTGCAACCACTTCCTCGTCTGTCCAGAATTTATTCCTACAGACCGTATAGTCCAGTCTATAGACCGTACAATCAGATCGTACAATCGTGTCTTTACAATTTGCTCCAACAGATTTCCTCGCAGCCAACATCTTCTCTGTATAGAATTTTCCTTTGATCATTGGACCGTCCGGTCTCCAAGACCTCTCTGTCCGGTCTTTACCTACAGAAGCTGAAACTCCTCATCTCCTCTCAACTTCGTTTCCCAGCTTCTTCCAATAGCTCCTTGGCTTCTTTATTGTCATCTAGTGCCCATGCACATCACCAACTAGAATGACCTAAAGAGACATGACCTAGACCCCTTTGATAGTCCGGTTTTTCCTATGGACTCAAAGTCCTAACAACTAGACAAGTGTTTCCAACACTTGTGCCATAGCTTGTACTCAGCTTTGATCCATCTCCATCAAACCTTGGAGTCCATCAAGCTCACAAGCCTCCATGCTTGTGGTCATTGTCATCAATCGCCAAGTCCACCGTCTACAATCATCATAGAGTAGAAAAGGTTTCCTACACGGACAACACTCGTGTAGACATTAGTCACACTTTTTATGTTTGTCATTCATGACCAAAACATAATACCTCGGGGTGACCTCAATGGTCATGATCCTTACAACGCGCTTCCTGAATTCTTTCTTCTCTAGGACATTCTGCACGAGATACAAATCAATCCCGGGGAGGAGGACCGTCATATTTGGACACCTACTAGCACGGGCATGTACTTGTCTAGGACGACCTATGCCCAATTCTTTCTAGGATCCACAGTTTTCGAGCCAGCCCAAATGAAAGGACCTTGATATCGCCTAGAGGGGGGTGAATAGGTGATTCTATAAATTTCTATGAAATTAGACTTAGAAAAAAGAATCAGTACGATCGGCAGTGCCGATGAGACCGATCGGCAGTGCCCATGGCTACTGCCGATGCTTAATCGGCAGTGCCGATAGTGGTACAGAAAGTCGCCCAAATGTAAATCTGAGTTGGTTTTGTAGTTACTAGGTTGATGAAAAGATTACAACAGTTAATATGAAGTACTACAATAATATAGCAACTACTAGACACAAGCTACACAAGTAGATCTAGTAATTTAAGCAAATATAAGAGCAAACCCTAGAGCATGAAAAAAGGAACAAATAAATAAAGGAGTACACGGAGACACAATATTTGTTTACTGAAGTTCGGACTCCTCAAATGAGTCCTACGTCTCTGTTGAGGGGCTTGGTCACACTTGAGCCAGGTCTCTTTCAACCCTTTTCCTCGAATTTCCTTCTCTTGATTTCTTTCCTTTCGGAGGTCAATCAAAACCTTCACAAACTTCCCGCGGCTCACCACAAGCTTAGGAGCTCACCGGGCAATGCCTCATCGTCTAGGGGATGAATCCCCAAGAGTAACAAATGCCAAAACGATTGCTTGCTTGCTCAAGTGCTCAACAATGGAGTTTTGCTCTTTCTCTCTCAATCTCTCACCCAATCTCACCCATAAGGTATAGCACTAATCAATAGAGAGTGGAGAGGTAATTTTTGGCTCAAATGGATGTTTCTTTGATGTGTTTTTGGCACCCCCAACATTAGGACCGAAGGGGGTATAAATAGGAGGAGCTCAAAAACTAGTCGTTTGGGCTTTGGACGCCCCGCATCGGCCGATGCCCAGATCGGCACTGTCGATAGGATAGGCTCAAAAACTAACTGTTGGGGTTCTGTACGTCCAGCATCGGCACTGCTAATCCCCGAATCGGCACTGCCGATGAGGTAGTCACAGAGGGCAAGAGAAAAACGTTATGTTGAGTTCCAGATCGGCACTGCCGATGCCCAGATCAGCACTGCCGATTGGAAAAAAACAGACAGACAACCAATAGAGAAATGCCCATAACTTTTGACTCCAGAGGCCGATTTAGGAGATCTTGGACTCTACGAAAACATAATTTAAAGGCCTATCCAACCCAGCTATTACCAAGCTCCAAAATCACACATAGGTTTTCTAAACACTCCCTCAAAGGTTATTGGATTAATTTAAGCACCAAGACAAGAGCAAAGCCATCAAAGTTGCATCTCTCTTTATAGTACGACGTTCCTAGACTCAATAGCAATTAGAAAATCTATGTCAATAGGAACACCTTGATATCATCTTCATTCTTCTTTTTGAGGGTCGCCAACTCCATAAGCAATTGATCATTTTGGATATTTATTTGATTAACCATCAATAAACATATATATCTAATATTATACCTTTGGCTTGAGCAATGTCCATATGAGATAGGCTTGATGTTCATCCACTTATGAAGTTTTACAACTTTCTATATTCAAGCCACTTGGTCTTCTTTTGACATTGTATATTCACCTTTAGCTCTTTTTGTCAATTGCACTTGTTGTGACATATGAACATCATCTTCTTGTCCTGTTAAATGAGTGATGTGGATAATTCATAGCTTCACATGGTCTTGCATGGTTCATCGCACTAAGTATTAACTCACTCTTCATCATTGCCTTTGATCCTTCGGCGCCAAGCCTCTTGCTTGCCCTTCACCCTTGAGTCTTGCCTAACCATCACCGCCTTTCCATGGAACACTACTTTGTATCCAATATCAACAATGTATCCACTTTGTCAATTTGATCTCCAAGATGATATTTCCAAATTCATGACTTTTATCTTCTTGTAAATGATCACTAAAAATCCATGTTCTAATTTTATAATAACATCCTTGCTTTGACCATCGTCACTTATTAACTCATGGATTCCAACTAATACTTGCATTGATATTTCCATTTAATATCAAGTATTAACATAACCATTTTGACATCATCAACTATAGGAATGTCTAATTCTCCTTCATGAAGTGTCTTGATCCTCTTTATGTATATGTGTTGCTTATATCAACAATCAACACTATCATCAATATCATCCCTTGTCATGAATCAATAATATGTTGTGTTTGACATTTGAACATGTGATGTGTCTTTATCTTTAAGCACGGGTGTTGATTATGTCCACCGACACCTTTATCAACATATTGATTACCATCATCCTTTGTCAAGCATCTTCACCGTATGAGAATTTTTAACATACGATTTAATCAATCATCTTGTAATGGGTCCATAGCCTTTATGAATATATTATTCTTGACCTTTGCTTGATGCCGGAACATAACCTAACGTTAAACTCACAAACTTATATAAAAGGTTAGTTCCAATATGCATTGTCATTTATCATCAAAACTCATCATTGATTCAAGGCTAGAGACCTAGACCTTTCAATCTCCCCCTTTTTGGTGATTGATGACAACGCTATCAAATAATGATAATGGAAAAACAATATGCACATAAGAGCTATTCTATTTGTTCTTTTCTTCATTCATCTCTCCTTCCTTGTATATTCTCCATTTTCTCTTTCCCTTTGGCATCAAGCACCGAAAAGGACAAGAATCTCATGACAAAGACTATGAGCACATGTGAGAGCGATATGACCATAGGGAGTTCATCACATGAAAGTACAATCCAAAGAATGCATCTTCAAATAATGGACAATAATAGGAAGCATACCTTTAGAGTCACTCTTTTATCATACTTTGAGACTAAATCATATGAAGCTCAAAGTAAAGTTGGCCTCAATACCAAAAACATAGAATAATTTTCTTCATATGATAGGCATACATAGATATTCAATAAAATCATATGCATATAATAATTAAAAAAGGCAAGAAGGAAATACATCCCATGATATGCGCTTAATAACAAACGAAAACATTTTCAACAAAAAACAAGAACATGAACACATACCTTGAAATATCTATCTTAACAAAAACAACTATGTATCCATGTAAAAACTTAGCAACCTCATTAGTCTTATAAAGCATAGTGCAACTCCCCCTTAAACTATGCATAGTAGAATATTCAACATACACATATGCAATAATAATGTAACAAACAAAAGAGCAATTTGCACTATATCGTTTGGTCCAAGAAGACAAATATATTATAAAAGATTTTTCATAAAGTGCAAATTATATGAAAGCATACTTTCATGAACCAAAGAGAATATAAGTTGGTAGATCACAAAGAGCTACACTATACAACATAATAAACATGAGTAATAGATAAGTAGGCATAGAAACAACTCATTTTTAGTATGCAATTTTTCATGTGCCCATTTTTATTTCAATAGACGCTAGGGGGCAAAAATGGATAAAAATGTGTAAAATAAATATGGTATGTTAATATGCAATTTTTTATCATACTATATCTATGAAATATATAATGTCTATAATTTATTTATTTAAAAAGAAGCCCGTAGCAACGCACGGGTACATTGCTAGTCGAAGAATATAACCTAAGGGCATGTTTGGATCCTCTGAATTGGCCAGAAACGAATTGATTTCCAGGTACTGGGCTATTTGGCGGCCCATGAATGGAATTGCAGATTATCGGCCTTTTTCAGCTTTTGAATTGATGGCTTTCTAAGATTTCCGAACAAGAACTCATGAAACGCTTAGAATCTCTCCCGATCTCCATCCTCCCTCGAGGCCCCGACGGCACCACAGGCCACCATGGGAGAACCTTGCACCACCGCCATGGGCATAGCGAGAGCTGAGGCAGCCGCCACGGCCGCAGGGGATCCATGCGCCTCGCTACCGTCTCTGCGAGAGAGAGACGCGCGCCGTCAGCGGCCCTGCGCCACCCTCATGGACCCTTCGCTCCTTGTAGGAGATGCACCCCCTTCCTCGAGCAATGTCGAAGGTCCCTGCGTCGGTGATGGCATAACAAAGCTACCCTACCTGTCTGGCCTTTGGATCATGAGGCCCCCCAAGCCGTCGCCCTCGAGCTACAGCAGATCTGCCATGCGTGCTGCTGTCAACTTGTGGCAGGGACCTGCATCGTGATCCTTGTCCCTGCTCGCATCTTTGATGTTGTTATTGTTGTTGATTATTTTCCGTCCGATTCACCTTATTGCTTTATCCCGTTCTGAATTGAGCATGTGTGTCATGGATTAAGTCATTTGAATCTGTCGAACAATATTGTGTAATTTGATATCTTGTCATTTTGATTGAAATTACATGCCCGAGTGATGTGGAGTGGCACCTCAATTTGTTTATTTGGCTATACTCAACCAATTCCATGTGCAAGCAGCCAAACGAGCTTTAGATTCTAATTTCATGAATTCAATTCGATGTGCAGCCAAACATAAATATTTGAATTGAATTTGTTTCAAACCAATTCTAGACAAATGAATTCCTGGAATCTGATTCAGAGAAAATGATTCAATTCTATGAAGCCAAACGGGCCCTAAAGTGATGTTTCAAGTAAAACTGGGAACTGTATACTTTTCACTTTAAACTTTTCAAGTTAAATTGGCTGCATGGAGTCCAGGATTCCTCAGTCTCACCCGATGCGCACATTTTGTTGCGACTGAAAGCTGAAAGAGACTAGTGTCGGACTCTCGGTCTCTCAGAAGAGTATGGATGTGTTTTTTTTTAGAGTCTAATTTTTTTCTTTTTTGGGAGGGAAGTCGGGAGGGGAGGCCCCTACCTAATTTCATTGAGTTTATTAAAACTTAGTTTATGTAGAGGATGCAGTATGAGTTGAACATGAATGGATGCACGCGCAGGTGCAGTAAAATGCAGACATAGGTGCTGCATGGAAGCCGCTCACAGGCTGGCTAATGAACAATTAGAAGACTAGTCTCATTGAGGTGCTATGTTCATGGTTGATGAGCAGTTCTGGACCCATTGTATGGCCTTTTGCTTGTATGTGGTCTTGGTCATTCTAAATGTCCATAATTTTATAGTGCGAATGCAATCCTCAGCAATTCTCTGCGCTATAGTGTTATTGTTATAAAAAACTTTCCTGTTTCTTGCCAACCAGATGTTCCAAGCTATGGCTATGGCTATTGTTGCTTTGATGGTTTGCTGACTTGGTTGTGGCGATGTAGTGAGCATATGGGAGACGGTCATGTTAGGTTGCAGAGTGAAGTTCAGTTTATCCGTCGACGCAACATTAGGGCATTGGAATAGCTATGTTGAAGTGATTCTGCGCAGTCACAACCGAACGGGCACCTTGCATCATTGATGATGCCTCTTTTGGTTAAAAGATCTCTGGTTTTGATTCTATCCCTAGCTGCAAGCCACATGAACACCTTGCATTTTTTCGGAGCAAAGGAGTTCCAAATATTCAGATTGGTAGAGTTTATCTGCCCACCGAACATGAGTGCAGAATTGCATGCCTTGACAGAGATTTTTTTTTTCTCTTCCAAAGCGGATAGTTCTTGTGTCCTGCTCTTCAGTTAAGTAGATGTCTTGTAACAATTGTAGGAGTTGCAGCAGTTCTGATTCAGCTCTATCAGACGTGAGGTGTCTAATTTTGATACTCCAATTTCCGAGACCATAGTTGTCTGCTACCAGACTGTTGGTGTGCTCGACATGTGAGTAAAGAGCAGGGAACTGAAGATAAAGAGGTTTACTGTTAACCCAGCTATCCAGCCAAAAATCAGTTGTTTTACCATTCCCTATTTTGACCACCGTGAGGGATCGGTAATGACGGATAAGAGAGTTTACTGATCTCCACGCTCTTGTAGGTCTGGGGATGTTGTCTTCTAGACGCTTATTGTTGTTGTAGTGGGCTTTCTTAATCCATTGTACCCGGGGATTGTTGGGGGTAGAGTGGATTTTATGAACAAATTAGAGCAGCAGGCTAGTGTTTTGGGCCTCTATATTTTTTATGCCCAATCCTCCCTGATCTATAGGCCTGCAAGCAATGTCTCAGGCGACCATATATTTTCCTTTGCTTGCACTCTTGTCCTGACCAGAAGAAGCCTTTTCTCCTTTTGTCTATTTCTGATATGAACCATTTCAGGAGAGACATGCATGATGAGATGTATCTAGGGATTGCTGAGAAAATTGATTTAGTGAGGGTTAATCGACCACCACTTGATGGTTTTCTGATTGCATAAGCATCAGCTTTTTTGTCCAACGATTGTAGGACAGGAAGGAGAGGTTGCCTAGGGAGGGGGGAGTCTTAGAGTGGTAATCCTAGGTATATTTGTAGGAATTGGTCTCTTGTGTTAGTTGGTTGATTGGAACGAAGGTAGATTTGATTGTCAGTGAAACAATGTAGTATTTCCTTTAGGAGTCTAGCTTGCGTAGAGCATCCTTTAGTGATGATGAGAGTGTCATATCAATTCTTCGAACACTAAATAGAGTAATTATAGAGTTAAAAACTTATTTATAAGATGATTTCATTTAACTTAATTAAGTCATCATTATAAGATATTTACTATAACATCACATTATCTTCATGATCTAATTAGACTTAATAGATTCGTCTCATCATTTAGTCTACAGATCACGGAATAAGTTTTATTATTAGTCTATATTTATTACTTTTAATTATTATCCTAATATTCAATAGAACATGACTAAAATTTAGTACGTAAGAAAAAAACACACCCTATATCATGTTGATAAGAAGGCTTATCGCTAAATATGCCCTGTTCGTGTCCAGCTGTAACATTTGATAACGAACTGAACTCTGTGTACCCTGCAGCAATATTCTTCACATTGGATAACTATCACAAAATTATCATCGAAGTATTCGGAAAAAAGAGACATCGCATACCAGATGAGTTCAAAAGCCTCAGAAGCACAAGCTGTACCATCATCATTCATCTCTCGAAGTTTCTTTTTTTTTGGGGGGGGGGGGGGGGGGGGGGGGTTTGGGCCGTTGCGGCAAAAAAACCTACAAACATTCGCATTCATGGACTAACCCAACCATTATGGAGGCAAGATGCCTGGTCGTAACAATAGATTGCTGACCTAACATTATGCTCATTCTACTCCGGCCAATATGTTAATCGGTTGATCTAGATAAGGAAAAAACTCGAAAGAAAACTTATGTACAGGGGATCAATGGGGGGAGAGGGATGCTATCTACTGGCTTGATTGAAGGGAGACAACCTCCTCCCATTCTATCAACAAAAGATGCATCGGAGCACAATTTGGTTGCATATACGTCCATTGGCTCGCGGCAAAAAAGAAAAAGGAAAAAAAGTCAGCGCTCATCGTCCCTGAAATCTCTCCTTCCATCCCGGGACGATTTGATTGCATCAGCCATCATCAGGGCCACTGTAGCCTTATGGAGGGCAAGATCAGCCTTGTGCATCAGGCAATGGGCCTTTTCTCTCTTGAGCTTGGCCATGGTTGCCGCATGCTGTGCCGCGCTTGTGGCATCCCTTAACTTAAGCTCCTCAATATCAACACGGTGGCTCTGCGATACGCCAGGGAAGAGATGCTTCGTGTTCTGCCATTCCTGAATGGCATTGTTCCAGTGGTCAGGCGGTCCTCGCTTTGCTTTCTGATGGCGAAAGGAAGGTGATGGCTGATGATCCTCAGAGAATGCAAAACTTGCACTCCTTTTGGAACTATTTGTCCTGAAATATCTTGGTGTCAAACTTCTTTCTGAGGCATCAAATGACCGTGGAGAATCTGTTTTCATAGAGAACCTGGGAGAATATCCTGTCGGTGAATAAAGGGAACCACTGTCATAAAATTCACATGTCCTCCCATCCCCAACATATTCATTGCATCTCCTGCCTGATACCAGAAAGGGAACTACATAAGCATACAAAAGCAAATTGGAAAAAGAAGTATTAAACCAGAAAACATTAAGGAAGAATACCTGCTCGATAAAAACCTTCTTGCTCTCTTGAAAAGCTATGGCACCCAGAGTACATAAGCTTCTTATGAGAACGCTGCTTTGGTCCCTTGTTCGGTATTTGGAGCCCACGAGGCCTCAAACAGAATGCAAATAATGCAGGTTTTGGGGGCAATTTCTTTTCTTGGTACCCATTTGAACCCTGCATTCTGTATACTGTTGATTCCCAATCATGTAACTGCTGCTCATAAATCTTCCACATAGCAGACTGAAAATGGTACAAACCGTTAGAGTAGGTAGGTACATACCATACTGAGAAAAGCATAAAGCTATAAACCCCCATGTCTAGCAACATTTTTTTTGGTAGACCAATAACAGTCCATTTAGCAAGATAAACTTACCATACTGAGAAAAGCATAAACCACCATATCTAGTTAAACAATACTAAAGAACACACAGATTAGCAACAAAGATAGAAACGCCATAACTTTTTACTGTCTCACTTTGATGTTTTATTTCATTTTGTTAGCAGTAACAAAACTGAAAGCAGAAATTGAAAGTACAATATCTTAGAAATCATGTCAAGGGAGCTAAGACTGCTTACTAAACATTACATACAATATAAATAGCTCGGCAACAGATTTTGCAGTGCCGACTGCTTTCTGTATTACATAAACCAAATAATCGTGGAAGCAATAGAAAGGTACATGCAGCTAGCTCAAAAAAGATGGCAGAAATTATGTTCACCTGAAAATGTCGAATGAGTGGCATGCCTTTTTTCTGCCTCTTGTCCTTCCAGTAAGCGTGTATCCCCTCAATGATGTCCAATGATACATTATCAAGATCTACTTCTTTCATCTGATCAATAGTGAGCTCGTTGCAGTTGTGGCTATACGCAAACTTTTCTAATTTATCCATAACCCTCTCAAACAAGTCCTCTGTCAACTTACATGCAGCAATGTTTTCTCTTAAGGACTCCCTCCAACTCGAAATCCATGATTCATCATCACTGTCCATGTCATATATCACTCGGGAATCATTAAGAGCTATTTCAACATCTGTTCCAACATGACCAAGATAATCCTCGGGCCGCACAAAGGATACAGCAACATTATCATCATCTTCAACCAAGCAGACACCAGGGATTGGAATGTTTTTCACAGATGCAGCTCTGATATTATGGCTATAGCATTCATCATGCATTTGCTTGAAAATCGACCATTGACTTCTGTCAGGAAATTCTAGGCACCATTCAGCCCCACCTTTCCATATCATAGCATGTGTATAGCGGTTGGTGGCCCCAGGCTGCAAAACTTGACAAACCTTATGAGCATACTTGGTTCCTTCTGCAAGCTTCACACATATCCTGCGCTCACTCTGTCCATCAGAATCCATTGTGATTTGAGTATCATACTCTCTCCACCCTCTATCACCAATCGTAACCAGGACATTTGCAACACAAGTCAATGACTCCGGGCTGCTATGCCCACTTCTTGAATTATCAGGAAATCTCTTTCCATCATTCGTCTTAGCAGCGTTATGAGGTTGTATCTTGCGGAAATGGCTTTTATGCTTTAGGCCCAGTTCCTCACTTCTTGGAAAAACTGAGTACGAAACCTGACTTCGCGGTCTCTTAGAACCACCAGTAAAACCAGTCAATGTGAGCTCTTCCGGCAATAATTTTGAACCATCTCCAAAAATGCGTGAGATGGATGTAAACCGGTTCCGATGGTAAGTAGTCCTAGGGGCAGTTGGTGTAGAACGACCAATTGGATATTCATTCAATTCCTCGACCAGATTAGATATTGGATGCATATCACTTTCATCTTTGTTAAGTGACTTATCATTAGATGCATCCACTGTCTTATCTTGTGGAATTTTTATGGAAAGACGCCTTTCTCCAGACTCCTGTGAAGAGCAAATAACACTAAGCTTTGAGGAACATGGTTTGTCAGCACCAAAAGAAGGCCCATTTTGTTCGGGAAATTTTCTACATGTTGGGTTGGCATCTCCAATACTGCTGCCATAAAATTCTGAACTTAAAGTAGTTTCAGCAGTACTGAACTCCCGGTTACCAGAGCTAGAAAGATTTTTGCTACGAGCAGTATCCATGTCCAACAGACCATCAGAGGATGAACCAAGATTCAGAGGACAAACTCCAGAAGCAGGACAGGATGGATGAATTGTATCAGATCTATGCTGTTCTTCAGACTGCTGTTTATCCTTGTCTAAGGTAAATGAAATGGACTGCTGAGAGCCATTAGTCAGATTTCCTTCAGTGACCAACTTTAGATGCTGGCAAAGCAGTAGCGAAGGTGCAGTTGCCATGTTCAGATCATTTTGACAGCGCTCATAAAAATAGCAAATGACAGGGCTGATGTCTGAACAATTTGATTCTTTAAGAAACTTGGTATTCCAAAGATCCAAGCCCTGCTTCACAAAGAGGATAACATTAATCAGTTGATTTTCCACTACTATAGACTTTCAGCTCAATAATTTTCAAACCAACGATTCAACAATGCTGATAACTATAACTAGTTCTCTACACACAGGAGATGAAAGACAATAATAGATTGTGCAGAAAGGCACAGATTTAAGTGATGGTTATACCATATATTTAAATAGAATGAACATGGTTGTGCAATGCAAGATTGAAGGAAAAAAGAATTCCCGGATACAAATACCAACAAACTGAAAGAGTTAGCAGGAAATAAAACAGATGGATGACTCTCTACGTACAAAAGCAATGAGAAGACTTTTTCACTACAAAAGAGAGATCGTATCACGGCAGTGATCAAACTATACAACAGTCCATTATTCACTCACAGCGTTTAAACATTCACTGAAGAAGGAAGCTGCACGGGATATTAGAAATGCTCAACCTGAGCTGCTTTTCAGAAATAAGAACACACGCTATTCCTACTTAGGATGTTAAACAACGATCAATTGAAGACATGTGGACAGGTAATTATCTTCATAGGTAAGGAACATGTTTTACCTTCGAGAAGGCATCTATTGAAGGTAAGACTCTTCGATCAATTCCACTAGTATGGTGCATGATGTTCGTATACTTGGAATCGGCATAAGACAATGCCCTGGTTGAACAGTGATCTTGAAGCTTTCCTAGCATATGTTTCCACTTTGATCTGCCCACCTCAACAAAACTGAACAGCATAAACACTACTTGGCTTTTACCATGCACACCAGATATCTGAAATCTGATTGAGGTGCATGGTATTTTTGAATCCTTGAGAGAACGCTGTGTCAAGCACTGGTTGAAGCTTCCAACAAGGAAACAGAAGAAAGATACTGCCGATCTCAAACAAGTCTCAAGAAGCAAGTGTTTCAAACCAAAAACATTGTCGACAAAAAGTATGTCCAGATGTACAACAGGCCATAAGGCAACCAATGTTCCATGCTGAAGCAGAAAGAAAGCATTGGAAAGCCAGATGGTATAGGCTTCAGAAATGAACTTATAAACTGGTTTCAGTGGCAGGTTCAGTAGCAGTGAGACATATGTCAACGAAGCATCATCTTTAGTACCAGGTAACCTTCCAGGAAGGGCAGCAAAAACCATGGCAGAATCTGCTACAATTTTAGGACAAGAATCTTCTGAGACGTTGAGAAAACCATTTCTTTTTCTGCAAAATTGTTTCCTAGAATAGACAAAGCGGAATCTCATATCCTCAGGTGCTGCCCGAGTATTGTTAAGAGCTGTTGCACTTCTATTTGCAGGTAAACTATCTGGTATAGCACCATTAAACATCTTATCCCCCTTGACGTTGGGTTCTTGGAACTGCTTTTGGTCAAAGAATGGAGCAATATTGGTATGAGTTTCATCCTGCTTGCTGATGTTACTAGACGTGGCAGATCTTCCTTGCTTTGGACGAGGCGACCATGAGCTGATGGGCTCTGTCTCTGAACTTCTGGCACTACTTCCATCTGAGTTTTCCCCCTCCCTCTCTTCATGGTTTGGGTTACATACTGACCTTGTATTATTATGATTAGATCTATTACGAGCTTCACTTGGCAGAAGCAGGAGCTTTATCCTCTCATTTTGAATATTGATCCATTCTTCATCCTTATCATCATACCTGACATGATGTAACCTTGTCACAGGGTCATATTCCTTGATGAGGCCAAAGTACCAAGTTTCATCTAGAGGCCAGAACACCCTGATCCTCTCCTTAACAATGCAAAATGGATCCACGTCATGAGGGCTGACTTCATAAAAATGTCGACGTGGACGCCGCTTCCTGAATGGTACTTCACCATCACGCTTCCGCAGCATCCTAGAAGGGCCAGCCCCATCTTTGATTTCTTTGCAAGAATTCTTGAAATAACTAGAATGTTGAAGACAAGGTCTTTTTGATGATCTATCCAGTGGTTTCATATTTTTCTTTGATGGTCCAGCACATCGATTATTCGATAGAGAACATAGCATCCTGGCAGCATCTTCTTCCAAACTAACATCATCATTGCCATTAACATGCCTGGAGATTTTCTTCTCAACATGAACAGCTTTGGAGGCTTCACCTGAAAAATGTGTCTGTTTTTCAATTGATAATTCAGTTTCAGGACAAAAGTTAGTGCTGCTATCTTGATCATAAGAAGCATTCTCAGTTTTCAAGCAACTAACAGGGTCATCACCACCAACTCTGTTCTCCTTGAGCACACTTGATTTTCCTCCCCTGTTCCTCAGGAATTGAGTTGACCTAGGGACTCCATTGGATAGTGGAACACTATGACTTCCGGCCCAAGTGTCAGTACTGGCATTCTGTACAAGCTTCCTCAACCTCAAGACACCACGAGGCTGTCTGACCACTGCAGCTCCAGCAGAAGTAACTGAACGCTCTGAGTGGTCATCCTTATTTCTCGACAATGGGTGACGGTCATCCAAACCATCCATACTCCATGTGGAATCACCTGAACTGGAACTCGACACTCCCGGCCCATTAAGTTCTACTTGCTTAGAACCCAAGCTATTATGCTTCCTCTTACTCCCTGCAGAAGAACTGCTAGAAGGAGCCTCATTTCCACCCCCATTAGCTAAGTCAGGCCCTCGTCTTGCTCCAACAGATTCCCTCTCAGATAGTGTCTCTTCATCACAATCCAAACCCAGCACTGACTCGGTAGCATCTGTTGCAGTTGGCTTATCACCGTCACTGGATTCCATTCACGAGCCCAGGAATCACAAGGACAGACTTCCGCAGAATTTCACCTTCCATCATACATAAAGTCCCGCACCCAGATCAGGGGCGGATTTGGAGTGGGGCATGAGATTTCAGGCAAAATGTTTGGAAAATAAACAGCATCTGCCCCTCGATCAGTTACCAAGCAACCCAATAGAGGCAAAGGTTGTCGATCTAGACCTCTTCCACGATGAAGAAAGACCTAATCGATGGATGAAAAAAAATGATTAGTTCGGAGAAATTATATCGATCAAATTTCATCTACGATCCCCACAAAATAAAGTAATCCAATGATCTCATCCGTCAGATTTACTAACCAATCGGTAAAATGAATTGCAGATCTGTCAACTGAAAAAGTGCTACCTCAGGAGGCCAGGAGGCGTTGGGCGTCGGTGCCGGACTAGCGACGCGGCCTGGCTTTTGCTCCCGGCGGCGTCGGGCGGCGGTGGGCTTTGGATTCGCAGTGGGAGAGGAGCAGACGCATCCGTAGTGGGCCGAGGCGCCGAGCAGTATCTGTCGGTGGAGGCGATCCGCCCACGGATCAGCGCCAAATTCAGCTGTGGAATCGAATCCGGGGACAGTGGAGCGCCGATCTGCGGCAAAACCCCCTTGCCTGCGCTGATCCAATGCGATGAATTAGGGTTCCGTCGAAGCCACGGGAGCCTAGGGTTTGCCCTTTTCGTTTCTTCCCCTCTTTTTTCCGGGGGTCTGATTTTGTTTTTTTGACGATGAAACGGGGCGAATGGTGGGGTACAGCTTAGGCGGCGAGTGGGGAGGTGAGCTGACGCGAGAGTTGCGGGAATTCTAACCGTTCGATCGAAATCGAACGGAATAGATGTTGGGTCGGCGCTTCCGTGGTTTGGGCGGGCTTCGAGGCAAATTAGTGAGCCAAGCAAACTTTGTAATAAGAGGAGTTTTCATATAGTACTATCATATCGTATTAGATAAGAAAAGGCATGTCGTATTTTTTTCTTGCTTATATATAAAAATTTATTCTAGAGGGATATTATATATTATGTTTTTAATTTCCTATGTCTACGAAACCGCGAAAAATCTCATGGATGACCGTAACTATAAGTGACAAAATAGAATTCTGAGAGCACATTTGTACTTCCTTAACGATAGATAGGGTAGATTTTTTTTTTATTAGAAGGTGTTTAATCATAAAGCATCGTTCGATCAGGTGACTGAAGCTAAGTTATACCACTCACTATATTTCTAATCAACATTGGGTAACATGAATTGTACATTAACAGCTTCATAAGTTGTTGTTTTTGTTGATAATGATCCGATAAATACATATAAGATGCTCTAAAGGACAGTCATCGAAGTATGACACCTTCGAAAGGGCTAAGAAGGAAAAAAAAGATACGAGAAAATAGAATAGTATAAAACAATCAAAATTATTATTTAAGATTGTTCAATGTTATGTTACAAGATTCAACTATTCAAGCAATTAGCCAACCAACCTTGTCCACCCCAATCAATAAGATTTGTGGGTATTTACACTCATATTTACTTATCTTCTTATTAGACCAGTCTTTCATTGCACACTTTTTAATAGTGCCAAATTTAAGATCTTGTTCTATGAAATAAAATTATATCTCTCAATGCTTAGTTTCATGTCACAGTTTTATAAGTTTATCAAAAAATTAAATTGTTGCTAGCTGGTAATCAGTGTTTGGTTGATTTTAGTTGGAATGAAAGAAAAAACTCTCAATCCAGTTTTATTTAACTTTTATTGTGTTGGAAACACTGTACACATACTTTCACAGGGATGAAAGACAAATGCTCTCTTTTATATTATTTTTTTGTCACGTCATTATTTTAGCTAATGTGACATCTAATTAAATACAAATGAAAGTGATATTGAGACTGTCTTATTGCATCTTACCTACGTGCTTTCTAAGGGTAATTATTTACAATCACCAATATGCTTGTTGAGTTTCTTTCTAGATGTGGTCTTTTGAGAGTTTGTGAGGGCAATAGAAATGGGCTTCTCCCAGCATATATCACTATAGATGTGTCTCCTATCACCACAAGACTTTAGATGCGATAAAGGGAGCTTGCAAGGAGGCTTGTGAAGTGATGCATTAGGACATGTGTTTTTTTCGAAGTGAGGATATATTATATGATGTGGGATAAAGAGTTATGGAAGAGAGCGGTGTAACCTTTAAGAAGCCTATGAGTATAATAAAAATGGACTTTCTTTAACACGGTTATCATATATGTGTCTGTTATCACCATAAGACTTGTTTTCACAACTATTATATCTATTTGCACAAATACATCGATGATTTCTGATGATTAATACATCAAAACCGTTAAGCCTGTTTTATGTGGGCGTGCAAATAGGATCTCCAATAGCGAGAGACAAGATATTCATACGAGAAAAACGAGCTTCTGCTTCGGCTTCCAAGGATAAAGGTAGATGAACAGCCAACTGGTCCCATGAAAATCCGTTTGATGCGACGAAGTCCCATCAAAGTCCGTTCGATGCGACGAAGAGAGCTGACAAGGAGGTTTGTGAAGCAATGTAGGTACATGTTTTTTTAATAAAAAGTGAGGACATGTTATGTGACAGGGGATAGAAAGAGATGGGAGAGAGCGGAAAACATTTTTACTTCGGTGTCAGGGAGAGACATTGTTGTATTCACGGATGGTGTAATAACAACTATCCCACATTATGATATAACACTTGCCACGTGGCATGAATCCAAACCTGTTCAAAGCTTGGAACCTGGCCATCTGACATGATCATACTATGAAGGTACAAGGTGGCAGGATCCCATTCTGACATAGCATCTCGAGGACAAACAGTCATGGTGAAATTGTGCTGAAATGCTTTTTTACGTCTCACAGGCATAAGACGTGTTCAGTAAGCCAACTGCATACCCGAAGGCCAAAGCCAACGCCTCAGAATCCAATAGATTTCTTTACATCTGACGCTAAGATGCTACCTACTATTTACAACCCCAGAAACTTTGTTTCCGAGAAAAGAATGCAGCTACACAGAGCAGATGTACACGTGCTTTATCTACAAAAACAATTAATCAGGGCACCTAATCTTAGTACGAGAGCTGCAACGCCATTGCGTTGTGCAATGACAGATGAATCAATCCTGCGATGTTGCAGAGTACTCGAAAAGTAGCCTATTGGATGGTGTAGATTGGAAGAGAACACGGAGTCTACTAGTCAGCTGATATATCAGCGTCCACTGCATTGCCATTTCTGAATCTTTCATTTGCCTGACGACAGAGGCCTGCAAAGCAACGGCAGCAACTCAAGTCAGTTTCTATAGGACAAGTCTTACAGCACAGAGCACAGTAGGCATTTTCGTTTTCTTCTCTCTTTTTTTTTTCCTTTAAAAAAAAGGCTTGTACCTGGAGGCGTCTTCCAAGCTGTACTTCAACCTCCGTAGCAAAAGAGATATTATTTGCCAGTGATTTGAGCGGATCGACTGTCGGATCTACAGATAGTAAGCTTGGGATCTGCGGAGCATAAACCAGCCTCCACCGTGCCTGTCCGAACTCACCTTTGCCTTCAATCCTTGGCATCAAAGTTTCCAGTGTTGCTGTGGCCAGTTTTTTGAATGCAAGCTGTCCGTCACCTTCTAATAGTGACGCTGCAAGCTGTGACTCAAAAACCTTTGCGGCCTACAGACAGAAGAACCAAAGCAGGTTTGAGAGCCACAAGTGATAGGAAAAGACAGAAGACCTAAGTAAATTTAGCTTGACAGAACTCAAATGGATTGTTGGCAAAGAGCTCAAGGGGTATAAAAAGTACAAGCCGTTTAGGTTGTAGATGTTTGACACTTCGAAACTAAACCAAGGTGTTACGAGTACCACAGTAAGTCAGCTATAACTCAACATAGAAATCTCACCTCACTAGGTGACAGAACATCCTGGTCCACTGAACGAGTTGAGGTCACTACCAGATTGTCTTGCCACATGCTTGCTCGACTTTGGATTTTGAATTGCCATTCAGATCCAACAAGAACGAGATCCAGAATAGGATCCAAACCAAGATCAGGTTCAAATTTCGCTACATTTAAATGGTCGTTTTTAAGTCTCACCTGCGAGGTAGGAGAAAAACGTCAAACCATCAGAACCATATCAAGTGTATAGTTTGATAATGCAAGATATACATGACAAACAAGGGCTTTGTGCAGTTAGGCTTACCTGAGTAGCTACCAGGTTGACCTCACCATTTTCAAATGTTAAGATACCCTTAGGTCTTATGTACTTTGGATGAACCATGCCACTAAGCTCCAGATCACCACTGACCGCAAAGTTCAGAATTAAAGGATAGACGATTCTTAGTTCTGGTCCAAAAGAGAGCTTCAGATCATTAAGTCGGGCATCGATGTTTGGCTTAAAGCTTCCATTCTCAAGAATCCTTTCTGTGTCAGACTGTTGCCCTAGACATAGACATATTAGGATTGAAAACTTCAGTTGGCTCATAAACGGAACAAGCAAATGTGCAGAGAAATATAGCATAAAACGAAAAGAATATACCATTTATTTCATGTCCAAAATGGTAATCAATTGTTGGTGTGCAAGAACTTAGTAAAATAATTTGGTCAATGGCTAACGGTATTTTTTTTACCAAATGGCTAAGAGTATTTTCTTGCAAAATGCTAGCGAACATCGGATTAACAAACTACTTACTGTCTTGTGAACTTGATAGTGACCCCAGAAAACGTGAGACTTCTTGTGAAGTGGTTGATTGATCAAAACCAGCAGGAAGGTAGCTAGACTTTTTTGAAACCAACCCAGTGGCAACAGCCCCATTGCCTTTATCATGAGGCAAATACGCTTCACCATGGCTCAACCTGATCATCCCAGAGACATCTGGCCGCAAAATTGATCCTGTAACCTGCAGCTGACTGTCTACTTGACCACTGCATAAGTCAACATAAATAAAATAATAAATGTTAAGATACCACAACTCCATACTTCCATAGTACAGGGTGCTACATATTCTGCAGTCTATTTCAGTTTTTCATATATCAATTATTATTGAGATGTATGTAGGTACATCCTCTGCTATTACTGCATCATTCTAAAAGATGGCTAAACAGATCAGACCATGCTACACCAGTACACCTGCCCCAGTGGCCCAGTGTTCTGAAAACCGCCTAGGCTGAAAGCTTGAATTTGGAAATGCCTAGGCTGAAATTTTACAAAAAAGCTGTGTCATTCCAATTCAGTGTGATCAGGGGCAGATTGATGAGGTGCACACAACAATGCCTTGCACAACTTCGGAGTTCCCTTGTACATACTTGGGGCTCCCTGTCTCGGACAAGAAACTGAAGAAGGCTAAGCTCTTATTTTGGATTGAAAAGATTGGTGACAAACTCCCAAGCTGGAAGGCCTCTCTAATGAACTTAGCTGGATATTCCTATACATAACAATGTGAATGCTCTTTTCTCCATCACAATTGAAAGTCATGTTGGCAGCGGTATCAACACATTGTTCTGGAATGATAAATGGCTATTCGGTTGTACTATATCTGAGTTAGCACCTGCGGTTGTTGCCTTTGTTCCCACGAAGACTTGCAACATATGCACTGTGGCCGAAGCTCTTCTTGATCATAGCTGGCCCAGAGACATACAGGGAGGCTTATCATTGATCGGGCTTTTTGAGTACTTTCAGTTGTGGGATATCATTCATGAGGTGGCTCTCCTTCAGGGTGAAAACAAACACGTTTGGTTATTTGATGCATCAGGCCAGTACACGTCTAAATTGGCTTATAATGCTTTCTTGAATGGCAAGGTCTTATTTGAGCCGTGGAGGAGAGTATGGAAGTCATGGGCTCCAGCGAAGAGCAAAGTTTTTCTATGGCTAGCAATCCGCAATCGGTGTTCGACGGCTGACCAGGACCTGCCGCATCCAAGCCATTGTCCGTTGTGTGATCAATGCGATGAAGATGTACAACACCTGCTAACAACTTGTGTCTTGGCCCGTGAGTTTTGGTTTAAAGTATTCCAACAATGGGGACTTGTACCATGTGTACCCAACCAAGACGAACTATCTTTCACAAATTGATGGAGAAGGGCGGTCAAGAAAGTCCTAAAAGAACAGAGGAAAGGATTGAACTCTCTTATCAGTTATCATTCTAGGAGTCTGGTTACTTTGGAAACATCGCAACTTGTATGTCTTTGAAGGAGCTAGTCCAAGCACTAACAAACATCATCTATGGTGTCTTGCTGGCACCCGAGGCTTACGGGAGCTTGAGCCAGGTCATGTTCTAGAGCTGGGTTAGTTGGTTCTAGTTCTTTTGGGTCAGGTCTCGCTCGATGTGTGTTTTTTAAGGATACATCTTTGCTCTTGCAAGTTGCCCCTCATAGCTCGGTCCGGAATGAGGTGGCACTAATTGTACGGGACCGTTTCTCTCTTTTTTTTATCAAATACGCAGGAGAGCTGCGTATCTTTGTAAACCCTAAACCCTCTCTTTTAATACAAAGATGCGCAGCTCTTCTGCGTTTTTGAAAAAAAAAGAATCTGGAAATACTTTATTACTGAATGTTACCGTTCTCTTTAACACGCAGTAAGCAACAAATAGGATTGTCTGGTGGAAAATGTTACTGTGTAAATCCAACATGACATCTTATTTGCTAACTCAAATCAAATTCCTAAATTGACCTCTAATTTTGACTAGAGGTTATACCCTATAGCTTAGAAGCAGGTAGCTGGCAATTCAATATAAATAAAAGAATAAAGAATCAATGATTACCTCAAAATATTTTTAGCCCGTATATCCAGAACTTCACATTTCAACTCAATCTTGTCGTTTGCAGATGGCTCACTATCTTTCAGAGGTAGGGTCCCTTTCATTGATAACCTCCCTTTCCTCCCAACCCTGCTCTCCATCGAACTGATGCATAGTCTGTTTGATATGACATGAATGGTACCAGCAAAATTTGTCAGTGGCGTCCGAAGGAAAGGAGAGGCCACAGTTGCTCGGTGAAACGATGCAGACCCATCAACAACTGGCTGATCAACGGTGCCTTTAACCTTCCAGATGATGAGAAAGAAATGAACAGGGCAAAAAATATCAACCACACAATTCAAGTAAGATCCATAAAAAAAAAGGATTGTTATACAAACATAAGATTTATGCTTGAATGGTTTAATTTCACAATATTATCACAAATGGCAAGCTTTGCAAGAAGTCGTAGATTGCCATTATGTAATGACGGGAATTAAAGAAAAAAGGATCACCTGGAGGAGAACATCAGCATAGCCTTGAAGCCAGTTTGCATAAGGACTCAATGCAGTTATCAACATCATGCCTCCATCCTTGATATCTGCATTTATCCTCACTTCACCTGGTTCTAGCATGTTCCAACTTAAACCTTTTAGGCTCTCAGCTAACTGAAAATCCCAGCCTTCCTCTGCCTTGTCCCTCACAATTCTTGTTTCATTGATATCATTCGATGACCCACGGTCTTTTGCCCAAACAGGGATTCTTATGATACCTTGTTTACCACCTTCCTCTTCCAGACTTTCCTCTATGGAACTGCTGTCTACAAAAGTGACTGGAATACTACCTTGAATGTTCACATGTCCACTTTGTATGGTTGGTTCGAAATTCGCATCAAACACGAAACGGCTTGTAGGGGTAACAGAAGCTAGTACTTCGGCTCTGCCAAGATCAATGCCTCCAATAGTGCCATCAAGAAGCCTTATCTGAACATCACATTCTGGTTTCGCCAGAGTACCTCTCAAATCTCCCTCCATGTGCAGGATACCTTTGATAGGCGTCAACCATTGCCTCAGAAAGTGAATTGAGTCTGTGGTTGACGATTCTATGGCTTGAACTAAAGCTGGTATAAGACCAACTGGGAAATTAAGCACAGCAAAGTGAAGATTTGTTAGTGGCCCAAGAATTGACCCATCGGCATGAAGAGTAGCATTATCCTTCTGAATAAACAATTTATCAAGACGAAGGCCATCATTATTGCTGAATGAACCAGATGCCAGAACACGCTGGGTCTTGTAAGTTCCCCATTCCCAATCTTCACCGTTAAAATCAAAATCTGCCTGTATACATGAGTGTTATAAATCCTCATTAAGCAGTTCAACCATAATCAGAACTGTCTTTGTTGATATAAAATGATCTCATACAAAAGAATGTAAATAAAACGAGCCATTAACACATACAAAATAAAAAAATGCTAGGAACAGAGCAGGTGGAAATAAATTTGACTATAAATAGTTAAATACATGTACACAGTATGCTAAAGGCACCTATGAATTGTTTTAAAAAGTCCCAACAAAAAGACAACCATAAAGAGAACATGCAAGAGTCTATTCCTTAACATGCTTACCATAGTATCTCCATTTCCACCTCCACGGGCATCAAGAGAACCACGCCAATAACCTCTCAGTTCAGCTAAGCCAGGAAGTGTTATATCTTCCATTGTGTCATCATCTAACCAATCATGATACATTTCTAATGCCTGGATCAAGTAATGTGATACAGTCCATCAGTATAAAGTAGCAGATCATATCATAGTGGGACCATATCATCAGACAAGATATTGAACCCTATGCCTGTGTATCCATTTTTCTGAGATCACTAACTTTAATACAGTACCTTAAGCTGATCACGAAGACTTTCAGCATGGAACCCGACAGAATTCAGACATTGCATAAAAAGTTCCTAAAAAATGGAGGTTAATTTAGCTTTGATGTCAACAGACAATAAACATAACAAATATTCTTGCAACCAATTAAAAATGGAAATGGCAAATGAAGGATTAAAGTCCCAAATGTACCTTTGATCTGGAACGAATAACTGGGTCTGTACTTCGTGAAAGAAGCCTTGCTAAAGGAAGCATTTCAGCTACTTCAGCACCAGGAACCTCTAGTCTCATCCTCCACCTGCCCATCGAAGACATTACGCTACCGAGATGCCCTCCCATCGCTTTTTCTATGAACCCACTACTCTGACTTTCCAGAGGAAATCTATCACGTGTCCCGGGAAATACGTACTCCCCCTGGAGCTCATACTTGCTATTAGCTTGCTCTAGGACTGATTTTTCCATAGTGATCTGGGTATTAAAGATACAAAAGAAAGGCCGGTAATAAGCAACAGGAAAAAAAGATGGATCCTACCCAACTATTAAAATAAAAAGAACCTCACTAGAAACAGATAACTAATGACTGGAAGCCTACCTATGAAAATCACACCTACAATATACATTAACCAGCCTGTGCTAACAAATTCTAATTATTGTGGCTAACAGAGATCAAAAGCATTGCATAGCTAATGATAATTTATGAGACTAATATAGATCTAAAGCAGAGTACAGCCAAAGATTTAAAGCATAAATTAGTTTTTATTTCTGGGTTATTTATCAGCATATGCTATTCCAGGAATATAGTTTTTTTTTTTGAGGAATTATTCCAGGAATATAGTTCTAATTACCATATCTTCTTTTGCATTCAGAAAATTGTACAGAACTACATATCATTCCCAGTTCCTATCAGATAGATATCCACCAGCTATGATTTGGCAACATCCCAAAAGAAAGGCCCGCTGATGTTGGTTTTCGGAACTGAAATAAGAACCCATCTTGCACGACCTCAATATATATGCTACTACCTCTGTTTTTTTTATTTCTTGACGTTAGGACAGCTTAATTAACAGATCGTGTCAAAAAAAAAAAAAAGAGGGAGTACAAGAGACTGAGAGGAGCCAAGCATTGGGAGAACTAGAAACCATAACAAATAAGTTACAACTACTAGTGTAAACAAACTCCAGATTATGGACACAAGCATAATACACAACATATGATAGTACTAACTTCAGGAAACACAGAAAAAGTATGAAAATAAAAACTCACAACATCACCACTCCATCGAGCAGCTATATCAAGCGCTTCACCAAGCATGCCACTAAATTTGGGACGAATCACTGATAACAAACCATGACCTCTTCTTTTCTGGAAATTAAGCTGAAGTTCTGCCTGCAACCAAAAAAAGAAAATAAATAAAAACAAAATGTCCATCAGACATTATAATTTCAAATTTCTAAACTAGCATGGTCTCTTGAGAAGCTTTTTGGTGTGGTGCGCCTGAGTTGTTTGGGTGGTTTGGGGAACATGAGGAATTCACTAATGGGAGCGTGGGAACACTGTATACAAAATGACATGTAGTTTGTGACTGTGTTCAAAGGGGAGGGGGGTTGTTCTTCCCTTTCTCCTGTACATTATCTTCTTAATAAAATGACAATTCTCCTGTGAATTCAAGAAAAATAATCTACAATGATTTAATAATTTTAAAATTTAATAGCAGCTTATGATTTTGCAATTTTATTAAATCTAAACATCTATAATTTATAATTTAAAAAATCAGAAATAACTGGATGGTAGTACCAAAAAAAATATTACAGAGGGTTTTGTTGTAGTGGTGATGGTTGTAGTTGTTGCATGTAGTCAATGGTTAAGCTAACATGGCACAGCATAATAAGGTAACATCCCATGGAAGCATAGAACCTCAAGAAAAAGATGCATCCAATCTTTGATACATCAGCACAGTACAAGATAACGAGCAGCACCAACCAAAGAGAAATGGATAGATATAATACAAGATCATAGTGCAAAATATGCCATTGCATTAACCAAAAACAAACAAGACAATACGGTAAATTTTTGTCCCAAATAATTGTTACCTTCTGGACAAATCCACGCAATGAAGCAAATTCCAGTTCATCGAGTGGCAAATTCCGAACCTTTCAAAACCAGAAATCAAGGCTCAAGAAAATTAGATATGGAAAAACAACGTGAAATCTGTATGCTTTAGAATAACCTTTTGTTTAGCAAAGCACAAACATGCCAGTAGTTTACCTCTAAACTAATCAAATTTTCAGGATGATAACAGATATTAGATCTCAGCTGCCCCTTTTGGAGGAAAACTGAGAAAAGCCTTCCACCTTGAATAGCCTCATTTTTACCAAAAAGTAATGGCTCATTCACTTCTATGGAAAAGTTTTCATCAGGCCTGCCAGTAGCATTTAACTGCTTGACCAGGAAATAGAAAGTGTAAGAAAACATGGACCATGCACAGTGAAGTCCATAGAGTATAACATAACATTTAGCAAAAATAATTAGAAATATAACAATATAAGTGTATCAACTTGGAAGCAAAATGTGCTTTTAGTGGATATAGACCTTCACTGCCTAGAAGATGCAATGAAATGGAGCTAGTTATCAATTGTGTTGCTAAGTAAAGAGGGGGATTTCTTGTATCAGAACAAGTCCTCTTTATACACTATGGAAGATACCAGTGCTGCCTCCAATCATGCTGCTGACACACAAATGATGCATAGGCAAACAGAACAAAAAATGAATCTGACTAATGCAATCAAGGAAACAGAATTCAATATGGGGGATGATGACAATAAGGAAACACTTTCAAAACAAATTACCATAACAGAATCCCGTGATATTGAAAGGGAACCAGTAGACTGTGGTGCTAGCATGAGTTGGTTGAGCTTTATTCCAGATAGAGATATGTCGCCAACAAGTCTTGACACATCAGCCACAAGCTTATTTTGGTCAGCTGTATTTTGCGGAACACCATCTATCTGTTCATCAACTACATTGCTAGATTTAATGACTTTCCCTTGAAATTTGAGCCTTCCAGATGCTTTCAAATGTAATGGGCGTGGTGAATCAAAGGGTATTGATGAAGCTATATGAGCAAACTCAAAGCCTCGCATACGCAAGTCCAAGTCAACACCCTCAACAATCAGTGGCATGATTTTTTTCATTTGGTACATCTCCTTGTTCAACAAATAATCATCAATATATGATGTCTGAACTCGAGTATTTAAATCAAAGGCAACTGATGACGAGTTGACCATAATATAATCATGTGCAATAACAATATTGCCACGTGCATCTGAAAAAGAATCTTCTGCATTTGGTGCAGCCCACTTGATATCAAATTTCCTGTAAAAGAATTTTGTGATTGTTAGAAGATAACAAAGAAACAACTGAAACCATGTTGGCCATTAGGACCATACGTTAAATCTACAATACTCACGGTCTAAAAAGGGAACCAGAAAGTCTAGTCTCTCCATTGAGCTCTCCAATTTTGAGTGGAATCAGCTGGACTCCTCCAGGAATGTAACGACGCAAAACCTTATCAAGTAAAATGCTCCCAGACAAATTGATGTCCATAGCAGAATCATCACTTTCCCCCTGCAAGGATCTTTATGTGTAATTATATGCATAAGGTGATGAATTACTTGTACTGATGAGAAACAGTAGGCTTAAAAAGTTGGATTTTTAGTGATGCAGTATTGCAAATTTATGATCGTCTTATGACAAGCATGCTGCCACACTCCATTTGTTAGGAACAGTAACAAGAAGAAGAATGCATCTCAATGATGCATGCTCGCATTAACCCCAGAGAATTGACTTTTGTAGATCAGCAACCCTAACTGTGACATAGCGAAAGTGAGCTTATCGAATGCCCTTTGCAAAATAAGCTGCAGTCCAACATTAAATAAGCATTTTCTTAAGAAAAAAAAAATCTCGAACGGTGGGGTGGGGTTAAGACCACCCCCACGGCTTCCTTTGATAGTGAAGCTCAACCTTCTCCGGACAAGAAAATCCATGAACCTTGGTCCCACATCCTCAGGGAGCCCCGCCACCTTATCTCATGCTTTGGGCCCACCCCATACATGAGGGCCGGACCACACAGGTCAGCTCAGACCGAGTAAATGGGATGCACACAATTGCCCCTTTTTTAAAATTCCACAAGTTTACATTTTATGGATTATCATATCATTGACTGGTCACTATAATCCAATATACACCACCTTGTTGCAATTAAAAATAATCAAGAAATAAAAACAAGATGAAGCCACTATGGTACAAGTAAACAACAGGTTAGTGTGCTCAAAAAACATGGAAGCATGCCTGAATGGAAGTGTAATGATGTAACTGTGTAACAACTCAAATACCTCAGGGCAAATCCACACATTACCGGCTCCTCGAATTTCTCCACCATCCAACAGGCATGCTCTAATACCATATAAATCAGCAACCTGCAGTCGATGATGATTGCTAAGAGAGAGAAAAATAGTTGCTTCATGCATAAACTATCAACAATGCAAAAATGGATGTTCTATTTGTACTTACACAATTATCTAGGTTGAAAGTGAAATTGGCCGACACATGTGAGAAGGGAATATGGTCGAATGCAGCCACTGCTCCAGCTTCCTTGTTTTGCATCACAGCTTCAGAAGCTGCAGATGGAGGCATACCAGATATTGAAAGGGACTTCCTAGAGACAATCCCACTTCCAACAAAAACAGGAGCATCAAGGGGTCCTTGACAGTTAAATACAGCAGTAACAGCACCAGCCAACTGAATAGATTAGGTAATTGTATCAGAAGTCGAGTATTAAGAGGTGAACAGAAACATCAGGCACATACAAAGGTGTAACAACAAATCTGCCCATAGCTAGGGAACACTTCAAACTACCGAAGAAACAAATGTGAAACCCATAGCTCAAAATGATTACTTTAAGCTAATAACTTAGCTTCATCCAGGTCTTCTTTTTATACTAAGAATTAAATTTAATTCATATGTCCAAGATGAAACATAACCACATGGCCACTCACTGCAAATAAGTGAAATCAGCCATCCACATACACCTTATATGGCTTAGGCCACTAACTACTCGTTCTATTGGAGTAAATACACTGGCAGTCCTTCAACTTTATCATTGGGTGTCATATACATCCATGAATCTTGAATGCATATTAGGCTCTCTAAACTTGTCAAAGAAATTGTCGCGCTAGCACGCCACAATGTTAGTCAGAAGGCCATTTCAGATAATTCAGGCCTCGATGAACACATGTACCAAGTTTAGGGATCTCAATCTGCATTTTCAAAGTTCATGAACCATGATGATAACACATCACAAGTTTAAGAAACACCCATGCATTTTACTCAATACTATATCTGTTTTTCTTATCCTCCAAGATACTCCCTCCGTTCACATTTACATGTCATTCTAAGGTTTCCAACTTTTCTCCAATTACATGTCATTCTCGCTTCCCAATGCACCTTTCTCTCTTCCCAATACAATATTCTCTTTTCCCACTACATCTCTATCTCTATCTCTCTCCTTCTCGTTTTTAGTGCACCCATCTTTTTACTTCTCCTTATTTCCCGTGCCCAACTCCAAAATGACATCTAAATGTGAACGGGGGGAGTAGTTTGGTTTAGTTTATCTAATCCTATTCCCATGTATGATCTTAGAGGGCTAATCATCACACTGAATTGGGCAGTACCACAACATAATGTTCTTACAAAACTAATCAACAATCTTCACAATTTTTTCTTAAATCTTAATTATCCAGCATACTACAGTTAAAGCAATGATGACGGACCAGGCAATTGAGTCAAAACAAGCCAATCCAACTGCATGCAGGACTGGAATTAGCATTTCTACAAAGTGCCTGCAGCAACCAAAATAAACCAGAGAAAGAATATTGTACCGGAAACATAAGAGGTTTCATTTTCATAGTTCTCATGAGTGCATTAACTTCGACGGATGGAACCTGTAAATCAAAATTACCAAACAATTTAAGGCTTTTTAGGAGGCTTTGTGTATGACAATAATCTATACTATGGTCAGAAAGTTCCAAGATACCTGGCACATAAGATGAAATTCTCCGTCCTCAGGATTTAGACCGAAATCTCCAGAAGCTTCAACTGGAGCATCACCAAACCAACCACTTGCATTATGCAGAAATACTCTTTGACCACGAAACGATAGAGTTGCCACTATTTCCTGAATTTATTCAGGCTTGGTCAAAGGTGGCAAGAAAACACTTAAAATGTTTCCAGCAAAATCCCAAATGGTTTATTCGAAATAAGAAATCATAAGTCTTCTGCCATTTTGTAATTTAATTATAAAAAGCTCCAAATTAGACATCTGTGCAAATGAGACCTAACGTTTCACTTCATATCAAGATATATGCATCCAAAATAAAAATATTGACGATGTGCAATGCTAACTAGGGCATCTCACTTTCTGAATCCATGCATATCTCTTCTAAGTTCAATCAATACCTCATTTTTCAAACCAATGTATGCAAGAAACATCATATTCAGTGCCACAAAAACTTGTCAAGCACTGGTGCTATCTATTTCAACAATACTATCTACATGTGTTCTTTTGTTCAAAACAGTGAGTTGCCACAATGATTTACCCTCAAATGAATAATATAGATTGACTGGAAATGTAAAAGGTCAATAAAATGTGAGGAATACTGGTAACTTCATTAATGGCATAAAGGGAAATTATCATGAAAACACAGAAAAAAAACATGTTAATACATTTTATGACTTGAGAAATACAAGAAATATGACTTCTGAAAATGAATTACTAGGGTCAAGTGTAAACGGACCGAAAATGATGATGGGGCATCCAATATCTGAAAAGCTAGGCCTTTCACATCAAGTTGACCATGAATACTTGGAAAGCTATCACCCTTTGACATACAAATATGCACCTGAAAGGAAAAGGGAGAAAACAGTTGTTGTAAGCAATTCAAAGGTTCAACAGTTGCAAAAGAAAAGTTCAAAAGTGAACAAATAAACCTATTAAGTACATCCAGTAATTAACTGCACGTGCAGTCACATCTCAGAGCTCAACAGGTATTTCTAGAATCCTTTCCAGTAGCTCTCGGCAACTCTAATAACATAACTTGATTGATATATACGAGTGTGTAACAGTGCAAGCTGTTGAAAATTAATGTGTAAACTATCATGCTTAGAAAAGTACCTCACCAGTAGCTCTGCCTTTGTGCCAAATAACAGGTATTTCTAGAATCCTTTCAAAGAGCTGCACATGCAGCAGCATTTTTGTTCAGCAGAGAAAATTCTATAGTAAAACCACTATCATTGAGAAAGTGAAAACATAGGCATTACCGGAGCAAAAGCATTGGCTACACTGAGATTAACATGCCATGTTTCCTCAGCTATGTCAACAAATACATCAGTTGAAAGATAACCACCTCCCTGAGAAGTCCGATCTTGCCTCCACTCCATGCAGTTCCCAGTAACATGCACATGTACACGATTATAGCCATTTTTGAACTTGATATGTCCATTAGCATGTTTCATTTCTCTACAATACAAAGGGCATCAGTCCAAACTAAGTAGCTGGATTATTACAATAGAACCTGTAGTGCTTCAAAGGAAAATTAGATTGAGGACCGGACATGCATTTTACTCAATCAAATCTATCAGCACTGCTGAAGAATTATTTACATTTGGATTGCCTACAACAGTATGTTGACGAACTAATGCAAGATAAAGTAACATGTTGCATATGCTGCCGTGACTCTATGATTGTTGATTGCCACGCTGAGAAAGCTTCAATAACTTTACCCTGGAGTAGTGGAGTGATAAGCTTTCTTCATAATATTGAAAGTTGATCACAAAAGAATGCAGTAAATTATGGGCAGAGACACAAAAAATATCTCAACATAGAAAATACACCACAAAGGACAAAACTACAGCAAAACACATACACTCGATGGAGATGACAAATGAAGAGGTCAAACCTGGGTTCATGATCGCCATATCCCAGAAGCATTAAGTTCCCTCCATTGAAATAAACAGAATCAAGGGTTATGGGAAGTGCATGCTGAATGGCACCAGAATGAACCTGGCTAATCCCTTCTGATGGTTCACCAGAAATCTCTCCAGGCCTAATGGCAAAATTTGATTCCAATTTATGAATTGGAACATCTAGGGATGCATATGGTGCATTAAAGGTGACAGGAAACTCCTTTAATTGGAAAGGCCAAAATGATGACCAATTGTGAGCATGTGTGCATGAACCAAAATTCCCAAAAAAGATTTCATGTTGATGAATTAGTTTGTTTTCAGAATGATTATCATATTTCTCCGACACAAGGCCTTGGGAGGAGTTGTTGTTGTCATGACCAAGCTCAATATCTCCCAAATGATGGTATACTAACCCAACATTATCCAAATTATGTTGTCCACACTGACTAAATGGTTGATTGTGCGAACACCAATAAAAGGCATCATCTGTATCTATGATCGGAGCAACCCTTGAAGATTTGCCTTTACCTACAAAATCACCACTATAAAAATTATCTGGTGATAATTCAGTGAAATTCCTTGATGCAGACTCAGAACTGCCAACAGGTCCATCACTTGGAGTGGTTTCATCAGAACCAACATTTGTCTGACCACCATCCGAAGAGTTGTTTCCTGTACCAGGTGACGAATCACTAAGATTACTGTGACCTATGCTCCGAAAATATGCAACAGCAGCATCTGCACTGCGTTTAAGAATCCTTTGCTGAGAAGAATTGTCGATATCTGATGCCACCTTACTGTGCACCTTTCTCCTGTACCTGCGCCTACTAGGGCTTGAAGTCACCCTTGTCCAGAGGTTGATCCCTGGAATCCGAGATTTCACACCAAATGATTTCTCCAAATCAGAATGCTTCGAGCCAGAGTCAATGCCTGTTGCCAAGTGGTGATCCTTCTTGTGCATTTCATCAGTGCATAGGGGTGGACTGGATTTCCCAATTTCGGTAGGCCCATCAACCTCTGGCGTCTCATTAGTAGAAAAGGAAACTGATTGGTCAGTCCGAAGGATGTAACCCCTTTCAGCTGCTTCACTAGCGGCTTTATCCCTCTCCTCGTACCATTGTTCCGCAGCTTTCTCCCTGGCGAGCCTCCTGGTCTTGGTACGGTAGTCTATGCCCTCCTCCCCTGAATGCCGCTTGAGCGTGCCCTCGGACGGCCCTGGTATCCCGAGCCATGAGAAATCCTTCTTCTGCGCCACAAGCACCGAGGGCTCGGTCAGCACGGCGTCGACGACGACCTTCCCCCTCCTGAGGCTGGCGAAAGGCCTGACCCGAATCTTCATGACGGGCACCTCGGCACAGGAGAATTCCTCCCTGTGCGGGCCGATGGAGCAGGTCTGCAGCGTGATCCCGAGAGGCGAGACGCTGCGCACCTTGCCGAGGCGGACCTCCCGCTGGAGGTACTCGCTGAGCGCGGCGCAGGCGGCGGGGAGGAGCCGCGCCTCGACGAAGGAGCGGGCCCGGAGCTGGGCGAACCAGGAGAGCGCGGCGGCGACGGCGACCACGGCGGCGAAGACGGAGCAGCGCACGAGGAAGAGCCCCTCCCGCCATAAGGGCGCGAGGGAGCCGATCAGGGCCCGCGGCCTCAGGAGCAGCGGCGCGAGGTGGCTGTGGGGGGCGGTGTCCGCGGGGCAGTCGCTGTTGTCGGAGACCTTGAGGCGGAGCAACGGCGGCGGGTCGAAGCGGGCGAGGGTGAGGATGGGCCTCGAGCCCAGGTAGCCGCCGCGGCGCCGGCGGCGCAGGGCCAGGCGATGGCGGAAGAGGAGGAGGGGCGGCGGCGCGAGGAAGAACGCCGCGCACGGGCAGCCCGACATTGCGGCGGGGCGGGCGAGGCTCGCCGCCTAGGTGACCATTGGCATTTGCGTGCGGCGAGAGGAAGAGAGTAGTGGACTAGGCGAGAGAGATGCTTGCCTTTCGCCGCGGGCCGTTTCGTCGCCTTGCTCGGTTGCTCCGTTCGGCTCTGCGATTTCTTCTCTCGCGAAAGCGCAAGACAGCTTTCGCTTCCGCGCCTCCAGCTCTCCTCTTTTTTGTTTTTCCTTTGTCCCGTACTCTACATTTGTTTCTGATGAGGATTCGATGTGCTTCCACACTTCGAATTTTGCAGTATATGTATCAATTTAATTGTATATCTCGTAATTACTTTGAACTTGCGTGTATTCTCTAGCTATTACACTGTATCATGACTTGATTGAAAAATCCGCAACGCAGCGCATGTACAGTATGCAAGCGAAATCATTGTCCAACAGGTAAAACGTTGCACCTGCTTTGAACAAGGCAAGAAAATGCTTTGTCAATTTGTCAAGTTGTCGGCTCACAAGAATCCCAACGAGATTTGCAGCACCTTTTTTTCACTAAAAAGGAGAAGTGCTGCATCAGCACAGTTATCCCCTGACTGAAACATGTTGTCTGGACATCCTGATGTGCAATTTCGACTAGCAAAATGCCAGAATAACAGAAGCCATGTCGAGCATTTCAAATGCCACTCTAGTCCCCTCCCATCGGCCATCCCTAAAATTGGATGCTACAGTATCTGACAAAAATATTACAAACTTACGAACACCATACATGAGCTGCAATTCTGCAAAAACTACAGGTGAAATCATCAGCGGCTGCATATGGGAATAAAAAAGGTATAATGACAACAAAACAAGCTATCGATAATTTCAACACAAACCTAGACAGTAGCCACCGCAACAATAACCCAGGAAACTTTGGAATAGCCCTCACTGGCCATGTTGTCCATGAAGTTCCATTGGATGAACAATTCAAAACACAATTACACGACCATTTTGCGACCAGAAAGGCCTTCAAGAATTCTGGAATGAATCTCAGAAAGGCACTCTCAAGGTCATAAATACGACAACTCAAAAATGTTTTATTGTGAGTCCAAAACGAACAAGGGGATATCAAACTCAGCACTCAAAACTGTTTCGCCCATTTACCGCACGGGCTGCTGGTTGTAATGACTCTTCTCTTTCTTCTTGGCTGCCGCAAGCCTTGCACTCCTTGCAGCGGCCTCGGCAGCAGCAATTTTCGCAGCAGTGTCTGTCTCTTTGCTTGATTTCTTCTTCTTCATTGAAGCCATCTTCTTTAGACGCTCCTTCACATCCACAGAAGCAGTATCTTCATCAGGTTCTGCACTAGCATTCTCCTCTGTCCCATCAGCTGCTTCTTGTGTTTCTTTTGCCTCCTTTGAACTCTTATCTTTCTTGTTTTTCTTCTTCTTAGAGCTCTTGCTCTCTGAAGGGGCAGGAGCATCATCCTTTTTCTCTCCATCAACAGTTTGATTTGCACCCTTCTTCTCAGCTGCAAGAAAATATTGAATAAAGAGATGAATCAAATCCATGTGAATAAACCATCACATAGAAAGAAGTTGATATCACAGTCAACTTCTCTTTAGTTCAGACTGACTCTCCAAGCATGAATTAACACCACAAGAAACAAAAGGGGAAACCATAATATACTGTAGCATTTTCATTCTTACCATCCTGTGCAGCATTGCTTGAATTCCCAGAAAGCCCCAGCTCAGCCAATACCGCATCCAGTTCTGCTAATTCCTTCTTTTTCAACTCCTTCTTAGATAGCTGCCTTTCTGTATCTTTAGGCGGAGCAGGTGGAGTTGCAACTGGCTTCATAGCAGGCTCAGCTGAGACATGTTCTGCTTCATGCTCATGTTCATCCTCAGCACCATCATCAACCTCATCATCAAGGTCCTCTTCGTCACTTTCAACATCCTGCAGCAAGTGGAAGCAACTATATTTATGAATACAACTAGTGAGGATTATAATAAGACAATCAAACAAACATGAAACATGTTATACACTGAATTCCCCTTCAACTACAGCATTCAACATCAATAAGTTGTGATTCCACTAGACAAGCTCAAGTTCAAGCAAGAAAAATTCTGGTACAAACTAAATTGAGGTACCAGGGCAAAATAAGACAAGCAGACAGCAGTAGTCATTTACATTCAGCTCCATGTCACTGACCTATATCCACTACATCACTTGCCTAGCCAAGCTAAATGAAAAGTTGGAATAACTTCCAGTCTGAGATGCTACCTCTCATTTTTGCAAATAACGTGTGGTTATTCTCCCACAGTCCCCGTCAATAAAAATATATTTCATGAAAGATATCATCATTGCTCATAGTTGAAGTATAAGCTTCCTTAGGCTCAAGCTAATTAGAATTAATGAAGTCATTAGTGAGACAAAGTCAGCTAAATTATTCCATTATAGTTGCCAAAAATAACAACCAATTTCATGCATACAGCTACGCCACGTCAATTTGTCGGCTAAGCATATGCTGGACATGTTACGTACATCAACTGAAAAAATGGCGTATAATAAAGTGCACAGTCACACATAAAAGGACAAATTTCACTACACAGCCACACATAAGGCATTCTGATTTACCGTTTCCATGCCTACACCCTACACTAAAAATTGATTCGCAATATTGAGCAAGCATTGGACAGCCAACAGAAATCCTTGCAGCCATTACCGACATTTATCAAGCCGCATAGTGTGAGCATGCATACATCCAAGGGGAATCCTTACATCCGTTACCGACATTAATCAAGCCGCCGCATAGTACAGCGCTTGCATTGGACAACCGATGGGGAATCCATGCATCCGTTACCGAAACAATTCAAGTCGCATAGTACGCACATAGCCACATAGCATACAGCACGTCACATGTCTCACTTTCAAAATTTCATGCCAATACTCGACCAGCTAACTAATCAGTAATCATAATAGGCTACGCAGCAACATTTTGATGGTATCAACACATTCCGAAGCGCGTTCTCGACCGAATCACGAGGCTTATGTAAAGAACGAGAAGGGGAGGAAGCAGACCTCTTGGAGGGCCGCGCGAACGGCATCCTCGACGTCGTCCTCGTCCTTCACGGGTTCATCGGCGTGGCTGTCGCCCCAGACGGGGCGCGGCGGCGCGGTGGTGGCGAAGTAGTCGTCGTCGTCGTCGTCCTCGACGTCTGCCCAGGACTTGGTGGTCAGCGGCGCGGGCGCCCAGAAGACCTCCTTCTGCAGCGGCGCCTCCTGCTGCGACGCCTCCCCGTTCTTCTTCCTGGACGACGACGCGCCGGACTTCCCCTTGTCACCCTTCTTCTTCTTCTTGAGGGACTCGAGCGCCGCGAACACGTTGCCGGTGTTGAGCTTCACATCGTCCGAAGCCCCGCCCCTCCTTCCCCCTCCTACCATGCTCCCTCCCGGGCCGCCGCGTACCCCGATGGAACGAATCTGAATCTAGCCCGGGCGCCGATCTGCGTAGGGGCCGAATCGAGGCGGGGGGTTCCTCGCCGCGGGGGATCGGCTGGTATCGGGGATTGACGGCTAGGTGGGAGTCGTGAGCGCTAGGGTTTTGAGATGGGTGGAGCCTGGAGGTGGAGGTCGAGTTGGAGGAGACGCGTGCCGCAGCCTTGCCCCTCGCGTTTGTTTTAGGCAGAAGCAGCGGCGGCGCAGGGGGGGCGAGAGGAGGAGAAGGCTGTCCTGCTGTGCTCGCTTGGACGCGCTAGCTACAATTCTATCCGCACTGGGCATTGCCATCGCGCACACGCCACGCGCGGGCGCCATGTGGTGCGTGCGACGCGCCACGGATCCTCTTGCCTGCCTCTCGTCAAGTCCGCGCGTTGCGTTCTGCAGCCTTCCTCACTGCGCGCGTGATGTGACGTTGCAGGAGCTCTCGCCTGGCTCTGCAAGTCTGAATATCTGAGAGTCCCTCCTCCCTCGAATCCCACGGGCACGGACATGATTGAATGGAAAAGCTGATACCTGCGAGGAATGTTCTGCTTGCTGTCAGTGTATCTGCGTCACAACTCGCGTTACCTGACATAAGCAGGAGCCTGTCAGGAAATTAGGAGACTTCGATGCGAGATGACTGGCCATCCTTGTCTACGATAAAAACAGTTAGCTGAGACAAATAGGCATAAGCAAGATATCCATGATCAACAGATCCAAACCAGGCAGCATGGACGCTTGGAACAGCATCGTCGTTACAGAAGAGTTATAGTACATTTCTTCAGTTTGGTATAACGGCAGCATATTAGGATCGAAACGTTTGATTTGGCGATGATTGATTCTTTACGATATTGCTACCACCCATCACTATTTCAGTCATCATGAAACACCACATCAAACATATTGTGGAAATATCACCACTCGAGTCACAACAGTACTGGAGTTTCTCCCAATTTACATAACCACAACGGCTAAACGGTTGCTTATAATCCGGGTGGAAATTGTGTACATGGTGTAGTATATGAGCAAAAAAAAAAAAAGAATACTACTACGCATAGCAGTCAAACTATGAAGAATCAGGCGACAAAGAATATGAAGATCATGAGGAACACCATCAGCACAAAGAATATCTTCATCATCAGCCACCTATTCGATGAAATGCTGTTTAGGTACTTGAGGAGTTGGCCCTGCGCTCCATCCACATTGCTCAGTGTCTCTTCCATGTTTTCGTCAATTCTGTCAGGTACAACATAAATTTAGCCAAAAGACAACACGATTCCCACATCCATACAATACAACTCCATAAATCTAGATTTTATAGCTGTTATAGGAAAGAGGTAAACTGGGTGCCTGGTGAACCCTCAGACTCATCATTAATATCTCAAAACTTTTTTAATAATAAAGCCATAGGATTCCCTAAATTTCATCTACTGTATTGATTTGACTTCAGTTGTAATTTATTCTACTCCCAAAACAAATAACAAATTAATAGAATAAACTTTGGTTGTGGAAGGTCCACCTGATTGCTAGCTCTCCCTGTTGAGAAACCATGGTTGCCAACTGCGTAAATATGTTGCTCAGCTCATGGATGGTTGATTCCACATTTTGAAGAGCTTCAGCTCTGCTCTGCATGTAACTGTCCTGCTGTACAGCTAATTGCTGCTGCTGCATGAAAGGCTGAGATGATGATGATGCTCCATGATCTCCATTAGTCTTCTTCCTGGTGAAGGGAGCATTAACAAAGTATTACATAGTTGGTCTTACTCTGGTAAATGGTACGTAAGCAAGCAATAGAGCATTCTCTCAAGTGTTCAACTTTAGCATATGACCACAGAGACAGCAAACTAGTAAGAATAGCTCTACCCAACAGCCATGCCCAAACATGTTTGCCACCATTGATGCACCATAACAATGATACAAACACGAAGGAGAACCCTACAGAACTGCCATGGGTCTGGCACACACAAATCAACAAACTTCGCAATTATAAATATTGAACTTGTTCCATCATATGAGAACAAAGTTGGAAATATTCATCTCCAGATGCTGATGTCAGTATACATTGAATTGGCCTAAATGGGGATAACATCAAAGTTTGTCTGTTCTTTAAGAAGTGCAGGAACTAACTTTGTGCCACATTAGCCACCATTTTACAGATAACAAACACCAAAGAATAGGAGTACCAGGTAGGAAGCTGCGAGATTAAGATAACTGGGACAGACTAAACTAATTAAGACATTAGCAGTAAGTGTGCCTACGGCCTACCTCCATATAGAAGCACATGAAAGGATAATGCCAAGATGATTGTGAATGTCTGTTGAAAGTAGATGCAGACTAAGATGACTGATTTTTGTATGTGCATCCATCAGTACCTCTGAAACAATGGGGTAGATGCAGAGTCGCTGGCCCAGGGTGCTGGAGGCACAGAGGATTCAGATGGGTCCCTAGCAACAAGGGGACGTTGACGAATGAATGGATTTGATTCCTTTGCAGCTGACGAGGAGAACATTTGCCTTCTATTTTCGTGAACCTTCAAATTCTGCATGTTATGGGAGAAACAAATTTAAGCAATCTATTTGTACAAATATATACTAATTAATATATTAAAAAAGAGCAGAACAACTGAAAGAAAAAACAAAATGTTATGAGATGCCATCTGACCTCTGTCCGCATAGTAAGAACTTCTTTGAATTCTTTCGTTGCACTCATCAGTCGATTTTTCAGGTTGTCCACGACTGTTGTGGAATGATTTGTTGTGTCCTTGGAAAGATTCCCGCTCTCATTTTGTGAATTGCAGATAACTTGTAAGTCTACAACAGCAGAATTCAATGCAGTGATATCATTCTTGATGACTGCCGTCAGCTCTTGTATCTCCATGGTTGGGTCATCAAAAACAGAAGTCTTCTTTGCCACTGCAAGCATTCACATTAAAATATGATTCTAAATAGCACAATAGTTAAGAATTTTGTTTATTCATCAGCACAGGGTACAGTCATAGGCCATAGCTAAAGTTTGGTGGCAATAAATCACATAAGAATTAATGTAAATAAAAACAATAACTCAAGGACCTAAGCTTATAAGTACGTGTATTGGTTTTAAATGCCATATCATAACTCATAATATATCTCCACATTGAGTAAAATAGCAAGAATTGAGTACATTATACATGAAATTATCAAATTCAAGATTTCAGTGCCTAGTCCTTCAGTAAAGAATAGGAGGGGCAACAAGCGAGCTCATCCAGAATCCGCAGCTTTCGACAAACCGCACAAATGCTTGTGAATATGAAATAGTGAGAAAGAGTATAATCTATATTGAGATCCCATTTTTCAATGGTTGCCATCCATGTATTAATGATTTCCAACATGTTATTCTTGCTCTCACAAAATTCAATCCAAGAAGATCACACAAAACGATGTGTGATACGGTATCAGTTCACATTCAGTGTGTTTACACCTTACATGCATACACAACCAATGTAATGTTGAAAGTCGAAACAAAACCCATCTTAGTTCCCTTACAGTGTGGCAATACTGAAGCAGCATACTATTAGCAATCACATGAGAGATGAATGCACAAAACAAGTCTACTTTACATGGTACCTCCAGTGCATCATTAACATCATCAAAGGCCAAGTACAGCACACTAACCACAATACTTGCCAAAAAATGAAGGTACATCCATAACAACATGGACCCTCAAGGATCAACCATATTATATCAGACATTTAGGCCAAATATCATGAAAAGGACAAGTAAAAGCACTGCCTAAAGCTAACATGGTAACCGCAAGCAGACACTAATCGTCCTCTGCTAATAACCAAATCGTCCTCTCCACAAATGAGGAGCTTCTCGAGATCTCACCGCCGATAGCGCGCAAGGGAACTACCAGCTCAACAAATTAGCAGAGCAACTGAAGAGTAAGGGGAGGAAAAGTATAGGGATATACGTTTGGCGAGGCGGGCGAGCTTCTGGGAGGTCTGGTGGATCCCAAGCCCGATCTTGGATGCGCGCTTGTTGAACTCAGACCGCGCTGACGCCGCCCCTAGCGACCCATCGAAGGGCCCCCCGCCACTGCTGCTGCTGGCCGGCGCCGCGGAAGCGGCCGGCGTGGCGTGGCGGCGCGCGCCCTCGACCGCGGTGCGGAACTCATGGGTCCGGTCGCGGAACGACGCCTGCGTGTGCCGCGTCGGGTTCATGGCCGCTGCCGGCGCTGGATCTGGATCTCGGCGTCGGTAGTTGGGCGGGTAGGGGGGTGGAGGGAGGAGCACGCGGGCGCAGGGAACGCGGTAACGCGGAAGAGGGGAAGGGCGGCGATGGGGAATCGGAGCTAGATGGAAATTTGGGGGAGATCGTTTTCGTCTTTTTTTTTTCGGAATTCGGACACGATGGGGAGAACTGCAACGCAACCAAGGTTTAAATAACCGAGATAACCCGTCGGCTCGGTTCGATAGAAAATCGATCGGTTAATTGATTTGCTACAGTATTAGGATCGGTTACCAGCCGGTCGAGGTGACTAGATCAAACCGGTTATACGGTTAGCTGTAATAACTGGCCGGTTAACCGCAATTATTTAAACCCTGCAACAGCCAACAACGATATGTACTGCTGCTGCGTAATACAAACCTTGACATTACCATTTCCGAAAAGAAGACTTTGATCATGGAGCTCACATTGCTCATGAACTATCAGCTGAGGTAGTGAGATGTAATGCGAGGTATAATCCACTTGTGGATATTCTCAATTTGTATCCGAATTTGCTAGCGGTTGGGTAATTGAATTGAGTTTCAATTTATAAAAAATAAATCTTTGCACTTCCCTTTTTTCAAATATATGTTAAATTTGAGGCTTAAAAGTTGTTGAGGGGTTTCCCCAAAAAAAAAGTCACAGTAAGAAGTATATTAAATTTGTGGAGTATATAAATTGCATCCAGAAAAATCTTTCATTTTAAATACTATTCATCATACATTGCAAGAATTCTATTAGGTGTCCAATAATAGGAGGCGAAACTAAAAGGAAACTCATAGTGATGCACACATGTAAAAAATTGAAAAGCATTATTGTCAACAATAAGACTCCTACTAGTTTCAAACATGTCGAAAGTAGTTGTTTAGATAGTTAACACGATGTATTTATAAATAATAAATATTGTTATAACATGGTGTTTGTGCATCACCCTAGCTCACTGTCTACCGATAACCATAAAACTAAAATTCAAGATGGTTTATTTGAAAATACAAAGTAGCGGCTGATTAAGTGCAGCTCAATAGATTAGGTTTTTTATGATGTTAGACTCAACATTGTGTTAGGTCTCAGTCGGTGTAGATTTACATAAGCATTTGACTGGCTACTTGTTTTGAAAGGGAAAAAAAAATAAAAAGACTGAAAATTGTTTATGGGCTTTCAGGAAAAGTAAAATAAAGGAAGAAGTCATTTTAGTCTCCCTCAACTACTGTTGGAGTCCGTTTTTTCTCTCTCAATTATAAAATTAGGTATTCGTCATCCTTTAACTATCAAAACTATTTATTTTTTCTCATATGGTTATTTTGAATGGTGCACCACGTTATCTGGCATAGAGAAATACATATTTAATGATATATCATCTTTTTTAATAAAAAATTGAAATATATACATTTCGAATGTCAAAAGTCGTGAGATGTTTCACATTTGAAGGTTAGTCTGTGTGTAAAAACATTTATTTTGACGGTGTACGCTACATAATAGGCCCATCAGGGACTTATCCTTCCTAACCGGCCCAGAAAATCCCATTTCATCTCGAGCCCAACGGAGCAACAGTAATAATGCTTTGTTTCTTCTGGCCCAACGTCCCAACTGGCATTGCCGCATTAACAAAGTCGGAAATCCAGGAGGCACCTACGAATACAAGCCCAGAAAGAAAAAGGTCCACTTTACTCCCTCTAGTTCTAAGTATGACTAAAGTTCGGATAACCTATTAAACTATCATTTAGTTTATTTTATCTCCATAATTTATTAAAAGAGATTATTTTACACTTTTAATCGGTGTTTTAAACCTGACTTGCTGATATGGACTGGGATTTAAGTTAGGATTGCTCTCTCAACATTCACACATGTGTCGTACATCATGACAAAGAATTAAACGAGTCACATAATCCTATTTAAGTCTGTACTCTTTTGTGTGTGGTTTTCTTTTTCTCCGTTCTCTCGCTTGGCACAAATTGATAGACGAATCGAGGACATCGCAGTGACATGGATTGAGCGAGAGGAATGCAGGCTCGTTAGTGATCACGAGCTCCTAATGGTTGAGTGCCCTTGAGAGATGTACGGAACAAAAATTAAGGCAAGACGGTATAGAAACAAGTGTGCACACACATCATAATTAGATCAAAATAGGGTTATATGTCATATTAGTTTATTTATCATATCAGACAAAACATATGTAAGTCTGAGAGGGACAATATCAACTCCATCCCAAACTATATTGGTAATCTCTACTACTATTAAATAAGGTGAAGTCGTCTCTGCACCCATAATTCTACCCTCTGCCCCATAATCCTCTACCCTTGCCCCTGTCCCATGAAAATAATAAAACACGTAGATGGGAATAGGAAACTGTCATGAAAAATCTTAGAGTACGCAAAAGCAGTCCAACTCCTCCATATTGGACGGTGGTGGATGTCCATTGCATTCTTTGGTCCTTGGTTTAGTTTAGCATTGGTCCCGTCCGGATCTTGGTTTGGCTCATGGCGATGGACATTGATAAGAAGATCACAGTGCCAATGAGGGGTTGTCAAATCGCTTCGAAAAGTGGTGCCAGCGCTCACGGTGATCTGGTTGTTTTTGTGGGTTCTTGATGAGCGGGGTTGGTTATCCACACCTCGCTAGCGATGAGCGCGGCCAACACGCCACCAAGCGTGACAAAGCTGCTCCTGGACTCGAACATGGAGGAAGAGCAGAAGAAGCTTGTGACATTGAGATGGGGAGGGATTACCGTCAGCGTCACATACGCGAACCCGCCGCCGCCAAGCTCGGCATGCACATGTACGCGGACCGAGTGCGCTGATAGAAGATGTTGCTGGCATGCCCTGATACGATATGCTATGCGCTGCATGAGCTCGGGCTACGTGAGTCCGCGGCGCCGGCGCACAGGCAGAGCGTGAGCAGGACCAGTAGAATAAGTACGGCTAGGATGGTGCTTTTTTGATACTGTTGTGACTTGTGTGTCATCTTTGAGTTTGAGTAGGCTCCAAGCTGCATGACAGTATGACACTTAGGCAGAGGTTGCTGAATATTTTGTTTGGGTTTCTTTTATAGTTTCATGTATGATGATGTGTCCTTGCAGAATTGAGTAGGTCTATTCTTATATCTTTCTTTAGCAGTGTGCTATATGAATACATAATTTATTAGTTGCCATCAAAGATCTGACTGGTAGTATGCTTTTGAACTGGTATTGTGCTTCAGAACTTCTAAAGGATTGCATTTTCAGAACTGATATTATCTTCAATATTGGTTAGTTTACATTACAGTTAGATTATATTTTTTGGATGTGTTTCTATATGTTGCTCCTTTTCTGCATAGCCTTGCTTGCTTAGCAATTGCAGTAAGAAAGCATAATGTAACACACTGTTCTACTGTTACTTGTGATCATTACCAATAAGCTTCAATTTTTTTCTATTGTTACTTGTGATCACTTACCAACAAGATAATTTTGTTGAAGTATATTTATAGTATCTTGTCCCTTAAGCATTTTATTGGCTCAATTATAGCCTGTATTTTTTCTCTGTAGGACAACTCTCAAATCTGACAAGACTAACTTTCATGATAAAATCAGTGATTGTTTGTGTTTTGCTTCATCAGGTATTGAAGTTACTTTTTTTTATACACCAGTTCTTTTTCCTCAATAGTCGACAGCTAAAGCACATAAAGCAACCATCCCCACCAGTTGTCTGTTGCGCTTATGTATCCATTAACTGGTTTTTGGGAGGAGAGAGAGGCAAAAAATGGGTGAGAAAAATAAGGAAAACTGAGAATTTTTTCTGGGAGTTACACCCATACTTACACTAGGAGCTTGTGAATACAGTGTCCATTAACTGGATGCTTAAAATAACTCATTTATTCTCTTTTCAGGTGCCCGTGCGTTGTTGTGGCTCTCTGATATTGTAGGGATCTTTTTAAGATAGCTCATTTGTGTGTTTTCAGTTGGTGTAGCGCTCTCATATTTACTAAAAAAGTTGTTAGAGTTCATGACTCTTGTGTTCTTGTAAGGTGTTCGATGGAACGTTCGAAATCAAATTCAAATTTGAATGTAGATGAAAACAGAACTACATTTGGCAAGCGCAACACTATGAAGTTAGAGGTATATACCTGGGGGTCGTTTGTCTAAGCCATCTCGGTGCTGTATAGCCATCTCTATGCCGATGTTTTGAGGGAGATATATTAAGTTGATATTTCTATCAATAACTATATACGTGTGGTGCTGCTGAGCATGGATTGGGAAAATAAAACGCCAAGTCGAAGACCGTTTGCGGATTTAACCAACATTGCAAGCGACGATGACCGTATGGATGAACCTAATGGTAAATACATGTTATAACTTCTACTAAATGTCTGTTATAGAACTATTATAGTTATTAGGTGCTAATGTTTTATCCTCTTCACCTTAATTGTAGACCTGGTTCATAATGATAATGGAAGGACGGGTCATCCAATGACGAAGGAGCAAAAAAGGGAACTGAGGCGTGCTAGAGATCGTGCATGCCAATAAACACCCCATTGCCAAAAAGACCAGAAAGGATAGCGCGTTGTTTAGGAATGAAATCGGATCAGATACGGGCGGATATAACTCATCCCACATCCTATCCTATATCTTTTTTCTCGGATTAGGAGTCAAAACGCCGTTGTTGCTAGCGTTGCACTCCAGTGCACCCGGGAAAGCCAAGGTTAGTCAACTACAATCACGAGGTTTAAAACCCATGTATGTTATGTATTGAACTATTTTGATGATATTGTTTCTTTTATTTGTGAATAATATGCACCATGTATGTCTGAGCATATCAATTGCGAGTGTATCCAATGTCCTGTTTTTATGTAGATTTAAGTTACGCCCGTAGCAACGCACAGACATTTTGCTAGTTTAGAATTAAAACACCAGTTAAAAGTGTAAAACGGTGATAAACAATTGGGGTAAAACAAACCAAATAATAATTTAGAGGGTTATCTAAACTTTGCCCATACTTAAAGGTAGTAAAGTGGATTTAGCTGAAAGAAAAATAGCCGCCTGTCACTGGATCTTCAATCAATTCAGAACACATAAGAACTCAGACGTCTTCTCTCTTCTTTCCTTTCTGATACGAAAAAAATCTTCTCTACAGAGATGAACGAAAAGCTAATTAAGGCTGAACAATTTGACCCCGCGACTGCGCGCGCGTACCACGCAACACAATTTTTTTTCAGCCAACAACGGTGAATTACGCGCTACACGGCGTTTCTCAGTTGGGTAGGCATAAATCCATCCAGTATTCCAGTGTTGAAGCACGATAAGAAGACAACTTCAGTAGTAATACTAGGCAGAAGAGATCGCCTTCTGTACTAGTCTAAGCTAGGAATATGGCTGCTTCCGTGTACATTCCCAATGCTCCATCTCCACGTAAGTGGATAGACCATAAACATGCAGGCCACTCTCTCCTTTGCCAAAGGCAGCCATGCACATGATCGCATATTCAGACATCAGAGCAATAATGAACACGTGTTTGAATAGATACCAGTACCAGATGCATGAACCAAACCGGGAGTAACTTTGTAACCTTTTACATACATGAGACAAGCTCCCCCGGTTAGTTAGGCAGATCTTGCGATATGCAAAGTACTCCATTGTCCTTCCTAATCATCATGCCCTAGTTTAGTTCGAGAATTGATCTAGCTGAGAGCATCTTTAGTGGAGGCATACATCCAAGTCTCTATCTTAAAATTTGCATGTTATGCAAAAAAAAAAAGTGCTTCAGTAGCGCCATGTATTTTACATGAGCTCCCATATTCCTCCTCTCTTAGCCCCGAGCCTTTTATTCATATTTACAAACTAGACACCACTTATTTGTATGTTTTCACTTGAGTTTGCAGCCTATTTTAGAGCCTCCTAATTTTAATGTCGGTCTGCAAATATATTTTGTGGACTCTAATTTACAGGTCCACCTAGAGTTGCTCTAACAGTAGAGTACGGACACGGTAAAGGAGACTGTCTCTATCTTCTAGCTAATCCCTTTTGCAGTGCGAGCCAGGCTGAGCTTTCTCGGCAACTACTACTTATCCCTCGGCAACTAATGTCCGATCGCCCGTCCAAATCACATCTCTCTCTAGGTTGCTCGATCAATTAACAATTTTGAAAGTTGAAAAGTATTCTGAAAGCATGATAAAAGGAGGAGAGAAACTTGTACATGAACTTGGTTTTAAATTAATGAAAATAGGTAGGGGTCTCCCCTCCCAAATTTCTTTTGAAAAAGGAGGAGGGAATCAATTGTTTGTTCAAAGAGAAATCATCATAAAAAATCTCCTACAGATTTAATTGTCTATTTGCATGCATATGTCGTCTGCAATCATCAGCTGAACGTAATAATCCTTGACGTTCCACTGATCAAATGGACATATTAGATACGTTATCGTTTGCTGAGATGCGCCATTACAGGGAAAGCATCGTCGACCCATGGCCCGTGATTGCTGTCTCGCCAACCACTTTTTTTTTCTCACATAGATATTTGGTTCAGTTCATGTGTTAAATATGGACAAATCAGACCGGCGTCTCTGACTCTTGTAGCCGCCAAGTAGCAGCCACTGAGGAAGTTGCTCGTGTAGGTGGTTATTTGCGTTGACATCATAGTGTCCACCATGAGCATAAAGTTGTCTTAGTGCCACATATATAGCTATATGAATAGCTTCACTCTATGGCTCTTACAATTTGCATATAACACATGCTTATTATGAAAGCAAGTCAGAGTGACGTACTTTAAAACTAGAAGAGGGAGTCCATTGAATTATTGAAGGACACATGAATCACACACTTAAGCCCAGATGAAAGGGATATATTCTTTTAGGGAACCTTTTACGATACCACACAAAATCAAAAGGGTGAAAGGTGTAGAGTAAACTAACACATACTTCCTCCGTTCCAAAATTATTATCGTTATTGACTTTTTTCATGAACTTTGACCGTTCGTCTTATTTAAAAAATTATCTCAAATATATAAAATTATTGATTATATTTTAAGTTTATCTAGTAATAAAACTAATCATAAAAAAATATATGATAATTTTGAAAATCTTTTGAATAAGATGAATGGTCAAAGTAAATGAAAAAAGTCAATGACGACAACAATTTTGGAACGAATGGAGTAGTACTTTTGATTTGTCTAGTTTGTTCTCAAGCATTTTGCGTGTAAACCCCCCTCTTTTTCTACAAACGAGTAAAAGTGTAGGATTTGCCTCTCTTATTGGCTCAAAAGAAAAAAACATCAAGCGTGGATGCACGATTTACATCATGTGCTCAATTAAGCTATCATTGGTGATGATGATCCAACCTCAAATCACTACTAGAACGGCGTTGAGGACAGAGGAAGGAGGGTCGCTGGGCAACGTTGTAAAAGAGATGATACATGAAGACAAAAGGGCAGTTTTGGATGAAGATGATGATCAGTGCTACATGACGGAATGATGATCTCAGAGTTGGTAGCTGTCAACTGAGATATCATTGTTGTTGAAGCGACTGTGTGACAGAGTCACACCCATAATTTGTTTTAGAGAGCTATAATCATATAGTTAATGACATGCATTACACAAAACCAGATGAAAGGATGTATTCTTGTAGGGAACCTTTACGACACAACAAAACCTCCCTCGTTTTCTACGAACGAGGTAATATATTTGCCCCTCTTATTTGCTTCAAAAGAGAAAAACATTATGCGTGATGCACAATACACATCTTGTGCTCAGTTTATGTTATCATTGGTGATGATGATCCTATCACGAACTACTATTACTACTACTACCTTTTCAATTGAACGTATCATATGTATTCATGCCCCTGCCACTTGAATGAAAAAGTTAAAAAAACATATTACACGTTAAAGAAAAAGGCAAAAGGATGAAAGCGCATCTTGATTATATTCTTCAGAAAGCAAAGATAACCTAGGCACCTAGCACATTCCATCTACGCAAACTTGGAAGTGGGAAACTCCTAAGCACATGTACTGCGTGCTGAAAGCTCGGGCTGCGGGCAACAAACACTAGAAAGCTGCTCCATGTTGCCGGGCGCTTTAATTTATACCAGTGTTTAATTAATTAGCGACTCTCTCACGCGTATTCCCTTTTGGTGGTAAACTAATACACCACTTTTCCTCGGGGCCTCTCTCGCTAACTCATGATTCGGCTAACCGGTCAGCAGCTACTCCGCTCTCGCTGCTTATTGCTTCTCGTGTGATTAGGAGATGAAATTTGGACAAGGTCCATTGACGACCCGGTAGCTTTCGTGCCCCGCTTGGAGGAAGCATGCGCGCGTGACTTGACATTAGACTGTGTCTCGGCTCTGACGGGGAATTTATGTACAGGAAATGCCGATGGTGAAAGAGATGTAGGCCGTGTCAACAATTGCCAAAATCAAGAGCCCTAAATAATTGTGAATCATATACTCCCGACATGCTGGAGATGAATGTCGTGCATCTCGGAAATCCTTGCTCTGGATTTTTTTTTCTGACGTCATAACAGAGTGGTGCTTCTAGTGTTTTACTAGTATATATTGGTTTTCAGCCCGTATCTACGATCCAAAAACCTAAAAGAGTACAGAAAGTAGCAATTTGTTATCCACATAACGACTATAGCACCAAATTACACAGAGATGCATCAATGCTTGATTATACACGCCGCGGGTTTGTTTATGCGGCTCAATGCACGAAATTATACAGAGATGCATCATCGATGCTTCTAGAAGAATAAATTAAGAAGTGACTGAAGGACATGGGTCCATGATGAGCCGATGGATGCAGCCGCCGGACACCGCCGCCAGTGCTGTACTTGGATGGAGCGCAGGAGCCAGCTCCAGCTGCATGTGGGAGTGGATAGCGCTAGGAAGCCCAGCTCGGCTCCACCGCTGTTTGACCCCGACGTAGGAACGACCTCACGTGGGCCCGTGGACACGTTCCCGTCCGACTCCAATCCTCGTCACCCTCACCAAGAAAGACGACGACGCATCTCACTCACCGTTGGCTCGCTCCCGCGCACGGCGCCCCTATAAATGTTCACCCTCACTTCCGAGCCAAGTCAAGCTCAAGCCAGCTACCAAATCAAACCAACCAAGCAGGCAGAGCAATAAGGAGCCAACAAGGAAGCAGGGCGCCACACCACCAACCCCGGTCTGGTCTGCTCCTCCGCCTCCGCCGCTAGCTCCTCCTTCCTTCCACCAACTACATTTCCTCTCTTGCTCTCCATGGCGGCGTCCAAGTCCATCGAGCGGCTCGCGCCGCGCCTGGTGGTCCCCGCCGAGCCCACGCCGGACGGCCCGCTCCGCCTGTCGTGGCTCGACCGCTACCCGACGCAGATGGCGCTGATCGAATCCCTCCACGTGTTCAAGCCGGCCCCCGACCGGGTCATCAGCGCCGACGAGGTCGATGTCGACGTCGCGGCTAGTCCGGCGAAGACGATCGAGCGCGCATTGGCTCGCGCCCTGGTCCAGTACCACCCTCTCGCCGGCCGGCTGGTCCTCTCGGACTCCGGCGCGCAGCTGGCCGTGGACTGCAACCGCGCGGGCGTGTGGTTCACGGAGGCCTCGGCGGCGTGCACGCTCGAGGACGTGGACTACCTGGAGGCCCCGCTCATGGTCCCCAAGGACGCGCTCCTCCCGCCCACGCCCTCCGACGAAGACGAGCGCGCGCTGGTCCTCCTCGTCCAGGTCACCTCCTTCGCTTGCGGCGGCTTCGTCGTGGGCTTCCGCTTCAGCCACGCGGTGGCCGACGGCCCCGGCGCGGCCCAGTTCATGAACGCGGTCGGGGACCTGGCCCGCGGCGGGAACGACGGCGTGTCGGTGGCACCGCAGTGGGGCCGCGACGCGGTCCCGGACCCGGCCCGCGCGGTCGTGGGGGCCCTGCCCACGCCCGACGGGGCCAAGCGGCTCGAGTACCTCGCCATCGACATCTCCGCGGACTACATCGACCACTTCAAGGCCCAGTACAACGCGGCCCACGGCGGGTGGTGCTCCGCCTTCGAGGTGCTCATCGCGAAGGCGTGGCAGTCACGCACCCGCGCCGCCGGCTTCGACCCGGACTCCCCCGTCCACCTCTGCTTCGCCGTCAACGCGCGCCCGCTCCTCCACGGCTCCCTCCCGCGCGGCGGCGCCGGGTTCTACGGCAACTGCTACTACATCATGCGCGTGACGGCGCCGGCGGGGAAGGTGGCGGGGTCGTCGGTGACGGAGGTGGTGCGGCTCATCAAGGACGGGAAGCGCCGGATGCCGGGAGACTTCGGGCGGTGGGCGGCGGGGGAGATGGGCGCCGCGGGTGTCGACCCGTACCAGATCACCTCCGACTACCGCACGCTGCTCGTCTCCGACTGGACGCGCCTCGGGTTCGCCGAGGTCGACTACGGGTGGGGCCCGCCGGCGCACGTCGTGCCGCTCACCAACCTGGACTACATCGCTACCTGCATCCTCGTCAAGCCATGGGCGCACAAGCCCGGGGCGAGGCTCATCACGCAGTGCGTCACGCCCGACCGCGTCGCCGCCTTCCACCAGGGAATGCTCGACATGAGTCTCTGAAGAACTGAAGGCGACAAGGAGCTGGCGCGGCCTAATGTGATCGCGTGATTAGGTGACTAGTTACATTACATGTAGTAGTTGTTGGCGTTGCGTGGGATTGGCGTTGTTGGATGTGTTAACTAATGGGTTGAATTGGTGTGGCGATGGGTACGTCGTACCTGAACTGAATAACTTCAGCTGCTCCTGAATTCGGGAGTTTTGGATTGCATTTGGTGGAAATGAAGCCACCACCTACTTACACCAATACTGGATTTTTTTTTTCATCTTCAAGTTCAAGAGAACAAGTGGAGCTAGTACCTGACAGTTGTTAGCATGTGGCCTTGGACTATCTAGTTATGTTTGAGGCTTGATTCGTGTGAAAATGGTGATGATGGATACCGGTCGGTGCTCAGCAAGCCGGATACCAGCCAATGATGCGAGTCAATCTCAAAGACGATTGTTCTCTTTCCACGGCACAAGTACTTATGAGCACTTTGAATCTTTGATAGTGAGAACAAGCAGAAAAAAGGGGACACAGATGCAAAAATCCCTGGCGACAGACAGGCAGACGTGCGGTTGCAGAAAGCATTGGATGCTGCACGGCAACTGCAACGCGGAACCGACAAGGACCGACGAGTTCATGGCATACATCCCACCGCCAGATTTCGAATCGTCTCCCCATTCCTCCCCACCCCGCTTCACACACAAAAAGACTAATCATCTTTAAATTTGAATGCGCTCAAACACAAAGTCAATGCAAAATTTAGTCTCCGAGTCGTAAAAACAGATTCTTGGTCTACCTTTGCTACATCCCTATCAGGGTCCGTCGTGAAAACAGATTAAAACTAAAAACATACTTGACAAAAAGGGGAGTGTCTAATTTTCAGTCGGTGTCTAATTTTCAGTCGGTTGAAAATAGAGGTCTCTTTTAATCAATATTTTTGACCCTTAGATCTAGATCCAATGGATAAAAAAGACAAAACTTTTTTATAGTCTATACATAATACTAATTAATACAAATAATCCTACAAATAAATAAATAATAAAAATAAATAAAATAAACAAACGCATGCCGCATAGTCACCTTACACGTCGACTGAAAGTCCACCTAATTTTCAATCGACTGAACAAGAGTATTCCTGAAAAAAAAAGGTGTGAATCAATGTGCCACTAACCGCGTCAGAATCGAATCCGACAGAATCCCTCATTTCCTAGTTTTATGTGTCAATGCCTTCTCCATTTTAGGTGACCAAGTGGACGAAAAAAATAAGCAAGCCAGAAGAAGCATAATGCCTTCGCTATACCTGGCCGCCAGGGCCGGGCTAAATGGGCCGGCCTGAGGCACGGCTCATGTAGAGCAGCCTAGGCACGGCACGACCCAGAATAAATGGGTCGTGCCAGCCCAAAGTATGAGATGGGCCATGTTTGGGCCTAGTCTCAGGCACGATGGGCCGGCCTGTTTAACGTGGCTCGACAGGCATGAGCTATGGCCCGACAGGCACGTGGGCCATGGCCCGGCATGGGCACGGCCCAGGCAGCCCAGCTAGGGTAGGGATGGGAGGGGGTAATATATAAAGCCGATCCCCACCCTGCCACCCCCAAATCCTATCCCATTTCTCTCCACCACGCCGCGTCGCACCCGCAACTCCTCCTCTTCCTCTCCGCCAAACCCTAGCCGGCCTAGCCGTCCGCCGTCCATCAACCGCGGACTGCCGTTGAGCTGCCAGTGCCAAGCTCGTCGTCGTCGCCTCGTCAACTTGACCCTCTCCAGTCTCCCTATCTGCTCTCCCTTTCCCTCCTCTCCCCTACCACTCGTGCCCTAAAGGCCTGAACCCTCTCCCTTTGCAGTCTGCACCTCCTCCTCTACACCTCGGCACACCATTCCATGGCCCTCGTCGGTAGTCTCGCGCTCAGGCTAACTACGTATGGCCGCCAGATCTGAGTCTGAGGCCACTAGTCCTCGACTTGGACTTATTTGGCTCATGTACCTTCAGATCTGAGCTCGCTAGGAGGCTTTTCGGCTTCATCGACCTCGTCCTCGAGCCCCATGGCTGGTAGTCACACCATCAACGGCGATCTTCGCGCGCAGGGACTGCGCGGCGATGATGAAGATGTTGATGATGGTGCTGATGCCTTGTTTGGGGCTGGGGCTAGTGGCGCTGGTGATAGTGCTGCCGCTCCGGTCAACGTGGATGCGAGCCCAGCGACGAGCTCGACCACCAAGAGGTCAAAGAACAGGACGTCCGAGGTGTGGAACGAGATGGAGGAGCTCAAGCGAAAGGACCCCATCACCGGTAAGGAGGTAACGTATGGAGCCACCTGTACCTACTGCAAATCTCAGCTCTTTGCTTCATTGACTGGTGGTACTGGTCATTTGCGTCGTCACCTTAAGTCATGTAGGTAGAAGATGCTAGCTGCTAGTTCTTCTTCGTAGTCTCACTTGCATTTGAGTTCTAATGGGCATGTTAAACATTTTCAATACAATGAAGAAGTTGCTAGGATGACTCTATTACGTTTAATTGCATGTCTTGATCTATCTTTAAACACTGGTGAACAACCTGCTTTTGGTGATTTTATTAGAACTGCTTTTTATCCTGGTTATAAGGAATTTTCTAGACACACAACAACTAGGGCCGCTAAGAAATGTTACACCCTTATGCAAACTGAAATTCATGATCTGTTGATGCATGCTACTTGTGTTTGTTTGACTTCTGATATATGAGTGGCAATTCTAAGAAAAATTACCTTAGTGTTGTATTTCATTTTATCACTGCTGATTGAAAGTTAGAGAAACACATAGTTGGTATGAGGCTGATTGATTGTGCTCATAATGGTGTTAACATTGCTGAACGTATCATGCAAGTGCTTGTTGAGTATAAAATGACTTCTAAATTTTTGTCTATTACATTAGATAATGCATCTGCTAATGCATCAGCTGTTAAAGAACTTGTTCTCATTTGACACCTTATATTGGTTCTCAAACTAAATTTGCTAGTGCTTGTAATGCTGATGAACTTGTTAATGCATCTGGTTTGTTGCATCAACGCTGTGCATGCCATATCATTAATGTCATTGTCAAGTCTGACCTGAAATGTCTTAAGAAACTGATTGAGGATTTTAGGAAGGCAATTTCTTGGCTTAATTCATCTAACCAACGCATTGCTCAGTTTAAAAACTTTTACATGGCTCGTGGGGCTCATCCTCGCAAGTTTGGTTTGGACATGGATGTCAGGTGGAATGTCACTTATCTTATGCTGAAGCATCTTATGGCCGATTCATACAAGGACATATTCTCTGTGTTTGTCACTGCTAACTATCCACCTGGAGATAATGGTGAGCAATTGCTGACAGAATAATACTGGTATGCTGCTGAACACATTTTAAAGTTCTTGGAATTGTTCTATAAATGTATTGTTTCCCTTTCTGATGTTTATTATCCAACCTCTCCTCTGATGATGAATGCTATTCTTGCTATTACTGAGCATTTGTCTGCTTTTGAGAATGATGATAAGCTAAGATATGTTGTTGTGCCAATGAAATCAAAGTTTTTAAAATATTAGGGCAACATTCCTCTGCTGTACTCATATGCATTCATTCTTGATCCTATAGCTAAGATTCCTGGTTTTACAAATGCACTTCAACTTATTTCAAATGCACTGAACCGTGATTACTCTGATTATTACAATGAAGTAAGAAATGAGTTATCTAATTTGTTTGGTAAATATGAGGCTAAATATGGTGCTCTGAGATTGCAAAGGCCACTTCCAACAGCTTCTGCAGGTAAGAAAGTATGCTCATGGAATAGGATTTTTGGGAGGCCATGTAGCACTCCCACATCTACATCTGATCCTGCATCTTGTAATGTTAGTGAGTTGTCATCATATTTGAAAAGTGATTAATGTACCCAGTATAATGATTCATTTAATATTCTAACCTAGTGGTAAGAGCACAAAAGAACTTATCATGTTCTCTGTATTCTGGCTAAAGATATCATGACTATTTCTGTTTCCACAATTTCTTCGAAATCTGCATTTAGTTTGTGTGACAGGTTGCTCAAGGACCGGCGTCGGAGCACTACATCTGAACATGTGGAGATGTTGTCCCTGATCAAAGATTGGGAGGAAGGAGACAAACGAGAGCAGCACAGGATTGAGAACAAGGAGCTCGAGAAGAAGATGGCCAACATGTATCTGGATGAACTTGGACCTAATGGTGCTTGAGAGTTCAGAACTTGAGATCACTAAAAGAGTCTAGGCTGTACTCTTTTTTCTTTTAGGGTTTTGTCCTCATAGAGATTTTACCTAAAAGTTTTTAATGAGGCAGCCACTTTTATAATACTATTAGACTCTTTTTAAAGTCTGGTGATCTCTGTAATTACATAAAGTCATGAACATTTGAATTACGATTGTGAAAGACTTGTGAATTGTGATTGTGAAAGACTGAAACTTGATCATGTATTCATGACTTCATCTTTATGCAAATTGTGAACTTTTTACTTGTCTAGTTGCGACCTGTGCTGTGAGAAAATGTGATTGTGAAAGACTGAAACTTGATACTGTATTTTTTTCTAAACAAATGAGACTTTTTTTTGATATGTAAGTAGTCGGGCTCAGTCCAGCATGACACGAAAAGATTGTCGGGCCGAAGGCACGACACGACAGGATTAAACAGTCCCGTGCCGTGCTTGGGCTTAGAGTCAGACACGACGTGCCGGCACGGCACAGCCCAGAAATAATCGTGCCGTGTCGGCCCGGTTAGTAACTGGGCCAGCCTGTGCCATGCCAACCCGACACGGCCCGTTGGCCAGCACTAGCCTTCGCCATTGGTGTCCTCCACTTAATCCTAAGCGCCGCAATTCTTTAGCTCGTGCAACCTGGCGGACTACTTCACCAGAACCATATGAATCCAGGTTGGTACTACTGCTATCTTCACTGCATACACGCCCGTTAAAAATGTCTGAAGGAACAAAGTCTCCACACAACACTAGAGATCTCCAGACTGTACGAAAGTAATTGCACTAACCCCACCTAATTCTAGCATTATTTTGCCGTCTCAATGCTGCCCTTGATACTAGATTGTTGGCTTAACAAAATAAACCATAACATTAATTTCTAAAACAATATTATCTGGCAACATTAATACAATTACTTTCTAAAACAATATTATCTGGCATATCTGGTCTGAAGTACCAGGCATGTTGTGTCGCCACAACAGACGGATCGAGATTCCACGAACAAGTAAACAACATATACAACAAAACACCTGAGCAGCAATCAACTTAAGTTGCGCATGCCAACAACACAAGCTGCATTAGTCAACTAGAAATTACTTCCACTTGATTGGCAAACCATAAGCACAAATTTAGAACTGCTGGAAAGCATCATAGCTACAAGGTTCTGAATCACAAACCACAAGACCAGTGTCAGTGCACACAACACAACTAGTTCCACCATGTCTCCATTACAGGTAGCAGCCAAATGGTACATGATCAGCGATAATGTATCAGTGGACCACATCTCAAATAGAGGCTAGACTAGCATATTGTTGTCAGAAGCATATTACATCCACCAATCTAGAGCCTTCTCACTCTGCATCCGCTATCTCCGTGTCCTCTGGAACACCACGCATATATAGAACATTGTTGCATCTGTAGATGGAGCAAACACAAATGAATCATTCATGGGACAACTGCTCATGGTATGCATCAAATCAAAATTCAGATTAATATAGCATTCTATGTCACGCTAGATGAGTTTTATGCTGATTATTAGAGATCACTGTTTCATTCTTCCAAGTTTGGCCTAATTATCCATGACACTTGGCATTCAGCTTTTGCAGATCCAGACTAACGTTACATTTTTTTTAATATAAAATCAATAGAATTGGAGACCAGGATCACACATCACTAAGCTTTCAGTATGTTTTAGCTAGATTAACAGTACTACATACTCCTTGAAACATGTTAGAAGTGAAGGATCATCATTGACTACCTTATCAGAATCTCTCCCAGGTTCCCAGAGAATTGTCCATCAATGTACTCCTCGGTGTTAGCAAGCTGCAGGTAGCCGATGAGGCAGTAATAATTTTAATAAGATGTTTCTATATTCAACAGATAGCAGATGAGTAGCCTCATCATGTGACAGCTAGTCTGCAAAGGACCCAAAGTATTACCTGAAGATTCATATAGGAGTCCACAGAAACAAGGAAGCCTGGGAATGTATAACAAATGTTTATCAGCATATTTAAGGGAAGAACAACATTTTGAAAATAAAATATAACAGTTGAAGTTGAGCTAAAAACATGAATTGGAAAAAGAAGAAGAAAAAAAATAAGTTACCTTTGTACTCCATACCCCACTTAAGTTTGACCACCACAGGCTTCCCTGTCAGATTGTTCAAGAAAGGTTTTGGGTTAACTGGAACCGTCTGCACAAAGAAAAATAAATCCATTGGTAAGTATACCATGAGGCCATTCTTCATTACGGCTGGCAAGAGGCAAATATATATCAACAGTCTTTATTACACATTTCTTTTCAACTTTTTTAGTTATTTGAATTCCATGAGTCAACTAGATGTCAACTTGCTGACACAGAATGATACGGATACCCACATTAGCCTGGTTCATAGATCAGAACAATATGCATGCACGATGCACACCTAGCAGCTCAGCCTGAATCGAATTCTATTATACAGTATTATCAAGAAAGTTGCATAAGCAGGTAAATCTATAGAAATCAATTACAGTATCTGCCTACATGTTTCTATTTGTCTGCTTAATTCTTTTGCGGACATAGCCTCTATGTACTTATAAGTATGACTTGCCAATAGGAATTGATATTTTTTTACCTGAAGGTTTGATATTAATAACGAATATACAGAGGGATACATTTGCAGAAAAAATGTGGATACATCTTTGGATCGAGCATTCGATGAGAGTGCAACGCCGCCTATGAAATCCTTATCAGCACTGAAAGGTTAAAAAAAACTGGTACAAACTTGAAATTGACTGATAAAAAGCAATGGCGTCCATAGCAAAACAAACAGGTACAATATACAGGCGATTGGCAATACTGGCGTGTGAACACTAAGGCAAGTGCGAGGCCATTGTTGGTACTGACAAAGGAATAATAGGAGAAGCCGGATTTCAAATCCATGTTCTTGCTTAAAAAATAGCAGACAATACACCTGTACTCTGCTCGAACAAGGACACATAACCTAAGGACGATAAGTAAATAGTTAAATTGTGTCTAATTAAATCTGTTCAGGGTAGAATTGGACGAAAACTTGTCGGGTTCTCCTCCGTAAAAAAAATCAGGGTAGAATTGGACGAAAACTTCTGGACCTAGGTATCCCCAAAACCATCTACGCTGTCCTTCGGCCATGAGTACTCCCAAAAGTGCAAGCGCCTGGATCTCAATCTTGCATCGCAAAGGAAACTATGATAGAGTACGGGAATACAATCTGGCCGCAGAATCACGCTAATCAATCAGAACTGAGAACAAACAGATCTGGTTCACAAATCATACATGGAGAGAGAGAGAGAGAGAGAGAGAGAGAGAGAGAGAGAGAGAGAGCTGGAGTTGGGGTGGTATAGGGCCTACCGCCATCGAAGGAGACTAGCTGCAGCAGGCGTAGGCAGCGGCGGCGAGTCGACGGGCGAAGGAAAGACGAAGCGAGCCGCCTATGCTTAGGGTTTATGAGGGCTCGAACCCAGTTTACGTTACATACAAGTAATCTGCAGCCGTTCGATGTCATCACGACGGACGAGGAAGGTCAGGATAGCTAAATTTCCTTCGGACTTTTCTTAAAGCAGGTAGTACATTTTACTCTCGTAGAGTATACGGAAAATAACCTGTCCGATTTGCTTGAAATTAAAGGATTAGACTGACCGCACCTATGATCCTCTAAATCCATACTCTAAGGAATATTCTCTTCTAGTCATCAATATTTTCTACTCTATATCTCGTTTTTTCACACCCGTCATACTCTATATCATCTACTCTATACCAACCACCAATTATGGGGTCCGCTTGTCAGTCTGTACCAACCACTAACCCCACCCGCTGGCCTCCCTTCCTCCTCCCATTCTCTCTTTCCCCCCCTCTCTCTCTCCCCGCGCCACGAGCTCGCTCCCCCGTGGGACCCAGCTCGCCCGCCGTCGCCGCCCCCCCCCCCACACGCCCGCGCCGCCCGCCACGCTGAGCTCCCCGCCGCCCTCCACGCTCGCGCCCGCCTCCTTCTCCCCCGAGCTCCCTAGATCTAGCCCGGGCCCGCCTCGGCCTCCACAGCGCGCCACCACTGACGAGGCCCGGCTCCTCCTCCCCCGCGCGCCGCCGCCGACGAGGCCCCTCTTCCTCTTCCTCACGACGACGACGGTGCAAGCCCGCGACTTCGCCGCCCCTCCCCCTTCCTCGTCCTTCTTCCTCTTTCCCAAGCACATGCCTCTGCTCCTCCCGTGCCGGCCCCCGCTCCTCCCCCGCCGGCCCCGCTCCTCCAGATTTGCCGAATCGCGCCCTCCTCCGGCGTCCTCCCCGCGTTCGAGCTCTCCGGCAGTTGGGATGGCACGTGGGCCCCGTGCCACATCGGCTGGTAGCGCGCCACCGCTATCCCGCTTGATTTGGCGGAATCGGGAGCGGGATTTGGCATAGAGTTCCCTTTACCGGACGCCGGTGCAAGCGATTTTCCGCTATCCCCGTCCTGGAGGACGGGATAGCGGATGCCGGTGTGAGTAGTCTTAGGCTCATTTTGAATCAGTTCTTGACTAGCAAAATACCCGTGCGTTGCCACGGGTCTTTGCTAAAAAAAATTATGGTTAGAATTTTTTTTTGTAACTGTAAAAGGTTTTTCAATTAATCAATTTTTTTGGCTTGAGCATTTGCTCTATTTTTATTTTGCTTTACCTTTTTAAGTTTTAAAAATAATATTCATTATAATAATTTTAGAGTGAGTTATTATTGGAATTTTTGTTATTAGTTTGCATCCAAAATATGATGTTAAAGCAATAGATGATTAATTATTGTTAGTATGAAATATCGAATTGAAATTGGAGTCCAACTCAATAAAGGATTAGAAAATGGTTCAAAAACGATTCAAACTGATTGGTGAATCATTGTAGGATACAAACTGAATATGACAACGTTACGTACACATCTGGGCACGAAAAAAGTGATCTAGATGACCTCATCTCAATTAATAAGTTGTAGAGATATCTATACCAATCCACGGTGAGGTCGTCATCACCCCATCCTCCTTAACCGGTTGGAGAGAGAAACACCTTCTACAAACTTATTTCGTCGTCCCCTTTGGTAACCCGTTCAACTCGCAACCCTACTCAACTGCAAACGCCTCTACCCGCGCCACCGCCTACCTTTGCCCGCATCTCCTCCACAACCAGTCGCACTCGCCCTCCTCCCAGAGCACTGGCGGCAAATGGCCATCGTTGCCTCTGCCTCGCCGCAAGCACCCAACGTTGCCGACGCTCCCTATCCCTCCTCCCCCTATCCCCTCCCCCCTCCCCCCTCCCCCTCGTGTCTCATTGGGCGGTTCGATTTTGATATGGACAAGGGTTCCCGAACTTCCGAAAGGTTTTGATAAATCTTGATTTGGGCGGAGGCGAAACACAAATCGATCCGGCTTCTAAGCAACACGTTCAGAACCCCGCAATCGCAGCACAACGTCTCCTCTGATTATCAACCATCCAAGAACGATTGACCTCACCGAGAAGGCTAATCCCTACCTGCGAATCAAGAACACAAGCAAGAACAAAGAAGAATGCAACACAATTGCAGATGAATGATTAAGCTCACGAAGTTGGGGTCTCACAAACCGATGAACGGTGACACTGTATATGAACAGAATTAATCTAAGCAAAACCTGAACCCTAATGGTACGGCGGTGGCTGTATATGAAGACCCCAGGGTCATACAAGACCCTCTGGACGCGTCCCTAATTGGGCTCAACTGGATACAAAGCCTAAAGTTCAATAACAGGCGACATAGCACCGACACAGATTGTAGACCCTCTCTTGTTTCGATGATTCCTGATGACTTTGAATGAATTTTGACATGAGGTTAGTGGCATTGGAAAGGTCTTCTCATTATATTTCCGTACGTATGTAGAACGTCCAAATCCGAGTCCGTATGCGTCCTAGGCGTCCGTTTTAGTGCATACTAGTCATGAGTCCTGAAATTTAGTCGTTGTGCACGAGCTCTAGTCATTAGATCTTGCAAGTCCAGAATTGGAGTAGTGTTGTGTGTATCCATAGGAGTGATGTCCTTATCATCCTCCTCCTCTTGAAGTGGAGTCGTCCTCGACTCAAGCTCATCCTCTTCTCCCAAGTATAGTTTCAAATCTGAAATGTTAAAAGTAGGACTAACCTCGAACTCGGGAGGCAACTCAAGTTTATATGCATTATCATTAATCTTTTAAATTATTTTGAATGGACCATCAGCTCTAGGCATTAATTTAGACTTTCTCAATTCTGGAAATCTATCCTTCCTTAAATGTAACCACACTAAAACTCTTACATCAAGCTTTACTTCCTTTCTACCTTTACTTCTAGTAATTTTATACTTTTCATTCATCTTTTCAATGCTAAGTCTAGTGGTCTCATGCATTTGCAAAAGAAATTCAGCACGCTCCTTAGCATCAACATGAACTCTTTCATTAACAGGTAGAGAAAGTATATCAAGTGGAGTACAGGGATCAAAACCATACACTACCTTGAAGAGACTTACCTTGGTAGTAGAATGTGTTGCCCGATTATAAGCAAACTCAACATGAGGCAAACATTTTTCCCATTACTTTAAATTTTTCTTTAAAATAGCTCTCAACATAGTCCCTAAAGTGCGGTTCACAACCTCAGTTTTTCCATCAGTTTGTGGGTGACAAGTTGTAGAAAACAACAACTTGGTACCCAACTTATTCCAAAGTGAACGCCAAAAGTGACTCAAGAATTTTGCCTCATGATATGAAACAATAGTACAAGGTAAACCATGCAAACGTATAATTTCTTTGAAAAAGAGGTCAGCAATATGACTAGCATCATCGGTCTTATGACATGGTATAAAGTGTGTCATCTTAGAAAAACGATCCACAACAGCAAAAATGCTATCACTCCCCCTCTTAGTCCTAGGCAGTTCTAAAATAAAGTCCATAGAAATATTCGCCCAAGTAATAGAAGGAACGGGAAGTGACATGTATAAACCATATGGATTCAAGCAAGACTTAGCTTTTTGACATGTAGTGCAGTGAGCAACAAAGCGCTCAACATCTTTCCTCATCCTTGGCCAAAAGAAGTGTGTGGCCAAAATATCCTCCATCTTTTTAGCACCAAAATGACTCATCAATCCACCTCCATGCGCCTCCTGCAACAACAAAAGACGAACGGAACCAACTGGAATGCATAGGTGGTTAGCTCTAAACAAGAATCCATCATTCAACACAAATTTGTTCCAAGCACGACCTTCTTTACATTGCAGCATTACATCTTTAAAATCAGCATCATCAACATATTGTTCTTTAAGTGACTCAAGTCCAAAGATTCTACAATCAAGTTGAGACAACAAAGTATATCGCCTAGATAAAGCATCAACAATCATATTATCCTTCACTTTCTTATGTTTAATAATATAAGGAAAAGACTCAATAAACTCAACCCATTTAGCATGTCTACGGTTCAAATTGCATTGTGAGCGAATATACTTAAGCGATTCATGATCAGAATGAATAACAAATTCTTTGGGCAATAAATAATTACGCCACGTCTCTAAGGAAGGTACAAGAGCATATAATTCCTTATCATAAGTGGAGTAATTTAAAAGAGGCCTAGTAATTTTTTCGCTAAAGTATGCAACAGGTCTACCATCTTGCATCAAAACACCATTAATGCCTATACCACTAGCATCACATTCAAGCTCAAAAGTCTTATCAAAATTAGGTAGTTGCAGCAAAGGTGCATGTGTAAGTTTGTTCTTCAAAGCATCAAAGGACTCATGATGTACCTTACACCAATGGAACTCGACGCCCTTCTTTGTCAACTCATGCAATGGTGCAGCAATGGTGCTGAAATTTTTGACAAAGCGGCGGTAGAAACCTGCAAGACCAAGAAAACTTCTCACCTGTGTGATAGTTTTTGGTACATGCCAGCTCTTTATGGCTTTAATCTTCACCTCATCCACCTCAATTCCCTGTGGAGTCACAACATAGCCAAGAAAAGAGACTCGATCCATGCAAAAGGTGCACTTCTCAAGGTTACTAAATAAACGTGTAGCTCGTAAAGTATAAAAAACAGCACGCAAATGAATCATATGATCATTCATGGATTTGCTATAAATCAAGATATCATTAAAGTAAACTATCACAAATTTGCCAATGAAAGCTCTTAAAACCTCATTCATCAAACACATGAAAGTACTAAGTGCATTAGTTAAACCAAAAGGCATTACTAACCACTCATACAACCCGAATTCGGTTTTGAAAGCTGTTTTTCATTCATCTCTAAGTTTCATTCTAATTTGATGGTAGCTACTACGCAAATCAATTTTAGTGAAAATTATAGCACCACATAACTCATCAAGCATGTCGTCGAGTCTAGGAATAGGATGACGATACCTAATAGTAATGTTATTAATGACTCTACAATCTACACACATACGTCAAGTACCATCTTTCTTAGGAACCAAAAGTACAGGAACAACATAAGGACGAAGTGATTGAAGAACATACCCACGATCCAAAAGGTCTTGGACTTGTCGTCTTATCTCCTTAGTCTCCTCAGGGTTGGTCCTATAAGCAGCACGATTTGACAAAGTAGCACCCGGAATCAAATCAATTTGGTGCTCAATCCCTCTCAAAGGTGGCAATACCGGGGGTATCTCAGCTGGGAAAACATCATCATACTCCTGCAAAAGGTTAGTGACAGCAGGACGCAAAGCACTAGAAGCAATATCATCAAGCGAAAACAAAGTTTGTTTGCATATCAAAGCATAGCAAATATCATCATCAGCAGAAATTTCAGCAAGCTTAGATTTTGTTGCAAGATATGAACGATCTTGTAATTTAATTCCAGCATTCTTAGAACTTGAATAATCATTAATATTACTAGGTGAAGAATCAGAATTAAAAGGTTACTGAATTTTAGGACCTTTATTTTTCAAACTAACAGCTCTTTCTAAATCAACTTGTACAATTTCAGCAGGGGTCATTGGTAACAAAGTGATTTTAGTTCCTTTATGCATAAAAGTATACTTATTACTTCTATCATGGTGTACAACATCATTATCAAATTCTCAAGGTCTACCCAATAAAAGTGAACATGCTTGCATGGCTACAACATCACAATCAACAGAATCCACATAAGAACCAATGAAAAAAGGAACTCTGCAAGTTTGTGTTACCTTAGCTTTTTCAGAGTCATTTAACCACTGAATGTAGTATGGATGTGGATGTAGGTGTGTGGTCAAATCAAGCCTTTTAACCATATCAGAACTCACCAAATTATTGCAGCTTCCTCTATCAATGATGACACGTGCTCGACGGTTCTGGATGATGAAGAAAATCTGGAACAAGTTATGTCGCTGCATCGTCTCTGATAAGGACATCACTCCTATGGATACACACAACACTCCTCTAATTCTGGACTTGTAAGGTCCAATGACTAGAGCTCATGCACGACGACTAAATTCGGAGGTGAGCTCGTTCCTATGTTCTTCGCTATATGTTACTTTTGAGAATGATTTGCTACCTAATGATTATTTTATGATTAGAAACTATGGAGAGGACTAGGAGATGATGGGAGAAGGAGTTGGAAACGTGGAGGACCAGCAAGGGCTTGGAAGCCAAAGTGGAGGCCCAATCAAAACCGACTTCGAGTCTGTTTCAGGGTCCAGGACTAGTATGCACTAAAACAGTCGCCCAGGACGCATACAGACTCGGATTTGGACGTTCTATATATGCACGGAAAGATAAGGAGAATACCTTTCCAATGCCGCCAGCCTCATGTCAAAATTCATCCGGAGTCATCAGAAATCGTTGAAACAAGACAGAGTCTAGAATCTGTGTCGGTGCTGCGTCGCCTATTTTTGGCCTTTGGGCTTTGTATCTAGTTGAGCCCAATTAGGAGCGCGTCCAGAGGGTCTTGCACGATCCTAGGGTCTTTATATACAGCCGCCGCCGCCGCACCATTAGGGTTCGGGTTGTGAGACCCCAACTTCGAGAGTTTAATCATACATCTGCAATTGTGTTACATTCTTCGTTGTTCTTGCTTGTGTTCTTGATTCGCAGGCAGGGATTAGCCTTCTCGGCCAGGTCAATTGTCTTTGGACGGTTGATAACCAGATGAGACGTCGTGCTGCGATTGCGGGGTTTAGAACGTGTTGTTCTGAAGCTGGATCGATTTGTGTGTCGCCTCCGACCAAATCAACTTACCAAGAACCTTTCGGAAGATCGGGAACCCTTGTTTACATCAAGTGGTAATCAGAGCTTCAGGTGCACCGTCAGGTTCGCACTACCCTTTACCTTTGTTTTCGTGTTCTTCCTATCGTCCACAGAAAAGCCAAAAAAAAATTCTCCCGTCTATAACCACGTGTTTAGCCTTTGCATATTTCAATGTCAGAGTCCGTAGTATTGAGTTTGTGCCCTAGTTCTTGTTTAGTCGCTGGTTTAGTTTGTGTTTTTGTTGTCAGTAGTGTTTTCCTTGCAACCCTAGCCGCCATCCCTTCGACCACCCTCGGTTTTGTCGGCTTTTTGTGCTAGGGTTGATTGATCAACACGCTCACCCTAATCCCACCCTCAACACCTCGGACCAATTGTAATAAATTCCACTTTCCGCTGTATCCACCTTGCCAAAAAAAATGCCTACCCGACCCCAAGCCCGACTCGGGTTTCACTCAAACCCCCGGTTTCTTCATAACCGATTCCGACACCCCTTCGGTAAAACATCCATAACTTTTCGCTCGGTTGTCCGTTTTGGCTGAAATTTTTACAGGAGATTGTTGACAAAAAATTCAAAAAAAATCGGGAAGATAAAGAAAAAATTCATTCAAGTTGAAACCCGACGTTTTCTGAAACTTTAAGATTTTCTGTAGACCATGTCCTAGCTCTGTTTGAGCTGAAATTTTTTGTGGTTTCTCCCCCATTGCTAGTGAGTTGGAAAAAAATATGAAAAAAATAAAATAAAAAAAAGAAATTTGGGATTCCTACTAGTGCTCCATCTAGCCCCATGGAATTTCCGAGTTTGGCTGTTTTACACTTAGCCCCCTGTTATCGACTGTGTGCCTTAGTCTCCTTGCTTCTTCTTTTCTATCACTACTGTTCTAGGACATAGTTAGACCAGCAACTAGGGACAAGTTACTTGGGCACTTATTCAGCATTACTATCTGTTTTTGATTTGTGTGCCACTCACATATATATATTTGGCCTTCCTAGCTCTACAAACTTGTTCTGGACAGCACATAGGTTATTTTGTAACCCTTGCAATCGTGGAACACACCTCCCTTGCAATAAGCTTCCTTTTGCTGTGTTGAGAGGCACCACTGCTTAGTAGTTTATAGGGATAACCTTCACTTTTTGTTTTCTGTTTTGGTCTTTCTGATGTCAGGAAGCGATGGAGAGGGTGCTTCACCCTCAAAATTTGATGAGTGCGTGAGCCAAAGTCAGCTACAGAAGGCTTTGCAGGCGGTTCAGAGTGATTTGGCAGAGACGATCACCAGGGCCGTCACCGACGCCGTCACCAAGCTTCACCTGGGAGAAAGCATTGAGCGTTTGGATAAGAGAGTCTCTAAGTTAACTGATCAGGTTGTCGAATTGGAGACCACTCACAAGACAATCAACACTAATACCAACAACAACACCAACACCAACACCAACACCAACACCAACACCAACAACGACGTTGAAGATGATCATGATGAAGCAACGGTGTATAAGGCTGATGGCACCGTCGATAGGTCAGCTACAAGGACTGCAAGGTTATGACGTCGTTTGCAACGTAACTGTTGACGGCTGTTAAGTACCATTTTTTACCGTCAACTATACTCAAATAAAGGAGAATTTGGCATTTCATACACGCATGCTTTATCACAATAATATAGTTCCACTTGTACTTGGAGAACTTTGTGCATGCAGGAGGAAATGTGAAGGAAACACCTCAAAAGGCAAGAAAACACACTTTCGACCAATCAGAGAGTGCCACATGGACGTCACACGGATTGAAGGGCCCATTTTCAGCACTTAACCGATGTAACTCCCTGTAATACCGCGCAAACCGACGTCAGGGCCCACAGGACAGCCACCTGGAGAAAGCACAGGCCAGGAGGGGCCACCCCCAGGTCGGCCGACCCGGCCGGGCGCCCACTCCGCCTGGGCTTCCACGTGTTGGCTCCTCCGTGACTCCTGATGACGGTTTGAGATGCCTTCCGTGGCGGTTACTCTCCCTTGCCGACCTATTGAGGCTATAAATAGGAGGGTGTGCCTTCACACTCAACACACACCATAAGAAGCATTTCTCTCTTGCTAGTAGTAGTTCTTGGAGTTTTAGTGGAGTTAGGCTGAGTCTAGAGCTCTCTAGTCCCAAGTCTTCACTTGGAATTGGTATGGCTCTTGTATCTTTTCCCTTTTGTAAGACTTTGCTCTTATCAATATATATCTATTTTCTATATAGTTGTGCTTGGGTCATGAGTTTCTTGTTTGATATTGTGATCCATATATGTGATAGTATAGTCTACTTGTGTGATAGTAGTTTATATTTATTATACTACTATTGTCATGCTAGTTATATACCGTCACTATAGTCTAGTTTATATGTTATAGTCTCTATGCTTAGTTTTAGCTGATAAAGTATAGCATGGGTTTGGTGATCGTATTCGTACGGTAGCTCTGCCTCGTTAATAGTAATCGCGGAGGGGCAGAGTGCTCTTTGGTCATGCAAGTATGGTACTTGGGTGACTGATTTGCATCAATTATTCGTTAGTCTACTGGTTCGTTGAGGTAGGCGGCAGGTGGTGACAGCCCTGTCCGTCCTTTGAAATCCTCCCTGCTAGGCTAGTGCGTAGGCTCTTGGCGGAAGTCGCCTGTGGATGCAGGGGTAAGTCCGTGCCTGAAGTGCTATACTATTGACTGCTGAACCTGAGTGTGGGTCTGTATGTATTCTACTTAGGCTATGCAACTGTATAGGAATGTATAGTAGGAGTAGCTTAGCCTAGTCTTTCCTCCACTAGACTTTATTTATTTAGTAGGAATCTTCTGTGTGTGTCACACTACCCGGTTATTATCATGTACCCGCCTGTCTTGGTTAGATATCCTTGCTAATTGTTAACATGATCTTATATGTTAGTAACGCTTCTTGATCATAACCTTCCTTTGGGATAAACAAATACGATACCCTGAATACTTCCGGGTGAAATGCTACAGCGGTATTCTCCGTGCGCTTGCGGATTTTACCTACTTGACTCTGGGACATATTAGTGAACCGTTTCTGGCCCCGTGCCGGGAATGATTTATTAATATGGCTTAGCAAAAGTCAACAGTAACCCTTAAGGTATGGGTGGTTTCCACAACCACAACCGTCGCACACAAGGTAACCATGCTCCAGATGACCCGTGTGCTAAAATTAAGTTTTCAATTCCTTTGTTTTCGGGTCAGTATGATGGTGATGCTTACCTTGATTGGGAAATGACGGTAGAACAAAAATTTAATACCCACCTTGTTCCTGAACAACATAGAGTTAGACAAGCCACTAGTGAGTTTAAGGACTTTGCTATTGTTTGGTGGAGTGGTCTAGCTGCTGAAACTGATTTGCCTACTACTTGGGAAGAACTTAAGGTAGAAATGCGTGATCATTTTGTTCCTCCTTCTTTTTATAGAGAAATTCGTACTAAACAACAGCGTTTAGATCAAGGAGATAAAACTGTTCAGGAGTATTTTAGTGAGCTTCAGAAGGGTTTGATTCGTTGTGCTATGGTTGAAAAAGTAGAGGATCAGATTTGCCGCTTTTATTCTGGTTTGAGAAAAGAAATTCAGAACATCCTTGATTATAAAGAATTTTATACTCTCAACCAGTGTTTCCAGTATGCTATGCTTGCAGAGAAAGAATCACAGGGACTTTCACAGGTGCTGTACTTCTCAAAATCCTAGAAAAGTCCCTGTGTTTCTTTCTCTGCAAGCATAACATACTGAAAACACTGGTTGAGGGTATAAAATTCTTTATAATCAAGAATGTCCTGAATTTCTTTTCTCAAACCAGAATAAAAGCGGCAAATATGATCCTCTACTTTTTCAACTATAGCACAACAAATTAAACCCTTCTAAAGCTCACTAAAGTACTCCTAAATAGTTTTATCTCCTTGATCTAAGCGCTGCAGTTTATTACGAATCTCTCTATAAAAAGAAGGAGAAACAAAACAATCACGCATTGCTACCTTAAGTTCTTTCCAAGTAGTAGGCAAATCAGTTTCAGCAGCTAGACCACTCCACCAAACAATAGCAAAGTTCCTAAACTTACTAGTGGCTTGTCTAACTCTATGTTGTTCAGGAACAAGGTGAGCATTAAATTTTTGATCTATAGTCATCTCCCAAATAAGATAAGCATCACCATCATATTGACCCGAAAACGAAGGAATTGAAAACTTAATTTTAGCATGCGGGTCATCTGGAGCATGGTTACCTTGTGGGCGACGGTTGTGGTTATGGAAACCACCACCCATACCTTGAGTGTTACGTTGCAAACAACGTCATAATCTTGCAGACCTTGTATCTGACCTTTCCATGGTGCCATCAGCCTTATGCACCGTGTCTTCATCATAGTCGTCTTCAACGTCGTTGGTGTTGGTGTTCTTGTGAGCGGCCTCCAACTCGATAACCTGATCGATTAACTTAGAGACTCTCTTATGCAACCGCTCAATGCTTTCTCCCAGGTGAAGCTTGGTAACCGCGTCAGTGACGGCCCTGGTGATCGTCTCTGCCAAATCACTCTGAACCGCCTGCAAAGCCTTCTGTAGCTGATCTTGGCTCACGCACTCATCAAATTTTGAGGGCGAAGCACCCTCTCCATCTTTTTCTGACATTACAAACACCAAAATAGGAAACAAATAGTGAAGGTTATCCCTACAAAAGTACTAAGCAGTGGTGCCTCTCAACACATCAAAAGGAAGCTACTTACAAAGCTCTTACAGAGTTTTGAAAGCAAAGCAAAGGATACCAGGGAGGTGTGTTCCACGATTGCAAGGCTCACAAAATAACCTGTGTGCTATCCAGAAGAAATATGTAGAGCTAGGAAGGCCAAATATATATATATATGTGAGTGACACACAAATCAAAAACAGAGAGTAAAGCTGAATGAGTGCCCCAAGTAACTTGTCGTTAGTTGCTGGTCTAACTATGTCCTAGAACAGTAGTGATAGCAATGGCAAAAATAAGTGTGAAGGAGAATAGAGCACAGCAGGGGGCTAGGTGTAAAATAGCCAAACCTCCAAAATCCAGGGGCCTAGATAGAGCACTAGTAGAAATCCGAAATGTCCTAACATTTTCTGAAACTCAGTGGCAATGGGAGAGAACTCACAGAAAATTTCAGCTCAAACAGAGGTAGGATGTGGCCTATAGAAATTCTGCAAGTTTTAGAAAATGTTAGGTTTCAAACAGAGGTAGGATGATTGGATCCCCAAGGTATGAATATTTTGGTGATAGATGATAACTATAAAATTGTGGGCTAATATCTACATGAGTGTTGTCTATGCAGGGAACATCTCTAAACTCTACTACAAATCATATGTTGATGGCGGCCTTGGCAATGGATGACAATGACCATAAGCATCAAGACCTGTAAGCTTGATGGAGTCCAAGGGTTGATGGAGATGGATCAAAGCTAAAGAACAAGCTATGGAGCAAGTGTAGGGAACACTTGTATAGTTGCTAGGGCTTTGAGTCCATAGGAAAAACCGGACTATCAAAGAGGTCTAGGTCATGACTCTTAGGTCACACTAGTTGGTGATGTGCATGGATGCTCAAGGAAATCATAGGCACTAGGTGATAATGAAGAAGCCAAAGAGCTGTTCAGAGAAGTTGGGAAACAAAGTCAAGTGAGGACGAGGAGTTTCAGCTTCTGGAGATAGAGACCGGACAAATGGTCATAGAGACCGAACGATACGGTCATCAGAAGGAATTTCAGAACAGAGGAGAAGTTGGCCGCGAGGAAATCTGTTGGAGCAGAATTTTTATAGACTGGATTGTACGGTCTGTAGGAGGAAATTCTGGACAGATGAGGAAGTGGTTGCAATGGCTCTGTTTGGAGATTCAGCGATAAAGACTGGACTGTAGGCTCTGTAGACCGGACTGCACGGTCTATATGGAGACAGCTGTGGACAGAGAGCAACGACTCTGGAGGAGCCGTCCGGTGGAGACCGAACTGTCTGGTCTGGATAGCGATCGGACCGTCTGGTCAGTATGTCCAGAAGGTTGTTTCGTGGAGCAACGGCTAGTTGGAGGTTGGAAGCCTATATAACTTCGTTGCTGAGGTCTTGGAGACAACTCTTGGCCAGTGGAATTGCTTGGAGCATTTGGTAAGAGCCAAGAGGAAAAGAGGAGAGCACTAGGAGGAGATATTGCATATCTTGAGAGTGCTAGTGAGAGTAACTTGAGCATTGATGCACATCTAAGGCTAGGGTGTCCTTGAGGGTGTGATCTAGTTTGTTACTCTTGGTCTATGGTGATACCTAGACCGGTTAGATGTCGGTGATCGAGCCTATCATGATTGGTTGTGAAGGCCATCACATGTTTGTACCTGGTTTGAGCCTGCCAGTGAAAGGGGCGTCACTAGTGAGGGCCCGTGTCGGCTCGGGGAGTCTGGCAAGTTCTCGAGGGAGGCGAGCTTGTGCCTTGGCGGTAGCAGTGACACGCATCGTGTTTTCACTCCTGGAGTGATTGCGGGTTTGTGGGTGAGAACTTCATATTGGTGGCTGGAGGGACCGGCACTCCGACGGGAGTGGTCCAACGAGGAGTAGAGGAAAGAACCATCCTTCCGAGACCTCAGGAAAAAATCATGAGCATTGCTTGACCCCCTCTTTACTATTCCGTAATTGTGTGCTCTAGTAACTAGGTTGAATTATGGCTTGCATAGGCTAGTGTGTTTGGGTTTTGCGCTGCTTTCATCATGAACACTAGCATGTGTAGGGTCTTAGCCTCCTAGAATTATTAGGTTGCAACGATTACTAGGTTCTAGTAGGGTAAACTGAAGTATTCATGATTCGCGGTCGGCTTACCAATTCACCCCCCTCTCGGTACGCCTTAGGTTCTTACAAGTGGTATCAGAGCTAAGTGTTCATCTTTGAGGCTTCATCGCCTTGAGTAAGGATGTCGGGACAAGTGGGGAGTGTTCCCATATTTGATAGGGAGGACTACGGGTATTAGAAGGCTCGTATGCAAGCCTATCTGTAGTCCCTTGATCCAGAGATATGGATGGTGACTCATGAGTCTGATGCGGATGTGAACTTGCTTGAGCCTGATTTCATTAAGAACAATGCTAAGGCCGAGAATGCTTTGTTTGCATGCATATCTAAGGATGTTTTTGCTAGGTTGGATGCAAGTTCGACAACACATGGTATCTGGACTTATATTCAGGGTCTCTATGAGGGTACTAGTGATGTCAAAGAGGAAATATACTATGTGCTGAAGAACAAGTATGATAACTTCACTAGATTGCCACACGAGAGAGCTAACACTGTTTATTCTCGCGTTCATGTACTGGTGGAGGAGATCAATGCTCTTGGGGATGACTTCAAGCTTAAGTCTGTAGAGGTGATAAGAAGATTCTTGAGGCTATTCAAAGACCCCAAGTATAAGTCCATCATCACCTTCACCTTGCAAGGTGACCTCAAGACCAAGACCATGAAGAATTTACTTGGAAAGATCACTGCCTTCGAGAGCTACTAGCTGGGTTTGGATGATCCTCAACTATCCAACCTTGCTCTTCAAGCCAAGAAGCAAGAGCCTATCAAGAGCAAGAAGAGCAAGAAGAAGGCAGTAATTGAAGAAGAAGAAGATAATGATAAAGATGACTTGAGTGAGGACTTGTCTCTTCCCATGAAGAAGATGAGGACTTCAAGAATAAGTTTGCTTCCAAGTCTAAGGGAAAGTGCTTCAACTGTGGGTCCAAGAACCACTTTGTTCGGGATTGCCCCAAGCCCAAGAAAGAATCTTTCAAGTCCCAGGACTCAAGTGATGAAGAAGAAGAAAATGAAGACCCCAAAGCCAAGCAAAAGAGAAAGAGGTACTCCAACAAGGACAAGATCAAAGGCAAAGGCAAAGGCAAAGCTCAATACCACAAGAGGAAGTTCTCACGTAAGGCCCTTGTTGGAGGGTGGATAAGTGACAACTCAAGTGACACATCCTCTTACTCAAGCGATGATGAAGAAGTGGCCGGCCTAGCCATGATCAAGACCACACTTCCACGAGCTCTTCCTCCACCTCCCACATGCCTCATGGCTGCGAGCCAACTTGGGGAGAGTGAGGATGAGAGCAGCAATGACAGCGATGACGGGGAGCTCTCATGTGCCGAGCTTTGGAGTATGCTTGAGCAAGCCCGTGACATCGCCGTCAAGAAATCCAAAATATTGGATGTGGTAAGAATAGAGTGTAAGTTGGCTAAGGACCATGTTGGTGAGCTTGAGAGTGAGCTCAAGGACCTTGTCACATCTCATGGGGCCCTAAACAAGAGTTATGACAAACTAAAGGGTGATCATGTAGAGCTACGTGAGAATTACGAGGCCGTTGAACTTACTTTTGAGGCCATCAATGTTGATAACCTTGCATCTCCCTCCTCTAGTTCATCTAAGACTAATGCTTCTACTATGTGTGATGAACTAACCACCTCGGTCGAGGTTTCTTCTCTTGAGCCATTTATTTTCGAGGAATATCACAAGCTCAAGGAAGAGAGGAAGATGGTGATGGACGGCTTCAAGAGGCTCACACATGGTAGAGCCATCCACAAGGAGATTTTTGGGAGAAAACCTTGTGAAAAATGTCTCCCACCGGGGACTTGGCTCATATCCCGCCGCCATCGACATCATCGGGACGAGTGATTCCATCCCCACATGGATCAAACCCTTACTCGCTGACAACTACTATTGCGAGAGATGTTGCAAGGATGGTCACACCATCAAGAATTGTCCTATGGTGAGAAGTTCCATTGTTTTGCCTAATGCTAACTTGTTCCATGAGAACACACATTTCAAGCTTTTTAGGAACAAGAATGGCAAGGTGAATGCAAAGGCTTTAGGACCACCAAACAAGAAGAGAAAGGTCAAGAGCATATGGGTGCCTAAGTGCATTGTTGATCTTGAGAGGTCAACGAAGTACAAGTGGGTGCCCAAGAACAAAACCTAAAAGATGGTGGTGGTGATACCCGTGTTTGTTCTTGCTAGTTGTAGTGTGTTCTTTCTTGTCTTGCAATTCATGGTAATTAGAACTCCTTTGTGACTAGTATGTTTTGCATCCATGCATGTGTAAATAACTAAAAGAAAACACATAAAAAATAGTCAATGTCTAACCCACTCAAGATACTTATAAGCAAGGGGGTGTGCTTGAGATGGTGGTTTGGCTTCTCTCAAGGCATGGGTATGGCTTATAGTGAGTAAGCTTGAGAGAGTTTCAAACTTGACATTGTTAGGTTTCCTTTGTGTCTTGTTTAATATTGCTTGCATTCACATGACATGTTTACTTTCTATGCATATGTAAAATGCTTGTTGCATGCATCATATAGGAAACACAAAGGAGGCTTATCCCATTTGGAGATATTTGTGCCTCATGATCTATATGAGATTACATCTCCGCAAGTGTGATCAAAGGAAAGGATTTGTGCTCTTATGAACTCCGAGGATAAACCCACTCGCGCGGTTCATGGACTAAGGCTCATACATACCCATCTGGCTCTTATTTGCCTTGGTTCTTATTCGCTAGATTCTTCATTTGGCATTTGCAAAAATTATAAGGCCATAAAGAGCCACTATTTGAAAAGGAGTGTTTGAGGGATCCGTTCATGCTCCAAGTGCAGTGTTTAATTGGGTGTTAAGTGAGGGCACTTGAAAATTTGAGAAATTCCTTGTTTCAGCGAAATTCCCATAGTGATCATACAGTCCGATCACTAGACCGTACAGTCCGGTCAGTGACGAGTGCACAGTGTCATGAGTCAGTCTGGTCATAGAGACCGGATGGAAAAGTCCTAGAGACCGGACCGTCCGATCTATATGGGTCGCCAGCAGACTCGGGACCTGACCGGACAGTCCGGTCTAGGGACCGTATCGTCCGGTCACTATATTGAAAACGCGAGAAGCTTTTGAATCTTTGATCGTCGATTGGCTCTTGTCTCAATCTCGGCCGTCCGTTCTGTTTTTTTGACTTAGGTCAAAAGCTTTTGGTTCCTTCCTCGTTCGATATCAAGCTGTGAACACGCCAAGAGCCACCCTCGTTTTCATCGTCGCGCACGCCGCCGTCGCTCTTGTCGCCGACGACCAGCAGAGCCGCCTGCCAAAGCACGCCGCGCCCGCGCCAACCATTTGCCTCAGTCCGCACTGCTTTGTTTGTGCCTACGCGCTAAGCCACTCCTACTCCACCGCTGCCGAGCACCTCTATAGGCGCCGCTGCCCGCGATTACTACTGGTGCTGCCTGCCTCTCGCCAACGCACGCCGGCTCCGCACTGCCCCCTCGCGCACGCATGCTGTCCCGAGAGCCAAGCTCATCTACACCTAGGGCAAAGGTTGATCCGTTTCCCTCCCTCCATTGCCGGCGAGCAACGCTTAACCTTTTTCTGTCAATCGGTTGCGAGTTCCTCCCGATTTTGGTGTCAAGTATCCCAGGGTATTGTGCTATTCTTCAATTCATTGTCATGTTCCCTAATTTCGAGCATTTGACCTTAATTGATGTAATTGGATTAAATGCCCATGTTTAGTTGCATTAATTAGTTAATTGGCTCAACCTAACTACAATTAATTCCATGCCTATCTGTTAATGCATGTCTACGGTCTATCTCTCATTTAGTCTATAGTTTGATTTATTGCCTATTATTTGGCTGCACACTAGATGACTCGCACCAGCCACTTATAGTCGATGATCACGGTTGTTACTTTTCATATTTGTCTAGTGATCATGTCCTTCATCTCAATGCTAGGATTTCTATTGCACATTCTTACCTAACGATGCTTTTCTTGTAGATTTATATAGGATTCTATGCTTATCCTGTCTATACCTACGTGCGTGCAGTGACACTTGACAGCAGCAGAGATGGCAGGATCAGGTCAGGACAAGGGTAAGGGCAAGATGACAGAGAAGCCCAAAGGCAAGAAGAGGATCGGACTAGACCTAGAGTCTGAGAGGGCCAGGAGGTTGGCACAACACCTAGATGCCATGGAGGCTTCACGCGGGATACCCGAATCATTGTTGATCACAAGTACTCAGACAAACGACCAGGGTCGCAGGAGGAGCACCAGGCAGAGGACCATAGGGCCAGAGCTGTACACAGGGATTAGGATGCCAGCTTGGTCGCACCGTACTCCATCTTCTCGTCAGGAGAAGTCATCGAGAACTGCGGAGCAGGGATTCTCTAGGCAGCAGGAGGAGGAGTAAGAGGAAAAGAGGAGAGTAAGAGGAAAAGAAGAGAGCATAAAGTCTGGAGACTCAGAGTTTGAGACAGAGACCTCAGAGGAGGAGGAGCCAACACAGCCACAACAGAGGACTGTTCACCGGGCAGGAGACCCGAGGTGCACCTGTGCAGTGTTCACGAGGAGCCTGCAGACACTCGTAGAGGCAGCCGAAAAGACAAACATTCTTAAGGTTCACTTCGTCTTGTCTCCTTCGAGCAGTGGGTTGTAGTTCCCAGGGACCCTGCTATAGGAGAGAGGTACTGGACCGGTCTTCCGAGGAGGATCGGTGAGGGACTAAGACGCTACCTTGCCAGGAAAGGCAAGACTGGACTGTTTGTGCCACAGCAGTACACACTGTACCTGGCCATGAGGAGGGCCACCGGAACTAACATGGAGCAGTACTTCACATACTTGCCAGGGCTAGCAGAGCTAGTTACTGCTCCATACAGGTTCAGGGAGGACATCGTCCTAGAGTTGTATTCTACACTGTGGGTAGCTAGAGACCGCTCAAAGATCTAGTTCCTATTCAGAGGACAGCCACAACATGTGACCAGGGGGGATCTCATAGCTAACTTCGGATTCCTGGCTTCAGACTTACAATTGTGCAAGAGTGCCTACCCGACCCTTGCTCCACCCTGCAGACCACAGGGAGGGATGCTACCTCCAGACGAGATGGTGTCAGTCACCTTTCCATCGCCACACACTCCAAGGTTTGATAGACGCCCTGCTAGGCTCACAGCAGAGGCGAAGGTGGCAAGAGCAATAGTCAATGGGACTATCATCCCATGGTCTGGATACAGAGAGGAGTTCACACTTCTACACTAGTGGGTAGTGGCAGCCATACTGAGGAGACAACCATATGACTTGGCTAATTTATTGATTGGTGAGATGGAGGAGGTTATCTCTGAGAGGATCGGAGAACGTCACTTAGTCTATGACCCATACATTTGCTACCTTTTGAGAAGGATGGGACTAGTGACTGAGGAGGAGTATGAGGCATTCCCTGAGGTGACCAGCAGCTACTCACCTCGAGTCCCCAGGGGATCGCAGTCAGCCTCGAGTCAGCATACGGGAGAGGAGGAACAGGAGTCACCACCAATCACTCATGAACAAGCAGCTCGTCTAGAGACGGTGGTTCCTGAGTCAGCTAGCACAGGAGCACCTTCCCAGCCTACAGGCACACAGTCAGAGGACGCTATCACTGTAGCAGCACTTGCAGGATGCTTGAGTGAGTTCATTCAGAGCACAACTAAGGATAGATGTCAGATGATGGAGGTCATCAGAGGACATGCAGAGCTTCAGAGACAGCAGATGATGCTGATGACTACACTGATGACCCAGATGGCTGAGTTCACTCAGAGACAGGCTAGCTAGCAGCCAGGACCTTCTACTGGTCCATAGTTTTCGACATTGCAGACACAACCATACACCTTCACTGCTATGATGACAGCTCAGTCCAGTAGGCTGTCACACTTACGGGTGTTACCGACAGGGGGAGCGGGACAAATCTTCTTGCCAGTGATTCAGTTCTCCCCCGTGTCAGCCTTCTCAGTCTCTGCGTTGTTCTCTTCACCTGCACAATCTACAGCTTCGCAGAGGAGTCAGTGCCTATCACCTCCCAGCACCAGTAGCAGCAGCAACCACGAGTCAGGAGTCCATTTTCTGAGATAGTGAACACCACACGTGCAGACTCCCAGACAGCCCCAAAGACAGCTATAGCTCCACCCTCTTCTGCTACAGACACCCCTCTAGTCACACCTGAGGTAGCAGAGGATCTTGTCCGCCGAGGCTTCACTCAGGAGGATGTGGATGACCTTCCTCTTCTTCAGGCGACAGTTGCTGAGGAGACATCCACAGTTCCACTAGTAGGGCAGGAAAGAGGGTCTGAGTCACCAGTAGACCTTGAGTACTTTGAGCAGATGGACGCTCAGGTGACTCAGGCTCAGGCAGAGCCCTCAGAGGACGTCACTGCACGATTTCCTTCGACCACGAGCACGTAGTAGTTTCCTTTTCCTCTTTTTGGTGCTTGTTGCCAAAGGGGAAGAAGTAGTCATAGGTCCTGGGGGAGTGGGAGTGTGACCCTGTGCGATCGAGAGTCAGTAGCTTGTATCTAGGGGGAGCATACATGTACATGGATTTTGGGAGTTAGATACATTTGATTTTTATTTTGATGGATTTGTCGATGTTCATGGATTTTGATGAGTCATGGTTTTTTCATTCGCTTGTGTTTGACTCGTCATGATCTCACTTGGTTTATTTTCATACGCAGTGCATTGTCTTTCATTATCTACCCTATATGCCTGTGTATGATTCCATGATGGTGATTGCTTGTTCTTAATTCCTATACATTGCCATGCTTTCTTGATTGCATATCATCATTCATGTCTTGCATTGCATGTCTTTAAGCCTTGTAAAATATCTTCACATGACTTGCATGCGTATCATCTAGAGGGTGCTCTTCTTTCTTATTCCTTTTAGCTCTTGATGATGCTTGATTGAGTTGGACCTTGTTTATTCATTCCTTATGCTTTTGAGGTTCCTCTCGATCGTTGTATAGCTCGTTTAGCCCTACTGTTTTATGATAAAGATTATGATAAATAATGGTTATCATCAATCACCAAAAAGGGGGAGATTGTAAGCTTCATGACCATTGATGATTGGATCCCTAAGGTATGAATGTTTTGGTGATAGATGACAACTATGAAATTGTGAGCTAATATCTACATGAGTGTTGTCTATGCAGGGAACATCTCTAAACTCTACTACAAATCATATGTTGATGGCGGCCTTGGCAATGGATGAGAATGACCACAAGCATCGAGACCTGTAAGCTTGATGGAGTCTAAGGGTTGATGGAGATGGATCAAAGCTAAAGGACAAGCTATGGAGCAAGTGTTGGGAACACTTGTATAGTTGTTAGGGCTTTGAGTCCATAGGAAAACCGGACTATCAAGGAGGTCTTGGTCATGCCTCTTAGGTCACACTAGTTGGTGATGTGCATGGATGCTCAGAGAAATCACAGGCACTAGGTGACAGTGGAGAAGCCAAGGAGCTGTTCAGAGAAGTCGGGAAACGAAGTCAAGTGAGGATGAGGAGTTTCAGCTTCTGGAGATAGAGACCGGACGGTACGGTCATCAGAAGGAATTTCAGAACAGAGGAGAAGTTGGTCGCGAGGAAATCTGTTGGAGCAGAATTTTTATAGACCGGACTATACAGTCTATAGACCGGACTGTACGGTCTATAGGAGGAAATTCTGGACAGACGAGGAAGTGGTTGTAATGGCTCTGTTTGGAGATTCGGCGATGAAGACCGGACTGTACGCTCTGTAGACTGGACTGTACGATCTATATAGAGATAGCTGCGGACAGAGAGCAACGGCTCTGGAGGAGCCGACCGGTGGAGACCGGACTGTCCGGTCTGGATAGTGACAGGACCGTCTGGTCAGTATGTCCAGAAGGTTGTTTCATGGAGCAATGGTTAGTTGGAGGTTGGAAGCCTATATAACTTTGTTGCTGAGGTCTTGGAGACAACTCTTGGCCAGTGGAATTGCTTGTTGCATTTTTGGTAAGAGCCAAGAGGAAAAGAGGAGAGCACTAGGAGGAGATATTGCATATCTTGAGAGTGCTAGTGAGAGTAACTTGAGCATTGATGCACATCTAAGGCTAGGGTGTCCTTAAAGGTGTGATCTAGGTTGTTACGCTTGGTCTATGGTGAGACCTAGACCGGTTAGGTGTCGGTGATCGAGCCTATCGTGATTGGTTGTGAAGGCCGTTTGTACTCGGTTTGAGCCTGCCGGTGAAAGGGGCATCGCTATTGAGCGCCTGTGTCGGCTCGGGGAGTCCGTCACATGTTGTTATGATGATCGGGACTGACGTGAAAACCACAACGAGGACAACCGTCGTCGCCATCACGATGCTGATGTGGGTCCGCGCCATAGGCGCCGTAGTCCCTCTACATCGTGATCTCCAGACCACCGGCATAGGACTCCGTCATCGATCGATGAGGAGTTTAACAGAGTAAAGGCTTACACTCCCGAGCTACGCAGGTGCAAGTTTCCAAGGAGTTTCAAGCCCATTGCTATTGAAAAGTATGATGGCCAGACCAACCCCAAGGAGTGGCTCTAGATCTATAACACGACTATTCGGTCTGCCAGGGGAAACACTTATGTCATGGCTAACTATCTGCCGGTCTGCCTTGAGCCCGTTGTTCGGATTTGGCTCACGTCTCTCCTTGAGAATTTAATCTACAATTGGGAGGAGCTCAATAAGAAGTTCGTTGAGAGTTTTCAAGCTACCTACAATCGTCCGGACAACCACTTTGACCTCACTCGACTCAAGCAAAAGCCTGACGAGCCCCTGTGTGATTTCATCAAACGGTTCTACGCCTAGAAGATGGAGATTCCCAATGTCGTGGACTAGCAGATCATTATTGCCTTCCAAGGAGGTTTGCAGAGTGATGACTTGGTTCGGAAGATCGATCAGCGGAATCACAACCTCGATCTGACCGCTCGGGAGTGCTTTGAGATCACGGACAAGTACGCCTCAGGGGAGTCAGCTCTATATGACATCCGTGGTAAGGGGAAAGAGAAGCGCTAGGACAAGCCTGAGTCCTCCAAAAAGGATAAGAAGAGAAAGACCAACAACATGGTTGTTGCTGTAGACCGATCCAGGAAGAATCCGCGGATGAATCAGCAGACCATGAATGACTTACTGAGTGGCCCATGCTTGTGGCACCCCAAGGGAAACCACAAAGCGAAAGAATGCTACCGTCTGAAGGGTTTTGCGACAGCCACGTTGAAGGTGGCCAAAGACCCACTAAGGTGCAACGGCAAGGTCAAAGCCAGTGACAATGGCGACAAGAACGCGGAAGGAGAGTTTCAGGAGCCCCAAAAGAAAGTCTACTTCATCTTCGGAGGACCCGATGCCTACACGTCCAAGCACAAGCATAAGCTGAAATTATGAGAGATCAACTCCGTGGAACCAGCTGCTGCCGAGTACATGAGGTGGTTCAAAGTCCCGCTCAGCTTTGAAAGGTTGGATCACCCCAAGCACCTGCCAAAACCATGCCGTTACCCACTTGTACTCGCAGCGACCATGAAGGAGGTCAAGTTCAACAAAGTACTTATTGATGGAGGAAGCAACCTTGACCTGATCTTCGCCAAGACCCTCAGAGATCTAGGGTTGATGGTCGATGACCTTAAACCTAGCACCTCTCCCTTCCACGGGATTGTGCTGGGCAAGACCTTAGTACCAATAGGGCAGATCACTCTGTCTCTTATGTTTGGTACCCGAGAGAACTTCAGGATTGAGCGCGTTATCTTCCAAGTAGCTGACTTCGAGTCTGCTTACTATGCTATCACTGGCAGACCGGCGATGGTGAAATTCATGGCGGTTTTGCACTATCCGTACCTAACCTTGAAGATGCCAGGACCCAAAGGAATCATCTCCCTCCACTCTGATCTTTGGAAATCTTTTGATTGTGATGTGTAGAGTTGTGAGTTAGCTGACTGGCAGTTGATAGTGTCCGACCGGCTGGAGATCCTGAAGGCAGTCGGCAATGAGGTGAAGACTGATGCAGATTTCCCCACAAAGAAGCCCAACAAGGAGAAGATGCCGACCAAAGTAATTCCGCTCGACCTTGAGGATCCTGCTAAGGTCACTTATGCAGGATGAAGGGCCAAGAAGGCGACTAGAGGGGGCTGAATGAGAGCCAATTAAAATTCTTACAAAAACTTGGCCTATATCCCAATTACAACCACAGCCAACCTCTAAACCGATCACCAAAGCCACACACACACCAACTTATGATGTGCCAACCCTAGGAGTGATCAACAACAGCAGTGGGACATAGCGGAAACAGAGGAGAGATATAAAGACTCGAAACTGTCAAAGAAACACACACAAGATAGACCTCACTGGACTACCATCGGCAGTGCCGATCATAGCCATCAGTAGTGCCAATTGGGACCATCGGTAGTGCCGGTCACACGCATCGGTAGTACCGGTGTGGGGTTCTCAAAACTCTGGAGAGCAACGGCCAGAGCGCATCGGCAGTACCAGACATAGGTATCGGCAGAAGAAGCAAAGTTACTGGAGCACACAGACAAAGCTTATTGGCAGTGCCGGTCGGTACATCAGTAGTGCCGATGTGGGTTCAGACCCAGGCTACTGGCAAAGCCGGTCCAGCCATTGGCAGTGCCGATTAGGAGTTCTTCCTCGCGCACCGGCAATGCCGGTTCAGAGATCAACAATGTCGATCAACACTTTCCAGAACCAAAATTGAACTCGTGACTCGGTTAGAAAATCGGCAAAACCTAACCAAACAAACTCCAAAAATCACGAAATTTGGGCAAAAGGTGTCTCATGGTAGGACGTTCCTTTTCCAAGTAGAAGTACATGAAAAGCTCAAGAATTCATCTTGAATTTTAGGATTTACCGAAAGCTCTAGGGTTTGAATGTTTTTGAGGAAATCCATCAAATAAATGGTGCTCTTGCCTAGGATTCAACCAAGGATCCATGAAGGAATGTTTAGGCATGTCCTAGCACAAAGATCCATCAAGAAATTCGTACCAAAACCCACACAAAAACAAGATTGAAAATCACCATAAAAATAGCTTCGAAAATAGAGAAAAAGAGAAATTCAGGATTTAGGGAGAGAGGAAGATCTTGAGCACAAAAATAACTCGCATATCATTGAAACATGCTTACAAGATCCAAGGATACAAGGCTAGGAAGCCACCCTCTTTCTCCCACTATTTGAAAGAGAAAGAGATGTCTCTCACACACCCTCTCCTCTCCTCTATTACATGAAGACCTCTCCTAGCACTTTGAATGAAGACCCAGGCAAGGCTAAGGGAAAGAGAGACACCTCTTCCACCAGCCCTACCTCTCCTTATATAGGCCTAGGGGTTGTCCTAAAGACTATCCTACCCCTTACCTATAATACACTACCACCTACCACCAGGGGTATAATCGTTCATCTGTTTCCTCGTCGACCGAACGCCATCGAGCCCTTCACGATTTTTCTTCGCCTCGACACAAGCTCTGCAATGCTGCCACGTGCACCTCCAATCTCTGTCACCGGTTTTGTGGCCCAAGCCGGAAAACTGTGTTGCACGCTTCTCAAAGCATGACTTCTTGATCTTGACGTGTGTCACCTCGTCCCGTGATCCTTCTCGTTGGCAAGTCTCTCCCGCCTCCGGTCCATTGGAAGCCTCTACTTGCACTGACGCTTGATCACCTTTGACTTGGTCAATCCCGCCATCTTGATCACCATCATGGTTTTGTGGCTCAACCGCGAAATCGTCCATGCTTCTTGTCTCTTCACATGTATGGCATGGATCACCCTTGACTTCACCCGATTTCCCGATCATCCGGCCCCAAGTCTCCTACTTGTGCCCGATCCTCTCTTCGTTGACCGCCAAGTTGACTCCAGTGAGCTACACATCATGAGACAAGCTAACACATTTTCCATCTCCTGCAAACTCTCCAACTCTATTACCAACTCTGGTTAGTTAAAACCATGACATGCACAAACTCATGCAATCCCTAGATTATCGCATTTCAGTTTCAAACACAAATTCCGCCAAAGTCAATTACTCATCACATATTGCAAACCATGGCACATCTCAACATGGTTTCTCAATCTCCCCCTTGATGAGTACATTGACAACATCAAATGCACAAAGCTTAGAGATTTGAAATGCGAAACCGAATAAGCACATCCAAATGGCCAAACCCAAAGAAAAGGTAAAAGTTAGCCATCTAGCATAAGAGGAATCACAAACCAAGAGTTGACAAAGGAAGCCACTCGAGAATGCAAAGATTGTGAAATGCGCATGAAAAATGCTAAAGGACATGATATGCCCCCCCTTAACTTGTGGTAGGTCTCATGTAATGCAAATGGATTATTTGAAGTTTCTTAGCATTATTTGTGCATGACCCAATATTTTCTCCCCAAAAGAACAAGTATGCAATGCATGAAAATGCAAACCTAATGAGCTTCAACAATTTTGCAAACAAGCATTTAACCTTGCTAATCATAAATATAGAGCCATGAAGCATAAAAGCAATAGCTCACATATCATACAAAGACCAAAAATAGATAGCAAGGCATAAACACCAAGAGCCATACAGGCTAAGCAAAAATATTGACTAGCTTAGATAGAATCAAATGTTGTCATAATGAGAAAAGCTGCCACCACATGTGTAAGTACTCTCATCCAAGACAAAACCATTATCAAGTGAATCATAAGAATCTAGCCAGTCTCAATCTCAACCAAGACAACAAGCATTCATAGAAAATAAGCTCTACAAATGCTCACATATGCAACAGAGACTCATAAGAAAAGAGAAAAACATTATTCTTATGTGATTCTTAAGTAACTTCTAATCCGTGCGGAGGGTCGCACGACTGAGTACGACAAACACCCCGAGGCTTTGAAGTACAATGTTTGGATTTAGCATTTTTATGTTACTTCTAATCCATGCGGAGGGTCGCACGACTGGGTATGACAAACACCCCGAGGCTTCAAAGTACAATGTTTAGATTTAGCATTTTTGTGTTACTTCTAATCCATGCGGAGGGTCGCATGACTGGGTACAACAAACACCCTGTGGCTTCGAAGCACAATCAACTTATTTTGCAAATTAAAAGCATAAGGATGAGCATGCCTTTGCGGCAAAAGGAACAAACATTCCCACACTATTCCATCATGAGCTAAACATTTGCAAAGCCACATTTCGCAAATACAAGGTGCCATGGCCAAGATATCCTCTAAACTAGACTCAACACAAGTCTTGACAGGAATAAAAGCAATTATACACATGGTGAGCATGTCTTAGCAAGATTAATTCATAAGGTTCACAAGAAGCTAAGTTTACCTTTAAGATTAGCAAGTTGCTCAAAACAATCCATAACAAGCCATCTAGAAAATCTAAGCATGAGAGATTACCATCACATCCATACAATTTAGCTCAAGCTCAATCGTAGCAAAGAGAAATGCAAGAAAGCATAAGAATCAAAGCTCATCTACAAATGCATATATTACATACGAGATGCAATGCGAAAAGATAAGATACATATATACAAGAGAACATCAACTCCCCCTCAAATGATGCCATAAGGATGACAAACACCAAGCTGCCCCCCCCCCCCCCTTGAAGAAAAGCAAATTGCGAAGCATCTAGGGGCTTGGTAAGGATATCAGCCAGTTGGTTTTTGGTGTTCAGTCATCACCAAATTAATTGGTGGATGAGAAGCGACAATCATTTTCCCATGACGATAAGGAGCACAAACCAAATCCTTATCAAATTTGAGCTTAGGCAATCCTCGGATCAAACCTAGGCCACTCAAGCGACAAAGCAAGTCAAAGCTCATGTAACCTAGTCTCCTATGCCATTTCCAGAGCTCAGAAGAAGTTTGAGCAAACAAGCACTTGTGAGAACCAGGAGAGATAGCAAAATCAGCCCAAAAAACTTTCCCAATGCTAGAAATTCCACAAACCAAAGAGCCATTCGAATCAAGAACACACAAAGTATTTTTCTTAAAGTGCACTTCCAAACCAACATCAAGCAACTAAGAGACAGAGAGGAGATTATACTTGAGATGCTCAACCAAACCAACATCCTTGAGAGTGAATTTTTCATTTACCTTTACCACGCCTCTTGCCTTCACTCTGCCTCTCTTGTCATCTCCAAAGGTCACATACTCCCGACGTATCAAGGGAGTGAGGCTGGAGAACCACTTTACATCTCTGGTCATATGGCGTGAACACCAGGAGTTCATCAACCATTTGTTCTCCAAGCCTCCACCTGCTGCCTATAAAGAACGAGAAGGAAAGATCGATGACTCAATGCTGGGCTTAGAAAGAAAACTCTTGGGAAGCCAGCACTGAACCACACGATCTACAGGGGTTATCACATTTCTTTGCACATTACCACTCGAACGCATGAGACGAGAACCACGATGGGGAAAGCGTGGCCTGTCAAAGCATCTCGACTCAAACCTGGGGTTGGGAGGATAGAAATCATCTGTGTGAAAGCCAAATCCACGCGAGCGACGTTCACCTCGATGGGGAAAACATGGGGCGCCAAAGTGCTACTGCACAAAGCCTCTGTTTCATGAATCAAAGCCATATAAGGAATGACCCTGTCCATGATAGGAACGAGAAAAAGAGCAAGGCTGAAAACCAAGAAAATCATCATGATGCACATTCCTAGTTAACTCAGCTTGCATCCTCTCAATCCCCTTACGCCTATAACAGTACTCATCCAAGTGACCCTTACGACCACAGAATATGCAAATGTAGACACTCTCATGTTTAGGATTAGCTTGCACAGTGGGTTTGGGTTTTGGCTTCTCAGCTTGCTTTGGGTTGAAGGAAGGATTGGGGTTAGATGGATAGTATGTGTTAGAGGGTTTGATGGATTGTTCCTCTTCCTTGTAGCTAGAGCTAGACACAAACTTACCCACATTCTAACTCTCCTTGTCACACCTCTCAAATCCCAAGTCCAAGTTATAGGTTGACCTACTAGCACTTTCTTTGACTTTTGCCAAGTCACTCTCAATCTTCTCCTCACTCACTAGGGTTCTTTGGAGACGAGAGATGAGATAGTCATTTTCTTGGGCTAGGTTTTTGTTTTCCTCTCTTGTGATTTCAAGCTTATCCTTAAGAGAGCCACACACTACACAGGGTGGTGGAAGAACTTTTGAGCAAGTCTCATCTAGCAGCTTGGACTCGAGCTCTTTGACTTTGAGGGTTTGAGATTCCAACTCATTAGTGAGTTTGGGGGCACTTTTGATATGCACCCAAAAGAGTTGGTCTAGCTTTGAATTCATCAAGCATTTTAAGGGCACTCTCAAGCTGACTGACAACTTAAGCATGCACACTTTCCCTCTGACTGAGATCATTTATCGCAACTTGACAAGACTGACACTCAACATCAACATTTTTAGCAAGCTTGGACCTAAGCGAAGTGATCTCATACTCAGCACTCTCCAACTTAGACTTAAACTCTCTATTCTCACGAATAGCGCTGTGAAGCTTATCATCTTGCATGAGCAAAACATCACGCAAATGATCAAGTTCAGAAGAGAGCTCATCAAGAGTGGGAGGTACCTCGCTTGTGTCGGAGTCAGAGCCAGAGTCGATGTCGTGATCATTCTTTGCTATGAAGCAATTCCCAGTGAAGTCGTCCTTCCTCTTGACTCGTGGCTTCTCAACCTCCTCCTCCAAGCTTGTAATGCCTTTGCTTGATGTGAGGTCAACATCGCTCAAAGCGGCAAGGTAGGCGCATGTAATGGCCATGGCGAACTTCTTGGAGTTCTTTCCTTTCTTATAGAAGCGGTTCTTCTTCTGCTTGAAATCTTCAGTATTGTTGTCGTGGTACCTGGCCTTCTTATTCTTCTCGGGGCAGTCAGCAATGAAGTGTCCCGTGTCACCACACTCGAAGCAGGTTCTTGAACCATCTCCTCTTCTCTCCTTGTGGTTGTTGTAGAACTTCCTGAACTTCCTTGTGAGCAAGGACAACTCCTTGTCAGGAATGCACTCCATCTGTTCATCGGAAGCTACAACAAGAGAAGAAAGAGCAAACTCCAAAGAAGACTTATCAAGTGAGGGGTTAGTTCCATAAGAAGCACCACTATGACTACCCTTTTGAGAGCTAGAATGCAATGCCATGCTAGAAGCAGGATTAGCAAGATTAGGACGAGACTTTATATATAGTTCATGAGATTTTAGCTTGCTATATAGCTGCTCACAGTCCAGGATATTGAAATCAGCAGTTTCTTCTAGTGCAGCAATCTTACCCCCCCCCCCCCCCCAAGCATTTTCATCAAGACAATATAACAATTGTTTAGCTCTATCATTATCATTGTACACAAGGTTACCACAAGCCCGCAAGTTGCACACAATGCCTTCAAACCTACGAAAAGTGTCATCTAGTGTCTCGTCAGGTTTTTGTGCAAAGGTTTGGTACTGTCTATTGTAAGAATCCTTACACATAGACTTTACTTAATTGGCACCCTCATGGTACGTGCAAATCTTTTCCCAAATGGCATGTGCAGTATCGAGATGAGCAACATGATCATGTTTATTCGTACCTATAGTAGACAGCAGAATATTGACAACTTTAGAGTTGTTTTCATACTTGGTTAAATCACCTGCAGCTGCAATGTTGAGGTCTTCTGGTATGGTATACTCCTGTTCAACTATCTCCCAAATTGCATGTCCTTGGCTTAGGAGATAGGCCTTGGTCCGTGACTTCTAGTAGGGAAAGTCCTCTCCATCAAACATCTAGAGCTTGACCGCACGCTTCTCCATGTCGCCTTCGGATCACAAAGACGGTGAAGGTCAACTAGTGATCAAACTGGCTCTGATACCAATTGAAGGACCGAGAAGGTGACCAGGGGGGGGGGGGGGTGAATGGGAGCCAGTTAAAATTCTTTACAAGAACTTGGCCTATATCCCAGTTACAACCCAAGCCAACCTCTAAACCGATCACCAAGGCCACACACATAAACTTGTGATGTGCCAATCCTAAAAGTGATCAACAATAGCAGTAGGACACAGCGAAAACAGAGGAGAGCTACAAAGACTCGAAACTGTCAAAGAAACACACACAAGACAGACCTCACTGGACTACCATCGGTAGTGCCGGTCACATGCATCGGCGTGCTGGTGTGGGGTTCTCAAAACTCTGGAGAGCAAGGATCAGAGCACATCGGCAGTGTCAGACGTAGGTATCAGCAGTGCCAGTCGGCAGAAGAAGCCAAGTTATTAGAGCACACAGACAAAACTCATCGACAGTGCCGATCGGTACATCTAGTGTCAATGTGGGTTCAGACCCAGGCTACCGGCAGTGCCGGTCCAGCCATCAGCAGTGCCGATCAGGGGTTCTTCCTTGCGCACCGGCAGTGCCAGTTCAGAGATCGGCAGTGCTGATCGACACTTTCCAGAACCAAAACTGAACTCATGACTCGGTTAGAAATTCGGCAAAACCTAATCAAATGAACTCCAAAAATCATGAAATTTGGACAGAAGGTGTCTCATAGACTTTCATTTTCCAAGTGGAATCACATAAAAAGTTCAAGAATTCATCTCGAATTTCAGGATTTACTGAAAGCTCTAAGGTTTGAATGTTCTTGAGAAAATCCACCAAATCAAGGGTGCTCTTGCCTAGGATTCAACCAAGGATCCATGAAGGAATGTTTAGGCATGTCCTAGCACCAAGATCCCTCAAGAAATTCGTGCCAAAACTCACTCAAAAATGAGATTAAAAATCACCATGAAAATAGCTCCAAAAATAGAGAAAAAGAGAAATTCAGAATTTAGGGAGAGAGGAAGATCTTTAGCATGAAGCCTATGTTGATGACACCATGGTCAAGACTGAGAACGTTGAATAACTCCTCTCTGAACTGGCTGAGTCATTTGACAATTTGAGGCGGTACTCGATGAAGTTAAATCCCAAGAAGTGTGTTTTTGGGGTTCCTTCAAGAAAGCTACTCAGTTACAAGGTTTCGAAACGAGGTATAGAGGCTAACCCGAATAAAATCAAGGATCCTCGATAAAATCAAGGAATGTTCAGAAGCTGACCGGATGCATGACATCTTTGAGTCGCTTTATCTCCCGACTAGGGGTTAGGGATCTACCGTTCTTCAAACTGCTCAAGAAGCAAGATGACTTCATCTGGACGGAGGAGGCACAGTTGGCTCTGGATGAGTGGAAGGTTCATCTCAGCAACATTCTGGTCTTAGTGCCTCTAGAGCCACAAGAGAAGCTTCAACTCTACGTTTCGGCCACAACTCAAGTTTTGAGTACCATTCTAACGGTCAACCAAGAGGAAGAGGGTCACATACAAAAAGTATAACACCCGGTGTATTTCGTTAGTGAGGTCCTTAATGCCTCCAAACCCAATATCACCAGATCTTGAAGCTGCTATATGCACTCTTGATCACCTTGAGGAAGTTGAAGCATTATTTTCAAGCTCATCCGATTGAAGTTCATACCACTTTTGTGCTTGGAGAGGTTCTCCATAACTGCGAGGCGGTCGACAAGATTGCTAAATGGGTGGTTGAATTGGTCAAGAGTTCATTCAATAAAAGGAGATATTGAGATTAGCTATGTTAGAACCGATAAACAACTAGCGGATATATTTACCAAACCCCTAGATGAGAAGCGGTTTTGTGAGCTTAGGAGTGAATTAAATATTCTTGACTCATCCAACTTGGAGTAGAATCTTGTACTTTGTTTGATGTAGTGCTCATGCAAAATCCCTCGAAAATAAAATTTTTCAAAAATTTCATAATGTCTTTGTTTTTTTTAAAAAATAAAATGTTTTGATCAGTAGATCATATTGTTGAAACGTGTGAATATAGTTTTACTTGGTAGATTGTTTCTATTCACAAGTTGAAACAAGTCCTATATTCCCTACCTATATTGTCCAAAAGTTCAAACAAACTAGTAGAGAATTTCTCTCCGTCAAACAGAGAACGACGGAACTTCCATCCCTCATTGTTGGAACTTCCGTCGTCCACAGAAGTTCTGTGGAAACTTCCGTGACTTCTTAATCGGGTTGTCTGCCCAAACCCGAGAGCGACGGAACTTCCATCGCCCAATGACGGAACTTCCGTCACTCTCAGGTTAAAGGGTCTGACTCCCTTCTTCTTCCAAGTCAACCGGTCACTCCTCTCCTTTTCTTTCTCTCTCATCCACTCTAACCCTAGGCGGTGATTTTTGGCGATTTGAAGATTCCACTGACGAAGTTGATCAAAAAGGTGGAGATTTGGCTCCTCCCGCATGGAAGTTCTGTAATCTCCATTGTTTTTCTTCTGTTTTTGACCTAGGTATGAGTCCTTGACCTAAATTTAGTTTTTAGGTCAAAAGTTCAAATGTCTTCATTTTCTTTGGATAGTTTAACTCCTCTAGAGCTAGTCTATCATCTGTTAGAAGCATTTGCGATGTTGTGGTAGGATCTAGGAGTAATGTCAATTTTGGTGCAAACTGCAAGTGATGAAAGTTCTGTCAGAACTTCCGTCATGATGGAACTTCCGTGATCTGTCACGGAACTTCCGTTGTCTGCAGTTTAGTGCATTGTTTTTTTATCATCTCTTGGATTCTTGCCATAACATTTTGACTCATTCCTTGATCAATCTTCATACTACTGGCAGCTCAAGATGGTGAGAATTAAGTACGCATCCAATGCTCCAAGCGAACCAAGAGATGAAGACTCTTCATCCTCCTCTCCAAGTGAGGAACTAGTGCCCGCCTCTAAGAGAAGAAAGGCTGTTGCAGTTTGAGGACAAGGGTCAAGTGGCAAAGGCTCCAGCAGGGATGCCCAGACTGTGCATGTCCAGCCGGGAGGATCTCTTCCTCCTAGGAGATCTCAAGATAAGGGCAAGCGGCCAATGAAGGACAGGAGGCCCGCAAAGGAAAAGCCCTCTAAATCTTCTAGAGCAGCAAGGGCAGACAATGTGGAAGTGGTAGAGGGACTTAAAGTCCATGAACCTGCTTATCCTAGTGGGTACATCTACAAGGACTACAAGAAAGATCTTGATGCTCTCATTGAAGCAAGGAAGCAAAATCCCGCACTGGTGGGAGAACAAGAAGCCACTGACCCTCGGTTCTACACATGGTTTCAGCAAGATTACTATATGTCTATGCTCATAAACTAGAACCGAAAGAACCGACTAGCCTCCCTCCAATGGATTGATTGGTCCTACATGGAGTCAAAGGAAAATCACGTGTTCAACGAGATCATCCAAGTGTGCAAGGATAGAGGAGTTTATGATTTGATGGGATTCAACTATGTTTGGAACGAGGAGGTAATCTACCAGTTCTACTCCATTCTCTTCCTTGATGGCAAGGGCGTACTTCATTGGAGAACTCAAGGTGTGGAGTATTCTGTCTTAGCGAGTCTCTTTGCAAGCTACTTCTTTCAAGAAAGTTTGGATCGCACTAAAGAGGTCATCACAAATGAATCTGTGATGAAGGAGAAGGACATGGCTTTCATGTACTATGAGACGTGTCCAAATGTGTTTGGAATAACTAATGGCCTTCACAACTACTACTTCACGCTCAACCAGATGCTTAGAGTGACCATCGCACCCAAGGGAGGATATGCTACTGCTATAGTGGAGAGCTCAAGGAACATTCTTGCTAGGTTTAATCCTCAGGGAAGACCCTTCTGTGTCACGGACTTCATCACAAATGAAATCCACTTAGCTTCCATTGACACTAGAAGGAGCCTTCCTTATGCTCCCTATCTCATGAGGATGATTGAAGCTAAAACTGGGCTTATATTTGAGAAGGAATGCAAGCATTTTCCTCTCCAACCTAGGGTGCAACATGAGCTTCGCCCAGTTGATCCTACTCCCCCAGGAGTGTCTTCTTCTAGGAGAGTGAGTCTCGCTCGTGCTTATGCCAAGACAGCGACTGAGAGAGATGCAGCAGCAGCAGGGGCCTCTTCCTCAGCCCAAGACCGGCAGCGCCGTCCATCTTCTCCAGTTCTTGCCTTCCTCAAAGGCATCTTCAATGTCTGTTGTTTCAATGCTAAAGAGAACTGGGAGAACAAGAGGAGAATCAAGAAGCAAGTCAGGCGCTACAAGAGGTACCAGCGAGCTCAAGGACATGAGGTGTCTCTCGATGGCTTCGAGTGTGAGCCCGATTGTGAGCCACCGGTCTTTGCTGACCCTCTTGCAGGCTATGATTGGAATGATCTCTCTGTTGGGCCATCTACAGCTCCTCCACCTCATGAAGCTCAAGATGAAGATGAGGATGAGGATGAGGGATCCGAGGAAGAATCTGAGTAATTTCATTTCTTCTCTCTCTCTTTCCTTCTTTTTGATGCATTGATGCCAAAGGGGGAGAGAAGCGATGAAAAAGGATGATAGTTGTGTGCTCATCTCGTTTGTAATAGGATAGTGATGAACCTATGGACAAGTACCTTTCTATTTGCTTTGTGTGTGAAAAGTGAACCTTTATTGCAATAACTCTATTGTTTTATGTCATGTGTGGTGCTTGCATTATTGCTCTAGTGTGTTGACATCTTATTGCTTTATCACTTTGTTGCACACTTGAACACCCTTAGGCACCCCACTCATTGCAAAATATAGGGGGAGCTCCTTCACATATTTGTGTGACTCATGCATATCTTTAGGGGGAGCTCCACTATATTTTGCTCTTTGTCTAGTTTGATTATCTTCTTTATATCCTTTTTAATCTATTGTCATCAATCACCAAAAAGGGAGAGATTGAAGATGCATCTAGGATGCCCAAGTGGGTTTTGGTGTATGATGACGGAAGATTAAAATTGTACTAACAATGTTCTTGAAGTAAATGTGTAGATAATCAAAATTATTGTCTAAACCCACATTTGCAAGATGGCCATTACTCCCAAAAAGAAGAAAAGGAAAATTGACTCAAATGCCTTGAAGAGTAGTTTTTATTTTAATTGAGTCATAGGCATGCCAAACTATAAAGGGGAGTAAACCAATCTTGCTAAGAAGGAAAATTTATGTGCTCAAGCCTATCAAAAAGTTTTGTGAGAGTTTAGCGAACCATTGCCAAAAAGAACCAATCCTTTTTGAGCCAATCAGAGAGTCACGGAAGTTCCGTGGTTCATTCCACGGAAGTTCCGTCATTGCCAAGCTTCTAACCTCAGCCAACCCGAGAGTTACAGAAGTTCCGTGGCCTCCCCCACGGAAGTTCCATCGTTCTCTAGTTTCTCTGTGTTGCAAACCCGAGAGCGATGGAAGTTCCGTGATGACCATCATGGAAGTTTCGTCATCTCTAACTCAGTTGAAATCCAACCGTACAACCGCTCTTTTTGAACTGACAGAAGTTCTGTGGGTAACCATGGAAGTTCCGTCAGACACAGAAAAGCTGTGTAACGGCTAGTTTTTGGAGGGCCTCTATATATACTCCCCCCTTTCCCCCGTGGGAAGGGTTGGACTCCTTGAAAATTCACTCTTATTTCAGCTAGAGCTCTCCCCTCTCACTTGAAGACTTTTTCTTGAGATTCCAAGCAAGTGAGAGAGATCCAACCACAAAAAGATTGAATCCATCCACTCAAAAGCTTGAGCACATCTTTCCCTCCCCATCAATATTTGATTTTCTTGTTACTCTTGGAGACATGGTCTCCTAGACGGCTAGGCGTCGCCCTTTAGCTCCCAACTTGTTTTGGTGAGATGAGGACGTTGTGAAGGTGTGATTCGCCTCCGAAAAAAAATAATCAAGTAGAGAAAGAAATCCGAGCACGATCTTTGTGATTGCTTGTCGGGGAAAAGGGTTGAGAGAGAACCGGCCACTTTGTGTGGCTCCTCAACGAGAACGTAGGAACTACTTAGTGTGGTTGCTGAATCTCGGATTAATTACTTGTGTCTCCTTTTACATTCCCGTATCTCCTATTGTGCTTGTGTATTCTTTTCATATTATTGTGCTCGATTCACTTGTTGATTGTGTTGCTAGCTATTCTTCAAAGAACTCTAAGTGTGCATTGCTGTAGCTTCACCTTTATCAAGTATTGTATCTCTACTTATTTAGTTATCCATATTTAAATAATTTTTAGAGAAAGGATTGGTGAAGTTCTGCCGTTTTACAGAACTTCCGTGGTGATGAAAGTTCCGTCATTCCTAGCATTTGATCAAAACTTAGTGCCTTTTAAGGATTATTTTTAAGTTTCTTATTCAGCCCCCCCTTTAGGCAACTTTCAATTGGTATCAGAGCCATAATCTTCTACAAGGCTTAAAAACTTAAAGGTTAAAGAATGTCGAAGTCGGGGGAAGGCGACAAGCCTCAAGATCTTGCTTCGGCAAGCAAAGGAAGTGATTTGCACAAGGCCATGCCATTCAACTTTGCCGATGTGGCAAACTTTCATGGTAGTGGAAGTGGAAGATTGCCTTATTTCGAAGGCAAAGATTTTAGTTCGTACAAGCACTAGATGAAGATGTACCTTAGGTCTATTGGTCCACAAAATTGGGAAATTGTGGAGAAAGGATTCACCTTGGAGGACAAGGACAATCCTACAACCATGGATCAACTCAACATACATCGCAATGCTCAAGCGGTGTCGGCCATTCTCTCTTCCTTGAACCCCAAGGAATATTCAAGAGTAGCCGGAATTGAAAATGTCCGGAGAATGTGAAAGAAGCTAGTATGTGCCCATAAGGGAGTAGATGTTGTGAAGAAGTCAAGGCTCCAAGTTCTTAAGAATCAATTCAATTTCTTTGTCATGAACAAGGGAGAAGAGCCTCAACAAACTCATGATAGGCTCATGGATATTGTGAATGAGAGAAGAGCATATGGGGACAACATCAAAGATGAAGAAGTCAACTACAAGCTTCTTATGGCTCCTAGAATATAGAACTCAACTCTATGCACCATCATTGAAGAAAAGGACGGATTTGAGAAATTCACAACCGATGAAGTGATTGGAAGAATCAATGCCCACAAGAGTCGTGATGATGAGGGCAAAAGAGTGAATGTGCTTATTGGTGATGAGGGCTCAAGCAAGAAGTACATAGCTCTCAAGGCGAATGATGACGATGATGATGACAATGATGATGAAGAAGAAGACAATGAAGAGTTTGCCTTATTCGTCAAAAAATTTGGCAAATAGATGATCAAGAACGGCTTCACCAAGAAAAGCTTTGACAAGGCCAAATCTAGAAGAACAAGTAGAAGATGCTATGAGTATCATGAACAAGGACACATGATTACCGATTGTCCTAGACTAAATGGTAAGGGCAAGAAAAATGAAAAGTACAACAACAATACCAAGATCAATAAGATGCCATACAACAAGGGGCAAGCTCACATTGGCCAAGAATACATCTCCGATGATGATGATGAAGATGATGAGAGTGGCATGGCCAACATTGCCATTGGTCTACCTCCGGCCAAGAAGTCACTCTTCAACAACCTCACCATTGATGAGGATGATGCTACCCGATGCTTCATGGCCAAGGAAAGCACGGTAGCTCCTTACACCGATTTCAGTCCCTCGTATTGTAGTGATGAAGAGGAGGACTTGGTCCCCTCTATGCTTGAAATGGTTAAAGTGCTAGATAAGCTAGAAGGGGAGTTGGACAATCAAGAAAGAATCATTGATAGACAAGAAGATTTGCTTGATGAAGAAAGAAACAAGAACCTTGAGCTCACCAAGCAACTTGAGCAAGAGAAGGAGAAGAACAAGACCTTGACTAAGGACCTTGCAAAGGTCAATAAGTCAAGTGAATCATGCACCTCAACGAGCAAGAAGTATCAAGAAAGGTGCAACTCCTTGCTAGAGGAGAACAAGGCCTTAGTAAAGGCCATTAAAGATCTCAAGATAAGCTCCCGCTCATTGATGAAGAAGCTTGAATCCTCTCAAGATTCTACAAGCAAGGGTTGTGGAAGGTGCCACAATATTGATGTTGATATGATTGCCAAGCAAGATGCACTCATTGAAAAGCTATCCAATCAAGTCAAGGAACTTGAGAAGAAAGATCAAATAGAAACCACAAGAAAGATTGTTGGTGAGCCAAGAGCCTCTCATGACAAGAGAGGATTAGGGTACAACAAGAATGCACCCAAAAAGGGCTACAACAAGAGACCCAACTCTGTACCAGAAGGTAAGGGAAAGCAAGTAGCACAAGAGAAGACACTCAAGCCAAAGAATGCCTCCCAAGTCAACAAGAACAACAAGACCTCTACCATATCCTTTTATGATTTTGATGCCTCTTATGTGCTAACCCATAATGCTTATAGTAGAGTGGTTGCTAAGTTTGTTGGGCCACACGATGCAAAGAGGAAGCCTTGTGTGTAGGTGCCCAAAGTACTTGTATCTAGTGTTAAGGAACCCTAACCAACTTGGGTGCCTAGAACACATGCTTGATTTCCTTTGTAGGAATACTCCTCCGATGGTGCAATATGGGTGCTTGATAGTGGGTGCTCAAATCGTATGACCGGAGAGAGATCAATTGCCTATTCACCCCCCCTCTAGGCAACTTTCACTTGTTTTTTTAGAGAAATTGTGAGACTACATGGTGTGCCAAGAACTGTTGTTTCAGACTGTGATGTGAAGTTCATGAGCTATTTTTAGAAGACTTTGTGGGCCATGCTTGGAATGAAGTTGTTGTTTTCAACAACTTGTCACCACAAACTGACTCTCCATGCTGCTGTGAACAATGATCAAAAGAACCTAAAGAAGTGGGAGGATTGGTAGTCACATGTTGAATTTGCATATAATAGGGCAGTCCACTCAACAACACAAATGTGCCCATTTAAAGTAGTTTATGGTTTCAAACTCATTATACCCCTCGACTTGCTACCACATGCATATATGGAGGCCTCCAAAAGGTCTGACTACATGAAGAAAATTCACATGAAGACCAAGCAAAAGATTGAGAAGAAATCAAAGTACTATGCTGCAAAGGCAAACAAGAACCGCAAGAAGGTGATGTTTGAGCCCGGTGACTTTATTCAGGTTCACCTTCGGAAGGACAAATTTCTGGAGAAATGAAAGTCCAAGTTGTTGCCCCGAGGTGATGGCCCATTCAAGGTCCTTATAAGAATAAATGACAATGCCTACGAGATTGAGCTTTTGGAAGATGAATATGCAGCGAGCAACACCTTCAATGTTACTGATTTTTCTCAATTCCATGGTCATGAACAATTAGAGTTGAGGTCGACTCTTTTTTAAGAAGGGGAGGACGATGAGGGCACCTCTCATGACATTCCATTGACAAACATTGAACAAGATCTTCAACCTCGCCACTACACCTATGAGAGACCAATGAGTTGGACCAAAGCAAAGCAATTACAACATGATGTTAATATTTTCCTTAATGATTATAAAAATGCCTCTCATAAGAGTCATGTACTACCTAATGGAGGTGCATTATTTGTCCTCAAGTTTGAAGCACAAGTCCAGGATGTGGTGGTCACTTGATGCCGAAAGAGAGCGAGATGAAGAGGATATGGTTAAGGTTAGATTCTATCCGTCAACTTTATGTCGAATTTTGTATCATTCTAGGAGGTACCATCCAAGTATTATACTTGGATGGACAAATCTTGAAGTCTACTTTCATATGCTACAAACAACACATTTGGTTGATCAAGGGCCTGACCAGCAGGCCAAGCCGGCCGGCCAAGGGTTTTCACCCAATTAGTGCCACCGACTTCCCACTGGTCTACAAGTACTCCCCCTCCATCAGTTGGGTATAAATACTGTGGTTTGGCCACCGATTTGGACAACACTTGGTGAAGAGAGCAACAAGTGCCATGCTGCAGAAATAGCTCATAGAATAGGTAGTGAGAGTGCGAGATAGAAGTCCAGGAGAGAGCCAAAGATGTCGGCTTCTTCTCGACCTTGTGCCTCGAGGATGTAGCTCCACCGATAGTAGATTACTCGTCCTTCTGTCGGGTAACATGTGTACATTCTATTATTTATTTAATGACTCAATCTTCTTTTATTTATGTCTTTAAATTATCTTGCCATATTTAGTTATTGTTGTTGCTCTGCTTGTGCACAAGATTTGGGTAGTAGCTTTAAAGTGTATACAAGGTGTATAGACCTAAAGTTTGCTCTTAATCCCATAAATTTTATGAGAGGTAATTAAGTGGTGACATCACCAAAGTATCCTATGTAGTCCACCATGTTCGGGTTGACCGATAGGCGTTGATGGTAGTTCTACCCGTGGTCCCTTCTCATCCCTTTCTGCACCTTGGATGGCTATGCTGTGAAGTAAGCAAGAGTAAATAGTGGAGTTTGATATAGTTATCTAAATATATGATTGTCACATGAAACCTTCATTGGAGGACCCTCTCAACCCATTGTTGTTCCTCTCCTTTGTTCACTAGAGTTGGAATGCTCCCGAGTGAAAGCTACATCAACATTGGAATGCTCCCGAGTGAAAGCTACATCAACATTGTTGGCGCTTTCTAGCTACACATTTTATACGCCAAAAGCAGTCATTTTCCCACATTTATGCTACCATATTCTTATCATAAGTATGTGTTTTTACCTCTAATGTTGACAAATTCCACATGTAGTGTTGTTTGAGTTCTATGATGCAGAATTAGGTGAAAAGACACCAAAATGCTCAAATATGAGAAGTACCGATGTGAAGCCCGAATTGTTATGCAAGAAGGGCTTCCCATAAGCCCATGACGCCTACAAGACACCCTTGGATGTCCATCAAGCCCAATATGCATGCCTAAGGTCGTGGCTCAATGGCTAAGGATTTCTAGAAGGTTTATCCGGAATAAAAGATCAATTCACGCAGTCCAGAAACAGTACCAAAGTTGTAGAATTTTCAAGAGATAAAAAGCTAGAGTTCGAGTTTGCCTTATTTGGACTTCGGATGCGGGAGTTATGAGTTTTGGAAGCCGGTGCTTACTATGGAAGGTACAAAACCGACTTGGACTCTATGTCTAAGGGGCTAACTTCATGGCCAAGGAAGGAGGACGTGTCCAGATCCTATATAAACATCATATGACATCCCAAGGATGTGTGTGGACGTGGATACACCGAAGCAAATCCTAGAAACCTTGTTGCAACGTTGACATCATATGACACCACCATGTAGTCTTGTCGGGTAGCCTCCCTACATGGTTGCGCTACACCAGAGCTTAGGAGAAGTAGAGCCATGTATCTTAGGAGCTGTCAACGTTGCAACAAGGTGGTGCCGATCGACATGACCTCCGTGTTGATCGGCACATCCCCTAATGGTGATGAATAAAGGTATTGTTCATATACTTATCTCTGTGTCTGTCTTGATTCTATCCTTGGCTGCAATTGTGTTCATCTGGATGATTGGCCTTACATATGATTACTCCAATTGCTTAGTACATAGGCTAAGTATTTAAGATGCTATCTTAATTGTGGTGATTAGTGTAGTATTTTGGATCTTGTATGCGCCGTAATTTCTCAGGACACTAGATGTGCATGTATAGAGGATTGAGTAGAGTAAGAGGTGGTAGACCGATTAAGGCAAATTGGTCATGACGGGGCTCGTTGGAAAAGCGTCATTCTCTGCTCATATTTTGTTTACCAATTGTTTGAAGTGCCAAGTAATCTAGGATCATAGATGTCACATTGCTACTTCTTCGATGCTGTTCGGCACACCAGTTGCGCCACTCCACGAACTTAAAAAAGGTTTTCTTTAAGCCAGTCCGTGAACTTCAGAAATCCTTCGTGTTGATTGGCACATCCATGCGCCTATCAGCACAAACCCCCCATCTCATTGACACAAAGCTCTTATCATTAAAGCCTTCACCATTCATGCTCTCATATGTGCAATACGTACTTCATGCTAGGATTGATTTGTTAGACGACGTAGAAAACTTTAGACATGGTTGTCTTGCTGATCCATGTGGATTTGATATAAACCTTGGAATCCTTTGAGGGAAAAGTTACAATATACATCGTACATTGCGGTATATAAGTGGATGCGTAACTATGACCAACAAGCTGTTCTGGCGTCGTTGCCGGGGATTGGCAACTCAAACCTAGGGCGATCTATCTAATTCATTGGACTAATACTATATCTTTTGCATTGCAAATGCCCTGTTTTTCTTGTTTGTGTGTCCAATAAAAACAGGTACATTGCTGCTGGTGTTGAATGTGACAACGGTGGTGCCGATCAGCACTGTACCCTGTTGACTCTCTTTCTCTTTAGTAGAAGGTGCTAACTCTGTTAGTGGCCCATCATGTGCTATTGAGTCCCTTTTCACCGACCTACGAAGCATCCCACCATTGTGCCGATCGGTGCAACACCCATGCCGATCGGCACCATGCCGCTCCATGAAAACGAGGTACACTCATGTGTCAATATTTTTAACTAATGCTTCGCAAGGATTTTGTCTTGTTTACAGCAATAGATGTTGGGAGAGAATATTGAGAGATATTTGCCATCAAGACTAAAGACTTCCAAAGAAAATATTGAATGGTGGATACGTACTTGATCAAAAGTTGATGTTTTGTCCGCTGACTTCAAAAGATATGCATGACTGTACAAAGGATTGCAAGGCCTACAATGTTGATATGGAAGAGCATCAAGTCTAGTTTCCAATGGATCAAACCTCATATTATTTGGAGCTTTCTACAAGAATTTATGGCCAAAACAAGAGACACTATGCAGGCTGTTTGAGTATCTCCTAATGATTGCAACCAATTCTATGTTTGAAGCAAATATGGAATTTGAGGATCATATGTAAGCTTCATGACCATTGACGATTGGATCCCCAAGGTATGAATGTTTTGGTGATAGATGACTTCTATGACATTGTGGGCTAATATCTAAACGAGTATTATCTATACAGAAATCATCTCTAAACTCTACTACAAATCGTATGGACGATGGTTGCCTGGGTAATAGATGACAATGACCACAAGCATGGAGGTTTGTGAGCTTTATGGAGTTCAAGGGTTGATGGAGATGGATCAAAGCTAAGGACAAGCTATGGAGCAAGTGTTGGGAACACTTGTCTAGTTGTTAGGGGATTGAGTCCATAGTAAAAACTGGACTATCAAGTGGGTCTAGGTCATGTCTCTTAGGTCACACTAGTTAGTGATGTGCATGGATGCTTAATGAAATCACAGACACTAGGTGACAGTGGAGAAGCCAAGGAGCTCTTTGGAGAAGTCGGGAAACGAAGTCAAGCGAGGATGAGAAGTTTCAACTTGTGGACATAGTGACCGGACAGAGGGGTGAGTGGAGACCGGACTGTACGGTCACTAGGAGAACAGGAATTCTATAGAGAAGACTCAATGAGGAAACTGCCAGAGTTGAAGTCTGTAGAGACCGAACGGTCTGGTCTACAGACTAGATGGTCCGGTCTGTACAAGTCAACTCTGGGCAGCGAGGAAGCGGCTCTCGAAATGTTTCTGTAGTGGAGAGAGAAACTGACCGGACAGTCAGGTCAGTATGCCCAGAAGGCTGATTTCGTGGAGCAACGGCTAGTTGGAGGTTGGAAGCCTATATAACTTTGTTGCTGGGGTCTTGGAGACCACTCTTGGCCAGTGGAATTTCTTGGAGCATTTGGTGAGAGCCAAGAGAAAAAGAGGAGAGCTCTAGGAGGAGATATTGCATATCTTGAGAGTGCTAGTGAGAGTAACTTGAGCATTGATGCACATCTAAGGCTAGGGTGTCTTTGAGGGTGTGATCTAGATTGTTACTCTTGGTGTATGGTGAGACCTAGACCGATTAGGTGTCGGTGATTGAGCCTATCGTGATTGGTTGTAAAGGCCATTACACGTTTGTACCCGGTTTGAGCCCACCGGTGAAAGGGGCATCACTAGTGAGCGCCTGTGTCGGCTCAGGGAGTCCGACAAGTTCTCGAGGGAGGCGATCTTGTGGCTTGGTGGTAGCGGTGATGCGCACCGTGTCTTCACTCCGGGAGTGATTGCGGGCTCGTGGACGAGAACTCCACATTGGTGGCGGGAGGGACCAGCACTCCAACGGGAGTGGTCCAATGAGAATTAGGGGAAGGCGCCATCTTTCCTTGACCCCCTCTTTACTATTCCGCAATTGTGTGCTCTAGTAACTTGGTTGAACTGTGGCTTGCATAGGCTAGTGTGTTTGGCTTTCGCGCTTGATTTCATCATGAACACTAGGATGTGTAGGGTCTTGGCCTCCTAGAATCGTTAGGTTGCAACGATTGCTAGGTTCTAGTGGTGTGAATTGAAGTATTTGGATTCATGGTCGGCTTACTGATTCATGGTCAGCTAAAACATTGCTCGACAGCTTGATGGCTGACGCAGCATATCAGACCCTTGTGATGCATAAGGCATGGCCATGCTCAAGGCTGTTGCAGTCCAAGAGGCGGTCAGGGACGAACCACAGTCAGTGGCAAGTTCCAATCATGCGACATCACGCGGTCAACGAAGGAGTGGCGATCTGAGAAATTCGCTCAGCATCCGTGACGGTCGGGATACCATCAACTCCCGTCATGAAGAGCGGGCTCGGGATGACCGACGCCACGAGGAGGAGCGCCGTGATCATGATGAAGACCGACGTGATCAGGAGGACTTTCATTTTTATAATCGGAGGACCAACAACCGATGGGAAGACCGACGTGATCCACCTCCAAGAAACAACCGCGACGTCTGATGTCGGCGTGACGATCGGGACCAGCGCGAGAATCATGATGAAGATAATCAGCGTCGTTGCCATGATGACGACGTTGACCCTCGCCATAATTGTCACCCATCTTCATCTCCTGACCGACATAGAAGGTCAACTACTCCGAGCGATGAAGAATTCGACGGCATCAAGGCATATGTACCTGAGCTTCGCATAGCTTGGTGGCCGAAAGGATTCAAGCCGGTTCCCATTGAGAAATACAACGGTTAGACCAACCCTCGAGAGTGGCTTCAGCTATATAGTATGGTGATTCAGTTAACCGGGGGGCGATACCTTTGGGATGGCCAATTACCTACCGGTCTGCCTTGATCCGGCCATTCGGATTTGGCTTACATCTCTCCTAGAGAGATCAGTCACCTCTGGGGGAGACCTTAATAGGAATCCCATAGAGAGTTTCCAAGCTACATGCAATTGTCCGGACAACCCCTCACTCGGATCAAGCAGAAGTCTGACGAGTCCCTACGCGACTACATCAAATGGTTCTGTGCCAAGAAGACTGAGATCCCTAATGTCCTAGATCAGCAAATCATTGCAGCCTTCCAAGAAGGCATACAGAGCGATGACCTGGTTCGGGAGATCGGTCAGAGGAATCATGATCTCAAATTGACCGCTCGGGAGTGCTTCGAGATCGCTGATAAGTTTGTGTCAGGCGAGTCGACACTGTATGACATCCACGGCAAAGGCAAGGAGAAGCGTTTGGACAAGCCGGAGTCCTCCAAGAAGGACAAGAAAAGGAAGAACAAGAACATGGTCGCTGCGGTAGACTGATCCAAGAAGAACCCTCGGATGAACCAACAGACCATGGACGACTTGCTAAGTGGCCCGTGCCTATGGCACCCAAAGGGAAACCACAAAGCAAAGGACTATTACCGACTGAAAGGCTTTGTGATTGTCGTGCTCAAGGTGGCCAAGGATCTGCCAAGGCGCAATGGCAAGGACAAGACTAATGACAATAACGAGAAGGACTAGGAAGAGGAGTTCCAAGAGCCCCAAAATGAAGTCAACTTCATCTTCGGTGGCCCGGATGCCTACATGTCCAAACGCAAGCAAAAGCTGAAACTACGAGGATCAACTCCGTTGAGCCTACCACACCCATACATGAGGTGGTCTGAGGTACTGGTCACATTTGATCGGTTGGATCACCCCAGGCACCTGCCCAAGCCAGGTTGCTACCCACTGGTACTCACGGCAATGATGAAGGGGGTCAAGTTCAACAAAGTACTCACCGATGGAGGAAGCAGTCTGGACTTGATCTTCACCAAGGCCCTCACGAAGTTAGGCTTATCGGTCAATGACCTCTAGCCGAGTTCCTCACCCTTCTATGAGATTGTGCCTGGCAAGACCTTGGTTCCTATTGGACAGACCGTTCTGCTTGTTACCTTTGTAACCCGTGAGAACTTCAGGACCGAGCGTGTTATCTTCCAGGTGGTTGATTTCGAGTCAGCCTACCATGCTATCATCGACAGATCGGCGATTGCAAAATTCATTGCGGTCCCGCACAACCCATACCTCACTCTCAAGATGCCAGGCCCTAAAGGAACAATCTCCCTCCACTCTGACCTTTGAAATTCTTTCGATTGCGATGTGCAGAGTTCTGAGATGATCGACCAACAGTTGATGCTGTCCGACCGGCTGGAGATCCAGAAGGCAGTCGGGAATGAGGTCAAGACCAACATAGAGATCCCCATGAAGAAGTCTACTAAGGACAAGATACAGACAGACGATGTCCCTACTAAGGAGATCGCGCTCGACCTAGAGGACCCTGCTAAGACCACTTATGTAGGGGTCGACCTCGACGAGAAATAGGAACTGGCGCTCACTCTTTTCCTCCAGGAAAATAGGGACATCTTTGCATGGAAGCCTTCTGACATGCCGGGAGTTCCTAGGGAAAAGATTGAGCATGAATTGAGGGTGCCTTCTGGGGCCACCCCTATAAGGCAAAGACTTAGGAGATTCGCACAAGACCGCAAGGACCCCATGAAGAAGGAGATAGCTAGGTTATTAGATGCAAAGTTTATAAAGGAAGTGTACCATCCAGATTGGCTGGCACATCCAGTCCTTGTACCCAAGAAGAATAAAGAGTGGGGATGTGCGTTGATTATACCGATTTGAACAAGGTCTATCCTAAAGACCCCTTTGCTCTGCCACGTATCGATCAGATCATAGACTCAACAGTCGGGTGTGAGCTTTTAATCTTTCTAGATGCCTATTCAGGCTATCACCAGATCCCACTGAAAGTCGAAGATTAAATCAAGACTTCCTTTATAACTCCCTTAGGTGCCTATTGCTATATTACCATGCCGTTCGGTCTGAAAAATGCTGGCGTGACTTACCAACATGGTATTCAACACTGCCTCAAAACTCAGATCGATCGAAATGCAAAAGCATATGTAGATGACATCATGGTAAAAAAACTCAGAATGTTGAAGAACTTCTCTCTGACCTGGCAGAGATGTTTGACAATTTGAGACATTACTCGATGAAGCAGAATCCTAAAAAGGGTGTTTTTGGGGTTCCTTCGGGAAAGCTACTCGGTTACATCGTTTCAAAATGAGGTATAGAGGCCAGCTTGGATAAAATGAAGGCGATCCTTGATATGGGGCCACCTAATTCTCAGAGGGATGTTCAGAAGCTGATCGGCTGTATGGCATCCTTGAGTTGCTTTATCTCCCGACTGGGGGTTAGGGGTCTGCTGCTCTTTAAACTGCTCAAGAAGCAGAATGACTTCATCTGGACAACAGAGGTGCAATTGGCGTTGGATGAGTTGAAGGTCCACCTCGGCAATATTCCAGTCTTGGTGCCTCTAGAGCCACAAGAAAAGCTTCAACTTTACATATCAGCCACAACTCAAGTTGTGAGTACCGTTTTAACGGTCAACCGAGAGGAAGAGGGTCATGTACAAAAAGTACAACACCTAGTGTACTTAGTCAGTGAAGTCCTCAGTGCTTCCAAAACGAGATATCACCAGATCTTGAAGCTGCTATACGCGCTCCTGATCACCTCGAGGAAGTTGAAGCACTATTTTCAAGCTCATCCTGATGTGAACAAGGGTTCCCGATCTTCCGAAAGGTTCTTGGTAAGTTGATTTGGTCGAAGGCGACACACAAATCGATCGGGCTTCAGAACAGCACGTTCTAAACCTCGCAATCACAGCACGACGTCTCCTCTGGTTATCAACCGTCCAAGGATGATTGACCTCGCCGAGAAGGCTAATCCCTTCCTACGAATCAAGAACACAAGCAAGAACAACAAAGAATGCAACACAATTGCAGATGTATGATCAAACTCATGAAGTTGGGGTCTCATAAACCAATGAACGACAACACTGTTTATGAATAGAATTGATCTAAGCAAAACCCGAACCCTAATGGTGTGGTGGTGGCTGTATATGAAGACCCTAGGGTCGTACAAGACCCTCTGGATGCGCCCCTAATTGGGCTCAACTAGATACAAAGCCCAAAGGTTAAAAATAGGCGACGCAGCATCAACACAGATTCTGGACCCTCTCTTGTTTTGATGATTCCCGATGACTCCGGATGAATTTTGATATGAGTCTGGCGGCATTAGAAATGACTTCTCCTTATCTTTCCGTGCATCTATAGAACATCCAAATCTAAGTCCGTATGCGTCCTGGGCGACCGTTTTAGTGCAGACTGGTCCTGGGCCCCAAAACAGACTCGAAGTCGGTTTTTATTGGGCCGCCACTTTGGCTTCCAAACCCTTGCTGATCCTCCACATTCCCAACTCCTTCTCCCATCATCTCCTGGTCCTCTCCATGGTTCCTAATCATAAAATAATCATTACGTAGCAATCAATTCTCAAAAGTAACATATAGCAAAGAACGTAGGAACGAGCTCACCTCTAAATTTAGTCGTCGTGCACGAGCTCTAGTCATTGGACCTTGCAAGTCCAGAATTGGGGGAGTGTTGTGTGTACCCATAGGAGTGATGTTCTCATCATCCTCCCTCTCTTGGAGTGGAGTCGACCTCGACTCAAGCTCATCCTTTTCTCCCAAGTATGGTTTCAAATCTGAAATGTTAAAAGTAGGACTAACCCCGAACTCGGGAGGCAACTCAAGTTTGTATGCATCATCATTAATCTTCTCCATTATTTTGAATGGACCATCAGCTCTAGGCATTAGTTTAGACTTTCTCAATTATGGAAATCTATCCTTACTCAAGTGTAACCACACTAAATCTCCTACATCAAGCTTTACTTCCTTTCTACCTTTACTACCAGCAATTTTATACTTTTCATTCATCTTTTCAATGCTAAGTCTAGTGGTCTCATGCATTTGCAAAATAAATTCAGGACGCTCCTTAGCATCAACATGAACTCTCTCATTAATAGGTAGAGGATGTATATCAAGTGGAGTACGTGGATCAAAACCATACACTACCTTGAAGGGACTTACCTTGATAGTAGAATGTGTTGCCCGATTATAAGCAAACTCAATATGAGGCAAGCATTCTTCCCATTGCTTCAAATTTTTCTTCAAAATAGCTCTCAACATAGTGTTCAAAGTGCGGTTCACAACCTCAGTTTGTCCATCAGTTTGTGGATGACAAGTTGTAGAAAATAGCAACTTTGTACCCAACTTATTCCAAAGCGTGCGCCAAAAATGACTCAATAATTTTGCATCACGATCTGAAACAATAGTAGAAGGCATACCATGCAAACGCACAATTTCTTGGAAAAAGAGGTAAGCAATATAAGTAGCATCATCAGTTTTATGACATGGTATAAAGTGTGCCATCTTAGAAAAATGATCCACAACAACAAAAATGCTATCACTCCCCCTCTTAGTCCTAGGCAGTCCTAAAACAAAGTCCATAGAAATATCCACCCAAAGAATAGAAGGAACAGAAAGTGACATGTATAAACCATGTGGATTCAATCGAGACTTAGCTTTTTGACATGTAGTGCAGAGAGCAACAAAACCCTCAACATCTTTCCTCATCCTTGGCCAAAAGAAGTGTATGGCCAAAATATCCTCCGTCTTCTTAGCACCAAAATGACCCATCAATCCACCTCCATGCGCCTCCTGCAACAACAAAAGACGAACGGAACCAACTGGAATGCATAGGCGGTTAGCACTAAACAAGAAACCATCATTTAACACAAATTTATTCCAAGCACGACCTTCTTTACAGTGCAGCAATACATCTTTAAAATCAACATCAGCAACATATTGTTCTTTAATTGCCTCAAGTCCAAAAATTCTACAATCAAGTTGAGACAACAAAGTATATCGCCTAGATAAAGCATCAGCAATCATATTACCCTTCCCTTTCTTATGTTTAATAATATAAGGAAAAGACTCAATAAACTCAACCCATTTAGCATGTCTACGGTTCAAATTGCATTGAGAACGAATATACTTAAGTGATTCATGATCAGAATAAATAACAAATTCTTTGGACAACAAATAATAATGCCACGTCTCTAAAGAATGTACAAGTGCATATAGTTCCTTATCATATGTGGAATAATTCAAAACAGGCCCAGTAATTTTCTCACTAAAGTATGCAACAGGTTTACCATCTTGCATCAAAACACCACCAATGCCTATACCACTAGCATCACATTCAAGCTCAAAAGTCTTATCAAAATTGGGTAATTGCAGCAATGGTGCATGTGTAAGTTTGTCCATCAAAACATCAAAAGAGTCATGATGTACCTTACTCCAATAGAAGTCAATGTCGTTCTTTGTCAACTCATGCAATGGTGCTGAAATCTTTGACAAAGGGGCAGTAGAAACCTGCAAGACCAAGAAAACTCCTCACCTGTGTGATAGTTTTTGGTACAGGCCAGCTCTTTATGGCTTCAATCTTCGCCTCATCCACCTCAATTCCTTGTGGTGATGAGGACATCACTTCTATGTATACACACAACACTCCTCCAATTCTGGACTTGCAAGGTCCAATGACTAGAGCTCGTGCACGACGATTAAATTTAGAGGTGAGCTCGTTCCTACGTTCTTCGCTATATGTTACTTTTGAGAATGGTTTGCTACCTAATGATTATTTTATGATTAGAAACCACGGAGAGGACCAGGAGATGAAGGGAGATGGAGTTGGGAACGTGGAGGACCAGCAAGGGCTTGGAAGCCAAAGTGGAGGCCCAATCAAAACCGACTTCGAGTCTGTTTCGGGGCCCAGGACCAGTCTGCACTAAAACTGTCGCCCAGGGCGCATACGGACTCGGATTTGGACGTTCTACATATGCACGGAAAGATAAGGAGAAGAAATTTCCAATGCGGCTGGCCTCATGTCAAAATGCATCCGGAGTCATCAGGAATCATCGAAACAAGAGAGAGTACAGAATCTGTGTCGGTGCTGTGTCGCCTATTTTTGGCCTTTGGGCTTTGTATCTAGTTGAGCCCGATTAGGGGCGCGTCCAGAGGGTCTTGCACGACCCTAGGGTCTTTATATACAGCCTCTGCCGCACCATTAGGGTTTGGGTTTTGCTTAGATCAATTCTGGTCATAAACAGTGTCGCCGTTCATCGGTTTGTGAGACCCCAACTTTAAGAGTTTAATCATACATCTGCAATTGTGTTGCATTCTTCGTTGTTCTTGCTTGTGTTCTTGATTCGCAGGCAGGGATTAGCCTTCTCGGCGAGGTCAATCGTCTTTGGACGGTTGATAACCAGAGGAGACGTCGTGCTGCGATTGTGGGGTTTAGAACATGCTGTTCTGAAGCCGGATCGATTTGTGTGTCACCTCCGACCAAATCAACTTACCAAGAACCTTTCGGAAGATCAGGAACCCTTGTTTACATAATGTCGAGTCACAACATAGCCAAGAAAAGAGACTCGATCCGTGCAAAAGGTGCACTTCTCAAGGTTACCAAATAAACGTGCAACTCGCAAAGCATCAAAAACAATATGCAAATGAATCATATGATCATCCATGAATTTCCTATAAATCAAGATATCATCAAAGTAAACAACTACAAATTTGCCAATAAAAGGTCTTAAAACCTCATTCATCAAATGCATGAAAGTACTGGGTGCATTAGTTAAACCAAAAGGCATTACTAACCACTCATATAACCCGAATTTGGTTTTGAAAGCTGTTTTCCATTCATCTCCAAGTTTTATTCTAATTTGATGGTAGACACTACGCAAATCAATTTTAGTAAAAATTATAGCACCACATAACTCATCAAGCATGTCGTCTAGCCTAGGAATAGGATTACGATACCTAATAGTAATGTTATTAATGGCTCTACAATCTACACACATACGCCAAGAACCATCTTTCTTAGGAACCAAAAGTACAGGAACAGCACAAGGACTAAGTGATTGATGAACATACCCACGATCCAAAAGGTCCCCTCAGGGTTGGTCCTATAAGAAGCACGGTTTGGCAAAGTAGCACCAGGAATCAAATCAATTTGATGCTCAATCCCTCTCAAAGGTGGCAATCCTGGGGATATCTCAGCTGGGAAAACATCCTCATACTCCTGTAAAAGGTTAGTGACAGCAGGAGGCAAAGCACTAGAATCAATATCACCAAGCGAAAACAAGGCTTGTTTGCATATCAAAGCATAACAAATATAATCAGCAGAAATTTCAGCAAGCTCAGATTTTGTGACAAGACATGAAGGACCTTGTAATTTAATTCCAGCACCCTTAGAACTTGAAGAATCATTAACATTACTTGGTGTAGAATCAGAATTAACAGGTTGCTGAATTTCAGGGCCTTTATTTTTCAAACTAGCAGCTCATTCTAAATCAGCTTGTATAATTTCAGCATGGGTCATTGGTAACAAAGTAATTTTAGTTCCTTTATGCATAAACGTGTACTTATTACTTTTACCATGGTGTACAGCATCATTATCAAATTCCCAAGGTCTACCCAATAAAAGTGAACAAGCTTACATGGGTACAACATCACAATCAACAGAATCCACATAGAGACCAATGGAAAAATGAACTCTGCAAGTTTGTATTACCTTAGCTTTTCCAGAGTCATTTAACCACTGAATGTAGTATGAATGTGGATGTGGGCGTATGGTCAAATCAAGCTTCTTAACCACATCAGAACTCACCAAATTGTTGCAGCTTCCTCCATCAATGATGACATGTGCTCGACGGTTCTTGACAGCGAAGAAAATCTTGAATAAGTTATGTCGCTGCATCATCTCGGGCTGCTGGATTTGTGTGCTAAGCACATACTGCACAATAATATTCATGTAGCCCGTGGTATCTCCGCCTCCAAGGATGAGGTCACGCTGGTGGCAGCGACATCCTCCTTGTCATCCTCCACATTGGAGGTGCTCATGTAACCGCCATCATCTATCGCCACATATGCCCGGCTACTTGGGCAATCTTTCTGCACATGACCAAGACCATGGCAGCGGTGGCACTGAATCCCTGTAGTGCGTCCCGTCGAAGCAACAGAGGAGGCACTACTAGCCCGTGCCTGTACAGAATTTTTACCTGAGCGCGTAGAAGGGACAGGGGCTGATCTTGGTGCTGCAGAAACAACACTAGCTGGTGGGGGCGGCAGAAAGATGGCTTGGGCAGCCCCGAAGTCCCCGTCGGCCGTGGTGGGTACAAAGTCCTAGAATTGCTGTACTCCTCAAAAGCCTGGAAAAGTCCCTGTGATTCTTTCTCTGCAAGCATAGCATACTGGAAACACTGGTTGAGGGTATAAAATTATTTATAATCAAGGATGTCCTGAATTTCTTATCTCAAGCCAGAATAAAATCGGCAAATCTGATCCTCTACTTTTTCAACCACAGCACAACGAATCAAACCCATCTGAAGCTCACTAAAATACTTCTGAACAGTTTTATCTTATTGATCTAAACGCTGCAGTTTATTACGAATCTCTCTATAAAAAGGAGGAACAAAACGATCACGCATTGCTACCTTAGGTTCTTCCCAAGTAGTAGGCAAATCAGTTTCAGCAGCTAGACCACTCCACCAAACAATAGCAAAGTCCTTAAACTCACTAATGGCTTGTCTAACTCTATGTTGTTCAGGAACAAGTTGGGCATTAAATTTTTGTTCCACAGTCATTTCCCAATCAAGGTAAGCATCGCCATCGTACTGATCCGAAAACGAAGGAATTGAAAACTTAATTTTAGCATACGGGTCATCTGGAGCATGGTTACCTTGTGTGCGATGGTTGTGATTGTGGAAACCACCCATACCTTGAGGGTTACGTTGCAAACGACGTCGTAACCTTGCGGCCCTTGTAGCTGACCTATCGACGGTGCCATCAGCCTTAAACACCGTTTCTTCATCATGATCGTCTTCAACATCGTTGTTGGTGTTGGTGTTGGTGGTCTTGTGAGCGGTCTCCAATTCGACAACCTGATCGGTTAACTTAGAGACTCTCTTATCCAACCGCTCAACGCTTTCTCCTAGGTGAAGCTTGGTGACGGCGTCGGTGACGGCCCTAGTGGTCGTCTGTGCCAAATCACTCTGAACCGCCTGCAAAGCCTTCTGTAGCTGACTTTGGCTCACGCACTCATCAAATTTTGAGGGCGAAGCACCTTCTCCATCGCTTCCTGACATCAAAAACACCAAAATAGGAAACAAAAAGTGAAGGTTATCCCTACAAAACTACTAAGCAGTGTTGCCTCTCAACACAGCAAAAGGAAGCTTCATGCAAAGCTCTTATAAAGTTCTGAAAACAACAAAGCGAAGGATACCAAGGAGGTGTGTTTCATGATTGCAAGGGTTACAAAATAACCTATGTGTTGTCCAGAAGAAGTATGTAGAGCTAGGAAGGCCAAATATATATATATGAGTGACACACAAATCAAAAATAGATAGTAAAGCTGAATAAGTGCTCAAGTAACTTGTCCCTAGTTGCTAGTCTAACTATGTCCTAGAACAGTAGTGATAGCAAAGAAGAAACAAGGAGACAAAGGCACACAGTTGACAACAGGGGGCTAAGTATAAAACAGCCAAACTCAGAAATTCCAGGGGCTAGATGGAGCACTAGTAGGAATCCCAAATTTATTTTATTTTATTTTATTTTATTTTTTTGATATTTTTCTCCAACTCACTAACAAAGGGCAAGAAACTACAAAAAATTTCAGCTTAAACAGAGCTAGGACGTGGCCTACAGAAATTTTTGAAGTTTCCGAAAATGTCGGGCTTCAACTTGAATGAATTTTTTCTTTATCTTCCCGATTTTTGTTGAATCTTTTGACGAGGGCACACAGGGCATAGCCAAGTGTGGGTCACCTCAACTTTTTGTCAAGAATCTCCTGTAAAACTTTCAGCCAAAATGGACAACCGAGCGAAAAGTTATGACCGTTTTACCGAAGGGTTGTCAGAATCGGTTATGAAGAAACCCGGGGTTTGAGTGAAACCCGAGTCGGGTTTGGGGTCGGGTAGGGATTTCTTTGGCGGGGTGGATGCAGCGGAAAGTGGAATTTGTGGGAATTGGTCCGAGGTGTTGAGGGCGGGTTTAGGGTGGGATTAGGGTGGGCGTGTTGATCAATCAACCCTAGCACATAAAGCCGACAAAACCGAGGATGGTAGAGGGGATGGCGGCTAGGGTTGCAAGGGAAACACTACTGATGACAAAAACATAAACTAAACCAGCGACTAAACAAGAACTAGGGCACAAACTCAACACTACGGACTCTGAAATTGAAATATGCAAAGGCTAAACACGTGGTTATGGGCAGGGAAAATTTTTTTTTGGCTTTTCTGTGGACGATAGGAAGAACACGAAAAGAAAACTAAAGGGTAGTGCGAACCTGACGGTGCACCTGAAGCTCTGATTACCACTTGATGTGAATAAGGGTTCCCGATCTTTTGAAAGGTTCTTGGTAAGTTGATTTGGTCGGAGGCGACACACAAATTGATCCGGCTTCAGAATAGCATGTTCTAAACCCCGCAATCGCAGCACGAAGTATCCTCTGGTTATCAACCATCCAAGGATGATTAATCTCGTTGAGAAGGCTAATCCCTGCCTGTGAATCAAGAACACAAGCAAGAACAACGAAGAATGCAACACAATTGCATATGTATGATCAAACTCACAAAGTTGGGGTCTCACAAACCGATGAACCGCGACACTGTTTATGAACAGAATTGATCTAAGCAAAACCTAAACCCTAATGGTGTGGCGGCGGCTGTATATAAAGACCCTAGGGTCATGCAAGACCCTTTGGACGCGCCCCTAATTGGGCTCAACTAGATACAAAGCCTAAAGGCCAAAAATAGGCGACACAGCACCGACACAGATTCTGGACCCTCTCTTGTTTCGACGATTCCCGATGACTCCGGATGAATTTTGACATGAGGCTGGCGGCATTAGAAATCTGAGTCCGTATGCGTCTTGGAAGAGCATTTTAGTACATACTGGTCCTGGGCCCCGAAACAGACTCGATGTCGGATTTGATTAGGCCTCCACTTTGGCTTCCAAGCCCTGGCTGGTCCTCCATGTTCCCAACTCCTTCTCCCATCATCTTCTGGTCCTCTCCATGGTTCCTAATCATAAAATAATCATTAGATAGCAAATCATTCTCAAAAGTAACATATAGCGAAGAACGTAGGAACGAGCTTACCTCTAAATTTAGTCGTCGTGCACGAGCTCTAGTCATTAGACCTTGCAAGTCTAGAATTGGAGGAGTGTTGTGTGTATTCATCGGAATGATGTCCTCATCACATCCTATCGAAGTTCAAACAACCTTTGCACTTGACGCAGTCCTTCATAACCGTGAAGCCGAAGGAAAGATTGCTAAGTAGGCAGTTGAACTCAGTCAGTATACCATCATGTTCGTACCTTGTTCGGCAATAAAAGGACAAACATTGGCCGACTTTGTTTCCGAGTGGATAGATATTCAAATGGCGCCTGCACCGCAAGATATTGAGGACTAGAAAATGTACTTCGATGGATCCCTCCAGTTACCAGGAGCAGGTTCAGAAATTGTGTTCATCTCACCCCATGGAGAAAAATTGCGACAAGTCCTCCAGATCATGTTTCGCGCATCTAATAACGCCACGGAATATGAAGCTCTTCTACATGGTCTACGCATTGCTGTTTCGCTCGACATTCAGCGTCTTGACATCTTTGGTGACTCGGCTCTGGTCATCAACCAGGTCACTAAGGATTGGAACAGTGTGGACGACAACATGGTTGCCTACTGCCAAGAAGTAAGGAAGCTCGAAGACAAATTCGACGGAGTGAAGTTCACACATGTTCTTTGAGATAATAATCAAGCGGCTGATAAATTAGCCAAGATGGGATCGTCTTGATCGATTGTCCCACCCGGTGTTTTCTTACACACTCTGGATTCTCCCACTATTTCTCCTCACTCGGACGTCTTAATGACCGATGTTGCTGAGCCCGTAAGCGATGTCAATATAGAGACTGTTGGCACTTCCCAAGTGCCCCTTGTATATGTGAATATTACCCCAATTAGAGCATATTTGATACTTATTTAGGCCATTTACCTGTGATATTGCCTATATACTTGTATATGTGTTGTTTTGGAGCTTTATTGCAGAAACAGGTAAAATTGGTGATTAATGCGATGATGGAGAGGACAGGAGTCCAGAACCGACGAAAAGCATTGAAGAAGCCCAGTGCACCGATCGGCGCAGCCCATGAGCCGATCGGCGCAAGGGTGTTTTCACCCACAGAAGAGACCGAGGCCCATTCCACATGTTTATGGAAGTTTATCTGTGCAAGACACTTGAAGATATTTGTCTAAGAAGAATTATGGAACTTCAAGAAGATTTATGGAACTCCAAGATCTTAACGTGTAGTACAAGACTTTATCTCGAAGGAAAAGGCCCACATGACAGCTGTGGAAGACAGAGGAACCGCCTCGGGAAAGAAATCAGAGAAGACACGGCTCGCATCGATCGGCGCAATCCTGCGCCGATCGGCGCAACCGCCTTATTTGCTAGAAACTGAGTCCTTTACGAGTAGAACCCCTACAAATACTTGTAAACCCTCGCCGCAGAAGAGGGAGGCGACAGAGGGACACCAGATCCGTGAGTTATTCTAATTGCTTTGTTGATGATGGTTTTGGTGATTTGTCTATCTTGATTCTATAATCATGCATGTGCTTATTCTAATTGCTTAGTTCTAGGCTAAGTAAGTAGATATTATCTTAATCGTGGTGATTAGGATAGTATTCAGACATTGTATTGATTATGGTTGCTTGATGATGCCAGTAGTGTGGTTTAGCGGTGACAGCACTAAGCCTGCGCAACACTATTGGATAGTTGAGTAGGGTAAGATACTCGAGCGATTAAGGGTTTCCTCCTCACTGCGATAAAATAGGGAGCCGCTTGGAAAGCAGGGTGATCTTACTCATTATAGGTTTTCATTGATCTATGTAATTACCCATTATGATGCTATTCAATTAGACTATCTGGTTATGATCTCACTAGTAGATATCTGGCTACTCACTTACCAGCATAGGTTTACAAGATCTGGAACACTTTGGCTTAGACTCACTAGTGTGTCGATCGGCTCAACCCTGCGCCAATCAGCGCAACAACTTCGGCTTAGATCCACCAGTGTGCCGATCGGCTCAATTCCAGCGCCGATCGGCGCAACCCCAGATTTAATAGATCTCACGCACTTTGTTCAGTTTCACCAGTGTGCCGATCGGCTCAATCCCCGCGCCGATCGGTGCAACAATAGATTTACTGTCTGGCGCACCTTTGCGCTGGCCAGTCTCCCCCTCATGCAACCTGACCTTGACAATAGGCTTGACTAGATCTTTTACTGTTAATTTTGTTTAATAAATCCCTAAGGTCCTAGTGGATTCGATATAACTTGGAATACTCAATTCAAGGGAAAAAGTGCTACAATCGTACACCGTCCTCTTGCGGTATATAAGTGGGTGCGTAGATACGACCAACAGAGACCGACTGGTGTGACCCGATTGTCCAATTTTTGAGCAAGGGTACGCTGCCTACGGATCCTAATGGGCAACAGAGGTTGAAGGCTAGATGTCGAGGATACTTGATGGTGGACGACCTACTTTATAGAAGAGGAGGATCAAACATCTTGATGCGATGCATCTCGATACCAGAAGGCAAAGAGTTGATGGAAGAAATCCATTCAGGAGTATGCGGTAATCATGCAGCTTCTAAGACTTTGGTCGGCAAAGCTTTTTGACAAGGGTTTTATTGGCCTATGACGGTTGAAGATGCACACCAGGTCGTTCGGAAGTATGATGGCTATCAATTCTTTACTCAACAGACACATGTGCCTTCGCAGCAACTTCATATGATACCTAGGACTTGGCCTTTTGCAATCTGGGGGCTTAACATTGTCGATCCTTTCAAGAAAGTGCCAGGCGGGTTCACTCATTTGTTTGTTGCTATTGACAAATTAACCAAGTGGATTAAAGCGAATCCGATTGGCAAGATAACTTCAAAGAAGGCGGTCGAGTTCGTCAGAGAGGTCTTCACTCAGTTTGGGGTTTCTCATGATATCATCACCGACAATGGTACTTAGTTTACATCCGAGGAGTTCCGTGACTTTGCCGATGAGATGGGAATAAAAATCCACTTTGCATCAGTGGCTCATCCTCAAAGAATCAGGTAGGTTGAACGGGCCAACGGTATGATTCTTCAGGGGTTGAAGCCCCGGATATTTGACAGGCTCAAACCTTATGCCAGTCGGTGGGTTCGAGAGCTGCCTTCAGTTCTCTAGGGTCTGCGTACCAATGTCAGTCGGGCTACTGGCCAGTCACCTTTCTCGTTGGTCTATGGCTCCAAGGCTATGCTGCCAACCAAGGTAAAACTCGTATCAATGTGAGTCAAGGGATACGAGGAGAAGCTTTCCAAAGAAAACCAAGAGCTTGAACTGATTACGGCAGATTAGTTGCGTGATCGCGCTCTGTTTCAGTCGGAGGTATATCAGCAACGCCTGCGATGTTACCATGATAAGAACGTACGCAGTCGCCAGTTTCATGTTGGGGATTAAGTGCTGGGCCGAGTGCAATCAACCAAGAATCAGCACAAACCTTCCCCTAAATGGGAAGGACCTTATGTGGTCAAAGAAGTCACTCGGCCGAGGGCTTATCGACTGACGTATGAAGATGGCGACGATATACCAAAATCATGGAACATAAATCAGCTACATCGCTTTTGTACTTAGTCTATCTTTTGTATTCTCATACATTATTATGGAATGAAACTTCAGTCTTTTTGATAAAAGATTTATTAATGATTTTCATTCTTATTTGTCTCGATTCTTTAATTTATAATATTAAACAATCGAGCCAGGGGGCTAGTAATAATGTCCCACTACTCCTTAACCTTGATAAATTCTGGTTTTGGATTTTGTCCGACCGATTTCTCATATTTTGATATGGCCTTATGATTTTTGGTCTAATGCTTGAACATCATGGTTATATAATTTATATTGCACAACAGACTGCCACTACACTAAACCCAGAGCCAAAGAGCGAGAGGTCATGTGTCGAATGGTCGAATCTGCTTGTTAAGCGGCTATGAATTACAACCTAGTATGCTAAGGCAGACCGATGCAACTTCTGTTTTTATTTCTAAAAGACTTATGGTGAAAAGATCTAAGTACTAAAGCGCGAGTAACACAGCTAAGTATTGATCATTTTGCTTCAAGTAACATGAGATTGCCTTTATGACTACCTTGTCAATATTTTAACTTGTTTACGAACTAAGCAAGCTTGAGAATCAATATTTACATGGAAACCATATTGTTCCCATATTGAAAATAATACTAATGTCTTCCAAACTTTACAGATGTTTATAACTCCTATGAAGAAGAAGAGGCATCATCCGGCAATTCTAATTCCAGCATTGCTAGAGGAGTCGGAATCACGGGATCGATCTCTACATTATCAACCAGGGCACGGGAGGTCTCTAGCATCGAGACCATGAGCAACTGACATTGATCAACAGACAAGTCTGGGTTGAAGCCCTCCTTAATCTTGTCCAATGGCAGCGCAGGAGACCAAGACTGGCATATCATCAGCACTTGACTTCCGGCCTCAGTCGCCACCCTCCTGGTATGATTAGCGATCACCTCCGAAGCATGCTCCAGCAGATACTCCAAGGAGTGACCGATCTTCTCCACTTTGTTAACATGGATATAATACAATGCTTTTTGAGCGCTGTAAGATAATGCTGCAAAATATTTTCAAGATGTCAGAGTCTGAAGTCAACAAGAGAAATAATGAAGACACGATGGAAAGCTTACTGGCAAGATTACATTTGAAAGCTTTAGAGCTACTTTTTGCTTCCTCCAGCTTCTCCTTGGTCTCCTTCAGCTTTTTCTGCATCAGAGCAAGCTCTGAGTCTCGCTCGCCAAGAGACTTGGAGAGATCGTTCTTCTCAACAGTCAGAGCATCCAAAAATCTCTGTTGGTTGGAAGTGAGCTTCTCCAAGTCGATCAACTTTTGTTCACGAGCTGAAGACAATACAGAGGTTCTTTGGCGTTAGAGTGAACAAAGATTGGAAGGCTTAAAAAGTCGGTCTGCAGTCTCACCGGCATTGGGAAGACGACCTTGCTCCAAAGCATTAGTGGCTTCCTTGTAGTCGGTCTGTAGTTTCTCCACTTGCTTTCTGGCCTGGGAAAGCTGCTCGCCGGTAACTAGCAAGATGCCAACAACAAGTTAACACCTTGAAGAAAGGATTTAACATGGAAAAAAGAATCTAGAACATACCAAAGGTCTTGGCTTCAAGATACTCAATCCTGGCCTGCTTTTTCTCCATAACAGAATATATTCTCTGAATGTGAAGGAGGGCATGGTTAGTCGGAAGAATGACTTAAGAAAAAAAACTTGGTATTGATGTACCTTGTTGGCCTCTCGGTGCTGATGGATGATCTCCATATCTTCAGCTTCAGGCCGACCCAATGAATCCTCGACCAACACGGCCTTACCCTTGTAGAGAGGAGAAGAAATGCCAGTCGGGGAAGGATTGATAATCTGAGGTGTTGGTGTCGGCATCGGCGTTGGCGCTAGAGCTTTGGGTGACTTACTCGACTCGGTCTGTGCACTTGATGGCATACGGACTGACTGAGGCAAGTTGGTCAGACGAGGAGTAGGAGCTGACCGGGTGTCCTCAGACAGTTGGGCGCTCTGAGCATCACTTGACTGACTGCTATGAACACCAAAGGGCATAACATTAAACATTAAAATATGGTTATTAACTACAGTGATGAAGAATAAAAAATGCGAAGAAGTTTACCTAGAGGCTTGTTTGATTTTGATTCGACAGACTCTCTTCTTTGAAGAAGTGGTCTACGAGTCAGTCTCCTTCCTCTTCAGGGAAGACTTGCTGGTTTCATCGATCTTCTTCGCCGCCCTTGCATCACTCGCCGTTTTGCTCGGGGGCTCCGACTGGCTTGATGGTTGTTGGTCGTAACTACGCACCCACTTATATACCGCAAGAGGACGGTGTACAGTTGTAGCTCTTTTTCCCTCAGAGTATTCCAAGGTTATCGAATCCACAGGGAATGAGCAGAACTAATACTATTAAAGGGTTACTAACAATTTGCAATGGTTTGGTTGATGTGAATGATGACGGTGAGAAAGTGGAAGGTGATTGTTATTGAAGAGGTAACAGGATCATGAAGTATTCTCTCCTTAGGATTGGTTCACTAGCATGCAACCTTATTCTTATCAACTCGAGTGATGACTCTAATATTCTACAAGACATGGTGGTTTCTGTTGGAGATATGCCCAAGAGACAATACGGATTTGATCTGTATGTGAGGGTCATACGGATATTGATCCGTGAGGAATTAGTCCACTAATGGGTCAACTAGTCGAGGCCCATTAGAAGAGTCTATTTAAGTGGAGGAGGGGCTTAAGGCGCAGGTGATTCCACCAGTCCTTAACCCTAGCCGTCGTGCTACTCTTTCTCGCCCACAAAACCCTAACCGTGTTGCCGGTGCTAGCACGCCGCGCACGGTGCTCCAACCCCGTACGTGTGGATACCGCGAGGAGGCGCTGCTGCTGCCGCGGTGTCGACGGCTGGACTAGAAGGAGACGATTGACGTGATCGACTACTTCCTCTACACCGACGCGCGACTACGTTGGATCGAGCTGCTCCAACATTCGCTTCCGCTCCGCCTGCGCGTCTAGTGGTAACGATCCATGATCCTCTCTTGCAAGATTTCCTGGTTGAACGGTAGAAATTATTATATGCTATCGTAGCCTACCCATTCCCCAACAGTGGTATCAGAGCCGGCCTTGTGTAGTTTGTGATCTAGATCTTGTGCATATAGTGGATATGTTGATGTACTAGATGAGATCTATTACATGTTTTTGTGTTCGGATTGATTAGATCAATGATGATAGGGAGGTTCACAAGGTAATAGGCGGATAGCGATACATGCATCATTGATTTATTTGTGTTCCTTCTCCGTGCGCGCGCGACTTGTCCCTACCGGCTGGAATCACCATCGGGACTAACTGCGTGCGCCAGTAGAGGAGCCAATAGTATCATAATTATGTACCGCAGTCTACTCATGAAAACCTAATGGAAAACTAAGCCATTGTGAATGACTCAAAATCGGGCAAAAATGATTTACCCAAAGCGGGAACGCCGTACGGACACGCCTAGATTGTTACAACCCTTTTTGGCCACATGTTAGCATTCGCTTCTCGCCTAACTTGTTTTTGTAGAGAATGTTGTGAATGGTATGGCCCAAAAGATGCATGTGATGTATATGTGTGATTTGCATGGCCTGCGTGCCATGATTAATTACAGCTGGGTTGAGGCTATCATATTATTGTATAACGGCCTGCGTGTCGACCTGTGATGCTTGATATTCTCATGTAATTTATTACTAGCTATTAGTTGTAGTAGCTAAGTGTTAGTTCATGGAGGCCTCAAGCATGATGGTTGAAGGGACGGGAGACATGGCAATGACAATGGAGATGGAGATCACCAATTGAAAGGGGCCATACTATTTCACAGTTAATATGATTGCCTGTGATGATGTTCCTATCATCCTATTCTTTCATGTGTTATTTATATTAGATGTGATTAACATGCTAGAATAGGTTCCCTCAAGAAAAATTAAATTATATGCCCTTCCAATAGCTGCACCTATTAAAATTATGATCGTTGTATGGTAGGTCTACCAAAGTAGAGTACCTCAACTATCTTCATTATTAGGATAAATGTCGGTTATATGCATAGTATTGGTTTAATTAACAAAGCTATCAAAACGGTTTTGGGCTTTCGGGCATGGTGTTGGCGCCGGGGCATGTGATGCCACCCAACAAACAAGAGTCACATAGGGATGTGATTAGCAAAGTGTTGCTTACCTATGTCACTAGATTTCTAGCGATGATGCCAAAGCTCACTAGGATCTAAGTTGAATATGGATCTTGAACCACTATATGTCGTTTTGAGGGAAAACGGTTCCAAGCATATAGTGGAATAATGAACTTTTGTTAAAATGTTTATAAGAGTTTTATATTTACATAGTGCTTATATTTGCATATTTTCTGTTGTAGATCATTGCACCAACCGCTAGTAACACTTTCAATTTGCGCTCAATTCTTGAAAAATAAAAGCTTAGTGGAACAAACTTTATTGATTGGTATCGCAACTTGAGAATTGTTCTTAAGCAAGAGAAAAAGGAATATGTTCTAGAGCTTCCCTATCCTGATGATCTGCCAGAAAATGCTACTGCCACTCAGAAAAGGGAGTATGAGAAACATACCAATGATGCAGTTGATGTTAGCTGTCTCATGCTTGCCACTATGTCCTCTGAGCTTCAGAAGCAATATGAGAACGCGGATGCCCACAATACGATTGAGGGACTTCATGGCATGTTTGAGAACCAAGCAAGGTCTGAGAGGTACAACATCTCAAAGTCCTTGTTTGCGTGCAGGCTAGCTGAAAACGGTTCTGTCAGTCCTCATGTGATCAAGATGATTGGTTACATTGAGAATCTGGAGAAACTTGGTGCTGCTCTACACCCTGATTTGGCCACAGATGTGATTCTCTAGTCGCTTCCTGCGAGCTATGAGCCTTTCATTTTGAACTTTCAAATGAATAGCTTAGAGAAGACATTGGCTGAGTTGCATGGGATGCTTAAGACAGCTGAGGCAAGCATCAAAAAATCTGGTCCAAGTCAAGTTAACTTGGTTCAAAAGGATAGCAAGAAACGAAAGTGCAAGACTAAGGCTAAGGCTACAGATCAGATCTCTAGCACTAAGTCTAAGACTGCAGCAGCTCCTAAGCCTAAACCGGCGGGTAGTGATCCTTGTTTTCACTGCAAGAAACCCGGTCATTGGAAGAGGAATTGCAAGCTTTATCTGGAAGAGCTGAAGAAGAAGGGTGGAGACACTTCTAATTCAGGTATCAATGTTATTGAAATTAATAATGTTGCTACATGTCCTTATGATTCATGGGTATTTGATACCGGATCGATGATTCATACATGCAAATCGTTGCAGGGGCTTAAAGAAGCAAGAAAATGTGCAAAGGGCGAGGTGGATGCTCGCGTCGGCAATGGTGCAAAGGTTGCTGCGTTGGCCGTCGGAACTTATCCACTTTCATTACCATCAGGATTAGTTTTGGAGTTAAATAATTGTTATTATATTCCCGCTTAGGCAAAAACATTATTTCTTCAAAGTGTTTGGAGGAAGATGATGGTTATGAGGTCATAATAAGGAACAAGTGTTGTTCCATTTATTTGAATAATATTCTCTATGGTAATTGCCCATTGGTGAATATATTATATTACTTAGATCTTGAGAATAAGCCTATTTATAACATTGATGCGAAAAGGCTCAAGCCTAATGATTTGAATCCCACGTATACTTGGCATTGTCGTTTAGGTCATATAAATGAGAAGCGCATAAAGAAGCTCCATACAGATGGTATTCTAAGTTCTTTTGATTTTGAATCAATTGATACATGTGAGTCTTGTTTACTTGGCAAAATGACTAAGTCGCCTTTCACAGGAAATAGTGAGAGGGCGAGTGAACTATTGGGACTTGTACATACGGATGTATGTGGACCAATTAGTTGCACGGCCAGAGGTGGTCTTCAGTACTTCATAACTTTTATCGACGACTTTAGTAGATATGGTTACATCTACTTAATGAGGCATAAGTCTGAATCCTTTGAAAAGTTCAAAGAATTTCAAAATGAAATACAAAATCAATTGGGCAAGACTATTAAACTCCTACGATCTGATCGTGGTGGTGAATATTTGAGCCATGAATTTGGTGAACATCTAAAGCAATGTGGAATTGTTCCACAATGGAATCCGCCAGGAACGCCCCAACAGAGGAACCGAATCTTGTTAGACATGGTTAGGTCTATGATGAGCCAAAGTGATCTTCCATTGTCCTTCTGGGGATACGCTCTAGAAACTGCCGCTTTCACACTTAATAGGGTTCCATCTAAATCCGTGGAAAGGACACCATATGAGATATGGACTGGGAAGCGTCCTGGGTTGTCTTTTCTTTAGATTTGGGGATGTGAGGCTTATGTAAAACGTATGACGTCTGATAAGCTTTCTTCCAAGTCTGATAAATGCTTCTTTATAGGATACCCTAGGGAAACCAAAGGTTATTATTTCTACAACCGGGAAGAGGGCAAAGTGTTTGTCGCTCGTAATGGTGTTTTTCTAGAGAAAGAGTTTCTCTCCAAAAGGGTATGTGGGAGAACGGTGCAACTTGAAGAAGTTCAAGAAGCTCCAGAAAATGTTTCTTCTTCCGCTATACCACAATTGGATGAAAAAATTGTTGTTGAACCAATTGTTGAAACACCAGCCCCGCGTAGGTCAGAAAGGGCACGTCGCGCTCCAGAAAAGTTCACGCTCCTAACCACGGGGCAGCGAGACATATTATTGTTAGACAATGATGAGCCTAAGACTTACAGTGAAGCAATGATAGGACCGGACTCTGAGAAATGGCTTGGAGCCATGAGATCCGAATTAGAATCCATGAGAGAAAATCAAGTTTGGAACTTGATAGATCCGCCTGATGGTGTAAAAACCATTAAGTGTAAATGGGTTTTTAAGAAAAAGATAGACATGGATGAAAATGTTCACATCTATAAGGCACGATTGGTGGCGAAAGGTTTTAAGCAAATTCAAGGGGTTGATTATGATGAGACCTTCTCGCCCGTCGCTATGCTAAAGTCTATACGGATCCTTCTAGCAATTGCCGCATTTTATGATTATGAGATATGGCAAATGGATGTCAAAACGGCTTTCCTTAATGGAAACCTAAGTGAGGATGTGTACATGACACAGCCTGAAGGTTTTGTCGATCCACAAAATGCTAGGAAGATATGCAAGCTTCAAAAGTCCATTTATGGACTAAAGCAAGCATCTCGGAGTTGGAATCTTCGCTTTGATGAGGTAGTCAAAGGGTTTGGCTTCATTAAAAACGAAGAAGAGCCTTGTGTTTACAAAAGGGCTAGTGGGAGCGCGCTTGTCTTTCTGGTCCTTTATGTGGATGACATATTGCTGATCGGTAATGATATTCCAATGCTTGAAGCTGTTAAGACTTCTTTGAGAAAGAGTTTCTCAATGAAGGACTTAGAAGAGGCAGCTTACATTTTGGGCATTAAGATCTATAGAGATAGATCAAAGAGGCTAATTGGATTAAGCCAGGACACGTACATTGACAAGGTATTGAAACGGTTCAATATATAGGATTCCAAGAAAGGTTTCTTGCCCATGTCACATGGGGTTTCTCTTAGCAAGACTCAGTGTCCCTCGACACCAGATGAGCAAGAGAAAATGAGAGCGATTCCATATGCTTCGGCTGTTGGGTCCATCATGTATGCCATGATAAGTACTCGCCCAGATGTAGCCTACGCTCTTAGTGCTGTGGGCAGATACCAATCAAATCTAGGAGAAGCTCATTGGGGAGCTAATAAGAATATCCTAAAGTACTTAAGAAGGACTATGGGTATGTTGCTAGTCTATGGAGGTGAGGAAAAGCTCGTTGTAAATGGTTACACTGATGCTAGCTTCCAAACCGACAAAGATGATTCGAGATCGCAATCTGGATATGTGTTTTGCCTCAATGGAGGCGCGGTGAGCTGGAAGAGTTCCAAGCAAGATACGGTTGCTGACTCAACAACGGAGGCTGAGTACCTTGCCGCTTCAGAAGGTGCAAAGGAAGCTGTTTGGATCAGAGAATTTGTTTCTGAGTTGGGTGTGGTTCCTAGTGCATCCAGCCCAATGGACCTCTATTGTGATAATAGTGGTGCCATTGCGCAAGCCAAGGAGCCTAGAGCGCATCAAAAGAACAAACACGTACTATGGTGTTATCACCTTATTCGGGACTGATGTGAACAAGGGTTCCCGATCTTCCGAAAGGCTCTTGATAAGTTGATTTGGTCGGAGGCGACACACAAATCGATCCGGCTTCAGAACAGCACGTTCTAAACCCCGCAATCGCAGCACGACGTCTCCTCTGGTTATCAACCGTCCAAAGACGACTGACCTCGCCAAGAAGGCTAATCCCTGCCTGCGAATCAAGAACACAAGCAAGAACAACAAAGAATGCAACACAATTGCAGATGTATGATTAAACTCTCAAAGTTGGGGTCTCACAAACCGATGAACGGCGAAACTGTTTATGAACAGAATTGATCTAAGCAAAACCCAAACCCTAATGGTGCAGCGGCGGCTGTATATAAAGACCCTAGCGTCGGGCAAGACCCTCTGGACGCGCCCCTAATTGGGCTCAACTAGATACAAAGCCCAAAGGCCAAAAATAGGCGACACAGCACCGACACAGATTCTGGACTCTCTCTTGTTTTGATGATTCTCGATGACTCCGGACGAATTTTGACATGAGGCCGGCGGCATTGGTCTTCTCCTTATTTTTCCGTGCATATGTAGAACGTCCAAATCCGAGTCCGTATGCGTCCTGGGCGATTGTTTTAGTGCAGACTGGTCTTGGGCCCCGAAACAGACTGGAAGTCGATTTTGATTGGGCCTCCACTTTGGCTTCCAAGCCCTTGCTAGTCCTCCACGTTCCCAACTCCTTCTCCCTTCATCTCCTGGTCCTCTCCATGGTTTCTAATCATAAAATAATCATTAGGTAGCAAACCATTCTCAAAAGTAACATATAGCGAAGAACGTAGGAATGAGCTCACCTCTAAATTTAGTCGTCGTGCACGAGCTCTAGTCATTGGACCTTGCAAGTCCAGAATTGGAGGAGTGTTGTGTGTATCCATAGGAGTGATGTCCTCATCATCCTCCCCCTCTTGAAGTGGAGTCGTCCTCGACTCGAGCTCATCCTCTTCTCCCAAGTATGGTTTCAAATCTGAAATGTTAAAAGTAGGACTAACCCCGAGCTCGGGAGGCAACTCAAGTTTGTATGCATTATCATTAATCTTCTCCATTATTTTGAATGGACCATCAGCTCTAGGCATTAGTTTAGACTTTCTCAATTCTGGAAATCTATCCTTCCTTAAGTGTAACCACACTAAATCTCCTACATCAAGCTTTACTTCCTTTCTACCCTTACTACCAGCAATTTTATACTTTTCATTCATCTTTTCAATGCTAAGTCTAGTAGTCTCATGCATTTGCAAAATAAATTCAGCACGCTCCTTAGCATCAACATGAACTCTCTCATTAATAGGTAGAGGAAGTATATCAAGTGGAGTACGGGGATCAAAACCATACACTACCTTGAATGGACTTACCTTGGTAGTAGAATGTGTTGCCCGATTATAAGCAAACTCAACATGAGGTAAGAATTCTTCCCATTGCTTCAAATTTTTCTTCAAAATAGCTCGCAACATAGTACCCAAAGTGCGGTTCACAACCTCAGTTTGTCCATCAGTTTGTGGATGACAAGTTGTAGAAAATAGCAACTTTGTACCCAACTTATTCCAAAGCGTGCGCCAAAAATGACTCAAGAATTTTGCATCACGATCTGAAACAATAGTAGAAGGCATATCATGCAAACGTACAATTTCTTTGAAAAAAAGATCAGCAATATAAGTAGCATCATCAGTTTTATGACATGGTATAAAGTGTGCCATCTTGGAAAAACGATCCACAACAACAAAAATGCTATCGCTCCCCCTCTTAGTCCTAGGCAGTCCTAAAATAAAGTCCATAGAAATATCCGCCCAAGGAATAGAAGGAACAGGAAGTGGCATGTATAAACCATGTGGATTCATTCGAGACATAGCTTTTTGACATGTAGTGCAGCGAGCAACAAAACGCTCAACATCTTTCCTCATCCTTGGCCAAAAGAAGTGTGTGGCCAAAATATCCTCTGTCTTCTTAGCACCAAAATGACCCATCAATCCACCTCCATGCGCCTCCTGCAACAACAAAAGACGAACGGAACCAACTAGAATGCATAGGCGGTTAGCTCTTTATGGCTTCAATCTTCGCCTCATCCACCTCAATTCCCTGTGGAGTCACAACATAGCCAAGAAAAGAGACTCGATCCGTGCAAAAGGTGCACTTCTCAAGGTTACCAAATAAACGTGCAACTCACAAAGCATCAAAAACAGCACGCAAATGAATCATATGATCATCCATGGATTTGCTATAAATCAAGATATCATCAAAGTAAACAACCACAAATTTGCCAATAAAAGGTCTTAAAACCTCATTGATCAAACGCATGAAAGTACTGGGTGCATTAGTCAACCCAAAAGGCATTACTAACCACTCATACAACCTGAATTTGGTTTTGAAAGCTGTTTTCCATTCATCTCCAAGTTTCATTCTAATTTGATGGTAGCCACTACGCAAATCAATTTTAGTGAAAATTATAGCACCACATAACTCATCAAGCATGTCGTCTAGCCTAGGAATAGGATGATAATACCTAATAGTAATGTTATTAATGGCTCTACAATCTACACACATACGCCAAGAACCATGTTTCTTAGGAACCAAAAGTACAGGAACAACACAAGGACTAAGTGATTGACGAACATACCCACGATCCAAAAGGTCTTGGACTTGTCATTGTATCTCCTTAGTCTCCTCAGGGTTGGTCCTATAAGCAGCACGGTTTGGTAAAGTAGCACCAGGAATCAAATCAATTTGATGCTCAATCCCTCTCAAAGGTGGCAATCCCGGGGGTATCTCAGCTGGGAAAACATCCTCATACTCCTGCAAAAGGTTAGTGACAGTAGGAGGCAAAGCACTAGAAGCAATATCACCAAGCGAAAATAAGGCTTGTTTGCGTATCAAAGCATAGCAAATATCATCAGTAGAAATTTCAGCAAGCTCATATTTTGTGGCAAGACATGAACGACCTTGTAATTTAATTGCAGCACCCTTAGAACTTGAAGAATCATTGACATTACTTGGTGTAGAAGCAGAATTAACAGGTTGCTGAATTTCAGGGCTTTTATTTTTCAAACTAGTAGCTCGTTCTAAATCAGCTTGTACAATTTCAGCAGGGGTCATTGGTAACAAAGTAATTTTAGTTCCTTTATGCATAAAAGTGTACTTATTACTTCTACCATGGTGTACAGCATCATTATCAAATTCCCAAGGTCTACCCAATAAAAGTGAACAAGCTTGCATAGGTACAACATCACAATCAACAGAATCCACATAGGAACCAATGGAAAAAGGAACTCTGCAAGTTTGTATTACCTTAGCTTTTCCAGAGTCATTTAACCACTGAATGTAGTATGGATGTGGATGTGGGCGTGCGGTCAAATCAAGCTTCTTAACCACATCAGAACTCACCAAATTGTTGCAGCTTCCTCCATCAATGATGACACGTGCTCGACGGTTCTTGATGACGAAGAAAATCTGGAACAAGTTATGTCGCTGCATCATCTCGGGCTGCTGGATTTGTGTGCTAAGCACACGCTGCACAATAATATTCATGTAGCCCGTGGTATCTCCTTCTCCAAGGACGAGGTCACCGCTGGTGGCAGCGACATCCTCCTCCTCATCCTCCACATCGGAGGTGCTCATGTAACCGCCATCATCTGTCGCCACATATGCCCGCCTACTTGGGCAATCTTTCTGCACATGGCCAAGACCATGGCAGCGGTGGCACTGAATCCCTGTAGTGCGTCCTGTCGAAGCAACAGAGGAGGCACTACTAGCCGGTACCTGCATAGAATTTTTACCTGAGCGCGTAGAAGGGGCAGGGGCTGATCTTGGTGCTGCAGAAACAACACTAGCTGGTGGGGGCGGCCGGAAAGATGGCTTGGGCAGCCCCGAAGTCCCCGTCGACCGTGGTGGGTAGAAATTCCTGGACTTGCTGTACTCCTCAAAAGCCTGGAAAAGTCCCTGTGATTCTTTCTCTGCAAGCATAGCATATTGGAAACACTGGTTGAGGGTATAAAATTCTTTATAATCAAGGATGTCCTGAATTTCTTTTCTCAAACCAGAATAAAAGCGGCAAATCTGATCCTCTACTTTTTCAACCACAGAACAACGAATCAAACACTTCTGAAGCTCACTAAAATACTCCTGAACAGTTTTATCTCCTTGATCTAAACGCTACAGTTTATTACGAATTTCTCTATAAAAAGAAGGAGGAACAAAACGATCACGTATTTCTACCTTAAGTTCTTCCCAAGTAGTAGGCAAATCGGTTTCAGCAGCTAGACCACTCCACCAAACAATAGCAAAGTCCTTAAACTCACTAGTGGCTTGTCTAACTCTATGTTGTTCAGGAACAAGGTGGGCATTAAATTTTTGTTCTACCGTCATTTCCCAATCAAGGTAAGCATCACCATCGTACTGACTCAAAAACGAAGGAATTGAAAACTTAATTTTAGCATATGGATAATCTGGAGCATGGTTACCTTGTGTGCGACGGTTGTGGTTGCGGAAACCACCCATACCTTGAGGGTTACGATGCAAACGACGTCGTCACCTTGCGGTCCTTGTAGCTGACCATCGACGGTGCCATCAGCCTTATACACCGTTGCTTTATCATGATCGTCTTCAACGTCGTTGTTGGTGTTGGTGTTGGTGTTGGTGTTGTTGTTGTTGTTGGTTTTGTGAGCAGTCTCCAATCCGACAACCTGATCGGTTAGCTTAGAGACTCTCTTATCCAACCGCTCAATGCTTTCTCCCAGGTGAAGCTTGGTGACGGCATCGGTGACGGCCCTGGTGATCGTCTCTGCCAAATCATTCTGAACCGCCTGCAAAGCCTTCTGTAACTGATTTTGGCTCACGCACTCATCCAATTTTGAGGGTGAAGCACCCTCTCCATCGCTTCCTGACATCAGAAATACCAAAACAGGAAACAAAAAGTGAAGGTTATCCCTACAAAAGTACTAAGCAGTGGTGCCTCTCAACACAGCAAAAGGAAGCTTCTTGCAAAGCTCTTACAAAGTTCTGAAAACAACAAAGCGAAGGATACCAGGGAGAAGTGTTCCACGATTGCAAGGTGTACAAAATAACCTATGTGCTGTCCAGAAGAAGTATGTAGAGCTAGGAAGGCCAAATATATATATATGAGTGGCACACAAAGCAAAAACAGATAGTAAAGCTGAATAAGTGCCAAGTAACTTGTCCCTAGTTGCTGGTCTAACTATGTCCTAGAACAGTAGTGATAGCAAAGAAGAAACAAGGAGACAAAGGGACACAGTCGATAACAGGGGGCTTAGTGTAAAACAGCCAAACTCAGAAATTCTAGGGGGCTAGATGGAGCACTAGTAGGAATCCCAAATTTATTTTTTTTTATTTTATTTTATTGATATTTTTTCCAACTCACTAGCAAAGGGGGAGAAACCACAAAAAATTTCAGCTCAAACCGAGCTAGGACGTGGCCTACAGAAAATCTTGAAGTTTCAGAAAACGTCGGGTTTCAACTTGAATGAATTTTTTCTTTATCTTCCCGATTTTTTTTGAATTTTTTGACGAGGGCACACAGGGTAAACGATCGAGCAAGTCCCTTAATTAATGCAATTGAATTAATTGCCCATGTTTAGTTGCATTAATTAGGTAATTAGGTCAACCTAGCTGCAATTAATTCCTTGCCTCTCTGTTAATTGCATGTCTAGGGTTTGTCTCTTGTTTAGTCTACAGTTAGATTTATTACCTATTATTTGACTGCACACTGGATGACTCGCACCAGCCACATATAGTCGATGATCACTATTGTTACTTTGCGTATTTGTTTGATGAACGTGTCCTTCAATCAGTGCTAGGATTTCTATTGCACATTCTTTCCTAGCGGTGCTTTGCTTGTAGATTTATAAAGTGTCTATGCTCATCTTGTCTATACCTACGTGCGTGCAGTGGCACTTGACAGCAGGAGAGATGACACGAGCAGGTGAGCAGGTGATCAGGACAAGGGAAAGGGCAAGGTGATAGAGAAGCCCAGAGGCAAGAAAAGAACCAGGCTGGACCCAGAGTCAGAGAGGACCAGGAGGTTAGCATAGCACCTAGACACAATGGAGAGGTCCCACAGGACACTAGGGACACGACTGATCATAGAGCAGACAAGTGACACTCAGGGACTCAGGAGGAGTACCAGACAGAGGACAATGGTTGCAGGGTACTCCGGCTTCTTGTCAGGAGAGGTAGTCGAGACCTATAGAGCAGGGATCCTCCAGGCAGTAGGAGGAGTCTGAGGAGGAGGAGGAAAGCTAAGAGTCTAAGGAATTTGAGGTGGAGGAGACTGAGCAGCCAATGCAGACTGTACCCAAGAGGACAACACACCGGGCAGGACACCTGCAGTGCACGTGTGCAGTGTGCATGAGGAGGCTGTAGAGACTTGTAGAGGCAGCTAGAGAGTCGGATATTCTTAAGGTTCCTGTGAAGGACCTTAAGTCACCCCGTCTCGTCTTCTTCGAGCAGTCGGTTCCAGTCCCCAGGGACCCTTTGTGCCACAGCAGTACACGACCTATCTGGCCATGAGGAGGGCCACAGGCACTGACATGGAGCAGTACTTCACGTACTTGCCAGGACTAGCGGAGCTAGTTACTGCTCCATACAGATATAAGAAAGACATTGTGATGGAGTTGTACGCTACACTGTGGGTAGCCAGAGACCGCTCTGAGATATGGTTCCTATTCAGAGGACAGCCCCAACATGTGACCAGGGAGGACCTCATAGCTAACCTACTGCTCCTTGCTTCAGATTTCCAGCTATACAGGAGTGCCTATAGGACCCATGTTCCACCTCGCAGACCACAGGGAGGAACACTACCTCCGGACGACATGGTGTCAGTAGCCTTTCTACCACCACACACTCTAGGTTTTGACAGAGGCCTTGCAACACTCACCGCAGTGGCGAAGATGGTTAGAGCGATAGTCACCAGGACTGTCATCCCACAGTCTGGTACACAGAGGAGTTCATACTTCTACACCAGTAGGCAGTGACAGCTATTCTGAGGAGACAGCAGTTTGACCTTGCAGATCTTCTGATTGGTAAGATGGAGGAGGTTATCTCTAAGAGGGTTGGAGGACGTCACTTAGTCTACGGTCCATACATCTGCTATCTTCTGAGGAGAATGAGACAAGTGACTAAGGAGCAGTACGAGACATTCCCTAAGGTGACCACCAGCTACTCACCACGAGCCCCTAGAAGATTGCAGTCAGCCTTGAGTCAGCAGATGGGAGAGGAGGAGCAGAAGTCACCGCCAGTCACTCATGAGCAGGCTGCTCATCCAGAGACGGTGGTTCCTGAGTCAGCTAGTACAAGAGCACCTCCCCAACCTACAGGCACGCAGCCAGAGGATGCTATCACTATAGCAGCACTTGCAGGACGCTTGGGTGAGTTCATTTAGAGCATGGCTGAGGATAAACGTCAGATGATGGAGGTCATCAGAGGACAGACAGAGCTTCAGAGACAGCAGATGATGCTGATGACTACACTGATGACCCAGATGGCTGAGTTCACTTAGAGACAGGCCAGCCAATAGCCAGGACCTTCTACTGTTCCACAATTTCAGTCGCTGCGGACACAACTAGGCCCCTTCACTGCTATGATGACAACTCAGTCCAGCGGGTTGTCACACTCAGGGGTGTTACCGATAGGGGGAGCAGGACAAACTCTCTCGCTAGTGACTCAGTTCTTCCCCGTGTCAGCCTTCTTAGTCTCTGTGTTGTTCTCTTCACCTGCATAGTCTATAGCTTCGTAGAGGACAGTACCTACCACCTCTCAGCAGTAGCAGCAACAGCCACCGGTCAGGAGTCTGTTTTTTAAGATAGTGCACACCACACGTGCAGACTCCTAGATAGCCCTAGAGTCAGCTATAGCTTCACCTTCTTCTGCTACAGACACCACTCTAGTCACACCTGAGGTAGCAGAGGATCTTGTCCGCCGAGGCTTCACACAAGAGGATGTGGATGACCTTGCTCTTCTTCAGGCACAGTTGCTGAGGAGACATCCACAGTCCCACAAGCAGGGTAGGATAGAGGGTCTAAGTCACCAGTAGACCTTGAGTACTTTGAGCAGTTGGACGCTCAGGTGATGCAGACTCAGGCAGAGCAACAGGACCCGACACAGGAGCAGCTCAGAACAGAGCCCTCAGAGGATGTCGCTGTACCACCTCCTTAGACCAGGAGCACTTAGATTGTTTCTTTATTCTTCTCTTTTTGGTGCTTGTTGCCAAAGGAGGAGAAGTAGTCATAGGTCTAGGGGGAGTGGGAGTGTGATCCTGTGCGATCAAGAATTAGTAGCATGTATCTAGGGGGACTGATATGAACAAGGGTTCCCGATCTTTCGAGAGGTTCTGATAATCTTGATTAAGGCGGAGGCGATACACAAATTGATCCGGCTTCGGAACGACACATTTTGAACCCCGCAATCGCAGCACAACGTCTCCTGTGGTTATCAACCGTTCAAGAATGATTGACCTCGCCAAGAAGGCTTATCCTTGCCTGCAAATCAAGAACACAAGCAAGAACAAAGAAGAATGCAACCAAATTTATAAGTATACGATGGATCTCACAAGTTGGGGTCTCACAGACCGATCAAACGGCAAAACTGTTATCAACAGAATAATCTAAGCAAAACCCAATCTTTTTAGCCCAATCTTTCACGGTACAGCAAGTACTAGTAAGTATATATAGGTATTGAAACTTGTTATCTCAGCTATGAATAGATAGAACAACAATCTCAAGCTCAATGATCGAGCAACCACAATAAAATAGACACCACAGATTTGTTATCCAATAGCAATCATAAACCAGCTAGAACACGATAGGAAAATACCGACTTACAAGAACTTGATGTACTTGCAAACCAGTAGAGATAAAATCTCCAACTCATTACTTAGACAAGCATGATCTAGAGATGGGGAACCACAAGTTCCAGCACGCACCCAAGGGAAGAATCACTTGATCACGCACTTCAGCGACCGGCAGAGATCGACGGCAGCAACCGGTAGAGGAGGGCAACACCTTTAGGGTTTCTTGGAGGACACCATGACCAAAAACACAATACAATCACGTCCTAGCTTATAGGGGTGCTGGCCCTAGGCAATATGGCACGCAAGCCAGCCAAAAACCCGGTTCGACTCGAACACATCTAAAAATAGACTCGGACTCAACACAACCCAGCATTATTTTGATTATTGCGACCGCTAGCGAATTTATTTGACTATGGCGCTGGATCCGTTGGAAAGGTTATAAAATTATCTTTCCAACGAGTATTTACTCAGCCCAATCCGACTCCGTATGGCCCAGTTATGCTACTTTTACTCCACACCTGTCTGGCTGATCCTAAACCGAGTCCGAACTGATTTTGAGTTTCCATATCTTCTGATTTCGTGACTGGGTGGACTTGAGACCGTGTAGACTTTGAAAGTAAAGTATTGCATACCTTTGGGAAGGCCTGTAGCACTAATATATGTTCCTTACTATTCACAAATGGCACAACCATTGATCCAATCATAATATATTCCTTCGTTTCTCCTTTCTTTTCCTCAACCTTCAGATTGGTCCCAATGAAAAAATTGCATGGCATAGAATAATTGGCTAGCAAATCCTCACTTTGCTCTTCATTATTCATAATATTTGTCAAAGATCCAAACTGAATGTTGGAGTATTTTGACACATCATGTTCTACAATGTGTAAAATCATGCTTGTTTTCAGAATACGTAGTTTTAATGACTTGATGAGCCATGGGCTCATCAGGGACCATACATGTACATGGATTTTAGGAGATAGATACTTTTGGTTCTTATTTTGATGGATTTATCGATGTTCATGGATTTTGATGAGTCATGGTCTTCATTCGCTTGTGTTTGACTCGTCATGATCTCACTTGATTTATTTTCATACGTAGTGCTTTGCCTTTCTTTATTTATCTTGTATGCCTGTTTATGATTCATCATGATAATTGCTTGCCTTTAATTCCTATGCATTGCCATGCTATCCTGTTTGCATATCATCATTCATGTCTTGCAATGCATGTCTTTATGCTTTATTGAATATCTTCACATGACATGCATGCAGTATCATCTAGAGTGTGCTCTTCTCTCTTATTCCTTTTAGCTCTTGATGATGCTTGATTGAGTAGGACCTTGTTTATTCATTGTTTATGCTTTTGAGGTTCCTCTCGATCGTAGTGTAGCCCTTTTAGCCTTGTAGTTTCTTGCTAAGATTATGCTAAGTAGTGGTTGTCATCAATCACCAAAAAGGGAGAGATTGTAAGCTTCATGACCATTGAAGATCGGATCTTCAAGGTATGAATGTTTTGGTGGTAGATGACAACTATGAAAATGTGGGCTAATATCTACACGAGTGTTGTCTATACAGAAATCATCTCTAAACTCTACTACAAATCATATGGATGATGGTTGCCTTGGCAATGGATGACAATGACCACAAGCATGGAGGCGTGTGAGCTTGATGGAGTCCAAGGGTTGATGGAGATGGATCAAAGCTAAGAACAAGCTATGGAGCAAGTGTTGGAAATACTTGTCTAGTTGTTAGGTCTTTGAGTCCATAGGAAAAACTGGACTATCAAGGGGGTCTAGGTCATGTCTCTTGGGTCACACTAGTTGGTGATGTGCATGGATGCTCAGAGAAATCACAGGCACTAGGTGACAGTGGAGAAGCCAAGGAGCTGTTTGGAGAAGCTGGGAAACGAAGTCAAGCAAGGACGAGAAGTTTCAGCTTCTGGACATAGTGACCGGACAGAGGGTTCAGTGGAGACCGGACTGTACGATCACTAGGAGAACAGGAATTCCAGAGAGAAGACTTAGTGAGGAAACTGCTAGAGTTGACGTCTGTACATACCAGACGGTCCGGTCTACAGACCGGACGGTCCGGTCTATACAAGTCGACTCTGGGCAGGGAGGAAGCGGCTCTGGAAATGTTTCTGTAGTGGAGAGAGAAACTGACCGGACGGTCCAGCCAGCTGACCGGATAGATCAGCAGTGGGAAAACCCATTGGAGCAAGATCTGCAATGATTGCACGATCTGGTTAGGTAGTGACTGGACAGTCTGGTCAGTACACCCAGAAGGCTGATTTCATGGAGCAAGGGCTAGTTGGAGGTTGGAAGCCTATATAACTTTGATGTTGGGGTTTTAGAGACCACTCTTGACCAGTGGAATTGCTTGGAGGATTTAGTGAGAGGCAAGTGGAAAAGAGGAGAGCACTAGGAGGAGATATTGCATATCTTGAGAGTGCTAGTGAGAGTAACTTGAACATTGATGCACATCTTAGTCTAGGGTGTCCTTGAGGGTGTGATCTAGGTTGTTACTCTTAGTCTATGGTGAGACCTAGATCGGTTAGGTGTCGGTGATCGAGCCTATCGTGATTGGTTGTGAAGGCCATCACATGTTTGTACCTAGTTTGAGCTCACCGGTGAAAGGGGCATCGCTAGTGAGCGCCCATGTCGGCTCGGAAAGTTCGGCAAGTTCTCGAGGGAGGTGAGCTTGTGCCTTGGTGGCAGCGGTGACGCGCACCGTGTCTTCACTCCGAGAGTGATTGCGGGCTCATGGGCGAGAACTCCACATTTATGGCGGGAGGGACCAACACTCCGGCGGGAGTGGTCCAACGAGGATTAGGGGAAGGCGCGATCCTTCCAAGACCTCGAGAAAAAAATCATGAGCATTCCTTGACCCCCTCTTTACTATTCCACAATTGTGTGCTCTAGTAACTAGGTTGAACTGTGGCTTGCATAGGCTAATGTGTTTGGCTTCCGCGCTTGCTTTCATCATGAACACTAGCATGTGTAAGGTCTTGGCCTCCTAGAATTGTTAGGTTGCAACGATTGCTAGGTTCTAGTGGTGTGAATTGAAGTATTCGGATTCGTGGTCGGCTTACTGATTCACCCCCCCCCCCTCAATACGCCTTTGGTCCTTACACCATATCCGCATGATCTATGGGTTTCAAACATTTTGAAGACTTCCTTTTGATGATATACACGGATTCAAGTCGTTCCAAACACAGAGTTTGAATATTTGGAAACTTTGAATTCAATTCGGATTCCTCGCAAGACAGCCTGACATACCTTTAGTAAAAAACTCATTTCTCCCTCATACAGGTCCCAGCCTTTAATTCGCTCTGGTCATGGCTCAGAAGCATAAACAAGGCAATGGTATAGAGAATACGTGGCAGGTTCGAAGAACTTTCAACCGTCGATTTGATGGATTATTAGGCAAGCATTGAGGAGTTGCATCCACTCTATCTCATCATACCTCTCTGGTGCAACATTTATCAAGATTCACAAGTCATAGGACAAGCAGACATATGCTCTAATGCTTCAAAAGATGAAGTCATCGAAATTCATTGGAAGAAAGAGCAAGAAACAAAAGTCAATGTAATTCCGCGTGTTCCCAGTGCTGATCAATGGACAAAAAATTTGTCTTTGAATAGATCTCAAAGTATTCTTTCAAACGCATCAAATGGTGCTATTTTTTTATTTTGCTACAAGGATTTATGAGCAAATGATTGGACGCTGCGTGAGCTGTTAGATTTCAAAACAGCACGCAACCTTGGACTAAAAATCTCATAAGTCTCACATACAAAAACCATTTAAGGTGCATGAGTACTCGTTGGAAAGATAATTTTGCAACTGACATGATGGTGTAGGTTTTAGGACCTGTTTTGTTCTGTTGGTGAGGCGGAATGCAGAGTGAAGAGGAGATGCAGATTATGAATGACATCATTAAAGAAGAAGAAAAAGATAACAACAATGAAGATAGCTTGATCAATTCTCCCATGAGCAAATGATCAGAGAACAAAATTAAAGGCTAAAAGAGCACTAGATCATATACATACATTGAGCATTATGCAACACAATGAAGAAGGACAACAGGTGAACTACGACGCAAGTTTACATAGTACAAGCGGCATGTACATCTTTGGGATCTTACACCAAGAACCATGGCTTCATGACATCAAGGTATGTAAGAAGTCTAGCTACATGATTATAATTGAAGTGCTTTGCGAGAGGCAACCCGTGTTTTTGTGTCTTCTTGTTTGGTTTGATTAGTGCTGCTCGGAGGGAAACCTAGAGTTTGTGTTTATGTGAGAATTACCCAACTCAATTGATTCACTTACAACTAATTAGTTCTAGGTTAACCTTTTATTTTTATACCTCCACCACCATCATTTAATTTCTTTATTTCACAAAATCATCTGCTGCATGTATTTTCTTTGATTTTGTATTTGCATGATTTTTCTCCGTCTGCATGCATTTAACCATTTGATTTCAGCCCACCTAAGCCTCCCACCCTTCATTTTTCATGCCATACAAAGCCGAAGTCTCCGGTGGCAATCGGCACGCCTCAATTGTTGATTGGCACAAAGCCCAAATGCATTCAAAGCATTCCATCACCATCGCACAATATCTTTTTTGTTTTATTTTGTGTGAGCCTCTTACTTTGCATGTTTAGATTCACTTCCTCACTCATAATAGCTTGCTTTGAAGGTTCCAATGAGAACTAAATTACTTTGATCGAGCTTGCTAGCAAATTTAAGTGTAAACGTGGTGTTTGTGCTTATTTGTTGAACAACATTGGATAGTTCATTTGTCTTGCTATGTTTTGCATCATTTGCACTAGTTGGTTGTGTTGACTCAGAAATCTACACGTGCGACATGGAAGATTTGCTTTACTCCAGTGCAGGCTCAATATAGAAACCAGGCGTGCGAGTCAATTTTTCCCTGCAAATCAACAAAGAAAACAAACGATCAAATTCCTTGGGTCAGCGGCCCCAGAGAGGCCGATGAGAAAGCCGATAGTCACTATTCGTGAAAACCAATTGATGGCTATAAAGAGCAAATAATAATAATAAATAAACTAATCAGGCTTATCGGCAATCTATTAAACGAGTATTAAATACTGCAAAAACCAGTGCCGATAAATACTAAGTCGATAGAGCAAAGTCGATATATCTAAAGGCAGACATGCTAAGATTTGCTTAGGTGATGGTGTGAAGTCGATAGATCTGATTAGCTGATATTGCAAATATGCCTTAAAATAACAGATCTAGTCTACTTAAATAAAGGGAACGATCAACTATCAATAGTACGAATGTTATCAAGTAAAGCACTATGAAGTCGACTGGATCGTGATAACCTATCGGCTAAACATCCCGATAGAACCCTATTGACTCTACCCACAACCGGATCGTATCTAGTTCTATCGACTCAGCGAGAGATTAAAGTCGATGCAGCCTCGCTGGTTCGAGCAGATCGGACTTAATCAAGACAGTGCCCAAACAAAGCAAGTAGATCTAGATATGTTCTAATTATAAATAAAACCAATAAGATGACTCGAAGAATAGATCTAAATCAAGTTCATTAAACCTTCTAAAAATTGCAATAGATCAGACCTAACCGAGACAGTACTGCAACTCAAAGTCGATAGAACAAACACGATAAAAACCTAATTACTGGATAATTAGCAATCACAAAGATAACAACTAGAATATCTAATTAATGAGAAAGTACTAGTTGAAGTCGATGAGATTACCGAGGGTGACTAATCCAGGTCTCTCGCCGAGATCCGAGCTGATGCAACCCGCACGAGACCAGGATTTCGTCGAGTAGGAAAAGGGTGGCGATGCACCGAGTTGTATTAAATGAATGTGTTTTATTTTTGTACATACCCTATTACATATTTATAGCCTCGTTCAAGGGGATTCTTACCCTAGTCGGTCATGACTCTTCGGTTTCCAAACAAGCAAACCGACTAGATTTATTCCTAAATAAAATCTATTTAAAAGAGGAAAGATAAAATAAACCCTAGCGGGGCCACTTTATTCCCTTCGGCCATTGGACTCCTTTGATTTGGCCGATTTTCTCTCTATGCCTCTTATTACTGGGCCCGGTTCAAATTTCGGTGCCAACACATGCCCCCCCCCCAGTTCACGACCTACTGGCGTCCCATCTGTATAAATGCATCTTCTTCCTTCCTTCATTTTCACCCAAGTTCGAGATTTTCATCTTTTGCTCCTCGCTTCACCGGCGCGCTCCTTCTCTGGACGGCTCCACACCCTCAACAAGCACTAGTGATCTCCACTTCTTCCTTGACGATGGCGACTCCGTAGCATGTTCCCTAGGTAACCTCGTTTTTCGTTTCCTTCCGGTTCTTTAGGGATCACCGATCTGCAAATTTGTGTTCTTTGTCACTGTTCATAGACTCATATTCACCATAGCAATTTTGTACCCATCTATGAACTAGTAATAACTCTGGTAACCTTCCCCATTATTGTAAAGCTTTTGTAATGGTAGCTTTTTTCTTCTGCTTTTTATAGGATCTTAAGAACCAAATTTGCATCCCCTCTGCTATCGAGTAAAATCATTTTTCTCTGGGCCCATGTAACGATCTTTACACCACAGACTTCATAAACTATGAAACCAACAGAATCCCATTCAAATCCACCCTTGCCACCCCCGACCGTTGAAAAGGGGTGTTTAGATCTTGGTCATCAGAAATAAAGGGTTGGAGAAACTGGTACCGTAGGGTCACGAATTCCCGTGCTGCTACCCTTCTGGATGCCCAAATAGATGAAGCACTACCATTATCTCTGGTCGATATTGCAAAGAATGTGCCCATACTTGTTGCAATCTCCTATTTTTTGTTTGATGCTCTGAACGCTCTCCTATTCAACCATGGGCCTATGACTCCTTCTCTCATGGACATAATGATGTTAATCGGCCTTAACATTGATCAATATTTTGATCCCTTCATCGTCCAAAAAATCAAAAAGCAGCACAAATTGGACACCAAGGGCTCGAACAGTTGGCCCAGGTATATCACTACGTACTAGAAAACCAGAGCAGTTGACCATCGAGAATTGACTGCATTTCTCAACCTCTGGTTAGAGCACTTTGTTTTCTGTGGGTCTTCTTGCATGTCAACTACCAACTTCTAGGGCATGGCTGAAATCTTAGCCGACGACAAGAAGTTTCCCTTAGGACGAAATCTTAGGATATGAAGCCCTTCACCGCACTGTTGCTAGCCTTCAACTCAATCAGACCATTGCATCAGGAGGTCCATGGTGGTTCATACAACTATGGCTCAACGTTTACTACTGACAAGCCATGGAATTGGCTCGCATCATGGACAACTCCTTCCCATCCACAGGCACAGCCGAGGGTGAAAACATACTAGAGCGTCATTGTACGTCATTGGACGAAGCCTCCATGGTGGTTCCCGGATGCAAAATGACAAGAGAGGATTTCAATGCTTATTTCACTCTCTTCTATAATGGTATACAAACACAGAAGCAAGTTTGGTTCCCTTATGAAGACATGGAATTCAAGAAACCTTCCAGATTCCATCCCGATTCCCCTCTCAATGACAAAGAATCAACCCTCATCCTTGAAGCCTGCATCAGACCTAGCATTCTCCCCGTCGACTTTCATGGTGGGCAGCGTAGAACCCGTTCCTATGAGTTCTACAACCCATCATCGATATCTTGTCAACGTGGGTTTAGGCAACTTCCTCCTGGCTCCTTTTTCATTGATCGACTTTGAGCCAGACGGAAACTCAAGGATCATTTGGAATACAAGAAGTTTTACAACAAGGCTACAGACATCCCAATGGACAATCTCATCAGTTTAAAAATGTTCCCCTCTTGGTCTACACTGTTCAAGACTTGGTGGAGGGAGTGGAGAAAACATATCTTCTGCAACCAACTAACCAGTCATCTCATCGGCGTCGAGGATAGAGTAAGTTCTCTTACTATTTGATTAATCCTATCCCTCTCTTGACCTCCAATAAATTATGTCATCTTATCATGCAGGTTCCACCAATAATCCCTCCAACCATCTGCAATAGTGGGAGGCCGATCAAGTATAAGCGAACGATGAACAATCCAATCATAGGTTGTGAAGCACCAAACCCTACCCAGATCGTCAGTGGTCAAGGTTTGAAGAAAATAGTTAGAAGAACTATAAAGAAATTGCCGGATAAGAGGAAAGATGGCCCCACCACCCGATCGACTCAAGCAGCTGAACAACAGAAGCGTGCCAGAATTGCAACATCTTCATCGACTCCGACTGATCCTGCATCGACAGCTCAGGTAACAACTCTCTAACTTTTCAAATCATCTGTAGCCTTACTCCAAATCCTTAATCTCTTTTGATCATCAGGCTGCACCATCGACTTCGGCTATCATAGACAAAGTAGTGCAAAAAGTCATTACCGAGCTTGCTCAAGCTGTTCAGGTAATATTTTCAAATATATTTTTGCATTTTTGTCTACGACAATATTATAATCTTTTTTCAGACGCTGTCATCGACTCGTGCCATCTCATCGACTCCTGTGGTTCCACCATCCGGATTACTCCATCTGTTCCATATACTGCATCTGCAGAAGAGTCGATGAATCCTCCCGAGCTGATAGAACATCTGTCTTCTTCGGTGGCCACAGTAACATAAGCTCTTCCTTTGAACAACCCTTCCTCGTTCCAAATCTCTTTCTTGCAATGTGTTGTTTACCCTTTGCTTTTTCAGGAAATCATGAACAGCCCCGAGAGCCAATCCAGCAGCGTAACCTTATTAGATCGTCCTTCAGTGCACATAGCTTCCATTGACTCACAAGAAATCGACACCGCGAACTTCAAAGGAGCGGCTGAAGAACCGATTTCCACTTCACCGACTACATCGACTATGGCCATCATCCCTTTGGTCGATCCTCAGGTACTATTTCTTGAACCCCACTACTCCATCTTTTTAAAGCCCAATTCTCTATTTCTTCAGAATTCCGGTAATCGGCTGTCAGTGCAAGTCAACTACGCATCCTTGAACTAGCCGATGCCCCAGCACCCATATTGTCGATGTTTCAATACAAGAGGACACAAGGGATTATACTAGTTCGGGGAGTATCCCTACGTCCAAATCGAGTAGTTGCTCGTGTTACTTGTCCCGGGGTGTACAACGGAGTTGAGAGAGGAGAGTTCTCCAGGTTTCAAAGAGTGTGTGCGTGTGTTGGGTTTCCGATGTCTTGAGGAAGATGGGCCTCCACTTTTATACTCGAAGGGGTGGGCCCATATTACAGTGAGAGAGGGAAGGAGAGAGACAAGCAGACACGTGTGGGAGTTGGCGAAGCCGTTCGGAAGGAGGCGTGACTTGGTCGGTGGCATGGTCTTTACTCTTCCCGGGCCCCATTGTGCTGATTCCATGCTTGCAGTCGCTGCGTCGTGCCGTGCCCCCGTCTTCCGTTGATGAGTCGAAGATTATCGTCCCTACAGTTGGCGTGAGATGGATAACCCGGGTGGCTCGACATGGGTGATTGCCATAAGGCCGCGCGTCATCCCGTCATGCCCGTCTGACAGGCTATCCTCGATGACCCCTGTTAGGGATGTCATCACGACGGACGGTGTGATAGCATCAGGTTATATCCCATCTGGCGGGTCATGATGGCGACAAGGGTAGGTTTGCTAGAGGGTTAGACTTTCTGATACTTTTACCCCACGCGTTTTACGGCGCCTGTGAAAGGTGCAGGGGGTGATTATTGACTCCTATCCGACTCCACCACTTCTGAGGGACCTTGGTTTGTCGTATAGCGTTTAGGTCAGAATGCTTGGATGTCGTCCTACCTGTGATAGTCATGATATCGAGGCTTCTCCACTCTGTTACTCCTACGGGGTCAGCGGCGTGGTGCATTGTCTCGCACTGACATGATGGGTTGACAGGAGTTAGCGATAGTGGCAGATGTGCCAGCGTCACCGTGCTTGTGCGGGCGGGTACCATCACTGTGGAGATGGCTCCAGCGTTCTTATCCGTAATCCACCCGACCTTCAACAGGGGTCGAGCGGGGCGAAGTGGGTCCTACCCCTTCATAGGGGGTCGAGTGAGACGGGGCGCGATTGACCCTTTCGATGGGGGTCAAGCGAGGCGGGGTCGACTTGTCTTCTTCGACGAAGGCTAGTCGAAGCGGAAAATGCGGAGCCCTTCCTCTGTTCGAGGGGAGTGAGGCCGCTGGCTGAGTTGACCTGGTGTTGCGCGGGCAGGGAGTCTTCTTGGCCTGTTATAGGTTCTTAATGCGGCTGATTATTAGTTAAAGAAAAAAGGGGGTTAGCGATTGCCATGTGGCATCGCTAATATTTATCCCCGACAGTAGCCCCCGAGCCCACGAGCGGGCCATAGGGCCGCCTGGGGGATCCTGCCGGAGCGTCGCGTGAAGTGTGGTTCTTCTTGCCGTTCTGCTCAGCTGGGTGGGCGCGAGCGTACCACCGGTGCAGCCCCCGAGGCAGAGGGTGAGTCGTAGACTCGTGCTTTGGCTTTGTACGTTGGAGCCATTTGTCTTAGCGTGGCAATGTTTCGGACGGATAGAAAGGTCCTATTCGTCATGTGTGCCCCGACGAAGCGTGTCAGGCCGTAATTTTGTTTCCTTTCGGTGTTTTTGCCGAGGGCAGCTGATGTGGCAGTGTTTTTGTCACCACGAGGCATGGCGGCCGAAGTGGCAGTGCTTTCTTGCCTCGAGCGGTGTTCGACGTGATCGGTGAGTGTAGGCCTGCCCCACCACCCAGTGGTGTATAGGCGGCCCGTGAGGGGAATTTGTCTCTGGACACGGTTGATTCTGCCTGTTTAAGGCGATGTCCGAGCCGTGTGCCTCCAGAGCGTCTCATCCACCTTTGCGCATGGTTTGCTACATCTTGATCCTTGTGGCTCAGGGCGGGCTACCCGAAGGGGCATGGTTATGCTAGTTGACTCGATGTTCGAGGATGGCGATGAGAAAACTACGCTCTGTGAGGGTGATGATGATGGGAGGAGTAGTTATGGTGTCAGCTTTGATGAAGAAAGTAACATCCCCTGATTCCTTGTTGTCTTCGCCAGTAAGCTTGGAGACGAGGTTGTCTTCAGGAGGGCTAATGCCTCCTCATTGATGGGCATCCTAACGCCTTTGTCGACCCTTGTAGGCTCTACACAACGTAGAGTCACCACGCCACTCCGCACCGTGTCTCCCCTTGGGGAACACCGGCGCCAGCAGCGATCGCTCACGCCCCCCAAGAAGGGGATATTTGAGGGGCTTCGTCGCCCTTCTGCAACCCAGGGGAGATGAAATCCCTGGGGGCACGGGTTTGCCACCAAGGAGCTCTTGGTTCCCTCCCTACAGGGGCCCAGAGGTTCCCCTTCGAGGAGAAGGCGTCCTTTTTGTAATGTAGCTACTAAGCTCGGCCTATGTTACTTTCATGTTTAGAATTTTGGTCGTAAGCTTCCTTATTATGCAATTTGTATGGAAATTGGTCCTCCGAGGCTGCGTTTCGGAGGACGTGGTGTGCGACCCTACCGTCGGGTCTCTATTTGTGATGCCATCCTCCCAGCCCTTGCGTGATGTGGTGGAACCGGTCGAGTGGTCGTTTTGTCTTTATCTATTTCTCCTTCTGCGTCTTATTCATGAAACAGAGGATAGAGCTGGTCCTCGTTCTTGCCATCAGGGTCGAGAATGGGATGCTCGTTGAGCAGCTATCGGGTTTGTTTGACTAAAGCCCCCGGTTCGCCATCAAAGGGGTTCCAGCGAACCAGCTGTTCATCGACTTTATAAATCTATTCCTCCGACTAGAGTGGTTGCAATGACCGTTCGATGGGCCGTGGGGGCTAGTCGCCTCTCTTCATGGAGACACCAATTGGTCAGATCGAGACACAAACGCTACCCCACAATGCCCTCGACCCCCAGGGGTCAAGGTACTGGCCGCTACGTGGGCCCCTCACTCATGCCCCTCACTCTTTTTGATGCTCAAGGCGGTTGTCGAACCCGTTTGTTGGGCCAGCCTTCGAACCTTGGCGGGGTCAGGCCGTTGAGGCAGTTTTCAGCCCCTTATGCTGCTTACCTATGTTGGTCGCTCGAACCCGCTCGATCCAGTCACTACTGCAAAAACGTGTTAGCTAGGGGTCACGGGCCCCCCTTGGGGGTCGAGTCCGTTCCCCACATAATTGACAATTGCCACACACAAGGGGATTCGAGTGGCCAATCCTTGTTTTGAAATTCGATAACTCAGGAGAGGGATTTATGACGGGGCGCGGGAATTCGTACGGCTTGCAGCCATTTCTCCGCGGCCTGAGGGGAGTGCGGCGCATTTACCTCAGACTTGCGTCGTGGTGGGCCCGTGCTGTGTGCAGCATGGTTTCATCTCCCGCGACATAGCAATCGTGGACGTGCTTCTTCCATGCCGAGTGGTGGGGCAATGTTGGCCTGCCTTATGCAGGATGGTTGGATTATAGTGGAAGCCGAGGAGTTGCGACAAGATAGCGGGGTGACGTGGAGCATTTTTAGCCGTACATTGCGCAAGGTGGGGTGGTTAGTGATATTTACCTTAGGAAGGTCATGGCCGGGGCCCGTGGTCAAATCGAAGCGTCTCCCCTAGGACGTTTCATCTATTTAACGGGCGCACAGTAGCCTTCATCCTTCTTTCGCTCTTCCTGCATCCACACCTCTTCGTCTCTTCGTGTCTCGTTCGCCTCCGCCACCACCTTCTCCCCATGCAGTTTTCTCATCTTTGAGTCCTATCATTGAGGTAGCCGCCATTCTATCGTGGTGCCGCGGGAGCTGAACTATCTTGTTGACACTGGCCACCTTCCTCTGAACTCCCCCGAGAGGAACGAGTGGCATGTTTCAGGGAGCGAGGCGACGCCCAATCCACCACCCATCTTCTGCGTCCCCTTCTTCCCTTTCATGAGTGAGGTCTCGGCGTGCCGACGCATCCCTTTTTTTTTTGAGCTGCTGTCCTATTACAACATCGAGCTGCAACATCTGACCCCCAAAGGACTCTTGCACATTGCTTTTTTCATGATGTTGTGCGAGGGCTTCTTAGGGGTGGTGCCGTTCATGGACCTATGGCTCTAATTCTTCCGCACTACCCTTCGGACGAGAAGGGCGAGTGATGTTAGGCTCCCGTCGACCATCGGGTGTTGCAGCCGCCATCTGAAGCCGGGTGGAGAGTACATCACGGTGCCTTTCCATTCGAACATCCTCGGTGGCGCTCGAGGTGGTTCTACCTTCAGGACGATGATGACTCCCTTCCTCTCTTCACCGGCCGCTCAATTCATAAGGCACCGGCCTCATGGGAACGGGAGAAGCCCGAGGAAGCTTCTGCCCCAGTGGTCACCGCGGTTCGGCCATTGTGTGACTTAAGGAGGCTCGGCTTTCGGGCACGGGAGGCGCCGGATGGTGGTCTGAGCGCCGCTTCGTGCCATTGCGAGACCGTTCCTATTTTCTGTGATCTATTGCACGGAGCAGGGGTCAATGTTGTCGGTGGCAGAGGGGGCCCTTCGCCAAGAGATTGAGGAGAAGAATGTCGTGCGTGCCGAGCTAGAGAGGAAGGCGCAGGAGCTCCAGGTTCCTTTGCCTCCCGACTCCTCTCTTGGTGATAGGGCCGGATTCTTAGTGTCGGCGGGGCGCGAGTGGATCAAGCAGGGAGCGTGCTTCGATGTGCGCACCGCTTTTGCCGTGTTCACCACCCACTTCGACTTGGGCGAGGGAGAGCTCGAGGCGGTGAGTACGGGTACGTCGATGGGCATACCCCTGAGCAGATGGATGCGATCCAAGCCACCGCCCATCCTCACGCGGATGCCTTGGCCAGTGCCTACGAGGAGGAGGCACTCCCCAAAATTGATGAAGGAAACTAGTTAGTAGGATTTTTTAGTTTTTGTTTCTTCATATGAACAATGGATTAGTTGCCTGAGTTTATGTAATAGCTTTAGTTTGAACTCATGTTTGGTTGTTTGGCCCGTGGTGGCCTTTAAACAGCCTTTACATTGTTCTATGTTTTGCCTGTTCGGTCGCTTTTTCTTTGTTTTGACTTGTAAAGTTTTAGCCCCCGAGCCATTCAAGACTTAGTCCTATCGGTGATCACCGTTGCCATGGCTACTGGGGCTTGCATGGTGTTGCACCGTCCGACCGAGTGGACTTCGAGCCTCTTTTGCCCGTGACTTACTTTATTTGTTGCTACGGTTGAGTTTAGGGTTGATAGTTTTCCGAATTTTTGTCAAAAAGGGTGCAGTGGCATGTGCTTCCTAGACCCCGAGTGACCTTCGACTCCCGAATGGGGGTTGATGGTTACTAAAGAGCAATTGGCGCGTGTGGAATTTGGAAATGATGCAGCTTTAGGGGTAGACTTTACGTAGTTGTGATTTGTTCCACACATTTTTGAGCTCCACATCTTTCAAGGTCTTGATCTTGTAGGAGCCGGGCCGGGTTACTCGAGTGACGCTGAATGGACTTTACCAAGGCGCTGAGAGCTTGTGTCCACCCCAGTTGTCCTAAACCCTACAAAGAACAAGGTCACCGACGAGGAAACCTTTGTTTCTCACATTGCGGTCATGGTAGCAACGAAGAGCTTGCTGGTACTTGGCTGAGTGAAGGAGTGCGATATCTCGAGCCTCGTCGAGCTGGTCCATCGTGTCCTCGAGCGATGCTTAGTTGCCTTGCTCGTTGTATGCGCATACTTGAGGCGCGCCGTAGTTGAGGTCTGTGGGCAAGATCGTCTTGGATCTATAGACCATAAAGAATGGCGTGAAGCGTGTAGCTCGACTCTGAATCGTCCGGAGACTCTAGAGCACAGCGTGTAGTTTGGCCGCCCATTGATCGTTGAATTGCTTCAGGCGGTTGAAAATTACAGTGGGGTCGAAGATTCGGGGCTTCAACCCTTGAAGGATTGTACCATTTGCCTGTTCAACCTGGTCGTTCGACTGGGGATGAGCGATGATAGCCCTGTCGATCCGGATGTGGTAGTCATCACAGAACTTGAGGAATTTCTTTCCTGTGAACTGCATGTCGTTATCCGTGATTATGGAGTTCGGTACCCCGAATCTGTGGATAATGTCAAGGAAGAACTCGACCGCTTCCTCGAATCGGATTTTTGCAATGGCTCAGGCTTCGATCCACTTCGTGAATTTGTCAACCGCGACAAGCAAGTGGGTATAGCCCTCGGGCGCTCTTTTGAGCGGCCCAACCAAGTCCCCAGACCATGAAAGGCCACGTAAGAGGGATGGCTTGGAGAGCCTGAGCCGGCAGCTGCATCTGCCGTGCGTAGTAGTGGCAACCCTTGCAGGTCTTGACTATGCGGGTGGCGTCCCCCACAGTAGTCGGCAATAGAAGCCTTGGAAAAATGCATTGCCCATGAGGGTTCGAGGTGCGCAGTGATGACCGCAGAGCCCCCCCCCCCCCCCCCCCCCCCGTGGATGTCGACGAGGAGCTTGATGCCTTCCTCGGTGGTGATGTAGCGCTACATGATCTTTGTCACGTTGTGCTTTTACAGCTCTCCATCGACCAGGACAAAAAACTTTGCATGATGATACAGACACTTCGCCTGAGTCCCATCGACAGGGAGCATGCCTCGAGCAAGGTAGTCGATGAACGGGATCCTCCAATCGACTGGGGCTTCGACTTGCTTGTCAGAGGGATCGACCCGCTCGTCCTCGGGGTCGATTGGTTCGACCGATGTGTTGATTCACTTGGCAGGCGAGTTGATGTCCATGACCTCAGGTCCTTGCAGGGATGAGGCATTCTCGAGCACCGTGTCCAGCTCGCTCGACCCCTTGTCGGGCTCGTCGATGACCTTTGGTCGGATCGAGGTTCGAGCTGGTCGTTGGTAAAGATTTTGGGTGGGATCGTTTCGTGGCCGAAAGCTAGTTTGGCAAGCGAGTCGGTCGCCTCATTGAGGCGCTTGGGGATATGCTTGAGTTCAAGTCTGTCAAACTTGCCCTCAAGCTTGCGAACCTCCTGGCAGCAGAGTGCCATGATGTCATTGCTGTAACTCGACTCTTTCATGATCTAGTCGATCAGCAATTGTGAGTCACCGCAGATCTTGAGTGGTCGGATGCCGAGCTCCATGGCGATCTTAAGCCCGTTTATGAGGGCTTTGTATTTGGCTACATTGTTCGATGCAAGGAAATGTAAACGAATTAATACTTCATAGGTACCCAAAGTGGCGAGACGAAGACGAGATCGATGTCGGCACTCGTCCGCATGAGCGAACTGTCAAAGTGCATGACCTAGTATTCTTGGTCGATCGAGGCGGGGGGAAGCCGCGCCTCGGTCCATTCTACCATGAAGTTGACGAGCGCTTTGGACTTGATCGCCGATTATGGGAAGTACGTGATGTTGTGCCCCATCAGCTCGAGCGCCTATTTTGCCACCTTGCTTGCAGACTCCCTGAATGATCTTGTGCAATGGAAAGGTGCTTACCACATGGATCGGATGAGAGTTGAAGTAGTGGTGAAGCTTGTGTCTTGCCACCATCACGGTGTAGAGGATCTTGAGGATCTACGGGTACCACATCTTTGAGTTTGAGAGGACCTCGCTGACGTAGTAGACGGCATGTTGAACCTTGAGCACCAGTACTTCCTTCTCGTGTTTGACCACCATTGCGGTGCTGACGACCTGGGTTGTGGCCGCAATGTATAGTAGGAGTGGTTCCCCAGGGGTTAGTGGAGTCAGCACCAAGGAGTTGCTCAAGACGTGCTTGACCTCGTCGAGTGTGGTCTACGCCTCAGGTGTCCACTCGAACCGGTCGGACTTCATTAGAAGTTTGTAGAGCGGGAGCACTCGCTTGCCCAGGCATGATATGAAGTGGCTCAGTGCCGCTGGGCACCCAGCGAGGCGCTGTAGCACTTTCAAGTTCCGAATTGGTCCCATCCGCTCGATGGAGGATATCTTCTCAGGGTTGGCCTTGATGCTCCGTTCTGAGATGATGAATCCTAACAAAATGCCTTTCGGCACCATGAAGACACATTTTTCGGGGTTAAGCTTGACGTTATTTTCATGCAACTTAGCGAAGGTGCGCTCTAAATCCTTCACGAGCATGTCGGCTTTTTTGGACTTGACCATGATGTCGTCCACGTAGGCCTCGACTGTGTTGCTGATTAAGTGATGGAAATAATTTTGCATGCAGCGTTGAAACGTAGCGCCCGCATTCTTGAGACTGAACGACATAGTCACGTAGCAGTAGGAGCCGAACGACGTGATGAAAGAGGTCGCTAGTTGGTCGGCTTCATTCATCGTGATCTGATGGTACCCAGAGTACGCGTCAAAAAAGCAAAGGGTTTCACACCCCGAGGTCGAGTCAACTATTTGGTCGATGCACGGTAAAGGAAAAGGATCCTTTGGACAAGCCAACACACATCCTCCATTTCCCCTGCCGCCTTCTTCTCTGACGAATTTCAGGTTGGGAAGATCATGAGGCAGTCCTTGGTGCGGTTGAGGGCCCTTACGCCCCAGCTCGTGGATGAGCTGCTCAGACGTGGTAACAGAGAGGAAGGCGCTCATAATGTCGGCGTCTCTGACGTTAGGCAACTCATTGCACTTCTTGGAGAAGTGCCTGATGTTGTCAGCCTTCTGTCGGCAGTTCTTGAGGTCCTAGGGGTTGCCCAGTCGGGCGTAGGCCCCCTGAAAGTTACCAATGAAAACGTCCATCAACTTGGACCAGTTATAGATCTGACCCTCGGAAAGGTGCTTGTGGCAAGCTCGCATCGAGTTGGCAAGGTACAGCGGTAGGTTGCAAATGATGGCATAGTCGTCAATCGCCAGTCCCACCTAACAGGCAAAGCGGTAGTCTTCCAACCAGAGTATGGGGTCAGTCTCCCCGACATATATGGTGATAGTCATTAGGCCAGTCTCATGCACCCTTTCATAAGCATTAAATATCATGCCACATATACATTTTTTGCTAACATGGCAAATTAATTATGAAGAGAAAGAAGAGAGACTTTCATCTCTTCTGAGAGCCCTTTCATTATAATGAAAGGATGATGGCTCACTTACCTAAAACTCTGTATTGGAAAAAGTGCAATGAAAGGGTGCATTGAAACAGGCCTTAGCGCCCGAAAGCGTGGGGGAACTCTGCGCTACGGATTCATGAGCTAAAGACCCACGACCCTGGAGGGCTAGGGCTTCAGCTCTTGTCCCTGTCGATGTAGTCATATTGCCTGCCGTGGCACGGTTGGCGAACCCTCTCCTTTTCCATCCGCTCCCTCTCGAGCTGGTGCGCTTTATGGGACGAACATGCGTCCCGGTTAGGGTCAATTTGGTCCTAAACCGTGGCTTTTTTGGGCGCTGGGCTTTAGGTGTCGCGGGCTCAGGAAGAGTCTGCAACAACATAGCGGTTGTAGCTATATTTTGCCCCGCGTGAGTGAACTGCGGGGGTCCCTGGTCATCGTTGATGATGTGTTGGTGAACATCTCAAGCCGTGGCTCGAGCGTGTCCTCTTGTGCCGTGCCGAGCCAGATCGCAGTCCATCACGGCTTGCTCGTCAACCAGCTGATGCTTGGCCTGTTTGAGCTCGTGTCGTCGTGCCTATAGCTATTCGCGGGCATTGTCTTGCTATGGTTCGGGCTGAGCACCCGCTCCATCACGCACGAGCATGTTGACGACTGGCCCCCGAGCGGCGGCCGCTAGAGGGGCATTAGGCACGGATCCCACAGCGCCGCACATTGTTAGGCCGCCTGCTGCAGGGCCTCCCATCGCGCAGCCACCAGCGGTGCCCACATCGGGCGTGGGCGCGTGTTGCGCCACATGGCACTCTCATGCGGGGTTATGACTCCCCGCACTTCTCTCAGAGTCGGAGTCTTCCCCCGACCCCTGGTCGAGGAGGTCGAAGTAAGATTCGTTGGGGCACTCAATCACGCCCATGAACTCGCCGCTCGTGGGAATCAAGACGCCGTCGCAGGCCGTGATGGAAGGCTTCCCGATGGTTTTTGCTGAGAAGACCCAAGGGAAGGGGCCTGCCTCCAAGAATTTGACCGGGGATGTTCGCGAGGCCGAATGCGAATGTGAAGCACCAGAGGTCATCCTGGGCTGACGTAGGGCCTAGGTAGCGCTCTAGGTCAAACAACAGCTGGTCGCTGTAGTTGATTGGGGTTGCGAAGCTGCCGGAGACACTTGGTCTCATGGGCCCCAGTTTAGCGGCCTACATCGCCTTGGTGGCGATGGCTGTGGCCACTGAGATGGGTCCAAGAGCGACTCCTTGAGGAGCTCTAGCATCCCGTCTGCTGCGACTATAAAGTCTAGCGTATGAACCATGTCCTTCAGTCACCATTGGCACGATGCCTCATTGGCTGGCGCGAGGACTGGAAGCAGCTGTGGTGCTGGCGTGCCGACGCGCACCAGCGTCTATTCGCCCATGGCGATAGACTCTAGGCTCCTGAAGAACACACTAGTGCCGGGTGCCTAGGAAGTAGTGGAACTAGCCATCCAAGCCGGAAAGTGGTTGACGATCGAAGCGTGCCAAGAGCCCCTACATAGCGCACCAACTGTCGGTGTTTCGGTCACAGTAGAATTTGTTCCGGGGATGCGCGCTTAGACGCAGTGATGGCAATGCAAGAGGACACAAGGGATTATACTAGTTCGGGGAGTACTTCTATGTCTAGTTCGAGTAGCTTCTCCTGTTACTTGCATTGGGGTGTACAACGGAGTTGAGAGAGGAGAGTTCTCCATGTCTCGGTGAGTGTGTGTGCGTGTGTTGGGTTTCCGATGTCTTGAGGAAGAAGATGGGCCTCCCCTTTTATACTCGAAGGGGTGGGCCCATATTACAGTCAGAGAGGGAAAGAGAGAGACAAGCAGACATGTGCGGGAGTTGGCAAAGCCATGCGGAAGGAGGCGTGACTTGGTCGGTGGCGTGGTCTTCGGTCTTCTTGGGGCCCGCCGTGCTGATTCCATGCTTGCAGTCGCTGCGTCGTGGCATGCCCCTGGCTTCCGTTGATGAGTCGGAGCTTATCATCTCTGTAGTTGGCATGAGCCGCATAACCTAGGTGGCTTAGCATGGGTGATTGCCATAAGGCTGCGCGTCGTCCTGCCACGCCCGTCCGTCAGGTTGTCCTCGATGACCCCTGTTAGGGATGTCATCATGACGGACGGTGTGATAGCATCAGGTTATATCCTATTGAGCAGTTCATGATGGCAACGAGGGTAGATTCGCTAGGGTGTTAGACTCTCCGTTACTGTTGCCGCACGCGTGGTATGGCGCCTGTCAAGGTGCAGGGGTGGTTGTTGACTGCCGTCCGACTTGACTCCTTCCGAGGGACCTTGGTTTGTCGTATAACAGTTGGGTTAGAATGCTTGGATGTCGTCCTACCATGTCATAGCCATGATATCTAGGCCTCTCCACTCTGTTACTCCTATGGGGTCAGCGGCGTGGTGCATTGTCTCGCCCTAACGTGATGGGTTGGTAGGAGTCAGCGGTGGTGGCAATTGTGCCAGCGTCATTATGCCTGTAGGGGCGGGGACCATCGCTGTGGAGATGGCACCGGCGTTCTTATCCGCAATCCACCCGACCCTCAACGGGGGCCAAGAGGGGTGAAGTGGGCCCTATCGCTTCATAGGGGGTCAAGTGAGACGGGGCGAGGTGGACCCCTTCGATTGGGATCGAGAGGTGACGTTACGCGCCCGACCCTTCTGATGGGGGTCGAGCAAGGCGGGGTCGACTTGTCTTCTTCAGCGAGGGCTAGTCGAGGCGGGAAGTGTCGAGCCCTTCCTTTGTTCAAGGGGAGTCGGGCCACTGACTGTGTTGACCTGGTGTTGCGCAGGCTGGGAGTCTTCTTGGCCCATTACAGTTTCTTAATGCGGTTGTTTATTAGTTAAAGAAAAAAGGGGGTTAGCAATTGCCATGTAGCATCATTAATATTTATCCCCGACACATATCAACTCCAAAAGTAGTGCTATATACTTACTTATTGTTCCATAGACATTTTGCCTTTTCTATAATTCTTCTAAACTCTTTTCTTTGTTCTTCAGGTTCAGGTGTCCAGGCGTATGTTGGCCCTATACCTCCCATCGGAAGTCTGAATTGTTCTTCAAGACATCGGACAACGTCTGGATATGATCCCCATCGAACGCCTTGTTCTAGATGCTAATCCAATTAGAGCTCGATATATGGAGATCAAAGATCACTTGGCTCTTAGCTTGGTCTCAATACTGCAACCAGTGGCCTACATTGAGTTCCATCGGATCCAAGTTCTTGAAACTCAAGCCCACATCGAACGATGATTGGGACAAAGAGACGAAGCAGAAGCCGCCGATAAAAAGGTAGAAGAAGAAAAGAACAAGTATATTGCTCTGCTTTTTGAAATCGACCGATCTTGAAGAAAAACTTGAAGATTTTTGAAAGGAACATGATGAAATCTAGGAGGCAAAAATCAAAGAGATAGCCGATGTAGAAACAGCTCTTGCCAGAGTTCCACAGGAGATCATAGCGCAAGAGAATGTTACCACATCGGCCTATGAGCAAGCCACCATGTTATGGAACATTGCCTCCAGCATACCTAGATTAGTTGAAGAGGATGCTTATGCCATCACCAAGTAGGTGAAATTTGAATGCAAGCCATTAGCATTATCGACTTCTATTGTCCCCAAGAGTAGACGTAGGTGTTTTGCAACAAACAATATTTTGTCTCGTAATATTTTTTGAACTAATAGTGATATCCTTGATATCGGCCATCTGAAGATGATGTATGCACATCGGTTGTGAAAACACTCTCTCTTTCTTCAATCTTTATGCTAAGGACGACATTTTTCATATCGGTCATGATCAAGCACTCGAGATCATGAGCCAACCTAAACGCTTGGAGGATATGTCTTCGAACATTTGCCATTAATTGCTGTGCCAAAGTATTCTCCATCTAGCTCTTGCAAAAAGTAAGCATTTCCTGGTGCACATTGGCTCATTTTAAATGGCCCTTCCCATGTTGGCGACCATTTTCCAAATATGTTATCTCTAGAGCCGATGGGCAAATTTAACTTCCAGACTAAGTCTCTTTCCAAAAAATTCTTGGGTACCTCCTTTTTATTATAAAACTTGGACACATGAGCTTTATTTTCTTGGATTATCTCTAAGGCATTCATCCAATGTTGTACGATATCTTCTAATTAATCAAACATAACTTGTCTGCAATCATCGGCTGAAAACTAATCTTGTAGTTCTATTCTTCTGGACCCCAGATTTGTTTCCCAAGGTAAAATTGTTTCATGCCCATACACTAATTTACAAGGCAGCACCTTTATCAACCCATGACAGGCCATTCTATACGCCCATAATGACTCAGCCAATGTTGTATGTCATTTCTTTGGTTGCTCATCTATCTTCCTCTTAATACGTGATCAAACTCTTGTTAGATGCCTCTGCTTGACCATTGACTTGAGCATAATAAGGTGATGAATTCAATAATTTGATACCTATACTATCGGCAAAGTTTTGAAACTCTTCCGCAGTAAAAACAGAACCTTGGTCAGTTCTAATAGTCTGCAGCACACCAAACCTATAAATGATATGTTCTTTTATGAAATTAATCACATCATTGGTTGTCACATTAAAAGGATCGAGTGACCAAGAGGGGGGGGGTTGAATCAGGAACTCAAACTACGTACCTATTTTGCCAACTACTAAAACCGACCATTCAAAAAACTCCTACACAATTCTAGTGGTGATCACACTGACAAGATATTCCTTATGAAAGGAAAGACAACCTAAGCACACTAGTGGATCAAGTATGAAAGCTAAGCACTACTAGCAAGTAAAGAAATTTATTCATGCAAGTCTACTAGGTAGTCAACTAGAGCAAGGTAAGCACACAAGCATGAATAGCACGGTATGTAAGTGCGGAAAGTAAAGCATCATAGTAAGGAGTAGAGTAAGAGATGGCTCATGACTTTTTCCCGAGGTCTTGGAAGGATGGCCTTCCCCTACTCCTCACTGGACCACTCCCGCCAGAGTCCCGGTCCCTCCTGCCACCAATGTGGAGTTCTCGCCCACGAGCCTGCAATCACTTCTGGAGTGAAGACATGGTGCGCGTCACCGCTGCCACCAAGGCACAAGCTCGCCTCCCTCGAGAACTTTCCGGACTCCTCGAGCCGAAACGGGCGCTCACTAGTGATGCCCCTTTCACCGGCGGGCTGAAACCGTGTGGAAACGTGTGACGGCCTTCACAACCGGTCACAATAGGCTCGTTCACTGACACCTTACCGGTCTAGGTCTCACCATGGACCAAGAATAACAACCTAGATCACACCCTCAAGGACACCTAGCCTTAGATGTGTAAGATCACTCCATGTTACTCTCACTAGCACTCTCAAGATATGCAATATCTCCTCCTAGTGCTCTCCTCTTTTCCTCTTGGCTCTCACCAAATCCTCTAAGCAATTCCACTGGCCAAGAGAGGTCTCCAAGACCCCAGCAACGAAGTTATATAGGCTTCCAACCTCCAACTAGCTGTTGCTCCACGAAATTAGCTTTCTGGGCCAACTGACCGGACTGTCCGGTCACTGCCTGACCGGACCGTCCGGTCACTGCAATCCTTGGCACCAACGGCTCTGCCCCTGCTGATCTCTTACTGACCGGGCCATCCGGTTAGCTGACCAGACCGTCTGGCCAGACTTTCTCTCTCCAGTCGAGAAAATTTCTCGGCACTGCTTCCCCTCTGCCCTGTGTGAAGCCACACAGACCAGACCGTCCGATCACTATAGCTCCTAGCACAGACAGATTCCTTGTTGCCCGCTATAAATCTTAGACAAGTCCTCTTAGTGACCGTACAGTCCGATCTCCACTGACCCCTCTATTCGGTCATATCGTCCAGAAGCTGAAACTCCTCGTTCTCGCTTGACTTCATTTCCCGGCTTCTCCGAACAACTCCTTGGCTTCTCTACTGTCACCTAGTGCCTGTGATTTCACCGAGCAACCTTGCACATCACCGACTAGACATGACCTAAGAGAAATGACCTAGACCTCCTTGATAGTCCAGTTTTTCCTATGGACTTAAAGCCCTAACAACTAGACAAGTATTCCCAACACTTGCTCCATAGCTTGTCCTTTGCTTTGATCCATCTCCATCAACCCTTGGACTCCATCAAGCTCACAAGCCTCCATGCTTGCGGTCATTCATCAATCGCCAAGGCCGCCGTCAACAATCATCATAAGATAGAAAAGGTTTCCTACATGAACAACACTCGTGTAGATATTAGTCATATTTCATGTTTGTCATTCATCACCAAAATATTCATACCTCGGGGTGACCTCAATGGTCATGATCCTTACACACATTCCTCATCAGCACTGCTTCAACCCATTTTGTGCAATAATCTGTTGCCAGAATACACTTATGACCCTTGCTTGATGTTGGATAAATTTGACCAATCATATCCATATCCCAACCTCTAAACGGCCACGGCTTAATAATTGGATTCATAGTCAATGCCGCTGCTCTCTAAATCGCTCCAAATTTCTGACAATCTTGACACCCTTTGTAATACTTGAAGCAATCCTCTGGCATAGTAGGCCAATAATATCCAGTTCTCTCTAACAACCATCTCATCTTATGGGCCGATTGATGCGTACCATAGATACCTTCATGCACTTCGCACATAACCATTCTGGCTTCCTCTTGAATCAAACATCTCAATAGCACACCATCAATTGTCCGATAGTAAAAATTTTCTTCTAATAAAACATACCTCAACGACATATACCTTATCTTTCGAGGAGTTTGTTTAGTTGGGTTCTTAAGATATTGAATAATTTTGACCCTCCAATCTTCTTCATCGACATCGGCTATCTCAACAATAACACCATTAGTATTCAACTGATAGCCTAATGCCTTCTGTGCCAAATTGTTTGCTTCCATATTTTGCTCCCTCGGGACATGCTTGAAATTTACTGCTCTGAATCATTGTATCACATCTTAACACTTGACATAAAACAACCTTAAGATATCATCTTTCCACTCAAAATCTGTTGCTAATTGCCCGAGTACCAGCAATAAATCACCAATAATCTCAACGAAATCGGCTCTAGCTTCTCTCAAAATGTGCAATCCCTTAAGAACAGCTTTGTATTCAACCTGACTGTTAGTCAATGTCTCCACAACAAACGCAAATTCAAACCTTACCCACCTCCCCCCCCCCCCCGAGGCAATATAATGACGAGTCCAATGCCACATTCATTCTTGCATACAGAACCATCAAAGAACAAAATCCTCGACATCAGCTCAATCATAGAGGCACCCAAACTACAATACTCAACCACCAGATCCGCCAAAACTTAACCCTTAACTGCTTGAGCAGATTCATAAGTTAAGTCATATTCGGCCAATGCTAGCATCCATTTTCCAATCTTGCCCTTCAAAATTAGAGTCGATAGCATATACTTGATGACATCGACTTTGCATACTACCACACACTCGGTCGACAACAGGTAATGCCTCAACTTGACACATGAGAAATATAAACATAAACATAATTTCTAAATCTCATTGTACCTAGTTTCAATATCAATCAGTCATCAGCTCAAATAGAATACGACCCTTTCCTTTTCGTGTTGCTCTTGAATCAAAGTCGATCCAATCAACTTCTTATCAGCTGCGAGATATAGCTTAAAAGGCAATCCTTCTCTTGGTGGCACCAATACAGGAGGCAAGATCAGATAATTCTTGATGTCATCCAAGGCCTTCTGATGCTCAGGCTCTCATATGAATTTTTGATCGACCTTCAACTTCAACAATGGAATAAACACATCAAGTCTTCCTAATGAATTCGAGATGAATCTTCTTATGAAATTAACTTTGCCGATCAAAGATTGTAGCTCAGAATTGTTAATAGGAGGCATGATATTATTGACAACCTTGATGCTCTTAGGGCCAATCTCAATTCCTCTTTCATAAACAATAAAGCCAAGAACTTGCCAGCCGATACGCCGAAAGCACACTTTTTAGGATTCATCTTCAAACCATAACTCCTAGTTCTCTCGAGTGCTTCTCGTAAATTGGCTATATGATCTTCTACTCTCCTGGATTTAACTACCACATTATCAATATAAATTTCCACTAACCTGCTGATCAGATCATGAAATATATAATTCGTAGCTCTCTAATACATGGCACCAGCATTCTTCGACCCAAAAGTCATAACAACCCATTCATATAGTCTAATAGCTCCTGGACAGCTGAATGTAGTCTTCAGTATACCTACTTCTTCCATGAAAATTTGATTATAACCAACATTGTCATCCATAAAACTAACAATCTTATGCCCAGTTGCTGCATCAACTAGAAGATCTGCTACCGGCATCAGGTAATCATCTTTAGGAGTGGCCTTGTTCAACGGTCAAAAATCAATGCACACCCTCAGTTGCCCATTGTGCTTGAACACAGGCACAATATTGGAAACTCACTCTAGATATCGGCAAGGCCTGATGAATTTAGCATCATATAACCTGATAATCTCAGCCCTGATCTCATCATAAACCTTTGGATCTACTATTCTCAGTGGTTGCTTGTAAGGAGGATATCCAGGTTTGGTGGGAAGCCGATGTTCAACAATAGATCGACTAAGACTAGGCACCTCAGAATAATCCCAAGGAAAACAATCCTGATACTCCTTCAATAACTTTATTAATTCAACTATAAAATCCATACCTAATTTCTTATTGATAAAAGTCAGTCCGAGCTTATCGCCATCTCCTATATCGACTTCCTGTAATTCATCGGCCGACATAAATCCTTTCCCTAACTTGCCATCTTCTACAAAATCCATTGAGGCGCCTGTCAGAGAAAAAAACTTCAAATTTGACTGGTCCACCACCTTAAGACCCTGAAGTAGTAATCTTGACATAGTCTGCATCCCAAATCTTGCCGGACAGGCACTCCATGTCATCTGCATGCCATGGTGCTAAATCGGCCGATACCACATTAACGGTTTCATCGGTTGGGACCACCTCGACTTGATCACCGATCCACTGGACAAGAGACTCATGCATGGTCGATGGTATGCAACAATTCGCATGTATCCAGTCATGGCCCAGTAGCAGCCTATAAGTCCCATTTCCATCGATAACAAAGAAAGTAATTGGCAAAGTTCTATTGCCGATTGTAAGTTCAACATTCAAAATGCCCTTGGCTGCTGCAGTACGACCACCATAATCTCTCAAAATCATATTAGTACCAATCAAGTCTTTATCGGTGTTACCCAACTTCCTGGCAGTGGTGATCGGCATAATGTTGACTGCAGCACCCCCATCGACCATCATCTTTCCCATCGGCATCCCATTCACAAACCCGTTTAGGTATAAAGCTTTCAAATGCTAATGCTTAGACTCATCTGGTTTATCGAATACTGCCTGCTGGGTAACAAATAGTAACTATGGCGCATCATCTTCATCGGCAAACAGTTCCTCTTCTGACGCCATGAATTCTTGAGGCAACATCATTACCATGCCCACCATAGCACCGGGCACATGCACTTGTGACTTCACTTTTGGCCTCCAACTTTCTTGGGTGGTTGATCATCATCTTCATCATAATAGTACCAACCAGCCCTTACTGCCTACAGCGAATCCTCTAGATCATACGCTTCTGACTCCTGGAGAAAATACCAGATGGACACCACTGATCGTTCTGTTCCTTCTCTTCCTATAGTTCCTCATCGACTTATTTATCAAAGTTAGCCTCTTTCTTCATCATCTTAGCTCGTAGTTGATCAAACGTCGACACCCTGCCATGACCATCGGACGTACCCACCATCGGCTCGCAGAGTTTGTCCTGCCGATGCTAGTGCCGATGACTTTTTAGGGCCTCTCTCTACATCTGATCAGCGCGTCTACTGCAAGTTGGATAGTTGATAATCAAAGGAAGCTTTATATCGTGGTCCCAGCAATACTGAAACAACAGACACTCCCAATGTGGATCGAACCGCGACTCCTTCACTTCCTTGTCCCTTCTTCTGATATCGGCTGATGAAAGCCTCCACATTGTCGATACCAGCCATGTTAACATTTGCAGGGAAAGAATGCCCATCAATCTTCATGGTACCTTTGCTAAACTTTATCTCCCCCTGCTCAATCACCGACCAAATCTATCTTCTAAATACTTTTGATTCATTAGCGTAATGAGACGGCGAATTGTGCCACTTGTAGTACTTTCTCTTCTTCAACTCTTCAGCAAGTGGAATCACATGATTGGGTGGCAGCTAAATATGTTTTTCCTATAGCAGCATATCTAATATCTTATCAACCTTCGTAATATCAAAATCATACTTCTCCTCCGGCTTGTTTTGGTTCACCTAAGGACACGATAAAAAATTCTTGTTCCTGGTCCACTCAGCCATATCGACATCTTCAGTTTCTTCATCGGACTCAGACTCAAAGTCATTGTAATTGACTTGTATGGCCTTGACCGTACCCCCCGAGTCAGGTTCTCTTGGATCGACACCTTTTGCAATAACTGGGACAAACTTTCAAATTCGTCTAAGGGAAACTTTTCCCTTAGGGGCGCGACTAGGCCATTGAATGCAATCTCTACCATTTGGTTATCTGTTAATTGCAAACTAAAACATTTGATGCGCTCTTCCCTGAACCTCTACACGTATTCATGCACAGACTCTCCAGCTTTTTGCCTCATAGCAATCAAGTCCGATGATGTTATCTCTCTTGTTTCAGCGAAGAAGTATTTGTGAAACTTTTGTTTCAGATCAGCCCAAGGGTGATGACTGAATTCAAGGGCAACGATGCGAACGAAGAGAAAGCCAATCCAGACAACGACAAAGAAAAGAACTTGATCCTTAGAGCTTCAGTGGCACTAGCTTCATCACACTGTACTGAGAATCAACTAATGTGTTCAATAGTAGTAGTATTATCTGGCCTAGTAAACTTGGTGAACTTTGGTCGTCTGTATCGGCTTGACATAGGAATCAAATCATAACTAGGGGGATATGGGGGGTGATACATATAAGTCTGTTGCTTTGGCTTCAGTCTTTCCGTGATACGTACCCGAGTGTTAACGGTCGTTAAATACCAATTTTGACCGTCGATATACCTATAAAAGTAGGAACACTTAGTATTTCACACTTGCATGTTAGTTAGGAATAATAAGATTCCACTTGTCCTTGGAGATTCATCTGCATGTAGGGATTTGATACAATATAAGTGGAGAAATGGAGTCACTCTTTTGACTCGGTGACATATGAAATACAAGCATGCCACATTTATCCTTACCTAGAGCTCCACATATCAGACTTTAGAGGTAGGATTTCTGAGCCATCATCAGCCTTAGTGAGGAATTTATACACTTCGACCGATCTGATTAAATCATTTGAGAAACTTAGATTTATCACAAAAAAAATTAACCTCCAGGCTAAAGTCAATCAAAGAGAGTAGATGTAATGGTGGTCCTACAAACTGTTTTGTCTTCGACCCACACAAGATTTGGAGAAGCTACAACGCCCCACAGGTAATAAAATATGAAGTACTCATGCCAACTTATTCAATCCTTTATAGAGTGTCTTAGTTGTGCATTTGAGTATATGTTAAGAATAAGACATTGTAGCAACTTCTGATCAACACAAACTTGAGTTTTGCCTTTACTCGGGACGAACAAAGGTTTAGCTTGGGGGGTTTGTTGATGGTTGTTAAATACCAAGTTTGACTGTCAATATACCTATAAAAGTAGGAATACATAGCATTTCACACTTGCATGTTAATTAGGAATAATAAGATTCCACTTGTCCTTGGAGATTCATGTGCATGCATAGATTTGATACAACATAAGTGGAGAAATGGAGCATAATCCGGGGAAACACCATTCCAGCCAATGAGATGGTGCCAACTGGACTTCCCACGGATTGCATACGTGACTGCATAGGATTCCTCCGAAGAACACCGACTTAATTCAACAGACCGACCTTTGGACACTAAATAGAGGGGGAGAGCTCCAGTCCAACACACACACTCAAGAGTTACTCATTTCCCTCTTTCACTTAGTAGTTTCCTAGTCCTACACAACTAGATTTTCCCCCTAATACAACGCAGGAAATATGTTGCAATATGCCCTTTTAGGGTGCAATAGCCGCAATTACACCCAAACAGCTTAGTAAAACATTGCTGCAATAGGTCAAGTGGTATTAGACTTCAACCAAAAATGTCTTTTGTTGGTTGCAACTGTTTTTCTATTACAACACAATGCAGCGTTGCAACTAGCATCTAAAGGCGCGTTCGTGTTGGTTGCAAATTATCCTATTGCGACGCACAAGATGTTGCCAGAGATTCAATTGCATCGTACCTATCGCGTTGCAATGTGTAAATTCGTGCGTTGTAAATGATTTTATTGCTACACTCTGGTTTCGGTTGTTATAGAGCAAGCACCTCTATTGCCACTTTAGTGTTTTGGTTGCGATAAGTGGTCATCTCTGTTACCATGAAGTTGATTTTGGTGCCATAGATGGTGTCTGCTATTGCCACCAGATTTGCTTAGTTGCTAGAGGTCGACACTCTTTTACCACCAAACATGTGTGGAGGCTATAGGTGGAGCACTATATTGCCACCATATTTGCTTAGTTGCTAGAGGTCGATATTCTATTACCACCAAACGTGTGTGGAGGCTATAGGTGGAGCACTATATTGCCACCAAACTTGAGTGAGTTGGTTGGAGTGTTTTCCTCGGAACAAAAATGTTTGAAGGAAATAATTAGGTGCCATTTTGTTTAGTATCTGATGATAGCACTAAAAGCTTGTTAATTCACAAACAACCTGATATGAAGGGACCTCATGTTGTGTGGTTGGCTCAACTACTTGAGTATTCGTGTTTGTTGCAGCTGCCGCCACCTCTGCCACTTCAGTGACATTGTTGTTTGCCTGGATAGATGTTAGTTGGAGAATCTATGAAACATACAGACAAGTAGATATAGTACCTAAGGAAAAATAGGCATTCAGAAACTGGCTTGACTAGTACCTGCTCAAATGTTGTCTGTCCATGTGCTTCTTGCATCATCGATAGGAACTCTTGCCTAAGCGCTTGTAAATCAGCCTCCCTTGCCTTTTTCAGCTCATCAATCTGTCGTGCATGTTCTATCCTTTCTGCTTCCCTCTCAGCTTCATATGTGGTCATTTGTTCATGTAGCTGACCAAATGATTCCATGAGCTCTAGGTGTTCCTGATGTAGTTGCTCCTCCACACGAATTTTTTCCAGGCGGTCAGCATTCAGCAGCTCCCTTCTAGTTGGGTTCTTTGCCAGGTACCCATTACCATGCAACCTGGTTGATTTGCACTCTGTGACTGCCTGGTATGCCTTCTAGAAAATCTCATCCTTTTCCTGTAAGGTGATGAAGTTTCCCTCCGAATTTGATTCCGCCTCAGAGATAAGGCTGCTTGCTTTCTCCTAACATTTACAAGTCGTAGATGGAGGAGTTAGTTGCAGAAGAAATTGCATGCATTCACTATTTGCATGGACTATAGTAAGTCATGTACAAATTCAATGAGAACTCACATAGACATCCCTGGATTCTTGGTCTTTCCATTGCCCATCCTTGCTGTGAGTTATGAACCAAAGTTCCGTATCATTGGGCTCCTCACCACTTTCTGGGTCTCTCTGAGATGCCAAGAAAATAACAAATTAGTAAATCATCTTGCAAGAAAGCCTGTAGATGTGCACTTCTAGTTATTACCTTCTCATAGCTACACTGAGCATAAGGCTTAGCGCCTGACAAATGTGTGGTCTTTTTTTGGCCTCGAATCCCAGAATTTTGTATGCTCCTTGCCTACAGAGTGCATAGATTTGAACAATAATCTTAATGACCCAGACATATCCATTTATATGAAAGTGGTATTGTCAATAATAGTAATTAAGTGGAAACAAACCTTGAATTTGGCAGTCCTAAAATACTGCAACAGATAGTACCATTCAACAATATCTAATATTACAGGCTTATTTAGCATTCTCTCGTGGTAGCTGTTGTATGCCTTTGCTGTAGCACTAAAAGTTGAATGTCATCCTTTGTAACGCTCCCTAGCAATGCCCCATATGATTGTCCTTGACTTGTAATTATCCTCAATGTCCCACCTAGCCTGTTATAAAATTACAAGAACATGCAAATACTAGGTCAGTTCTTATGGTAGTGTATTATTAAAATGTATACACAAGCAAACATGATTATTACCAATATATCAGTTGCTATTGATTATTTAACTTCTTCAGGGATCTCTTTCCACGATCTCACTCCAATGAGTGGCGCCCTTTTCCTCATAAACAGTACTACTTCATCAGTGAACGAGCGGTAGTTCTCACCTACTGGTCCTCCAAGTCTGGAGAACTCAACTTTCATCTTCTGATTGCCCGCCTTGATTTTCTTGGAGATTGCCTTCAAGCCTTTTAGAGGACCACGTCCTCTTTTCTTCCCATTTTCTGAACATATTCCCACATAAACAAACTGTAATACTCTGTATATATATACAGAAACAAGATTAATTCCTAATGAACACAACTTACCATTTCCTTGTCCCTGTGTTGAATGGCGAGCATGAGATGGTGCATGCACTGGAGGTGTTGGGTTGCTGTCTTGACTGGAATGTACCTGACTGCTAGAATGCAAAAAAGAATCTGCAGACAATATTGTCACATGATCAACTAGCATAATGCTATGAAGTTTGACAGTGCAGAATGGTAACTAAATTGACAATTAGGAGAGGGATATTACTAATGTCATCAAGTTTTCCTTGAACACCCAACCATTCTTGGTATGTCTTGATTGTGTCCTCCCTGTAGATATCTTCAAATTCTGAAAAGGAATGATAACACCAGTCATAAGTGCATTGAAAAAACCATGTATGTATTGGGCTGCATCATATATAACTCACCCATGGCTTGGTCCCTTGTATGCAGATAATGTAGCCAATCTTTGTATGCATGTAATTCTGATTCGCCCACTTCTTCTTCTTCAACAGGATCTGAGCAAACTGCTCTGTATTTAATTGGTGTAATGGCCACACATCGCTCTGCCAATAAATTCTTCGACAATACTTATCTGAGCTCCCTCTCTTCCTCATTACTATCTACCATTCTTTAATGCATCAACATCATAGTTGAAATCATTTAGTGTTGCTGCCGCAGGATTATCAGGATTTCTCTTCTTGTAGTACATGTAGTCCCTAGACCCATACCCCAACTTTGCTTTCATTGTTGTCAAGTTACCCAGCGTGATTTGACTCTTGTCAACTCTATATGCCTTAACAAATTGTTCTCCCTCCTCACTCCCCTTGCAAACGACATACACAAGCCATGTATCGTCTGTTCTGCATATTTAGCGAAGCATTTCAATTTTGTGCAGGGAATCGATCGCGGGGACAAATGCATGCAAGCTACGGGCCTTAGTACTAGGGGATGATCCAAGGCACATACCGGCTCTCAGATTCGAACTGAGTTCGAAGGCAGGAAATCTTCTGGATCTCGAGAGTCGTCCCGGCCAGCAACTTCGTCGTATGATCTGCGTGATGGTCCTTGGGACGAAGGCAACACAAAGAGCGAAGCCGCCACCCTAGGCCTACGAGACGGTGGTGTGAACATTAGAGGTAGCATCGCCGATGTCGTCGAAGGCGTGTGCAATGATGTCGATGAGGAATTGGTTCCCCTCGCCGCCTCCCTCGACGTCGACATCCTCTTCGCCTGCGTGATGGAAGGCGAGCGTGAAAACCGCCTTGTCGCTGGCGGCGCCTGTATAACCCTAACTGATGCGATGGGATTCATGAGGCTAAGATGTAGTCAAGTTGATAATGTCGCTTTTAGGCTTCAATGTGGGCCTAGGGAAAAGTTTCAGATGGAAAAATCGGCGCCACTTATTTTCGGAACCAAAAATTTAGGGACGAGTTTAGTGATCAATCACTGACTCGTGGGCCCCAGCATCACTAGACCCACGCGTTAGAAAGCCAAACTACCGCGCCAGTACTATGCCCCATCCGAGTGAAATTGTTAAAATGTTCTGTCATTCCCCTTCCTAGTTAGATTGAACTATTTAAATTTAAAATTTGAAATGTTAACAAATTCATATAGTTTTTTAGGGTATTAAATGTTTTCAAAATAAAAAGTCATCAATAACAAAGTTGTAGAACTCATCAAGTTCTACAAACTTTATGTAGTCACTAATCCATTTGACAAAGTTTTAATCCTACAAATATAGAATTTTCAAAGTTGTTAACTGAAAGCCAGTTTTTGTTAGCCGTAAATGATTTCATCCAAATAAGTCATGAATACCAAACTTTCATAACCCATCGAGATGTACAATATTTATTTAGGACTTTTTTTCATTTGACAAAGTGGTAGTGTACATTGCTCATTAATCCTAGATTCACTCACAAGGTTTAAGAAACTATGTTGGAGACTTGTCAAGTTTGCACTACATGTTACTACCACTTTTGAAAATGACCAAATGACCTAAATAAATATTGTAGATCATGATGAGATACAAAATTTCGGTATTCATCAACTATCCATTTGACATCATTTAGTGTATGAACATATTGCTTGTAGTTGTCATTTATTTAAATTCAAAAATTGGATTGTGGAAACAGACTCACACGAGAATATATTTCAACATAGTATCATTAATAAGTTGCATAAAAGAATATAGCATAATTTTATGAAGGTGTAGGAAAAAAAATGACACATTTTGAAGTTCGTATGAGGGAGAAAGACTAGTTACAAATTGTATGTAGAGATTGAAAAGAAAAATTGTTCTTCCATTTGTGTTCATGCGTCTCATGCACCTGGATTTGTTGGGTCCCACATGTCATTTGGTGCGTCTCGTGTGCCTGGATTCGATGGGTCCCACATGTCATTTGGTGCGTCTGCGACGCCTGGATTTGGTGGGTCCCACTTGTCATTTGGTGCGTCTCATGCGCCTGGATTTGGCGGGTCCCACATGTCATTTAGTGCGTCTAGGGCGCCTGGATTTGGTGGGTCCCACTTGTTATTTGGCAAGTTCCATTCGTGCGTCGGTTTCCTTTCCCAGTTCCCCTTTGTTGTCCCCTGTGTCAGTTGGCCCCTTTGGAAACAGGCCCATGTCATCGCTAAGCGTTAGGGGTGTCCCTTCATCCGGCGGCCATGGATGAGATCGAGGACGTGAAGCCCTAGTTCGAGATCGACCCGACCATTGCGGAAGGGGTGAGTAACTTCATTCAAGCGCATCACCAGGAAATAGGGTTTATTTCAAAGTTAGATTAAATATGGATTCCAATGAGACGCAAATTAGTTATAAATGTTGGTTCAGATTAGTTACAAGTTGGACAGTGATACTTCAATCTTGTTTGTTTATTACTGTCCAGTTTTGTCATATTCAATCAATCTTGCTGAAATGTGATACTTCAATATTGTTTATTACTGTTGTTCACATGTAGGTTGTAGTCCACATGCCTTAAATTATTCCTTATTTTGGGATCCCATGCATGTTGTATATCCAGTTTTAATTGAAGTTCACATGTAGGTTTATGGTTTTTAGTACTTGTAGTTCACATCTTATCGTCCTGATTTTATCAACGTAGTCCTTATGGTTAATTAGGTGATAGTGTCCTATTTGTTTATGATTGATAAGTTGATGCATGCATCTGTTAAAATAGGGGCACAGGAGGAAGCTCGGCACTTTATGCCTGAGGCTCAAGGACCTGTACATTGAGCTGGATTACACTCCCGGGAACATCGCCGAAGCTAGAGGCACGCCTCTGCTGTCATGGGACCAGCTTAGGAGAGAGGGAAGAAGGTTCAGGTACCTGCTGAAGAGGAGGATCATGGACGACCATGGGATGTGATGGAGCTGCTGCTTTGCTTGCCTCTGCTGTCATAGTTTACATAGTGGTTGCTTGCCTTGCATGTCATGGATATGGATGTAATATATGCACGATGTGGTTGGTTGCACAAGGTACTTTATGTAGTATCGAATGCTGGTGGTGGTGTGGACTTCCTAAATATATAAGCTTTATGTTATATTTATGTTCTTATTCTATATGTTTGCATTGGTGTTCTTATTCTCTAGCTATGTTTGTATTGGTGTGATGAAAAGGCAAACAAATCATACAAGTATATGATGGAAAGTCAAACAAATCGTACAAGTATATCATGGAAAGGCAAGTTCCATGTGGCCAATATATAAGTTCTATACACAGCAAATGCAAGTTCCATGTAATGAAAATGCAAGTTCCATGACAAGCATAGCCAGCATCGTACAAGTATCAAATAAAAAAGTCATCATCTTCGCCTTGTATCACAGAAGCAACTGGTGCTACAACTCCATCATCAATGTATGTGTCATCTTCGTCATCTTCATCTTCACAATCAAGGACCACATCGTCTGGTTCATCAACTGCTTGGGTTTGCACCTGAGCAACAACAGAGACATCCCCGGTTGTGCCTTCCTTGTCAGATCTTGTCCAATTTGTCAAATCCTGGTGTCCACCAAATAAATTACTGTCTTCGATACCCATATCAATCGAGTCCTCAAGTTCTAATTCAGGCATGGCGAACAAGTCCCTTGGTTTCAATGCAATGACACTAAAACACCTGTTCTGCCTGTGTTGCCAGAATATAGAGTTCATTCGTATACCTGTATCTGGTAGTGTCGATATCAATAACCCCAAATTGATCCTTATTGTATCCTCTGCTCTATTGCTAGTGGCAGCAGGCACATCATACCAGTCACACTCGAACAAAATAACTTCTTTTTGTCTAGGGAATTCTAGTGAGATCATTCTTTTAATCACCCCATACCAATTCATATTGCCAGTAGTACCGTCGCCCTTGACAAGCACACCACTGTTTTGTGTTACGAGGCTTTTCTCAATGTCAACTATTCGAAACAAACAATTATTGATATGACATCTATGCAATGTACGAGCTCGATCATCCGGTGCTTGAGCAAGTGCAAACAACTCTGAACTTACATCCCCTTTCGCATGTAGATCCCTGATCTTGGCCTCGAACCATCTTACAAATTGTTCCTCGTGTCTCCTTTTAATATTTCTTGAACCATAATTTTTAAGTTCTTCCATATGCGCACTGCAAAGAAATGTATATTCCTGTTAGTCCAAAAAAATACAATTTTAAAATATTGATGTTTAGTAGCGTAACGTACTCGATCCATTGTATAGCTTCATCACAATTTGAAATTATGTAGTGCCTCATCTTCCGTATCTCATCTCCTTCAATTCTTTTGATCGTCTGTCCTCTCCTCTTGTAATCCATGTTAGCAAAGGTGCTCGGACCAGATGGTGGCTCATTCACAGCAACACTTTCATGTCGATCAACACGATTCAGTTTGGTGTCCACGTCCAAGAATCTTGAGCAAAATGTAAGGCACTCCTCGAGTATGTATCCCTCGGCTATTGAACCTTTAGGGTATGCCTTGTTCCTCACATGTCCTTTCGTAGTATGTAGGTACCGCTCCACTAGATATATCCATCTATAACACACAGGCCCACCAAGTTTAGCTTCTTCAGCTAAATGAACAGGCAAATGCATCATGATATCAAAAAATGATGGTGGGAATACCATCTCAAGTCGTCAAATAGTCTCCCTAATTGAAATGCTAAGTTTGTCCAACTCTGCTGCCACCAGCTCCTTGGAACATAGTGCATTGAAGAAATTACTAAGCTGAATCAATGCGATGACAACTTGTTCTGGAAAAATCCTACGCACCACTAAGGGTAACAGTTTCTGTAGAATTAGATGGTAATCATGAGTTTTCAAGCCAGACACCTTACATGAGTTTAGGTCAACACATCTTCTTATATTAGAGGCAACCCCATCAGGCATCTTCACTCCATATAGAAATTGGCATAACATTTCCTTATCATTCTTATCTAACTTGTACAAGACTGGTGGCAAGATATACTTATCATTCTTAATCATAGGATGTTGATCTGGGCGTATCTGCATAAGCTCCATGTCAAGCCGGGCCTTCTCCCCGTCCTTACATTTACCAGCCAATTCAAGCAGAGTGCCTAATATGCTCTCGCATATATTTTTCTCAATGTGCATGACGTCCAAATTATGCCTGATGAGCAAAGTAGACCAGTAAGGGAGCTCAAAAAAATACTCTCTTTCCTCCAGTTGTGCGATCTTTGGTCTTCATCACACTTCCTTTTTTTTGATGCATTATTCTTCCCAAATCTCACTTGTTCAAAACTTTCAAACTGCTCAAGTACTTGTGCGCCTGACAGAGGTACTGGTGCATCCCTGGTTTCGACCTTGTTGTTGAAGCTGACCTTGTTCTTGCGCCATGGATGGTCCGAGGGCAAGAAACATCGATGTCCCATGTAGTAGTGCTTCGACCGATGTTACAACGACAAATACTCCGTATCTTTGTGGCAGTAAGGACATGCAAACTTTCCTTTCGTGCTCCATCCAGATAGCATAGCATAAGCTGGGAAGTCATTAATTGTCCAAATTAGAAGAGCATGTAATTTAAAATTCTTCCGTGTCCGTGCATCCCATGTTGGAACACCCTTCTCCCAAAGCTCCTTCAGCTCCAATATAATGGGCCTCAAATACACATCAATATCCATTCCAGGAGATTTTGGACCAGGTATCAACATTGACAACAATCAGTTACATTGTTTCTGACACAACCATGGAGGTAAATTGTAAGGTATTAGCATAACAGGACAAATGGAGTATGTAACATTTTGCATCCCAAAGGGATTGAAGCCATCAGAAGCAAGACCCAGCCTAATATTACGACCTTCTCCTTCAAACCATTCATATTCTTTATCCACATGCTTCCATGCAGGTGAGTCAGCAGGGTGACGCATTTTTCTATCGTTGACCAATTTTTTCTTATGCCACTGCATTTCCTCTGATAACTGCTTGGACATATACATTCTTTGAAGCCGAGGAATAAGAGGAAAGTAGCGTAGGATCTTAACTGGTAACCTCTTCGTCTTTACAGTACCATCCGCAACATCATTATCAGAGGATTCTCTGCAAGTCTCCACCTAGACTCCCCACAAACGGGACATTCCTCCAGCTTTGCATTTTCCTTAAAAAACAAGACACAATCATTCTTACATGCATGTATCTTGATATAATCCAAGCCTAGGTCTCGTACCACCCTTTTCACTTTATCCAACGAGTCAGGGATACAATGGCCTTCAGGGAGAACCTTTGAGAACAGTTTTAGTATGGCCTCCAATGCTGAGTTACTAATTCCGTACAAGCACTTTATCTGAAAAAGTTGCACTATGAAAGATACCTTAGTTGCATCTTTGCATCCTGGATACAATTCCTTCTTTGCCTCCTCTAATTGTTTCAAAAAAATCTTTGCATCCTTATTTGGCTCCTCACCATCATCTATGATTTGTCCATGTATGGAGCCACTGATAATGTTTCTAATTAGAGTATTAGTGGCAGCAGGGTCATCATCAGCTTCTTCATCGTCTTCTCCAAAATACAGTGTTGAGTCATCTTCATGTTCTTCTCTTATACCAGTATTGAGATCAGCACCGACACCATGATTCACACGACCCTCAGCTGATGATGAACAAGTTGGGCCTTCCAATAATCATTATTGATGAAACAATTAGCAAACCCTCTGGTAACTAAATGAACCTGAATCTAAAACACGTCATGATATCTTATCATGCATTGACATGTAGCACATGGGCACGCAACAGATCCACCAACTCTTCTCGATGATGATGTGCCAAAGTTTGCAATAAAATTCCTGAAATTCGTCTTCCACTCCTCTGAATGTCGAGGCAGCCGCATCCAACTCCTATCTTCGTGTGATGCCATTAATTAATCTGTATGCATGTTTGCAACGAGAGAGAGATCATGATCTAGCATGTATATACACAATTGGACTCGATCGGGGGATGGCAGACTCTAGGCGCGCGCAGGATGGAGTCGCACCTTGCTCAGCGACGATTCCTTGATCGTAGAGGAAGAAAGAGATCAGTTCGATGAGCGTCGGCCATCAGGACACTTCGATTGATAGTGTTGACTCCGAATGGGCCACGAGTTCCTCAATTGGACCAGTGGTGGGTACAAGGCAAGCCAAGAGATCAACTCCTGTACCGATTATTGCAGGCCCACCTGTAGGAAAAACAATCGTTGCCATAGACAATTTTAAGTGCAACCAAGGCAGACTTCATTGCAATAAGTCTGTTACAGTTGCAACGACTTTGATCAGTAGGGCAACCACGCACATTCGTGGCAATTCATACATGCTTTTGCATCTCGCGTCAAGAATGGATGCCATAGCCACTATCTATTGCCACAACGCACCAAGTAATATGCAACCCAAAGCAATGGTTGCAATATATCCGTTCAGAAGAAACCATCAATACTATGATGAAGGGGATGAGCTGAACATCATCCTAGTGATTCAAGGTCATCCAGGGAGCCCAATGATCTCATGTTCAATTGCAACAGAATTCTTCGAGAAAGCATTGTGCGACCTTGGAGCCAGTTTCAGCATCATGCCCAGATCTATATTCAACAAGCTAGACTTCACAAGCCTAGTCCCAACTCAAATGCATATTCAACTTGTCGATTCTACAATGCGGTACCCCGCCAGGATTGTCGAGGAAGTTTTGGTGGAGATCCGTGGATGCTCCGTCCCTGTGGATTTTGTGGTGCTCGACATGGAGGTCGATAAGAGTACACCGCTCATTCTTGAGCAGCCATTCTTAAGCACCACATTTGCACAGATTGATGTCGGAGCTAAAGTGATCCATCTCATACTCAATGGCAAGGAAGAGGAGTTTGAGTTCTAGCCCTGCCATACAGGTAGAGTCAAAAGCTGGCCGAACCCACATGACATCAAGAAACTGGAGGTGGAGCCAAGAAGGGACAGCTTAGAGGATTCTATGCTAAACTTCTGGGCGTAAGAGAACCCCACTCTTGTCACTCAGAAAAAGAAGACAACAGGCACGCCTGAGCTCTAGAAGAAGCAGCCGGTGAAGAAGAATCCTTCATCCACACCGCCCATGAAGGTGAAAAAGGTGTGGCAGCCAAAGAAGACACCCACGTCCTCATCTCCGGACCAGGATGCGCCCACAACAAGCAAAATGACATAGGAGAGAAAGTGTCGTCCGCCAGACCCAAAATTGGTGAACCCTCACCGGTAGGTTAAACAATATTTATCCAAATTACCCTTTCCAAAACTTTTGATTTCAATTTGCATATTTCAATTTTTCACTAGATGTTAGAATTTATTCCAACCCAATTTCAAAAAAAATGGAATTTTTTAGAGTTTATCTTTTTTAGATTTTGGATTTGCAGAAAGTTTGAAAATGTTTTTCTTCAAAACATATTATCTTTCTTGTGGTCCACCACTAGTGGGGCCCACTGGCCAGAGTTGTGGACAAGAGGAGCCAGGCCCTTGGTCGGCCGACCAGAGAGCAACGGCTCTCTGGCCCTACTTGCCCCAACGGCTAGTAGGCAACGGCCATGTCTCAATGTGACCGTTGCTTTGCTCTGCTATATAAGGCAATGGCCGGGAGAGGGAGTTCTTCACTCCATTCACATTTTTCACCTCTCCACTTTGCTCTAGCCATTTGCTTCCATTTTCTCCAAGCTCTTGTATTGCTGAATACTCTGAAATTCCACCAAAATTATTTTCTTTGAATTTCGTTTGCATTTACAAGTTGGTTTCATATTTGCAAGAGTTTCCAATAGACTTTTTGTTTAGTGTTTTTCACTAACCTTAACCCCTGTTCAAGTTGCTCTTGTGTTGGTTTGTTCAAGTGTGCAGCGATGAACAAGATGAAGCGAGCCCTAAGAAAAATGAATAACAAGGAGACGGGAAGCCCGAGCAACCCTACACCTTCAATGGCGTATAATACTCACTCCCATCGCCAACGTCTTGAGGAAGAGCCGGACGCACAGGACGAGGAACCGACGGAAGTAGAGCCGAAAACATTGCCAGATTTCAGCAATGTTCAACTATGAATCAACACCGACCGCGACCTCGACTTGGTTGGAAAGAGAGAATGTGACATCTATCGGATGATCACCGTCCAGTCTTACATTCTTACGCGAATGTATGATCCGGACTTTCTTTCCAAGATAGGTATGGACACTGAATTTGCTTCTATCTTTCATGCTATAGGATGGGATGGTTTTGTTCCGGTAGATGAGCCTCGCTCTCGCTTGCTTACCATTCAGTTCTTTTGCACCCTTTAGTGGGATAGTGAGAGGATTTTGTTCCGATTCAATGGAATGGAAATCACACTCACTTGGAGGAAATTCAGTGATTTGCTAGGTTTTCTCCTATTGCTGCTTTGGATTTTCATTTCGAAAATTATGGTTTTCACAAAAGCAGTTTTTGGGAAGAAATCACAGGGCACACCCTCGCCCTGTCACTGTTGGTGATTTCTAGACGCCCATTTTATACACCAAAAAGGGATGTTTTATGTCTTAATTTTGTGGTTTGGACTAACAATTAACCCCATATTTGCATATATTTGTAGTTGTTCTGTTTTGGATGTAATCGCAGGAAACAGGTGTAAAACAGGGCAATTATGAATAAAGAACTAAAGAGTAACGAAGATGGGCCAGATGCGGAGCCGCGCCGATCGGCACGGGCCTGCACCGATCGGCGCAGCAGGAGAAGATGACGAAAACACGATCCGGTCCAGGATAGGCGAAGGCCCAGCCTAGTATGAGTTAGAGTCGGTGGAAGTTGACCTAATCCTGTCGGGTATAAAAGGAAGATAATTATCAAGAGCCAGGGGAGACCAAGACTGGACGGCAATCGCAAGAATCAGTTATTAGAACTAGGGTTCCAGGATATTGGCGGCGAAGATCGGTCAACACCGACGAGATCCACCAGACGGGAGGTCGCGCCGATCGGCGCGACACTTGCGCCGATCGGCTCGTGCGCGTTCTAGCGCTACTTCTCACCCCTCTGCTATGTCTAGCGGAAGGATGAGTGAGTAGTCTCATATTCTCTTCTCTGGTGCGGGAATCTGGTCATGTAACTCTCATACTTGTTGATACTCTCTCGATGAATTTAATCTATGTGATGAACTTTATTGCACATCTATCTATCCCTTTCATTAGTGTATCGACCAATACACTTTTGCCCATTACATAGTGCAAGAAACCAGTGGGGAGCTAATAGCCTCTGTAGTGACAGCCGGGGTGAACGAAACCACCATGTCTTGTAGAATATTAGAGTCATCATTCGAATCAATAAGTATAAGGTTGCATGCTAGTGAACCAATCCTAAGGAGAGAATCCTTCATCATCCTGATACCTCTTCAATAACATTCACCTTCTACTTTCTCACTGTCATCATTCACATCAATCAAACCATTGCAATTTGTTAGTAACCCTTTAATAGTATTAGTCCTGCCCGTTCCCTGTGGATTCGATAACCTTGGAATACTCTAAGGGAAAAAGAGCTACAACTGTACACCGTCCTCTTGCGGTATATAAGTGGGTGCGTAATTACGACCAACAAGCCCTTTTTCTGGCGCCATTGCCGAGGAACAAGCCAGTTCTTTTACTATTAATATTTTACTAACGTCTAATCGTCTCTTTTCTAGTTGTTTTCGTTTTTGTGTTTTGTGTGAATTTTTAGGATGAGTACGACGGGACTATCTCTGACGCTCAGGGAACTTTCTCTACCATCTCCAGACGTGCTGGTGCCTCAATCCTTAGACGAGAAGGTCACGGCCTCCTCGTATGTGGTGAACCCCATTATCATTACCATGGCTAAAGAAAACAAGTTCTTTTGAGCGAAAGAGGAGAACCCGTATACTCACTTACAAGATTTGGAGGCACTTTGCCATACATTCCATCATGAAGGAGTGCCTCGGGATCTTTACAGGTGGCTGCTTCCCATTCTCTTTGGGAGGAAAAGCCAAAGAGTGGCACAAGGCAGCATCTCGAGAAGCAAAAGGTAAGTGGAGTTAGTTGGAAATTTTTGTCTCCACTATTTTCCTTTGCCAAGGGTGCAGAAGTTGAGAAGGGAAATGGTGAACTTTTTACAAGAAGATGAAGAATCTCTCGTGGAAGCCTGGACGCGTTTTCAAACATTGTTGAAACAAGGACCTGACCTCGGCATTGATGAAAATATGTGCACTCAAACCTTCTACATGGCCATAAACAAGGCATCAAGGATGCATTTGGACGAATCGACCGGAGGAAGTTTTCTGAGATTGACAGCCAAGGTAGGGATCAAATTGTTAGGCAAAATTGCCGAGAATGAAGCTTTGCACAAGCATTAGGAAGAATATCTAGAACCAAATCGGCAATGCCCAGGAGTTATGCAGAAGGAAGAGTCGCCAGCTGAACAGATCTTGATGTCCGAGAGTAGATCAATGATTACTTCAAAGCAATTTGAAGAAATAAAGCCCGTCAGACCCGCCTCTGTGGATCTGACGTGTGCACCGATCGGTGCAGTCGTGACGACAGGAGAACCGATCACCCTGACGACTCCGTCAAGTAGCAAGGAATATACCAAGATAGAAGTTGCGATTCTGGACAACCACCTGAAGGAATTTGAAGGGAACTTTGCTAAACCAAAGGGGGATAGAACATTGGCGAATGCTAAACCACATGACGAATTTGAGCTGATGGACTAGATTCCCATTGATTTTTCACGCGAGTTGCTCAATATGAGAAGATCCTTCAGTCCGCAAGACGCCTCCGAAGTCGGAATTGAGTATAATTTCCCAAGTAATCGCCTCAAGTCGGAAGTTTTTGATCAAGAGATTATTGGGAGTCTTAGGGAAGCTTTACAATGATGGTATAGAGCTTGATGGAACAGAGGTGAAACAAGCAAAGATATTGCTAGACAGTTGCTTTGAGCCATCCCCCTATGAAGGATTATGTGGTGTGTATGCTATAGGTCTCACTGAAGAGGAAAAAGAAGAACCGTACATACCATGTGAGATATCGGGGAATAAATTTTTGAGAGCCTTGTGTGACTTTGGTTTTCGTGTCATCTTGATGACTTATGACGCATTCATGAGCATGCTTTATGGAACTCAATAGCGGCTGATGGGGACTGAACTTGAGCTCATCATGGCGAATGGTAGGAAGACCAAGCCACTGGGAGTGATCAAGAATGTCGAAATTGAGATCAGCCCAAAAACAATGCCGGTAGATTTCTTTGTTCTAGACAATAAAGAAACTGGGTTGAAGATATCATTCTAGGAAGGCCATTCTTAAGATTAGTGCAAGCTGTTCTGGATGCTGGGAAAGGCCAAATTACGCTACACCTGGGATAGGAAGAAGTGCGATTTCAATTTAATGATCCGTCTCATCAAGACTCTTCCTACTATCAGGAATTCTGCCCAGAGGAAGACGAGAGGATAGGGATAGATATGGGAGACCCACTGGACCACATCATGCGCGGAACTGACGAGTATACTGCCAGCGCCGATCGGCGTGACGCTTGCGCCGATCGGCTCAACCAAGAAAATCATGATTTTGAACCCCTCGGGGAGCTGGATCCAGATGAAGCGCCAGAAGTGGAACAGAAGGAACTCCGGAAGGATACTGCCAGCGCCGATCGGCAAGATGCTTGCGCCAATCGGCTCAACCAGGAAAATCCTGATTTTGAACCTCTCGGGGAGCTGAATCCAGATGAAGCGCCAGAAGTAGAACAGAAGGAACTCCCGAAGGAGCTACACTATGAATATCTAGGAAAGAATAGAACATATCCAATTATTGTGAACAACGCCCTAACGAAAGAAGAAACAGAGAGGCTTCTCGCTATGCTCAAAAAGTATAAGAAAGCGATTGGTCACACATTGGATGACATCAAGGGAATCAGCCCCGCATTTTGCACCCACAAGATTAACTTGGAGGAGAATACTAAACCAGTGGTTGAAGAGATGCGAAGGTTGAAGGAATCAATGAAGCCAGTGGTTAAAAAGGAGATTTTGAAGCTGCTTAATGCAGGTATGATCTACCCTGTTGCTGATAGTGAATGGGTTAGTCCAGTGCATTGTGTACCCAAGAAAGGAGAGTTGACAGTGGTGCCTAACGAGAACAATGAGTTGATCCCTCAAAGGACTATGACTGGATGGAGAATGTGCATAGATTATAGAAGTTTGAACAAAGTGACGAAGAAAGATCACTATCCTCTTCCGTTCATTGACGAGATGCTTGAAAGGTTAGCAAAGAATTCATACTTTTGTTATTTGGATGGATATAGTGGTTTCTTTCAAATACCGGTAAGACCAGAAGATCAGCAGAAAACTACTTTTACTTGCCCTTTTGGGACATATGCATATAGAAGGATGCCATTTGGTCTTTGCAACGCGCCCGCAACATTTCAAAGATGCATGAATGCAATATTCGCTGAACTCATAGAAGATATTATGGAGGTATTTATGGATGACTTCTCCGTGCATGGTGTTGATTTTGATAGCTGTTTGGAGAATTTGGAGAAGGTTTTGAAAAGGTGTGTTGAATGCGTCTTAGTTCTTAATTAGGAGAAGTGTCACTTCATGGTAACAGAAGTGTCACTTCATATCTAAAAGAGGGATAGAGGTTGATAAGGAAAAGGTATCTACAGTTGAGAAATTACCTCCCCCTACTGATCTTACAACTTTGAGGAGCTTTCTTGGACATGCCAACTTCTATCACATATTTGTTAAGGATTATTCGAAGATTGCTAAACCCCTGACAGAATTGTTAAAGCAAGATATAGAATTTGTCATGGACGAGGAAAGACTCTTGGCCTTCAGATGATTAAAGGAAGCTCTATGCTCTGCACCCATTATGCAGCCACCTGATTGGAGTTTACCTTTTAAAATTATGTGTGATGCAAGTGACTATGCAGTTGGAGCTGTTCTTGGACAACGGAAGGAAGGTAAGGTGCATGCTATTTATTATGCTAGCAAAACTTTGAATGAGGCGTAGATCAATTATACAACAACTGAGAAAGAGATGTTAGCTGTTATATTTTCTTTTGAGAAGTTTAGATCCTATATTTTAAATTCTAAGGTGATTGTATATACTGATCATGCTGCTATAAGATATTTGGTTTCAAAGAAGGAGTCTAAGCCTCTGTTAATGTGATGGGTATTAATGCTGCAAGAATTTGATTTTGAGATAAGAGATAAGAAAGGAGTAGAAAATTCTGTAGCAGATCATTTATCTCATCTTGAATCATCATCAACTGAGCCAATAAGAGATGAAATGCGACAAGAGCAGTTGTTTGCCGCATTTGATCGTAGAGAGAACTGGATGATGGATATTATCAAAGGTTTCAAGGGACAAACTAACCTGATGAACAAGAACACAAGGATGGAGCAGTACGAAGATGTGTACCCAGAGAAGAACGAGCGAGCATTTTAGCAAAATGTCATTCTTCGAATTATGGGGGACACTATGGCTACTTCAGAACACAGGCAAAGGTATGGGCGAGTGGATTCTATTGGCCTACTATGCATGAAGATGCAAAAAGGTACGTTGCAACATGTGCTCAATGCCAACGAATAGGAAATGTTAATAGTAGGAATGCAATGCCTCTTAAGTACAATCTTCAAGTTGTTATTTTTGATGTTTGGGGTATGGACTTTATAGGACCCTTTGTGAATTCTCATGGTTTCGAATACATATTGGTCGCCGTTGATTATGTCTCCAAGTGGGTCGAAGCAATGGCATGCAAGGCTAATACTACAAGAGAATCAAGGAGTATACTTCAGGAGCAGATATTTCCTACCTACGGAGTACCGAGGATAATAATTATAAATGGAGGATCCCATTTTGCAGGAAGAGAATTTACTAGGTTTTTAACCAAATCTGGAGTGATGAGGACATCACCCTTATGGATACACCCAGCACTCCGCCAACCAAAATACAAGTTCATGCGCGACAACTGAATTTACGGGTGAGCTTGTTCCTAATGATTCCTTTATGTGATTTTGAGAATAGATTGCTACCTAATGAATTAATTGTTGTTAGAAACCATGGAGATGATGATGAGATAGCTGGGAAGGTGATTGGAGACGTGATGGGCCAGCAAGGACGTCCAAGCCAAGGTGGAGGCCCAATCAAAACCGACTTCGAGTCTGTTTCGGAGCCCAGGACCAGTCTGCACTAAAACGGATGCCCAGGACGCATACGGACTCGGATTTGGACGTTCTATATATGCCTGGAAATATAACGAAAAGACCTTTCCAACCCAACTGGTCCCATGTCAAAATTCCTCCCGAGCCGTCGGCAATCGCCAAATCAATTCGACTTCTAGAATCTGTCCTGGTGCTGCGACACCGTAATCGGTCTTTGGGCCGTGTATGGAGTTGAGCCCACTTAGGGCTGCGTCCAGGGGGTCTTGCATGACCCTAGGGTCCTCATATACAGCCGCCGCCTCTTCATTAGGGTTTGGGTTTCGCTTAGATTAATTCTGTTCATAAACAGTTTCGCCGTTCATCGGTTTGTGAGACCCCAACTTCGAGAGTTTAATCATACATCTGCAATTGTGTTGCATTCTTCGTTGTTCTTGCTTGTGTTCTTGATTCGCAGGCAGGCATTAGCCTTCTGGGCGAGGTCAATCGTCTTTTGGACGGTTGATAACCAGAGGAGACGTCGTGCTGCGATTGCGGGGTTTAGAACGTGCTGTTTTGAAGCCGGATCGATTTGTGTGTCGCCTCCGACCAAATCAATTTACCAAGAACCTTTCGGAAGATCGGGAACCCTTGTTTCACATCATGGAGTTGAACATAGAATTGGAACAGCCTACCATCCCCAGACGAATGGACAAGCAGAAACTTCAAATAAGCAATTAAAGGGAATTCTGCAGAAGATTGTTACAAAGGAAGGAAAAGATTGGGCCACGAAGCTTAATAGAGCGTTATGGGCATATAGAACGGCATTCAAGACACCGATTGGTATGACACCATATCAATTCGTCTATGGGAAATCGTGTCACCTACCGGTGGAATTGGAACATAAGGCTTATTGGGCTATAAAGGAAATGAATTTGGATCTTGATGCCGCCGGCATGAAAAGAAAGATACAAATAAGTGAATTGAAAGAGATGTGATTGCATGCATATGAAAATGCAGCCATATACAAAGAGAAAACAAAGAAGTGGTATGATAAGAAGCTTTTGAAGAAGGAATTCTAGAAAAGAGATTGGGTGCTCCTATTTAATTCGTGATTCAGTATATTTGGTAAAGGCAAACTGCGAAGCAAATGGGAGGGACCTTATCTTGTGAATACGGTGTTTCCTTCGAGAGCGGTAATCATAATGGATGGCAAGAGAAACAAGTACACGGTGAACGGACAACGTCTAAAGGTATACCTAGAACCCGACACATTTGAATTAAAATCTTTTGATGTGTATTTCACTGCTTAGTACCCCGTCTGGTCGAGATTAATGACGTAAAACAAAGGCTTGTATGTATTTTGATTTCCGTAGTTTTTCTTTTTCTGATTTGGTAATTTAGTGTACCGTGCCGATCGGCGCGTTGCTACGCCGATCGGCGCAGCCCTACACCGATCGGCGTGGCAGAGTCCTTTTGGTTTTTGAGTCGGTTTTAGACCTTGCCTTTTTAAAACTCATTAAATTCCACGGATAAGAGAAAGAGTCCTGGTCCAATTGGAAATCAAGGGATATAAATATGAAAGGACAGCAACCCATGGATCAACTCGCATTACATCGTCACCAGAACAAACCCTAAGAGCAGAAGCGATGGAAGGCGCGCATCAGGCAGAAATCAAGGCGGCGCCGATCGGCGTGACTCATGCGGCATTAGAGAAGTCGTGGTGGATGTTCTTTATAATCCCAATGTTGGTGCCAACATAGTTTCTAGTTCCTTTGCACTTCACATTTTGGGTGATGTGCCATTGGCACCGACTAGTATAATCCTTAAAGAGCCCCTTTGGCTTAGTTATGGAAGGATGTGGGATTATGCAAGACATGACCGTAAGGCACGCAAATGTCAAGGCTCAACTAGATTTCCATGTCTTTTACATTCAAGACTTTGATGTCCTGGTCCGGGAATCCCATCGAAAATTTACTCATGGAGGTATCGACGCTTGGAAGTCACGATGTAAACCTTGGGAGGTACACTTTTTCTATCCTGATCTCTCGAGCGAGGAACTTCCTGCCAAATCCCCTCCTCGAGGATGAGCCAATTGAGGAAGTGATGGCTATTATCCCTATTGATTCTCCTGAATCCCTTCTAGAAAGTGATGTTAAAGAGTTTATCCAAGATGAGGACAAATTTTAGGAGATAACCGAGCTACCCATTAAAGAACCACCATCACGACCTCCAATTGAGATTAAACCCTTGCCTTAGGCCTATGTTATGCTTTCCTAAATAGCAACATGGAAGCTCATGTCATCATAAGCAACAAGCTATCCACTGAAGAAACAGCTAGACTTACAGCTGTCCTAGAAAAGCATTGTTTTGTCCTAAGGCTAATCACTACAAGACCTTAAGGGATAGTCCTACTCTTTTCACCCATCGTATTCCTATTGATTCCATGAGCACACCTTCTAGGGAGCCCCAGAGGAGGCTAAACAATGCGATGACAGAGGTTGTCAAAAAGGAGGTCTTGAAACTTTTGCACATTGGGATAATTTATCCCGTTCCTCATAGCGAGTGCTTAGCCATGTGTTGGTCGTACCTACGCACCCACTTATATACCGCAAGAGGACGGTGTACGATTGTAGCACTTTTTCCCTTGAATTGAGTATTCCAAGGTTTATCAAATCCACTGGGACCTTAGAGATAATTAAACAAAGTTAATAGTAAAAGATCTAGTCAAGGCTACTGTTGAATTTAGGTTGTGTGAGGGGGAGACTGGCCAGCGCAAAGGTGCGCTAGACAGTAAATCTGTCATTGCGCCGATCGGCGCAAGAGTTGAGACGATCGGCACACTACTTAATTTAAGCCGATCTGTTGTTGCGTCAATCGGCACACTAGTGAATCTAAGCCAATCTGTTGTTGTGCCAATCGGCGCAGGAGTTGAGCCGATCGGCACACTAGTGAATCTAAGCCAAAGTGCGCCAGATGCCTTGTAAGCCTATGCTGTTAAAGTGAGTAGCCAAGTATCTACTAGTGAGATCGTAACCAGAAAGTCTAATTAAATAGCATCATAATGGGTAATTACATAGATCAATGAAAATCTATAATGAATAAGACCACCCTGCTTTCCGAGCGGCTCCCGATTTATCGCTGTCAGGAGGAAACCCTTAATCGTGTGAGTATCTTACCCTACTCAACTATCCAATAGTGCTGCGCAGGCTTAGTGCTGTCACCGCTAAACCACACTACTAGCATCATCAAGCAACCATAATCAATACAATGTCCGAATACTATCCTAATCACCACGATCAAGATAATATCAACTTACTTAGCCTAGAACTAAGCAATTGGAATAAGCACATGCATGATTATAGAATAAAGATAGACAAATCACCAAAACCATCATCAACATATTCAATCATCCTTGAGATACATAGAGTAAGATTCATCCCCGTCGAGATGGCCTACCTTAACGGATCAACTCTTAACACCAATGATTCTTGAAACTCAACTAGAGATCTATTCTAACGGGGCAAGCCCCGGTGGCTCTAACTCATGAATCTGTTGTCCCTATGTCGCCTCCTCTCTCTGCGGCTAGGGTTTACAAGTATTTATAGGGGTTCTACTCGTAAAGGACTCGGTTTCTAGCAAATAAGGCGGTTGCGGCGATCGGCGTAGGATTGCGGCAATCGGCGCAGGATTGCGCCGATCGGCGCAAGCCGTGTCTTCTCTGGTTTCTTCTCCGAGTCGGTTCCTCTGCCTTCCACAGCTGCCATGTGGGCCTTTTCCTTCGAGATAAAGTCTTGTACTGCACATCGAGATCTTGAAGTTCCATAAATCTTCTAAGCAAATATCTTCAACTGTCTTGTGCAGATAAACTTCCATAAACATGTGGAATGGGTCTCGGTCACTTCTGTGGGCCAAAACACCCTTGCGCTGATCGGCTCATGGACTGCGCCGATCGGCGCACTAGGCTTCTTCAGTGCTTTTCATCGGTTCTGGACTCCTATCCTCTCCAGCATCACTTTAATCATCAATTTTACCTGTTTCTGCAATAAAGCTCCAAAACAACGCATATACAAATATATAGGCAATATTATAGGTAAATGGCCTAAATTAGTATCAATTATACTCTAATTGGGGCAATATTCACATATAAAAGGGGCACTTGGGAAGTGCCAACAGTTCCCCCACACTTAAACCTTTGCTCATCCCGAGTAGAGTAAAAGAAAGAAAAATCGAAAAACATACTCTTTCTATCATAAAAGATATCTCAAATCAGCAAATGATGAGCATTGTTCTATTGTGGTGTATTTCATATTGGTATTCAGTAAAATAGTTCAAATATGGGCATAAATCTTAAAGTTTCTCCCCAAAGCAACGGATCATGTCCAACTCATAAATTATAACTTTTCCACACATGTAAATTACTTAAAAGATTGTTGTGAACATAGAGAATCTATCTTCCAAATAATCCAAAGCAACAACTCATCTTTCAGATCACTCAACCTATATCCTACAACATAATGATCAAATAATATTAGTGTAAGGCTTATATGAGTAGCTAGGTGAGGTAACTCAAGGATTGCAAACATAAATCAATAATATATTATAAAGCTAGGAGATTATTCTTCGTTGGAATTATAGAAACTTATCAAGATGGCCATTAAGAAAGAAAAATTTAAGAAAGGACTCACACTTTGAATATGTGGACATGTGCATAGCAAACATATGATCTTGGAAGATTGCACATGGTTGGAATGATTCATGGCTATATTAGAATAAATTTCGAGAATAAGCATGTCATATACCATCCCCCCCACACTTAAATTTTGCTAGTCCCTTAGCAAACAGCAGAGTTTTTTTTTTTTTTTTGCTCTCTGCTGCGCCGATCGGCTCAAGGTGCGCCGATCGGCTCTCAACCCAAATTCACCAACATTTGTTGGTATTTGATCCGTCTGGCTTCAACATTTATTCAAGAATTAAATATAGCCAGAAATATAGGATGTGGTCAAGGAATGAAACTCAACAAGATGTTTTGGGTTTATGGTAGTGTACTCAGTAGAATTGAATTTTTGCATGAGTAATCCAAGGATAGAAAAAGATACACAAAGAATTGCCATCTTAGTAAAGTTCATACCAAAAAGAAATTAAATCCTAACCAAACTCAACCATCAACTTAATGTTTATCTACATATCAAAGGCTCATGAGTATTGCTCAAAATATGGCATTGGTAGGTAAGGATCTTGAAAACAATAAATTCCAAAGTTCACAACATGAAAATTTATTTATGAAAAGATTGGTACTAAGTTATCATCATAAACTGAACAACACAAATAAAGCACATGGGTACTCAAAATTGCTCCACATAAGACATATTTGCCGAATAATCATTAAGTGCAAGTTCAAAATTTTATTCAATGCTCAACATTATTTGGTCTTCATCAACACTTTTCAAGACAGAATAAATAATTCAATTCTCCTAAAAGAGCATAACTGCCACCATTATATTAAGATCGAAACTTGAATACATTGTGATGATTTTTACACACACTTGCATGAAAATAAAACTACTACTATCACACCTGCATGCAAATAAAACTACTACTAACACACTTGCATGAAAATAAAACTTCTACTAATTACTACTAACAAACTTGCATGAAAGTAAGCACACCCGATACATGGTTTCCCAACCCGCTCACATACATATAAGCAAATAAAGAAAAAGATTGCAAAAGATAAAAGAAAACTCAAACCGGGAAACCGATACTCGTGCCAAATCCTAAGCACTCTAGTCATCCAAAAGTGGAGACGGTGGCTGATCGAAGCCGTAGCACCGCGCCTTGAGTCACTCGAACTCCTCCACCATCGCATCGTGGTTGTCCCTCCATTGGGACGTGGCATCCTTCACGCGCTCGATGTAGTGCATGTTGTTGTCGAGGTACCCCTGCATGGGCACGAAAAAGTCTGCACCAGGCATAGGAGGAACCACAGGTACACGCCCCTGGTACCTGTAGTCGATACCCGCGCTGAGGGCTGTGAACTGCCCGCTGCATCGCTCCACCCTGACTTGTACTGCTGAGGCCCCTGGCGTGACACCTAGGAGTCCCACTCGCCACCGGCTGCTGTAGATGTGTCCGGCTATCGAACCCGCCCACGGCGGTCCTTGATAGATCGGCCCCCCTCTAGGAGATCTTCCTCAAGCCAATTTCCTCCCTCCATCTTGCGAGAGAGGAAAACTCCTAGCTCCGCACACGAGAGTTTGACGTTGGTGCCACGGACATGGAAGCCGGCGTGAACACTTCCCGTGACAATATTGCCACGAGTCATATTCTCGCCGATCTCCATCGCGCTCTCCCACTTGTCATCGCGCCCTCCCGGTCCATCGCCGTCGCAGACGAGGGCTGCTAGGCATTGAAGATAGGCCCCGAAGGCCAACTTCTTGCTTGCCTTGCCCCTCTTGTCGAGCCAACCCCGCACCATCACCGACATAGGGTTGCAATGAGACGGACTCACGATGGCGTTGTAGAGCCACCGCAAGTCCGCATCGGTGACGTTGCTGGAGTCGACCTTGTCGCCTATGCGCGCCGCCAACCACCAATGGAAAACTTCAATGGTCGGGTTACGGATGTTGCCGCGCTTCATCTCTTCTACGAACAAGAGCCGCCTCCAAAAGGAGTCCAACTCCCCACATCCCAAAATGCCGGCCACGTCGGCGTTGACGTCGAAGCCGAAGGCTTGAGCCACCGCCTCCATGGTCACCGTGTAGCTGATGTCGCAGACGCGGAAGTTGACGGCCTCGTTGCCGTCTTCGACGGTGCCAAGCCTCATCGTAGAGGCAATCTCGGTGACGACATCGTGGTTGTAGTCCATGGGAAGAAGGTGGAAGTCCACCCAGCCGAGATTGCTGAGCATCCTTCTTATGTCCTCCCACAGGCCGATCGAGGTGAGGAGGGTCTCGTCCAAGTCGAAGTTGGGGACGAACCTTCCCCTCACCGCGAGGTAGTGCTGCTGTTCCTCCACGCTCAGGAGGGTGAAGCCCTCCTCCACCGTGCGCGGCATGAATGCCGATGGTGGTGGTGATGTGGGAACCCCACGGCTTGCCGCCGTTTGGCTCCTCGTAGCACGCCCCGTTGGAAGGGACGCGCCGGAGACGAAGTGGCAGGCGCGGATCTCGTATGTCGCCGCCGCCGAGCCGGTGGATGCACCACCCACCAACATGTCATCGCGAGCGTTGAAACACCCCCTTATCGAGGAGTCACCGCTCGACTCGCTGCTGCCACCGGAACTGCTTCCCCGGCGCAGCCTCTTGCCCAACTTGCCGACGGAGGAGCGGAGACGATCCATCTGCGAGGAATGCAGAACGTGTACGAGATCGTGGATAGTGGGGAAGGTGGAGAGATCATCGGGATGGTGTGCTGAACTGGGAGCGCCTGGCCTCCCTTTTATAGTGTGGGAAACTTCCAGGAGAAGGAACCGTAAAAAAATTTCAAAATTTGAGAGCGCGCCGATCGGCACAGTAGTGCGCCGATTGGCACAACTCAAATTTTGAATGCTCTGACCACTCTGGCGCTTGATTCCCATCCTTCATGTCGCTTCCCGGTACATCATGTTGGTTGGCAGGGGAATAGCACGGAATCCCGATATCTTGTTGACTGCGCCAATCGGCGCGGGCCCACGCCGATCGGCGCGTCGTCTCTTTTTCAGCTTTTGGTCAATTCCATGTCTCCTCTGTATTGCACACCTGCATAATAATCATACCTGTTCCTCAAAATCAACGCCTGCCGCCTTTGTTACCCATTTAGGAACCACACGGGTACCTGCGCCGATCGGCGCACAAGGGTGCCGAACAGCACAAGTCCCTTGCACCTCGTCTTTTGGTCCGGCGCTGATCCTGATGCCTCGTGTTCATCTCTTTCACCTAATTTTTCACTCTTCCTAATGTTCCTGTAGTATTGACATTCGTAGCGGGGCTCATCTGGTGACCGTGCCGATCGGCGCTGACTCGTGCCGATCAGCGCAATGTCCATTTTTGCCCCTGGCCCCTAGCTTCTTCGCTAGATGTTGCTCTTCATCCTTTCCTGGGTCATTTAGCAACCATTTTGCACACAAAAAATTAATTCAAAAATTTTGATTACCTTGAAAATAGCTCCGTCTCTGAAAATTACTGTGCTGGTTGATTTTTAGCACCCCTTCAATTCTAGGCGTCGTCAGCCTTCCGTCCTGCCCTGGGCAATAATGCGCCGATCGACGCAGAAGTGTGCCAATCGACGCAAGCTCTGTTCCTTCCTGTTTTTGGTCTTTTTTTTTTATATTCCTGCATCGTTAGTCTACAGTATGTATATACACAGTTTTACACGAATAAACAGACAATGCAAGAGCACACAAGAATTAAGCACACACTTTTCTATTTTTTTTATTCGGGAGATTGTTTTTATCACAAGCAAGCAAATTAAAAACACCGGGTTGCCCTCCCGGCAAGCACTAATTAACTAAGTAAAATGGGTTGCCCTCCCACAAGCACTAAACAACTTCTAAATCCCCCGATCATTGGGTTGCCTCCCAAGAGCGCTCTAGTTATTTAGAGGTCAAAGAGCTTGACCTCCCCGCAAACAATCAATCCTTAGTGTCGCGGTGCGGGATGTGAGATCGCGACACTACAAGGTTCTCTTATCTCCATGGTTCATATAGCTTGGACGACCTATCCATACATCCCCTCTAATTACTCTCGACGCCACGTTGCCACGGTGTCTTGTATCTCTTCACTTCATCAATAGCATGGCACTCTTCTCCTTTTGGGCAAAATTTGAAAGAGTAGAGAGTCCCACTTATATCGAAGCTTATCTCACCACTCCCAACATCAATACTTCCCTTTGCTGGTCTCAAGAAGGGTCTGCCTAAGATCAACGGGGTCCTCGTCCTCTTATCCATATCAAGCACAATAAAATCAACAGGGACGAGGTGATCTCCAATTTGAATAGGCACATCCTCAGCAATTCCATCAGGGAAGCGTACCGATTGATCGGCTAACTCCAAACACATACCCGTAGGCTCTAATTCAGGCAAATTGAGACTTGTGAATATATGACAGGGCATAACACTTACACTTGCTCCAAGATCGCACAAGCACCTACCAAATATCCTTGTTCCAATCATGCATTTGATGCTTGGTGATCCAGGGTCGGGTTTCTTCTCCAGTGCAACATCATTGATTGCCGTCGTTAGCTCCTTAGTGACCTTCACAACCTCCTCAGAAACTAGAGATTTCTTGTTTTACATCATGTCCTTAATGTACTTGGCATAGGTGGGAACTTGGATAGCGTCAACAAAAGGGGCATTGATGTAAAGCTTCTTCATAATATCGACGAACCTTGCAAATTGCTCGTCGTGTTGCCGCGCTCTTTCTATCTTCGTCAGTAGTTGAGTATCTAGGAACATGGCAGGGTCATGGTCTTCTGTTTCCATGCCCATTTTCAGACCAGAGAGGTCAACATCCTCCTCGCGCCGATCGGCGCTTTCAGGGAGCCGATCGGCTCCGACAGGATCGTCGCGCCGATCGGCGCCGGGTATGCGCCGATTGGCGTGGGGCTTCCTTGCTCCCGCAAAGTGCTCTGGATCTTCTGTTTGCTTTCCTGACCGCGTAGCTATTGTCTTCAACTGCTCTGCAGACATCGTATTGCCAGGAATAGCCCCTTTGTTGCGTTGAATGGCTTGCGATAGCTGTCCCATCTGTTGCTCCATAATCTTGGTATGCTTCAAAATCTGCTCATTGGAGCTCCCAATTTCTATCACCGTGTCATTAATTCCCTCAAGGACACGATCAATCTCCTTGAATTTAGCTTGATTGTCCTTGTTGATCTTCTCTTGAGCTTGGAAAAACTCATGACATTGGAGACGAAGTGGGATAGAATTTTGCATGGGTGAACTAGGAGAGAAAGAACTCCTTTGTTGCTGATATTGGGGCTTCCATCCACTATTCTTCATATATTCTAGCATCTTTATCTCTTCAGGGCAATCTTTCTGCACATGACCAAATTCTCCACACTCACTTTATGTGGAGCGTGATTCCGCCAGCTTGAGTGTCTCTTCCTTAGGGATATGAAGATTATTGTCCAACCTCCTTTGAATAGCATCGAGGCGATCTATAATCAAGTCTTCCTGAGTCTTCTCAATCACACTCTTTGCTACTCCTTTTGAAGGTTGCAAATTCCTTGAACTTCTCTCATCATCCCATGATTGATTTTCAACTAGCAACTTGATCAAATTCTTAGCTTCAGTGGGGGTTTTTGACATGAATGATCCTGCAACTGAGACGTCCAAGTGTTGATGTGATAGAAGATTCAATCCTGTGTAGAACTTCTCAACAACTTCTCCATCCGTCAGACCATGATGAGGGCATGCATCCATATATTCATTGTATCTTTCCCATGCTTCTCTAATGCTCTCATCAATATTCTGTGTAAATCCAAGAATCTTATTTTTCAAAGCTTGAGTCTTACCAGGAGGGAAGTATTTGGCCAAGAATTCAGCTGCTAACATGTTCCATACCATTTTTACTGGGTTTTCCAATCCATTGTACCATTGCTTGGGGCGTCCAACTAGAGAGAAGGGGAACAGCCGCACACGTGCTTGGTCTCCTGTCAATCCTGCTATCTTGAATTTACTGCAAACCTCAAGGAAGTGTTGCAAGTGATGATTGGGATCTTCCGAACCTGTGAACGGTTGTTGCGCCACTATTCCAACATATCTCTCCAATTGATACGGAAGTTGATCTTGAGCTTCTTGGAAATCTATCTTGACAATACTAGTCAATTGTAGCTTGGGACGATTAACCATAGGTACCTCTGCCATTCTCCTCTTCTTCTTGCTCTTGAACTGAGTCTTCTATTGTGAATAATACTCAAGGTGTTGCGCTGACTGCTTCTCCAGCTAAATCTCCAAGTGACTTGCTTCTCTTCTCCGTTGTTCTCTTCTTGTGAAAGAGTCTTTCTAGATCATCGGTGTAATTAGAGGGTTTGTTTGACTTAGGACCGTCCATACCTGTTAGTTTCACTTAACAGAATATATGTACTATAGAGACAAGTAAAGCACAATGACTAAACACTAATACATCAAACAATGTTTAAAAACCTGCTATGGTCCCCGGCAACGGCGCCAGAAAAGTTATGCTTGTTGGTCGTACCTACGCACCCACTTATATACCGTAAGAGGACGGTGTACGATTGTAGCACTTTCACTTGAATTGAGTATTCCAAGGTTTATCGAATCCACTGGGACCTTAGGGATAATTAAACAAAGTTAATAGTAAAAGATCTAGTCAAGGCTACTAACGAATTTAGGTTGTGTGAGGGGGAGACTGGCCAGCGCAAAGGTGCGCCAGACAGTAAATCTGTCATTGCGCCGATCGGCGAAGGAGTTGAGCCGATCGGCACACTAGTGAATCTAAGCCAATCTGTTGTTGCGCCGATCAGCATACTAGTGAATCTAAGCCAATCTGTTGTTGCGCTGATCGGCGCAGGAGTTGAGCCGATTGGCACACTAGTTAATCTAAGCCAAAGTGCGCCAGATGTCTTGTAAGCCTATGCTGTTAAAGTGAGTAGCCCAAGTATCTACTAGTGAGATCGTAACCAGAAAGTCTAATTAAATAGCATCATAATGGGTAATTACATAGATCAATGAAAATCTATAATGAATAAGACCACCCTGCTTTCCGAGCGGCTCCCGATTTATCGCTGCCGGGAGGAAACCCTTAATCGCGTGAGTATCTTACCCTACTCAACTATCCAATAGTGTTGCGCAGGCTTAGTGCTGTCACTGCTAAACCACACTACTAGCATCATCAAGCAACCATAATCAATACAATGTCTGAATACTATCTAATCACCACGATCAAGATAATATCAACTTACTTAGCCTAGAACTAAGTAATTGGAATAAGCACATGCATGATTATAGAATCAAGATAGACAAATCACCAAAACCATCATCAACATATTCAATCATCCTTGAGATACATAGAGTAAGATTCATCCCCGTCGAGATGGCCTACCTTGAGGGATCGGTTCTTGAAACTCAACTAGAGATCTATTCTAACGGGGCAAGCCCCGGTGGCTCTAACTCACAAATCTGTTGTCCCTCTGTCGCCTCCTCTCTCTGCGGCCAGGGTTTACAAGTATTTATAGGAGTTCTACTCGTAAAGGACTCGGTTTCTAGCAAATAAGGCGGTTGCACCGATCGGCGCAGGATTGCACCGATCGGCGCAAGCTGTGTCTTCTCTGGTTTCTTCTCCGAGTCTGTTCCTCTGCCTTCCACAGCTGCCATGTGGGCCTTTTCCTTCGAGATAAAGTCTTGTACTACACGTCGAGATCTTGAAGTTCCATAAATCTTCTAGGAAAATATCTTCAAGTGTCTTGTGCAGATAAACTTTCATAAACATGTGGAATAGGCCTCGGTCACTTCTATGGACCAAAACACCCTTGCGTCGATCGGCTCATGGACTGCGCCGATCGGCGCACTGGGCTTCTTCAGTGCTTTTCATCGGTTCTGGACTCCTGTCCTCTCCAGCATCACTTTAATCACCAATTTTACCTGTTTCTGCAATAAAGCTCCAAAACAACGCATATATAAATATATAGGCAATATCATAGGTAAATGACCTAAATTAGTATCAATTATGCTCTAATTGGGGTAATATTCACATATAAAAGGGGCACTTGGGAAGTGCCAACACCATGTCCAAATAGTGCCTAAGAAGGGAGGTATGATGGTCGTTAGAAACGATAGAAATGAGTTGATCCCTCATCGCACCGTCACGGGATGGAGGATGTGCATTGATTATCGGAGGCTCAACAAGGCAACAAAAAATGATCATTTACCGCTGCCCTTCATTGATAAAATGTTAAAGCAGCTTGCCAATCATTCATTCTTTTGCTTCCTTGATGGGTACTCTAGTTACCATCAAATACCCATCCATCCTGATGATCAAAGTAAGACCACCTTCACATGCTGCACAACAGTGATGACTCCTCAATGATTATATCTTCCTACCGAGACATATGATGAAATTATTGAAAACCCTATGCATATGTTGCTTGTTGTCTTATTGAACTTTGTCAAATTGTTGTGACCCTTCTGAGTTCCTTTTTATGTTTTTCTGATCAAGATCATGTGCACACCACCTTGCTAATACTTCTACACTGGAAGTTAGCACCACCATATCCATCATTCACATGCTAAATCTTCTACACTGGAAGATAGAATTACTATGTCCATCATTAATCCACTGAATAAGTATTCCATCATATTATGATGAACTCCCTCTCCAAATAACCTTGTGAAAGAGACATGGGCTATTCATGATTCAAAAAAAAGAAAGAAGAATTATCCCATGATCTCAAATGCTTATTGTGGGACATATATACCCGGGAAACCCAACCACTCTGCTATATGGCTGAGTGGGTCGAGGCTTGATTATGAAGCATCGGAGATGAAGGCCCAGAAGATAACTACTTGGATATCTGTTTAGAGTAGGTGGCACGATAGAATAATAAATATGGTGTATAGATAGAATCAGATATAACCGAATGATATATTACCATGTAAACCACTTCCCTCCGGCTATATAAGGAGGGCAGGGGGTCCTTGAAAATCATCAAAACTTGCATTGGGAAACCCTAACCCTAATGCGAACCCCCGCAATACAAGAATACCAAACAGAACGTAGGGTTGTTATCCTCCGGAAGGCCCAAACTTGTATAAACCCTGTGTCCTGTGTCCATCGACTTTCATACTCATACACATACCTAGCACTACTATCGAGATTATCTCTCAACAGTTGGCGCACTAGGAGGGGGCAGCATTGAGTTCAAGTTCCTTGAAACCGATGGATATTTTCGATGTCAAGTTTCGCCTCGGAGACAAGATTCGCTTTGGCACCCTTAGCTTCGTTGCTAATCAGAGCGGGAGCCTCGTCAACCAAGATCCGACGGTCCTTCTGGCACCTGCCACACCTTCAGATCCAGGTGTCAGCGAGGCTTCATCAGTTGATCACGAGATCAGCCCGATGTACCGGCTCCCACTCGGCCTTAGCAACGCGGCAGCGGAGTACAACGCTCTTAAGGTGGAAACCCTCCTGGGTCCCCCCTCAACGTTGCCCACGACTAACCGACCGGCAAACCTGGCCGACTCGGATGCAGCTTTGGTTGATCTCCCAATTCCTTGCATGGAGGAATTGGACGAAGATCCCAATTTTTTTCTTGGTTCACGACTAGTAGCAACAATTGGCGCCAATCACGAGTCAATCTTGGATCTGATCGAGGAGCCGAGTGATTTAGAAAGTCATCCGTCCGACTACTATGAGGTCTTCATGGTGGCACCAACAGCTTCAGCCGGCGACGCACTCGAAGAGACATCCGCGGCGGCCGCTGCACGAAGGGCACCATCAAACCCTCGGGATAGGCACGAGACCGAACTTGAAGACGATGACTCGGAAGCAGAGATGCCCCCGCTTTGGCGCGACCGCCAGAATGGATCTAGGGTCATACAACACCTAGACATGGGTGACCTCACCTTACAACACCTAGAATAGAAGGGAGGGAGCATCTCAAAAAGGAGTATCCATATTTCATCCACGTATCCAAATGTGCACATGCCTGATATGAATTGTTTTCTCCTTGAATCTGGTTTTTTACTTAGTGATATATGAGACACAAGCCTGCCTCTCTTTTATCCCTACCTTAAGTTACACAAAAAGTCATATCTAGAAGTAGGATGAAAAGAGGCAATGTCAAAATCCTTTGATGAGGAACCACACACTTTGAGCGATTTGAGAGAATCATTTGAGGAGTACAACTATGATTTGTTTTCAAAATCTTTTCAAAAACCCAAGTTACTCAATAGAACGAGTGAAGATGACCGTAGTTAGGACTACTCCATTCCTCAACCACCCAATTAAGGTAACATGATAGAAACTTCAAAGTTCATGGGTATAGGTATGACATGGAATAATTTCCATGCTAGCATCACACCAATTGAAGTTATGATCCACCATAGTCTTCAACCTTCACTCGAGGATGAGCAAAGGCTAAGTGTGAGGGAGTTTGTTGATGATCCTCAAATGCCAAATCTGACCATCAAATCTCTGCATAAATAACATAAAAGACATAACCAACATAGTGGTAGGAGATTATTACTCACAATTTTCACAAGTGCTGGTGATTATTTGTATGTAGGTGATTTATCCATGGAGTAAAGGGAAAACATTAGTAATTGGAGGAAGAAACATAGTTTCGGCCAATCAAAGCGCAACACAAGGATTCATGGCCCACAAAAATGGTAAGCTGACGTTCAACGGGGCCTCATGCACGTAACCGACGAAGCGACCCACCTTGCAGTGCCCCAGAGAAAAATGGGGACGAATGGTGGCAATTTTGTTCAGCTGAACACCCCTCTTTGGCCAAACTGAAAGTGAGTCTGTTCATCCCTTGCTTTCACATGTCTCCCGTTACCTCCTTTCTAAGGTTAGTTGGCCCGGTTAGGGTGGCAGTTACCACCTCAAAAACTGTCTTTGGGCCCTATATAAGGAGGGGAGTGCCTCCACTCCAACACACTCAAGAAGAGATTTAGAGTTTCACTCAAAAGGCCAAGAGAAAATAGGGAGAGTGAGGGAGAGTTAGGAGAAGGCGCCTTCTCCATACTTGTACCTTGGAGAATGTTTTCCTTTCTTAGTAAGTATGCATGATTCCTCTTTGATCTTTGAGTTTTCTTTTTATGTAAGTTCTTTCTTTATTTGCTTATGAGATCATCACTCTATTTATTTAGAGTACCATAGTTTTCTATAAATGTGATGTCAAGACTTTGATAGTAATTAATAGCGTAGACGTCATATATAGGCTAGAGGTTACCTTTGTTTGTCACGTGCCTCATGGTTTGTAGAGGTAGTTGGTAGGTGATGACAACAATATCCGGCCTTAGTAATCCTCCATGCTCGGATACGTCATAGAGCTGTTGACCGGAGTTGTCTATGGATGCAGGGTAAGCTAGTGCTCAAAGTAAGCAGTTAGAGATCGAGTCTATCTTAATTTAGGATCCTTGACCTTAGGAGTCCTTTCTATCCTCTCGCTACCATATTCTTGTTGTCCTTGGATGGATTAGGCAAGAAAACTAGACACACATATTCCCTGTGATTTCGATACCTGAAATACTCCTAGATAAAGTGCTACATCGGTATCCGAGAGCTTGCGGACTTATCTGTGATGGTAAGAAATACCAACAGTTACCTGTATAATTGAACTAAATTATAGGAATGATGAAGATCATTGTTCTTGGACAAAATTTGACATTTTAAATTTGAAGTAGCATTGTTTTTGAACTTTTAATTGATTTTTTTGCAATGGCTAGGCAAATGATAAATTGCTCAAATTTTCTTCCAATTTCTATATTTGCATGTAGATTGTGAATATCAATTTTGTTTGGGTCAGTTGTATGTTTAAATTTGAACTTCCAGTTTAATTCAGATTTGAACCCAATTTGAAATTAAATTAAAATTTGAAAATTTTATATTCCAACTATACTTATATTCATATTTGGTTTACCAAATTTGATTTTTTGAGTCCCTAGTGGCACCAAGTTTCACAAAACCTATTGCATGCGCTTGCTTCAAGAACAATAGCGGTTGCTCGTCTCAGGTAAATAATACAAATGAAATTCCCCGCACGATGCTGCAGGTGTTTAAGAGTAATTATTAGATAACAAAATTAAACAATTATCATAGTTGACCTCTTGAAGAAAAGAAATAAACTTGAAGCTAGCTGCTAACTCGAGAATTCAATTGATTTTATTATATTCGTATAAATGGGTTAGCATGCACAGGAGAAATTATATGGCACCTAAAATAGATTCTGCACACAAAAGTGTTAGTTGCAATTGTAGTTTAAACAAACAAAAAAACTGCACCACTTATTCTCTGACTTTAAGAGTTACTAGTTTTTCTACACGTGCGACACGCACGTTGCCATTGCTCTATAACGTTATTATATACTATTAGAAAACATGTGTTAAAAGTAGGCTAATGCTATATCTTTATCTTGATGAAGAGAATTATGAATACACAATTAAGTAAATATTTTTTTCTCCAATGACGTTGATAGGCTTCTGATATAGGGAATGGTTTAACGCTAAAGAGGGGCGAATATATGGGAGAAGCTGCTAATACAGAGGCAACTTTGGAAGTGAAAGCGAGATTCGCATGCATGACACTCATGATCAGAGAATAGAAAATCAATATCAGCTTCATTATGCTCTATCCATTAATACAGTCCACATCATGATCAGGGAACAGAAAATCAATATCAATAAGTTTGCAAGAATGACAAGCAGACAATAGTACCATGAATGAATAGCTGGAAATTGTTTTACTGACTCCAGTGCATATTGTTGTTGCGTCTACAATCCTTGTGATGCTCCCTTTAATTTGACAGCAAAGCTTTTCTCATGGATAAAATCCAGTCTCTTGTTCCCTGCAGCAACCGGATCCACAACCATCAGTAAAACATGAGATAAGCATCAACTTATGTCAAATGATATAATTCATGGTGGTTAGTGAGTGACAGATATACAACAGTGAATCACCAAGCTATGTGGCTGATGTCAGGCGGCCATATCCATGGAAACAAATCTGCACTAAAAGCTAATTGCCAAGTATATCTTTATCCAAGGTTTTCTACTGATTTCTAATTCACAATTGGTAAAGCCTTTCAAAAAGTCAGATAATATTCTAGTACAAATTTGAGTTACCACAAATTTAACTGTGCTTCAGCCTAAAATGAGAAAAAGGATTGTAATAATACCAAAGAAATATCAATATGCAGTATCACTGTTGTTCATAAACAAAACAAAAAAATAAATATTCAAAAGAATTTGAATGATACAACAGGTAACATAGTGTCATTTCCATTAAAATAAATCGGCAGGAAAAGCTGATGGCCAATTCAAATTAAACTCTTAGGAAACTCTTACCATATACTTAGTCTTGGTTCAAAGACTAAATAGTACCATGACATGTTGCACCAGATACAGAGGATATATATGTCATAGAAGCAACTGTAGTTCCTGACAGGCTGATATAAGTATATGTCAGCACCAAATCCACTGATCTCAAATCTGAAGCACGCAGAGCAAATGATCTCATATATTGTCGCCAGAACAGGATACAGCATAAGGAGAAAATCAAATTAGAGGGTCTCCTATCTTTTTTTCTGTATTAAAGCAATTACATGTTGTAGTTTGTAGAATGACAGATGTTATCATTTGAAACAAAAAAAGGTAGGGGAAATAAAATTATAGAAACACATTACATTTTGTTTCTTGGCAAACCAGCAAATAAGCTATACCATAAATTAATATAGTAGTTATGGTATGATGTATTTTGCTTTTTCATAATTGATGTCATACTCATACCTAGTGCTGAAATTGCAATTCCAACAGTATCGTGTCCTGCATCTAGGAGACTAATACACTGCTGTTGCAGATCTACTTTTGTTATATATCTGTAAATAGAGAAAAATTTAACCAACCAGCTTTGTTTATGAATTAAATGATTTATGACCACCCACCTTCAGCACAAGAAAAAGGGATTAAGCAATATGTGAGAGAAAAATATCATCAAGTGTAACTATGATTCAGTCTTAGGATAGTATCTGAACACATAGGTACTGAAGCAGGGTCTTGTTTGTTCACATAAAATTTCTAGTTTCTGTCGAAGATAGCAAGGAACATAGAACATATGGAAGTATATGTATTAAAATGTTATCCTGAAACCTACCGAATAACACTCACTTCAGTTTTTGGAAAATTTGGTGCTTCAGGCTGTGAACCATAACACTCCCTTCAGTTTTTTTTTTTTAGAAAATTTTATTCTTTACGGTGAACCATAGGCCCCTGACTTTTCATCCCAAACTGTACCAACCTTCAGTGTAACCAAAATATGTGAAAGATTAATTGTCCCGTACGCCAAACTAATCTCAGTGGAACACCAATGCAAGAAGAATGTGAAAATTAATTGTCTCTGTATGCCAAGCTAGCTACCAGTAAGAATACCTAATCGTAAGAAAAAAAAATTTTCACCCAAAATCTTAACTCTGAGGCCGATTTGCAGGAGGACAAAATAAGGAAAAACTGTCCAGATCAGTAGATCACATCAGGATGGTCCGAATCAATATGGTGCAGGTGACAAAATCTTAACTCTGAGAGAAAACTCCTCGTCACATGTACATGCCCAGCATGTACTATCTTGATCATCCAATAATTCAATGGATGTTTGACACGTGTCAATTCAACTGTATTCTATTTTGTATCTTCAGTTTTAATTAATATGTGTGATATGATGTGGTCCATGCTCTGGATAAAAACAGCCATTACAATACTTCATTTTCACTGTCACCCATGACTTCCTGAATCCATGTGCGCTCTCCCTCTCTTCTACTGGTACTATCCGACAACGCTCTCCATTGCTCTCCGCCTCTCCCTCTCTCTCTTTACTATCTCCAGCTGCTATTCTTGCTCCTGCTCTCGCCTCCCCCTCTCTCTCCAGCTGCAAGACGAGGTGCTCGGAGTCCCGCGATAGTAATGATGGAATGATTCATTGTGGCGCTAATGTTTAATTCTTCCCACTACCATTTCTATTTTTAACCATATCAAAATCGATTTAGTTAAATTTTGTGCAATAATTTGAGTTCATTTCTATGGAATGCTTAATTAGTTTATTATTATTATTTAAATGTATGTTAAGTTCACTCAAGTATTACCAATAGGTTACTTAAATTCAGCAGGCAGTAGCATATAAATTCAATTTCACTTGTAGTTATAAAAAGCAAAGCTTCCTGTGTGGCAGTTGCATATAAATTTAATTTCACATGTATTTATCAAAAAAAAAATTCCCAATGTTCAAGTTCTCTGCTCATTGATTAACAAGTTGATTGGCTGGAAGCTGATAATCATTTCTTGTATACCATAAAGATGATAGTAATGATGTTTTAATATATTAATGGAGAGATGGTTTTTTTTTTTTTTGCACATCAACCTTATTATCAGAAAAAAGATAGAACAATACCTTTTTTTTGCATATCAACCTTATTATCACATTTAGTATTACACCTTTTTGATGCCTTAAGCCAGTTGTTCATGTGATATGTTGAATACTCTCCCAAAGGGAAATTATCCATGCATCCTATATAAGGAGTACAAAAGGAGGGAATTTGTCCTATAGGTGGGACAAAATGACAACAAAAAAAAGACAAAAACATCCTTTATCTCCGTACATCTCAATTCAGAGAAAATGATACGAGTTCAAGATTAGTCAAAAAGAAATCATGTCTATAAGATTAAGAACCTACAACCTTCAACTGGATGAATAAAACTCAGTCGCTCGCTCGCTTCATTTCTTATTTAGTAAATAGTTGATTCAATTCACTATAATAAAAACATAATTTAATTATCATTTCTATCATATCCTCACTCTCCTGCAATACTTTATTATTTTTAAACATCTAAATAAGTGTCGTTACATGTCTTGATTAGTACTGCTAAATATACTTTTTATTTGCGACTTGGTACTATATACTTTAACCGAAATCCCTCTATATACATTGTAGATTCTTATGCAACTAAATATACTTACTATTTTAACTAAAACTCCTCTACATGCGACCTAAATATATAATCTTTCTTCACGCAATAAAAAACTTGTCTAATATATATTTTTGTCATGCTATCGTACGAGGACAAAAGAAGCTCATATATAAATATGTTCCTCTAAAAAATACAGACCATTCTCGATAGCATATGTTTACTACTTATGGTAATTAATAGTGTGTATAATTTTCTAATCCAATCAGCTTTGAATCTGATTTTTGAACATGTGGAAAAACATTTAAGATATTTTAACGATTATTGATAATCCAAATTTCATGACATAATTTTAATAGGTTATCCATTGTATTGTCCAACAATAATAAGAACAATATGTTTATGTTAGCGACTAGTATGATATGCTCGACTATTATATAGTTGTTGGGATCAACTATGTTTTGTATATTATAGTTATAGTTGGTTAAATTTATTGTATAAATTATTAATCAAAATGTATTTCTCTATAGATTGATGTACATGATTAAATAATATGTGTCGAACTATCCGCTGCTTACAATAATCATGTTCATATATATCATATTTCAGATATGTTAATGTTAAGTTGTGTTCATATCAAGAACAAAGTATTCTTTTTTGTACTATTGTACTTAAAGTAGGTTACTATGGTGGAAATTGCAGACTACACCATGCGTCCATGCTCTCTCTCTATATATACTACCTCCGTTCCAAAATATAAGCATTTGTTGACTGCGAGCATCGTATTTGACCATTCGTTTCAATATATTTTATAAAAATATAAAAATAAATTAGTTATATATAATATATATGTAATAATAAAACATGTTATAATAAAATAAATAATTTTTTATAATTTTTTTAAATAAGATAAATGGTTAAACATAATTCTTAAAAATCAACAAATACTTATATTTTAGAACGGAGGTAGTATATATAGTGTATAGTGTTACAGTACTACCGACGGATTTTTCTCATGGCCCAGCTTTCACTATTGTAGCTCAGGTTACTATGGTGGAAGTTAGCTTTACAGCTCTAGCTCAGGTCATGTCAGGCGCAAGGGCAACGAACAATGTTCACTATCTTGTTTCATTCTTCTTATAATCAATAATATGACACTGACAATTTTGATATCACTATTGTATCTTTGAAAACTCAGATATAAGACATATCATCAAATACTATAATTTCTTTAATATACATGTCTTGAAAAGATAAATTACCACACATAATCTATGTGGTTGAAATGATACATTAGTGAATATGACGACAATTTTGATATACTTAAAAACTCATCTACAAAACCCATTATCACATATAATAATTTTTTTAATATACTTGTCACGAGAAACAAATTGCTGCACATATACTCTATGGTTGAAATGCTATTATGTAGAGTCTAAGGAACTCTCCACAACTCCACACAAATCTTGACTACTTTTTTTATATGTTCTTTTTTAAATAAAATTGACTTATGTTCCTTAATTAGCTCCAATGAAGAAGTTTACACAAAAATCAGTTTAAATAGTTTTCACGGCAAGACTATTCTATAGAACAATTAGAAGTCACCAGTCAGTACTACGGGTGTGTTCGTTTTCTAAGCTCTAAATTTTAATGCTATCACATAAATACTTTCAACACTAAATAGGATAACTAAATATAAATTAAATATAAAACTAACTACATATTTCAAGGCTAATTTACAAGATGATTCTACTAAACTTAATTAAGTCATTATTACAGTTTACTATAGCATCACAATGTCTACTCATGACCTAATTAGACTTAATAAATTTGTCTTGTTATTTAGTCTAAGGGCTATTGATAAGTTTTTTCATTAGTCTATATTTATTATTTTTAAATAGTATCTCAATATTCAATCGGACAATACTAAAATTTAGTGGCCAGGACCAGTGAGTTGGTCAATCATACAACAAGGCTTCCTGTTTAAGACAAATAATGTAAAAATAATTTACTTCTCTATTGTGCTTATATAAAAATCACTTGAAAGAAGCTTCACGAATATGATAAACACCATTGCCTGCAGAGGTTCAGGAAGATCTTTGTAGTATCTCACAACATGCTTTATACAGTAATAAAATTACATAGCAATAAACTGAAATCAAAACTATCTGTACGCATCTCCTCCATTTGGAACAAATTGGAGCCTATTACACACGGGAGCCACAGTCCATGCTTTGAGCTCTTCCAAAGAAAAAAGGAAAAAGGAGAAGAGCCACATTCCATGCTTTGCGCTCTGTCACAGGGTTGATTCGCAACTTTTAATATGACAAATAGAAAAAACAAAAACAAAGCAAGAACAGTTTGTTATGAACAAGCGAAGGAGCCTACAGGCTGCAGCCAAAACTACAATACAGGCTGCAGCCAAAACTACAAAATAGGAGTAAAATCTCCACCATTCACATTCACCTCGGTGAATGAATAAATCAACTCCAAGCCTTGAAGAAGAGAGAGAAGGAGAAAATCTTAGAACGTGCATTCACGACAGGACTGCAACAAAAAAAAATCATGGAAAAATTAAAATAGAAAGAATCAAAACACGAAGTGCACTGCAGGGAGAGAACGGGGAATGGTGACTCAGATCTATGGAAACGTGAAAAAAATAGTAATGGAAGCCACGACACAGTGTTACCAGAGTGTTTGGGAGAGAGAGACGAGCGAGCGAGCTCAAATCCAAATAGGAGCTTAGAACATGGCGGTGATTGGAGCGGAGAACAAGCACGACTGAAAAAATTCAGGATGAAATATTTAACGCGAAAAAGGAGAAATCCAACCATAAAGTCCTGTGTGAGAGAGAGATGGTGATGATGGCAGTCAGAGTTTCTCCAAAAGCAACCGGAGTTGAGGAGAGAGCTTTTGATAACAACGAGGGATCCGAAGCAAATGCTGCAAAAATACCAACTCGCAGAAGCTGCTTGGATTTTGAAGCTAGGGGAACGTGAGAGAGAGAGAGAGAGAGAGTTGGACGGGAGATGGAAGATGAAGTCCGGACAGACCAGTAAAATGATAGTAGAAGGGAGGAGAGGAGAGATGGCGTCAGGAGTAAGAACAATAATAGGAGAGAGAATGTATGTTTACTGTATGCATACAGTATACGAATAAATAAAGGAATCTCTTCTGACAGAAATCACAGATGTCGAGACCACTCAAACCCAACTAACGGCTAGGATAAAGCATGCCCAGCATGTAGATGCGGAATTTTCGGATTGAATTCTGAGGCCGATTTGCTGGAGGACAAAAGAAGGAAAAACTGTCCAGATCAGTAGATCACGTTAGGATGGTCGGAATCAATATGGTGCAGGTGATTACCTGAACGATGAGATGGATAATAATCACCCTCGATCGTCCTCTTCCGCCCAACTGTATGGTGCTGGGATCGACAAACGTCTCCCATCGGCAAGCGGCGAGGTGAGCGAACTGGAGGCGACAGTGGTGGTGGTCTCGTCTGCAGCGGCGACTGCGGCGGCTGCTGTCAATCATCACAGGGATTAAGTCGAAGGAAAGCTAGACAATCACGCGGATGGCAGGGGAGAAAGCGGGAGCGGACGAATTGCTGAAGAAAGGAAAGCGATCCTTTGATTGCGTGTGATATCGCGGCAGGGTGCAGGCGCATGCGTGATTTCCGGCAGAGGGAGCGTGCGGGCGGGTAGGCAAAGTCGGGTGAAAAAAATATTAGGGAGGCGGCCAGACAAACGTGGTAGATGTGTTGTAAACATGTACTCACTCCGTATTTTAATTTTTGGCGTTCAAACAAGAATAGGTAGTTCATTTCTAATTTTTGGCGTGAACAATTAACAGCCGGAGATAGTAATTGTTATATGTAATGTGTGGGGCCATGCTTGATCGGAAGGTAGATTAATTACAAGGTGTCTAAAAGGTTATAAGATGTTTAATCTTTATAGTATCGATGATTGCACATGGTAGAGTAAAAAGAAAACAAACTGCATTTAAAAAAAAAAAAACAAACTGACAACTGTTATTTGGTGGACCGAATGGGTACAATTCGGTTGTGTTAGTGGTCAGTAATGGCCGGAATTGTGCTAATTAAGTGTGGTAACGTTTTGATTCAGAGCATTTTGCCTAGGGAAAAAATATTAAATGGAGAAAACCTACCAAAAAAACATTTTTGGAACAAGGAAAAACAACTCTATATTAGAGTGATAGTAAAGTATTTATATTTATATAGAATTTTACAATATTTTTCTTTTACGAAACATAGTAACACATTTGAATCAGACTGGTCATACATAGGAGACCGAAAATGTTTAGCATGCTGGGTTCCGGTAAACATTCAAGGTAACTACTGAATCTGGGATATATTATTGTTGAAACGGCATTGAGAATCTCCTGTTATTAGTATACAAATTGAGCGATAGACGTTGAAAAAACAGAGGTCGAAATTAACTTGATGAAAGAAAAAAAAACGCAGTGGTATGCCATTGCAAAACTGCATCGTACCATGCAGAAATATACACTGATCATCACCATGACGGAACGGCCAAATCTTTGAGTAAGCAAGACAAAAAGAGAAAGCATAACCCGAACTGATTCCCAGCCCAGAAACACAACTATATCACTATTTATTTTAGAAACGTGGGTGAACATCGACCCGACCCACATTTGGTGCAGCGCAGCCCTAACAACTGCGCAAGAGATGAGTTGTAGAGGGGTCAAGTGTAGCAGAACTTTCCAAAAGATTAGTGGTGCTCTGTGATGATCCGATTTCACCAAAAGGCAAAACCGAGCCATTTGTACCTCATAGCCACTCCCAGGAGGATAGCTTGTACAACCATTCACAAGTAAATATCATAAAATCATAAAAGATCAAGACAAGGAGATAAGATAGATCCAAATGGTAACAATTCTATAACATGAACATCATCATCTGGGTATAAGATCATGGCTCACAGGCCAAGGAAGATGAACATGACATCTAGCGGAAGCGAAACAATGCAGGCGGAAGCGAAATCGACAACGGAAGTCTTCATGGGTGATCCATCTCCACAGGCAGCTCGAGTGTAGGTGAGAGACTGATCATCCACGTCGTCGAAGTTGTAGTCCGGTTCACTGGCTTCACCATCCCCTGAAAGCGAGAAGGGGAGCAACCCTGAGTACATGGAGTACTCAACAAGTGGATCAACCCCGAGTACGTGCCGTACTCAATGAGTCGTACTATCCTAGAAAATTATGCTATGCATGCAAAGTATTTCAAGGAGGGGTTAAGGCTGAGTGCGAAAAGCTAGGTTGGCAAACATTTTCTTTTAAAACTTTTTAAATTATTTAAATCATCAAGTTTTATTATCTTGCCTCATTGGGATTAACACGTGCCAACAAGGTTCAAATTTTAATCCCAGCTAATATCCTCCCAACTAGGCCACAGCTCGAGGCCGGATGCAAAACAAGAGAGGGGGAAGATGTAGTAAAACAAATCTTGTGGATGCTCACAAGGCAGTTGTCCATTACCGAGGACACGGCTATGTACATAGATAATAGTAACTCTGCAGAGTATATACACCTGTACCCACATGATGTGGCAATATAGTATATCTGGTGTATAGTAATATAGCACACACAGAATCCATCCACAAGCATCGACTGGTGTCTTCCGCATCTCCAGAACTGAGCTCTCAGAGCCTCGTAAGACTAAGGGTCCTGAAGCTGTGACGGGCCTACCACTGATCAAGTGGGATATCCCTCTCGTGGAGCCGGGTCGCAACCTACGGACACCACTAACACTACCCCCGTACGCCTACGGCTAGAGCACCAGTCCTCCGCAAGTATCCTGATCCAGCCACTGCCCAGACAGGGTCGATGTGGTGTGTAAGAAATGCCAGGGAGACATACGGCACAAGTACAGTCGGCAGCCAGGGCAGGCATCTCCTCCTCATCCTCCTCCTCCAAACAGTCTCACAACAACAGCACCACAACGGAGACCTAAAGCCCAAGTCTCCACACAACTGTGTCCGCCACACTCTTCCAATGGGGGTTGCCCAATCTACCCCCTGGCACCTAGTATCACCTACGCCCGCCCCCCCCCCCCCCCCGCTAAATCAGTTTTGGTGGAGTTATTTGCAATCACACACACAGAGCACATTTTAAATCATTTATACCAATTCATTTTATAGTGTCCAGATAAGAGTTTGAAATTATGCGACTAAGCATACTAAGCGTCGTCATAGTAGCAAAACATTCCTATGGCTTAACTGTGGAAAGGTAAGCATGATATGGCTTGGGTGTGATCTAGCGACGTTTTAAACAGTTGGCATACAAAACGGTTGCAAACAAATCATGCAGTTTTAAATACTAGGAAAACAATAGTGATCGAGAAGATGACTTGCCTTGAGAGTCGGGGTTTCAAGTGGGGTCCTGGTCCTTGAAATGCTCCTGCTCGTGCTCCTATAGCTCCGGTGGGTCTGTACATTGATTCGGGATCAGACGGGTAAGACACAGCGAATACCACGAATTCGAGACAAAATTAAATGACGATCCTAAAAGATGCTAGTTCGAAATAATGGACAACTGTAATGCGTAGAGGTCATTTTTGTGAAACTAACACAACTGGAATTACTTGAATCAGAACTAAGATGGATTTACTAGGAATTTTGGACGATAAATAGAAGATAAATAAATTTCTAGAAAAAAAACCAGGGAATATTCCTCTCAAACTGCCACAGACTGACTCGTGGAGCCCACTTGACATTAGCTGATAGAGAACAGTCCATGGTAGACTGGATCCACGGAAATTAAACAGTCCTAAACCTAAATGGGTTCATCGCTACACAGCCTAGCCCAGAAAAATCAAACCCACCAGGCCATGATCCGACCCAGCGAACCAAGCAGGCCACTATTGGTCGTATCTATGCACCCACTTATATATCGCAAGAGGACGGTGTATGATTGTAGCACTTTTTCCCTTAAATTGAGTATTCCAAGGTTTATCAAATCCACTGGGACCTTAGGGATTTATTAAACGAAGTTAACAGTAAAAGATCTAGTCAAGACTACTGTCAAGTTCAGGTTGCATGAGGGGGAGACTGGCCAGCGCAAAGGTGCGCCAGACAGTAAATCTGTCGTTGTGCCGATTAACGCGGGGACTGAGCCGATCGGCACACTGGTAAAACTAAGCCAATCTGTGGTTGCGCCGATCGGCGCAGGAGTTGAGCCGATCGGCACACTGGTGAATCTGTGGTGGCGCCGATCGGCGCAGGGGTTGAGCCGATTGGCACACTGGTGGATCTAAGTCGAAGTTGTTGCGCCGATCGATGCGGGGGTTGAGCCGATCGGCACACAGTGAGTCTAAGCCTAAGTACACCAGATCTTGTAAACCTATGCTGATAAGTGAGTAGCCAAATATCTACTAGTGAGATCGTAACCAGATAGTCTAATTGAATAGCATCATAATGGATAATTACATAGATCAATGAAAACCTATAATGAGTAAGACCACCCTGCTTTCCGAGGGGCTCCCGATTTATCGCTGTCGGGAGGAAACCCTTAATCGCGCGAGTATCTTACCCTACTCAACTATCCAATAGTGCTGCGCAGGCCTAGTGTTGTCACCGCTAAACCACACTACTGGCATCATCAAGCAACCATAATCAATACATTGTCCGAATACTATCCTAATCACCACGATTAAGATAATATCTACTTACTTAGCCTAGAACTAAGTAATTAGAATAAGCACATGCATGATTATAGAATCAAGATAGACAGATCACCAAAACCATCATCAACATATTCAATCATCCTTGAGATACGTAGAGTAAGATTCATCCCCGTCGAGATGGCCTACCTTGACGGATCAACTCTTGACTCTAATGGTTCTTGAAACTCAACTAGAGATCTATTCTAACGGGGCAAGCCCCGGTGGCTCTAACTCACGGATCTGGTGTCCCTCTGTCGCCTCCTCTTCTGCGGCGAGGGTTTACAAGTATTTATAGGGGTTCTACTCGTAAAGGACTCGGTTTCTAGCAAATAAGGCGGTTGCGCCGATCGGCGCAGGATTACGCCGATCTGCGCAAGCCGTGTCTTCTCTGATTTCTTCCTCGAGTCGGTTCTTCTGTCTTCCACAGCTGCCATGTGGGCCTTTTCCTTCAAGATAAAGTCTTGTACTGCACGTTAAGATCTTGGAGTTTCATAAATCTTCTTGAAGTTCCATAATTCTTCTTAGACAAATATCTTCAAGTGTCTTGCGTAGATAAACTTCCATAAACATGTGGAATGGGCCTCGGTCACTTCTGTGGGTAAAAACACCCTTACACCAATCGGCTCATGGGCTGCGCCGATTGGTGCACTAGATTCTTCAGTGCTTTTCATCAGTTCTGGACTCCTGTCCTCTCCATCATCGCATTAATCATCAATTTTACCTGTTTCTGCAATAAAGCTCCAAAACAACGCATATACAAATATATAGGCAATATCACAGATAAATGACCTAAATTAGTATCAATTATGCTCTAATTGGGGCAATATTCACATATAGAAGGGGCACTTGGGAAGTGCCAACAGTTCCCTCACACTTAAACCTTTGCTCGTCCTGAGTAAAGTAAAAAAAGAAAAATCGAAAAACATACTCTTTCTATCATAAAAGATATCTCAAATCAGCAAATGTTGAGCATTGTTCTATTGTGGTGTATTTCATATTGGTATTCAACAAAATAGATCAAATATGGGCATAAGCTTAAAGTTCTCCCCAAAGCAAAAGATCATGTCTAATTCATAAATTATAACTCTTCCACACATGAGAATCACTTAAAAGATTATTGTGAGTATAGAGAATCTATCTTCCAAATAATCCAAGGCAACAACTCATCTTTCAAATCACTCAACCTATATTCTACATCATAATGATCAAATAATATTAGTTTAAGGCTTATATGAGTAGCTAGGTTAGGTAATTCAAGGATTGCAAACATAAATCAATAATTTATTGTAAAGCTAGGAGAATATTCTTTGTTGAAATTATAGAAACTTATCAAGATGGCAATTAAGAATGAAAAATTTAAGAAAGGACTCAAACTTTGGATATGTGGACATGTGCATAGCAAAAATTTGAGCTTGGAAGATTGCACATGGTTGGAATGATTCATAGCTATATTGAATTTCGAGAATAAGCATGTCATATACCATCCCCGCACACTTAAAATTTTGCTAGTCCCTTAGCAAACAACAGAGTTTTTTTTTTTGCTCTCTGCTGCGCCGATCGGCTCTCAACCCAAATTCACCAATATTTGTTGGTATTTGATTTATCTGGCTTCAATATTTATTCAAGAATTAAATATAGCCAGAAATATAGGATGTGGTCAAGGAATGATACTCAACAAGATATTTTGGGTTTATGATGGCATACTCAGCGAAATTGAATTTTTGCATGAGTAATTTCAAGGCTAGAAAAAGATACACAAAGAATTGCCATCTTAATAAAGTTCATACCAAAAAGAATTAAATCCTAACCGAACTCAACCATCAATTTAATGTTTATCTACATATCAAAGGTTCATGAGTATTGTTCAAAATATGGCATTGGTAGGTAAGGATCTTGAAAAATAATAAATTCTAAAGTTCACAACATGAAAATTTATTTTTGAAAAGATTGGTACTAAGTTATCATTACAAACTGGACAACACAAATGAAGCACATGGGTACTCAAAATTGCTCCACATAAGACATATTTGCCGAATAATCATTAAGTGTAAGTTCGAAATTTTATTCAATGCTCAACACTATTTGATCTTCATCAACACTTTTCAAGAAAGAATAAATAATTCAATTCTCCTAATAGAGCATAACTGCCACCATTATATTAAGATCGAAACTTGAATACATGATGATGATTTTTGCACACACTTGCATGAAAATAAAACTACTACTAACATATTTGCATGAAAATAAAACTACTACTAACACACTTGCATGAAAATAAAACTACTACTAGCACACTTGCATGAAAGTAAACACACCCGATACATGGTTTTCCAACCCGCTCACACACACATAAGGAAATAAAGAAAAAGACTGCAAAAGATAAAAGAAAACGCAAATCAGGAAACCGATACACGTGCCAACTCCTAGGCACTCTAGTCATCCGAAAATGGAGTCGGTGGCTGATCGAAGCCATAGCACTGCGCCTTGAGTCGCTCGAACTCCTCTACCATCGCATCGTGGTTGTACCTCCATTGGGACGTGGCTTCCTCCACGCACTCGATGTAGTGCATGTTGTTGTCGAGGTACCCCTGCATGGGTATAAAAAAGTCTGCACCGGGCACAGGAGGCACCACTGATACACGCCCTTGGTACCTGTAGTCAATGCCTGTGCTGCAGTAGGGTGCGCCGATCGGCGCGTTGCCTGCGCCGATCGGCGCAGAGGGCTGTGAACCCCCCGCTGCGTCGCTCCACCCTGACTGGTACTGCTAGTACTCCTGGCGTGACCCCCAGGAGCCCCACTCGCCGCCGGCTGCAATAGATGTGTCCGGCTGTCGAACCTGCCCACGGTGGTCCTTGAGAACTCAGGGCCCCCCTCCAAGAGACCTTCCTCAAGCCAATTTCCTCCCTCCAGCTTGCGAGGGAGAAAAACTCCTAGCTCCGTACACGGGAGCTTTACATTGGTGCCGCCGACATGGATGCCGACGCGAACACTTCCCGTGACAATATTGCCACGAGTCATATTCTCGCCAATCTCCATCACGCACTCCCACTTCGTCGCGTCCTCCCGGTCCGTTGCTGTCGCAGACGAGGGCTGCTAGGCGCTGAAGATAGGCCCCGAAGGACAACTTCTTGCTTGCCTTGCCCCTCTTGTCGAGCCAACCCCGCACCATCACCGACATGGGATTGCAATGAGACGGACTCACGATGGCATTGAAGAGCCACTGCAAGTCCGCATCGGTGACGTTGCTGGAGTCGACCTTGTCGCCTATGCACGCCGCCAACCACCGATGGAAGACTTGAATGGTCGGGTTGCGGATGTTTCCGCGCTTTATCTCTTCTATGACCGAGAGCCGCCTTCAAAAGGAGTCCAACTCCCCATATCCCAAGATGCCGGCGACGTCGGTGTCGGCGTCGAAGCCGAAGGCTTGAGCCGCCGCCTCCATGGCCACCGTGTGGCTGATGTCACAGACGTGGAAGTTGACGGCCTCGCAACCGTCTTCGATGGTGCCAAGCCTCATCGTAGAAGCAACCTCGGTGACGACGTTGAGGTTGTAGTCCATGGGGAGGAGGTGGAAATGCACCCAGCCGAGGTTGTCTAGCATCCTCCTTAAATCCTCCCACAGGCCGATCGAGGTGAGGAATGTCTCGTCCAGGTCGAAGTTGGGGACGAACCTTCCCCTCACCGCGAGGTAGTGCCACTATTCCTCCTCGCTCAGGAGGGTGAAGCCCTCCTCCACTGTGCGCTGCATGAATGCCGGCAGCGGTGGTGATGTGGGAACCCCACGGCTTGATGGCGTTTGGCTCCTCGTAGCACGCCCTGTTGGAAGGGACGCGTCGGAGACGGAGTGGCGGGCGCGGACCTCGTATGTCGCCGCCACCGAGCCGGTGGATGCACCACCCACCGACATGTCATCGCGAGCGTCGGAGCCACCCCTCACTGAGGAGTTATCACTCGACTCGCTGCTGCCGCTGGAACTGCTCCCCCGGCGCAGCCTCTTGCCCATCTTGCCGACGGAGGAGCGGAGACGATCCATCTGCGAGGAATGCGGAACGTGTGCGAGATCGTGGATAGTGGAGAAAGTGGAGAGATTACCGGGATGGTGTGCCGAATGGGGGCGCCTGGCCTCCCTTTTATAGTGTGGGAAACTTCCAGGAGAAGGAACCGCCATAAAATTTCAAAATTTGAGAGCGCGCCGATCGGCACGGGTACTGTGCCAATCAACACAATTCAAATTTTGAATGCTCTGACCACTCTGATGCTTGATTCCCCTCTTTCATGTTGCTTCCTGGCACATCATATTGGTTGGCAGGGGAACAGCACAGAATCCTGATGTCTTGTTGGCGGCGCCGATCGGCTCAGGCCCGCGCCGATCGGCGCGCCGTCTCCTGTTCAGCTTTTGGTCAATTCCGTGTCCCCTCTGTAGTGCACACCTGCATAATAATCATACCTATTCCTCAGAATCAATGCCTGCCGCCTTTGTTGCCCATTTGGAAACATCATGGGTACCCGCGCCGATTGGCGCAGAAGGGCGCCGAACGGCGCAAGTCCCTTGCACCTCGTGTTTAGGTCCGGCGCTGATTCTGATGCCTCGTTTTCATCTCTTTCACCTAATTTCCACTTCTCCAATGTACCTGTACTATTGGCATACGTGTCGGGGCTCATCTGGTAACCGCGCCGATCGGCGCTGACTCGCGCCGATCGGCGCAATGTCCGTTTTTGCTTCTGGCCCCTCGCTTCTTTGCTAGATGTTGTCTTCATTCTTGAAAATAGCTCTGTCTCCAAAAATTATTGTGCTGGTTTAGCACTCCTTCAATTATGGGCGTCGTCGACCTTCTGTCCTGACTTGGGCAATGCTGAGCCGATCGGCGCAAGCTCTGTTCCTTCCTATTTTTGGTCTTTTTTTTTATATATTCCTGCATTGTTAGTCTACAGTATGTATATACACAGTTTTGCATGAATAAACAGACAACGCAAGAGCACACAAGAATTAAGCACATACTTTTCTAATTTTTTTTATTTTATTCAGGAGATTATTTTTATCACAAGCAAGCAAATTTAAAAACACTGGATTGCCCTCTCGGCCAGTACTAATTAACTAAATGAAATGGGTTGCCCTCCCATAAGCACTAAATAACTTCTAAATTCCCCGATCATTGGGTTGCCTCCCAAGAGCGCTCTAGTTATTTAGAGGTCAAAGAGCTCGACCTCCCCGCAAACAATCAATCCTTAATGTCGCAGTGCGGGATGTGAAGCCACGACACTACAAGGTTATCTTATCTCCATGGTTCATATAGCTTGGACGACCTATCCATACATCCTCTCCAATTACTTTCGACGCCTCGATGCCACGATGTCTTGTATCTTTTCACTTCATCAATACTTGCCTTTCCTGTCCTCAAGAAGGGTCTGCCTAAGATCAACAGGGTCCTCGTCCTCTTATCCATATCAAGCACAATAAAATCAACAGGGACAATATGATCTCTAATTTGAACAGGCACATCCTCAGCAATTCCATCAGGAAAGCGTACCGATTGATCGGCTAACTCCAAACACATACCCGTAGTCTCTAATTCAGGCAAATTGAGACTTGTGAATATATGACGGGACATAACACTTACGCTTGCTCCAAGATCGCACAAGCACCTATCAAATATCCTTGTTCCAATCATGCATTTGATGCTTGGTGATCCAGGGTCGGGTTTCTTCTCTAGTGTAACATCATTGATTGCCGCCGTTAGTTCCTTAGTGACCTTCACAACCTCCTCAGAAACTAGAGACTTCTTGTTTTGCATCATGTTCTTAATGTACTTGGCATAGGTGGGAACTTGGATAGCATCAACAAAAGGGACATTGATGTAAAGCGTCTTCATAATATCGACAAATCTTGCAAACTGCTCGTCGTGTTGTCGCGCTCTTTCTGTCTTCGTCAGTAGTTGAGTATCTAGAAACGTGGCAGGGCCATGCTTTTCTGTCTCCACGCCTATCTTTAGACCAGAGAGTTCATCATCCTTCTTGTGCCGATCGGCGCTTTCAGGGAGCCGATCGGCTCCGACAGGGTCGTCGCTGGGTGTGCGCCGATCGGCGCGGGGTTTCTTTGCTCCCGCAGAGTGTTCTGAATCTTCTGCTTATTTTCCTGATCACGTAGCTATTGCCTTCAACTGTTCTACAGACATCGTATTGCTAGGAATAGCCCCCTTATTGCCTTGAATGGCTTGCGATTGCTATCCCATCTGTTGCTCCATAATCTTGGTATGCTTCAAAATCTGCTCGTTGGAGCTCCCAATTTCTATCACCTTGTCATTAACTCTCTCAAGGACACAATCAATCTCCTTGAATCTAGCTTGATTGTTCTTGTTGATCTTCTCTTGAGCTTGGAAGAACTCATGATATTGGAGATGAAGTGGGATAGAGTTTTGCATGGACGAACTAGGGGAGAAAGAACTCCTTTGTTGTTGATATTGGGGCTTTCATCCACTATTCTTCATATATTCTAACATTTTTATCTTTTCAGGACAATCTTTCTGCACATGACCAAATTCTCCACACTCACTACATGTTGAGCGTGATTCCGCCAGCTTGAGTGTCTCTTCCTTACAGATATGAAGATTATTGTCCAACCTTCTTTGAATAGCATCGAGGTGATCTATAATCAATTCTTCCCGAGTCTTCTTAATCACACTCTTCGCTACTCCTTTTGAAGGTTGCAAATTCCTTGAGCTTCTCTCACCATCCCACGATTGATCTTCAACTAACAACTTGATCAAATTCTTAGCTTTGGTGGGGGTTTTTGACATGAATGATCCTGTAGCTGAGGCGTCCAAATGTTGACATGACAAAAGATTCAATCCTGTGTAGAACTTCTCAACAACTTCTCCAACCGTCAGACCATGATGAGGGCATGCATCCATATGCTCATTGTATCTTTTCCATGCTTCTCCAATGCTCTCATCAATATTCTGTATAAATCCAAGAATCTTATTTTTCAAAGCTTGAGTCTTATCGGGGGGGGGGGGGGGGGGGAGGTATTTGACCAAGAATTCAGCTGCTAATGTGTTCCACACCGTTTTCACTATGTTTTCCAGTCCATTGTACCATTGCTTAGGGCGTCCAATTAGAGAGAAGGGGAACAGCCGCACACGCGCTTGATCTCCTGTCAATCCCGCTATCTTGAATGTGCTGCAAACTTTAAGGAAGTGTTGCAAGTGATGATTGGGATCTTCTAAACCTGTGAACGATTGTTGCACCACTATTCTAACATATCTCTCCAATTGATACGGAAGTTGATCTTGAGCTTCTTGGAAATCTATCTTGACAATACTAGTCAATTGTGACTTGAGACGGTTAACCATAGGTACCTCTACCATCTCCTCCTCTTCTTGCTCTTGAACTGAGTCTTCTATTGTGAATAATACTCGAGGTGTTGCGCGGACTGCTTCCAAATCTCCAAGTGACTTGCTTCTCTTCTCCGTTGTTCTCTTCTTGTGTAAGAGTCTTTCTGCATCATCGGCGTAATTAGAGGGTTTGTTTGACTTAGGACCGTCCATACCTGTTAGTTTCACTTAACAGAACATATGTACTAAAGAGACAAGTAAAGCACAATGACTAAACACTAATACATCAAACAATGTTTAAAAACCTGCTATGGTCCCCGGCAACGGCGCTAGAAAAAGGAAGCTTGTTGATCATATCTACGCACCCATTTATATACCGCAAGAGGACGGTGTACGATTGTAGCACTTTTTCCCTTGAATTCAGTATTCCAAGGTTTATCGAATCCACTAGGACCTTAGGGATTTATTAAACAAAGTTAACAGTAAAAGATCTAGTCAAGGCTACTGTCAAGGTCAGGTTGCATGAGGGGGAGACTGGCCAGTGCAAAGGTGCGTCAGACAGTAAATCTGTCGTTGCGCTGATCGGCACGGGAATTGAGCCGATCGGCACACTGGTGAAACTAAGCCAATTTGTGGTTGCGCCGATCGGCGCAGGAGTTAAGCCGATCGGCACACTGGTGAATCTGTGGTGGCGTCGATCGGCGCAGGGGTTCAGCCGATCGGCACACTGGTGGATCTAAGTCAAAGTTGTTGCGCCGATCGGCGCAGGGGTTGAGCCGATCGGCACATAGTGAGTCTCAAGCATCGACTGGTGTCTTCCGCATCTCCAGAACTGAGCTCTCAGAGCCTCGTAAGACTAAGGGTCCTGAAGCTGTGACGGGCCTACCACTGATCAAGTGGGATATCCCTCTCGTGGAGCCGGGTCGCAACCTACGGACACCACTAACACTACCCCCGTACACCTACGGCTAGAGCACCAGTCCTCCGCAAGTATCCTGATCCAGCCACTGCCCAGACAGGGTCGATGTGGTGTGTAAGAAATGCCAGGGAGACATACGGCACAAGTACAGTCGGCAGCCGGGGCAGGCATCTCCTCCTCATCCTCCTCCTCCAAACAGTCTCACAACAACAGCACCACAACGGAGACCTAAAGCCCAAGTCTCCACACAACTGTGTCCGCCACACTCTTCCAATGGGGGTTGCCCAATCTACCCCCTGGCACCTAGTATCACCTACGCCCGCCCCCCCCCCCCCCCCCCCCCCGCTAAATCAGTTTTGGTGGAGTTATTTGCAATCACACACACAGAGCACATTTTAAATCATATATACCAATTCGTTTTATAGTGTCCAGATAAGAGTTTGAAATTATGCGACTAAGCATACTAAGCGTCGTCATAGTAGCAAAACATTCCTATGGCTTAACTGTGGAAAGGTAAGCATGATATGGCTTGGGTGTGATCTAGCGACGTTTTAAACAGTTGGCATACAAAACGGTTGTAAACAAATCATGCAGTTTTAAATACTAGGAAAACAATAGTGATCGAGAAGATGACTTGCCTTGAGAGTCGGGGTTCCAAGTGGGGTCCTGGTCCTTGAAATGCTCCTGCTCGTGCTCCTATAGCTCCGGTGGGTCTGTACATTGATTCGGGATCAGACGGGTAAGACACAGCGAATACCATGAATTCGAGACAAAATTAAATGACGATCCTAAAAGATGCTAGTTCGAAATAATGGACAGCTGTAATGCGTAGAGGTCATTTTTGTGAAACTAACACAACTGGAATTACTTGAATCAGAACTAAGATGGATTTACTAGGAATTTTGGACGATAAATAGAAGATAAATAAAGTTCTAGAAAAAAAAACCAGGGAATATTCCTCTCAAACTGCCACAGACTGACTCGTGGAGCCCACTTGACATTAGCTGATAGAGAACAGTCCATGGTAGACTGGATCCATGGAAATTAAACAGACCTAAACCTAAATTTGTTCATCGCTACACAGCCTAGCCCAGAAAAATCAAACCCACCAGGCCATGATCCGACCCAGCGAACCAAGCAGGCCACTGTTGGTCGTATCTATGCACCCACTTATATATCGCAAGAGGACGGTGTACGATTGTAGCACTTTTTCCCTTAAATTGAGTATTCCAAGGTTTATCAAATCCACTGGGACCTTAGGGATTTATTAAACGAAGTTAACAGTAAAAGATCTAGTCAAGACTACTGTCAAGTTCAGGTTGCATGAGGGGGAGACTGGCCAGCGCAAAGGTGCGCCAGACAGTAAATCTGTCGTTGCGCCGATTAACGCGGGGACTGAGCCGATCGGCACACTGGTAAAACTAAGCCAATCTATGGTTGCGCCGATCGGCGCAGGAGTTGAGCCGATCGGCACACTGGTGAATCTGTGGTGGCGCCGATCGGCGCAGGGGTTGAGCCGATTGACACACTGGTGGATCTAAGTCGAAGTTGTTGCGCCGATCGATGCGGGGGTTGAGCCGATCGGCACACAGTGAGTCTAAGCCTAAGTACACCAGATCTTGTAAACCTATGCTGATAAGTGAGTAGCCAAATATCTACTAGTGAGATCGTAACCAGATAGTCTAATTGAATAGCATCATAATGTATAATTATATAGATCAATGAAAACCTATAATGAGTAAGACCACCCTGCTTTCCGAGGGGCTCCCGATTTATCGCAGTCGGGAGGAAACCCTTCATCGCGCGAGTATCTTAACCTACTCAACTATCCAATAGTGCTGCGAAGGCCTAGTGTTGTCACCGCTAAACCACACTACTGGCATCATCAAGCAACCATAATCAATACATTGTCCGAATACTATCCTAATCACCACGATTAAGATAATATCTACTTACTTAGCCTAGAACTAAGCAATTAGAATAAGCACATGCATGATTATAGAATCAAGATAGACAGATCACCAAAACCATCATCAACATATTCAATCATCCTTGAGATACGTAGAGTAAGATTCATCCCCGTCGAGATGGCCTACCTTGACGGATCAACTCTTGACATTAATGGTTCTTGAAACTCAAGTAGAGAGACGGATCAACTCTTGATTCTAATGGTTCTTGAAACTCAACTAGAGATCTATTCTAACGGGGCAAGCCCCGGTGGCTCTAACTCACGGATCTGGTGTCCCTCTGTCGCCTCCTCTTCTGCGGCGAGGGTTTACAAGTATTTATAGCGGTTCTACTCGTAAAGGACTCGGTTTCTAGCAAATAAGGCGGTTGCGCCGATCGGCGCAGGATTGCGCTGATCGGTGCAAGCCGTGTCTTCTCTGATTTCTTCCTCGAGTCGGTTCTTCTGTCTTCCACAGCTGCCATGTGGGCCTTTTCCTTCGAGATAAAGTCTTGTACTGCACGTTAAGATCTTGGAGTTTCATAAATCTTCTTGAAGTTCGATAATTCTTCTTAGACAAATATCTTCAAGTGTCTTGCGTAGATAAACTTCCATAAACATGTGGAATAGGCCTCGGTCACTTCTGTGGGTCAAAACACCCTTGCGCTGATCGGCTCATGGGCTGTGCCGATCGGCGTATTGGGCTTCTTCAGTGCTTTTTGTTAGTTCTGAACTCCTGTCCTCTCCATCATCGCATTAATCACCAATTTTACCTGTTTCTATAAATAAAGCTCCAAAACAACGCATATACAAATATATAGACAATATCACAGGTAAATAGTCTAAATTAGTATCAATTATGCTCAAATTAGGGCAATATTCACATATAAAAGGGGCATTTGAAAAGTGCCAACAGCCACAAGGCTCGACCACCTCACGACCCAGCTGCAAGGGGCAGCCCAGGCGCGCGAGCAGCCCAACTAGGAGGCAGCCTGGCCTCAACCGCACACTGGGCCCGCAACTACTCGGCCCAGCAAAACTATGGCTTGGCCTAGAAAAGACCAGTCTGGCCGCATGGCTGGCCTCGACCCAGCGACAAACCAAGCTCAAAAGCACGGTGCGGCCCAGCACGCCCGGCGGCCTAGCAGCAAGGCAGCGCAGCGTGCTTGCATGGCCCTGCACGCACGCGCGGCCCAGCCCAGAAGGAGGCGACGCGGCCTGCTGCGCGCCAGCTCGCAGCTCCCAAGCGCGACGCGTATGGCGCGAGCGCGCGCTCGCGGCAGAGTTGCGGCGACTCGGGCAAAACGCACAGATGAGAGGGGGTTCTAAGGGGCAAGCACGACAGGGAAGTAGGCCAGCACTCACCGCGACGGTTTGAAGGGGAAAGCTGCATCGTGGTGGTCCGGCCGAAGGAGAACGACGATGACGGCGGCTTTGGTCCTCGGCTCGAGTAGGCGGTGACCGCGGCGACAAACGAGGTTCCCATTCCCGTGGATCTGCAGTGAGATGGGGTCACGATCAAAGGAGGGAGCAAGGGTATGCGACCAAGGATCAAGAACGGAGACGAGAAAGGGATAGAACTCACCGAAGAGGGGGCAATCGGTGACGATGAGCTCGCGGCGGCGGACGGCAAACTCCCAAATTCTCCTTCCTCCTCACCTAAACCAGGTCGTGATTAGGACCAGAGCATGCGCAAGGACAAGACGAAGGGGTCCAGGTTGAGGCGGCTTACCGACAGCAATCCTAGTGGCGACTTCACGCCGGCGGCGAGGAGGCGGGTGCGGCGGCACGGTTTCAGTGCTTGCGGCGCGGGAGGTGACTAGGGTTTGAGGCGGCGGCCTGGGGCTACTTATAGGCAGGCGGTGACCTAGGGTTTGGGGGCGCGAATGGCTCGAGATGGTGCCACGTCGCTTTCGACGTCCGTGCTCCGAGCGCGCGCGGCTGCGATCGGCGCCAGGAAAACGACAGAGGGAGACGGGCTCCTCACGTTGGGCCAAATGGGCCGACTTCTTCTTCGGGCCAGAAGGAAAAGAGAGAAAGGGAAAACAGGCCAGCACTGAGAGAGGGAGAGATTACGGCCCAAGAACCAAAAGCTGACCGGAAGAGAATTAAACTTTGTTCAAATTTTTATTTCCAACCAATTTGACTCAACTCCTTTAAATTTCAAACTTGACCTTGCTTTTGATATGCTTACAAAATACGGGATGTTACATGCTCACCTTTTGCTTATATACTCAAAGCAGCATGTAGATGTACTGCCACTTTGATTTGGGGACAAACACAGAGGAAATGTTCTCGGTGGGTGATAAATGAGGCCACTAATGAAGGGCCCTTGATTGTTAACTTGTTCAGTGGTGGTAACATTTTCGCATGCAGCAGCCGAAGAGGAAACTAGAAGAGGTAAGTTGTTGAGAGCAGTGGGTTGTGCGTTTTGAGAGTGGTCGCAGCGTTTAAAATTGAATTAGAGAAGGCAAGTCAATTAGAGAGGAAGACAGCAGGTCTGCATGAATGGTACCGCCTCTGATCAATAGATAAACATGATTGATTCAAAGCTTAAAATCTGACGGATGTGGTTAGTAGGTGACATGGCTTACTGTGGACTCACTACGGGAAACAACACATTTGCCGTGTGCCTAACAACGGAAATACCAACGACAACGTCTTTGTCGTGAGTAACACACGGCATAGGTCGTACGGTAAAAAAGCCGTCGGTAAAGGCCTCTTTGCCGTGTGCTTTCCTTCAGGCACACGGCAAAGACGTTGTCGTGTGCCTCGACTGGCCAACTGAAAAAAAAAAAGACGCTGTTACCTTCTCCCACGGTGACGGTGTGCTTTGCCGTGTGCCCGAAGGAAGGGTACGCCGCAAAGATATTTTTTATCGTGTACCTTTCTTAGGACACAAGGTGAAAAGATTCTTTACCGTGTGCCCGATTAAAGACACACGGCAAAGGCTCTGGCACACGGCAAAATGGCCGTTTCCTGTAGTGACTAAGAGAAATAACTATTAAGGATTATTAGTGGGTTACATATTCTAAATATATGTAAATAATTGGACATCATGACGATCAGAGAAAACTTTGCGAAAAATTATCTAATTTTCTATATATATCGTCCTTCACCAGGAAGAGTTTCATCGCCTACATATTCAAACAATTTCGATGTAAATTACATTTCGTGTTATCTTCATTGGTCACGAATGCAAAATACATGTATATACATACAAAGTCAAATGGAGTCCGGGCATATGCGTATGTTCAGTGCACTGGAGGCAATGCAAGCTTCAGTCAGAGTCATGGTGGTGCCAGCACAGGAGCATGGACACGCACCTGCCGAGGATGTACAGCCTCGTCTTGTGCTCCTTCAGCACCGCGTGGCACCGCCCCCCGAGGCCCACGTGCTTCTGCTGCCGCCGCCGCCGGCACCGCGCTGGCGACGACGACGACTGGTGATGGCCGTACGACGCCGAGCAGACGGAGTGAGGAACAGACGCCGCCGAGAGCTCCATGTACTGACTACAAGAGATGCTTTTGAGAGACCACCGAAGAGTACGTAGTTGGTGCAGGTCGCAGTGAAGTGCTTTGAGGCCGGAGCTAGCTAGTGCTGATGGAACTAGTCTGAGATGATGTTGAATTGGTGTGGAATCTATGGCGAGTAACTCGGTTGGTTGAGCGCCGGAGAGGGATGCACCAGTGTTTAAATAGGGCCAGGCTACGGTCCGCCCCGGTTTGTCGCGTTGCGGTACGTTGATGTGGAACGCATATGATTATAGGCACTTTAGAGTTGGCAGATCATATATATTGGGAATCAAGGAGGGCAGGACGGTAAGTCGTTCATCCGTTTAGACCTCGAGACCGAGCCGGATCTCGGTCAAAAACGTGCGTGGCCGGGTAGTCCAAAGCCACTGCGCATGACACGACATGGCCCCTGCATGGCCGTCGGCGCCGGCGCCGTGGGTGGGGGGACCCATCTCCGGCCAATACGACCACGCGATCCCGCGTCGTCAAAAGCCTGCCCACGCGACAATGCCGCTGCGCCAGCGCCACCGCACGGTGTTCACGATGACGACGACGCGCCCGGCCCACACCGACGCAAGCGCATCGGCGCGCGTCGTCTTATTCCTCCCAACCCAACCCGGCACACCACGTTCCCTTCCCTTATCGCCGACCTGTGCCGGTGCGCCCACTACACGTACGTATATACGCTCGTGCCCGCATGGAGGGGCCGCCCGCTCGCGCGTCCGGCCAATCCCGCCGGCCGATCGAGCTGTCGCGGCTCGACGACACGATTTAAAACGGCGTGCAGGATGGTGGACTGGTGGTCATCCCAGCTATACCAATCTAACCTACCGGCGAGTCCAATGCATGCATATGCGTGAGTCGTGCACCCACACACTGATGTTGGTTTGGACCATCAGTAATGGTGGCCGGCATTAGCGAGCCCCACGACACTACATCGATTGATAGGCGTGGTGATGAGTCACTCGTCATGGCACGGGCGGCTGCGTCTTCGTTGTGGCACGTGAACAAATCGGGTCCTTTTTTCATCAGGCGCACACAAACGGACAGAATAACAGGTGGTGCCTGTCTCTCTCTGCTACTCTTGACCAGATTCGTCAGATATGTCCAAAGGCATCCCTGCTAGAACGCTTGCCATTACTACTGTATTTCCTCGCCTGAGTTCTTCGCTCTTCAGCTCAATTCGCGGGTATTTCCAGCTACCGCACAAACAACTTGTATTCCCTTTCACTTTGCTTATATATATAGCTTGGTATTCAGACTTCATGCGGTGGTTTAATTTACAAGTTTGACGCACGCATTTCAGGTTACTAAAGCACCAAAGGACAGGAGTGCTCAACTTATACCTTATAATTATATAATTAGCTGTACTGTGTGTCTGCCTGCACAGTGTCGTCAGAGCAAACAAGAAATTGGAGATATTATTCTCTTTCTCTTTCAGTCTTTTGGGATGGAAGGACAATCTACCATATACCATTACTGCTATAATGATGCATTGCAGGGAATGGATAATTTTGCAGTTTTATGTGTCATGTAGTTGGGCAGCAGGTTGTTGGATCTGCATATGTGTGGTGGCCAAATAAACGTGGAGATTCTAGAAAAAAAAAACGGGGATGGACACATTACCCATGGAGGTTCAAATCCTCTAACATTGTGAAGCAATGTCACCACGTAACATTCCCTCTCTCTAGGCCCTCCATCTCTAAACTTGTGGCCGGTGATTAGTGTTGCCTAAGAAATTATAGTAGGCCCTTATTTTGGACGAATGTTTCTGCCGACGGAAAATTATTTGTTGGGCCTTTTCTTTTGATGCCAAAGCAGTATCAAATATTTCGTCGATTCTTGATTGTATTGGCAACATGAACAGTCAATCGTTTCGATGTCATGGTGAACCTTGTCCAACCTTCTCTTCATCATCTCAACACTGATAATCACAGCCATTCATGTTCAGTTCTTCACATAAATGCATGCTAGGTCATCTGATAGACTCATGTTGTGGTCTTAAATCACTTCGATCAATGATTGATAAAGAACATGTATTTGCTGACAGGAAGGTCTGTAAAAAATTAATTAAGTTCCTGGGTTGTTAGGCTATAGTAATCAAGAGCCATAGTTTTAGAGATGAAGGGTCTAGTATGCACTAGTATAAACACCCCCTTTAGTGGCTGTGGAAAATCGTCTATAGTGACGGTTTTCTAAACCGGCACTAAGCTCCCGCCACTGGGAGGAGCCACGTCTTAGTGACGGTGGAGCGAAACCGCCTGTTGACAACCAAAATTGACACTCTGGGAAGACCAGAGGTTCTGATTTTCAAAACCGGATGGTCCGATTTTCACACACCAAATATGGTCAAAATTATCTAAACTAAGACTAACAATGATTATTTCACAAGTTTGATTTAGACATGTTTTGAAGGTAATAGGAGTATTTTATGTGCATTTTGGCTAATTTTTACCTAAGAAGTAAAGAAGTGTTTAAAAAGTCAATATGATAAAGTTAAAATGCATATTTGAAGTTTTCATGATGAAGCCTTCGTCGAGACAATCAAAATGGATATATGGAACACTTAATTTGGATTTCGGATTAAGAAGTTATGGTTTTTGCAAAGTACTCCCAGGCTGCAAAACCGGATACTCCACTTTTGTAAACCGGAGGGTCCGGTTTTGACTGTATTGCTAGAAAAACCAGAGGGTCCGGTTTGGAAATTAAATGTCCAAGATCAGAGTTCTAGATCTGTTTTAGATCGGCTTCTTTAAGGGTTTCCTTATGGATTACATCTCCTACTAGGGTAGACTTCCCAGTCCTTTTTATACAAAGGGTCATGGCCAATTCAGGCAACAATCCCAATCGAATCTACCAATTTACATTACCTTTTATTATTTGTTCTACTTTTCTAGCCTCTCCATGTTGTTCGTCTTCTGATCTCTACGACCATAGATGACGTCATAGACTCCTAGGGCACACCGACAATGTCCACGCCCTGACGGGGTCCCTCCCGGGCGAGAGATTTGACGATCTTTGCTAGTTTGCTTGTAAACTAGTTGTTCTTTGTCATATAAGATGTTGTTTACCTCTTTGTTGGTTTGCTTGTAAACCTAGCTGTCATTCACCACGTAACGGTGATAGTTACCCCTTGTGTTGGTGAACCATTGTGAATTCTTCTTTAATCTCTTTTTTTTTTCATGGTGACCCGTGAAAGCCGGTCTGACCGGTTTGCACTGCCGACACAGTGATTTGTTTTTGTAAATCTGCATAAGGGCATACTCGCGTTTAACGACACTTTTAAGTGTCAACACCGCCACTGGGGTTGAAGGTTTAGTAGTAGTGGAATGACATCACCCTTCACCGCTACTAGGAAGAAATAAAAAAAATAAAAAATTGCCTAGGCCTAATGGGCCGATTGGGGCCCGTTAGAACCCTAGCCATCCACGCCCAGATCTCTTGACACCGTGCTCGGATCCGCCATCTTCGTCGTCAGATGCTGAGTAGTCTGCCTCTAGCAGGCTTCCTCCTCACGGTGCACATCGTTCGCCTTGCCCCAGCCGGCCGGCCGCCACGTAGTCCGCCTTGCCTAGCTCTGGCTTCCTCCTCGTGGTAATCGCCCATCGCACAATCCGACCCTAACCCTTCATAGAAGAAGAAGAAGATCATGCCTCGGTCTGTTTCGGTCTCGGTCATGTCCGGGGATCAAGCGGATAAGACAGAGGCAAAAGCGAACATACGAAAATACAGCAGGTGGGCCTAAAACGCTTCAAAATATACATAGTGGTATATTTTTAATATGGGAAGAAGTTTAATGGCACCCGTTCAAAAAGTAAAAGACCAGTAGTAAGTTTTTAACTCGCGAAATTTATAATGACATGGATCCAATTAACCGTAGATTCATCCATATATACACCCAGCCTCAAAATCGATCAACCAGATATCCAGATCGGGAGAGGGAGTCAGGTAGGCAACCACGGACGACAATATGTCCCTTCCCCTCGTCTCCCTGCATCCCCCTAGCCATGGGGATGTCGATCTAGCAGCGGACGCCCCAAGCCCAAGGCCGGACTGGATTCTCCTCGACTTCAGCGCCTACGTCGACAGCTGCCGCAACGCCACCACCGCATCCTGCAAGGCCAGGGACGGTGTCCATGATGTCCACGTCACCTTCTTCCCAGCGCAGCCGCCCCGCGTCTCTCACTTCTGCGTCGACTGCCCCGGTTTGGGACCCAGATGCTTTGGTGAGGAACCCAAGATCCTCGCCACGGATGGCAAGTTTGTCCTGCTCCGCATCTTCATCGGCCGTCGCCACGATATTCTATGCCACAACTTGCACGAGTACTACATCTACTGTGCTGATGGCGGCACTGATGGAGGGCCGTCGCTCCAGCTGATCCCGCACCCCAGTCCCTACAATTTTCACGACGGCCAGGCTGGCCTGGTTAGCCGCGGGACCAGCTACACCATCGCCATTCTCCGTGACGACTCGTCGGCATTCTTCCGTGGCTTTTCCAATATGGGGAAGTACGACGTCTGCCTCTTCAATTCCGAAGACAAAATCTGGAGAGCGATTCCTGTCTCCGTGCCATACGAGGAGGAGTGCCAAGAGGAGTGCAGCGACGACGATGAAGGCTTTGTGCATGAGACAACCAAGGTGATCACTGTCGGAGGAGAACACGGCACCATTGCCTTCGTTGATCTCTGGCGTGGTATCCTGCTTTACGATGTACTCCGTCAGGTCCCCGTACTTCGCTACACTCCGTTGCCTGGGATGTTCCGCCCCTCACCGACGCCCAATGCCACTCCATCGGTTACTCGTGACATTGCTTTTGTCAAGGGCTGCATCAGAATCGTCCACACTGTGATGAAGATCAAGTCGGCCACAAGAGTATTTGGCGACTACGTCTCCGGGGGTTGGGTAGCTTCCAAATGGAGCATAAAGGCCCCATTTGATGACAACTCTTGTTGGACCGAGGACTGCACGATTGATGCTTCTGATATTTTTCCAGCTCCTCTTGAGCTGCTGAAAGACCTGCCGGGAAAAGGAGGAAAACCTTGTGAGACCTTGGAGACGTTCCATACAGGACACCCCACACTTTCCTTGGACGATGATGGTATTGTTTACTTCATGGCCAAGGTCAAGCAACAGGAGAAGAAGGCATGGATCCTTGCTGTGGACATGAATCATCGGATGCTACTACAAATATCTGCGTTTGGTGCAGAAAGAACGTTTGGCCTTAGTTACAGCTACACACAAAGTAGGATATCCAAGTATCTGAACATGACTCCAGGTAATGAATGAAGTTCCAACTTCCAAGTGCTTGCTATTTGTAGGTTGCATATTGAAATCATGTGTTTTCAAATCATGAGTTGTTTGTTGTTGTCATGTACGGTAACACGTGTTATAAGATTAGATAATAAATTGATACATAGGCAATGATTGCCAGGGTGGTTACCATCTTATATAAAGTGGCTGGGTTTGCATATTTTACCAGCTATACAAAGCACAGTAGAACATTTTCCTTGCCTCGAATTGAGAGGCAAGCAAGGCCCTCCCTGTTTTCCCTGATAAAATTGAGATGCAAGCAATATTTTTTATGCTTTCTCTGATTATTTTGAGATTTCTGTGCCTTTTCTGTTTACTTTTTGAGATAGCTGTATAACATGTTATTGCCGTTGCTGTAGTCCAGGATGAGGGCACCAAAAATCTGAGAGGCCTAGTTAACACTTGACACACTTGCCTCTGTAGGGCTTGACCATGCTGGTAGTGCCGGAGGTACTTTGGATAGAACAATTAATAAGCAACACTGATCTGGAAACAATAAATAATAAGAATAATTAATAAAACATTATGATATTATGTTCAACATACAAAACAGCAAACTTTCTTGTTGGCTTGAGTCATAAAATGAGATGCTTTGTCTGAAGTAACCTGTCTTTGAGACTATTTTGTTATAGAACTAGAATTTGTTTGTAGAGTAGAACCTATAGGTATGTTTAATTGCCTAAATTTGTACCCTTGATTTGGAAACAATAAATAATTAAATAATTAATAAAACATCATGATATTATGTTCAACATACAAAGCAGCAAACTTTCTTGTTGGCTTGAGTCATAAAATGAGATGCTTTGTCTGAAGTAACCTGTCTTTGAGACTATTTTGTTATAGAACTAGAATTTGTTTGTAGAGTAGAACCTATAGGTATGTTTAATTGCCTAAATTTGTACCCTTGATTTAAGGGTAAGGGTTGTATGTCTAAACTGGCAACTGCTATTTTGTTTGCAGGTACTAAGGGTGACTTGAAACGACCAGGTATGCCACTGCCAGGATTGTGTAACAAGAAGCTTTCTGGAATTTCCAGTGTAGCTTGCCGGGAAGCTGAAGATGATGTATGATGTGAACTTGGCATGTGTTAAGGGCTTCTTTCATATTGGTAGATTTTAAGGGACAGTGTTCTTCCAAATTGGTAGAACCAGTATGATGCCAAGATTTCTATCTGCTTTGCTGTGGTGATCTATAAACGTAATGATGCTGTTTGATTTCACATATGTGGTCTGGTCCTCATATCCTTTATCTGTAATGAATCTGGTCTCTTGACATTGGATTGATGCTGTTTTATCTATTCATAACGTGGTCTTGTGCCATGTAATATTATGGCAGCTCTCATCTCGAGGTTTTATATATCGTAATGTTCAGATCTCATCTTGAGGTTTTTTATTTGCTACATGGTTTGGCTGCACAATTAGATCGCTGATTGCCTTTGTGAGATTTTAGATTGGTGAATGTGTGCTCAATATCATTAGCGATGTATGTGACTTTGCTCGCATATGCTTATTTTGTATGGCTATTGCCGTTTAATTAATCTTATTAGGGAAAGGGAACTCAGCCACAGATGTCGCTTCTCTACAGTACTTTTCAAGCACTTAATGCAGTGAAACTCCATCATAATGAAGTAATATACTAGTCAGGGTCACATAGAATTTGCATATAAATTCGGAACAAGCACTACATAGCCAAAATGTCAGTGTAAGAATAATGTGCTTGCAACAGACTAAGAATTTGAACGTCACTAAGCTTTCCTTGCAGCCCAGAATCATCATCATGATCACATGTTTGAATCAGACATAATTAACGTCTGAAGTCTGAACATGGGCGTGCCAATTTTAGACACTGACGTCTCCAAAAATTTATCAGGAAAAGTTGATGCATATAGCATCCCCACATGCAACAGCAAGATCGACTTAGATAGGTTTTAGTGTACAAATGTGAGTATTGTATCTCACAACCCAGTAAGCTTGAAGAGAATTGGCGGTGGCATTGGTTCAACATACTGAGCCTCACATCATCCCAATTAACAACAGGACTTGCATACACAGAGTACTTGATAGCCTACAAAACAGTTCACTAAATTCCCTGCTAATAGCATGTATCACTGGGGGACAGAGAACTACTTCTAATTGGTCCAACCTGTTGGAAGATCCCTTTTATCATTCACTGCTGCTTCATAAAGAGACACCGCGCTCTCAAATCTAGAAAAGGAATGGAACATATTTTGTAAGAAAAAGTTCAAAATTTGACAGCAGAACGAAAGGACAAGAGGAGTGCAAAGCACGTAATGGGAAGAAAGTTGAGAGCACTTACATTTTCAATCTTGTTTCGAAAATAACCCTCAACATAGCTGGTTCCACACAAGGTAATCTGTTTGATCCGAACAATTCAATTTCATCAACATCCAATATGTCCTTCACTTTCTGCACTGTTGCTATTGACTTTCCTTTAGCTGCTTGGGCTTCTTCCTTGTTTTTCATTTCCATCTCCTTCTTGAAGTGGTCGACCAGATGCTGCAACAAATGCCGTTTATACTCTAGAATTCCAAAAATGGAATCTGGATGGGCTAGCAGGTACCTCCCTAGTTCTATGTTCCCAAAGTCACGCTGCTTGATTAACTTATTCATATCCTCAGAATCCTTATAATTGTCATCAAACTCTAGACCATGTAAGAAAATACCATTCAGAATATAGTCCTTTGATGAGCAGATGTCCTCTCTCCAGTCTGAATGAGTTAGTTTTCCTGTCAAGAATCCCTTCATACCTTCATTTTTATCCTTTTTATCCATGCCACGGTTCCACAAAACCCTTTTTATACCCAGGTCATGGTTCTTACATACTTGGTAACACTCGGAAGTGAAGCACTTGCGGCACATTGACGAGGTGAATGCATAATGCATCTCAAGGTACCTTAAGAACCACTCTTGATCAACCAGGGCATTTTGCATATCAGATCCTAGCTCTCCAAAATAAATAGGTAGGATGCCATTGATCATATAGAATGGCTTCATGAACTCCCACATAGTCTTCAAATTTTTGCCCTTTGCAGTGACCATGCGAGTTCTTGCATCATTTTGTGAGAGATGGACCAGATCAGTACGAGAGTGTGGGGTCTTCAGAATGTAGATATGCTCCATATTTATTACCAAGAAATGTTCAATGTTCAGATCCTCGAACCACTGGTCTGCCCGAAAGTGCGAAATAAGCTTTGATAGGGGAGCCCTGAATCCAACCCTCCCTCGTGTTGTTGCGGCACAGACAGTATCACGCCCAGCCAATACAGAAACCATCTTTGCTGGCGGCTGGCTTTTGTCACTGATGAAATCTTTAAGCTTATCAATCCTGCATTTGCCATGTCAACAAATCATTCAGAGATGCAACGGAACAGTAATAGACCTATTTCTAAAGCAATTTTAATAGAAAATCAGTTTGTCACAAATTAAGGTTCAGCAAGTGTTTGTGCACAAATTGCACATACCCGGTTGCATTTAAACTGTATACAAATACAGATCTCAAGCTTGTCAACTGATTACGATTAGGGTTGTTCAGATGTAGTACTAAATACGCCTTAATGATATCTACTCATAACCAGGTTTTATCGAGCATGTGCACTATTCATGTGAATAGAAATCAAGAAGCTGCAGATCTTAAGGGAAAGCAACCCCAGGAGAGTGCATAAAACAAAATGCCACAATTACAGTCGCCACCAAGACAAAAATTGGGACAGCAGCCAGTGTTTCAAGTCCCCACAACCACAAACATGGACTCCCAGGCTTCTAAAGTATAAAAGTTCAAATAGCGGCTACATTAAATCGCCATAGATGAAAAAAGAGAAGCTGCAGAAGGTATGTGCGTTACAACACCAAGAACAGCAGCAAAAAAAAAAAAAAAAATCACACAACTAGGATGAGCTCATATTAGCCATTAAGGAAAGTTCATAAAAAAATTATGGCAAAATTACATACCCATGTTTCATATACTGAAGGGAATTATGTGGAATGGTGAACAACGATAGCCAAAAAAAAAAAATCATTTGTACAAAGACTCTATGGCAATTCTTGAAGCATGAGAGGAGCACTAACTAGCTGAATTAGAGCAAGGATTGAACTACAACAACGAAGCCTTTTCCCAAGCAAGTTTAGGCCGGGTAGAGATGTTCACAAGAACTATCATGAAATGTTAAAAGAAAGAAAAAGAAAGCAAAAGCAACAGAACTAGAAGAAGACAGGACAGAATAAAAAGTTATAAATCGGTTGTCACCTCCCAGGCTTGTTCACGATTTTGATATTGGCAGACTCAATACTCTCCTGAGGACGATACTTTTGAAGCAGATTGTTAAGAGCAGGATTCAGCCACTCATTTTTTGCATCATTTCCAATCCTTAGAACAAGATCCATTAGGTTGCTATCTTCCTCCATCGGGTCACTGTCTGGCGCCAGAACCTTTCTTTCTCGAACACGACGGAGGTGTTGCGCCAGAACTTGCAGCAGATGCATGAAATTTATTTGTAACGTGCCTCCTGTACTGAGATTCTGCAGCTGACTTTGATACTCATGTGACTTCCCTCCTGGCTGGGTATAACTGCAAATAAATGAAGAGATTTACACATATGCTAGATGTCTCTATCATACTATTTCGACATATAAGAAAGATCCTAACGTTTGCAGTCTAATATGCATGATCTAGTTAGACTTACTCTATCTACTCTTCTAGAGGTGTCTGAATAAAACAATATAAGAATAGAACTGCAGTGCACCTATCTGTCACAAATATTACCATAAGCTCATTATTCAAAACAATTATTCAGATTTCAGAAAGAGAACAAGATCGACAAAACTCATTAAGAAATAATAATTAGGATTACTTCGTTGTTCCAATGAAGGTTTCAAACTAGAAGATATAAACACCACAACCAGAACAAAGGTTTCGGCTAGGACTCAAGTCTCAGGATAACCAAGGGGACATCCTCAAAAAAAAAAAAAAGGATAACCAGGGGGACATATAGATTAACTTCATCATTCAAAACAAAAAAGCTGAACAAGTTTAAAATAGCTCCAAGAGGAATACAAGAAACATACAAAACTGTAGGCCTCACATCAACCAATTTTTTTTAAGGATGCATCACATATTTTTTTTAGGAGGAATTGCTCATGACTAAGATAACTTACAATTGTTTGAGGATACATCACACATTTTTTAGAATGAATTGCTCATGACTAAGATATGACTTGGTATAAAAGGGATAAAACTGATTAAACGACAGAAACTATAAGCTAACAAACTTAAGAGCCCATGCAAGCTTACCTTAAAAGTAATTGAATATACAAATATCAGGAGTGTGCTTTTGAAAAAGTTAACAAAACAAACGCAGCGGAAAAGATTACATAAGAAAAGGGATCAAAATCATCAAAGAAGTATTCCTCTTGATGGTCAGATTCATGAATACAGGCATTCATCAACATTCTGTCACGTACACCAACTAAATCCATCATACTTCAGAGAACTTATTGTTCAAAACTATGACAATTTCAAAAAGAACAAGTAGCAGCACCTCAATCTACTCTGTAGATTATGTGTTAACAATTTACTTTACTTTATTTGTTAATGATCATTATCAGGGCCGGATCCTTACCTTTCAACGAAGTTGATGAATTCGGCGTGGAGCTTGGAGTCCGGCACCCGCACCGGAGACTCCATGATGTCACTCCATTGACGCGCCGGAGACGTTGAGGCCGCGCTCTTAGCTTGGGGCGGCAACGGCCCCCAGGCGGCAGGTCTTGGCGACGGCGTCGAGGGGGATCTTGGCGACGGCATCGGCGGGTACTGGGGGTACCGAGGGGGGCGGCATGGGCGGATACTCCTCACCGCCATCACGATCGACATCCATCCGCGAGGGTTTCACCATCTCCACCTCTTCCCGGAAATGGCGCAAGAGCGGGGATCTATGGCACTTTTCGGCAGCGGCGGCGGTGGCGGCCGCCCACGGCGGCGCGATAGGCTGGGGCGTAGGGTTTTCTGCCTCTAAAAGCGCGAGCAGCCGATGAGTTTAGGTACCCCGTGGGCTAGCCGCTGGCGTGGTAGGGTGGGGGGGTCGGGGCTTGGTCCTAGCTGTAGTGGGTTCCAGCTGTCAGCTTCCAGTTCGGGCGTTGCAGGCTACGTCGGGACGAAGCTGGATGGCGACTAGTATTTCCGCTATTCACTTAGCCCCAAAACAATTTTGCTTATTATAACAGCGGCCCAATATTTCCAGCCGTGTTCCGCCCTTCCGTCAGCACCAAACAAATCACGTTCTGTTCCACCCGCGACCGCTCCGGCGACAGCAAAATTGAGTGTCCTCCCTATCGGTTCTGTAGCTCATGCTGATGGCATGCAACTCGGTACAAGGTTATGGACATAACTCTTTTTTTTCCCTTCCCTTTATTAGTGACAATTACAGAGAAGGGACATAATATAACGTAAGTGAATTAAAGTAATCGGGGAGTGGGGCCAACTCGGTGAACGTAGGTAGACCGACCATCGCCCATTCCTACGTCTCGGTTCTGAAAAAGCATGAGCCGAGCGTAATGTCGAATTGTGCGTTTCTCTCCTCCCATACATATCCAAGTGAAAACAAAGCCCGATGAATCAACCTCCCATAATTCCATAAATGTAGGCGCACTTCGCAATTTCACGGTTGGCAGCAAAGGAGGTGATCCATCACCTCGAAGTTATTTGGAACGCACGAGCACGATTGCATGCACATCAACGCTTTCGGATCATTTGTTACGAACGGAATTCTTCTTTCACATGCAAATCACCGTCGACGAAAAGATCATGTGCCGCACCTTCTTAGGGGATAAGGCGACGTGGTCGTTGGCAGCCATGGTGCAAAGTGGGGTTCGACCAGCGAACACATTTTTGCAATTCTAGTATGTATTTTTCGACAAGAGATTCACTACCAGTGGGTATATACTAACTCCTAGTAGAGAAAAAAAAAATAACAGTCGAATAATGGACTCGTATGCGTGCCTTGAATGCACAGCGGCCGCCGGTGCTTCAGTAGTTCAGTAACAGTTCAGTCCGAGACTCGGAGTCTTGCCAGCACGGGAGCATGGACACGCACCGGCGCCCGATGATGTACAGCCTTGCCTTGCTCTGCTTTAGAACAGCATGGCTTCAGCTGCCGACGCCCGCATGGCGGTGACGATGGGGGTACGCCGACCATACGGAGTGAGAAACAGAGGCTGCCGGCGCCGAAAGCTTCATGGTTTGCACAGAGATGCTGTAGAGATCGATCGAGCTGCAGTCTACAGAGAAGAGAAGTTGGTGCAGGTCGCAGTGCTAATAGGAACCATTGGTCTGCTGAGATGCTTAATGTGCGTGGAATGGAAAGTAACTACTGTACTCCGGAGAGGGAGGGATGTGGTGTTAGTTGAGCACCGGAGAGGGAGGGATGTGGACGTTTAGATAGAGCCGCCTTCTCGCGGAGAGGGGTGCCCCGCGGCGCCGCTCGTCGCAGCACGAGCACGACGACCCCATCTAGCTGCCAACTTACCAACGAATTATTCTTGGATAAACTGGGATGAGCCGACGAACTATTGCAGAGAACCAAACCAACACGCTTTTGCGGTAGCTGACGGAGACCGTCAGATTGCTACATGTGTGCGTGGTAAGCTGAACCGTAAAAATGTGCAGCAAAGTTTTCCACCTGTCTTATCTGCATTTTATGCAGTCAAAAGATTAACCGTAAACCCTTACAGGACATGCACTGGCGCAAGTTAGTTTATTTGATACAGTGAGATTGTTATTATCTAAAGATATATTGGGCAGAGTACATAATGTCGATTGGATCACTGATTCACAGGTCAATCTACCAATAATGAACCACAACATACACAATTTTAGTCTTTACAGCCAATAAAATTACATAAAAGACATAAACCATTCTATCATATATCTGACAGTCTTCAAGGTAGTACGTATATATATATATACAAAGCTTTTGCATGTAGAGTAAGTAGCATCAACAGCCCTTTATGCACTCAATGACTCCACTTAGATTGTCAATGACATTTGGCGTTACAAAACCTGCAAGCGTACTGTTGCTACTCAGAAGTTATGCACATGCTCAGAGACAGCTTTTGCCGCGGTACATGAGTTTAACATCAACAACCCAAGTTCAAAAAAAAAAAAAAACAATCAACAGCCCACAATGTGTGCTTAGTTAGGTCGTCACAGCCATGATGGTTTCTATAGTCGTTTTAGGTATAAAAAAAAACAGTGATGGCGACAATGACAATACTATATTGGCAGAGTAAAACAAGTCCATTAGAAAAAACGACTGGATTACACCATTATAGTCAGCTTTACCTTATTATTACACTAGAAGAAACTATTTATTCCATGACGGATTATAGGTGACGGTTTAGAAATCCATCATGATTTGCAATAGTGGATATCAGGCCCATAATATAGTGACGGTTTAATGAAACTGTCATGAGCCGGCCCATAATATAGTGATGGTTTAATTGACACTTAAATTTATATTTTCTTGTGTGTATATATTTTAGTTAAGTATAGAAATATTTTTAATATTTGCTTGCCTTTTATTTGGAGCCCATCTGTCAACTAATGCACGATAAAACATTACTCAAAAAATAGTTGCCACAAACAAGAATTGAACAAAAGATAAAAAAATATTTGACATACGGTGGGACTCAAACAAGAGATCTCCCACTGAAGACCGAAGCGTCCTACCATCAGACCACTACTGCATTAGTGGTCAATGCAAGGGCTTTGATCTATTAATCTTGAGCCGTCATGGGGTGGTGGAATAAATTCCAAAAAAACTTGGCGCGATAGGGGATCGAACCGTAAGACCTCCCCCAACGCGTTTGAGTGCCTTTACCACTGGGCTATTCAACCTTTTCTGTGTGAACATAGCAAGCTGGAGTTAATGTACGCTCTTTCAGTGTCCAATGCCTATAGTCCTATACGCGAGATTCAGATTCAAGCCCGGTCACACTTCGACAGGACGGCCGCGCCGCCGCCGCAGCCCGGCAATGATTCGGGTCCAAGGTCGCGCCGCTGCTGCCCTGTAGATCTCTAGTCGCCCTCACCGTCATTGCCAGCGGGAACCATTGGTTTGCCATCCCTCCTCGCCCCCGCGTGCCAGCCCCTGCTCACGGTACATTGTTGCCGCCCCCTGCCTCCTCACGCTCGTTCTCCGGCTACTCCCACGACGAGCTTGAAACGTAATCTTCTATCCTCACTTCAAGCCGCCGAGTTAGAAGTTGAAGCTTCTCATGTATCGCCGCGGCTTCTGATTTGCTTTGCTTTCAGATACGAGCCACTAAGGACGCCGATGAACTACGACATCAGCACAGTTCCGAAGAAGAGGGCGTTCGTGGTGGAGAGGTTTGGCAAGTACATCAAGACCCTCCATTGATGTTCAAGCCATCCATTGATGCTGAAGGTATAAATCCAAAAATTATTAATAACAGAATCCTCTTTGTTCTAATAGTGAATTGAGAAATAGTAGGGAATAATTTATTGGAACATTGCATATTAGAACTATTTCTAGAAGAAATTTTCTGTTAAGCCTTAAGGATTTCAATAAATCAGAATAATTTTTTTGTGTAGCCTCAATCAAAGCTTCATTACAAATATAAGCTTCTCATATATGTTTTTGTTTTCTTTGCATTTTTTGATGATTAGATGGATAGAAGTTGGATTCATGACAGATTGTTTTCTCCTGAACACATTAATGGCGTCAAACAATTTATGAGCTTCATTCAATAAAAATTCACTGAGAATGTTGAGATTCTATGCCCATGTGGTAGATGTCTGAATCAAAAGTATCTGTGTCAGGATCTTGTAAAGAAGCATATTTTGATGTATGGCATGGACAACGGTAGGGCTTTCAATGAGCCGAGCTCAAGCGAGCTTGTAGTCTTAAAGCTCGAGCTCGACACAAGTTCGAGCCGATCTCGAATCGAGCCTGAGATTTGACCAATCCTACAGCCAGGCTCAAGTTCGACTCGATAGAAGCTCGTGAGACTTCGAGCTCGACTCAGTTAAGCTCGCGGCAAACAGAGGACGAGACTTATGAGCGGATCATGGTAATGCGACAGCACAATCTGGCCGTATAGATTGGAGTGATAGCAAAGGCAGGAACAAGGACAACTAGAGAAACATCAGACCTGTGATGCGGGGTGATAAGTTCAGACATCGCTATTTTTTTGGAGCTCGCGAGCTTGAAAAAAGGCTTGAGATCGGTTCGAATTTTTATCGAACGAGCTCGAATCGAGTCTATAGCGAGCCAAGCTCGAGTAGCTCGCGATCCTCGAGCTTCGTTGACAGCCCTAGACAACAGTTATACTCGGTGAATTTATCATGGGGAGAGCTTCAATGCAGATATTATTGAGCAACAGGTGCATCACAATGATGATGGTTTCATACATGGAGATGGTGTTAGAAAGGATGATGGTCCTGATCATTTGGAAGATATGTTTGAGGACCTACACGCTGTAGCTAAACAAGAAAGACTAGAAAGACACAATGCAGAAAATCAGGATGGAGATAGAGATGAAGAACCTCATGACAAAGACTCATTTTTGAAAATAGTCATGAAAGAGGCCAAGCGCCAGCTTTATCCTGGTTGTACCAAATTCTCAAGGTTCTCTTTTGTGGTAATGCTTCTTCATATGAAGTCATTATATAGGATAAGCAATTCTGCATTTTCAGCAATATTGAAGCTACTAGCTGAAGCGTTCCCGGATTGCAATACACTCCCCAAATCATATAGTGAAGCAAAGAATCTTATAAAGGAATTGGGTCTTGGATATGACTCAATACATGTGTGCTTCAATAATGTGTGCTCTTCAGAAAGGATTATGCCAAGCATGACAATTGCCCAGTTTGTGGTATATCAAGATGGAAAGACCCAGAAAGAAAGAAGATTCCACAGAAAGTGTTGCGCCATTTCCCATTGGCACCTAGGATAAAGAGGATGTTTGGGAGTAAAGAAGCATCAAAAGATGCACAATGGCACAAGTTAAATCGGCAGCCTGGGTCAAAGGAATGAGCCACCCAGTTGATGGTGAGGCATGGCAAGATTTCGACAGAGAATTTCTAGATTTTGTCAAGGATGCAAGAAACCTTAGGCCTGGCCTTGCTACAGACGGGTTCAATCCATTTTTTGAAAAAAAGAACTCAAAATACAGCATGTGGCCTATGCTTATTGTGCCATACAACCTTCCACCTTGGGCTTGTATGCAAGAGTCAAACTTCATGATGGGTTTGCTTATTTCAGGTCCTTCGTCACCCGGGAAGGATTTTGATGTTTTTTGGAACCACTTGTAGAAGATTTGCTTAACCTTTGGACAGGTGTGAGTGCTTATGATGCCAATACTGGCAAAATGTTTAAACTTCATGCTGCAGTTTTGTGGTGCATCCATGATTACCCAGCTTTGAGCACTCTTTCAGGGCGAACCACAAAAGGCTATTATGCATGTACCCATTGTGACAAGAACCCTCTTTAATACCGCCTAAGGAGCAAAATTGGGTATTTTGGACACTACCATTTCCTTCCAAAGGGTCATCACTTGCGTAGAAACAATGAATATACTGGCCTTCATAAAAGCAATGATCCACCTGGTCAATTCTCTATAGAAGAGCTATTTGCTGAATTGGAGAAAGTTAAAGATGTTAGACCTGGGAAACAAAAGCCAGAAGAAGGAAGTGGGAAAAGGAAGCTTGTTTTGACATGATGAAAGATGTGGTTCGCAAACAACGTCACAGGCTGAAGAAGAATTATTTTGATCCTTTTCCGCTTCACTTGGTTAGCAAAACTTCACCTATCAAATCCATGGATGATAAACAGTGGATTGCCCTTGTCGAATCATGAAAGAGTCCCAAAAAATGGTGTGTTTCATTTTCCAACTCTTTCTCTTGACTTATTGCTATGGCATGTGCCTTACATGTATTCTGCTTTGCTGTAGCATGAGTGTGACATCAACAAAGATAATAGATCCAAAATCCAGTTCCCTCAGGCTACAGACTCCCGAAGCTATGAGGTCTTCTTTAAAAACAACATTGTAAGTTAGCTTTCCTCATTTTAGGAAGCTTCCTTTCTATTAATGCAACCATGTAACATATAAATTGTTAGAGGAGACCAATTACCTCTTGTTTGTGAATGCTGATTACTGTGCCATGAATGGAGTCCTGGATATGACCTCTAGCTATCCTGGTTCATTTTTTATGTCACCTAGTATAGCCATTGCTTTCATCCTATAGAACATCAGTTCTTGCTATAGAAACAAAATCGTCAAGTTTGTTATACTATACATGTTGTTTGTCTATAGAAGTGCTTTGTGAACAAGCAAGTAATAAATTGCTGCATGAAATATTTTTTTCAGGCAGATAAGTACAAGGATGAGGAACCTACTGCATTGGATTTGTTCAAGGAATGCCATTTCAGCAAAAAAAATTGGCTTTAATCCTGCTATACAATCAGCAATTGTAAGACACCTTTCAGATAGAGTGGTCTTTTGAATTTAATTTTTTATTTGTATCTCATGATTATGACTATGCGTTTTGCTTTCTTGGTAGACTGAGATGGAAACAAGTTGTTTGCAAAAACAGGAAGTGAGGGAAATAAGGGATGTGAAGAAACTGAGGGAGGTCTGTGAATGAAGTTGTACACGGTGTGCTTTCTGAGAAGACAAAGAAGAACAAGTTCCTTCAGAATGTGGGCATCCAGATTGTGCAACCTTCATCCATGGAACAAAATCTGCAAACAGATTTGATGGTAGAGAATGCTGAGCTTCAAGCCATTATCAGCACCCAGCATGACCAATTGGAAGAATTGTCAAAGGAAGTGCAGGAAACAAAGGATTTAAGAAATAGGGATAGAGGAGATGAAGAAGATGCAGGCTGAGATGAATGCAAAACTGGAACTTGTCCTTCGGCAGGTTCGACCAAGTTAGCTAGAAGCTTGTCATTTAGCTAGAACCTATTTTGTGCTGCTGCTTCTCATTCTTGCTGCTGCAAAATTGGACTGGACTGCTGCTACAAATGCATGTGTCTTGCCGTTGCAAATGCATGTCTCTTGTTGTTGCAAATGCATGTGTCTTGCAGCTGCAACTAAAGTTTGTATTTTGGTGGTTTGCATTTTGGAGTGGCTCATGTGTCACGGTGGCTCTGTGTTATTCTTATTCTGATAGAACTTGTGTTGTATGAACTTGTTGGTGGTATCGATATGTAAACTGTTGTATGAATTGATATGTTATCTGTGTATGAACTGATTGTATCGATATGTTATTATGTTGTTTATTGGCTCAAAGCTGAATTATTGTGGGCTGTAATTTATATTGGATTGGGCTGATTTTTTTGGGCCAATTATTGATATTAGGTTTGGATAAAATTATAATGGCTCTGAATTTAGTGTGCTGAAATTTGTGGCCCATAATTGAAATTGGGTTGGGCTGAAACTATAATGGGCCTAAAATTAATGGGCTGCAAAATTATGGCCCACGATGATGACATCAGCATCCACATCAACATCCATGTCAGCATCCATATAAGCATCCACGACATCATATGCTGCAATGTCAGCGTCCGCGTCAGTCGTCCATGTCAGTTGCCATGTGTCTTGTGATGATGTGGCAATCCAATCTGTGACGGTCCTAACCGTCATTAATATTGGGCTTTGGGCTGGGCTGGACTGGGCGTAAACAAAATCGTAATGGTCTTAAACCGTCATAGATTGAGTTAAACTATGACAGTTTGAAGAAAACCGTCACACGGTTTAATCCGCCACGCTCAATCCATGACGGATTTCAAAACCGTCACAGATTGCATTTTGCGACGGTTTTTAAGCCTTTTACGACGGAAAGTGACTGTCACAGAATAAATAGTTTCTTCTAGTGTTAGTTGTACTAGTCTATCAACCCGTGCATCTGCACGGGCTAGTGATACTATACAAAGTGTGAGATAATACAGTTAAAATATAATATTCTCTAATGTCATATATTTTGCAGTAGTAACATTCTAAGGTGATATCTGAATTAATATGACCGTTAGGTAAGAAAATTTAGGTGTTGAGGAATTTTATATCAAATTATCTTTTATATTATATGACATTCAAAGTTTTTTGTACTCTTCAAATTGGACTCTCTCTTTCTCTCTCTCTCTCTCCATTCATCTCAGTCTACATCTCTCTTCCTTAATCTTTATCACGACCATTTTTATGTTCCTGCATTGATGCAAATTGCACATCCATGAGCGCGGCATAGTTATAACTTACTTGATTAGAGGTTTGTTACTGAAGAACCTGCCCATTAAAATTTGAGTCTATGAATTAAAACATGCATGCGTGTACTTGAACACCGACTTTTTTAGGGAACTTTGTCAATCTAAAACGATCAGTCTACCAAACCATTCATAGTCACTGGATGTCGGCGTGACTGCTCTTACATCTATGTGTGATTATGTTAATACCATGTTTTTTTCAAAAGAAAAAATAACATACCATTACAAAATTGTCTCACGGGTGGGCCAGGATATCCTTGATCTGGCTTGTGGCTCAATATATATGTGACGACCCGGTTTTACCAAAAGGCAAAACCAAGCCGTTTGTACCTCACAACCACTCCTAGGAGCATAGCTTGTACATCCATTCACAAGTAATACCATAAAAACCATAAAAGATCAAGACACAAAGATAGGATAGATCCACATGGTTTCATCTTCATAAGTTAACCATCATCATTTGGTTACATGAGCATGGCGCGCAGGACAAGAGAGAAGAACATGACATCTAGCGAAAGCGGTGATAAATGTGGAAGCGAAATCTACAGCGGAAGTTTTCATGGGCGATCCATCTCCATAGGCATCTTGAGTGTAGGCGCGAGACCGATCTACTCCTCAAAGTCCACATCGTCGAAGTTGTAGTCCGGCTCGCTGGCTTCTTCGTCTCGTGAAAGCGAGAAAGGGTGCTGTCTTGAGTACATGGCGTACTCAACAAGTCGCTCTACCCTAACAAATTATGCGATGCATGCAAGTATTTCAAGGAGGGGTTTTGGCTGAGTGCGAAAACCTAGGTTGGCAAACATTTTTCTTTTAAAACCTTTCAAAGCATTTTCAATCATCAAGTTTTATTATCTTGCCTCATTAAGATTAACACGTCTCAACAAGGTTCAAATTTCAATCCCAGATAATATCCTCCCAACTAGGCCACAACTCTAGGTCGGATGCAAAACAAGAGAGGGGGAAAGGAATAGTAAAACAAATCTCAAGTGGATGCTCACAAGACAGTTGTCCATTACCGAGGACGCGACTATGTACATAGATTATAACTCTACAGAGTATATACACATGCACCCACATGATGTGGCTATATAGTATAACTGGTGTATAGTAATATAGCACACACAGAATCCATCCTCAAGCATCGACTGGTGTTTTCCGCATCTCCAGAACTGAGCCTCCAGAGTCTCACAAGACAAGGGTCCTGAAGCCGTGACGGGCCTACCACTGATCAGGTGGGATATCCCTCTCATGGAGCTGGGTCGCAACCTGCGGACACCACTAACACCTATCTCATAGGCCTACGGCTAGATCACCAGTCCTCCGCAAGTATCAAGATCCAACCACTGCCCAGACAGGGTCGATGTGGTGTGTAAGAGATGTCAGGAAGTCATCCAGGACAAGAATCGATCCTCAAGCAGTAGCGGCGGGCAAATCCTCCTCTCTCCTCCTCCTCCAAAACCTCAACAACCAAACCACAACAGAGACCTAAAGCCCGAGTCTCTACTCAATTGTGTCCGCCACAGACACTCTCCCAATGGGGGTTGCCCAATCTACCCCCGGCACCTGATCACCTACACCCACCCCCACTAAAACAGTTTTAGTGGAGTTTATTTGCAATCACACGCAGAGCACATTTTAAATTATTTATACAAATTTATTTTATAGTGTCCAGGTGAGAGCTGAAATTATGTGACTAAGCCTACTAAGCGTCATCATAGTAGCAAATCATTCCTATGGCTTAACAGTGGAAAGGTAAGCATGTAGGAGCTTAGGTATGATCTAGTGACAATTTAAATAGTGAGCATGCAAAACGGTTGCAAATAAATCATGTAGTTTTGAAAACTGGACAAACAATCGTGATCAAGGAAGCGACTTGCCTTGCGTGTCGGGGTTCCAGTCAGGGTCCAGGTCCTCCTGAAGGTGCATCTAGGCCCCTAATTTTATTTTGGTGATTGGCATCAATACAATTAAGAACGGACTAATCTTTTAATGAGCATGTGTGTAGATTATGGTACAAAGTTTGGTGATTAAATGCATAGAAACAGAAAGGGAGAAAAAAAGATGGCAAAGTGCTTCAAGTTGAAATTCAAAATATGCTCAAGAATGAAGTTCATAGTATTTTATTTTAAATCTTGAGTATAGGAAAAACTATACTATTAAGAGGGACACAAAAGTGTGAAGCGGAGGTGAACTAAGTGCAAAATTCCTATTTCTAGGCCATACAAAAATTTCCAGGGAAAAATCATCGGACTTGTCCGACCCATCGGACAAGTCCATCGGACTCCAGTACCTCTGCCACTGTGGATCGTCGGACATGTCCGACGGTCATCGAACTTGTCCGATGACCAGAGGAAAGTCCGACGCATCGGACACTTTCATCGGAGTACAGTTCCCCTGCCACCCTTTTTCATCGGACCTGTCCGATGGCCATCGGACTTGTCCAATGGACAAGACTTGTCCGAGCCATAGGACAAGTCCATCGGATTCCAGTTCCTCTGCCCCTCCTGTGCCGTCGGACATGTCCGATGGCCATCGGACAAGTCCGATGGCCAACTTATCCGAGGCATCGAGCAAGCTTGTCGGACTCCAGTTTCTGCGCCACCTTGATTCGTCGGACATGTCCGATGACCATCGGACTTGTCCAACACAGATCTCAGAAATTGGGTCTCCAACGACTCTTTTCCCCATTGGGCTATAAATAGAACCCCTCTTCGCCCTGTGTTTGGTGGGTCACTCATTTCCACTCAAAAACACTCCCAAGCTCACTTTGCTCTCCCTAACTCTCCTCTCTTGATTTCACTCTTGATTTGTGAAGGGATTGAGAGAAGATTGAAGCGCTCCATCGACTCCAAGCTTTCATCCTCTTGAGCACTTGGTTCATCCTCATCGCCGACAACTTTTATGTTTGTTACTCTTGGGGATTCTTCCCCTAGATGGTTAGAGGTGCCTGTAGAGCTCCCAACTTGTGTGGTGACGCCTCGGGAAGTTTGTATTGACTCCTCCTTTGTGGAGCTTCTAGTGGAAAACCAAGTTTGATCTTTGCGGTCACTTGGAGAGGTTAGGGTTGAAAGAGACCCGGTCCTTTGTGGATCCCTCAACGGAGACGTAGGCTCCTTTGTGGAGCTGGACTTCGGTGAACAAATCTTGTGCCTTGCTTGTACTTTCAATCACTCCTGTCTCATTTACTTGTTCTTGCTCATTAACTTGCTAGTTAGGGTTTGCTTCGTATTTTTTAGATTAACTTGTGTAGGTTGCTTGCTAGTTGCTCTCCTTATTTTTACAGCTTTCTCTTGCTTATATTCACCTACTCCTAGCTTGCCCTACACTAGTTTTAACATTTACTCAGTCGATCTACTTTTCTATCTTGTGCCATCGGACAAGTCATCGGACTTTCCTTATAACCGTCGGACAAGTCTGACACTGCGCATTTGACTTTTATTATTAAGTGAATTTCAGGGATAATTGCCTATTCACCCCCCCCCCTCTAGGCACTTTCAATTGGTATCAGAGCAAGGATCTTCTTGAAGGCTTAACCGCTTGAAGATAAAGATGATAAAGGGAAAAGAAATTCCGCCTAGTGGATCGTCCGAAGCAAGGTCCGTGGGTGATGCGCATGGAGAAAATCCAAGGATTGAAGATAGTGATAAGGATGAGCTACCAAAAGCCTACAACAATGTTATGTTTGATTATGATGATCTCAAAGAAGATCGCATTAGGCAAGGGTCCGGTAGACTCCCCTACTTTGATGGACAATTTTATGATCATTGGAAATGCAAGATGATGATGTATTTGGAATCCATGAGTCCCCATGTTGCAAATATAACCGAGAATGGTTTCTTATGGGAAAATAGAGACAATCCAACTCGTAAGGATCAAATCAACATTCATTGTAATGCCGTGGCTGCTAGTGCAATTGTTTCTGCACTTAGTGCCACCGAGTATGACAAGTTAGCCGGAATAAAGAATGCCAACCAATTATGGAGAAAGCTTGAGGTTATCTATGAGGGCATTGATTCCGTCAAAGATGCAAGACTTAAAGAACTGCAAAATGAGTTCAACCTATTCATTATGGGTCCGGGAGAAGGCCCAAAAGAAGTTCATGATAGGCTCATGAGGATTGTGAATCAAAGAAGAGCTCTAGGAGCCCAAATGACCGACCTAGATATCAACAAGAGACTACTACAAGCATTGAGACCTTGGGACAGCAACATTTGCTCAAACATTAGAGAGAAGGACAACTTCAAAACCTTCTCCACCGATGAAGTGCTTGGAAAGCTTCTTTCCTAAAAGCAACAAAATGATCAAGCCAACAAGATAAATGCCTTGATCAAGCAAATTGAGGGAGCAAATGGTGACAAAAAGGATGTGGCACTCAAAGTCACACAAGAGAAGAAAAAGAAAGTGATTGATTCTAGTAGTGAAGATAGTGATGATGAGATGGCCTTGCTTGTGAGGAGATTCAAGTCATTTCTCAAGAAAGATGGCTACAAGAAGAAAAGCTTTGACAAGGGCAAAGCAAGAAGATCAAAAAGAACTTGCTATGAATGTGGTGATGAAGGACATTTTATTGCGGAATGTCCAAAAAGGAAGAGCAAAGATGAAAGAAGGAAAGACAAGCACCACAAGAAAGACAAGAAGTACAAGAAGCATAGAAGAGGTGAAGCTCACATTGGTCAAGAATGGAATTCCGATGATTCATCCTCTTCATCATCTTCCTCCTCCGAATCCGACTCAGATGAGGGAGGCATTGCTACACTAGCCATTGGCATCACTCCCACCAACACTTCTCTATTTGGGAGCTTGAGTGATGATGATGATGATAACACTCACAAATGCCTCATGGCAAGAGGTTCGAAGGTAACAAAATCTAAACACAAGTGTTCCTCTTATGCTAGTAGTAGTGATGATGATGATGATGATGATGATGATGTTAATGCTTCACTTCCAAAAATGCTTGAATTCATGGAATTACTTGAAAAACAAAAGGAAGAAAATGATAGGCAAGAGGAGCTACTTGAGAAACAAGAAGACTTGCTTGTTCTTGAAAAGAAAAGAAACCTTGAACTAGAGAAGCTCCTAGAAGAAGAGAGAAAGAAAAATAATGACTTAACTATGTCTCTCACTAAGATTGAAAATACTTGTGAAAATGGCAAGAGCATTAAAGATGAACTTCAAGAGAAGTATGAGGATTTGGAAAAGACTCATAAGTCTCTTGAAGAACAATATAGGATTCTTTCAACTTTCACATCCTCCTCAAATAATTTCTCTCATGCCTCCACTAACAAAGGATGTGATAGATGCTATAATATTGATGTTGATGCTTGTGCTACTAATATGAAATTGATTGATGATTTGAACAAGCAAGTAAAGGCTCTTGAAAGCAAAATACAACATGAGAAAGATGTTGTTAATGATGAGAAGGCAAAGTATGCAAGAGGTGCATACACATATACTAGAATGCCACATGTCATGGATGGCATTGGTTATGTTGAGGGTGCCAAGCATAATGCTCGGGAGAACAAGAATGGGAAGGAATTCCTTAAGTTCACCAAGGAAGGATCTTACCAAAAGAAGCAAGCCAAGAACAAGAATATTAATCATCTTTCTCATGTTAATGATTCTCGTGCTAATATGCCTAATGCTACTTGTGCACTCTTTTATGATTTTGATACTTCATATGTGCTCATGAGAAACATGCATGGACGCGTGTTTGCCAAATATGTTGGGCCACGCAACAAGAGGTCGAAAGCTTATGTGTGTGTGTCCAAAGTGCTTGTGACTAATGTAAAAGGACCCAAGCACATTTGGGTACCTAAAAACAAAGCTTAATTTGTTTTGTAGGACTATGTCTCCGGAGGATCAAGTTGGGTGATTGATAGTGGATGCACCAATCATATGACCAGAGACAAAAAGATGTTCAAGTCATTCGAGCCAAGTCATGACAAAAATGAGTACATCACATTTGGTGACAATGGAACGGGACAAGTACTAGGTTATGGTAAAGTCCCTCTCACTCCTTCATATTCCCTCTCTAAGGTTATGCTTGTTGATCACGTTGACTTCAATCTTTTGTCCATTTCATAATTTTGTAAAATGGTCTATGATTGTTTGTTCAATGAATGTGGTGTGACCGTCTATAAGAGGAGTGATGGCTCGGTTGCTTTTAAGGGTGTGCTTAAAGGAAAGCTTTATGTTGTGGACTTCTCCACGGATGAAGCTAGACTTGGTACATGCTTACTAGCAAAATCCAACATGGGATGGTTGTGGCATAGAAGGCTAGCCCATGTTGGTATGAGAAATCTTCACAAACTCCAAAAAGGCGGCCACATCATAGGACTAACGGACGTCTGCTTTGAGAAGGATAAAATTTGTAGTGCATGCCAAGCGGGAAAGCAAGTTGGAGCATCACATCCCGCCAAGAATGTGATGACCACCACGAGGCCATTGGAGATGTTGCACATGGACCTCTTCGGCCCTGTCTCCTACATAAGTATTGATGGTAATAAATATGGTCTAGCAATTGTTGATGATTTTTCTCGCTTCACGTGGGTATTCTTTTTGCATGATAAAGGTGAAGTAAAAGATGTGCTCAAGACGTTCATGAAAAGAGCACAAAATGAATATGAAGTCAAGATCCAGAAAATAAGGAGTGACAATGGCACCGAATTCAAGAACACTCAAGTTGAAGAGTATCTCGATGAAGAAGGCATCAAGCATGAATTTTCGGCACCCTACTCCCCTCAACAAAATGGGGTAGCCAAAAGAAAGAACCGCACGCTCATTAAGATGGCAAGGACAATGCTTGATGAATACAAGACGTCCGACCGTTTTTTGGGTCGAGGCCGTCAACACCGCATGCCATGCCTCCAACCGGTTGTATCTCCGTCGACTATTAAAGAAAACACCATATGAGCTACTAACCGGTAACAAGCCTAATACTTCCTACTTTCGTGTTTTTGGGAGCAAATGATTTATGCTAAATAAGAAATCCAAGACTTTTAAGTTTGCTCCAAAAGTTGATGAAGGTTTCTTGCTTGGTTATGGGTCGAATGTTCATGCCTATCGTGTATTCAATAAAACCACCGGTTGTGTTGAAATCTCACGTGACGTGACATTCGATGAATCTAATGGCTCTCAAGGGGAGCAAGTTGTTAGTGATGGTGTAGATGATGAAGCTCCTAGAAGTGTAATAAAAAGGATGGCCATTGGTGATGTGAGACCACAAGAAACATCAAGTATTGAAAATCAACCCTCTCCCTCAAGACAAAACCAACATAATGAGAATAAGGAATTAGATCACGCAAGTGGTCAAGATCAAGATGTTGGGAATCATGAACAAGCATCAAGCAATGATTCTCAAAGACATGATGAAGAGGTTGATAAAGATGGTGGTCAAGAAAGCTCACACCCACCGCACCCAAGAGTACATCAAAATGTACAACGTGATCACCCTGTCGAGCAAATTCTTGGAGATATTGACAATGGAGTAATCACTAGATCTCGAATTAGTAATTTTTGTGAACATTACTCTTTTGTCTCTTCTATGGAGCCATTTATGGTAGAGCAAGCACTTGAGGATGCGGATTGGGTGATGGCCATGCAAGAAGAGTTGAACAACTTCACAAGAAATGAAGTATGGACACTGGAGGAAAGGCCAAAGAACAAGAATGTTGTGGGCACCAAATGGGTGTTCGGCAACAAACAAAATGAAGATGGTGTTGTGACAAGAAACAAGGTAAGGCTCGTGGCAAAGGGGTATTCACAAGTGGAAGGTTTGGATTTTGATGAAACTTACGCCCCCGTAGCAAGGCTTGAATCTATTAGAATATTACTTGCCTTTGCTACTCACCATGATTTTAAGTTGTATCAAATGGACGTGAAAAGCGCATTCCTAAACGGGCCAATCAAGGAAGAAGTGTATGTGGAGCAACCATCGGGCTTTGAAGACTCTAAGTATCCTAACCATGTTTACAAACTCCATAAGGCACTCTATGGGCTTAAGCAAGCCCCGAGAGCATGGTATGAATGCCTTAGGGATTTTCTTGTTAAAAAGGGTTTTGTCATTGGCAAGGCCGATCCAACCCTCTTCACAAAGCGTTGTGGCGATGATATCTTTGTATGCCAAATATATATCGATGACATTATATTTGGTTCTACTAACCAAACCTTTTGTGATGAATTTAGCAAGATAATGACCAAAAGGTTCGAGATGTCCATGATGGGAGAATTGACATTCTTTCTAGGCTTCCAAGTGAAGCAACTCAAGGAGGGCATTTTCATATGTCAAGCAAAGTACATGCAAGACTTTTTGAAGAAATTTGACATGGACAAGGCAAAGCCCATCAAAACTCCCATGTCGACAAATGGTCACCTCGACCTCAACAAAAAGGATGAACCCGTTGATCAAAAGGTATATCGCTCCATAATCGGCTCTTTGCTTTATCTTTGTGCATCTAGGCCCGATATCATGCTTAGTGTGTGTATGTGTGCACGTTTTCAAGCCACTCCTATGGAGTGTCACATGGTGGCTGTTAAGAGAATATTAAGATATTTGGTTCACACACCCAACCTAGGGCTTTGGTACCCCAAGGGCTCAAAGTTCAACCTATTGGGCTATTTCGATGCGGATTATGCCGGGGATAAGGTAGATAGAAAGAGCACCTCCAGGACATGCCAATTCTTGGGTAGGTCCCTAGTGTCGTGGTCATCCAAGAAATAAAACTCCGTTGCACTTTCCACGGCCAAAGCGGAGTATGTTGCAGCCGGCAGTTGTTGTGCAGAACTACTTTGGATGAGACAAACTCTAAGGGATTACGGTTACAAGGTAAACCGTGTTCCACTCCTATGTGACAACGAGAGTGCCATAAAGCTTGCTTATAATCACATTGAGCATTCACACACAAAGTATATAGATATCCGCCACCACTTTTTGAGAGATCATTTCACCAAAGGGGATATCATAGTTAGCCATGTGAGAACCGAAGATCAACTTGCCGATATATTCACCAAGCCCCTAGATGAGAAGAGATTTTGCTATCTTAGGAGTGAACTAAATATTCTTGACTCTAGCAATGTGTTGTAGAGAATGTGCACATCTGGATGGTGAATGTTTTGTTATTAAAAAAAATTATTATTGTATTAGGTCAAAAACCTATTATTTGTGCTATTGAAGCTGGTTTATATCACTAGATCGAATCTTGACAAAATATGGCCATTGTTATGCGTTGTTGATTGTTGGCTGACCATAAGATGTCAAGACTTTCCATCAAACTATTTTTAAAGAAAAATAAAAATCCTCTACTATTTCCTGGCTGGGCTCTAATCTCTCTGGTCATTCTGGCGTTGGGCAAGTCCGACAGTTGTCGGACATGTACGATGGCGTCGGACAAGTCCGACTGTCATCGGACAAGTCCGACGGTCTAGGGTTCGACCCTATTTAACCCAGCACGACTTACCCCTTCAGTCAAACCTTCGTCATTCATCTCCCTCACGTTCTCTCTCCTCAAGAACACCCCCATTGACGGCACCAAGGCGATCTCCCTCTCCCACCATCCATTGGAGCAAGTTTGGAGATCAAGAGGTCCTCCTCCATCGAATTAGTCCAATCCCCCATCGTTTTTGCAAGGTTTAACCCTAATCCCCTCTCTTTCTTGGTTTCACCCTTAGGGTTAGGGTTATGGATTAATGCTAGTGCCAAATCTTGTTCCCTTGCGTATTTGATCCATGGAGGTTGCCTCTAGTTAGTTGTTAGTGGAGTAGAAGAAGTTTGGGTACCTGTGGTAGGTGGATTCGTGAAGGATCTAGGTTTTTGGAAAAACTGTGTGTCATCGGACAAGTCCGACGACCATCGGACATGTCCGACGCATCGGACTTGCCCGATGATTATCAGACATGTCCGATGACCTGCAGTTTCTTCAAAAACCTGAACTCTTCATTGATTCTCCTCACCCCTATTCCTCTTTTTGACTCCCTCCTAACTTGTTGCTCGCCACATTTTCTCAGCATGTCTGACGTGGAAGCATCCCCCTTGAGGAAGAAGAGGACCAAGACCGCCGAAGACCAAGGCCAAAGCCAACCCCCAAAGAGGAGGAAGGCCACTGCTGGGCGGATCCGCCGCACCAAACTGAAATCCCCAGTTGCTAGAGAGGAGCCAGAAGAGACAAATGAGGTTGACAATATATGCATCCTCCAGCGGAAATGGGCAACTCTGACCGTGACAAGGTGAACTATCTTCATGTCTCCACTGAGACTTGCTCTGCGGCAAGGCTAACTAACTTCTATGATGGTGAGAAAGAAGCTTTTGATTTCCGCTTTCATGCACATTTTCATGCGGATTGGTGCCGTTCCACCTATCTACGCATGAAGAATGCAGTGGTTGAGATGAAGTGGCTGGATTGGGATCACATGAAGACAAGGAAGCATCCATTACTCGATCAAGTGCTGGCTACCTGTGAGCATCATGGTCTCAAGACCTTCCTGACTTTCCAGTACTCCTGGAATAGGGAAATCATAGCTCAGTTTTATTCAACTGTCTACTTTGATGAGGATGCCAAAACCATGTCCTGGATGACGAATGGCACCAAGTATACCTGCTCCCAGAACCAGTTTGCTGGTATGATTGGACTTAAGCACACACGCAAGGAAAGGCACAAGATTCACAAGGGAAATCATATGGATGCTGATGACATGAGGTACATGTATGTGGACCCGGACAACTGCTCTCCTCCCAACTCCAATGGACTGAAACCATTCTTCTCAGTCTTGTTTCGGATCTGCAGGAGTACTTTAGCTCCAAGGGGAGGCAACTCTGACCGTATTCCTGCCTATCAGAGGGATATTCTGCACTGGGTTCATGGGAACAGGAAATTTGATGTCTTTGACTATGTCTTTCATGAAATGTGGGACATCTCCATCTCCCCTAAGCGTGGCTATGGATACGCACCTCACATCATGTTCATGATTGAGAAGGTGTCGGGCTTAACCTTCACCAAGGATATGAAGCATCTGAGCCTGAAACCTCAGATTCCTTCTAACTGGACTCCTGACACCACTTCTGGCCAGTTCTTTGGAGCAGCTCAGCCTCCTTCTTCCGCTGCAACACCTCAGCCACCTCGGGCTGCCCCTCGGGGCACTGGATCCTCTCATGTGCCTCCGCCTCCTCGCGGCAAGAGAAGCGGGATTATGAAGATGTTCAAATCCCTTATGAGCATGTGCAGGAGCATTAATCAGAGGCTCGACGTCATTGAAAGAAATCAAAAGGGTCTCTATGACTATTTTGGTATTGAGACTCCTCCTCTACCATCCCCAGCTGAAGCCTCACCTCCTCCCACTCATGATGACCCCGATGACCCCACCTTCACCGTCGAGGAGATGAACTACTTTGGGTACTACCCGACTCCTCCTGCTTTCTCTTCTGACGCAGGTTCGAGTGCTCAACACATTCGCTTTGAGGATGATGACGGCGAAGGTGGTGAAGATGAAGCTGCCCATACTCTTCGCCAGCGCAAAGGGAAAGAACCGGCTATTGATGAGGAGGAAGAAGAAGAAGGCGATGATGATGATGAAGACTACGAGTTCTCCGATGACTAGAGCTCTCATCACCTTCTACCCGCACTTTTCTCCTTTTTGGGTGTCTTGATGCCAAAGGAGGAGAAGTGTAGTTATCTCAATTTTTTTTATCTTAGTTTGTGAGTTGTGAGTGAGTTTGGAGTTGAATTATTTATGGCACTATTTGGTTTGTAAAACTCTATTTTTGCTATCTATGTGGTTGGTTTGTGCACTTTATTTGCTTATTGTATTGGTACTTTGTTGATCATCTTGTTATTTGCATTTCGTCTATCTTATATGATCCATTGGTGCAAATTAACATGTATGCACAGCTTTAGGGGGAGCTCTCATAATTTTCTTTTAATATGTGCACTTGTTATTATCTCATATTCTCTCACTCATGCACACACTTAGGGGGAGCTCCTCATCACAAACTGAACCTTCATCGCATATTTTTATGAAATTTAGTTGTATTGTCATCAATCACCAAAAAGGGGGAGATTGAAGGTGCATCTAGGCCCCTAATTTTATTTTGGTGATTGGCGTCAATACAATTAAGAACGCACTAATCTTTTAATGAGCATGTGTGTAGATTATGGTACAAAGTTTGGTGATTAAATGCATAGAAACAGAAAGGGAGAAAAGAAGATGGCAAAGTGCTTCAAGTTGAAATTCAAAATATGCTCAAGAATGAAGTTCATAGTATTTTATTTTAAATCTTGCGTATAGGAAAAGCCGTATTATTAAGAGGGACACAAAAGTGTGAAGCGGAGGTGAACTAAGTGCAAAATTCCTATTTCTAGGCCATACAAAAATTTCTAGGGCAAAATCATCGGACTTGTCCGACCCATCAGACAGGTCCATCGGACTCCAGTACCTCTGCCACTCTGGGTCGTCGGATATGTCCGACGGTCATCGGACTTGTACGATGACTAGAGGAACTCATCCGACACTTTCATCGGAGTATAGTTCCCCTGCCACCCTTTTTCATCGGACCTGTCCGATGGCCATCGGACTTGTTCGATGGACAAGACTTGCCCGAGCCATCGGACAAGTCCATCGGATTCTAGTTCCTCTACCCCTCTCTTATCCGAGGCATCAGGCAAGCTTGTCGGACTCCAGTTTCTGCGCCACCTTGATTCGTTGGACATGTCCGATGACCATCGGACTTGTCCAACACAGATCTCATAAATTGGGTCTCCAACGACTCTTTTCCCCATTGTGCAATAAATAGAACCCCTCTTCGCCCTGTGTCTGGTGGGTCACTCATTTCCACTCAAAAACACTCCCAAGCTCACTTTGCTCTCCCCAACTCTCCTCTCTTGATTCCACTCTTGATTTGTGAAGGGATTGAGAGAAGATTGAAGTGCTCCATCGACTCCAAGCTTTCATCCTCTTGAGCACTTGGTGAATCCTCACCGCCGACAACTTTTGTGTTTGTTACTCTTGGGGATTCTTCCCCTAGACGGTTAGAGGTGCCCGTAGAGCTCCCAACTTGTGTGGTGACGCCTCGGGAAGTTTGTATTGACCCCTCCTTTGTGGAGCTTCTAGTGGAAAACCAAGTTTGATCTTTGCAGTCACTTGGAGAGGTTTGGGTTGAAAGAGACCCGGTCCTTTGTGGATCCCTCAACGGAGATGTAGGCTCCTTTGTGGAGCTGAACTTCGGTGAATAAATCTTGTGCCTTGCTTGTACTTTCAGTCACTCCTGTCTCATTTACTTGTTCTTGCTCATTAACTTTCTAGTTAGGGTTTGCTTCGTATTTCTTAGATTAACTTGTATAGGTTCCTTGCTAGTTGCTCTCCTTATTTTTACAGCTTCCCCTTGCTTATATTCACGATCTCAAGTCAAAATTAAATTACAAACCTACAAAGATGCTAGTTTGGCATTATGGACACTGCTAACGTGTAGAGGACAATTTTATGAAACTAACGCAATTGGAATTACTCGAATCAGAGGTAAGATGGATTTACTAGGAATTTTAGAAGATAAATGGGGAATAAATAAATTTCTGGAAATGACCTAGCAATATTCCAGAGAACATTCCCTCCAATTCTGCTAGATTGACTCGTGGGGCCCACTTGTCATAGACCAACAAAGGAGGGTCCATGGTAGACCAAGTCCACGGAATAAAACAAACTCAACATCAGCTTGGGCCCTAACCAAACCTATGGCCATAATCTGAAAACAATCCAACTAGCACACAAGCCAAAGGCCTCGGCCCACACACCAGTCGGCTGATTCGACCTCTCATCAGCCCAGCGAGAATACAAGGTGGCCCGCGAGGCCTTGCTCCAGCCCAGCACCTCGGCAGCCTAGCTGCACACAAGCCACCAGGCCACAAGACTAAGTCTCGGCCCAGCCAGCTTCCAGGCCACATGGCCTCTCCCTGGCCCAGCCAGCACGGCAGCCCAGTTGCAAATGCAGCCCAGCTGGGCGTGCGACCTAGCATGCGCGCAAGCCACAGGCAGCCAGGCACGACGCGCATGGCGCGAGCGCAACCCCGTAGCAGAGTGGCGGCAACGAGAGCAAAACGCGCAAGGAGCGGAGATCTGAGCGAAACGGGGGCCGAGGAGAGACGCGCATGGACTCATCGTGGCAGTTTGAAGAGGACAGCGGCGTCATGGTGGCCTGGTCGAATGGGGACGGCGTCTGTGGCTCCCGCATGCGGTCCTGACGGGCGGTGACCGCGATGACAACCTGGGTCGCCGTCCCGGGGGTCTGCAGCGCGATGGGGTCACGATCAAAGGTTGGAGCATAGGCACATGACTGTTGGTTTTTCTTACGTCTACGAATAAATCCGCAAGCGCACGGAAGACCGATGTAGCACTTCACCCAGAGTATTCCGGGGTATCGAATCACGAGGAACGTGTGTGTCTATCATTGGACTAAATCACCCAAGGACACAGAGATTGATTAAGACAGGCAGAGGACAGAGAGGATGTCCCAAGAGTCAGGTTCCTACGTTAACTAAGCTATGCTCTAGTTTGCTCGCGTTGGGCACGGACTTACCCCTGCATCCACAGGCGACTTCCGCCAAGAGCCTACGCACTAGCCTAGCGGGGAGGATTTCAGAGGACGGACAGAGCTGTCACCACCTGCCGCCTACCTCAACGAACCAGTAGACTAACGAATAATCAAAGGTAACCTCCTGCCTAGACACCACGTCTATGTGATCGATTACTACCTTAACCTTCTAGCAACGAATATTCAGGCTAAGGCACCCTAAGAACTTAGAGCGATGAACGAGCTCACAAGCTAGAACTATAACTTAATTAAAGTAAAAAAAGTAAACTGCAAGAGGGGAAATCTCGACACTTACTATGATTGGCAAATGTCGTCGAAGTACAAGCGTGGAGAAGGCGAAGACAAGCCCAAGCCTCCTCCGAACTCTACTCCACTCTCTTCCTAATCTAAGCACTAGCTAAGTAGCACTTGGCCTTTGCAAGAGGAGCACTAAATCTTCAATCTTGAGTGTGTGTTGGAGTGAAGGCCCTCACCCTCTATTTATAGCCTCCTAACGTCGGTTTCAGAGGAGTAACCGCCACGGAATCCCCCTAAACCGCCATCAGGGAGTCATCTGGAGCCTACACGTGGAAGGCCAGGCGGAGAGGGCGCCAGACCAGGTCGCCCGACCTGACCAGGTGGGCCGACCTGGGGGTGGCCCCTCCTGGCCTGTGCTTTCTCCAGGTGGCTGTCTTGTGGGCCCTGACGTCGGTTTGCGCAGTATTACAGGGAGTTACGTCGGTTAAGTGCTGAAGGTGGGCTCCTTAATCCGTGTGCTTGCTCCTGATTGGCCGGAAGTGTGCTTTCTCCTTGAATTTCCTTGAATTTTATTTAAACTCCATGGGTTGCTACCTGCATACACAAAGTCACCAAAACTTGTGGAAATAATTAGCAATAAATTCCTACCACTAAGGTGGTGATCAAATTGTGTGATTCTTGCGGGTAAATGACGGTCATATTTTGCATTTAAGGACCGTCAACAAACTCCCCCACACTTAGCCTTTGCTCGTCCTCGAGTAAAGGACTAAAGACTAAGGACTAAGTGATAATTCAAACCTTGATAAATCAAATCTAGCATGCAAATTATTTCAGGCATTACCTTGTATCTCCATGAGCTTTTGAAGTGTCTAGCATGCCTTCTTTGGATATTGATGAATGGAACGAATCTTGACTCCGAAAACTCAGCTCCTTCTGCTTATGTAACTTGGGTTTTCGAAAAGATTTTCACAATCAAAGAATAGTAGCCATACTCCTCAAATGATTCTCTCAGTCGCTCAAAGGTGTATTTTCCTCACCGAGGCATTGTGCCTTTCATGTCCTATCTCTAAATATGGTATATGTGGAGCTCAAGAATAGGATTGAAATGGTGGCATACTTATAATTCATATCTTGCTAAGTCAAAATTCGGATCCAAAGAGAAAAACAAGTCATGATTCATAAGTCAAGTCTGTGCACATTTATTTGGTAGATGGAAGATGGATACTCCTTTGAATATTCCCTCATTGAAATGAGATCATGGGCTATCTTTCTTTCTTTTCTTTTCTCTTTTTTTTTTTGAATACTAGATAGCCCATAACTCTTTTTGCAACAAAATACGGAGGGAAGTATGTAGAACTAGAGTATTTTATTTTCATGGATGGTGGAGATGCTAACTTCCAGTGTAGAAGTTTTAGCATAGGGGTGGATGTGCACACAGACTTGATAAATGAAGCATAACAGGCATCTCAATTTGGGTCTCAAAATTTTGACAAGGCTCAATAAATTAATAAGTAGCACAAAAGAGCACAATCTTTGATAAGCAAAATTTGGCCTTGGTAGGACAAATTTTATCATTGAGGAGTTGGCTTTCAAATTTATCATTTTCAAAAGAAAATCCCAAGTTATAAGCTTAAGAGTGAAGATTCATAAAGTCTATTCATATCACATAAATCAATAGTCCTAGGTAGCATGTTTTCCTAAAGATATAGTCATGGAAATTCAGGCAAACATTCTAGGAATAAGGAGCATGCAAGATGATAAATCAAAAAGAATGAATTATGGAGAAAATTCAGGTTTTTAGTATTTATTAATTTTTCCATATTAAAGGAGAAAATAAGCAGAGAGGCAGGGAGGAATGGGAAGTGGACGTGCAAACCAGAGTATGGACCAAGTGGGGGTCCGAGGGGAGCCAGGCCTGGGTCGGCCGACCTGGTCAGGTCGCCCGACCTGGGAGATGCTCCTCTGGTCCCCTGGTTCGTCGTGTCGCTTCGTGTCGCCCTGTGCAACGTATTTCTCAGGGTAGACCGTCCGTTTGCGCGTTCGTACTTCACAAATCCTCCTCCACACTTGTTTCCTGACTTCTTTTTATTTGACACAAACAAAAAGGAAAAAGTGTGAAAGCAAAGGTGGACCCCACCAGCTTTATGGGCTTAGTGGGTTCCATTATTCAATTCTTTATTATAGGCGCATTACATTTTAATGAAATAAATGAAGAAAATCTAAAAAGGGAAACTAAGCGCCTATTTTCCTAAACTATATGGGAGAGCCTATTCATTTGCCCTTATATAAGTCGGGCTCTCCCATGTGGCTACAAATGCGCTCCATCTTAGTGCATAAGCCACGGCGGAGGTGTTTCATACCCTCCTCGAGGCGTTGCACACGATCCTCAAGTTGAGCACGATCAACCAACTCCTCCGCCAACTTGTTGGCCAGCCTCTTATTCTCCGCCCGTAGGAGGAGAACGTCCTGCGCAAGCTTGGCCTTGGAGGGACCTGTCGCCTCGTCCCCGCTGTCCTGGTAGTGGCTGCCCTCCGCTGTGATTGGCGGGGGGTCGAGGAAGCGGCTGATGGTCTTCCGCGGGGAGGAGTCGATGGATTCCTCCATCTCCCGCTTGTCCTCCGAAGTGAGCTTGGGGAAGAGCACTTTCCCCTTGCCCGGTCCGGTGCGCGGTCCGGTGCTGGTGAACCATCCCTTCCGCTCTGGCGACGTGGGGATGTAGTACATCCGGTACTTGTACCCGAATGGCGACCCATCCCTGCCCCGTAGCGTCTCCACGAGGTGTTCCCCAGGCAGGAGAGCAGAGGGATCCCCGTTGTGGAGACGACGGGTGGGTGTCGTCTTGCGGGGCGCCAGAGCGCCCGTCGTCGGCCCCTTGATGTCGGGGGTAGGACGCCGTACAGGCGACGTTCCCCGCGTCTTCATGGTGCGTGCCGGGGTCGGCGAAAGTGCCCGCTGCGATGTGCGGGTGGCGGAAGGGCTGCGCCGTTCAGCAGACCGTGTACGGCCTGCCCTTCCCTCTTCGCGGCGCAGGGGAGGCTCAATGGCGAGAGGCTCAACGATCTCGGCAAGGGTGAGATCGAGGTTGGTCGGGACAATTTGGTTAGCGGGGGTGATTTCCCCGCTAAGGGCAAGGGCGGAGCTGGTCAAGGAAGCCTGGGAAGTGCTATTTTTAGCAGCCATGACGAAGTTGGGGGTTCTGTAAGAGGTTCACAGGAAGGTTTGGGATGAGAGAAAAGTATCGCTCCCCTCTGCTTAAAAGGAGAGTCCCCCGACGGTATATTCGCGATTCTCCGTGAGAATCCCTGATTAGGGCGAAGGGGGAAGTTGGGGGAACGCGTGAGAGAAAAACGGGAAGCGGCGGCGCCACCAGGGGGTCGCCCGACCTGGCCAGGTCGGCCGACCTGGTGGTGGGCCCCCTGGGGCTGCTGCTTCGTGGGCTGCCTAAGGGAGGTCCAGGAGGGGGAAAGGTACGGCAATTTAATTTGATTCTAAGTTTAGGTGCCCGTAAAGGCTATGGGTAGGCCCGGAAGTCAATTAAATTGACTACGTCCTCCTCAACTCCTATACTTTTAATAGAATCGTAAAAGAGTTTAAGTCGATGGCCGTTTACCTTAAACGCGTTCCCATCCTCGTCCTGGAGTGTGACCGCTCCATGTGTCGCGACGTCGATGACGAAATATGGCCCAAGCCATTTGCTTCGCAGCTTCCCGTTGCCGAACAGCTTCACTCTTGAGTTGAAGAGTAGCACCTTGTCTCCAGGGTTGAACTCCTTTGGCTGTATCCTTTTGTCGTGCCATTTCTTGGTCTTTTCTTTATAGATCCTGGCACTGTGATACGCCTTTTCTCTCCATTCCTCCAGCTCAGAAATTTGCTTCATCCTGTGCCTTCCTGCTTCTTTGGAATCCATATTCCACTTCTTTATTGCCAAGTATGCCTTGTGTTCCAGTTCTACCGGCAGATGGCAAGTCTTGCCGTAGACCAGCTGGAATGGAGACATGCCTATGGGGGTCTTGTATGTAGTGCGATATGCCCATAGTGCATCTGGCAACTTGTTCTTCCATCCCGATCCCATTTCCTCCACTGTTTTCTGCAGGATGTTCTTGATTTGCTTGTTCGAGGTCTCTGCCTGACCGCTGGTCTGGGGGTGGTATGGAGTAGCAATGTTGTGGTCGGAACCGAGTTCCCTCAGGAAGTGTCGGAATCCTTTGTCCGTGAAGTGTGAACCTCCATCACTAATCACCATCCTTGGTACCCCAAAGCGTGGGAAAATGATCTCATAGAACATCTTCCGTGCGCTCTTTGCATCTGCAGCTCTGCATGGTAATGCTTCAACCCACTTTGACACGTAGTCGACTACCACCAGGATATACTCGCAATCATAGGACCTTGGGAAGGGTCCCATGAAGTCGATGCCCCAGACGTCAAAAAGTTCGACTTGCAGGTTGTATGTCAAGGGCATCGCGTTGCGAGATGAGATTCCTCCATGCTTCTGGCATCTCCTGCACCTCCTGATGTACTCCTTGGTGTCCTCATACATCGTCGGCCAACAGAAACCACTTTGCCAGATTTTTGCTTGCGTCCGGTACACGCCGTAGTGTCCTCCGTACGGAGCTGCATGGCACTTCTCAATTATCTGTGCACCCTCAATGGTGGGGATGCATCGCCGCAACAGACCATCAGCACAGACCCTATAGAGGAATGGGTCGTCCCAAAGGTGTCGCCTACTTTCATAGGCCAGCTTCTTTCGGTTTTCCCCCGGCGGAACATACCCTGTAACCATGAAATTCACGATATCTGCATACCAGGGTGTGGAGTCCGCAACCTTTAACAGCATATCATCTCGTAGGAAGTCGTTGATTGGTAGTTCCTGCATGTTAGTGACTTGCATACGAGATAGATGATCTGCTACGGAATTCTCTACTCCTTTCTTATCTTTTATTTCAAGATAAAATTCTTGGAGTAAGAGGATCCATCTGATGAGCCTTGGTTTAGCATCTTTTTTAGTGAGCAGGTACTTTAGTGCAGCATGATCAGTGTAAACAATTACCTTTGCTCCAACTAAATAAGATCTAAACTTATCGATAGCAAAAACCACAGCGAGGAGCTCCTTTTCTGTGGTAGCGTAGTTGAGCTGTGCTCCTGTCAAGGTTTTGCTAGCGTAGGCTATTGCGTGATGCTTCTTGTCCTTAGTTTGGCCGAGAACGGCCCCTACGGCATAGTCACTAGCATCGCACATGATTTCAAAGGGCAGCTTCCAATCAGGGGGTTGGATGATGGGAGCTGAGATGAGTGCATTTTTCAAGAGATGAAAAGATTTCAAGCACTCATCATCAAAGTCAAAAGGCGCATCCTTAGCTAAGAGGTTGGTGAGGGGTCTAGCGATTTTCGAAAAGTCTTTAATGAATCGTCGATAGTACCCAGCATGCCCCAAAAAGCTACGAATACCCTTGACGTTGATCGGAGGTGGAAGTTGCTCGATAACTTCTATTTTCGCCTTATCCACCTCGATCCCTCTCTCGGACACTAAGTGCCCTAGCACTATGCCTTCTCGGACCATAAAGTGGCACTTTTCCCAATTAAGTACCAGGTCCTTTTCTTGGCATCGAGTCAAGACCCTGTCCAAGTTCTCGAGACAGTGATCGAAGGTCTTCCCATAGACTGAGAAGTCATCCATGAAAACTTCCATGATTTCCTCGATCATGTCCGAGAATATGGACATCATACACCGTTGGAAAGAGGCGGGTGCATTACACAACCCAAAAGACATCCTACGGTAGGCATACGTTCCATACGGGCACGTGAAGGTGGTCTTACTCTGATCATCGGGATGGATAGGAATCTGATGATAACCAGAATACCCATCAAGGAAACAGAAGAAGGAATGGTTTGCCAACCGCTCTAACATCTCATCGATGAAGGGCAGCGGGAAATGATCCTTCTTTGTTGCCTTGTTGAGTTTTCTGTAATCGATACACATCCTCCATCCCGTGACGGTACGTTGGGGAATAAGCTCGTTCTTATCATCCTTAACGACCGTCATACCTCCCTTCTTTGGCACTACTTGTACCGGGCTCACCCACTCACTATGAGGTACGGGATATATGATCCCTGAATGCAGAAGTTTTAGAACTTCCTTCTTCACAACCTCGCGCATAGCATTATTTAACCTCCTCTGAGGTTCCCTAGAAGGTGTACTCTCGGGGTCAAGAGGGATGCGATGGGTGTAGAGAGTGGGACTAATTCCCTTTAGGTCTTGGAGGGAGTACCCAAAGACAGAGCGATGTTTCTCTAAGACAGAGATCAGCTTCTTGGTTTCCTCCTCCGAAAGCTTATCACTAATGATGACAGGGGACTCCGTGTCACCATGTAGGAAAGCGTAGCGTAGGCCAGGGGGTAAGGTTTTTAACTCGATGGGAGGTCGAGTCGGTGGTTCATCTTCAGGAAGCTCGAGAGTTTCCTGTAGATCATCCTCCTCTTCTGTAAAAAGATCGGCGTCTTGGTCAAGGAGGGTATCAGGAGGGTCGAAAGGGGAAATCACTTTCACCTCTTCGGTTAGGTCTCTCTCATCAGGAAATTCAGCGATGGTGTTTCGCGAACGGGAGATTGGGATTGAGAGAGCCTTTCCTCCGATGTTGACACTGAGGTTACCGGATGAGGCTGCCGTAAAGAGTTTTTCTAAAGGAAGCCCGATGAGGACATCAAAGCTTGGGACCTCAAAGACATGAAAGTTCAGAAGGGCCTCAGCGTCTTTGTGTCGTATCGACACATTGTTTAGAATCCCGTAACCTTCTAGGATGGCTCCGGTAGGGCTTTTGAAGGTCTTTTGCGTAGGAAGCAGAGGTTCGTCTCCTAATACCTCAAAGGCAAAGGAGTCGGAAACGATGTTTATTCCTACGGCGGGATTATACCAGACATCCACAGCTCTGCCTCTAACCATACAAGGAATGGTAGTAGAGGATGAGATAATCCGAACAAGTTCGGAACATTGCTCATTTTCTCGGGACCACTCATCACTCATGATGGCTGTTAGTTCTTTCACTGAGTCCCTAAGGAATTGTTCTTCTACAGGTTCAGGGGAAGGAACTGGTGTTTGAGGCTTTCGTTGGATGGCATACATCGAGGTGTTACCGAAATCTTTGAAAAGATCATCCTCGATGATGAAAGGGAATTCGGACGGCTGAATTTCTTCATCATCCGAATTTCCTGGTTCAGGAGGAGGCTCACTAGCTAAGTCTTGAGATGTGCAAGAAGCAGGGTCAGATTCGGCTAGCTGGAGAGTCTCCTGGCTCGGCGTAGCTTCTTCGCAGGGGGGTTTGGTGGGCTCAAGGAAAGAGGTATTTTCTAGAATGCGTTCTAGGATGGTTCTTCCTTCTGAGACCGTTTTGTGTATGAATGAACCTCCGGTGGCTATGTCGAGATATTGGGCAGATTCCTTGTCGAGACCCATCCGAAAATGCTGTAGCAGCATCGGATCGGGTATAGACAAGTCAGGACCGGATTTCACTAAAAGCGAGAACCTAGCCCAAGCTGTGCCTAAGGATTCTTTCTCGGCCTGCTCGAAGTTGAAGACCTCTCTACGGAGAGAAACGATTCGTGACATTGGGAAGAACGCAAGACAAAATTTGTCCCGGAGCTCTTTCCAGTCATCATTCGTGCTTTCTGCCGTGTGAGTGTACCATTGCTTCGCCCTCTCTATAAGAGAAAAGGGAAACAATTTCCACTTGAGAGTCTCTTGTGTCATACCCCTGATTTGGATGCACGAGCACAATTGCTCAAATTCTCGCAGGTGATGGTGTGGGTTTTCGTTTTCTACCCCCGAGAAAGGTTGTGCCTGAACCATGGCTATAAAGCCTGGGCGGAGTTCGAAGCCATCAGAAAGGATTGGTTTTGAAGATGAAGGTGGCTCGTAGAACTCGCAACTTGGAGCAGAGAAGGATTGGATAGAAGGTTGCTCCATGGTAGGGATAAGGAAAGAAATAAAAGAAAGATAAAAAGGGATACGAGGGTGACTAGGGTCCGCAGATAAAACAGCAACCGTTCCCTGGCAACGGCGCCAGAAATGCTTGTTGGTTTTTCTTACGTCTACGAATAAATCCGCAAGCGCACGGAAGACCGATGTAGCACTTCACCCAGAGTATTCCGGGGTATCGAATCACGAGGAACGTGTGTGTCTATCGTTGGACTAAATCACCCAAGGACATAGAGATTGATTAAGACAAGCAGAGGACAGAGAGGATGTCCCAAGAGTCAGGTTCCTATGTTAACTAAGCTATGCTCTAGTTTGCTCGCGTTGGGCACGGACTTACCCCTGCATCCACAGGCGACTTCCGCCAAGAGCCTACGCACTAGCCTAGCGGGGAGGATTTCAGAGGACGGACAGAGCTGTCACCACCTGCCGCCTACCTCAACGAACCAGTAGACTAACGAATAATCAAAGGTAACCTCCTGCCTAGACACCACGTCTATGTGATCGATTACTACCTTAACCTTCTAGCAACGAATATTCAGGCTAAGGCACCCTAAGAACTTAGAGCGATGAACGAGCTCACAAGCTAGAACTATAACTTAATTAAAGTAAAAAAAGTAAACTGCAAGAGGGGAAATCTCGACACTTACTATGATTGGCAAATGTCGTCGAAGTACAAGCGTGGAGAAGGCGAAGACAAGCCCAAGCCTCCTCCGAACTCTACTCCACTCTCTTCCTAATCTAAGCACTAGCTAAGTAGCACTTGGCCTTTGCAAGAGGAGCACTAAATCTTCAATCTTGAGTGTGTGTTGGAGTGAAGGCCCTCACCCTCTATTTATAGCCTCCTAACGTCGGTTTCAGAGGAGTAACCGCCACGGAATCCCCCTAAACCGCCATCAGGGAGTCATCTGGAGCCTACACGTGGAAGGCCAGGCGGAGAGGGCGCCAGACCAGGTCGCCCGACCTGACCAGGTGGGCCGACCTGGGGGTGGCCCCTCCTGGCCTGTGCTTTCTCCAGGTGGCTGTCTTGTGGGCCCTGACGTCGGTTTGCACAGTATTACAGGGAGTTACGTCGGTTAAGTGCTGAAGGTGGGCTCCTTAATCCGTGTGCTTGCTCCTGATTGGCCGGAAGTGTGCTTTCTCCTTGAATTTCCTTGAATTTTATTTAAACTCCATGGGTTGCTACCTGCATACACAAAGTCACCAAAACTTGTGGAAATAATTAGCAATAAATTCCTACCACTAAGGTGGTGATCAAATTGTGTGATTCTTGCGGGTAAATGACGGTCATATTTTGCATTTAAGGACCGTCAACAATGACCAAGGAGCAAGAACAGAGATGGGAAGGATTTGAGGCTCACCCGAGAGGGGATAATTGGCGGCGAGATGGCTCACAGCAGCGATGGCGATCTCTGGAATTCCTCTCCTCTTCGACCTAAACCACGTCGTGATCAGAGCAGGGAGGTGCGCTAGGTCAATAGGAAGTAGATGGGAAGGCGACTTACCAACGATGATCCTTGGCGTGGCCCGACGGTGGTGGCGAAGATGAGAGGCAGTGGCGGCTAGGGTTTTTAGCGCCTACGGTGCGGCAGGCAGGTTAGGGTTTGCGACAGCGGTCGAGGCTACTTATTGGTGAGGGCTACTTGGGTTCCCGAGGGCGTGGGCGCATGAGATCGCGCCACATTGGTTTAGGGGTCCGTGCCCTAGCGCCCAGCGACTGAGATCGGTGGAGAGAAAAAGCAGAGGGGTTCTGGTGTCCTGTTGGGCCTCGTGGGCTGAATCCAGGTTCCACTTCGGTCCAGAAAGAAGAAGGGGTGATGGGTTGCGTCCAGAGAGAAGGGAGAAAGTGGCCCAAGATGACTTGGTAACTAGAAATTGGTTTCGCATTTATTCCAAGCAGTTCCGAATGAATTTGATCCAAGTTCAAATCTAATTTCTCCAAAATTGACTCAAATTTGAATTTGATTTTAACTTCTGAACAGATTACAAAGTGGGTTTTTACAGAACTCCCCCCTTACAAGAATCTCGTCCTCGAGATTTCAATCCTGCTCTACAAAGAGATGAGGAAATTTCTTCTTGAGATTCTCTTCTTTTTCCCAAGTTACTTCATGCTCAGTGTGGTTGCTCCATAGGACCTTGTAGTACTTGACCTTTGAGCTTTTTGTCTCCTTGTAGTCTTCACCAATGATCTTGACTGGATATTCCAAGTACTCCAAGTTTTCCTAAATGTCCAAGGCACGTGGTGCCACAACCTTGCTTGGTACTTTCAGACAATTCTTGAGTTGTGACATATGGAACACATTATGAACTCCCGGCAGGTACGATGACAGATCCAACTTGTACGCAAGCTCACCAATTCTCTGCACAATGGGAAATGGTCCAACATATCTAGGTGCAAGCTTCCCACGAACATGAAACCTACAAGTACCTCGAAGAGGAGAAACCTTAAGGTACACATAGTCTCCCACATTGAATTCAAGCGGTCTCCTTCTCTTGTCTGCATAGCTCTTCTACCTACTCTGGGCAATCTTGAGATGCTCTCTCACTTTTTCTACATGCTCTTCTGCAGCCTTGATCATATCAGGACCAAAGAATGCTCGCTCTCCTACTTCTGACCACATGAGATGGGTCCTACACTTTCTGCCATAGAGCGACTCATTAGGAGACATTCCAATACTTTCTTGATAGCTGTTGTTGTAGGAGAATTCTACATAGAAGAGGCTATCTTCCCAATTCTTCCCATAAGTGAGTGCACACGCTCTCAACATGTCCTATAGAATCTGATTCACTCTCTTAGTCTGGCCATCCGTCTGAGGGTGATAAGCTGTACTGTAGTCCAGTTCGGTGCCCATGGCGGCATGCAAGCTCTTCCAAAACTGTGAGACAAACTGCGGGCCTCTATCAGAGATTATTGGCACTGGAGCTCCATGTAGCCTCAAGATATGATCAATACAGAGTCTAGCCAACTTGCTCACAGGGTAGTCTGTCCTGACAGGAATGAATCGGGCTCCTTTGGTGAATCGATCAACCACTACCAGGATGGAGTTGTGAGAGTGAGGTGTAAGGGACAAGCCATTAATGAAGTCCATGCTGACATTTTCCCACTTCCACACAGGTATTGCGATTGGCTTGAGCAAACCAGCTGGCCTTTGATGTTCTGCCTTGACTCTCTTGCAGATGTCACAACGGGCTACATATTCAACAATTTCCCTTTTCATGCCCTTCCACCGGAACATTGTCTTGAGATCTTGGTATATCTTGGTGTTGCCAGGTGAATAGAATATCTGGAGCCATGAGCTTCACGTAGGATGGTTTGATGTATCTCCTTGACCCTGGGCACACATATGTGGTTTTTGAACCACAAGACCTCATGCTCATCCACCCTAAAATCAGTGCGGCATTTCTCTTCATATTTCCCAAGATCTCCCTTATTTCTGCATCATTCTTCTATGCAAGATTTATTCTATCACTCAAGAGAGGCTTCACTATGAGTTCATTGAGGTAGCCCTCAGGAATCAGCTCTATTCCTGCATCCATCATATCCTCAAATACTGGTGGTTGATTCACCATGAGATTGGTGTAGTAGGACTTCTGACTCAATGCATAAGCCACAACATTTGCTTTGCCAGGATGATAGTTCACACCAATGTCATAGTCCTTGATCAATTCCAGCCATCTCCTTTGTCTCATGTTCAATTCTGATTGGGTGAAGATGTACTTGAGACTCTTGTGATCAGTGTAGATCTCACAACAGTTGCCAATGAGATAGTGCCTCTAGATCTTCAATCCATGCACAATCGGTTCCAGCTCTAGATCATGAGTAGGATAATTCTGTTCATGCTTCTTCAATTGCCTTGATGCATATGCCACTACCTTCTTGTTTTGCATGAGAACACATCCATACCTCCTTGATGCATATGCATAAGGACGTCTTGGGTATATCACACTCACAAATCTTCATCTGATAGTACCCCAATCTCAAATCAATCGAAGAGAAGTACTTAGCATCCTTCAGCTGATCAAACTAGTTATCAATTCTGGGAAAGGGGTACTTGTTCTTGATAGTTACTTCATTGAGGGATCGATAGTCCACGCACATCCTCATAGTGCCATCTTTCTTTCTCACAAAGAGTACGGGAGATCCCCATGGAGAAGCACTAGGGCGAATGAATCCCTTCTCAAGCAAATCATCCAATTGCACCTTCAATTCAGCCAACTCCTCAGAAGACATGCGATATGGCCTCTTAGAAATTGGGGTCGTTCCAGGAATAAGATCAATGATGAATTCCACATCATGATTATGAGGGTGCCCTGGCAATTTCTCAGGAAAAACCTCTGGATACTCATGAACCAGATGAATCTAATCTAGGTTAGCTCTTTGATGTGGCAGATTTGGGGAGGGAGCTTTGGAGCTTTGGGGGAGAACTCGACCTTGACATCTAGGTGGTTCACTACCCTATCGGCACAAGATATGACTCCCTTGTTTTTGGCTAACCAATCCATGCCCAAGATGACATCAATGTCACGAGAGGGTAACACAATAAGATTAGCTAGGAACTGGATACCCGCAATGAGAATGTGAACCCTATGACAACCTAAGATACATTTATGGGTGCCTAAGGGGGATGAGGCAATGCTTGGAATTTTGAGTAGGGTGGTAGCTATAGTGAGCCTAGACATGAACTTAGTGGATATGAATGACTGTGTAGCGCCAGAATCAAATAAAATAGTAGCCACGCAAGAATTAACTAAGAACTCACCAAGAACGACCTCCGGTGCACCCTGAGCCTCTTTAAATAAGGTATGGTTGAGCCTGCTTCTGATAGCACTGTGCGGGACAGATGGCTTCGACGCTGACTGTTGAAAGGATCATAGTGAGCGAGAGGGGGGGGGGGTGAATCGGGAACTATCTCTATGTACCAAAAATACCAATTTCTATGACCAATACACTCAAATCAACTCCTACACAATTCTAGTGGTAATCACACTAACAAGATAATCCTATGAAAGGAAAGACAACCTATGCATACTAGTGGATCACACAAGTCAATACAACTCCTATGTAATTCTAGTGATCAAGCACACCAATGCAACTCCTAAACATGCTAGTGATCAAATGCGGAAGCTTAAACACTACTAGCAAGCAAGAAACCTAAACATGCAAGTCTACAAGATAATCAACTAGAACATGGCAAGCATACAAGCATGAATAGCACATTATGTAAAGACTGAAAGAAAAGGCATTAAAATAAAGAGTGAAGTAGGAGGTGTCTGATGATATTTTTTCCCGAGGTCTTGGAAGGATGGCGCCTTCCCCTACTCCTCGTTGGACCACTCCCGCCGGAGTCCCGGTCCCTCCTGCAATCAAGTGGAGTTCTCGCACATGAGCCCGCAATCACTCCCGGAGTGAAGACACGGTACACGAAACTGCTGCCACCAAGGCACAAGCTTGCCACCCTCGAGAACTTGCCAGACTCCCGGAGCCAGCACGGGCGCTCACTAGCGATGCCCCTTTCACCGGCGGGCTCAAACCGTGTACAAACTTGTGACGGCCTTCACAACCAATCACGATAGGCTCGATCACCGACACCTAACCGGTCTAGGTCTTACCATAGACCAAGTGTAACAACCTAGATCACACGCTCAAGGACACCCTAGCCTTATATGTGCAAGATCACTCTATGTTACTCTCACAAGCACTCTCATGATATGGAATATCTCTTCCTAGTGCTCTCCTCTTTTCCTCTTGGACCTTACCAAATGCTCTCAGGTATTCCACTGGCCAAGAGAGGTCTTCAAGACCCCAGCAATGAAGTTATATAGGCTTCCAACCTCCAACTAGCCGTTGCTCCACGAAATCTTCTTCTAGGCGTATTGACCGGGCTGTCTAGTCACTGCCTGACCGGACCGTCGGGTCACTCTGAGAATGGCTCTCTGAGCCATTGGCTTCTCTATGCACCAAAGATCTCGTACTGACCGGACCATCCGTTCCGCTAACCGGACCGTTTGGTCAGACTTTCTCTCTCCATTATAGAAACATTCCAGAGCTCGCTTCCTCGCTGCCCCGAGTTAGTCTATGCAGACCGGACCATCCGGTCACTACAGACTCAACTCAGGCAGTTTCCTTGCTGAGTCTTCTCGCTGGGTTTCCTATTCTCCTAGTGACCGTATAGTCCGTTCTCCACTGACCCCTCTGTCCGGTTACTATGTCCAGAAGATGAAACTCGTCGTCCTCGGTTGACTTCATTTCCTGGCTTCTCTGAACTGCTCCTTGGCTTCTCCACTGTCACCTAGTGCCTGTGATTTCACCGAGCAACCTTGCACATCACCGACTAGACATGACCTAAGAGAAATGACCTAGACCCCCTTGATAGTCTAGTTTTTCCTATGGACTCAAAGCCCTAACAACTAGACAAGTGTTCCCAACACTTGCTCCATAGCTTGTCCTTAGCTTCGATCCGTCTTCATCAATCCTTGGACTCCATCAAGCTCATCAAGCCTCCATGCTTATGGTCATTGTCATCAATCGCCAAGGCAACCGTCATGATCATCTTTAAGTAGAAAAGGTTACCTACACGTACAACACTCGTGTAGACGTTAGTCACATTTCATGTTTGTCATTCATCACCAAAACATACATACCTTGGGGTGATCTCAATGGTCATGATCCTTACAATCTCCCCTTTTTGGTGATGGATGACAACCACTATTTATGATGATCCAAAACGAACGAGTCCTAAAAGAATAACAAGGAAGGGACAAAAGACTCAAATGAAAACAAGGAACCAAGAGAAAAGAAAAGAGTGAAAAGTTACCTTGGTTCTTATCTTGGAAGTAGTCTCCCCCTTGGAATGTGCTAGATGTTGAGGGAGAACTACTCAAACATGTAGCGCACTAGAAGTTGAGCTTGAATCAAATTGTTGCGCCCATCATGGTGTCGTGGTAGGTGTTCTTGTTGATGTAGACACGCACCATAGACGCAGATGTTCATGTCGGTGTAGATGTTCATGTTTTCCCTTTCGTCACCATGTTCTTGGCTTTATGTTCTTCTCTCCATCTTCAAATTCCTTCTTTCCATCTTTTGATCTTCATGTTCTACTTGTCCTTCTCCTTCTCATCCTTTGTGTTGAATCTTCATGAACTTGTCCCCCTTTGTGTTGTTGACTAGGCTTGGCTTTTGGATCTTCATGTTCTTCTCCCCCTTTGTCACCGTTCACCAAAAACCACAAACCAAAGACAAACACAAGAGAACCAAGGAGCAAATAATAAAAGATAAGAGGTAGAAAGACTCCCCCTTTCATAGTGCTCCTCCTTGGTCATAATGGCCTTCCACCATAGCTCCCCCTACACACATGACTCAACAAAGAATTTCTCAAGTATGCAATGGTTAGTCATTAGTGTGTTGGGAATGTATGAGTCACCTGTCTTTGAGTCGTGCAAGTAGATTTAACCTCGAAACTCGGTTGATCTTGACTCAATGGGCACGAAGCACAAAGATCACTATGTGATCATCTAGAGGGTCATATACTTACATTGTAAATAGGCAACTCCCCCTAGAAACATGCTTGGAAGCATGTAAGGTATCACAATGAAAGAATGCATGAATGCAAAGAATGCAAATACAACAAGTTTACAAATGCATGATGCGATGCTAAAGGAAAGAGAGAGAAAAACTACAAAGTAAAGTGTCAACGATGAGTTGTTCCCTTCTTGAGCTTACTCATAATGGACCATTCTTCGAATCCTTGGGCACACCATGAACCACCTTCCCAAGCTTAACTCATGTCCATTGCTATCCCAAGGAGGTCCGAAGTCGACCTACAAGAGAAGAGAAACAAGCACAAAACAAAGACACAAACAACAAAACAAACAAGAAAAGCTGTACAAATTTATAAGAGACAAGCTTTAGGGTTACTCATGTGAAGTTGGAAAGGTTAAGAACATTGAGTTCTTGTTGACTTTTGCTAAGCCATATTAATAAATCATTCCCGGCACGGGGCCAGAAACGGTTCACTAATATGTCCCAGAGTCAAGTAGGTAAAATCCGCAAGCGCACGGAGAATACCGCTGTAGCATTTCACCCGGAAGTATTCAGGGTATCGTATTTGTTTATCCCAAAGGAAGGGTATGATCAAGAAGCGTTACTAACATATAAGATCATGTTAACAATTAGCAAGGATATCTAACCAAGACAGGCGGGTACATGATAATAACTGGGTAGTGTGACACACACAGAAGATTCCTACTAAATAAATAAAGTCTAGTGGAGGAAAGACTAGGCTAAGCTACTCCTACTATACATTCCTATACAGTTGCATAGCCTAAGTAGAATACATACAGACCCACACTCAGGTTCAGCAGTCAATAGTATAGCACTTCAGGCACGGACTTACCCCTGCATCCACAGGCGACTTCCGCCAAGAGCCTACGCACTAGCCTAGCGGGGAGGATTTCAAAGGACGGACAGGGCTGTCACCACCTGCCGCCTACCTCAACGAACCAGTAGACTAACGAATAATTGATGCAAATCAGTCACCCAAGTACCATACTTGCATGACCAAAGAGCACTCTGCCCCTCCGCGATTACTATTAACGAGGCAGAGCTACCGTACGAATACGATCACCAAACCCATGCTATACTTTATCAGCTAAAACTAAGCATAGAGACTATAACATATAAACTAGACTATAGTGACGATATATAACTAGCATGACAATAGTAGTATAATAAATATAAACTACTATCACACAAGTAGACTATACTATCACATATATGGATCACAATATCAAACAAGAAACTCATGACCCAAGCACAACTATATAGAAAATATATATATATTGATAAGAGCAAAGTCTTACAAAAGGGAAAAGATACAAGAGCCATACCAATTCCAAGTGAAGACTTGGGACTAGAGAGCTCTAGACTCAGCCTAACTCCACTAAAACTCCAAGAACTACTACTAGCAAGAGAGAAATGCTTCTTGTGGTGTGTGTTGAGTGTGAAGGCACACCCTCCTATTTATAGCCTCAATAGGTCGGCAAGGGAGAGTAACCGCCACGGAAGGCATCTCAAACCGTCATCAGGAGTCGCGGAGGAGCCAACACGTGGAAGCCCAGGCGGAGAGGGCGCCCGGCCGGGTCGGCCGACCTGGGGGTGGCCCCTCCTGCCCTGTGCTTTCTCCAGGTGGCTGTCCTGTGGGCCCTGACGTCGGTTTGCGCGGTATTACAGGGAGTTATGTCGGTTAAGTGCTGAAAATGGGCCCTTCAATCCGTGTGACGTCCATGTGGCACTCTCTGATTGGTCGAAAGTGTGTTTTCTTGCCTTTTGAGGTGTTTCCTTCACATTTCCTCCTGCATGCACAAAGTTCTCCAAGTACAAGTGGAACTATATTATTGTGCTAAAGCATGCGTGTATGAAATGCCAAATTCTCCTTTATTTGAGTATAGTTGACGGTTAAAAATGGTACTTAACAGCCGTCAACAGTTCTCCCTTTAGCTTGTTGAAGGTCTTCTCGTCAAGAGGCTTGGTGAAGATATCCGCCAATTGTTCATGAGTTCGCACATGCACCAAGTCAATGTCCTTCTTCTCAACATGGTCTCGAATGAAATGATATTTGATATCTATGTGTTTTGCATGACCATGATCTCCAGTTTTGAGAGCCATTTTGATCGCCGCTTCACTATCACAATAGAGTGGCATTTGAGTGAAGTTGATGCCATAATCCAAGAGAGTTTGCCTCATGTAGAGAAGTTGAGCACAACATGCTCCTGCTGCCATATACTCTGCTTCGGCTGTAGATAGAGCCACCGAGTTTTGCTTCTTTGAGCTCCACGATACAAGTGATCTTCCAAGAAATTGGCAACCTCCCGATATACTCTTCCTATTCACTTTGCATCCCACGAAGTCCGAATCTGAATACCCAAGTAACCCAAAGCTTGTTCCTCTAGGGTACCATAACCCCATGGTAGGTGTGTACTTGAGGTATCTAAGTATCCTCTTCACAGCCTTCAAGTGTGACTCCTTTGGATTTTCTTGATAGCGTGCACATAAGCACATACTAAACATGATGTCCGGTCTTGAGGCGGTGAGATAGAGCAAGGACCCAATCATTGATCTATAGAGTTTGGGGTTCACCGGTTTTCCCTTCTCATCCATGTCCAAGGGTTTGCTTGTTGCCATAGGAGTGTGCAAGGGTTTGCTATTTTCCATGTTGAACCTCTTGAGAAGATCCTTGGTGTACTTTTCTTGATAGATGAAGTTGCCTTCTCTCAATTGCTTCACTTGAAAACCAAGGAACACATGGAGCTCTCCAAGCATAGACATTTGAAATTCCCTTGCCATCATTTCCCGGAACTTCTCACTATACTTCTCATTTGTTAACCCATATATGATATCATCCACATAGATTTGGCACACAAAGAGATCCTTCCCAACATGCCTTGTAAACAAGGTGCTATCAATGCTTCCAATCTTGAACCCATTCTTAAGAAGGAAGTTTCTCAAGTGTTCATACCATGCCCTTGGTGCTTGCTTGAGTCCATAGAGAGCCTTCTTCAGTTTGTACACATGTCTAGGATGTTTGGGATCCTCAAATCCCGGAGGTTGTTCCACATAGACTTTCTTATTTATCTCTCCATTTAAGAATGCACTCTTCACATCCATTTGATAGAGCTTGAAGCCATTGTGTGAAGCATAGGCAAGCATGATCCGAATAGCTTCAAGTTGAGCCACAGGAGCAAATGTTTCCTCAAAGTCAATTCCTGCCACTTGAGAGTATCCCTTAGCTACTAAGCGAGCCTTGTTTTTTACAATTGCCCCTTTCTCATCTTGTTTGTTCTTGAAAACCCACTTGGTGCCAACAACATTGTGATTCTTGGGTCTCTCAACAAGTTTCCATACTTTGCACCTTTTAAAGTTGTTCAATTCTTCTTGCATGGCAATTACCCATTATGATCATCCATTGCCTCTTCAATTGTTGTGGGCTCTATCATGGAGATGAAAGAGAAGTTCTGAATTGAAACATTGGCCTCATCATCATTTTCCTCATTGTTCACATAGTTTGGCTTGTATTGATTTCTCCTTGTCCTTACCCCTTGAGATGGACTCCCAACGATCAAATCCTGAGAATGGTCCTTGTTGGTAGATTTGGGTCTAGGATGATGTTCTTTTTGAGTTGGAGGAGGTCTAGGTGAGGTATCTTGGGCATCATGGATAGCTTGCTCTCTCAAAATATGAGTGTCTTGGATTCTTAGAGAGCTGGGAGAATCACTCATAGGTTTTCTAGCTTTAGACTTAGAGCTTGGATTGGATGAGGATGTATCATTTGAATAGTTTGGAGAAGTGGCTCGAGATGGAGTAGGTGGGGGAACTTGTGACTCACTTCTCTCTTTGGTGTTTTCTTGGGTAGGTGGATGCACTCTCAATGAATTTTGGGAGGACCTAGAAGGTGTGTTGGTGGCATATTGGTTTGGTTCTTGCACCTCAGAGGGTGAAGTTGCTTGAGGTGGTGGAGTGGAGGGCTCACCAATATCATCATCAATAACTTCGTGGGGTAAAACCTCGCCCACGGGCATTCTTCTCATAGCCTCCCTCATGGGTTCATCACCAATGTTCACTTCAAGAAATTCTTCTCCCTTTTGAGAACCATTTGACTCATCAAATTGCACATCACAGGTTTCCTCCACACAACCTGTAGTTGAGTTGTAGACCCGATATGCTTTAGAAGTTCTAGAGTATCCAACAAGTATGCCTTCATCCGTTCTGCTCTCAAACTTTCCGAGCTTCCTCCTCTTCTTGAGAATGTAGCAAGTGCAACCAAAGACCCGAAAATAGGAAACATTTGGTTTCCGTCCAACCATAGGGAGTCTTCTTCAACAACCGGTGAAGGTACACACGGTTGGAAGTGTAGCAAGCCATGTTGATTGCTTCAGCCCAAAACCTCTCATGAGTTCCATGCTCATCTAGCATAGCACGAGCAAGAGTGATGAGCGTCTTGTTCTTTCTCTCCACTACTCCATTTTGTTTGGCAGTATATGTAGTGGAGAATTCATGTTTGATTCCCTTCTTGTCACAATATTCCTCCATTATTGTGTTCTTGAATTCTGTCCCATTATTACTTCTTATCTTCACAATGTTGGCCTTGAATTCATTCTTTGATCTCCTTGCAAATTTTCTGAAGACATCACTTGCTTGAGAATTGTCCACTAGAAAGAAGGTCCAAGTGTATCTCGTGAAGTCATCCACAATCACTAAGCAATAGAGATTGCCTCCCAGACTCTTATAATGTGTTGGCCCAAACAAATCCATGTGCAAGAGCTCCAGAGGACGAGATGTTGACATGAAAGACTTGGTGGGGTGAGAGGAGGCAACTTGCTTTCCGGCTTGGCAAGCACTACACAGTTTGTCCTTTTCAAAGGTCACATCCTTAATTCCTTCAACTAGATTCCTCTTGACCACTCTGCTGAGCTGACTCATCCCAACATGTGCTAATCTTCTGTGCCACAACCATCCCTTGGTTGATTTTATGAAGAGACAAGTGCTTGGAGGCATGTTGCTAGATTTGAAGTCCATGACATACAAGTTTCTATGCCTCACTCCATGAAACACTAGCCCTTTCTTAGCATTTTCAATTGTTGCACCATCCTCATCAAATGTGCACTTGAATCCCATGTCACACAACTGACCAATGGATAGAAGGTTGAAGTTGAGGGTTTCCACAAGAAAGACCTTGGAGAGATGAACATCCTCTGTAATGGCCACCTTGCCTGAGCCTCTGACTCTCCCCTTTATCCCCAAAAGTTACCTTCTCACTGTCTTCATCTTCATCAATGTTGGTGAACATGGTTGGCTTCCCGGTCATGTGTTGGGTGCACCCATTATCAAGGATCCAATGGGTACCTCCACTCTTGTAGTTGACCCTGGTGGTAGCCATAAGACAAGCACTAGAGGAAGAACGGTTAGTGTCCAAAGCATTGCTCAATTGACTTGTACTAACCTCATCACGTCAAACTATGAGACCATCCTCATAAGTAGGGATTCTTGCAATCCCTTCATAAAGTCTTCTCCGTATAGGATGGTGGGGAGCATGATACCTCCAATGACCATGACCATCCCCCATGTGCACATTGTCGAGGTTGATGTAGTAGTGGGGAGGGTCATAGAGTCCAGTGACGTGCTCGAGCATGTGTCCCACTTGTGAGTGGAGCACAAGTATCATCTCCATTGCTCTCTTAATTGAGAGCTCATGTCTCTGGTTGACTACTTCCTCAAGCAAGAAGCCCCTCTTCGGAGTTGTGATTTGTAGGAGGCACATGTCAATCACTTGATATGATGGAATTCTCTGAAGACCACGGAATGAGTTGATCCTGCACACAAGGTCATAGATGCTCAAGAGATTATCACAGAGGCCATCATTCAGATTTCTCACAAACTCATCAAATTGGAAGAAGAGATCCTGTTGTTGAGCTCGACGAAGATGCCAAAGTTGATCTTATGGTGGAGGAGGCTGTGGTAGAGGCGTCGGGGCTGTGGTAGTGAGATTGATCATCTCATTTGATCTCTTGAGTATTGTTGTTGGCGCCCCTCTCACACCGATGCGCGGTCCACCCGAAGTGCTTAAGTAGATCTAGGAATGGCACTTGACGTAGAATTTGACGAAGCGCCTAATGAAGAGCTTGGTGCAGTTTTTGAACCGTAAGGGTTGTAGAAGCTGCTACACGACAATCTTGTGGAGGGATCAAAGAAGTTTGAGCCCGAGGCTACTTCTTTTCCCTTGCTCGAAGATGCTCCATTATCAGCCTTGTACTCCTTCTTCCCCGTCAAGCTTGCGGTGATCTCCTCATCCTTGAAGAGCAGCCTGATCACATCATCAACGGAGATGTTCTTGTCTATGATGAGATCAAAGGTGATGTAGAGGATCTTGCTGCTAGGAAGTAAGGTGAGGATCTTCTCGACAATCAGTATCTTGGGAAGCTCAAAGGCTGTTGCTACAATTCTGTCCGTAATACCTCGCAAACGAATAAGAGAGTCAAGTAAGTCCTCATTCTCAATAGCATGAAAGTCATAGAACTCCCTAACAAGAGAATCACTAGCAAGATCAATAGAAGCATCACAAGCATCATCAACACTAGTCATGCTAAAGGAGCAAGCAAGATCAAGAGACACAGCATTATCATTCATCAAATCAGGCACACTAGCAGAGCAACCTATCAAGTTATCATTAGACGAAACTAGGCACTCGCTAGAACTAGGCACATCCACACAATCATCATTATCATACACATGATCATCGATAAAGGTATTGGCAAAGTCCACAAGAGTATCCATCAACTCATCCGGAATCATGGCATTTAGGTAGCTTTTCAAGCAATCCTTCCATGAGCCACGACCCGGCCCCGAATGAGATGACATCCCAACTCAATTCGGTCACTACTCAAGGCGGTTGAGCCCTATATTGAGCACTTGGCTCTGATACCACTTGAAAGGATCATAGTGACCGAGAGGGGGGGGGGGATCGGGAACTATCTCTATATACCAAAAATACCAATTCCTATGACCAATACACTCAAATCAACTCCTATACAATTTTTGTCATGATCACACTAACAAGATAATGCTATAAAAGGAAAGACAACCTATGCATACTAGTGGATCATACAAGTCAATACAACTCCTATGGAATTCTAGTAATCAAGCACACCAATGCAACTCCTAAACATGCTAGTGATCAAATGTGGAAGCTTAAACACTACTAGCAAGCAAGAAACCTAAACATGCAAGTCAACAAGATAATCAACTAGAACATGGCAAGCATATAAGCATGAATAGCACAATATGTAGAGACTGAAAGAAAAGGCATCAAAGTAAAGAGTGAAGTAGGAGGTGGCTCATGATATTTTTTCCTGAGGTCTTGGAAGGATGGCGTCTTCTCCTACTCCTTATTGGACCACTCCCGACGGAGTCCTGGTCCCTCCTGCCACCAAGTGGACTTCTCGCACATGAGACCGCAATCACTCCTGGAGTGAAGACACGGTGCGCGTCACCGCTGCCACCAAAGGCATAAGCTCGCCTCCCTCGAGAACTTGCCGGACTTCCGGAGCCGGCATGGGCGCTCACTAACAATGCCCCTTTCACCAGCGGGCTCAAACCATGTACAAACTTTTGACGGCTTTCACAACCAATCACGATAGGCTCGATCACTAACACGTAACCGGTCTAGGTCTCACCATAGACCAAGAGTAACAACCTAGATCACACCCTCAAGAACACCCTAGCCGAAGATGTGCAAGATCACTCTATATTACTCTCACAAGCACTCTCAAGATATGCAATATCTCCTCTTAGTGCTCTCCTCTTTTCCTCTTGGACCTTACCAAATGCTCTCAGGTATTCCACTAGCCAAGGGAGGTCTCCAAGACCCCAGCAATGAAGTTATATAGGCTTCCAACCTCCAACTAGCGGTTGCTCCACAAAATCTTCTTCTGGGCGTACTGACCGGACCGTCCGGTCACTGCCTGACCGGACCGTTCAGTCACTTTGGGAATGGCTCCCTGAGCCGTTGGCTTCTCTATGTGTCGAAGAGACCATCTGGTCAGCTGACCGGACCGTCTGGTCAGACTTTCTCTCTCCATTACAGAAACATTCCAGAGCTCACTTGCTTGCTGTCTCGAGTCAGTCTGTGCAGACCGGACCGTCCGATCACTATAGAGTCAACTCAGGCAGTTTCCTCACTGAGTCTTCTCGCTGGATTTCCTGTTCTCCTAGTGACCGTGCAGTCCGATCTCCACTGACCCCTCTGTCTGGTCACTATGTCCAGAAGCTGAAACTTGTCGTCCTCGCTTGAATTTATTTCTCGGCTTCTCCGAACTGCTCCTTGGCTTCGCCACTGTCACCTAGTGCCTGTGATTTCACCGAGCAACCTTGCACATCACCGACTAGACATGACCTAAGAGAAATGACCTAGACCCCCTTGATAGTCTAGTTTTTCCTATGGACTCAAAGCCCTAACAACTAGACAAGTGTTCCCAACACTTGCTCCATAGCTTGTCCTTAGCTTCGATCCGTCTTCATCAATCCTTGGACTCCATCAAGCTCATCAAGCCTCCATGCTTATGGTCATTGTCATCAATCGCCAAGGCAACCGTCATGATCATCTTTAAGTAGAAAAGGTTACCTGCACGTACAACACTCATGTAGACATTAGTCACATTTCATGTTTGTCATTCATCACCAAAACATACATACCTTGGGGTGACCTCAATGTTCATGATCCTTGCAACTGCGCTGGATGGTGTCCACTCTACTGTTGTGGCCTCTGAGAAGTGTTGTTGTTCCTGTTGCTGAGCTAACTGTTGGTGTTCTCTTTGACCACGTTAGGACACTGGTAGGACTTGTGGCCATCCTTGCCACAGGCATAGCAGCGAGTGGAGTACTGCCCACTACTACTCTGTGACCTCCACCCAGACTGTTGTGATGGTGACTGCTACGAGTAACTCCCACTGGTCTGTTGCTGTGTGTACAAACAGGGAGCAGAGCTAGAGCCCTGCCCCCAAGAAGATCGTCCGAATTGAGACTATGAGATGGGAGGACCACTGAACTGCGGTCACTGGGGACCTCCAGGACGGTTCACTTGAGTTGCTGACTTTCTCTTGCTTTCTCCACTCTCTTGTAAGCTGATTCCAGGAGTAAAGCTTTGTTGATCATTTGCTTCAGACTGGTACGATCAACAAGGTGTACACCCATGCCTGCGTGCAAGCCTCTAGAGAACTAGTACATCTACTACTCATCTGTAGCAACCTCAGCAGGGACGTAGCAACTCAGTTGTGTAAACCTGTTAACGTACTCTAACACTGACATCTGCCCAAGCTTCAGGGACCTGAACTCCTCAGCCTTCCTGACCATAGCACCCCTGGGAATGTGGAAGGTGCAGAACGCCTCCACAAACTGGTTCCAAGTGATACTGTCAGTATCCTCGTCTGTGGCAACCAAGCTGTCCCACCAAGGGCCAGCTGTGCCCACCAGCTGGTGCGTAGCGAGGCGCACACACTCAGCATCATCACATTGTAGCAAGTACAGTTTCTTCTCAATCTCTTTGAGCCATCCATCCGCAGCAAGTGGATCATCTGAATTGTCAAACTCCGGTGGCTTCAGGCGCATGAAGGCCCTCATGCGGTCCATGTTGGTTCTGCCTACCAGCTGTGGCGGTGACCAGATGCTGAAGCAGTCGTGTCTGTGTAGCCATCACCTCAGCAAGATTCGGAGCAGCAGGCAGGTCCTCATCCTCAACTAGGTCCTCAACCTCGCCCTCATCACTGTCAGTGGTATGCTGTCTATCCCTGCCACGGCCGCCAGCATGGCCATGACCTCTAGCAGCTCGGCCGCGTCCTCCGTCGCCACGACCCTGAGTGTCACAGCCACGTCCCCTTAGAGCGGCACCATACCCACGACCACGAGGTGGCGAAGCGATCTCATCCTCACGAGCAGCTTCCTCGAAGCGAGCATCCGGGCGGTTGGACCTTCGTGGTGGCATCTGTTGCATCAGAAATTCCAATGAGCAAAACCTTTGAATCAAAATATCATAATGTTTGCAAATTTGAACAAGATATGAAGTCCGTTGATGTTCAGAGATAATTGCAAGAATCAATTCATCCAAAAGGCATCTAAGTTGTTTGTTATGCTCACTAGTCCAATGATTTGTTGTAAGATAACTTAGACGCGTCTCCATTAACATTAGGCAGACCTTAATGCGTATTTTAAGAACTCTTCCTCTAGTAATCCTCATGGTCGTAGCAGCTTCTTTATGGGCAAGAATTTTGAGTTTAAAATGGATTTATGGTTCCAAGGTATGATGAAGGAGTTATAAGCTAAAAGGAAGACTAGAATTGGTTCCTTTACTAACGTCCGTTTCTAGGGGTCCCGTACCTACAGTCCAGTATGGCTCTGATACCACCTGTGATGACCCGATTTTACCAAAAGGCAAAACCGATCCTTTTGTACCTCACAGCCACTCCTAGGAGGGTAGCTTGTACATCCATTCACAAGTAATACCATAAAAACATAAAAAGATCAAGACACAAAGATAGGATAGATCCACATGGTTTCATCTTCATAAGTTAACCATCATCATTTGGGTACATGAGCATGGCGCGCAGGCCAAGAGAGAAGAACATGACAAACGGGGAAGCGACATCTACAGCGGAAGCCTTCATGGGAGATCCATCTCCACAGGCATCTTGAGTGTAGGCGTGAGACCGATCTACTCCTCGAAGTCCACATCATCGAAGTTGTAGTCCAGCTCGTTGGCTTCTCCATCTCCCGAAAGCGAGAAGGGGTGCTGCCCTGAGTACATGGCATACTCAACAAGTCGCTCTACCCAAAAAAATTATGCTATGCATGCAAGTATTTCAAGGAGGGGTTTTGGCTGAGTGCGAAATGCTAGGCTGGCAAACATTTATCTTTTAAAACCTTTCAAAGCATTTTCAATCATCAAGTTTTATTATCTTGCCTCATTGAGATTAACTCGTCCCAACAAGTTTCAAATTTTAATCCCAGCTAATATCCTCCCAACTGAGCCATAATTCTAGGCCGGATGCAAAACAAGAGAGGGGAAAAGGGATAGTAAAACAAATCTCAAGTGGATGCTCACAAGATAGTTGTCCATTACCGAGGATACGACTATGTACATAGATTATAACTCTGTAGAGTATATACACCTATACCCACATGATGTGGCTATATAATATAACTGGTGTATAGTAATATAGCACATACAGAATCCATCCTCAAGCATCGATTGGTGTCTTCCACATCTCCAGAACTGAGCCCCCAGAGTCTCGCATGACAAGGGTCCTGATGTTGTGACGGGCCTACCACTGATCAGGTGGGATATCCCTCTTATGGAGTCGGGTCGCAACCTACGGACACCACTAACACCTACCTCGTACGCCTACGGCTAGATCACCAGTCCTCCGCAAGTATCAAGATCCAGCCACTGCCTAGACAGAGTGGATATGGTGTGTAAGAAATGTCAGGGAGTCATACAGCACAAGAATCAGTCCTCAAGCAGTAGGGGCGGGCAAATCCTCCTCTCTCCCCCTCCTCCTCCAAAACCTCAACAACCAAACCACAACAGAGACCTAAAGCCCGAGTCTCTACTCAATTGTGTCCGCCACAGACACTCTCCCAATGGGGGTTGCCCAATCTACCCCTCGGCACCTGATCACCTACGCCCATCCCCACTAAAACAGTTTTACTGGAGTTTATTTACAATCACACACACAGAGCATATTTTAAATCATTTACAGATTTTCATTTTATAGTGTCCAGGTGAGAGTTGAAATTATGCGACTAAGCATACTAAGCGTCATCATAGTAGCAAATCATTTCTATGGCTTAACAGTGGAAAAGTAAGCATGTAGGAGCTTAGGTATGATCTAGCGACAATTTAAAGAGTGAGCATGCAAAACGGTTGCAAACAAATCATGCAATTTTAAAAACTGGGAAAACAATCATGATCAAGGAAGCAGCTTGCCTTGCGTGTCAGGGTTCCAGTCAGGGTCCAGGTGCTCCTGATGCTCCTGCTCGTACTCCAAACTCTTTGGTGGGTCTATACATCGAAACGGGGACAAACGATAAGTCATGGTGAATACAGACGATCTCGAGTCAAAATTAAATTAAGAACCTACAAAGATGCTAGTTTGGAATTACGAACACTGCTAACGTGTAGAGGACAACTTTACGAAACTAACGGAATTGGAATTATTCAAATCGGAGCTAAGATGGATTTACTAGGAATTTTAGAAGATAAATGGGGAATAAATAAATTTCTGGAAATGACTAGGAAATATTACAGAGAATATTCCCTCCAATTGTGCCAGACTGACTCGTGAGGCCCACTTGTCATAGACCAACAAAGGAGGGTCCATGGTAGACCAAGTCCACGGAATAAAACAAACTCAACATCAGCTTGGGCTCTAACCAAACCTATGGCCATAATCTGAAAACAATCCAACTAGCACACAAGCCGAAGGCCTCGGCCCACACACCAGTCTGCCGGCCCGGCCTCTCATGAGCCCAGCGAGAACACAAGGTAGCCCGCGAGCAGGGATGTAAGTTTGTGGCCCATTGGGTAGTTGTGGGTCAACCTCTAGTTCATTTGTTATACTAGTTTTATGAGGTTGAGGAAAATATTAGTTTATTTTTAGGAGTTTTGGGCCGACCCACTAACCCAATGGGTCAAAACTTGCATCCCTGCCCACGAGGCCTTGCTCCAGCCGAGCACCACGCGCGGTCGGCGTTAGATCGTGGCACGTGCCAGCCGTAGCCAACGGTGCCACATTGTCGGCATGGTGAATGACGTGGAGACCTTCGCGCGCACGGTGGCCGCCATCAATCGAAAGCCTCGGCGACCTGCTACACGCTCTCCGACTGGCGTCCGTGCCGTCGCACTATGCCGCAAGTGGCTCCCTAAGAGTGACTGCACTCGTCATACTCTAAATTCATCCTCTAAAAGGAATATTCTGTCTTAGTCAGCAATATTCTCTCCTCTATATTCAACTTTCCTGCATCCATTCATACTCTATATCCATCTTTTATATCAACTACCTAATATTTTATTCAACCATCTCCAACTATCATCTTATTATAATAAACATATTTCTTCATAACACAGTCATTTTAAATGGTAATTTTAAAATCATGCAACTAAAAATAATTAGTAATAAATTTGTAGTATGTAATAAATGTTAGTAGTAATATTTAATTAATGAATTGTAATTAAGAAAATGATGCCATGTGAAATGGAGGTACGTGCTTGTCCACTTGTTGTAGAATCTCCACGTTGAAATGCTTTTGCAAAAGAAAAGTTTGATTGGATTGCACAAGTTGCTTGTACTACGGTGCAATAGGGTAGTGTCTCAGGACACAAGAATCTTTGAGCAATTGGCATGATGAGTGGTTGCTTTATCAAGTGGGAGGATGTGGAGTTAATGAGTGAAATGGTGTCAAACCAAAAGTCAGCAAAATTGAATTACATGCCACTGTCATTTCATATAAAAACATTCCTGTTTTGTCAAGGATGACATAGCATATCGAAGCTGTGTTTTCCATTGACGGAAGCTAGTTGAATTTAGTGAGAAGGAATAGATCATCCACCTGAGTGAAACATTCTACTTTTATAATGGAACAACATTGTACTTGCTAAACTGATTTGATTGGTTGACATATCACAAACTGCTTTCCAGTTTATGAAAAATAAAAACCTATACACTTCAGGCTGCAGCTGCAAAAACTGGAATTGTTTTGGATGGGCAACAAACTAGAGTTGATATGAATTAAGTGAAGAAACTAATTCAGCTAACTTATCCACCTTTTTGTTTATCAGAGGCAAACACTTAAAAATTCTCATTAGAAAAGCTAGAACGATGCTTGTTTTGTAGTCCAATCCCAAATGTGAGTGGATGAGTACAGAGAGACTGGTATGACGTCCTATGCTAGGCAGTGAGCTACTCATATCTTGTTTCAACTCTCAGCACTAAACAATAACGGCCACTAACTCTGTAACAGTTGACATATTAAAGATGATTAGTATAATCCTGTTTTAGAAATAAACTTGTGTGCATTACAAGATTAGCTGAAAACGTTAGGCATTTGTTTTCTCCTATTGCATAAAGAGAATCGGCTGATTTCACAAAGTTGTTTGAAGAATCACCTAATTTGACCATTCTTACTAGCCAATTTCTAGACAATTTAAGAGAATCAGATGAGCTGTAGAGAAATCTTGCTTTAACTAATAACAAACACAAAGGCATTTAGGGAGGATGCCGGACGGACTGGGCGGTGGAGCTCTCGTCTGATGTGGCGGCCTCAAGAATGTCGTCGCCGCCCCCGTTTGCGCTCCACAGCTAGGCACGATGCCGTTCTCCAGGATGGCCTCGGGGCAGAGCTCCAGCTCGTGGGAGGAGCCAGACGGGCGTCACGGCGGGGCTGCCCTAGCTACCGATCGCGGATTGGTAGCTCCCTCCACGCCGAGCTCCACGCCCGCCCGCGCTGCCCTCACCGAGCTCCAAGCCCACCTCCACGCCGCCGCCCTTGACCTCGATGGCGCTCCTCCTCGCGCTCAACCCAGCCTTCCCGAGCCCCTCCACCTCCTCTCTGCCGACGCGCCTCCTCCCGTGCGGGCCGTTGAGGCGGATCTAGGGTTCGCCGCTGAGGAGCAGCGGCGGCCCTCCCGGCGGCACGCAGCGCATCCTCCTCCCTCCTTCCTCCTCCTCCCTCCTCTCTCCTCCCTCCTCCACCGGTGCGGGAGCAACAGCTTGTCGCCACCGACTCGCCGCTCTCGTCGCAGCCCTCACAGACGTTCGGCCGCCGCCGCCATGAATGCACTGACGAGCGCAACAGAGGGGCCACCAACGATCGCGAATGAGGGGCACGGACGGTGGGATGGAGGTAGGCTGCGGGCGGCCGGACGAGCGCGAGGGGAGTCGTCGGTTGGTGCTGGTGGCGTAGGGAAGAGAATAGCATGCTCCTGGAAGTCGCTAGATTTAGAGGATGAAACCGGAGTACGCTGCTTTACCGGGGCGGTGCAGTACCCCAGTGCATGTGATTTTATGCCAAATTCATACTCCAGGTCTTTTTACAGTTGCCTGGTGCGGGCAGTCTAACGTGTCGTCATCCTCACCGTCCCCACCGTCCGCCCGAGAGCCCCACAGTCACGTGGCTCAAGCGCCTCCTCGTCCTCGAGCTTGGTCGCTGCGCTCCCGCCAGACCCACCGGCTCCTTGTCGGTCCGGGTGCGGCGGGCCCATGACTCGGCGCACGCACAACGCTCGCGGCCCATTCCTCCTCGCCGAAAAGGCATGCTCCATCAAAGGTGGTGATACTGTGTCAGTGCCCACAAAACTTACATGTAGAGTTTGTTTCCTCATACTAAACTTTAGTCCTGTTATATCAAATATTTAGATACTAGCAAAGTATTCGCGCGTTTCTATGGGTTTAAAAAAATATTTTGTATAATTTAAATAAACAATCATTTATACAATATAATTATTAGATATATATATAATATTATTGATATTTTTTACATGAAAGATTATATTTATATTACAGTTGGTGCTTCTTGTGTACCATTTTATATGCCAAAAAGAATCATTTTTTATCATATTCTCATCATTAATATGTTTTTTTAGCTTTAATATTGACGATTTCCATATATAGTATTGTTTGAGTGATATGTTGCAGAATTACGTAAAATGACACTAAAAAAAGCTTAAAGATGAGAAGTAGCGATATGAAGCCCGACTCAACATGTAAGGAGTACTTCCCACAAGCTCATGACACCTACAAGACACCCAAAAAATGTTCATGAAGCCCAACATGTGAGCCCAAGTTCGTGACCCAATGATTAAGAATTTCTAGAAGGTTTATCTAGAAGAAAAGGATCAATTTATGCAGTCCAGAAATAGCATTGCATTACAACATGGTTTTGGACTTCAAGATGTGCTCTAATGGGAAAATTTTGACTATGAAAGTTATAGATCTCGTCGAGATCTTTTCAGAACATATATGCATATTATTTGGACTCTAGAGCTATGAGATATGGGCCCGTAAGAAGACCTACGCAGATGAGTCCGAATTGGAACATATATTTTACATCACATATTTGGACATAAAGAAGGCTGAATCTGTAGATCCATTAAATACCAAAGTTTGTCTCATTTAGACTCGGACATGGGAGTTATGATTTTTGAAAGTTGGTACTTAATATGAAAGGTACAAACCAGTGGCGGAGCCAGCAACGAAGTCAAGGAGGGGCCAGGTGAACAACAGGAGTGCCACATCACAATATGCTTAAGGACGAAAAAATTACACAAGTACTTTCTTATTTATATTTTATTGTAACAAAATAAAAAGGATAATAAACATGTATATAGCTCCATTACTCTAACTACTCAAACCAAGAGGGTAATTATGGCCATGATGGATATAATTTGTGATGTCTTGGTTGCTCCTTGAGTCTTGGGCCAAGTTTTGACAGTCCAATGGATAATTCTTTTGGGCCAATATTTAATGGATGCTTGTTGACTTGCATTGGGCCAGCTTTGGGTTGCCGGTTGTCCTGAGTTTGGGCTCGAAATAGCCGCTAGGGTCCTTGTGTCTTCAGAAAATTTCATGGGCCAGAGGGGGCATGGCCTAGGCTGGCCTACACGTGGCTCCGCCAGTATAAGGAACCGATTTGAATTCAATTTCTAACTTTATGAATACGAAATAGACGACCACATCTAAATTAATAGATTATAGAGATTAATTAGAATTACTAACTCATTTTATAATCCCTAGACTAAATGACGAGATAAATCTTTTAAGCCTAATTAGATCATGATTAGATAATATGATGCTACACTAGACTTAACATAATCGCCTTGCTAATTAATCTCCAACTGTGTAATTAGTTTTGTATTTATTTAATATTTAGTCATACTATTTAAGATTCAAAGGTTTGATATGACATTACTAAAATTTAGCCACTAGAAAACGAACACCCTCTGCCTTGCACTAAGATTACTCCAGAGTTTCAAAAACCGTTTCAACCGAGGAAACCGGACCACATTGGTTTTACGGTTTTTGAGAAAACCAAAAAAACCGCTCGATAAACCGCTCAAACATCAAAAACCAAATTTGAACAAAATTTTGAAGCTAACCTGTTGGTTTCTCCGGTTTATCATTCGGTTTTCTTGATTTATCGCTTGGTTTATTGAGAAAAATTCTTCTTTTGAAAAACTGCTCAGTTTCTTTGGTTTATCGCTCGGTTTTCTCAGTTTATCGCTTGGTTTTACTGGTTTTTGAAATTACAAATTTTTTCAAATTAGCAAATTTTGAAAAATAATTCGACCAAAAACCTGTCGTCCGCTGAAACTGGACCGGACTGGTTTTCGTTGGTTTTTCAATCCATGGATTACTCTAAAACTCGTAAAGACGATGTCGTAAGTCCCTTTGGTACTGATTAGGTAGCAACTTCACTGGCAGCTTATCGATAATGCTGCACAAAGAGAGAAGTTACAAAATAGTCTATCGACATACTCTCTTCATTCTGAAATTGAAATTTATGTTGATGTTGATGTTGATGTTGATTTTTTTCGTTATCTTTCAATATTTATCTTATTGAAAATATTTCTTCAAATATCTAAAATTTTAAATTATATTTCAAGTTTCTTAAGGATGAAACATATCTTAATAAAATATATAACAACTTTTTAATTTTTTTAAATAAGATAAATAGTCAAACATAACAAAAAAAGAACGACAACATCAATTTCAAAACAAAGGGAGCAGCGGCAATGAGCGGCTGGTCATTTTGTACTGCAAGGCAAAGACTACCAAAGCGCGGGTGGCCATTTTATACTGCGGAGGCAAAGACATTTCGTTTCGTTGCCTGTGAGCTTGCACTTGTCTTAAATCCATTAATAAATACAGGATACGTTGTTTTACTTAAACAATCTCACTGTATAAGTTGCATAAGCCAAAATAAGCAGAAAAACTAATTTGACAGATAATCCAAAACTAAAGTTATTTTTTGCATAAGTTGAAGTTCTAGCAATCACGCCCTTATTAAGGGCAGTGATTGCAACTCCTTTTCGTGCACGGCGGGAAGGCAGGTGGTGAAACCGGAGTGTTCTTCAGTATACTGTACTACTGTATTTGAAAAGGTAGATACTCTAAAGAGGGAATGGAATGGGCACGCGTATACTCGTGGACTGTCTCCGCCCGCCTGAAAGCTTGCGAGGCATGTCCATGAGGCGTTGAGATCCTCTTGGGACGTCGCCAGGCTCCAGGTTCTTCGCCCTTTTCAGTTGATTTATCCATTTCAGTGCTCCGATCCAAGGAGCTGACACTGAAGCATACCTCCATTCAGATGCAGTGCAAAGCTCTTCAGGCCCAGGTGGACAGGCTGACCTCAGAGAGGAGACGGCGCGGCGGTGGCGGCGGCTTCTTCAAGTGGAGCACGTTCTGGTTCGGCGGTGGGATGTGCGCCGACGTCGCGGGGGTCCACGACTTGAGAGTGGTATGGAGCGGCGCCGGCGAGCGCCTCCAAAGGGGAAAAAGGACAGCACCACCAGTTTAGTTTTTTGTTACACTGCTACAGTCGTTTCAAAATTTCAATTTTTTCTGCTGTTATTGCCAGCTGGTTGGTGCGTTTTCATTGTGAATTCAGGTGCCTATTGCCTAAGTGACGTGAAATCTCTAACAATCTCACGATAAAAACTGATAATCAGAGATAGAACCGTAGATAAAACTTGCATTTTCACAGTGCAAAAACAAGAGAGAACATAACATATCTATCATAAATCAATAAATAATTGTACAATCTGTAGTCTGATCACATAACTGTGAACATAACATAAATACTATAGTACTATACCTCACAAGTCATAGACATAGGTCTGAAAGAAAAGGAAAAAAAAATCTGTAGGCTGTACATAGAGGTTTACAAAAAGCACAGGAAAAGAAAAGGAAAAAAATATTAAGAAAGAGAATCTAGCCATGATTTGATCTCAGGGAAATATTTTGCCTTTGCCCTTAGCATAACTAGAGCAAACTCCTCGTTGAAATGATTTTTACATTCGTCCATCAAAGGATCACTGCCATTAAAGAGCCAACAATTTCTTTGTTTCCAAATGCACCAGCTTATCCGTATTATGATCTCCATTGAAAAAGCACATTTTAATTTTTTTCCTGATATGTTGAATGACCCTTACTGGATCCCATGTTCTCGGTTATGTAATACCAATTGAAGCCCAACATGTAACTGTAAAATTGCACCTTATGAACAGATGTTGCAAAGTTTCCTCCCTCTGCAAAATGCAGAGTTCACATGTGTATGAATCCAATGCCATATTCTTTCCCCTTAATATGCCTCTTGTATTCAATCTGTCTTTGAGAAGCAACCAGAAAAAGACTTTGTGTTTAAGTTGACAAGAGCTCTTCCAAAGCCAATTATGCACTGGGTGCACTGCAGAAAAACCCAGCATTTGATTATATGCCTTTGACCAAGAGAAAATCCCATTGCCCCAAATATATGTCCATTGATCTATAGTATCTAGGTGTTGTACTGACTGTATCAAAATCTCAAGATCACAAAACTATTGATAGGCTTCTTCAGATAAAGGCAATTGAAATAAGTCTTGTAAGGCCTCGATATTTAGCACCATGCTTAAAGAGACTGAATCCTGTGTTGTAAAAAAAATAGTTGAGGAAATTCCAGCTTTAAAACCTTGCCATTCCATAGATCATGCCAAAAAAGAATTGTCGAACCATCCCCTGCATTGACTTGAGCCAAGCCCTTATACTTTGTGAGTAATTTGAGAATACTTTTTCACCAGAATGATCCAACTCTTCTTTCAGTAGGCAACCTTCCATGTGTATAGTAATTTGACCATATTAATTTCACCCAGGGTAAGTCTGCTTTACTAAAAAATTTATACAAATTTTTCATGAGCAAAGCTTCATTCTGTATTCTTAGCTTGATGACTCCTAATCCACCTTTCTTTTTCGGTCTAGTCACCAGTTTCCATGCTGCTAGAGGAGGTTTCTTAGCATTAATATCAGCACCTCTCCGCAAACAATGCCTTCTATATTTATCAATTTGATTTATTATCTCAATTGGGAGTTTAATGCTGCACATATAATATGTAGAAAGTGAGGATAGAACTGAGTTGACCATTTGTAATTTTCCTCCTTGAGTTAAGAACATTGTCGTGCATGCTAGTCTTCTTTGTATTCTATAAACCATTGGCAAGCAATCTTGAACTGTGGGCTGATACAATCCCAAAGGCAGGCCTAAATATGTGAAAGGCAATTTTCCAACTTGACAGCCAAAAGTAGAAGCAAGATGTTGCATTCTCTCATCGTTGACATTGATGGGAACCATGTTTGATTTACTGAAATTCAATTTCAAACCAATGGAAGAAGTAAACGTGTTTAACAATGCTTTTAGCACAAATAATTGTTGAGGGCAAGCTTTCATTATAAGTAAAGTATCATCAACATATTGTATTATGGGAAAATCTACTGTATATCCCACTAATATTGGCAGTCTAAGCAGACCTCTATTTTTTGCTTCATTCATAATACTCTGCAAAAGATCTGCAGCCAAGACAAACAATAATGGAGATAGAGGATCTCCTTGTCTCACTCCTTTTTTACAATGAAATATTTTGCCTGGTACACCATTTAGTAGTACTGATGAGGTTCCAGAAGTCAAAATAGCCGTGATCCATTATTGCCACCTAGCTCCAAATATGCTCCAAAATCTTCAGAATGACCTCATGTTCAATCTTGTCAAATGCCTTTTCAAAATCTAGCTTGACAATAACAATTTCTTTCATTGACTGATGACATATGTGCACATACTCAAAAGCCCAGGCCAGACAATCTTGGATGGATCTTGATTTGATAAATCAATACTGATTTTGGTGCACTAACTTGAGTATGACCTTTTGTAGTCTATCAGCCAAAATCTTTGTAATAAGCTTAATTGAAGAATTCAGCAATGAAATTGGCCTGTAGTCATTTACTGATGTTTGTGAGTCAACCTTTGGAATCAAGGTGATGTAAAAACCATTGATGCTCTGAATACAAAGAGTATTATTATAGAAAGCTAAACAAAGATCATAGAAGTCCTGAGATATAACTGGCCAGCATTTTTTCATAAAATCTGTGTTGAAACCATCTAGTCTAGGAGATTTATCACTTGGCAGGTTCTTGATGATATTGTCAATTTCCTCCTTAGAAAAAGGGCCCTCTAGTTCCTCTAGGTCCTCTACTATTTCAAGCAATTCACTAAGATCAAAATGTATATCAGAGAATTCAGAGGTTGACAATCTATCTTTGTAAGAGTGTTGTTTTCCCTTTGTTGGGGGGATCACTTCGCAAGCCACCCTTCGAGGGTTCATTAAAGTCGAGCTACAAATAAAAGTGAAAGTTAACACATTGTTATCCTCTTTTATTATTAACTGTAATTTTCAGACACAGGCATTCATCGGAGGCTACATCGAAGCCAAGACCCTTCGAGCGGTACCTCCGCACCCTCGGAGGATGAAGTCATCATCCTTCGAAAGACAGCGCGCGGGGCAAGACCAGAAGCCTGGTTGGCGCAAAGAGGGCAACACATGGCACTAGCACGTGTTGAGGCGTGCAGAGCAAGGAATGGTACCAGGAGCGCTCAAATGACCGATTTATCCTTTATGACCATTTTGTACAGAATATTCGAAGAATATAGTAGGTAATTAGGGACAAAATGGTCATTTGCACATGGCCTAAGTATGGGCCTATAAAAGGAACACCCCTACTTACTTGTAACGGGATGAATCTTTTTGGGAATACGTGAGAGGAGCCCTTTTTCCCTGTTTTATACCCTTCGGAATTTCCTTTCATGTTCATTCTTACCGTTGGTGTCAACAAGGCTCGTGCTCAGTGATACCAACAGTGGCGCCCACCGTGTTGTGAGCTCATACACAAGCTCACAATGACTCAACTCCACGGACCGCTGTCTTCGAGTGGCACACCGCCCTCACAAAGCAGCGTTCTGGGAGACCCCCAATCGGCGGACGACCAGTCTTCATCGCAAGTAACAAAAGAGAATACCTCCGAAACACAACCATCACTTCACACAGAAGCAGCGGGAGGCCAGAAAGACCCAGCACAGTGCCCCAAACAATCGTCGAGCTCAAACCCTCCGGGAAGCAGCACCCCAACTTCGATGACAGCAGCACAAGAGATGGAACGGTTAGCCCAAAGAGCCGAGCACCTCGAGCAACTCAAGCAATAGCTGTTGCAGGAACAAGAGCTAAGAAGCAAAGCGCTATCAGAGAGAGAGAAAGCACTACAAGAGAAAGAGTACATAGCCCTGCTCAGACTCAAGAATCTGCAACTGGCAAAAGAAATCGAAGAGCTCCAAAGAACCATCGGCAGGACGAGTCGCCAGGAATCAAACCCAGTGCCCGAATCCCACCCGCACCTCGAGCAAGAAGTGTCGTTCACACCAAGCCACCAGCCAGTAGCCTCAGAGGTACTACCAATTTGAAGATCAAGCACAACGAGCATAATCGACAAAGACTCACCTCTTTCTGAGGGATTGCAAAGAGCCCCGTATCCACCGCAGTTCAGAATGATACCACTAGCCAAATTCAGGGGAAATTCTGACCCAAGGCAATTCCTCATGAGCTACAAAGTAGCAATCATATCAGCGGGAGGAGATGAGATAACATTGGCAAAGGCATTCATCTGCGCCCTCGAAGAGTCCGTCCTCAACTGGTACTTCAACTTACCTCCCGGGTCTTTGTACAACTAGGAAAACATCAGGGATAAGGTGATCGCAAGTTTTCGAGGGTTCCGCACCATTATGGAACCATCGCACGAGCTGTTGAATACCGCCCAACAAGAGAATGAGCAGTTACATGAATATTATAGAAGATTCCTCACGCTCCGAGCCCAGGCGCCGAGCGTCACGGACGAAGCGGCAATAAACTCTGTACTCAGAGGCATGCGAGCATGCCAAATGTCTTCATACTGCACGCGAATACCCCCGCACACCATGCAAATGCTATGCACAAAGTTCGAAGAGTACAGCAAATCGGACGTGGATTACAAGAGACACAAGCAAAGTCAAAGTAAGAGCCGCAACCACTCACACAGTGAAGGTGGCTATCAAGAAAGGAAGTACAGAAAAACCAAACAACCCATCGAGCCAACCCCTTTGTTCATTGGTCACATTGAGGAGGAAAAAGAAGGCACTAGCAGCAGAAGCAACCAGAGCAATGATTTCAGAAGAAACGGCCAACGAGGGCGGGGCAGAGGCCGAGGCCCTCAAACCCAGACTCGGCCGGCCAGAAAACCGTACTGTTTCTACTGCGGAGAGGACAAGGGGCACAAAACTTCCACATGCCTTAAAGCAAAAGAAATCCAAGAAAGGATCAAAGCAGAAAAGAAGGTTTCGTCCTTACCCAAAACCATCAATTACACATCGCCAAACCCATGGCCCCAGCAACCATATCCACAGCCCACTCAACCCAACTATCACTACCCAAGCACCCACCACCATCAACTTTACGCACTGTCCCCGTACTTTCATCCAACTCATCCTACACAACCATCCAGCCAGTACACCCAACCTAGACAACAAATCCAGCAACCATCACTCAACCAAGACCAGCAAAGGCAAAAGCAAGAGCCTCAACACCTCCCACAGCCCAAACCAGAACCCACCCCAAGCCAAGCCGCAACCTTCCCAGTACAAGGTTACATTGGAATGATATCCGGAGGGTCATCTTCGGACTTCAAAAACAAAAGAAGAAGAAGAGATCACTTTCTGATGGTAAACAGTGTTTTCACAAAGGGACCTGTCATCAAGTCAAAGTGGTCTCATATTCCCATCACATTCACCGAGTCAGATCTCAGCCTCAAAGCTTACCCGCATGTCGATGCATTCGTAATTAAAGCCCACATCCATACCTGGATAGTCAGCAAAGTCCTTGTAGACAACGGTAGCCAGGCAGACATCCTGTTCATAAACACCTTCGAGCAAATGGGCCTCAGCAAAAGTTCTCTGCAGCCGTCTAATATACCACTCATTGGCTTTGGCGGAAAAAGAATCACTCCCATGGGCACAATCTCCCTACCGGTATCGTTCGGCAATACTCAAAACCCTCGAACAGAGTATGTAACATTTGATGTGGTGGATCTCTGCCACCCATTCAGCGCCATATTTAGTCGGGGCACAATTAACACCTTCGAAGCTGTCATCCACAGTGCATTTCTATGTATGAAGATCCCAGCAGCCGAAGGGACCATCACAGTCAAAGGAGATCAGCAAATGGCAAGAGACATAGAAAAAGGTTATGCACCAGGGGAAAGAAATTGCAACAACATACACATTTTCAGCCAAGAGCAGCTAGAGGATGAAGAGCGAGCTCGAAAAGCTCAGGAACAGCATAAAGCAAATGCAAAAGAAGAGACACGATGCCTCGATAGAGAGAAGGTCGCAGTGCAGCCAGACAAAGTAACCAAAAAAGTACTCCTTGATGAGCAAGTCCTGGGCCATTTCGTCACAGTGGGCTCTGGTTTAGACTCTGAGGAAGAGAAAAAGCTGTTAGCATTCCTCAGCAAGAACAAAGATGTATTCGCCTGTTCGTCAGCAGACCTCAAAGGCGTGGACAGAAGCATCATAGAGCACAAGCTAGAAGTCAACACAAAGATCAAGCCAAAGAAACAAAGGCTTCGAAAGATGTCAGATGAAAAAACAGAAGCTATCAGAGCGGAAGTCCAACGGCTCCTCGATGCATCCGTTATCCGCGAAGTCAAATATCCGTCTTGGCTGGCAAACTTGCATAATGGTGAAGAAAAAGAATGAAAAGTGGAGAATGTGCATAGACTTCATAGATCTCAACAAAGCTTGCCCCAAAGATGATTTCCCCTTGCCCCGAATCGACAAAATCATGGACGCAGCAGCTAGGAGCGAGATGCTGACACTGCTCGATTGCTTCTCCGGCTACCATCAGATATGGCTAAGGAGAGAGGATGAGGAAAAAACAAGTTTCATCACACCCTTTAGTACCTATTGTTTTGTAAGAGTGCCCGAGGGTTTAAAAAATGTCGGCCCTACATTTTGCCGCATGACTCAAAAAGCCTTCGAGTCATAGTTTGGAAAAAGCGTACACGCTTATGTGGATGATATCATAGTAGCAAGTAAAGCAAAAGGCCGCCACATCTCAAAACTCGCGGAAACATTTGCAAACCTCTGAGCAGCAAGGTTAAAACTGAATCCGGAGAAGTGCATTTTTGGCATCAAGAAAGGAAAAGTACTCGGTTGTCTGGTGTCAGCTAAAGGCATCAAAGCCAACCCAGACAAAATCAAAGCAATCATTCAAATGCAAAAGCACCAGTGCCGAAAAGATGTGCAGAAACTCACAGGTAGAATGGCCGCACTAAATCGCTTCATATCCAGGTCAGCCGAGAGAAGTTTTCCCTTCTTCCAAACACTCCAAGGGGCTCAACCCTTCGAGTGGGGTCCAGAGCAGCAAAGAGCCTTCGTAGAGTTAAAAAACTACCTCGAAAGGCAATCAAAACTCACTAACCCAAAGCCAGGGGCTGTTTTGTTGTTATATGTGGCCGCGTCTCACTCGGTAGTAAGTGCAGTCCTCATACAGGAAAAGAAAATAATCAAGACGGTCAAAAGGGAGCCGAAGGAATTCTCGGCGCAATTACCGATATACTATGTCAGCGAAGCACTGTCTGTCTCCAAGAAGCTGTATTCCGAGATGGAAAAAATCACGTACGCGGTAGTCATGGCTTCCAGAAAGCTACGACATTATTTTGAGGCTCACCACATCAAAGTACTCACCAGCCAACCACTTAATGACATATTCGGCAACCAAGAAGCCTCGGGAACAATCGGCAAATGGGCCATGGAACTCTCGGAGCATGTAATAGACTTCGAGAAACGCAGTGCAATCAAGTCCCAGGTACTTGCTGACTTCATAGCAGATTGGACAGCTCCGCAGCAAGTAAGAAATCAGGCATGGTCTGAACCAGAATGGACAGTGTACTGCGACGGAACTTGGGGACTGGCCGGGGCAGGAATAGCAGCAGTAGTCACCTCGCCCGCGGGCGCGAAAATGAAATACGCCGCAAGGCTAGAGTTCAGCAAAGAAACAAACAAGTGCACCAATAACATAGCAGAGTATGAGGCAGTACTACTGGGGCTCAAAAAATTGAGAGCACTTCGAGTCCAAAGGTGCAGAATCAGATCAGATTCCAAGATCGTGGCCAGCCAATACGACAAAGAATTCATAACCCGGAATCCCTTGCTAGAGAAATATCATAGCACTATCCGAGGTATGGAAAAGTACTTCAAAGGCTTTGATATATAGTATATCAAGAGAAAATTTAACACAGAGGCACATGAACTCGCCAAGTTTGCAGCAAGGCAGGAGGCAATACCACAAGATGTGTTCTTTCAAACAATCACGATCAAACAAGCCCTCTAGGACCCTAAGAAAATACACACAGTAACCAGCAAAGACTGGAGAACTCAAATCATCGCGTACCTTAAGGGTTTGTATGAGCCACACACCGAGTCAGAGGCTAAAAGAATGCAGCAAAGGGCCAGGATATAGAATCATCGAGGGACAATTGTACAAGTCAGGAATTTGTGCTCCACCACTCAAGCGTGTAAGCAGAATGGAAGGCACTCAACTACTCAGTGAAGTGCACAAGGGAATCTGCGGAGCGCATATTGGACCTCGGCCACTAGCTGCAAAAGCAGTTAGGCAAGGTTTCTTTTGACCAACTATGGTCAAGGACGCCGCAGAAATAGTAACTAGGGGCGAAGCCTGCCAAAAAATCTCAAATAGGCAGTCAGCACCCTCGCAGCCAACGCAACTCATAGCCCCATCATGGCCTCTCCAACGCTGGGGAATCGACATCGTTGGGCCTTTACCCATAGCACCGGGGAATTATAAGTGGGCAGTTGTAGCGCTAGAATATTTCACCAAATGGATTGAAGCAAAACCAATCACAAACATCTCGGCAGCAACGATCAGAAAGTTCTTTTGGCAAAATGTCGTCTGCCGGTTCGGAGTGCCAAGAGACATAACAGTCGACAATGGAAAACAATTCGAGAACGATATGTTCAAAGAGTTCTGTCACTCCATAGGAACCAAAGTTGACTTCGCGTCAGTATACCACCCCCGAGACGAACGGAGCAGTCAAAAGAGCAAACAACCTTATATTCAAGGCAACCAAAAAGATACTCCTCGATGACAGGAATGGAAAATGGGCAGAAGAACTGCCAAGGGTCATTTGGTCGCACAACACGACCGAAACCAGAGCAACCAAATACTCGCCCTTCAGGTTACTTTACAGGGAAGAGGCAGTCACGCCCGAGGAGATTTTGCACCAAAGTCCTAGAACCTCTAATGCAAAATCGACACAGCCGACAGAGGACGAATCGAAGGATCTGATGGAAGTCGACAAGCTGGATGCAGTTGTCAACCAAGAAAAGTACCAATCAGAAATACAACACTAGAGGGATTGAAAAGTTGCACCCTGAGCCTACACACTAGGAGACCTAGTCCTACTCCGAAGTCCCAGAATAGAAAGCAAAGGCAAGCTAGAGTCAAAGTGGGAGGGCCCACACATCGTGGAAAAATCAAATAGGCCCGGAGCGTACAAGCTCCAGACTTCGCAAGGAGAAGAGTTGCCACATTCCTGGAACGTGGACAACCTTCAAAAGTTCTACGTATAAAAAAAAGGTCACTCGAAGCATGTAAAAAAACGTCATGCGAAAAAATGCTAAGGGGCTCGTTGCAGCCCAAACCCGTCAAAGGGGTTTGCCCTAGAACACCTCGCTCCTAGCACTTTGAGGAGCAGGGTGGCGTTTTTCAAAAACATAGCGAAAAAATGCTAAGGGGCTCGTTGCAGCCCAAACCCGTCAAAGGGGTTTGCCCTAGAATACCTCGCCCCTAGCACTTCGAGGGGGAGGGTGGCATTTTTCAAAAACTTAGCGAAAAAATGCTAAGGGGCTCGTTGCAGCCCAAACCCGTCGAAGGGTTCGCCCTAGAACACCTCGCCCCTAGCACTTCGAGGGGGAGGGTGGCGTTTTTCAAAAACTTAGTGAAAAATGCTAACGGGCTCGTTGCAGCCAAAACCCGTTGAAGGGTTTGCCCTAGAACACCTCGCCCCTAGCACTTCGAGGGGGAGGGTGGCGTTTTAAAAACTTAGCAAAAAATGCTAAGGGGCTCGTTATAGCCCAAACCCGTCCAAGGGTTCGCCCTAGAACACCTCGCCCCTAGCACTTCGAGGGGGAGGGTGGCGTTTTTCAAAAACGTAGTGAAATATGCTAACGGGCTCGTTGCAGCCCAAACCCGTCGAAGGGTTTGCCCTAGAACACCTCGCCCCTAGCACTTCGAGGGGGAGGGTGGCGTTTCAAAAACTTAGCAAAAAATGCTAAGGGGCTCGTTGCAGCCCAAACCCGTCAAAGGGTTTGCCCTAGAACACCTCGCCCCTAGCACTTTGAGGGGGAGGGTGGCGTTTTTCAAAAACTTAGCAAAAAAATGCTAAGGGGCTCGTTGCAGCCCAAACCCGTCGAAGGGTTCGTCCTAGAACACCTCGCCCCTAGCACTTCGAGGGGGAGGGTGGCGTTTTTCAAAAACTTAGTGAAAAATGCTAACGGGCTCGTTGCAGCCAAAACCCGATGAAGGGTTTTCCCTAGAACACCTCGCCCCTAGCACTTCGAGGGGGAGGGTGGCATTTCAAAAACTTAGCAAAAAATGCTAAGGGGCTCGTTGCAGCCCAAACCCGTTGAAGGGTTCGCCCTAGAACACCTCGCCCCTAGCACTTCGAGGGGGAGGGTAGCGTTTTTCAAAAACTTAGTAAAAAATGCTAACGGGCTCGTTGCAGCCCAAACCCGTCGAAGGGTTTGCTCTAGAACACCTCGCCCCTAGCACTTCGAGGGGGAGGGTGGCGTTTCAAAAACTTAGCAAAAAAATGCTAAGGGGCTCGTTGCAGCCCAAACCCGTCAAAGGGTTTGCCCTAGAACACCTCGCCCCTAGCACTTCGAGGGGGAGGGTGGCATTTTTCAAAAACTTAGCAAAAAAATGCTAAGGGGCTCGTTGCAGCCCAAACCCGTCAAAGAGGTTTGCCCTAGAACACATCGCCCCTAGCACTTCGAGGGGGAGGGTGGCATTTTTCAAAAACTTAGTGAAAAAATGCTAAGGGGCTCGTTGCAGCCCAAACCTGTCAAAGGGGTTTGCCCTAGAATACCTCGCCCCTAGCACTTTGAGGGGGAGGGTGGCGTTTTTCAAAAAGTTAGCGAAAAAAATGTTAAGGGGCTCGTTGCAGCCCAAACCCGTCAAAGGGGTTTTCCCTAGAACACCTCGCCCCTAGCACTTCGAAGCGGAGGGTGGCGTTTTTCAAAAACTTAGCAAAAAAATGCTAAGGGGCTCGTTGCAGCCCAAACCCGTCAAAGGGGTTTGCCCTAGAATACCTTGCCCCTAGCACTTCGAGGGGGAGGGTGGCGTTTTTTAAAAACTTAGCGAAAAAATGCTAAGGGGCTCGTTGCAGCCCAAACTCATCGAAGGGTTCGTGCTAGAACACCTCACCCCCAGCACTTCGAGGGGGAGGCTGGCGTTTTTTAAAAACTTAGCGAAAAAATGCTAAGGGGCTCGTTGCAGCCCAAACCCGTCAAAGGGGTTTGCCCTAGAACACCTCGCCCTTAGCAACTCGAGGAAAAGGGCGGTGTTTTTCAAAATTCGACAATAGCGCTAAGCAAATTACAACAACTCAAACTTGGCAGGACACAATTTATTACTATTGCAGCTAAGCAATGTTTACATAAAAAATCATAATCAATGGGTTCCTCTTTTACAACAACCCCAGAAGCTAACAAACTAGGGAAGCAAAACCGACCACTCATCAGCAGTGTAACCAGGCGGAGGGGGGCAAGGATTAGGCCTCGAGCCCCCGGAACAAAGCGCACCCGAATCTTGGGCGTTTCCACTTGTTGGAACAGGTGCTTGAGAAAAGGATCTACCAATCCTCATCGGCGAATTCAGCACGGAGCTAATTGACCGCTTCACAACAGCAAGCCTCGGACGGGATGGCCGTGGAATTGAAGCGTCGGAACCTTCAGTGCTTAGGGATTTCTCGTGGTGCTTCAGACGCGGAGAACCCGGTCCTCGCTCCCTGCGAGGTATCTCTACGGAGACTCCCCCACCACGGGACCTACCCCTACCCCAACCCCAACGGCGAAGCGTGGATGACACGATCGACGAAGCGCCATGAGCGAACAAGTGGGAATAATCTCCCACACAACCCACGCCGGAGTCCAAAGTCATCAAGCGTGCCCCGGACGAAGATGAGCGTTTGGGATACTCAAATCTTTCAGCCTCCGCTGCAACATCCAACGCTTCGAAGCCGCTCAAACTAGCCTCCGAACTACTCGAGGTAGGCGTCGGTACAGAAACATCACCCATCAAAGATTGAGACCCTTCGCTCATCAAACCCAACATGTGCAACGCGGAAGATCCACTAGAGGCATCCTCTTTGGACTCCCGCGCAGGCGATACGAAAGACACCTGCGAAAGGTCAAGTAGGCATGTCAAAATTATAGGTACAAAATTCCCCTCAGAACCTTCCAAAATTACATTACATCAACACTACAACTACAAATGATCCTAAACCTCACTCGACGCAGCCCTTGCTCTACCCACTGAAGTCCCAGCCTCCTCGACGGCGCTCCTCGAAATGCCCTGGCGCCTCTGAAGGATCTTCAGCCTAACCGTCACCGCTCCTCGAAGAGCCACGCATCTGCACAAGCACAATTATTTTCAGCTTCGAACGTTACGCCAATAAACGAAAATACAGTACGCAAACAAAAGTATAACCTGAGCTAGCTTCTCAATCGCAGCTTGTCGAGCGGCTTCGTGGCCGTGATCACGCCAGAACTTCATGGCGACGCGCTTAGCCGCGGCGACGGCCTCCGGTGACAAGCCGTCCCAAGCGTCTGCCCCAATAGGGAAGTTGCGCCGTCCTAGAGCGTGGAAGTGAATGCAGCCTTCGCACTCCAACAACCCAAAAGCGGCCTCCGCAGTGTGCAGCGCGCCAAAGTTGCTGCGCTTGTCCATCACCCCCGGGAGAGCTTCGAACTCACACTTCAGCCACCCGAAGAAGACAGCTTCGATGATCGCAGCCCCGTCGGTTAACGACATTGGTTCAGCACCAACATAACCCAAAGCCTCGCAATACTGCTGGTGTGCGGATATAGCTTGAGAAGCAAAACCGCAGTTGCGAGTCGATCGGTCATGTTTTAAGGCTGCGTTTTCTTTCTCCAGAGCCGCGATCTTAGCCTCATCAACCTCCAGGCGACTTAGCCCGGTCTTCAGTTCAGCAACCTCAGCCCGCAAAGCATCAAGCTCTTTTCGCATACGCTCAGCTTCGAGCATAGCTTCATCCTTCTCAGTCCCAAGGCTGCTAAGCTTCTCCTTGAGGAACATGTTCTCTGTTGCGAGTGAACTCTTCTCCTTCTCAATCGAAGCAAGCTCCGTGCAAGTCTTCTCAGAAGAAATCCGCGCGAGGGTGTGGGCCTAAAACAAAACATTAGTCAAGTTAGCCCCATCACAAAACTCAAAAAGCAGTGCAGTGTTTTTCGTACACCAGCAGAACGAAGCATACTTACATGTCTCAAAACATGGAAGAGGTTGCGCCACAATTCCCCGGCTCCAAGTAGCTGCGCCCCTTCGGCTACGAAGGCGTCGGGAGCCGAGCACAGGTTAGCCCAAGCCTGGGGATCGGCAAAACCCTCGTGCACCTCGGGTAGCCCCAAGCCTCCGCCGGTAGACCCTCCAGAAGCTCCAGCCCCAATCAAAAGTTGACTCGGACTCGAAGGTCCAGAGCGAGCAGAAAATTTTTCCTTGACGCCTGCAAGGGTGTCCGCGGCCTCCGTATCCACAGCCTGACTCCTCGCGGGGGCAGCGGAGGGACTCGAGGCCAGCGCATCAGCAGCACCGCCCGCAGCAGGGGGAGACACCACCACCATGTCATCCTCCTCATCGTCGTCGCCATCGAAGGCATCCGCCATCACGCCGGTGCGCACCAGCGTCCCAACAGCACCGAGGCCGGGGCCAGACGAGCTCGAAGAGCCCCGGCGGGGTTCCTTAGCTGGTGCACGCCTCGGAGGGACCTTCGAAGCCTCATCATCCTTTTTTTCCTTTTCCCAATCTGCAGGGGAGGCTTCGACGGACACTTCTCTTTCCTGGTCTTTTTGGCCCCCGTCACTTTCGCAACATCCGAACCAACATTGCCAGGGGGCCGATTCCGCTTCACACGAGGGCTCGGCGCGACGCGAGCGGGGTACTTCACTCCGACCAGTGTTAGGACTCGGTTAAGCCGACCGCTGTGCGAGGTCCGCTCGCAGGTGCTTGTGCTCCTCGCGAGTGTACGGTCCAACTACAGACTCGGTGGCGCACTTAAGAAAAACCAAAAATTCTTCATCGCTAAAGCCCCGTTTGTTCGCAGGCGCCTCCGGAAAAGGTATTGTAATATCAAGCCGTGAGGGAATCTTCTTCTGAATGAACCCAGGAATCAAACAACCCTCGCGTAGCGGCCACATATTTGCAGCCACAAACTCTTCGACGAGGTCCCGGCCGCTCGAGTTAAAGGTAGCGACGCGGAAGGCAGCCTCATTCTTACAACCCTTGGGCACCGTGCCTTCCGTGGACCGAGGCTCGCATCGAGTCAGCTTCGAAGCTAACGGAATGGTTGTGGCCCCTCCCTTTTCCACAGTCTCCGCGGCAACCTTCACATATTGCCAGCATTCATGCCACTTGTCACTCCAGCGGTTTCGACTGCACTTAACAAATTGGTTATCATGCTTAAAATGGGGCATGAAGGTTACGCGGCCAAAATCAGCCTCGTGCACCACACCATCAATTTTGATAGTCTTCAGCTGGTAGTGAGCACAGTAGTATTTGTAAAATACTTCAATGTCTGGCTGACCCTGGTAACTTAGCACTCCCCAGACAAATTTTCTTAGCATCGCCATCCCACTGGGGCTTATGTGATGCAGCTGCACATTGAACCTGCTCAATACGTCCTTCATGAAAGCTGAGCAGGGAAAACAAAGACCAGCAGTGAAGTGGTCTTCAAAAACCACGGCCTCGTCTTCAGCAGGGCACGGAGTAACCTCCTGACCAGCCAGTCGGGCCCCTCCGGAGGGAAACATCCCAACTCGGCAAGCTTGTTCAGCTTGGGGGCGTCGAGGCGAGAGCGCCCAAAAGCGAAGGTCCGAGGTCTGGATCCATCATGATATTTCCCCTTCCCTTTTCGGCCCTTCGGCAAGTCGGAGTCATCAGCAAGCAGTAGATCGCTAACGTCTGCATCCACGTCTTCCAGGTCTTCGTCCACTGAAACAGAGCTCTGAACCCGGCGGCTCGAACCTTGCCCTTGGGTGTCGATGGCTGCACTTCCAACGCCTCGAGGAGCAAAATCTTGGTCATCACCCCCTTCCTCATCGTCTTCCTTATCATTCTCCTCTTCCTCATCGTCCTCTTCTTCGTTATCCTCAACCTCCCTCGACGATTCCCGACCATGGCCACGACTCAGCCCTTCGAGAGCAGAGGTAAAGTTGTCCTCCAAACTTTTAGCAAACTCCACATCAGAATCGCCCTCACTAGCAATGGCGCCAATAGCCGTCAAAGGAAGGTTTTCCTCAGTGGCAGCGTCGTCAAGTACAGCAGTTTGCTTAACCCGAGCCATGTCTTCAGATCCTGCAAATAAACACAAAGGGTGAGCTTCGTAGGAACTTGGAAACTAGCCCCAACTATTATACGAACACTTCGAAGCGAGGACCCAAGCATACCTGGTTTGCTCGAACACAACTTCAAAAGCAAAAGCAACTGAACAGGAGCGTGAGCGCACGAAGCTAGGGGAAGCTAAAGTACTAAAAGGCAAATCACAACAGAAGCTTCGTAGACCTTTACCCCCCCCCCTACCCCGCGCTTATATAGTCAGGTAAAAACGGACCAGCATTTACTATGGAGCCTCAAGAATCGAAGCTACAATAACACAAATTCAAAGCGGAAGACAAAGAGCCACGACACCTAACGTTGCCAAATGTTACCTTTGATAGAGCTGGGCAAGTTCCCAGAAGATGATTCGCTCTACGAAACAATTACTGTTCGAACCCTAGTCATAATCGCAGGCATGGTGGAATTTCAACGGGCAAGTAACTAGTAAAAATACTAATTTTCCACTGCAATTATTCTTCTTTTATAGGCAGAAGCCTGGGTAGCTTTGTTCGAAAAGCCCAACTTTAATGCCCGAAGGGTGGCGTTTGGGTAAGAGATCCCGGCAAAGCGAGGACTGCGGCCCATCAAAGTTGGACCCACTCCTCGAGGGGCTACTGTTAGGGGGATCACTTCGCAAGCCACCCTTCGATGGTTCATTAAAGTCGAGCTACAAATGAAAATCAAAGTTAACACATTGTTATCCTCTTTTATTATTAACTGTAATTTCGAGACACAGGCATTCATCGGAGGCTACATCGAAGCCAAGACCCTTCGAGCGGTACCTCCGCACCCTCGGAGGACGAAGTCATCATCCTTCGAAAGACAGCGCGCGGGGCAAGACTAGAAGCATGGTTTGCATGAAGAGGGCAACACGTGGCACCAGCACGTGTTGAGGCGTGCAGAGCAAGGAAGGGTACCAGGAGCGCTCAAATGACTGATTTATCCTTTATGGCCATTTTGTACAGAATATTCAAAGAATATAGTAAGTAATTAGGGACAAAATGGTCATTTATACATGGCCTAAGTATGGGCCTATTAAAAGGAACACCCCTACTTACTTGTAATAGAATGAATCTTTTTGGGAATGTGAGAGGAGCCCTTTTTTCCCCGTTTTGTACCCTTCAAAATTTCCTTTCATGTTCATTCTTACCGTCGGTGTCAACAAGGCTCGTGCTCAGTGACATCAACACCCTTCATGAGAAAAAATATCCTGACCTGAGCTATCTCACAGAGAGGTGATGGCCTTTCTTTTGTACATCACTGTAGCATGTGCATGAAAAATTTTGTATTTTCATCACCAAGTGTCACCCATTTTATCTTACCTCTTTGCCTCCAATAAGTCAGCTGTTGTGACAACATAGTCTCCAGGTGTTTTGAACAATCACTCTAAAGTTCCATTCTTCCAAAGATAAATCTCTGAATTCCTCTATTGTATCAAGAAGTAACAGCACTGATTTTGTATTAGTAATAATAGCTACTAAATTTGAAAGAGTTTTTTGCCATGCTCTAAGAACCCTTCTTAAGTTTTTAAATTTGGCCACCACTCGTTTAGCTTTATCCACATGCTGTACAGGGAGATGCCACCCATGAGACATGACCTGCATAAACTCATCATGTTGTAGCCAATAGTTCTCAAACCTAAAAATTCTGGCTCTTGGTATTTCAGTGGAAATGCTAATAAGACAGGGACTATGGTCAGATGTATCTCTTGATATAACTTTGATAGTGGAGCCAGGGTAGTTTAGTATCTAAGATGGGTTTGCGAAGAACCAATCTAGCCTTTCTAGCAAAGGATGCTCTTGCTTGTTAGTCCAAGTGAATTTAGATCCACTTAAAGGTAGCTCCTCAAGGGCTAGGTTGCTAATTGTTGCATTAAAATCCATCATCAATTGTATATTGGCACCTGGTCAATTTCTATCTGAAGGTCTCCTAATCAGATTAAAATCCCCCACCCATAACCAGTCAGTGTCATCATCCATTTCAAAATTATGAAACCATTGCAAGAAATTTCCCTTCCCTCTGTTGTACAGGGAGCATAAATGTTTGCCAAATGCCATCTTGCACCAGAATAAAGAGACATGAATTCAATGCACATTGCAAACTCATTTTGATAGGAGACCTGCCCGGTAAATGTAGATCCATTCCATACAATTATAGTTCCACCAGATGCACCGACTGAAGGCACAAACTCAAAACAATCAAATTGGGGTGGACCGAAGTTTCTTATATACGCAGCCTCAAAATTTTCCCTATTAGTTTCTTGGAAACAAATGATATCACATTTTGATTCTATAACTTTACTTCTTATAGCCTTCCATTTGTCCTCTGAATTAATTCCCCTCACATTCCAACACAAAACATGCCAATTTCTTCCATTATTATTTATATGTTTATTATCCATAAGAACACCTTGGGTATTAAGTAGAGGCCCATATGTGTAACATATAAACAAAAAAAGGGGCATGCAATGGACCAGTGTAAAGTATTGGATAAAAAAATAGAACATTCAATCCACAGAAGGACCAGTGTAAAGTACTAGAGATAGAAAACCATCTGGACCAGAATATTTAAACTAAAACATTGTGCCTAGATACTAAAGTTCACAAACATCACCCAAAACATGATAGTCATCCTGACACAAAGCACCCATAGGGCCAAGTTCACAACCAACACCAGAAAAGAAAAAGAAAGAGATAAGTCTAACACCCTTCAAACCAAAGGTATTAGTTTTTGTTCTGCATCTTCTTGGACTTATCATTATTAACATCCTTCCTTAGCATTCAGCCTTGTCATTCTTGGCAGCTCCTTGTTTTTTCAATGTAGTCTTAGGCTTTCTAAGCAAGGCTTCATCAGAGATCACCTCAGGTGAAATATTGCAGAGAGTTTCTCCAAGACTTCTAATAATCTTGGATGATAAAGTCGGGGGCTCAGTTGAGCAACAGATGCAACGTCGATCCATGCAAGCTTTTCCTTTAAACCCTTTGTTGATATTTTTAATTCCATCACTTCTCCTTAAATCAGAGTCTACTATTGGGGCATTAGTAGTTTTCCTCTTCATGTGAAGTGTTGAAGTTGTAGCAGCTAAAGAGGTAGGGTTAATGTGAGATACTGGGGTAGAAGGTCCCACAGCTATAGAAACATTAATAGCCTACTCAATTTCTTTACTCTTAGGATCAGTCCCAGGAAGAGAGACCTCCTGTCCTTGTGAATCAGGTTGATAATTGGGGCCATGCTATTCATCAGGGATTTCCTCAATGAAACAGGATGGAGCAGAATCAGTTGGACATGCAGAAGGTAAGACAAACTGTCGACCCTGCTTATCAAAGCAGTTAGAAACAATGAGATCCCAAGCCTTTGAAATGATGAATGCCTTAGCCCAATCAAATCTTGAGGGATTCAGCAGCAAAACGGTAAAAAAAGTCACTCCAACATTGAGGGATCTCAAAACTAGTGTTGTGTCCAACAGGAGCAAAATATTTAGCCCAAAATCTGACACCATCAACATTTTGACTAGGCTTCCAGGAAAATTCATTTACTTCAGACCCTGTAAAGCAATTCATCACAGGATCCAGATCAGACTGATCAATCAGCTGCACTATACCTAACTGGATGTGGTCAAATTGACTATCTTGACCCTGCCTCATAGGGCCAAGCACCTTTTGCTCACTGTCTGCCTCAGCTAGCCTATTGTTCAGATCCTGTCCAGTTCCAGCTTGATCTCGCTCCTCTGCACCATGTTGAGTAGAGCTGTCATCACTTGACATCAGCTCATCTCCCTGTATCTCCATAGGTAAGAAGTTCAAATCAGCTAAAGCTGGCAGACCCAAAACCACCTAGTGCTCCTATTCTGGTGGATCATCAATGATAATTTCATCATCCACCTTAGCATCTTCATCAGAATCTGAGTCATTATCCTCAACAAAAAACTGTGGCTCCTTATGTTCCATTGGTTCATCTTGTGGTTCAACATTAAGATCAATTTCCCCTTGATGTTGAGGAAAGTCAGCTTGTGCACCTTCTGCCTCCATTGGTTCTATTGCTAAAATAGGAATGTTAAGATCCCAAGCTTCTGCTGGTTCTTCCACCAGTTCAGGCTGAATTTGCAAAGCTAGCTCAGGTTCTGGTGCAGGATTGAAAGGCATATGCTCATTGTGAGGAGCAACCTGCAATTGATGCCAATTCACTTGTTGTCCAAAGCCAAAGAAATCATAAGACACCAGTCCATTGACATTGTTGCCTAGAAGAACTGGATCCTCATCCTGTGGAAGAACTCCCATTAATTCCTGTTGTATAACTTCAACCTGAATTGTCCATGAAAATCCTTGGATTCCCTCTCCATCAGTGAGAACCACAAACTGAGGTACATCCACTAAATCTATGACCCTGGCCCTAACTAGAATTCTTGAGAGATTATCTCTATCATCTTCCCAAAATGTCTTCCGATCGAAAGGTGCAATTGCACTTTCTACATGACCTTGTGCACGATAATCAAGAGGAAATCCAAGAAGCATGAGCCAGCATTCTCTATTGAAGTTTAAAGTCCTAAAATTTCTACCCTGATCATGCCTTAAGAAGGTGATTTGCACATCACTAAACTGATGAGAGCTCAAGTTGACAAGATGATCTCTATCATAAACCGGTTCAAAGCGAACTAAGGCCTGACCAAGATGAGTACGCTGGATATCTCTGACTCTAACATCTCTATGAATTTCCAAAAACTCTTTGATAGCATTGCGAGTGTTAGCAAAGATAACCTGATGTTGCGGAAAAGGCTCAATGAGAACTAGAGCCCAATCCTCATGCCGCCGAAGAGGTCTCTAAGTGACAGCACGAGTCATCAACTGCCGATTTTGCACTTGAATATGATGAAAACCAGCAGGCATGAATGGAGTTGGGCCCGCCCTCTGATAGGCCATTGCCGGAGCTACAGCTGCAGTAGCTACTTCTTGCACCACCGGTCAAGGATCAACAACAGCTTCTTGAGTTACCACCAAAGGATTAGCAGCCAGAGGTGGCGGCGTAGGGATTGGTTGAGAAGATGGAAAGGCAAGAGCAAGCCTCAAGTCGAGCCTCGTATTTGGTTGTGGTATGGAAGGTGAAGAGTCCGGGCGTGATTGCCCTTGTACCAGATTTTGCTGAGGTATGCACGAGGCAATATCTTGTTGGGCCGATTATGGCATTTGCGCTTTTTTCTTGGGCACCCATTGTTGTCTAGCCATATAGTTTGAATTTGAAAAACTCTTCGTCCTCGGCCCTGAGATGGCGCCGTGTTCTTCACTTGTTCCTTCTCTGGTCGCCTCTTCTAAAAATTTGAAAACTGCCCCAATTGGCGATCTAATTTTCTTGATCGGTGATCTATATTTCTTTCAAGCTGCATATTGGAAGAGGCCTGTCTCCCAAAATCCAGACGATCAAAAACTGATTGATGAGGAAACTTTAATCTATCAAAAACCGTCCTCATCAGAATGGAAGAACTCTGTTTCGTGATCGGAACTTTGTTGACTCCTGTAAGAATGTTGCTGCTGCTTGATTTTGCAACCTCTGCATATGATCTCGAAGATGCTTTCTTCTTACGCTGAACCAAAGTCCACTCCGAATCGTATTCCTGATTCCACTTTTGATACTCACGTTGCGCTTGAGGACCATCGTTGCCCCAGAGATGAAAATGAATTTTGAACTTTTGATATTCATAAGATCGTAGATTATAGATGAAAAAACCAACCTGCTTTGAGGCAACAGAGAAACAAAACACCCTTTCATCAAGTTGAACAACATTGAAGAGACTTTGATTACCTCCTAATGACGTTTGCAACATGCAAGCCACCACATCAGCGCAGAGACGAAATCCACATCTTCCAACAGAAACCACAAGAAAGAATTCCGATGTTCCGGATCCACCATGAAAGTTAGCTCTAGTGCCAAATTTTGACCAGATCTCTGCCTGTAATCCAAGACCAGGCAAGAGATCCAATCGATCCAACTCCATGGCAGGAAGAAACAAGGAACACCAAAAACCGAGGAAGAACCAGAAAACCGCTCCGGACCTCCTGGTCAGTCATCTATAAGCATGTGAAGCCACCTGTCAACGTTTCCTTTGCCAATATGGTTCATGTTTTCATCATCTTCTGAACTGCTAACACAATGGGAATGATGCCCTACATTCCTTTGCAATGGTACTGACTGGTCTTTAGGCTGTCAAGCAGTTCCCTATATGCTAACTGCTCTATATGATGGACTTGGAGGAAGCGATGAGGTCCTTGGCACCTGTCTCGCTGGCATGATACTTTTCGACTTCAGTCTCGTTAAGATCACACTGCATAATTGTCCCTTTACCCTTGTCATCTTTTGACCTCATTGTTGTACCAGTTCCCCAGGACCTCATGGGTGTACCAATTCTTTCTACGGCGCCGTTCTTTGATTGCCAACTCTTCTAGCTTCTCTCGAACTGAATTCCGGCCTCTTTCAGTATCACCTGTTCTTTCTTCATTATACATAGAGCTCCTTGGGAAGTTTATTACCTTGGACGATTCATTTGTGGCATCGCCCGATGCTGAGGCACCTTCATTGCCTAGGGATATGTATGTATCTGAATTCCGTTGGTCTTCCTCCAGGAAAACCCTCAGCTCCTGCTTGAGAGGGCTACTCCTGAATCGTATTGCTGAAAGATGTTGTAAACTCTCACTGAGCCTTGCACTATCACTGTCCCTTTCTCCAAGTAATCCATCATCAACACGGTACTTCTTTCTTGCTTGATTTATCTGCCTCTCTAAATCATCTTTCTGTTGGTACTTCTTGCGAAGCTCGGTTACAGAGGAGTCACACATTGCTCTTTGAGCCTCCAATTAGGCCATGAGACTACTAGTTGCAGCTTGGTTCAGCATCAGTTGTTCCTTGTACACAACACACCTACATTTTATATCAGAAACATATTGGTACCATCATTAAGCTTCTGACAAAAGAAATGCTCATATAGTACTCAATCTGAATACTCATTCTTATTGATGCATGGCATCTCTGATCATCTTCTCCAGTACTGCCTTGTAGTTGAACTGGGCCTCCACCAAGCGATGGCTCTTCTCAACACGCCACTTCCTCTGGATGGCTACCTGCTCTTCATTCTTCCGTGTCAACTCATGGCCTTCATTCTCCAGTTCAGTGAGCTCAGCCTGCTTCTTCTTGGCCTCTTCTCTTTGCCTCAGTGACTCCCTAGTCATAGCTATGGACAGGTAGGGATTGCTAATGTAGCCATCAGCATCCGGGTTGCTGTTCTCCTTCATCGAACTAGGCCCATGGCTGGGTACCACCAAGCTGACATTTTCATCCTTCTCACTGGTGAATTTTCTTTGCAGCTATACAAAGAACATTAAATCAGTACTCAACAGATTATGAAAAAAGGCATAAAAATCCAGAGATTTGAAATGGGAGAATTTACCGATCAAAGGGTAATTAGGCCTGAGTGGTCGGTTTGCATCAAGAGATTTGAGCACCGAGTTGTCAGAACCCTTGTAGAAACGATTGCAGCAGGCACAAGCCCAACTTTCCTCTTCATCTCAGAGACGTGCTCGGGAATGCGTGCTCCTCCACCACCTGCAGGGAATTCAGCTCCTCTTTGGCGTCATCAGTGAACAAGAACATGAATGCTCTCTTCCTCCAGGTACAAGAGGAACCCATTAGCATATTAAGGCAACCTAATCTCCAACATATTTGTTCATGTGGACCAGCAGCCAGCAATCAACAGCGTACCTGAAGTCCGTGTTCTTAGAGGCGAAGATGGAGATGAACTGGTTCACAGAGACGCCAAGCTGCAGATCCCACCATGGCATAAGGAACTCCAGTTTGTTTTGCTTCTTCTGGCACACCTGCCACTGCATCATCCACAGGTTGCTCAGTACTGTCTCCCCTTCCCCTGCACAAATCCACACCAATCGTTTAATCAGAAACCATAAGAGTTGAACTGACCAGATGAAGAATTCAGAATCCATAAATCTTGTGAAATCATAACAATTTCTTCTCACTTGCACAGGGGAACCAGTGGTCGATGTCCCAGGCGAGGGACGACGCCAAGTCCGTGTGCTGGTAGAGCACGTCCCCCTACACGTCCACCGGAAGAGCGCTGGATCGAAACCTGCGTTCCTGCAACCAAAAGCGGCGGAGACGAAATTTCAGCCAACGTGACATCGCAGGTCTAATTTCAAATCGCACAATCAGAGTGACATACGCACCCAAGGTGGTCAAGTTGCTTCCAGAGGAGGTTGGCGTAGCCTCGGGGGCTGGCCGTTGGCGGCGCCTCAGCGTCCACCACGGGGAACATCTCGTTCAGGTCCTTGGCCCGTATCACCTGCACCGATCCATCCACCACACAACCAGATCAATCACCTGACATGGCACACCTGCTGGCTGAGCATGGCACGCAGGTGAGCTTCATCACCATATGAACGCCTCTAGGATGACAGGGTTCCACAACTATGTAGGGGTGACAAGATTTCAGATCCAGTTTATTAAGCTTCACTTCTTTCCACTGAGTTTGGCCTGCCTGACAGATGTAAAAACATCGACATGATCGAGTCCAAAGATCTGTTGAAAAAATTCGTCAAGGCCTGTGTAGCACTTCAGAAGCCACTTAAGATATCATCAATAGGGAGTGAAAGGAAGTGTATCTTCTTCTCCGAAAATGAATAGATAATCATACAGAAAAGTGTAAAACAAAGGAAAATATTAGTCAAACTAGTAGTACAAATACTGCTTCACATTTTTTTTTAGCTTACACTTTCAGGTCTATAATGACAACATTTTTCCAGGAGCATGTTACTTCGAAACTGCAGCACTAGCAAAAGAGTTTTGCAGTTTTATGTCATTCAACTACTATAACATATTTTGCAGTTACACCATTGTACATTACAACTTACTGGAAATCGTTGAAGAAGAGAATGTGCTCATTAATTTTCTAGGATTCCCTAAGCCGTTTGGGTTGACAAATGCTAAACCTTTCTGTTAATGGTCTATGGGTTTATTAATAACCCCTGGTCCATTCAATAAGCTATACCTTCAATTGACACATCTACACTACACCCCTTGGTTAACTGGATGTCAGCTTTCATGTCAGTTTTGCTATTAATGTCAAGGAATTGCAAACCTGTCTATATGTGATGAATATCTATTTCGACATTTGTATACAGTAACAAATTAACTGGATGTGCCTGTTCCGTCTCAGCTATCACATGCTTTAAACAGACAAGTCTCATCAGCTCACTGCTCGCCATTGACATGTGAAGTGTCATACTTAACATGGCGTGTGTACTTTACTGGCCAGTCCATTTCATTGCCATTTCAGAAATAAAAAGATAACATAATTTTATACCGCAGGATGTCTTCTTTAACTGAATGCTACAATTTCGCTAGCCAAAAAACTGCCTAACTAATTACTATAAGACCAGGCAGATGAACAAGGAATACACTACAATTCTATAAGAAGAAAACACTACCATTACAAGACTACCTTGTTTTCTCAAGCGGAACTTTTTCCACCCTTTTGGCCCCCACTTCATGGTTGCTTTTGAGGATCTTCGAGTCAGGACTGCTAGAGGGAATAATTGTTGTATTCCTCCAAACCCTAGAAGAGTGGGCATATATAGTTCCTGCACATGGGCCTCTATACATGGGCCTAAAAGGGCCAAAATACATTACACTAACACCCTCCCACATTCGGAACTACCAGCGCAGCGGAGTTCAAGACTGGACAAGAAAAGCCAACCCCCCTCCCCTCACGCAATCACAACTAGCCACTGATGAAGTTGAGACTCGAGCGAAACTCCGAGAATGTCGATAAAAGGAGAACCTTGGTGAAGATGTCAGCGAACTAGGAGGTGATCGGGACATGGAGCACCCGAACATGGCCAATAGCGACTCGATCACGAACGAAGTGAAGATCGATCTCCACATGCTTTATCCGCTGGTGCTGAACCGGGTTGGTGGTGTCGCAGTAGACGAGCGTGCTCCTGGTCAGTGGGCTCTGAAGCTCCGCCAAAAGCTGTTGTAGCCAAGACGCCTCAGCCACGCCATTGACAACCGCCCGGTACTCCGCCTCGGCACTGAAGCGGGAGACCACTGGCTGCCGCTTGGACAACCAGGAGACCAGGTTACCTCCTAGGAAGACGGCGTAGCCGAAAGTGAACCGACGAGTATCAGGACACCCGGCCCAGTCAGTGTTAGTGTAGACGACGAGCTCGGTGGAGGGAGCCCGGTGAAAAACCAAGCTGTAGTCAACAGTACCTCGAACGTACCGTAGCAGACGCTTCAGAGCAGCGAGATGTGACTCTCGAGGATCATGCATATGAAAACAGATCTGTTGGATGGCATAAGTGATCTCCGGCCTGCTGAAGGTGAGGTACTGAAGTGCCCCAGCAAGGCTCCGGTAAGCAGCCGGGTCAGCAACCGGAGCACCCACGTCCGCAGAGAGCTTCCCTTAAGTGTCAACCGGGGTGGAGCAGGGCTTGCAGTCAGTCATCCCAGCCCGCTCCAGGATATCAAGAGCATACTATCGCTGGTGAAGAAAGAGGCCAGAGGGACGAGGCTCCATAGTGACACCCAGGAAGTGGTGGAGCACACCCAAATCCTTCATGGCAAACTCATGCTGCAGGGACTGAATGATACTTTGAAGGAAGGCCTGACTGGAAGTAGTGAGGATGATGTCATCCACATAGAGGAGCAGGTAGGTAGCATCAGAGCCTCGGCAGTAGACAAACAGAGAAGTGTCAGACTTGCACTCAATGAAGCCTAACGTGGCCAAGAACGTGGCAAACCGAGAGTACCACGTCCGAGGAGCCTGCTTCAGGCCACAGAGAGACTTGTTGAGGCGGCAGACCAGATCCGGACGACTGGAATCCATAAACCCCGCTGGCTGATGTTGGTCGTATCTACGCACCCACTTATATACCGCAAGAGGACGGTGTATAGTTGTAGCTTTTTTTTCCCTCAGAGTATTTCAAGGTTATCGAATCCACAGGGAACGAGCAGATTTAATACTATTAAAGGGTTACTAACAGATTGCAATGAGTTGGTTGGTGTGAATGATGACGGTGAGAAAGTGGAAGGTGAATGTTATTGAAGAGGCAACAGGATAATGAAGGATTCTCTCCTTAGGATTGGTTCACTAGCATGCAACCTTATTCTTATCAACTCAAGTGACGACTCTAATATTCTACAAGACATGGTGGTTTTGTTCACCCTGGCTGTCACTACAGAGGCTATTAGCTCCCCACTGGTTTCTTGCACTATGTAATGGGCAAAAGTGTATTGGCCGATACACTAATAAAAAGGATAGATAGATGTACAATAAGTTCATCACATAGATTAAATTCATCGAGAGAGTATCAACAAGAATGAGAGTTACATGACCAGATCCCCGCACCAGAGAAGAGAATATGAGACTACTCACTCATCCTTCTGCTAGACATAGCAGTATAAAAGGAAGCATTGTGCCGATCGGCGCGACCTCCCTTCTGGTGGATCTCGTCGGTGTTGACGAACCTCCGCTGCCAATATCCTAGAACCCTAGTTTTAATAACTGGTTCTCGCGATTGTCGTCTCCCCCTTGGTCCTCTTTGGCTTTTGATAATTATCTTCCTTTTATACTCGACGGCATTAGGTCAACTTCCACCGACTCTAACTTATACTGGGCTGGGCCTTCATCTTTCTTGGACCGGATCGTATTTCAGTCATCTTTTCCTCCTGCGTCGATCGGCGCATGGGTCGTGCCGATCGGCGCGGCTCCGAATTTGGCCCATCTTCGTTACTCTTCAGCTCTTTATCCATAATTGTCCTATTTTACATCTGTTTCCTGCGATTACATCCAAAACAGAACAACTACAAATATATGCAAATATGAGGTTAATTGTTAGTCCAAACCACCAAATTAAGACGCAAAACATCCCTTTTTGGTAGATAAAATGGCCATCTAGAAACCACCAACAGTTCCCCCACACTTAAATCATTGCTAGTCCTCGAACAATACAAAATTAAATATGTAATAAGAATTTTCACACCATCTCTCATGCAGTCAATCTCAATCATCATTTTTACTCATTATCCCTCCACAAAGATTTTCTCTCATCTCCTTTTAACCAATCGGCATATCTTACTTGAACTTAATCAAATTACCACAAAAAATTTTCAAAAACAATTTTAGTTCTACTCAACTCATCTTTTAGCATCAAACATCAAGCATTTGGTCTTCTCTAGGTCTCTCAAGTGTATTTCCTTCCCACTCCTATCTAATCAAGGATTGTATATGGATCTTGGAGGGCTATATAACTAAATTAAACCATAATATTAACCATGTCAACAATGTGCTCAATCATGCCTATTAAGAAAGGATTTTCTTGGAAAAGAACTTTTAATGGAGAAGAGGAATGTAGAAGATCTAAAGAAAATTCAATGAGAACAATTGGCAAAGAATGAGGAATAATCAGAAATCTGCTTTCTTTGATGACCTTACTGCTTCTCAGGGAATATATTTTTTTTTCTCTTTACCACTTTTTTATAATAACCTCTTTTTTTCTCTTTTTGCAACAGCGCCAAATGGCGCAAGCGTCACGCCGATCGGTGCGACCTATTTTTTTCTTTTTTTTCTTTTTCTTTCACCTCTTTTTTTTTTATATTCCCTGATATGATCAGCAATCTTTGTATCAGCAGCGGAAACTTTCTGAATTCCCTTTTATTGAGAATATAGGTTGTATTAAGGATGAGGGAGAAACAAAGATGTATGGTTTTCATGATAGCAAGAAATTTAATTGGATAAGAATGGCTAGAAATACAGAGATAAACAAAATAGATCATCCTTTCCTAACTTGGTCGAAATCATGAGCGAAAAGTTGACAAAGTTACTTACAATCCACTTAGTTCAATGTGTAGCTTGCTCTCATTCACTCGGCTATGTAGACATATTTAGACCTTGCTTTTACTTTAGCTTATGATGAGTCAAAAGAAATTTTCACAAATATAAAGCTCAAAAGTTAAGTGGTAACCAACAAATTCAAGTAATCAACCAATCGATTATTAGAAAGACAAGATAAATAGTATGGGGCACTTTCAATTTGACAATTGACACTAACTTTATTAAAGACAATGCAAGAATTCAAACTACATAAAAGACCTAGAAGCAACTCTCAACATGATTCGTGACTCTCTTAAGCACACACACAAACTCAAATAAACACTTATCAAAAACACTCAAAAACTAAGAAACTAGACTCAAAAACACTTAAAAACTGAGAAACTGGACTCAAAAACACTTAAAAACTATGACTAATGGCAAAGCCCTTCCCCCACACTCAAAATTTGCAATGTCCTCATTGCAAGAGAAGAAGCTCAACACACTAATCATGCAGACCATGCCTGTTCAAGACACGGAAAATTCGTCTTATATCCTTATGAGAAAAGTGTAGTCCGCTTCGTTCATCTCGATTGTATCCTGGATTCTGTGGTCCACATCTTTTTGATTCCTGTAAGCACGATCTCTGTCTAGATACAGTCTCTCAATGTTTCTTCGGCAGACAAGACAGCAAGCAGGCGATTGCAGGTTATGATTTTCAACGCTGTAAGGACAGGCACTGTTCAAATTCCTGCGAGCCGATCGGCCCACAGGCTGAGCCGATCGGCGCAGTGGTGTTCTCCCATCATTGCGACTTCCTCCACTTCCCTCTGCATTACCATTAACTCTTGTTGAAGTTCCTGCTGCCCTGTCATTACTACATTCTGCAAGTGTTTCCCGATTTTCGAACTTAGGACTACCAAAGCTTCCTTGCATATCAAAATCATCACTAAAATCTCCAGGCACACTAGGATCACCGCTTTCCAAAGTTTCCAAATAGTATGACGTATAGTCGCTATCCCATCCAGAATAATTCTGAATTGGCTTACTCGATAGTCTAGTGGATCTACGAACCTCTGGTGTAGTCTTACACTTTCTTGCAGTAGTTTCTTCGTCTTCATTCGGCAGAGCCGTCAGATCAATAAATTCAACCATCCTCAGATCGTGCCGATCGGCTCTATTGTCGCGCCGATCGGCGCAGGCAGCAGCTTCCTTTATATACTCGTCTAACTGCTCTAGATTATGCTCACGGATCACCTTATTCTGCTGCCTTCGTAAAATCTCATCATTTATCTCCTTAGGTGTCCTTCCTCCAGGAACTGCACGACAGCCATCATCATATATCAAATCTCTAGGTATGAAAGCTGGATCTTCTGCCAATTGAAGTTCCACCTTGCGTTGAAGATCTTTAGCACAAAAGAAACACTTGCAACCCTCAATACAACTGTTCCTATCTTGAAAACTTTCCCAATCGGTAAGAACCTTGGGAAAGGATTCATCCCTTCTAGCTTGAAGATCCGTCTCCACATCCTGCTGGTACATAGCTTCTTCGACTTCCTCTCGCAGCTTGAGTTCATACTTGGCGGCAATGTCATGTTCACTATAAAGTCAGCACCTATGAATTGTGAGGGCGCTCTCTTCATCTAGCTCTTCCTTCTCTTGCTCAGTCAATGATCTTTGGAAAGATAAGAAATCCTCATACGACAAGGGCGTAGCAAGAACAAGAAGACTTTCCATGGTATACCTTTGAGAAACTACTTCACTTTTAATAGGTGCTACAGATTTTTCGTTGCGCACCAATACTCTTTTCATCATCTGCCGAAGTTCATTGTCTATCTTCACCTTGTCGGCATTCCTCGCGTCAGCTTTGCTTTTCTTCATGAATTTCTTTCGCAGATCTGAGCAGATGAGGGGATCATCTCATGTTGGTGTCAACACTTCGTCGACTTCTTCCCAGGGCCAATTTGTAGAGGGCTGAGGAAATCTACCGCCTAGCCGATCGGCTCCAGAGTCACACTGATCAGCGCAAGGGTCGCGCCGATCGGCGCCGCCTTGGTTTCTGCCTGATACGCCGCCTTCCATCGCTTCTGCTCTTAGGGTTTGTTCTGGTGATGATGTAATACGAGTTGATCCGTGGGTTTGCTGTCACCTCATATTTATATCCCTTGATTTCCAATTGGACTAGGACTCTTTCTCTTATTCATGGAATTTAACGAGTCTTAAAAAGGCAAGGTCCAAAACCAACTCAAAACAAAAATGACTCTGCCGCGCCGATCGGTGCAGGGCTGCGCCGATCGGCGCAAGCATCACGTCGATCGGCGCGGTACACTAAATTGCCAAAAAGAAAAACTACGAAAATTAAAATACACACAAGCTTTTGTTTTACGTCGTTAAGCTCGACCACACGGGGTACTAAGCAGTGAAATACACATCAAAATATTTTAATTCAAATGTGTCGGGTTCTAGGTATACCTTTAGACGTTGTCCGTTCACGGTGTACTTGTTTCTCTTGCCATCCATTATGATTACCGCTCCCGAAGGTAACACCGTATTCACGAGATAAGGTCCCTCCCATTTGCTTCGCAGTTTGCCTTTACCAAATAATCTGAATCACGAATTAATTAGGAGCACCCGATCTCCTTCCTTGAACACCTTCTTCAAAAGCTTCTTATTGTACCACTTCTTTGTTTTCTCTTTGTATATAGCTTCATTCTCATATGCACGCAATCTCATCTCTTCCAATTCACTTATTTGTATCTTCCTTTTCATGCCGGCGGCATCAAGATCCAAATTCATCTCTTTTATAGCCCAATAAGCCTTATGTTCCAATTTCACCGGTAGGTGACCCGATTTCCCATAGACGAATTAATACGGTGTCATACCAATTGGTGTCTTAAATGCCGTCCTATATGCCCATAATGCTCTATTAAGCTTTGTGGCCCAATCTTTTCCTTCCTTTGTAACAATCTTCTACAGAATTCCCTTTAATTGCTTATTTGAAGTTTCTGCTTGTCCATTTGTCTGGGGATGGTATGTTGTTCCAATTCTATGTTCAACTCCAGATTTGGTTAAAAATCTAGCAAATTCTCCTCCTGTAAAATGGGATCCTCCATCTGTAATTATTATCCTCGGTACTCCGTACCTAGGAAATATCTGCTCTTGAAGTATACTCCTTGATTCTCTTGTAGTGTTAGCCTTGCATGCCATTGCTTCGACCCACTTGGAGGCATAATCAACGACGACCAATATATACTCGAAACCATGAGAATTCACAAAGGGTCCCATAAAATCCATACCCCAAGCATCAAAGATATCGACTTGAAGATTGTACTTAAGAAGCATTGCATTCCTACTGTTAACATTCCCTATTCGTTGGTATTGAGCACACGTTGCAACATACCTTTTTGCATCTTCATGCATGGTAGGCCAATAGAATCCACTTGCCCATACCTTTGCCTGTGTTCTGAAGTAGCCATAATGTCCCCCATAATCCGAAGAATGACATTTTGCCAAAATGCTTGCTCTTTCTTCTCTGGGTACACATCTCCGTACTGCTCCATCCTCGCAATACCTATACAAGTATGGGCCAGCCCATATAAATTTTCTCATTTCACTCTTAACTCTTTTCCTTGTGTTCTTGTTCATCATATCAGTGTGTCCCTTGAAACCTTTGATAATATCCATCATCCAGTTCTCTCTACGATCAAATGCGGCAAACAACTGCTCTTGTCGCATTTCATCTCTTATTGGCTCAGTTGATGGTGATTCAAGACGAGATAAATGATCTGCTACAGAATTTTCTACTCCTTTCTTATCTCTTATCTCCAAATCAAATTCTTGCAGCATCAATACCCATCGCATTAACCGAGGTTTAGACTCCTTCTTTGAAACCAAGTATCTTATAGCAGCATAATCAGTATATACGATCACCTTAGAATTTAGAATGTAGGATCTAAACTTCTCAAAAACAAATATAACAACTAGCATCTCCTTCTCAGTTGTTGTATAATTTATTTGCGCCTCATTCAAAGTTTTGCTAGAATAATAAATAGCATGGACTTTACCTTCCTTCCGTTGTCCAAGAACAGCTCCAACTGCATAGTCACTTGCATCACACATAATTTCCAAAGGTAGACTCCAATCAGGTGGCTGCATAATGGGTGCAGAGCATAGAGCTTCCTTTAATCTTCTGAAGGCCAAGAGTCTTTCCTCGTCCAGAACAAATTCTATATCTTGCTTTAACAATTCTGTCAGGGGTTTAGCAATCTTCGAATAATCCTTAACAAATCTACGATAGAAGTTTTCATGTCCAAGAAAACTCCTCAAAGTTGTAAGATTAGTAGGGGGGAGGTAATTTCTCAACTGTAGATACCTTTGCCTTATCAACCTCTATCCCTCTTTTAGATATGACATGACCAAGTACTATCCCTTCTGTTACTATGAAGTGACACTTCTCCCAATTAAGAACTAAGTCGCATTCAACACACCTTTTCAAAACCTTCTCCAAATTCTCCAAACAACTATCAAAATCAGTACCATGTACGGAGAAGTCATCCATAAATACCTCCATAATATCTTCTATGAATTCAGTGAATATTGCATTCAAGCATCTTTGAAATGTTGCAGGCGCATTGCAAAGACCAAATGGCATCCTTCTATATGCATATGTCCCAAAAGGGCAAGTAAAAGTAGTTTTCTGCTGCTCTTCTGGTCTTACCGGTATTTGAAAGAAACCACTATATCCATCCAAATAACAAAAGTATGAATTCCTTGCTAATCTTTCAAGCATCTCATCAATGAACGGAAGAGGATAGTGATCTTTCTTTGTCACTTTGTTCAAGCTTCTATAATCTATGCACATTCTCCATCCAGTTACAGCCCTTTGAGGAATCAGCTCATTGTTCTCATTAGGCACTACTATCAACCCTCCTTTCTTGGGTACACAATGCACTGGACTAACCCATTCACTATCAGCAATAGGGTAGATCATACTTGCATTAAGCAGCTTCAAAATCTCCTTTTTAACCACCAGCTTCATTGATTCCTTCAACCTTCGCATCCCTTCAACACTGGTTTAGTATTCTCCTCCAAGTTAATCTTGTGGGTGCAAAATACGGGGCTGATTCCCTTGATGTCATCCAATGTGTAACCAATGGCCTTCTTATACCTTTTGAGCACAACAAGAAGCCTCTCTGTTTCTTCTTTCGTTAGAGCGTTGTTCACAATAACTGGATATGTTCTATTCTTTCCTAGATATTCATAGCGTAGCTCCTTCGGAAGTTCCTTTTGTTCCACTTCTGGCGATTCGTCTGGATCCAACTCCCCGAGAGGTTCAAAATCAGGATTTTCCTGGTTGAGCCGATCGGCGCAAGGGACGCGCTGATCAGCGCTGCCAGTATGATTGAGCCGATCGGCGTAAGGGTCGCGCCGATCGGCGCTGCCAGTATGACTGAGCCGATCGGCGCAAGGGTCGCGTCGATCGGCGCTGCCAGTATGACTGAGCCAATCGGCGCAAGGGTCACGCCGATCGGCGCTGGCAGTACACTTGTCAGTTTCACGCATGATGTGGTTCAGTGGGTCTCCCATATCCATCCCTATCCTCTCGTCTTCCTCCGGGCAGAATTTCTGATAGCAACAAGAGTCTTGATGAGACGGATCATTAAAATGAAATTGCACTTCTTCCTCTCCCAGGTGTAGCGTGATTTGACCTTTCTCAGCATCCAGAATAGCTTGTACTAATCTTAAGAATGGCCTTCCCAGAATGATATCTTCAACCCCAGTTTCCTTATTGTCTAGAACGAAGAAATTTCGAGCTGATCTCAATTTCGACATTCTTGATCACTCCCAGTGGCTTGGTTTTCCTACCATCCGCCATGATCGGCTCAAGTTTAGTCCCCATCAGCCGCTGTTGAGTCCCATAAGGCATGCTCATAAATGCATCTTAAGTCATCAAGCTGACACGAAAGCCAAAGTCACACAAGGCTTTCGGAAATTTCTTTCCCGATATCTCACAGGGTATGTATGGTTCTTCCTTTTCCTCTTCAGTGACTCCTACAGCATACACACCACATAATCCTTCATAGGGGGATGGCTCAAAGCAACTGTCTAGCAATCTCTTTGCTTGTTTCACCTCTGTTCCATCAAGCTCTATATCATCCATATAAAGCTTCCCTAAAACTCTCCCAATAATCTCTTAATCGAAAACTTCTAACTTGAGGCGATTACTTGGGAAATTATACTCAATTCCGGCTTCGGAGGCGTCTTGCCGACTGAAGGATCTTCTCACATTAAGAAATTCTTGCGAAAAATCAATAGGAATCTAGTCCATCGGCTCAAATTCGTCAAGTGGTTTAGCATTTGCCAATGTTCTATCCCCCTTCAGTTTAGCAAACTTCCCTTCAAATTCCTTCAGGTGGTTGTCCAGAATCGTAGTTTCTATCTTGGTATAATCCTTGTTACTTGGCGGAGTCGTCAGGGTGATCAGTTCTCCTATTGTCGCGGTTGCGCCGATCGGCTCAGAGACTGCGTTGATCGGCGCACATGTCAGATCCACAGAGGTGAGTCCGGCAGGCTCTATTTCTTCGAATTGCCCCGAAGTAATCATTGATCTACTCTCGGACATCAAGATCTGTTCAGCTGGCGACTCTTCCTTCTTCATAACTTCTGGGCATTGCCGATTTGGTTCTAAATATTCTTCCCAATGCTTGTGCAAAGCTTCATTCGCGGCAATTTTGCCTAACGATTCGATCCCTACCTTGGCTATTAATCTCAGAAAACTTCCTCCAGTCGATCCGTCCAAATGCATCCTCGATTCCTTGTTTATGGCCATGTAGAAGGTTTGAGCGCACATATTCTCATCAATGCCAAGGTTAGGTCCTTGTTTCAACAACGTTTGAAAACGCGTCCAGGCTTCCACGAGAGATTCTTCATCTTCTTGTAAGAAGTTCACCACTTCCCTTCTCAACTTCTGCACCTTTGGTAAAGGAAAATAGTGGAGACAAAAATTTCCAACTAACTCACTCCACTTACCTTTTGCTTCTCGAGATGCTACCTTGTGCCACTCTTTGGCTTTTCCTCCCAAAGAGAATGGGAAAAGCAGCCACCTATAAAGATCCCGAGGCACTCCTTCATGATGGAATGTTTGGCAAAGTGCCTCCAAATCTTGTAAGTGAGTATACGGGTTCTCCTCTTTCGCTCCAAAGAATTTGTTTACTTCAGCCATGCTAATGATAATGGGATTAACACATACGAGGAGGTCATGGCCTTCTCATCTGAGGGTTGAGGCACCAGCATGTCTGGAGATGGTAGAGAAAGTTCCCTGAGCGTCTGAGAAGGTCTTGTTGTACTCATCCTAAAAATTCACACAAAACACAAAAACGAAAACAACTAGAAAAGAGAGGATTAGATGTTAGTAAAATATTAATAGTAAAAGAACTGGCTTGTTCCCCGGCAACGGCACCAGAAAAAGGGCTTGTTGGTCGTATCTACGCACCCACTTATATATCGCAAGGGGACGGTGTACAGTTGTAGCTCTTTTTCCCTCAGAGTATTCCAAGGTTATCGAATCCACAAGGAACGAGCGGAACTAATACTATTAAAGGGTTACTAACAGATTGCAATGAGTTGGTTGGTGTGAATGATGACGGTGAGAAAGTGGAAGGTGAATGTTATTGAAAAGGCAACAGGATAATGAAGGATTCTCTCCTTAGGATTGGTTCACTAGCATGCAACCTTATTCTTATCAACTCAAGTGATGACTCTAATATTCTACAAGACATGGTGGTTTCGTTCACCCCGGCTGTCACTACATAGGCTATTAGCTTCCCAGTGGTTTCTTGCACTATGTAATGGGAAAAAGTGTATTGGCCGATACACTAATGAAAAGGATAGATAGATGTGCAATAAGTTCATCACATAGATTAAATTCATCGAGAGAGTATCAACAAGCATGAGAGTTACATGACCAGATCCCCGCACCAGAGAAGAGAATATGAGACTACTCACTCATTCTTCTGCTAGACATAGCAAAGGAGTGAGAAATAGCGCTGGAACGCGCCTGAGCCGATCGGCGCAAGCGTTGCACCGATCGGCGCGACCTCCCTTCTGGTGGATCTTGTCGGTGTTGACGAACCTCCGCCGCCAATATCCTGGAACCCTAGTTTTAATAACTGGTTCTCGCGATTGTCGTCTCCCCCTTGGTCGATGAGTACATCACACCCATGGATACACACAACACTCCTCCAACTAAGATGAAAGTTCATGTGCATCACCTGAATTTACAGGTGAGATCGTTTCTAATGTTTTTATTATGTGGTTTTGAGAATAGATTGCTATCTAATAAATTATTTGTTGTTAGGAACCATGAAGATGATGATGACATAGCTGGGTCGGTGATTGGAGGCATGATGGACCAGCAAGGACGTTCAAGCCAAGGTGGAGGCCCAATCAAAACCGACTTCGAGTCTGTTTCGGAGCCGAGGACCAGTCTAAACTAAAATGGACACCCAGGACGCATATGAACTCGGATTTGGACGTTCTATATATGCTTGGAAAGAGGACGAAAAGAACTTTCCAACACAACTGGTCCCATATCAAAATTCATCCCGACACGTCGGCAATCATCGAAACAAATTGACTTACAGAATCTGTCCTGGTGCAGCGACACCGTAATCGGTCTTTGGGCCATGTATCGAGTTGAGCCCACTTAGGGCTGCGTCTAGGGGGTCTTGCACGACCCTAGGGTCCTCATATACAGCCTCCGCCTCTTTATTAGGGTTTGGGTTTTGCTTAGATCAATTCTGTTCATAAACAGTGTCGCCGTTCATCGGTTTGTGAGACCCCAACTTCGAGAGTTTAATCATACATATGCAATTGTGTTGTGTTCTTCGTTGTTCTTGCTTCTGTTCTTGATTCACAGGCAGGGATTATCCTTCTCAGCGAGGTCAATCGTCTTTGGACGGTTGATAACCAGAGGAGACGTCGTGCTGCGATTGCGGGGTTTAGAACGTGCTGTTCTGAAGCCGGATCGATTTGTGTGTTGCCTCCGATCAAATCAACTTACCAAGAACCTTTCGGAAGATCGGAAACCCTTGTTTACATCAAGTGGTAATCAGAGCTTCAGGTACACCATTAGGTTCGCCCTTATCCTTGTTATTTTGTTCATTCCTAGAGTCCAGAAAATTATCCTACAAAAATATTTGTTCGTCGTGTTTCCGCTGTCCTACACCCCCCTTGTGCCTTGCAATTTTCAGTTTAGTTTAATTCTCTAAATTTTAGTCCCTACAAGGTCATTATGTTGTTGGTCTAGTACTTGTTCTTTGGTCTTGTTTGAGTCGTGTGTGTCCTTGTTCATAGACAATCAAGAAAAAAAAATCAGATTGTTGCACACGTTGAGAGAATAGTACTGCTGGAATTATTTGCACTAAATATTTATTTAACATCTAGCCTTCTACTTTTTGTGTGCAAAAGAAACTTAGAGTGTTTTCTATTGCACGTTGTTCCTTGAGTCAAGAGATTGCTGCATGTTGTTACATATGAGAATTGTCGGTTCAGTTCTACATATACATCTATTCCTTACGTAAAGAGTGCAAAAAAGAAAGTTTAGGTTGTTCCTTTGTGCTATAAAGTTCGCAACTCTTGCTGCAGTTCTATGTCAAAAAATTCATGAAAGAAATAAAAGGCAAAGAGATGCTGAAAAAAATAAGAAGTAAAAGCCGCACCTATAACAAAAGAAAAAAACGAAAGGAGAAGAGAAAAAAAATTCAGAATTGCTTGCAGCCTTTGTGTCCTTTGTTGAGCCATTTGCTTGCTTGCTTGAACTAGATCCGAGACAAGTTTAGGCCAGTGACATAGACTAGCTTGGGACTATTATTCAGTTTTGCAATTTTTGAATTGAAATTTTGCTAATCCTTGCTACTATAAATTGCCTACCAAGCTCCATATATATCCTTCTGAATAGGCACAGAACTTTGGACCCTCGCAATCATCGGATCACACTCTCCAAGGTATCCTCCGTTTTGCTACTAAGAATCTTGTAAGAACTCAGTTAGGTGTTGTCATTTGCTCGTTGAGAGTTTCCACCGTGATCAGACAGTAGTGATAGGAAAATATACTCTTGTGTGTTTTCTTGTTTTCTATTAACAATGACAGGTTACAACACCGATGGTGATGAGTCGATGGTGTCAAATGAGGTTGATACAAGTGTTCTAGCACAACGAGTGTTTAGTTCTCAAATGGAGAAGGTAGAGCAAAATCAAATGAACAGCTTGTTTCAGACTCACTTTGTTGTGAAGGATCGACGTTGTCGTGTCATCATTGATGGAGAGAGTAGCAACAACATCGCAAGCTTGGAATTGGTCGAGAAGCTCGGCTTGACCACACAGCCACACCCATGTCCATACTACATCCAATGGGTAAATTCTTGTGGTAAGATAAAGGTAGATAAAATTGCACGCATTGAATTTTTTATTGGTTCTTATAAGGATTGTGCAGATTTTGATATAGTGCCTATGCAAGCGTGTCATTTGTTATTGAGTAAGCCATGGATTTCTACAAATAATGCTTTGCACAATACCATTGCTAATAGCTATTCATTTAAATACAATGGTAGAAGAGTTACTCTTAAACCTATGTCTGCTGCTGAAATTTTAGAAGAGGGTCAACAAAGACTTGAGAGAAGAAAGAACGAACCATTTAGAATAGAATGGGCTATTTCAAATGATGCAACACTTCCATCAAAAACTAAATTGCTAGAGGATGAACATATTTCTTTGCCTCTTGTTGCAACTAATACTTTTCAGCATATACATAAAAAAGATGATAGTGGGAAAGGTAAAGAATAGATTGTTGCTTTAGGTAAGAGCTTTCTTGATGTGATGGATTGTTCCAATAGTCTTACTGTATTGGAACCTTATGATCATGTTCCTTTGTCACAAGTTGATTTACCTAGTGGTCCTTGTGATAAAGAGGAGTTGTGTGTCAATGCTTCACTTATATTTTTGCCACAATAAATGAATGAGCTTAATGCTTTTGCTTATAATTCACCCACTAGTGCTGAAATTAAACATTTGATTTTAGTTACATGTCAAAAGGATGAGCAAAAATTATTTTCTTCTCTAAATACTTTGGGTTATATTGAATTTGATGTTCTTTGTGATCTAAATACCGCGGAGAAGAAAGTATTTTCTCAAACTGAATTGACTTTATTGATAAAAAACATTTTTTATGCTATTGGAAACTATGATCATAGAGGTTTGTTTATGGTGCATAGAGTTTATATTTGTTCAAAATTGAAACCTCCTTGGGTTATACAATTAAATAACCAACTCGAAAACTATAGTAACAATTACCATGCCATGTCAAGTTTTTCTAGTGTTTCTAAGATAACACATTATCAATTTTGTCATAAGAGTGAGAATGATGCTCATATTGCTGACCAAGGTTTCAAAGCGGTTATTAATTTGCATGGAATATATTCTACAATAGATTCTCATTGTGATGACAAATTTCATAATGCATATAAATATGAGTTGCATCCCAAGTTTGGGAATAGTTCTATATTTTATATTTCAGATTTGAGACCACTATTGGGAGAAAGGGATGAGATCGAGTCGAGGACGACTCTAATTCAAAAGGGAGAGAATGATGAGTACATCACACCCACGGATACACACAACACTCCTCCAACTAAGATGAAAGTTCATGTGCATCACCTGAATTTACAGGTGAGATCGTTTCTAATGTTTTTATTATGTGGTTTTGAGAATAGATTGCTACCTAATGAATTAATTGTTGTTAGGAACCATGAAGATGATGATGACATAGCTGGGTAGGTGATTGGAGGCGTGATGGGCCAGCAAGGACGTCCAAGCCAAGGTGGAGGCCCAATCAAAACCAACTTCGAGTCTGTTTCGGAGCCCAGGACCAGTCTACACTAAAACGGACACCCAGGACGCATATGGACTCGGATTTGGACGTTCTATATATTCCTGGAAAGATGACGAAAAGAACTTTCCAACCCAACTGGTCCCATATCAAAATTCATCCCGAGGCGTTGGAAATCACCGAAACAAATCAACTTACAGAATCTGTCCTGGTGCTGCGATATCGTAATCGGTCTTTGGGCCATGTATTGAGTTGAGCCCACTTAGGGCTGCATCCAGGGGGTCTTGCACGACTCTAGGGTCCTCATATACAGCCTCCACCTCTTCATTAGAGTTTGGGTTTTGCTTAGATCAATTCTGTTCATAAACAGTGTCGCCGTTCATCGGTTTATGAGACCCCAACTTCAAGAGTTTAATCATACATCTGCAATTGTGTTGCATTCTTCATTGTTCTTGCTTGTGTTCTTGATTCGCAGGCAAGGATTACCCTTCTCGGCGAGGTCAATCATCTTTGGACAGTTGATAACCAGAGGAGACGTCGTGCTGCGATTGCGGGGTTTAGACAGTGCTGTTCTGAAGCCGGATCGATTTGTGTGTCGCCTCCAACCAAATCAACTTACCAAGAACCTTTCAGAAGATCGGGAACCCTTGTTTACATCAATGGTCCCCTTTGGCTTTTGATAATTATCTTCCTTTTATACTCGACGAGATTAGGTCAACTTCCACCGACTCTAACTCATACTGGGCTGGGCCTTCGTCTTTCCTAGATCGGATCGTATTTCAGTCATCTTTTCCTCCTGCGCCGATCGGCGCGGCTCTGAATTTGGCCCATCTTCATTACTCTTCAGCTCTTTATCCATAATTGTCCTGTTTGACACTTGTTTTCTGCGATTACATCCAAAATAAAACAACTACAAATATATGCAAATATGGAGTTAATTGTTAGTCCAAACCACCAAATTAAGACGTAAAACATCCCTTTTTGGTAGATAAAATGGGCATCTAGAAACCACCAACAGCTGACTGTAGTAGACTGTCTCTGTCAGAGTGCCATGGAGGAAGGCATTCTTCACATCGAGCTGGTGCGCGGGCCAGGAGCGAAAGAGAACCAGTGAGAGAACCATGCGCACTGTGGTAGGCTTTACCACGGGACAGAAAGTCTCGTCGTAGTCCACCCCAGGCCGTTGGGTGAAGCCCCGAAGAACCCAGCGAGCCTTGTAGCGCTCCAAAGAGCCATCGGCCCGACGCTTGTGCGTCCAGATCCACTTGTCGGTGACTACATTGCAATCAGATGGACGCGGCATGAGGTCTCATGTCTGGTTGGCGAGAAGAGCCACATACTCCTCTATGGCCCGACGCCAGTGAGGACCGTCTGGGCATCACGGAGAGAGGAGGGCATGGGTGGGACTCCCAGCTCCGCCTCGACGGCAGAGAGGACAGCCGCCGCCCATCGTGTCACCATGGGATGAGTGCGCCCAAGATCCCGATGGACGACAGACGGGTGGTACACCTTCGGGTCGAGCCAGGAGCAAGCCCGAGAGTGTACTGCCGGCTTAGGCAGAGGCGGTGGTGGCGGAGAGACCACTGGCTTCAGCATTGGCACCGCACGACGCCTGTAGACCTGCACCGGTGTTGGTCGTATCTATGCACCCACTTATATACCGCAAGAGGACGGTGTACGATTGTAGCACTTTTTCCCTTAAATTGAGTATTCCAAGGTTTATCGAATCTACTGGGACCTTAGGGATTTATTAAACAAAGTTAATAGTAAAAGATCTAGTCAAGGCTACTGTCAAGGTCAGGTTGCATGAGGGGGAGACTGGCCAGCGCAAAGGTGCGCCAGAGAGTAAATCTGTCGTTGCGCCGATCGGCGCGGGGATTGAGCCGATCGGCACACTAGTGAAACTAAGTCAAAGTGCGCGAGATCTATTAAATCTAGGGTTGTGCCGATCGGCGCAGGAATCGAGCCGATCGGCACACTGGTGAATCTAAGCCAAAGTTGTTGCGCCGATCAGCGCAGGGGCTGAGCCGATCGGCACACTAGTGAGTCTAAGCCAAAGTGTTCCAGATCTTGTAAACCAATGCTGATAAGTGAGTAGCCAGATATCTACTAGTGAGATCATAACCAGAAAATCTAATTGAATAGCATTATAATAGGTAATTACATAGATCAATGAAAACCTATAATGAGTAAGACCACCCTGCTTTCCGAGCGGCTCCCGATTTATCGCTGCCAGGAGGAAACCCTTAATCGCGCGAGTATCTTACCCTACTCAACTATCCAATAGTTCTGCGCAGGCCTAGTGCTGTCATCGCTAAACCACACTACTGGCATCATCAAGCAACCATAATCAATACAATGTCCGAATACTATCCTAATCACCACGATTAAGATAATATCTACTTAGTTAACCTAGAACTAAGCAATTGGAGTAAACACATGCATGATTATAGAATCAAGATAGACAGATCACCAAAACCATCATCAACATATTCAATCATCCTTGAGATACATAGAGTAAGATTCATCCCCGTCGAGATGGCCTACCTTGACGGATCAACTCTTGACTCCAATGGTTCTTGAAACTCAACTAGAGATCTATTCTAACGGGGCAAGCCCCGATGGCAGTAACTCACGGATCTGGTGTCCCTCTGTCGCCTCCTCTTTTCTGTGACGAGGGTTTACAAGTATTTATAGGGGTTCTATTCGTAAAGGACTTGGTTTCTAGCAAATAAGGCGGTTGCGCCGATCGGCGCAGGATTGCGCCGATCGGCGCAAGCCGTGTCTTCTCCGATTTCTTCCCCGAGTCGGTTCCTCTGTCTTCCACAGCTGTCATGTGGGAGTTTTCCTTCGAGATAAAGTCTTGTACTGCACGTTAAGATCTTAGAGTTCCATAAATCTTCTTGAAGTTCCATAATTCTTCTTAGACAAATATCTTCAAGTGTCTTGCGCAGATAAACTTCCATAAACATGTAGAATGGGCCTCGGTCACTTCTGTGGGTCAAAACACCCTTGCGCCGATGGGCTCATGGGCTGCGCCGTTCGGCGCACTGGGCTTCTTCAGTGCTTTTCATCGGTTCTGGACTCCTGTCCTCTCCATCATCGCATTTATCACCAATTTTACCTGTTTCTGCAATAAAGCTCCAAAACAACGCATATACAAATATATAGGCAATATCACAGGTAAATGGCCTAAATTAGTATCAATTATGCTCTAATTAGGGTAATATTCACATATAAAAGGGGCACTTGGGATGTGCCAACAACCGGCTCGGTGAAGCGAGCAGCGAAACCCAGAAGCTCCCGTGGCGCAGGAAGTGGCCGCGGCGCAGGAAGTGACGACAAGGCTGCGCATAGCGCGGTAGAGGGCTCCGGGGCCACGCGTGGCATGATAGAAGACTCCGGTGCCACGCGTAGTGGAGGTGGAGTACGGGAAGTCCGACTCGTCAAACACGACGTGCCGGGAGATGAGAACGCGGCGGGAGGTGAGATCGAAGCAATGGTACCCCTTGTGGTTAGGGGAGTAGCCAAGGAATACACACCAAGTCGATCGAGGCGCGAAATTGTGAGGAGCGGTGGTGGAGGTGTTAGGATAGCAGGTGCACCCAAAGACCCGAAGGTGGTCATACCGAAGAGGGGTACGGAAAGGGGCGTGGTAAGGGGTGGTGGCAGGTGAGGCAGTGGAAGGCAGGCAGTTGAGAAGGTAGGTGGCTGTGTGTAGACCCTCGACCCAAAAATGGGCAGGGAGGGAGGCCTAGAGGAGAAGGGTGCGCATGACATCATTCGTGGTGTGAATCATCCGCTCAGCCTTACCATTCTAAGGTGAGGTATACGGGCACGACACGCGTAGTTGGACACCGTGGGAGAGGAAGAAGTCACGAGAGGCGTGATTGTCGAACTCATGGCCGTTGTCACACTGGACGGCCTTGATGGTGAGGCCGAACTGAGTGGAACCCCAGGCAAAGAAGTAGAGGAGGGTGGGGAAGGTGTCAGACTTGGCACGCAGTGGAAAAGTCCAAGAGTAATGAGAGAAATCATCCACAATCACCAAGTAATACTTATAGCCAGACATACTAATGACAAGTGAGGTCCACAAATCACAGTGAATGAGATCAAAGGCATGACTCGCATACGAAGAAGAAGAGGAAAAAGGAAGTCTAACATGATGACCTAACTGACACACACGACAAAGATGTTCATCAGCAGCCCTAGTACAATGAAGATTTGCACTATGACTGAGTCGGGCCAAAACGTCAAGGCCGGGGTGCCTATGCCGGTGGTGCCAAGTCATGGATGACGGGGTGGTCGCAAAAGCCAATGAAGGAGGCGACAACGAAGAAGTGGAAGCAGAAAGGCGAAGAGTGTAAAGGGGCCCCGTGCTGTCACATCGAAGGAGCAGACGCCGGGAAGCCAAATCCTTCACAATAAGACCAGAAGAGTCAAATTCAACAGAGCGAGAGTTATCAGCTGTAAATTGGTGAACGGAAAGAATGTTATGAACCATCTGCGGGGCAACAAGAACATTCAAAAGGCGAAAAGAACCAAGAGTAGACCCCATAGAGGTGACGGGAAGACAAGTGCCATCACCAACCATGATGGAGGAAGGGCACGAGGGAGGAGGAGGGTGGACGGAGGATAAAATACCAACATCCGGCATGGTGTGGAACGAGGCACCCGATTCGACGATCCACTTCGTGCTGACCAGCGGGGTCAGTCCCAAGGTGCTGAAGGACTGAGCCAGAGTCGTCTGGTCCCATCCTTGGGCTAGGTCCGTGATTGCCTAGGGTGCACAGGCGGAGTCCACCCCTCCCTCCTCCCCGGCCAGGTCGGCGGCTGACTGAGCGGAGCAGGAGCAATCCAGGTCCCCGGACCCTGGGGAGCAGGGCCAGTGAACATGGCCACGGGCAGGTGCTGAGGACGAGGGCCACATGGAGATGCGCCCTGACCATGGGTTTTAAAGGATGGCCAGGGTGCACCACCAGGAGCAGTAGTCGAGGTCGCAGGAGCCGGAGCAGTAGGACCACCCTGACGCACCCCCCCCCCCTCCTCGGCAGGCGCAGGTGGAGTAGCACCGAGGAGGGATGTGGCTAGTGGGGCAGTGGAGGTCGGTGGGGCAGCCACGAGCGCGGTGGAGGAGCCAGAGGAAGGCGGTCCCGGCGTGAGCCCGCGGATGATCTCATCGAGGACGAGGTCGTCCCAAACCTGCAGGAAAGAGGGGAAGGGTCGCTGGCGAGGGATCCATGTCCACAAGAGGTTGAAGTTGCTGCTGAGACCCTGCAGAACATGAAGGACCAGGATCAGATCGCTCACCGGGCAGCCGAGGTCGTGAAGTGCATCCGCCATGCCCTTCATCCTCCTACAGTACTCACCAACAGAGAGGTCGCCCTGCTGGAAGGTGCGGAACGACGCGTCGAGATGGAGAGCATGGGCCTCGGCGTTGCCAAGGAACTAGGCCTCAAGAGCCAGTCAGGCCTCGTGCGCGGTGCCGTCGTAGGACCGGATGATGTCTTGGAGATCTAGGGAGATGGTCCTAAAGATCCAGGACATGGCAACGCTGTCGAAGCGCAGTCAGAGCGCATCCCGCGCCGCAGTAGGCGTGTCGGCAAGGACGTGGTTGTTGAGGGCATAGCGGTGGAGGGCGAGGAGGACCTGGTCACGCCAGCACCCGTAGGAGGAGGACCCGAGGTCGAGGGTGACGAAGACCAGGGCCCAGATGTTCTGGACCCCAATGGCCTTGAGGTGCAGCTGCACGACCATTGGATCGGTCGCATCATGGCAGAGGGCAGACCCATCGGGCGGAGGCAGTGAGAAGAGGACGTCAACGGTGTCGGTGACGTGGGCGACGGGCTAGTGGGCGGCAACGATGTCGAGGTAGTGCTGAACCTCAGCAGCCTGGCGATGGAGGGCGTCCACTACGGCGAGCTCGCACTCCCAAGCGAGTGTAATCGCGCAGGCACGCTCCACGGCTGCAGTGGCCTCAGTCTAGGTGGCGAGGAGGGCGACGACCAGGGCAGAGTCAGTTGAGGCGGGCCCATCGGTTAGTACAGGCCAGCCTACAGCATGCATCGAGGCAGCAGCGACGGTGGCATGCCCAGGCCAGTGTAAGGCACAGGGGCTAGACCACCGGCAGCGACGAGGGTGGGCCCACGAGATGGTGGCAGCGCGGCACCAAGGGGCCCGCACCCATGAACGCGGCGACAACGCCAGCAAGCGGCGGCGGCATGACCTAGCCCACAACAGTGGCCAGATCTGGATCAACGCTGCCGCCGGCCAGATCTACCTGTGCCCCGACGGCAGCGCCCGTGTCCGGCGGCGAGGGGGCTGCAGCGGGCTGCGGTGGCGGCTGCCGCAGCTGTGGTGGTAGGATCTGCTACGGCGGGGCCGGTAGCGACGGGGCCAGCAGCGGCCAGGGTAGCAGCGTAGGGGGGAGGGAGAGGAGGAAAAGAGGAAGGAGGAGGAGGCCGACGGCTGGCCATGGCGGCGGTGGCGGCCGGCGGTGAGCTCGTCGGCGGCGGCGGGTGGGAGGGAGAGGCGGTGAGAGGAGAGGAGAGGAACCCTAATCTGATACCATGCTAGAGGGAATAATTGTTGTATTCCTCCAAATTCTAGAAGGGTGGACATATATAGTTCCTATACATGAGCCTAAAAGGGCCAAAATACATTATACTAACAAGGACCACGATAGTACAGTGCTCACCTGTCAGACATCAGGCACAATAATGAAAATTTGGTCCTAGCATATTTGGTAGAAATGAAGTACTCCCTCCGTCCCAAAATATTTGATACTTTAGCCAACTCCATTTATCTCAAAATAATTATCATTCTCACTTCTCGATGCAACTTTCTCTCTTTCCAATACATCCCTATCTCTATCTCTCTCCTCCTCATTTCTTGTATACCTACCTTTTACACTTCTCTTTAATTCCTGTGCCCGGAACCAAAACGTCAATTATTTTGGGACGGAGGGAGTACATAACACATAGCCATATGAAATTTATGTTAAGGGAGTGATTAGAGAAGAGCAAATAATTCAAATTAATAGACCGAACGTTAATGAGGGGGAATGTTAAACCAGCATACTTCACAATTTTCAGTTCATTTGAGGGAGTATTTGGGTCGAGCCATGACCAAAAAGTGGAGATCTTGCATCCTTAACATGAGGAAGAGGCACTACATAGAGATTCTATTTTGTAAGGAACGAGTAGCCTGTAACAAGCTCATGGTACACCGTAAGATTATTACCTAGAGATTAGATCTAAACCATATTGCTGCACTATTTTTTGCCCAAAATTTATTGTAATCCAGCCACTATGCTCATCTGCTTTTCACTATAAGATGCATTGTGTAATCATCTGTTTTATCTTTTTCTTTTGGGAGGTCTTTTAGTCCTCTGATTGGTATTTCCTCTATCATCCTAATGGAATGATGCACATCTCTCCTACGTGTTCAAGAAAAGAAAAGGCACGACAAACATGAAAGTTCAAAGGTTTAAGTATGCATGTAGAACATGAAATGGCAATACATATGGCTACAGGAATATCAAAACCTAGCCTCGCTGACATCAAAGTTGTTCTTGCATAACATGGTAAAATACCACACCAATATTGTCAAAAAACGTGTGGGGGTTATGCTTAAGAGTAATTATTAAAATGCTTAGGAATTACTATTGCAATGCTTAGCAGTTACTATTAAAATGAAGACCATTGCAATGCTGAGCAACTTTACGCAGGGGTCTCCTGGCTGTCACCCTGTGAGCTAGTGTTGACAAAGATCCTGAATAGCATGCTGTCTACTACATGAAAACACCTAATTAGTGGAGCACATTAACCCTAATAGATGGCGTGCTCACCAAAGATGTCACTAATGATACGATATAGGCGAAGTGCATTTGTGCTATTGTAAATACATGTCACATACTACCAATTATGAGAGACACGATCATGCATTCATTTATTGGCCCTAATATGTATCAATATTTGCAATTATGGAATTACCAATACAATCAGAGATGAAACCGAAAGCATTGTCATTCATAATGAAAACAATGTGTCCAGCTGGAGGTTGACAACATACTCTCACTTGATTTGCCAAAAAAATTAATTGAACCCAAATGAAAAAACAGTGAACTGCTCTAATAGTTTAAAGAACAAAACAATGAATAGCTCTAATAGTTTAAATTAAAAGTGAGAATACATTCCATATGAAATAACATGTCCAATAATCTAAGACGTCATGGTTTCATAAATATTACATTTAAATTATTACACATGTGGCACAAATAACGTTAGGACAGCTTTTTAATTCATATAAATGAGCTAAAAACGTTGTCCTAACTGCGACTTGAGGTAGCACCACCTTAGTATGAACAACATACAGCCAACTGCTACTTGAAAAATGAACCATCATCCACGGAATGACAACGTGAGCATGGCTCCACAACAGTCAGCTTAGCCCCAGGTGGAAGTTCACCCTCAATGTAAGTTCTTACAGCCACCAGAGTCCTGAACGCTTCCTCCAGCAGAGGCTTGCTAATGGGCCAGCAAGTTTTGTTACTTTCACCAGAACACCTAGGATTATCAGGAAGGGTGTTCAACATAAGACGCTCAAGTGAGACTGCGTTTTGTATGATGTAACATGTTAGTTCAATTAAGGCCTTTGCAGAGCTGAATCCTATGATTTCCAGACTCTTGAGGCACTCATGGCGGTGATCAGGCAGTTGCCTCAAATGTGAGGGGCCTCCAATAACTGATTCATACTCAACATTTTGCTGTAGCACCTACAAAGATGAAAGCAAATTGAATCGGTGAAGCAAAACAGAGTAACACAACAGAAAGAAACGAGCCTTACATGCAAGAACAAAGTCTCCAAGGATGGAGATGCATCCAAGAAACAAACCAGAGAAAAATAATCATATGATAGGGAAACATTCCCTCCCATAATATGAATATCCAGGTGCCTAAGGTACAGGAATTTGGTAGGCAATATTGGTGTATTAACCACCTGCACAGCAAATACGTCATGGTATAGACAGGTTTAAGAGTGTAAATATATTGACACTCAGCAGTACTTAAACTCTTAAGAGTATACCTCATATTCTGAGCTCAACTTAAAAGTCTCAAGATTTGGCATAATGTCACACCCCAAAATTTCAAGTTTTGGTTTGTGACTTAAATTTTACTAAATTTTAAAACTTTTCAAAATAGATTAAAATTTTAATTTAAAATAATTAGAGCATTAACATTTATTTTAGTCAAAAGAACTATTTTCTAAAAGTAATCAAATTAATTTAGGTTAATTTGTTATTATTATTATTATTATTACTATTGTTATTATTATTGTTTGTTGCATTCATGTTGATTAAGTGCACTAGGTTTTTATTGTATGAAAAAGATTTTAAAACCTGTTTCGAATTCGAGGTTGTTTTGGTTTAGAAAATAGAAATAAAATAGGGGAAGAAAAAGAAAAGGAGGAAATCCTCTCAACCTTGGGCCTCTCTCCCTCTACTGGCCCAGCTCCCCCTTTCCCTCCCCGTCCTTTCCACCTCCCTCTCCCTTCGGCCTTGGGCCATTTTCCCCCGCGCGGCCCAGCCGCTCTCCCCGGCCTGCCTCAGCCCAGCACGCCCCCGCCAGCCTGCCCGCGCCCGCTTGGCCCACCTGCACCCCAGCCCGCGCCGTGCACCGAAACCCTAGCACCGACAGGCCCAGCCGCCGCCGCCGTTGCCTTGGCATGCGCGCCACACCGCCCAGGGGCCCGTGCCCCTATAAAAGGGTGGGACCCGCCCCTCCGCGCCCCCTTCGGCCTTCCCTGCCCCCGCCACGACCCCGCCCCACCCAGCGCCTATGCCCCCGCCCCCCGCCATTGGAGCTCGGCGAGCTCCACGCCGACGAGCTGCATGGCCGCCTCGAGCCTCGCCGATCCGCTGCCAGCCATCGCGAGGCCGCGCCGCCCCCGACAAGCCCCTCCCCGGCAAGCCTCACCGCCCGGAGCTTCTCCCCGTCGTCGCCGAACCACCGGAACGCGTCGCCGCCGACGAGAACCCCTCCCCAGCCTCCAATCCTTGCGCGCAAGCCCCTAGTGAGCCTTCCCTCGCTCTCCTCTCTCTCTTCTAAGCCAATCCGCGTCGAGAACCGGCCACCGGAGCGTCGTACCGGTGAGCTCCGACGTGCCCGCGCATGACGCCGCCGCCTTCCTCGCCGTCGTCAGCCTCCACCCTCACCGGACCGCTGCTAGTTTGATGAATGGCCAGGATTAGATCCCCCCGAAGGGGTATCTTCGGGTCCATGGTGGACCAGTGGACCCTGGGTCAAACCTCGGTCCATAAAGCCCATGCACCCGGTCCACGGGGATTTTAGGGTTTTGAGTTTAAAAATAAATCTGATTTCATTCTCGATAATGCTAGACTTTTGCGTATAGGCCCCTGATCTTTATTAAAATTATGTTTTTAATACTAAATATTTTCCAAAACCTTAGTTAATTATATTTAGGCCCCTGAGTTATTAATAAATTAGTTTTAGCCCTTATTTTTTTATAGAAACGCCCTTGTACTTAATTATAATTATATTTTTAGTCCTATAAGTTTACAGAAACACCCATGTACTTATTTTTAATTATAATTTAGCCCTACCATTTTACACTTAGGCCCCTAAACTTTAAAATAATTATATTTTGGTCCCTATACTTTTTATAAATTACTTTTTGGTCCCTAAATTTTTCATAAATTATATTTTATACCTAAATTTTACAATTTAGCCCTTATACTTTTCTAAAATTACATTTAGGTCCCTAACATTTTTGTTTTTAATATTTTAGACCCTAAAACTTCAAATCTTCATAACTTTTCAACCGTAGCTCACAACTGAATAATTCTTGCACCAGAGTGATCGTATTGTTTAATATTATTTATTCATACTATTTCATAATATTTTGCTAATTTATTATTTTAACCCTACCATTTTAAACCTTCGTAACTTTTTACTCGTAACTCGGATTGAGGCGATTCTTGTGCTCACGCGATCGTAGCAACATGTACTTTTTTGTAGTATTGTTTTCACTATTATTTGTTACTGTGTGGTGTGTTGTTTCTTAGTTTGTTTGTAAGCTTGTGTTTCCGGTGTGACGTTGAGTAGACGAACCGCTGTTAGGAAACTTCCGGGATGTCCATCTTGAAGACTTTGAGCAACAGCAAAGGGAACCAGGCAAGTGTCCTTGATGCATATTGAACCTATGTTTTACATTTCTCTCTATTCTCTATGCATGCTCCTTAATATTGAATCCTATGTGTCATCATCCTGTTCCATATTATTCCTTGTCGCCTAGGTTCTGGTGTAGCTTATTAGTATGGGTACGTCATGCTTATTTGGCTATGTCAGGAAGGGAAGTGTCTATTGTTAATCTTGACTAATGGTTCACTTTAACATAATGATTATGAGGGATGGGTAATCCTTTTTAGCAACATGGAACCTAGGTGATCCAAGCAGGAGGATGACAAGGATGGTGCGGGTATGCACATGTACTCGGTACAGTACTATGGGATTGTGGTGGTACCTGCTTGGGATCACAAGAGTAGTTTGTGGAGCAGCCACCCAGGAAAACAGTGCAAAGCACAGGTCTTATATGGGTAGGCTTGGTTGAGGATCAAGATATCTTCCCAGTTTTGCGGGCAGTCGTGGGATGAGGACAGACGGTTTACTCTCGGACTCAGGCGATGGACGGTTCACTCCTAGCCATGGTGCCAGAGGGGGCTTCTGTAGGAACGGTTTAATTCCGCAGCGGTGAAACCTTAGCATGGATTGTTTGCAAGCTGGGAAGCTCTTTGAAAGACCTTGTGGTGATCTTTTAGCCTCACACCTACGGTAGTGTGATTTGGACAACATGAAGACTCTCTAGTCACTACATAGTAATGAAATCACCAACCTGTGGGTAAAGTTGTGCAACCTCTACAGAGTGTTAAACTGTTATAACAGCCGTGCTCACGGTCATGAGCGTCCTGGATCCTCACACATTTAGGAGGGTTGACTATGGGTGAACTTGGTGGGTAGCCAAGTTTGGTTTGGCTGGTATTGGCTGGCTTCTTAGTAAATAGTGTTCTATGTGAACTGTTCAACTCTGTGTGAGTTGGTGGCTCTGGATTCTATGTGAATCATAGTCCTGTGTGGGCTATAACTACTTGATATTAACGGGTTTTGGGTTTTACAACTCACTAGTAAATAGGATTGCTTTTCAAATGGTCTTAGGTTTAGATGCTCATTTATGCAAATGAACCATTATGTTAGCCTTTCTTCTATTAAGCCTGCATGTCATATTTTCCCCCACTTGCTGAGTACGGCATGTGCTCACCCTTATTATTTTCCTTTGTTGTGTACTATAAACTGCTGCTCAGAAGATGGAGAGATGGACTAAATCGATGAGGACTACTACTAGGCGTGCGTGCCCCCCGTCGATTGCCTATGGTGTTATGGTGTTTTTCGCTGCTAGTTATCAAGAGTGTTGTTTTAGTCTTTGAAGACAATTCTTTATGTAATAATGGTATGCTTTAATATTGATATTGGTTATACTGTTATTCACTTTACTGTCGATATGTGTGAAACTTGTTCCTGGGCACACATATGATAAGCATTTGGTTTTGTCCTTAAAACCGGGTGTGACAGAAGTGGTATCAGAGTCGTGTCAACCGTAGGACGCTAGCTTAGATAGAATGATTGTGTCATATGTACTATTTTCAAAACAAGTATTTGGAAAACTTTAACTTCTCCAAAAATTCTTCCATCTTATCTTCGTACCTACTCTTTACTTGCCTATTCTAAAATGATTGAAAAAATATTATTTCTACTATTTCCTTCCCCTTTCCAAAATATTAGTTACCAACCTACGCTATCACAAACAAGATGAATGGTATAGAAGAATGGACAAGATGGTTCTGCTTAGTATGAAGATGAAGATCCAAAAGTCGAAGTCGAAGGCTCTTCATCACACCAAGGGCATTTGTCATCACTCCACATGAAGAAAGATTTTCCGAAGAACCGTGGTTTAGGACCCTTCCCATTTTAGAAGCATAATCGCTAGATAGAATGACGTTGCTGACTGTATGTCTTGTGTTGCTTATGTGTGCTATGTTTGAGTTGGATCTTTGATTGAGTGTGTGGTGTGCATGCAAAGCGTTTAGCTTTGTTATCGCATCATTAGTTATAGCTAGTTAGTTTAGTTGGGGTTATCGTTTCTCTCTATTCCTTTCTCTCTCACTTATATCATTCCATTCTTTCCTAGCCACTTATCACCCAACCGGTTCGAGAAGATATGGAACTCGACCATTAGATTCTTTGAATGAAGCATCAACAAAAGGAAGCCAATACCCAAGATCATTCACCCTTATCCCTGCTAGCTCAAAATAATGATCGTAAGGGTGGGATCTTCCTACGAAAGATGCAACACACAACTTCTGGCATCACAACAACAACCCTGCATGTGTCACCCAATGAAGAAAAATCTAGGTCATGAAAGAAGAGAAAGCTTGCCAAGGATGGAACTAGCAAGGCACAAATTGGGTGATCCAAGAAGAAGCAGAAGGCGCGTAGAGTTCAAGAAGCCTTCTATTGCTGCAAACATCATGGCCACATGTGATTGCTTCAACACATAGACGGTGCGGCCAATACAGTACTTTATGATGCTTCACACATGGTGCAAGTTCACCATTCAGAGGACAAGATTGGGAAATAAGAAGATAGTAACCACTGGAGGACATATATGTATCGTAATTTTTGAGCAATTCTAAGTGTGAACTTAAGGGGGTAGAGATCACCACCCACCTTATCAACATGGGGTACTAAGGCATAGGTGCTATACATGGAAGAATAAGATTGAGAGATATGGGACATCAAGATTTCCGTTGGACAAGTGCTTCCATCAACCAAGCAAGTGAATTAAGTTCAGGATGAAGAATGAGAAATGAGTTTACCTTTACCCTTTCCTTGCTAGCCACGCAGAATCTCGGGACGAGATTCCCGTTAAGGGGGGGTAGTCACATCACACCCCAAAATTTCAAGTTTTGGTTTGTGACTTAAATTTCACTAAATTTTAAAACTTTTCAAAATAGATTAAAATTTTAATTTAAAATAATTAGAGCATTAACATTTATTTTAGTCAAAAGAACAATTTTCTAAAAGTAATTAAATTAATTTAGGTTAATTTTTTATTATTATTATTATTATTATTATTATTATTATTATTATTATTATTATTATTATTATTATTATTATTGTTCGTTGCATTCATGTTGGTTAAGTGCATTAGGTTTTTGTTGTATGAAAAAGATTTTAAAACCTGTTTCGAATTCGAGGTTGTTTCGGTTTAGAAAACAGAAATAGAATAGGGGAAAAAAAAGAAAACGAGGAAATCCTCTCAACCTTGGGCCTCTCTCCCCCAACCGGCCCAGCTCCCCCTTCCCTCCCCCTCCTTTCCCCCCTCCCACACCCTTCGGCCTTGGACCATTTTCCCCCGCGCAGCCCAGCCGCTCTCCCCGGCCTGCCTCGGCCCAGCACGCTCCCGCCAGCCTGCCCGCGCCCGCTCGGCCCACCCGCACCCCAGCCCGTGTCATGCACCAAAACCGTAGCCGTCATCAGGCCCAGCCGTCACCTTGGCATGCGCGCCATGCCGCCTCGGGACCCGTGCCCCTATAAAAGGGCGAGACCCGCCTCTCCGCGCCCCCTTCGGCCTCCCCTGCCCCCGCGATGACCCCGCCCAGCACCTGCGCCCCCGCCGCCCTGCCATTGGAGCTCGGCGAGCTCCACGCCGACGAGCTGCACGGCCGCCTCGAGCCCCGTCGACCCGCTGCCAGCCATCGCGAGGCCGCGCCGCCCCCGACATGCCCCTCCCCGGCAAGCCTCGCCGCCTGGAGCTTCTCCCTGTCATCGTCGAACCACCGGAACGCACCGCTGACGACGAGAACGCCTCCCCAGCCTCCAATCCTTATGCACGAGCGCCTGGTGAGCCTTCCCTCGCTCTCCTCTCTCTTCTAAGCCAATCCGCATCGAGAACCAGCCACCGGAGCGCCGTACCGGTGAGCTCTGACGTGCCCGCGCATGGCACCGCCGGCAGCCTCCACCCTCGCCGGACCGCTGCTGGTCGTGGATCTCTTGATGAATGGCCAGGATTAGATCCCCCGAAGGGGTATCTTCTGGTCCGTGGTGCACCAGTGGACCCTGGGTCAAACCTCAGTCCACAAAGCCCATGCACCCGGTCCTCGGGGATTTTAGGGTTTTGAGTTTAAAAATAAATCTGATTTCATTCTGGATAATGCTAGAATTTAGCATATAGGCCCCTAATCTTTATTAAAATTATACTTTTTTGGTCCCTAAATTTTTCATAAATTATATTTTATACCTACATTTTATAGTTTAGCCCTTATACTTTTCTAAATCTACATTTAGGTCCCTGACATTTCTATTTTTAATATTTTAGCCTCTAAAACTTCAAATCTTCATAACTTTTCAACCGTAGCTCACAACTGAATAATTCTTACACTAGAGTGATCGTAGTGTTTAATATTATTTATTCATACTATTTCATAATATTTTGCTAATTTATTATTTTAACCCTAGAACTTTAAACCTTCGTAACTTTTTACTCGTAACTCGGATTGAGGCGATTCTTGCGCTCACGCGATCGTAGCAACACATACTTTTTTGTAGTATTGTTTCACTATTATTTGTTACTGTGTGGTATGTTATTTCTTAGTTTGTTTGTATGTTTATGTTTTCGGTGTGACATTGAGTAGACGAACCGCTGTTAGAGAACTTCCGGGATCTCCATCTTGAAGACTTTGAGCAGTAGCAAAGGGAACCAGGCAAGTGTCCTTGATGCATATTGAACCTATGTTTTACATTTCTCTCTATTCTCTATGCATGCTTGTTAATATTGAATCCTATGTGTCATCATCTTGTTCCATATTATTCCTTGTCACCTGGGTTCTGGTGTAGCTTATTAGTATGGGTACGTCATACTTAGTTGGCTATGTCAGGAAGGGAAGTGTCTATTGTTAATCTTGACTAATGGTTCACTTTAACATAATGATCATGAGAGATGGGTAATCCTTTTTAGCAACAGGGAACCTAGGTGATCCAAACAGGAGGATGACAAGGATGATACGGGTATGCACGTGTACTCGGTACAGTACTGTGGGATTGTGGTGTTACCTGCTTGGGATCACAAGAGTAGTTTGTGGAGCGGCCACCCAGGAAAACAGCGCAAAGCACAGGTCTGATATGGGTAGGCTTGGTTGAGTATCAAGATGTCTTCCTAGTTTTGCGGGCAGTCAATGAATGAGGACGGAATGGTTTACTCTCGGACTCAGACGATGGATGGTTCACTTCTAGCCACGACGACAGAGGGGGCTTCTGTAAGAACGGTTTAATTTCACAGCGGTGAAACCTTAGCGTGGATTGTTTGCAAGCTGGGAAGCTCTTTGAAAGACCTTGTGGTAATCTCTTGGCCTCACACCTACGATAGTGTGATTTGGGCAACATGGAGACTCTCTAGTCACTGCATAGTGATGAAATCACCAGCCTGTGGATAAAGTTGTGTAACCTCTGCAGAGTGTTAAACTGTTATAACAGTCGTGCTCACGGTCATGAGCGGCCTGGATCCTCACATATTTAGGAGGGTTGACTATGGGTGAACTTGGTGGATAGCCAAGTTTGGTTTGATTGGTATTGGCTGGCTTCTTAGTGAATAGTGTTCTATATGAACTGTTCAACTCTGTGTGAGTTGGTGGCTCTGGATTCTATGTGAATCATAATCTTGTGTGGGCTATAACTATTTGACATTAACGGGTTTTGGGTTTTACAACTTATCTAGTAAATAGGATTGCTTTTCAAATGGTCTTAGATTTAGATGCTCATTTATGCAAATGAACCATTATGTTAGTCTTTCTTCTATTAAGCCTGCATGTCATATTCTCCCCTACTTGCTGAGTACGGCATGTGCTCACTCTTGCTATTTCTCTTTGTTGTTGTACTATAAACTGCTGCTCAAAAGATGTAGAGATGGACTACATCGATGAGGACTACTACTAGGCATGCGTGTCCCCGGTCGATTACCTGTGGTGTTATGGTGTTTTCTGCTGCTAGTTATCAAGAGTGTTGTTTTAGTCTTTAAAGATAATTATTTATGTAATAATGGTACACTTTAATATTAATATTGGTTATACTATTATTCACTTTACTGTCGGTATGTGTGAAACTTGTTACTGGACACACATATAATAATTACTTGGTTTTGTACTTAAAACCGGGTGTGACACATAAACGACGGAAGCTCAGAACGAGCATAACAAATGACATCCGAGCAGTCCATGCACAGATGCTTCACCTTTAATGCTTCTCCAAGTACGAGTTTTATTTCCCCGCTAAAGTCAATACTGGAGAGATTTGGAGCGTTGCTCTGTATGACTTGCAGACTCCCAACATTCAGCGACACTCAAGCATCTGAACTGCTGCAGCACACAAGGTATCTTCAGGATAGTAATCTCCTTGCAACAATCAAGCTGCAGCTGCTCCAAAGCAATGGTATTGGAAAGAAGGCACTCTATTTCATCCCCCGTAATATGCACAGAATGCAGATGCAGGCTTGTCAGACTCTTCAACGGGCCAAACTTAGCTGTGGGACGGAAGGTACAAGAGCTCAGCTGAAGATGCCGAATTGAATTTCTGACCGGATCAGAAAAGACTGAGCATGGGAAATTGTACTTTTTATATAGCCTAAGGTTGAGCTCTTCAATCCCTGGTGTAACAGCAATCTTGAGCCAACTGTCAATACAAGGAAAGGTACTATCATCACCACATAAATTAAGCTTCAATATCTTCAGGCCAACTCGTGAGTGATTCCTCAGAATGTTGTCAACATTGCAGCAGAAATCTCTTCCATCTAACATGGGGCAAAATGTTTTCCAGTTCAAGGTGAGGTTGGGATGACATCTCCAGGAACGTAGAAAGGCATGAGAAAGGCATGCAGCACGAGCAGCATCACGCATTGGCATTAGTGAATGTATATGATGCCAGATGTCCTGCATGCACAAGAATGGACTTTTCAATATTTAAGTCAGCTGGAATTCAATCAAAGAAAGAAAAACGGGAAGAGCACATGGAGTATCGTCCAGCCCAGTAGCTCTATGCATGGCTGCAAAAACTGCACAGTATTGCATAAGTAGATGGAAAATTTCAGTGTAATACTGGTAGGAACACTGAGCAGTGCGTACAGAAGTTTTTCCCTAATAAGTTTACCAGTGGCTTTCAGACAAAGAAAAGATAATTATTAATGATCACCAATTAATTATTATCGTAAACATGCATGCACAGGATTGTCAATGACAGACCTCTGCACATTTAAAAAGCACTGAAGGGTGTTTTGTTGTGCAATAGCATGTCAGCAAAGCAAAGAAACAGAAAGAGTGACATCACTTTCAACAAGTACATTGTAAATTAGATGTAAACGTGCTAAAAGCCTAAAATACAATGAAAATATATGAAATGTTGATAAATATATATTTTTAAAAAAAAAGGTTTATCATGAAAAAACATGCAATTCAACTGGTCATCCATTTTATCGATCAATATTCTAGCATGAAAAAGCGAGTAGAAAGAAGGGTCATTTTTTTAGATTAAATATGCCAATCCACATTCAAAGGAAATTGAGTACAGCGCTACAACATCCACTTGATATTGTAATTACATCATGACATTTTAGCATCACAGCAACGGCCCTAAACACTTTAAGCATCATAATTATATTATCAATTTTAATCAACAACAACAACATAGTCTTTTGTACCAAGCAAATTAGGGAAGTCTAGAGATGAAACCCGTAAGACTCAAGGGCAAGAGAAAACAAAAAGACACAAGACCAAAAAGGTAGAGATAGGGGTAGAGTAAAGGAAAAAGAGACACAGTTCAAGGCTTCAGACACGTTGATTGCTAGTCTCCAAGCGCCCCTATTTATAGCTAATTCTTTTAAGATATGTCACTAGCACGGAGAGGGGGTGATTGGTAGGAACCTTGAAACGTAGATTATACTTGAATGATGTAGGTGAGGGACTGCGGAAATCTAGAAGAGGGACCCAAGTACCATCATCAACCACCGTTTCTCCCTGCCAAGCGCTCATGAACACCCCATGCTATCCTGCTTTTGCTCACCGCTGCTGGAACGGGATAGACAAGGCCATGCTTGGTGGCTGGCAACACTCCTCGGTGCGTCTTCCATCGTGCGGCGCGCGCCTTCCGACAATTGCAGCCTGTAAGCTATGTCTCCCATGCGTTGAAATACTTGGAACAGGTCATAGAATTTTGGCCCGAGCTTGCCACGACCTTTGGTATCCATCTACGCCATTGACCGATGAAAAGGCACACCCATTGCCCGTCCTAAAACTCGACCTCACAATCACAGTGTTGGCAGTCATATTTGGCCTTGTGTTGTTGTTGCACCTGTCCCAGGCGCTCCGTGATTTCCAGCAGGAATTTGTCACGGCCCTCTGATTGTTGTTGCACTACTGGCAAACAGGCTTCTCCCGCAGTGTAGGATTGTAGTGCTGGTGGGTCGCGGACGTAGACCACTCGGAATGGCAACGTGTGCAGGGACACCAGGTAGGATGAATTGTAGAAAAATTCTGCTCATGACAACCACTGCAGCCAGTGTCTAGGCTGATCGCCGGTGAGGCACCGCAGGTACATGATGATGATCTTGTTGGTGGCCTCCGACTGGCCGTCCGTCTACAGATGAAATGTTGTAGAGAGGCCTCCGATTGCCCGTCCGTCTACAGATGAAATGATGTAGAGAGTTTGAGCATGGCACCCACCAACGAGAAGAGCTCCTGTGAGAAGCTACTAATGAACACCAGGTCGCGGTTGCTCACGATTGATGACGGAAGGTCGTGGAGGCGAACAATGTTGTGGAAGAAGGCCTTGGCGACCGTCGTGGCAGCCAAATGGACTGAAGTGTGCGTACTTGGTGAACCTGTCGGCAGTCGTGAGTATAACGCTTTTCCCCGATCCTCCAACAATTGCAGCAACCCCGCTGGATGGAGCTGCTCTATCTTGTTGCACTAGCATACCGTGCAGCCCCTCACGAACTCACTGACCAAGGCATGAGCCCCGGGCACATGGAAATCACCCCCTCCCCCCTCCCCCGAATTGCCTGCAAATTGGGTGATGGCGTGGGAACGTACACCTTGTCGCCCACCGTGATGAGGCCATCAATGGAGCCCTACTTGTCATCATGTGATCCTAGACATCGTCGTGGAGGGCACTGAATGTCGGATCGGAAGCCACCTCGTGCCGCAAGTCGTCGAACAGTTGGAACCTTAGAGATGAGATGGCCGATAGATCCTTCTCGCGGTGCGTGTGCATCGACGATAGCGTTGGTGATACCTGGCTTGTACTCCACCCTGAAATCAAAGCTAAGAAGCTTACTTGCCAACTCTGATCGAGCAGAAACTTGAGGCTGAAGTGATCTACCTTGATGACGAATGCGTGACCCCAAAGATACAGGCGCCAATGGCGCACTGCAAGCACAAGACCGATCAGCTCACGTTCCTAAGCCACCAATTTAGCGTGCCTCGACGCAATTTGCTTTCTAAAGAAAGCCACGACCCCGCTCCCCTGGTTTGTCAAAGTTCAGCTGATAGAGGACGGGCGGGGGTGAGCGCATGCTCGAGGGCCCGGAACGCGTCGGAAGCAGTCCTTGCGCATCAATGCTATATGGGAACCGCCACAACACCGTATTCATGAATGAAACGCCGGAAGTACCCAACGAGTCCAAAAAACACATGCACCACACAGACCGTCATCAGAAGGGGCCAGGATTTCTGCTCGTCCATGGCGATGCCCGCTTCAGAGATGACATGCCCCAGATAGGAGATGGAACGCTCCCCGAAGAAATACTTGGAGCATTTAAGGAAGAGGCGATGCTCCTGCAGCTTATCAAAGACCAGTCGCATGGCGCAGATGCTCAAACCATGATGCACTATAGATCAGGATGTCGTCGGAAAGACCAAGACGAAAGGACGAAACGACATAGAAAGGGGTGCAACACGTCACTCATGAGGGTCTGGAATGTCATCGAAGCGTCAGTGAGGCCAAACGGCATGATCAAGAACTCGAACAGGCCTAGTGCGTCTAGAATGCCATCTTCTTCTCGATGTCGTATGTGGTGTTAGCCAACGCGCAGGTCCAACTTGGTGAAGAAGCACTCCCCGCAGTTCGTCGAGCAGTTGCTCCATCACTAGTATCAAAAACTTGCCCTTGATGGTCTTGTTGCTGAGCACGCAATAGTCGACAAAGAAGCTCCAAGAGCCATCATGCTAGCGGTCGAGAAGGACCGGACCGGAAAAGGCGGAGGAGCTAAGCCAGATGACGCCTTGTTGCAGCATTAGGGCACACTGGCACCCTAACTCGTCCTTCTGGGTGTGGGCATACCGATAAGAGCGGACTGCGACCACACCTGTTCCCGAGCTAGGGCAGGTCAGAGGGCTTGTTGAACAGAGCCTAGTACCAGGCGAGCAGGTGCTCCATGAGGTCGAGCAAAGCTACGTTTACCACTAGAGGTAGGGTTGGACAGTAGGCCCGGTAGGACCAGTTGTGCTAGTTTGAAAAAGTTTGTGTTGATGAGCGCGCCGCGAGCAGGGGTGCCGACATCGCATCGTGTTGTTTGTAGGCACGATGTACATGACAACGTTATCTAGCGGCTGAGGTCGTAGGGGACCCACATGTGTGCACATTCGTGCCCTAAGGCTAACGACGAAGAGCCGATCTATTGGGGCTGGGGTCGCGACACAAGAGCACCATGAGCCGGTTGCAATAGTTATCGACGGTGTCGTCACGCCTAAGAAGCTTCAATTCGCCCAACGACGTCTTTGTTAAGGGCGGCTTGAACCTTGTGTTCACCAGCAAGATGAAGCGCGATCAACAAGCGGCTTGAACGAACAAAACTACCTCAATGGCGGTGAGATGCTTGGAGTCACCTGATAAGGTGAGATCACCATCAGTCCCGACTTGGAGCTCATGGTGGGCAAACCTGAGACTCGTGATACGAGATTTGTCACGAGCAGGGGAGAGGGGGCGATTAGTAGGAACCTTGAAACATAGATTATATTTGAAGGATGTTGTTGAACGTGGTCTTGGACCAGCATGGAAGAGTCGTGGTGACACCACGCCGTCAAGGCAGGTAGGTCACAATACATAGGTGTAAACCTAATTTCCAACTTAACCTTTAATCCTACTGTTGCTCTGCTTATATAGGACAGAGTCCAGGGGAACACAATCTTAACAGAATTCCCTAAAATCAAATCAAATCAAAATCTAAACTAAAACTGTAAATGCAATCTTATCTCTACTGAGCTGGCACCTTCTTCTTGTGTCGTTTATATGTGAGTCCCATATTCCACTCCTTCAAGTATCTTAATTATGTTATCAATACTGATCATTTTTCATATTCGTATTAGTTGAATACACATGTTTGACATGATTAGGTCTGCCTGAACTTAAAGTTCTGATCCTTGTAAGTCACATGCCTCCCAGTTGCTCATCAAAGATTAAAATGTTACATTTGTTGGACTAAAGCACTTCTCAGGTGGTGGGTTCCGACCCAGCCTGAGCAAATGGTGTTTACTGTGGCAGGGCAATCACAACGACATTATATTTGCAATCTAAGCCATTGTCAAAATTGTATGCTGGCGTACCTCTGGAAGGCATGGAATTGAATCTCTAGATGTTTCGCCATGTTGAGAATCACCATCACCAACTCGTTGAAAGGGCAACTCCTTTTTATTTTGCTCTGCGGCAATTGACCAATCTGCATCTGCAACCCAATAAGCATGATCATGCTACCGCATCTGACATCAATCAATATATCTAAGAGAGAACTCATGAACAACATGAAAACAATCTCATGACGGGACCCTCTCATGGCATATCCTTCCAAAACCGAATTTTTATAACGAAGTAGGGGGCTAAAGTATGGGAGCGCTTACCTATGTATGTAGGGGGAAATAGATCTAAGAGAGAACTCATGAACAAAACAAAAACAATCTCATGATGAGATCCTCTCATGGCATATCCTTCCAAAACCGAATTTTTATAGGGCTAGAGTGGAAACGCTCACCTATGTATGTAGGGGAAAAACATTTTTATCAAACACAAATGTGGATATATGGGGTTTAAAACGCGCACAACTGGGTCAATATGACATATCTTCATCGTTTTCAGCAAACTGATACTCAAACAAATCAAAATACGGTCAGCGTGTGACAGTGCCCTGGAGATCTTTTATAATGAAGTGGAGAAAACAGCAAGCGAGTGAAACGAATCAGAGGGAGAGGGATCTGAGGCTTACTCCGGGCTAGGATTTGACAGCGTTGCCTCTTCTGTTCGCGCTTCACGGACATGAGCCGCAGCATCCCGACTATAGTAGACGCCGGAACCTCCCTCGTGAAGTGATCTCCCGAGCTTCTGTTCCGTTCTCCTTCCCTCGGGTATGCTCCTTTCTGTCTGCTTATTATACAAATCTTCTCTCTATATATGCAAACGTCGCCTTCTCCTTGTTCTCGGTTTGGTTTGAAGTCGATTTCGATTCGAATCGACAAGCGCGAACGAAAGTGCGCCGGCGGCCGGCGCCGCCCGGCGAGCGCGAGGAGTCTGACGTTATGACGACGTAGAAAAAAAAAAGACAATTTCTTATTTGGCCTAAAAAAGGATGGTGATTCGTTTCTTGGCCCTTTTCAAAACGAACTTCCTTATTAGGATCAAAACAATTTTTCAGTGTTAAGTGGAGGGTAAAAAGACTTTTTTACCTCTGGTATGAAATGAATTTTAATTTTTTAAAATTGTTTTGAAAAATGTATAACTCACATGAAATGTATAATTTTGTATTTTTTAAATTTAAATTTAAACAAACTGAGAAAAATATTTTTTTTTTAATTTATGTGAATTATTTAATTTCTGAAAAGTAAAAAAATATAAATTTATTTAATATCAAGGGTAAAAATGTCTTTTTACTCACTACTTAACACTGTTAAATGTTAAAATTGACGAAAAGGCCATGAAGGGAAATAAAAAAATTAGTTTTGATCCTAATAGAAAACTTTGATTTAAAAAGAACAAGAAAGAAAGTATCATCTTTTTTAAGGCAAAATAGGTAATTGTCTCGAAAAAAAATTAGGGCAACGAGCACAGCAGCAACAGCACAGCCAAAAAAAAAATCTCATCCGATCACAGCCGATCCGTTCTGCTCTGCTGGGTCATGCAATATTCTCCCATTTAGATTGAGTACAAAAATGCAGCCATTCGCATTTGAATGTAAAAATTGGTCAACTTTTCATTTTTCTGCTATAAAGTGCGCTATTAGCATTCACTGATATGTGCTAATTTCTACTATTGGAATAGACTGAACTGGTGAAGATCAAATATTGTGATGGTTCATCATTTACGGGTGATGTTGAAGCTGTGGAACAGGTATGTTTATCTCATTATGGATTTGTGTTCCATTTGGCAGATAAATCAAATGTTGATTCTCTATCTTCTGAGTTGCAGGCGTAGGTGACAAATCTTAACTACAGAGGGTTAAGAGTTTGGCATTCCGCATCGACAATCAACTTGAGAAGGGGATGAACAATGCACAAAATGTATGTTCCTTTCTCACCACTAGCATTTGGTCACACATGGAATATGGAGAAAATAAAAGAAAACAAAACATCTTGTTAATATTTTTAACTCACTCTAAAACAGTGGAACCAATGACACAATGAATTTTTTGTTGAACTTTTACTGTCATACACTGGAGCTAAATGTTTGGTAAGGCACTTATCATTTTCAGGTTAAGAACATCATTCTCGTCAGAAACAAAAATTATCAGCTTGCCCAGGCATCTTTGTTACAGAGTTCCATAACTCTGCAATATAGCTTTGCTGCACTTTCATTATAGCCAAACTTCTCAACAGTGTCAAGTTTCCCAGCTGTGAAACCAAATTTTTGTTTGCTGAAACAGCCTGTAAAGCTTTGGAGATTCTTTAGACCATAAATATTGCACGGGAATTAGCAGTGGACTACACTCAAACTATGAAGTTTTGCCCAAAGGACCCAAGGGTAAGTATTTTGATTACTCCACTGATTTATCCTTCCCAAATACAGACAATCTAGATACTCAATAAAATTGCTTCTCTTTTGGAATCACATTTGTTTTTGTAATTTAAATTTGCATGTGTAGATGTGTTATCCATGATCAGGGATTTTTAACATGCATTGGCCATTGTACTGCATACATATGTTCTGGTGCTTCCCCTATTTTCCCCTTGGTGATGTTGGTTCTGATAATTTGTTTTGACTTCTCTTTAGCACTGATCTTTTAGGTATTCAGCAACAGAGCTCAATGCAACATCAGATACTGGGTCCTTTACATCGAGGTCTGGTTGCCTTTGTTCTAAACTATATAATTTTGCCAAATGTCTATTATTGCTCAGCTGGTTGATTATGTGTATTTAATAATTTAGGTTAACACATGACCAAAGGAGCAATGGCCGTGAGGGAATAAATCTTGATGGGAAGGCAACATGAGTTGGTGCAACAAGAAGGGATAAGACAATTGAGAGATATATCATGTGTAAGATAAACTGAAAAATATACCATGATGGCTTGCTGTCCTTCTACACAACCTAAATGAATTCGAGAATTTGCTAATTTTACTTGTTGCACTCTAAAGGTTAATATTCTGATCTTGCCTCCTCTCCTTCCCCGGCCCCGACCCGACCAGCAGCAGCAGCCGTCGCTTCCCCTTCCACCCAGCTGATGGTAAAGGATCGAAGGTGTCACTAGCTAAGATGTAGAAAAAGGCCCAGACACAAGGTGATTGTTGGTTTCCAATCCAGCTTTTTATTATTTAATTCTCCATCATTCCAGCTAGATTTAATTAATTTTAGTGCTTAGTGTTATTTGACGTACACACATATGGATGTAGCTGCAATGTTTAGTCACTGACACACAATGAAAGTTTTGTTCAACTTTTACTGTGATACACTAAACAATGGTACATTGCTACCACTGACTCATTTTGCAAATTACTTGTGATGATTGAAGTTTCTTTTGTTATCTTACATGATCTGGATTTCGGCAGCTTGGACAAAGAAATAAATAATGCAGAACTGGTTTGTCACCCCATGAGACTGTAACTAATATATTCTTTGTACTTCATATTGGTTTTGTATTTGAGCCCGACTAAGCATGTTTAATGCTATTCTACTTTGATTGCAGGCAGAGAGAGAGCGGCCCTAGACAGTATGGACGTGGAAGTCCTGAAAAAGGTGAAGAAATAAAGGGGGTGATTTAGTTGGTTCTATTTCAAATTGGAAGATGTTAATGTGGTATGTACCATGTGACTATAAATTTCCTGCTTCAACATTTTATTAAGATTCATCTAAAAATGCTTTGTTTTTGTTGTTCATCTAAAAAATGCCTTGTTTTTTGTTCATCTAAAAAATGCTCTGCCTTCTACCTATGAATTCAAAACCAATGAAATCATGTTAAAAGCACTGGCCTTAGTGGGAAGATTCATGGTAAATCTTATTAGTAAATGTATTAGTTATTAGTATGGAATAACTGCTTTGCTTAAGGAGAAGTGGTGAACTTTTATATGAAGGCTCGTGACAAATTCTGTTTTAGAATATTATTATTTGAAGCATGAACATTTAACATATTCAGATATTGCAAAGATGGATTTATGCGATTTATAGATCTGTTAGAAGGTAGAATTGGTAACTGCTTAGTTTAGATTGAAGTGCCTTCCATTAATCTGCCTTTATATGCTGACGCGATCTCTCGAGCTTGCTTGAGGACAAGCTTGTCAATTTTTTTTAGTAAGTATTAGTGTTTGCAATCTAAATCAATGGCAGTCTATTGTTTACATTCACTCAGTCTTGTTGGGAAAATTTTTAAAGCTTGTGAACATGTATAGCTGGATTATCTTACACTGAAGCAGCAGGCCAAACTGGAATTGAAGCCAAAATGCAGGCTCAAATGTCAACAGTTCTCTTACTTTTGAAATTCTGTAGCATTTATTTGTTCCTGTTGCTGCAGGTTCAGCAATCAGTATAGTCCAACTTAAGATTTTGATTAGTCTTTAATTAGTACATAAAAGGCTAAAAGTTTCTGAATTTATGAGTTGCTGATGCTGATGTTAAAGGTGAGAGAGATTGGTCTTTTGCTTATACGAGTGCATCCTGCATTCACAACTTAGATTGCCTGTGACGAATATGTAATTGATTGGTATTCACATCCTTGAATAGCTTGGTAATTGCATTAAGTTGATAGATTTCTGTTGAAGTGAGAATAGAATTTCTCGTGTCATTGTGTCTACAAGTCCAATAGAATTTCCATTTCTGTCAGCTGTTGTTGCTGCTACCTTGATGATAATGGTTGCATTGTTACATTGTGCAGGCGAGGGAGAGAAAGTTGAATGGAAGAAACACGACAGAGTGAAATCAGGAAGGGGAAGACAGAAGCCCAAATAAACACGTCGAGAGCAAAAGATAATATTGTTACCGTTGCTGATTATTCTTCTAAGATATATTAATTCATACACACTTCAGTTTTGATGGAGATATAATATTCTTATTTTAGACAAAGACAATATTGCTAGTTTAGACTAGGCAACATAGTCTTGAATTACTGCTCGCATTGTAAATGTCAAAACAGAAAACACAGATGAAAAATGTGAAGGTACTGCTATGAACTTCTAAAATATTTTTTTTGGATGAAAGTGGTAGGTAGTATTCTTCTTTTTCCTGTTATTACGTGGAATTTTTATCGCCCGTAGCAACGCACAGGCATTACCCTAGTATTCTGTTACATTGGGCAGCTATGATGCTATTTTGAAGTGCGATGAACAGTGAAAATTAATTATACTGCTACTTATGACATATGCGCTCTTTTGATTAGATTATGGATTGAATCAATACAGTGGTTGAATCATTTTAATTAGTACGTTTTTATGGATTTCAACAATATTTTCAGATTATTTGATTTTTTCTGATTTTATTGAATATTTATTGAGTGGTCAAGATTTTTTTCCCTAGATCTCCCAATCCTAACCCGAGGAATTGCTTAAAGTCTGGGATTTCTATCCCTAATGGGGAGGGGTGGCATTAGTCCTGGGCAAACGGGCCGGGCTTTTCATGCTGGCCTGGGGCTCGCAATTTTTGGCACGGCCCAGGTTCGGCACGGCCCGGAATAATTCGTGCCTGGGCCGGTCCGGCACGCGCCTTCGTGCCGTGCTAAGGCCGAAGCCTCGGCCCGTCGAGCGGCACGGCCATGGCCCATTTAGAAGCAGTCCGGTTAGGCACGGCGGAGACCCAGCACGGCACGCAAGCCCATTACAGCCCAACTGCTCGCCCCGTCCCCGTCGCATATAAAAGGAGTCTCCGGAACCCTAATCCCTATTCGGTCGCTCTCTCTCGCCGCAACCCTCTCCTCTCCTCTCCCGCCGCAACCCTCTCTTCTCTCACCGCCTCATATTTGCTCGTTGCCGGCAACAACTAGCCAGATCCACCGCATCCCCGCATCACAGACCTTCTTCTCGTCCTCCTCTGTCTCCCTCACGGTCACACTCGTGCAGTCGTGCTCCCTCTCGTCCGGATCTGCCGCGGGCTCGACCTTGGGTTCTCTGAGTCAATGCTGTTGTGCAGCGGCTGGTCGCCGGCTCGATGTCCGGCCTCGACCCAACGGAGGAGTCCTTGCTCAAGGCGAGGACCCTCCTGTTCGGGGCGGACTCGTCTGAGAGGGAGACGGCGTTGCCGAGGGGTGCACCGCCAAGGACTGGGCTTTCTCCGCCGGGTGCTGGTGAGTGGACCTGCCCGAGGTTATCTACTCCGACGCCCAAAACCCCATCGCAAGGTGCGACGATCCCTCCAAGGCCGAGCTCAACGACGACCCGACTCGACATGCCTCCTCCAAGTTGGACGACTCCAGCCACTGCTTCTATGACGGCGTCTTCATCTTCTACGCCTTCTTCTACAGCGGATCCATCCACCCCTGCGTCTACAGCGGATCCATCCACGCCTGGTTCCGCGGCCACTCCTTTGACGCCTGCTCCAATTCCGCGAGCACGAGCACCCGAGGTGTGAAGCGTGGTCGGAGGAGGACATCCAAGGCTTGGGATGACTTCAATCCAGTCATAAAAGAGGTAAATGGTGTCTCTATCACCTACGCTGCTATTTGTCGCCATTGCAAGTCTCAATTGAGTGCCATGTCTAGTAAAGGTACTGGTCACTTGCTTTGTCATCAAGCTACTTGTTTAGCTAAGTATGAACGTAATGCTAGAATCCAAACATTGCTTGCTTTCAATCCTGATGGATCTGTTCGTGCATGGGATTATGATTCTAAACTTGCTCGTTTTGAACTGTGTCGTTTCATTGTTGCTTTAGACCTGCCTCTAGGTTTTGGTAAATCTGATGCTTTTGAGTGCTACATTCAGGCGTGCACATAATACTAAATTTACTCATGTTTCTAGGCAAACTACTGCTAGGGACTTTGTTAAGTATTTCAATGAGTGTCGTGCTAATTTGCTTGATTGCTTGCATACTAGTATATATTTTGTTACTTTGACTTCTGATATATGGTCTGTAAAGCTAAGAAGGATTACATATGTGTTGTTGCTCACTTTGTTAATGTTGAATGGGTGCTTGAGAAAAGAGTGCTTGGTATGAGGCTGATAGATGTATCTCATTCTAGTCCAAACATTGCAGAACGTATTGAGTTAGTGATTGATGAGTATGCTTTGACTGACAAAGTTTTTCTGTTACACTTGACAATGCTTCTGCTAATGTCAATGCTATGACTATCTTGACACCTAAGTTCTCTGGTTATGTTGGCACTCTTTTTATACATCAGAGATGTGCTTGTCATATCATCAATCTTATTGTTAAATCTGGTTTGAAACGCTTGAAGCCCATTGTTAAAAATTTTAGAACTGCAATCTCTTTTTTGAACTCCTCTAACCAACGCATTGCATCATACAAATCATATTGTATTGCATTGGATAATCGTCCTCGAAAGTTTTGTTTGAACATGGATGTGAGATGGAATTTCACTTTTCTAATGCTTAAGCATCTCCTTCCCCATCGTGGCATATTTTCTTCTTTTATCAACAGTCAATATCAGCAGGTGCATGGCAGGTCATTGCTAACACTTGATGATTGGTATGTTACTGAGAAAGTTTGTGATTTCCTTGAACAGTTTTATGAATCTACTAATGTATTATCTGGTGTTTATTATCCAACCTCTAATCTGATTATACATCAGCTCATTGACATAGCTGATCACCTCTGCCAGTTTGAGAATGATAGATATTTGAGACATGTTGTTGTTCCTATGAAATCTAAATATATCAAGTATTGGCAAGACATTCCTATCCTATATGCATTAGCTTTTGTATTGGATCCTAGAGGTAAGATGAAGGGCCTCGGTAATGCTTTAAAGCTTCTTTCTGACCATTTGCATCATGATTATTCTGCTTATTTCACCACTGTTAGATCTGAATTGTCTAACATCTTTGCTACTTATGAGTCTAAGTTCGGTGCTGTTAGACTATAAAGGCCAGCTCCCTCGGTAAGTTCTGGTAAGAAGAAAACCACTTGGGGTAAGATATATGCTACTGATGATGACTCTGGTAATGCTTCCTACTCCATTGCAGACCCCTTCCTCTTTTGCTCAAGTTTTTGAGTTGATCATATATCTTGATAGTGATCCAATTTCTGTCTTTTCTGATGATTTTGATGTCCTTAATTGGTGGCTAGAGCATAAACACACATATCCTGTTTTGTCTCTCTTGGCTAAAGATGTATTGACTGTTCCTGTATCAACTATTAGTTCGGAGTCTATTTTCTCACTTTGTGGCAGGATGTTTGAGGAAAGAAGGCGAAGTTTGACAAGTGACATGGTGGAGATCTTGACTTGCTTGAAGGATTGGCAGCTTGGAGAGGATCGAGAGCAGCACACTGTTGAGAAGCACCACAAGGATCTTGAACAATATTATGTTGATCTATTTGTGGATAGTGATGTTTCTGCTGCAGCTGCTGATGGTGCTGGATTGGGTGTCCTCAAATTATTACTGATTAGTTACTAGGTAGTAGTTAGTAACTTAGTATGAATAATGTAATATTTTGAGACTTGATGACTATTTACGCTGGGTGTATTCTTTTCCCTTAGGCCAAAGGGTTTTTAACGAGGCAGCCAGCTAGAACATCTATTTGTAACAGGTTGTTATATAATCTGATTATCCTTTGGCCATTTTTCTGATGTTCTGTTCTGTTTTCTTTTGGTATTGTGTTCTATTCTATTTTTCTTTACTTAATTTTTGAACTTCTGCTTAAAACTGACTATTTGAGGGGTTTTTAAATTTTCAGACTTTTTGAGTCTATCGGGCCAAAACGTGCCAACGGGCCATCGTGCTAATCATGTTGGCCCAGCACGGTAAACAATGATGTGTCGTGCCATGGGTCGAAGGCCGGCCCGGCACGGCCCATTATACATCACGTGTCGTGCCGGCCCGAAATGCGTCCCGTTTGGCCAGGACTAGGTGGCATGCAGAGAGAGAAATCTCCCTTGGGGGGTTGAAATCCCTATAAATTTTTCACCTTATCACCCAAACAAGGCCGGAATACATTTGGCGAAACCAAAGGGTGGATGATGGGTGGGCCCTAGCCCACCCTAATATTTCGGCCAGATACCAACAACAATTTTCGAACCATACAATGAATTTGTATTCCTACTTGTAGTTTCTCATCATGTTAATCCACAGCTCATTGTGGTCTGCATTATGAACGTCTTCTTTCACAGGCTAGAGCGTGTGCTAACAGCTACCGTTGTGACTCAACATCGTCTTGTACTCTGTTGTCGTCGTCAGGGTTCTGAGATTCAGTTTTTGGAACACTTGCTGAACCACCTATCTCAGCCTTGCAGAGAGGGCACAACGCGTTTATCTCGAGCCATTTATCCACACACTCCATGTGGAAGACGTGCGCGCATGGAAGTTCTCGTAGATCTTCATCGTTTGAGAACTTTGACAAGCAGATGCAGCAGACCTACGGATCAATTCAAGAGAAAACTAAGCACCAAAGTTATAAATGCGTTAAAATAGAGGAGTAACGTAAGAAAACTTACGGCATCTTCTGAAGAAATAGTTCGCTCCTTGTCAGTTCCAGCAGCCAAGACTCCAGCTCCATCTTGTGCCACCTCCCCATCACGAATCCTCATTGATTTGTACTTGTATGCCACCAAGGCATTGATCGCTTCAGTGGCGGCACCTCGGTTCATATCCATGTCCTCATGGAAGCCCAGAACGGATATTATGCATGGCAGACAACAGCAAATCATTGTGCATAGAACGAAAGGCATTAAGTAGCCCAAGAAGCCGAACGCAAGGAACACTATACATATCCTGAAAATGTATCAGAACAAAATATTAGTAATAAATGTAAGTCAAACGTGTGAAGACGGTATCGCAGAAGTGTTTACCAAGAAGCACATATACCTGTACAAGTTTGGAGCATCATGGACACAAGAACGGCAACCAAATATCCATATGTTACCCACAACAAACCACATGGCAAAGAAACAATCCAACGCTAATTTAAAGCAGGCGACCAATGCATAAACCCTGAAAAATATAAAACGCATTCTTACTTCATTGCGAACCGAAAAAAGATTAAAAAATCTCCTGCTAATTAATATTATCATCATTTGGATAGGATGCATCTCAAATCCCATGTTTAGGGTTCTAGAAAACTATTCCAAAGTATGGCAACGCCTGGCTGGAAAACCAAACATTTTTGTGACTATCTGGTAGGCAATACTGCAAAGTTATTGATAAATATTCCTTTCACGTATGTAAATGAAAAATATAAAGCGACCAATTACAGTAAATTTTCCCAATTTTTTAATGATCCTGAATATTGCAAAAAATGGTGATTGCTTTACAATAGCTTAGGTCATGGAGATACAGGATGAAGGTGCGTATGAATGGATTAATTTTCCACGGAAGTAACTATTACCTGGGACTTGCAATTGGTAAATTATCACTTCCCGAGACTCCAGTACTATTGGCACTACTGTCCATAAAGTCTGAGACGTGAAGAGAATCAGGATCAGTTATGTTCCTTTCAGATGAATCCTGTCTTGGTTCCTGTTCCGTGTTATGGCGATTACGATGGAGATAACGCCAATAAAGATGTGGAACAGTAGCAATGCAACCAATTGTATAGGCAAGAAGCCACTCAAATAACGGAGCGTGAGGATGCTCGTTCCTTGATACTGACAGAACAGAAATAGCTGCTATAATCTGGCAAAGGGTTACAATAAGATCAACTGAGATCCAGAGGACAGAATTCAAAGGATTTTGCTGGCGGTGGCCTTGATCTCTTCTCACATCATATGCATTTCCAGAGTTAGATACAACTGTGCCAGAAGAACTTTCGGGGACATGGGGAGCTTCATTTGATGGAACTCTGCTGTTGTGCGACACCTCCAAGTTGGTATTGTCCTGGTGAGATGTAGATGGGGAAGTAACATCATTCCTTGGTATGTCAATTGTGTGATCACGATTACTTAAGTTTTCAGAGTGGTCCATCAGTAAAGGATGGTTGTGTCTTGACCTTCACACTTCCAACAGTTGGAACGGCCAAAACCTAGATTGTCATTCGGCACCTTAGATCAATACCTTTCGTTGATACGCAGAGATCTTCCAGTTCGATATTATATACTTCTCACACAAACAAAACTAATGTACTTTACTTTCTTTTCCCAGTTAAACAGCTGCATATTACTTTCAGTGTACCTTACGGGAAGTAAAGTCAAGACCAAGAGTCAATTAACTGCCAATCTGATTGCTTACTTATGAAATACTTTGTCTAAGGTAAGACATCATATGTCAATAAACATGATTAGACTAGAAGGAAAGATCATATCCTGGGTGTTTGAAGTATCTCTGAGGATCACAGCCGTTGTATGAAACACTTTCTGAAGATCACAGCCCATGTCTAGGGTAAACCTCATTTTCAACCAGGCTAAATCTCATTTTCTAATAGGTAAATTTCATGTCTGTTCTTCTACGTTTTTCTTTAATTGTACTATAGAAAATAAGTTTCGCATAATCAGTTGCTTAATGCATATTTCTCTGCAATCCTACAGCTGACTACAAATTAAGCATTCAAGAAAAATATCATCTTTAGTGCTATGTATGCAGTTATCCTGATTAACAATAATACAATCGACTGAAAGCTGCTATACAATTACATGTTTAGTTCTATGTATGCAGTTATTCTAATTAAATAAGTACTATAATAGGAATTAAGCAAAGACCAACCCTGACACCTCCTAAAGTTAGTTTAGAAAAGAACGCAACAGGGAAGGGCAAGAAACAGCTTACCTCAACAAAATGCAGCAGGAAAAATAACAGCCCCTCTAATTCAGCTCATCCGTTCCCCTAACCACATGAATAACAACGATCAAGAACATGTTAGAACAGTAGTGACAGGAAAAGGCCAAATCACGGACATATTGAATCAAATAAAAAGGAGCATGTCGATTTCAAAAGTGACCAATCAACACCGGCAATTTGCAAACATAACATGAGAATAGCTAATAACAAAGAATACACCGACCAAATAAACGCAGCCTCCATGTACGAGGAGAACAAAGCCCATTCAGCCATTCTGATGATTGAAGGAGGATAGAACAAACATGTTCAGACGGGAACAACAGAAATCGGACAAATTTACCATTTTGGAATCTCCGCTTTGATTCGAACTGCTCCGAGATAGCTTCCTTCGATTCGAGACGAGCCTTGCGAATTTTCGGTCCCCACTTCCCTCATTCCCTTCCCCTCCCTCTGTCTCTCTGTCATTTTGGCTTTTCACTTATGTAGGCATCAGCAGGGTCAGCGGTCGGGGACGAAACAGGTGGGAACAGAGGAAGGGGTAGTTCGGTAAATACTGAGACTGCGAATCCCAGCCGCTCGATGACGAGACCGGACGACAGGGAAGCCTTTCGTTGTCTCGTGCAGGATTAGTGCCTTCCTAGTTTCATTAGTAGGTACAGGTCGAGCAATGGCGAGATGGCTTGGCATGAATTTAGCTCGTGACTTTTAGGCGAATGTTAGGCAAAAGAAACGGCCATGAAAAGAGCACATTTTGCCCCTTTTTTACAGCGTACTTCTCGTTGCTTCAACATGGATGCCGAGCAAGTAAATTGCCGGTGAATTTTGTAGGCACGCCTTTGCCTTTTCTGGTTGTAGATTGCCAGTGAATTTATAAAGGCATCTCTTAACTTTTATTTATATTATATTAAGAAAACCAATATTAATAGTTAATACTTCTCTCTCTTGGTTTGCGGATGCATTTTGTAACGAACACCAACTTGGAAGCATTCATTTTCTGCATTCATCTTGTAAAAACGTTGGGTACAGAGTTGGAACAGCAACTTGGAAACACCATTTCAAACACTATATTGATCAAAGCAATTATCTTTTCAAGTATATATATTTTGATCATTATTTCGTTAGGTACAGATACTACCTTGGGACAACGTACAGAGGAGGCATGCATATCAGCTCTGGAATATGACCACGAAGGCTAAAATTCTATGAGCATGGAGTAGTATTGCGTTTTCACATTGACTATCTTTGGAATATTACACATTATGCGCAAAGTAATAACATCGTGCTATAATTGAAGAGTTAGATAAAATATAAAGCAATGAAGTTAAAAGATCTGAGACGAACATCTTAACATGAGGCAAACTCATTTAGGATGTGGGGCATATGCCGCTTTGTGGATTTTGTGAAGTGTAGCTTCTTTTATCGTGATCATGTGTTATTTCTGATTCAAATGTAAAATAAATTATTTATGTAAGCAAATCATTTATGTAAACAAATCATTCATGTAACTTTTACCAAATCTTCATAAAAAAGAAAAGTAATTGAACCGGGTAAGATGAATCGATTCCAGTTCAGAGTGCAATAAACTCAGTTATATTTTTCAACTCATTTCATTTGTTTGGAAAGGTTCGTATACACTACATGTATCCCATATTATTTGTCAACATATCATTTTAAGTTTATTTGAAATTACATACCATTTTTGCATCCCAGTGCACATTTCTTTTTTTTTGGGGGGGGGGGGGGGGGGGGGGTAATGTATTTCTATTCTGGGGGTAATGTATTTCTATTCTATCTTACTCCTCATTTCGTATTTCTATTCTATCTTAATCCTTGTCATTACGTATGCACTCACCTATTAATTTCTACCCATCTTTTCTAGTCTTTTTAGTTCTCAAGTCATTAAAGGATGACGCCATATCCTCAGCTTAGCTAATGGCCCATGCTCTCTCTTGGTTATGGTTTTCTGCATTGATCTTGTAAAAGCGTCGGGTACAGAGTTGGAACACCAACTTTTGAAACACTATACCTATTGATCAAAGAAAGTAAGTATGTATTATGTGTTTGATCATTATTTGGCTATAGGTACAAATTAAAGCGAGACGAGATGCTACGACGGCGGAGACGAATTCGCGCAGTCCGCGGGCGCGAAGGTGACCGTGCGCGCGTCGAGGTCGTACCCGACGTGCAAGTCCTGCTGCGCGACGTTGCCGAGGATGGACATGGGCTGGGCCTCCGAGACGGTCACGATGGCGAGGCACAGCGTCCCCTCCTGCACCAGCGTGAACGTGTTGAGCGGCCGCAGCGTGACCGCCGCGCCGCCGCCGAAGCGCAGCGTCACGTCGGGGATGCCCCACTCGTTCTCCTCCCGCCCGTGCACGTCGTAGCACAGGTCAAGCAGCTGCTCCGGCGACCTAGTGCGCGTGAGGTTGACCCGCCGCTCCAGCTCGCCGACCAGCGGGCCCAGCAGCGCCGGGTCCAGGAACGTGAGCGTGGTCCCGCTGTCCACGATGATGCGGGTGGAGGAGGATTTCGCGGCCACCACCGTCTGCTGGTCCCCGATCGCGACGGCCTCCAGCTCCACCGTGTAGTAGGCCGCCACGTCAGACTGGACCAGCGGCGTGCTCGCGGCGCCCGGGTCGGAGACCACGGCCCGCGCGCCGAAGCTGAGCGCGGAGGACGCGTTGGTGGAGTAGTAAGGGACGAGGCAGTAGGAGAATTTCCGGCCCAGCGAGGTGGCGGCCCCGATCTGCGAGACGAGCGAGAGGGCCCCGCCGCCGAGGCCCACGAGCCCGTCGGCCCGGAACGTGCCGGCGTTGCGGGTGGAGCAGCCGAAGCTGACGTTGGGCGCGCGCGTCGCGTCCAGGAAGGTGAAGGTCTCCGTGGAGAGCAGGCCCGCGGTGTGGGACCCGTCGCCGTACGCGTACTGGTACTGGCAGTGGGACCCCGCGTCGCACGAGGCCTCGCTCAGCGGCCGGCACGCCTCCGAGTCGCACCCGACCACGGCGTACGTGGAGGACCGCGACTGGTCGAACACCGTGCGGGAGGACGACGACCCGTCATCGTCGTCGTCATCCTCGATGAGGTCGTTGCCGGTGTCGTTGCGGCAGGTGACCCAGATGAGGTCGCTGCCGGTGTCGGCGATGGCGAGCATCCGCGTCGGCGGCGTGCCGATGTTCACAGACATGAGGTACTCGAACGACCGGGACACGATCTCCGACACGACGCCGCTGTTGTTGTCGGAACTGAGGGAGCGGCGCGCGGCGGCGAGCATGCGAGCGTGCGGGGCCAGCGCCGGGTCGTGGAACGGCGACAGGGCCGAGTCGCGGTGGATCAACTCCACGCTGAACCCGTCGACGGACGACGCCGCAAAGCAGGCGCCGTGCCCCGCGAGGAGGAGCGTGACGAAGAGGAGCAGCACTTCCATGGCGATGATTGCGGCGGCGTACATACAGGTAAACAAAACTAGAACACGGTACCTCGCCAGTAACCCTGTTCCATTACTTATAGCAAAACAACGGCGTAACGTATATGGTAATTACAGGGGAGGCGAAATGGCCTGGGGGTGGTGCATGAACTGCCTGCCAGCACGCTTTGATTACATGCTATAAATTCGTGATATGCTGGTGAGTTGGTGACGCCGCAGCTGCTTCATTTGATTGGAGGCGAGAGGAGGCAGTAATTTAGTTGGGATGTAAATGGAGATTTTCAGCCATGATTTTTGGCAATGGTTTAATCACTACTACTCGCAGAGGATCCAGAAGATCGGTGATTTGGATGCGACGTGTTACGAGCAGTAATTTAATTTGCTTCCTTCAAAATACGCTCTTCAAATAGGTCATGATTGATTGAGTGAAATAATTACTACTGCTTTTTTTTTTCCTTTGCTTCCCCCTTGGTCTTCTCTGGCCTCTTGCGATTCCTTTCCGTGTGTGTTCTCCTCTGAATAGTTAGTATATAACAGGAAAGAGGAAATGATAGACGCTTCCATTGCCATTCCAAGATGGAGAGGGAGGAATTGTGGCGCGCGATCACCTTATCATCCAAAAATCCAAGATGGTGGTGGAAGAGCGGGCTGGCGGTGGACCGGTGGTTTTCATCCGCGAGGCTGCGTCCGTCGGCCACGGCCCGTTCGGTTGCAGCCCAATAATTCAGCGAGCATAAATAAACAGCCCATTCCCAAATGGAATGACTAGTGTCCCGGACTCGTTGTGGTCTTGTGGAGAAAAGACGACGCAGTTAGAGCCCGGCCCATTCGCCGCGAAGGAAAACACTCTCGCCCCATACTCCAGACTCAAGTCCTGCCAGTTTTACACTGTTGGTTGGTCCAAAAGAGCTTTTGTTAGCCGCCACCGCTTTCTGCAGAGCTGCACCCGCGTACGGGAAGTCCTCCTCTCACCACTGTTAAACTTAAACACGTCCATTCCAAGGATCCAGGTCCGTGCGAGCGTGACAGACTGCGGTACTGCTTCCGCGACTACCCATAGTTTGTGATTTCAGTTCACTCCTCTGCATTGCAATTGCAAGCCGGTCCTTGAGCCTGGTGCATCCATAGTTTGTGAGTTTGACCTGCTGGCGTTCCATGATGGATATACAGATTGCGGTGTCACCGTGTCAGTGTCAGAGTATCAAGCAGCAGGGGTTTGACCCGGTTTTCTCTCTGGAATTTTGACGCCGCTTCCGCCCTTTATTCAAAGAGTTGGTTGCGCCCCTCGCAATTTGGCATCGGATGCTCCTCCCCGGCCCGACAAGATGTACGTTGACTGACCAAGCAAGCTGCCTCAATTTTCCTCGATTCGCTACCCCAGCACCAGCTTTCCACAGGTCGGTCGAGTGCCAAAGAAAACGGGTGCAGCTTTCCACGACGAATCAACCAGTCCTTCCATTCCACCTCAACTGCCAAGCAAGCCCACCGGTTTGACTGCACGGCTGCGTGTAGGTGGGCAGGCCAAAAGAAACCCATCTGCTCAAAACGAAGAAGATTCTGCTTTGACTGCACGGCTTCTCTGTGTTGTGGAGATAATCTGAAGAGCGACTTTTAGCAGGAACTAGGAAGCGTCCAACCAGCATCCCGCCAACTACCCATGCAAGCGGTCCGGTTCTGTTTTGTCCCCCTGCATTCTTTTTGTTAGCACCTGCTCATGATTCATGCCACGGACGGGACGAGACGCGTACTAGTACTAAACAGATACTATATGGAAATGGAATCGCGTGCATGTGGAAGTTAACCTGCCATTCCTCTCTGGAAAGAGAAGAAAAAAAAAACTGACACAGAACAGGATTAGGATTTGAGGATTTGGATTCTTAACTCATGGTCTCAACATGGCCTGTTGCTCCTAGTTTAATCGAGTAGCAGCACTAATAACGCGGAGCCGGGGTAATGAGATGCGCACAGCTCCGATGATCCGCGCGAGATGGCGCCCTCGATTTGTACGTGCAGACGTGGACGGGGCGGCGGCCTCGGGCGCCTGGCCTGTCGCGCCTGAACTCGACAAGTGAAGCCGTCGAGATCTCCAGCTTGCTGCCAGTCGGTCACCTCACTGTTCCCCATGCCGCGCTCCGCGTGTACTCTGCCTCTGCTGCGTGCGCTTCTGTTCTCTTCTTTTCTGTTCTTTTCTTTTTCTTTTTCTTTTTCTTTTCTTCCACTGTTGCCCGAGTGCCGGAATCCGTCCATCCAGTTCGAGCCAGCGGCCGCCGGCGAGCGAGCGCACGGAGCACGGTCGCCCCGTGTACCCCGCGGGCGAAAGGCAAAGGCGACGATGGCAGGCTGGCGAAGCGAACGGTGTACGCAAGCGAGCGAGGATGAATAGACGCGGGCGGGGGGCAGACAGGCGACCGACAGCCCGGCACGTCCACATGACCCCGCTTTATGGCACGGCCGGGCCGGGTACGTCTCCTCGATCTCCTTCGCCTTTCGCCATCCGCGATTGACCCAAACCGGTTCCATTTCGTTCTCGTGTCCCCAAACCTCTTGAATTTGAATTGAATTCCTCCTGCTCCAAATCCGTGCTTCCTCTTCTCTCTTTCTCGGCCGACGCGAACCGAAACGGTGCAACGCGCGTGTTGTACAGGGTCATTCACCGGTGCCTTTCGTTTCTCCGCCGGACACGGCTTCGGGATCGGGCGGTGGACCCCGCTTGCCGCTTCCGGGGCCGCTGCAGGGCGCCCAACCGGCAGCGCGGGCCCACGAGGGGGACGACCCGCGACGAGTGCTCCACCGCTCGCTAGTGTACTTTTTTTTTTTCTGGCTCACGCCGGATTATTTATTCAGTTTTATTTACTGTTTATTACTACTACTGCTTCAACCTTTTTGGAAAATCTCGAACCTCCCTGCCTAATTACTCTCTGCACCTCGCGTTCTCTTGTATTTCTGGATTAAACGTCTACTAACAATTTTTTTTTCTTGGAAGCGTACAGGTGTTTCTCGAATAAAAACCTAAATAACCACGAGTCGAGGGACTGATACGCAAAGCTCTTTGCAGAACCTGAGCACACTGAGCGGAACCGGTGACCACCACGCGGCCACTATATATTTTTTTTTTTTGAAACTAACCACGCGGCCACTATAACCAAAGAGAGGGACCGCTTTCCCTTCCTACCCTCGCCTCGACGAAGACGAACCTGCAGCCACCGCAGCAGAGCTCCCACCCCCGCGCCGCCGGCCATGTCGGTGGAGACGGAGCGGAGCTCCACGGAGTCCTCCGCCGCCTCCGGCCTCGACTTCGAGGACACCGCGCTCACCCTCACCCTCCGCCTCCCCGGCCCCGTCGTCTCGTCGTCCTTCTCCTCCTCCTCCTCGTCCCCGGACCTCGACCGCAAGCGCGCCTCGTCCGACCCCGACGCCGACAACTCCCCGCTCGCCGCCGCCGCCGCTCCTCCGGCTCCCAAGTACGCGCACCCTTCTTTTCCCTGCCGCTGATAAAAATGCGTCCTGAGTCCTGTCCAGGAATTTGCGGTTCCGGGTAGATAAATTTGTTTGGCACGGGCTTGATGTTTGGCTCCTTTTTTATTTTCTCGTTGCCAGGGCGCGGGTCGTCGGGTGGCCGCCGGTGAGGTCGTACCGCAAGAACGCGCTCGCCGACGTCGCGGGGTCCAGCAAGGCCGCCAAGTTCGTCAAGGTGGCCGTCGACGGCGCGCCGTACCTGCGGAAGGTGGACCTCGAGGCGTACGCCGGGTACGACCAGCTCCTCCGCGCGCTCCAGGACAAGTTCTTCGCCCACTTCACCATCCGTGAGTAGAGCACCGTCACCACCGCCTCTCCATCTCTCGCTTGCCGCTGGTTTCCCTCTGGCCTCTGCCCCTTTGCCCCGTCTGATTGAGTGTTCCGGCTGATGTGTGCGAGCAGGGAAGTTCGGGGACGACGAAAGGAAGCTGGTGGACGCGGTGAACGGGACGGAGTACGTGCCGACGTACGAGGACAAGGACGGCGACTGGATGCTCGTCGGCGACGTCCCCTGGAAGTGAGCACCTTTGCCATGCTTCATTTACCCCTGATTTTGTAGCGATCCGGTTCGTGCTTGAATGCTAGCTTGTGTATATTATGTGCTGGATGTTTGGTCGTAATTATTGTTCGGGCACTTGCACTAATCAAATCAAATTCTAATATGGAGTAAATTTCCTAAAACTACAGGTTTTATAACAAAACTATCAGAAAACTACAGGTTTAAGAAGATGTATCACAAAACTACAGATTTAGTGCACCTTTGCATCACAAAACTACAGATTTAATAAGATGTATCATAAAACTACAGATTTAAGGAGTCAATTTATCACAAAACTACAGGTTTTAACTTTGTAAAATCTGTAGTTTTGCGATTCACACGGACACTAAATATGTAGTCTTGCGATAACACTTGTTCAATCTGTAGTTTTACGATAAAGGGTGCACTAAATCTGTACTTTTGTGATACAACTCTTTAAATCTGTAGTTTTGTGATAGTTTTGACACAAAACCTGTAGTTTTGTGAAATTTACTCTTCTAATATGATTTGAGGGTTTGGTTGAGGTACATGCTGTGGATCTGTAAGACTGTATGTTTCCTAGGGGACGATTATTATGTTCTTTTATGAAGTGTTTTGTTGGCAATCTATGACAATTCGTTTATTTGGACAAATAGATAGATTCAAATCCTTTCAAATTGGCATGGAATGTTTGAAATTACTTCGTCTTCCCTGCTGTTTATAAACTGATTCAATGGATTATCTTATCATACATGCTTAAGGATGCTTTCCTCTATTTGTTCCTTTTTAAACAGTACTACCTTTTTATTGTGTTGCTATTGATATCTCGCATCAAGCAGATTAAGCAACTTTGATGCAAAGTTTCTATCTACAACAAATCAATTCATGAGACCTATGTATGGAAGTGACCGTCTTTATTTTAATTTAGGCTGCTTTGGATAAGGTTGCCTTTCTAATTTTGTCCTCCACTACACTTTGCTTCTACTGTCCATTGACAGGAGAAAACAGCTAGTCTAGTGAGCAAATTGCTCATTTTCTGAGCTTTTATATGGTTTTGTGCTTTCTTCTGTCTTCATGCTTGGTTGTATTGCAACTTAGTGGTGCTTCATGCCAAACTTTGAGGATATAGAATCTATTCATTAGACTTCAATTGTGACGAGTTTCTGACCCCCTCAATTCCTAATGCCTATGCAGGATGTTTGTGGAAACCTGCCAGCGCCTTCGTCTCATGAAAAGTTCTGAGGCTGTTAACTTAGGTACATATTCCTATAAGCATTACCTTCCTATGGTTCAGTTGTTACCTCCTTTTGCATATCCATCTCAATCGCCTGTTTCTTTCCTGTTACAGCGCCAAGAGCCAACCAATGAACCAAACTCCACGCTTGATGGACATGGGGCTTCTTCAAGGAAAGGAAACTTTTGCTCTCCTGAGGTTCTTCGCATGAGATAGAAATGTGTACAGTTGTCAGCTACTACTTTCAGTTCCGCCCTTGAGCTACTGAGTTGATAAAAGGTTTTAGTAGTTTCCATACTTGTCTGTAGTCTCGACATATATATTTGAAACTTCAAATATAATCCTTACAACTACATCTCTTGATGAATAAGACTGGACATGCAGAGCTCTCATGTTCATGGACGTTTCTCATGGGCTTGCTATTGTGCTATTAGGTGATAGAGATATGTATCTGTGTGTGATACTACAGCTATGAGGCCAAAGGCACCGTGGTGGCGTTGTTGTCATATATAGACATAGTACATCTTATTGTGTTTGAAGTTCATGGTTCACCGGTCTTCTGAGAGATGTTAATCAGCTTCTTCTGTAGCCGCTGCATTCTGATTTGCTCTCTTGTCGTGGTCGTTCTGATTATTAATCAAGGTCGGACATGTTGAAGCTTGTATGCAGATGTTTCACTTCGCAAGCTCGCATTCATGTCCATCCAGTACTCCATGGCGACTAATTACTAGCTTCGCGTTAGCATAATAATCTCAACAGTTAAGGAGATTACCTTCAACTATGCATCCTGTGCTGATTAATCATGTTGTCACGGATGTAGTATGTTGTGTGTCATAGAGACATTAGACTCATATCTCAGTTAATGTCACGAATGCTTAATCACCCAAATTTCCTCATCATTTGGAACTTTAATCCTTGCGTAACAAAGGAAAAGTAAAACTCACAATGTGAAATAAATACAAACTAACTATGTTCTGTTAACTTTGTTCAAGGGGCAAAATAGTCTTTATCCATCTCACTTAACACCGTTAATTACCAAAATTGACGGAATGGCTAAATAGGGAATCAAAAATGAACTCAGGTCCAAATAAGTAAGTTCAAAATCAGAAGGGCCAAAAAAAGGAAGCCTGATTTTCTATGAGGCCAAATAAGGAACTGTCTCCTGAACTTTTATATTGATGAAATACATAGTCAACGCTTGACTCTGTTCTTGAATCCATCTCATGTTAATGCCAAATGCATGAATAATTGAAAATACGTCCTAATTCTAAGGGTTCCATGATCAGGTGCTTTTTTACTGCTTGAGATCGCTCTTCTGACCTTCACATATGGACTGCTATGGTGTCAGCATGCCATGTTCGCTCAACAGTTATTCGGATCCAGAATTTCAGACAGATAAATCAGTTGGAACTGAAACGTCATTTTCATTTCATGGGCAGATGGTGAGATCGTTGTCATGTGGCTGTTTCTGCCTCCAAATGCTATCCAGAACAAGCAGTTAGGCGCCCCCTGCTTGTCGCCGGGAGTGCTTACGCATTTCGGGTCGTAATGGACGCGTCATGGGTGGAGGATGGCGACGGCGTCAGATTGGGCAGATTCGGCTAGTGATTGACGTGGTCTTGGCGCCGTTGAATACTTGAATGGCAGCGACGGATCAGCACCCGCGGCTCTCTTTTTTCCGGGGAGAAAACGACCGCCCTATCCATGTGGTCGGGTGACTGGCCAAATGCATGGTTGTCGCTGCTATTTCATCTTTTTGTTTTTCCCTTTCTTGCCTTGGAAACTTTCATTTAAGAAGTGATGAATTACGTTATCACCTAAGAGAACATATCTAGAGGGTTCAAAGAAGATATTCGCAAAAAAGAGGGTTTAAAGAAGACCTCACTTCAAGTCAAACAGTGAAGTTGTTGTTTCAGGATTACATCGTTTTATATACAAAAATTGAAGTCTTGGAGGCGCAGAAAGGTTAGGAGGACTTCATGACTACTCAAACCACATTTTGAGAGCGTAATGATGAGGTTTTGGGATATGAAATGAACTCGTAATCTTTGTTGAGAGCTTCGATGGTCTAAGTTGGATACAATTCTGTTTCGTAAAAAAAGAAAGTTGGATAGAGATCTGGTTCTGTTTTGCCAAAAAAAAAACTTGGATAGAATTCTGGCTCTGTTTTGCAATCTAGACGTGTTTGCCGGTTGCACATCCGCCCTCTCCCCCCCCCCCCCCCTAAACTTTATGGCAAACTGTATTACCAACAAACTGATCTTTCTAGCATCTTCAATCAGTGATGCAGCTTCATAAGGAAGGAGAATTAAGAGGATGATTAAACTACAATCAAGAATTAAATGGTAAAATTAGTTGTTCCTTTTGTAACATTAGAAAGCTTGGGGATCAAATCTGAAAAAAAAATAGTAGAAGAGCATTGCAAATCTGGTAGAGAAGTGTAAAAGTGTTGTGATTGAAAATTCCATAACAAGTAAATCTGTGCAACATTGTAACTACCTATGATGAAAAATGAAGTTTTATAGTACAATTTAAAATGATAAAACAATGTAGTTGGAGCTCATAATCTTCCTACTTAACAATTTCTCACGCAAAAGTACCTACTAAATGACAAACCTGGTGATAAAATATACCAGAATTCTAGATTATCTACTTTTAACAATGATGGAGCAACAAACTACCTGACAGATTCCAACTTGGACTCTTGGAGAATCATAATTTGCACTCAAAGCGCTGGTTTTCCAAATTTAGCATTTCATTCGAAGACCATGCAGGTTTATGCATTGACCACACATCAGTGCAATAACTATTGACAAAATCTTCAAATAAAATGAAAAGAAAAAAAAAGAATTGAAGCAGCAAGTCCGAATTACCGTTACCCGGTTCCACTGAAGCAATCACTGAATGATATTTCCCCCGACCGTTGCAACCGATGGCCATCACACAGACACAGTTCATACCCGTCTGAATACAACCACTCAGAAATCGACGGTTGAGGCACCTCCTTGTCGGATCCAACGGGCCAGGCGCGCCGAGCTCGCGACCCGTCGTCCTTGCAGCACTGCAACACGCTCACTCGCCGCTGTGTGTGTCGCCTGGCGCCCCTCCTTGTCCAGTGGCTGCCACCACCCTCCCTCAAAACGCCAAAAATTTCCCCACCTCTCCACCCCGCTTTCCCCTCTCCCGAGATCCCATCCATGGCCGCCTCCTCCCGCCCCCGGATCTGGCCCTGACCCCGCCATTGCCGGATCCGCGCCAGGCGTCTGCGGTGTCGTCGCGCTTCCTGCCATACCGGTTTTTTTAGCAGGCCGGCCTGTCGATTTCCTCTCTTTCCTGATCCGCTGCATTTGCGTCGCGGAGCCCGTTCCCTAGGTTGCATCGTGCCTGTTGATCCCTCGCCGTTGTTGCAGGAGAATCGGCCGACGCTCGGCACCGTTGCAAAAGTGCGGTCCTTTTTACCGCCCGGGATTCGCGCCGCCGTGTTCTTGGGAGTCTGGGATTGTCGCAATGGCTGTATAATCCGCCCGATTTGATGTGGTGTTGCTCCATCCGGATCTCGCCGCCATGTGGAAGCAATTTATGGGCAAGCTGTCGTGGAAGTCGATGAAATCCAGCTCCGGCGGGAGCGGGGGCGGGGGCTCGCCGCCGGCGAAGCCGCCGCCGCCGCCGTCTCCCAGGGAGAATGGCGCCGCGGGGAAGCCGAACGTCTCGCCTCCGACGCCCGCAGGGGGCGCTGGAGCCGAGGTGCGGTCCAGGGAGGACGCCTTCATCCAGAAGGTGAACATTTGCTGCGTGGTGTACGACTTCTCCGACAGGGGCAAGGACTCGCCGGAGAAGGAGAGGAAACGGCAGGTTCTCATGTCCCTCGTCGATTGCATTGGCGCCGCCGAGGAGCCCCTGACGGAGGTGATGATCGCGGCGTGTGTGCGAATGTTCGCTGTCAACCTCTTCAGGGTCTTCCCACCCAAGGTCCGGTCTGGCAGCACGGCTTCAGAGACAGAAGAGGATGAGCCGTTCTTTGATCCGTCCTGGTACCATCTGCAAGTGGTGTATGAGTTTCTCCTTAGGTTCGTGACATCTCCATTTGTCGATCCCAAGGTAGCCAGGAAGTATGTGGATAGTTCTTTTGTGTCCAGGCTGCTTGACTTGTTTGATTCTGATGACCCGAGAGAAAGGGACTGCTTGAAGACAATATTGCATAGGATATACGGCAAGTTCATGGGAAACCGTCCATTCATCCGTAAGGCAGTGAGTAATATTTTCTATAGGTTTGTGTTTGAGACTGATCATCACAATGGGATTGCCGAGCTGTTGGAGGTGTTTGGGAGCGTGATAAGTGGGTTTGCCAAGCCACTGAAGGAGGAACATAAGTTGTTCCTATGGAAGGCATTGATTCCGCTTCATAAGCCTAAAATGGTGGGAGTGTATCTGCCGCAGCTGACATATTGTATTACACAATTTATTGAGAAGGAACCAAAGCTTGCTGGGACTGTGATTAGAGGCCTATTGAAGTACTGGCCAGTTACAAATAGTCAAAAGGAAATGATGTTCTTGGGAGAGTTGGAGGAGGTGCTGGAGTTGATTGACATGGCTGAATTTCAGAAGTGCATGGTTCCCTTGTTCCGGAGAATAGCAAATTGCCTGAATAGCTCTCATTTTCAGGTAAGTTTTTTCTTTTTTGAAATCAGAAAAGTAATTTGAAATAGTCTGTGACTAATTTTTTACTTTAGTCGTGTCTTCTCTATACTGTGCATTATGCCATTTTGTTCATAATGATCCCTACAGTGAGCAATACTAACATGGAATGCTTGCATGTCATCTGTTTCTCTGATTTATCAAGTAATAGTTGTAAAGTTGTTTGCTGATTGAATATTTTGCTTATTTTAATGCAAGAATCTGTTTAGCTACTTACCTTTTCAACCTGCGTTTCTAGTTTATTAGTGTTACACTTGCTTCCATTACGTGGTCCACTGCACCTTTATGACATAGTGCTTAATAATTAATGATAAAGCATTTCCTCAGTGCTTGAACTCTTTTCTTGTTGGTTAAAGTGAAATCACACTCTTAAGTTACTGGCTTACAAGTGGAGCTAGTGTTCAGTTTCCTTTCTGAGGTTTCAAGCCTTTTGTTTTTGACATAAGACTTGAAATGCCCTATAATTTTTTATTTCTACATTTTATTGGTGCTAGTGACGTCACAAAGATCAAACCTTCAGTCCAGAGGGAGATGATATGAAGCTGTGGGGGTATAAGTGCATAGGTCGTTGTAATGTGATACTACTTTATAAACTCAAGTTATGCTGTGAATGCAAATAATTTTCCTTAATAAATGATAGTTGCAGTCATGTGCACTTTGCTGAGTTTGACGGTCAACAAGGGGGCATTGTTGTTTTTCGTTTGTGCTGCCTTTTAATTGTGTGCACTGATGCAGATGGGACATGACTCATACTATTTTCTTGTATATAGCATACTGTCATCTTAGTATTTGCTCATTTGAGAACTACATAAATGCAGGATTTTGAATGGTCTTAAGTCTCTAAGATTAGTTTCTGTTTATGTCAGTTGCATGTGTTCTACAATATCTTGCATAAAAGGTCAGAAAACTGAACACTGCTTCTTTTGGCAGGTTGCTGAAAGGGCTTTATTCCTTTGGAACAATGAGCACTTGTTTGATATGATCTCCCAAAATCGACAAGTAATTCTGCCGCTTATATACCCAGCACTTGAGAGGAACACCCGTTGGCACTGGAACCAGTCGGTTCTCAATGTTACAATGAATGTGCGGAAAATGTTCCTTGACATGGATGAGAAATTGCTCCTATCTTGCCAGAACAATTTCCAAGAGGAAGAAGAGAAGCGAGCAGCAACTGAGGAGCGGCGACGGCTTATGTGGGAGCACCTAGAACGGAGTGCGGCACGTGGGTACCAACCAGTGATAGCTGACACAAGCTTTCCGTCACCCCCTTCATCAGTTCGTCTGGTTGCCCCCACTGTGACATGACATGGGAACCAATTTACACTCCGTTTTCACCTCTTGTTAGCTAGCTGGAGTAGATGAAGTTGCTTGCTTCTCTGGGGTTACACAAGGCATTTTGTCACCTTGTAAGCCCCCCGCCAAAGTCTGTAATTAATAGCTGATGGTTTGAGGACAAAATACATTTGATTTTGCATGATGTATTCTTGCAACGGGCATGCATTTCTTGCCTAAATCTTGTCTGATTATACCAGAGTGCTCGGTGTAGTCTGGACAGTATGAATTGAATGAGAATTGAATGAGAAGAGTGACAAGTTTGCAGTCGCTTTTTTTCCTTTTTTTTTTTTTTTTTTTTTGAGGCAAGAACTTTGGTTTATCGCTGAGAGCGCCTTCCTTTTGTTTTCCTTTCTTTTCTTGGTGAAAACAAAATGTCAAATTGTTCTCTCCAACGATCTGGGTTGTTTGCTTATTTCAATGGATGACATGGAATGGACGGCGGCAAACAAGAGCAACCGATGCTGATGGTGATGCTTTATTTCAAAATGTCATGCATAGGGTATGTGTGTTTCTTATTGCTGGCGTTTATCTGATGCTTAAATCACATCACAAAGTACTTCCTCGTGTGATTGATTTAGGCCCTGATATCTTTTTCATCACTAAATATATAAATTATCATTATGAAATGTTTTAAAGATTAATAACAAACAAAGGGATCCAATATTTGCAAGATAAAATGATGATGTTTCCTACGCAAAATACACGCTATGAAGAAAAACCAGTTCACATGAATCACGTTCGGTGCACTCAGGAAACATGTGACCCATCAAAACTTTTCATATGGGATAACTGCAAGTGAACTTATCTGTTAGTTTATCTTTCATCCAGTAATCATGATGTTAAAACAATACTTCGCATCCTTTGCTACATGTATGGAAATGATTAATGGCTGTTACAACGTTTGTTATTCTAATTCATCAATCTGAGCTTCTAGTTATCACCTGTTACTCTCCGTGGCTAGATATCAGAAGATGTATGTGCAAGCAAAGGCAATCAGCAGGGTTGTCAAGAACACAGAAACTACATTGACCCCGTTGTTATCCAGTATGTTCATTCCTGAAATCCTCGTTACAGTTGGACCCTCTACTCCGACTACCTAAATAAACATATGAAACAGCAAACAATCAGCATTTGAATTTGAGCTGATCATGATATTTAGACATCGACAAATTTCAAATAGCTGAGGATGGACTACCTTTTTACGAACACTGCAGTACCCACTATACTGAACTGTCGCGCCCAAGAACGAATCAATCAGACTTCCACACAGGCCAGCAGCTGTAGCCATGGGGATAATCAGCAGCTGCCTCCAAAATACATCAGGAGCACACACAGTGGTTAGGAACCCTATTAGCACAAATGCAAGCCCAATCGAGAATCCAGCTGCTGCTGCTGCAAGAAGTCCATCGATGGTTACACCACCATTGGTTCCCTTTCTCACTCTCTGATAAAATGTGGTGTTAAAGACACAGTGAAAGAATATGGTGCTGATGGTTTGTGCAATTGAAAAAGAACTTATGATGCAAACCTTGAATGTTGTAATAATTCGTGGCTCAGCTTTGCTAAGAATGCCAAGCTCTGAAGACCATGTATCACCATTACAGCAAGCATAATGTCCAATAACACCTCCAATAAGAGCAGTAACAACAGTCGATTCCCTTGAATCCAAGCACCTATCTGTCCCTCCAGTAACTAACGATATCAAAACTACCAAGATACTTGCAATGCCACTATTTGACAAAACTTGCTTCCTGCCAAAAAGAGTTGGGGGCACCTGCATTAGAAGGATTCAGGAGGATATTTTTCTGAAATCGGAAGACATCCATCTATTTATGCGGATGCTAACATTTTCGAAAACTTTGAAAGCATATTAATCAGATATATATGGTTGGGTAAGATGACACTAACATCACAAGAGAAACTGTTTGTAGTTTCCATTTGCTTGCACTGGAGCAAATTTTTGTATAAGAATGATTTCTATGTAACAATCAATAGCATAGTTCTTGACCTGAAGAAGTAGGTGCCTAGGCAACAAGATCAATTAATATCAGTTTACAGAACAATATGCAAAATACCTTTACTAGACATGAGGAGTTCCTAACAGAATCAAACATTATAATTCTTATAAGAAATTTCAAATTTATGGACATCAACATTCCACTTACGAAAAGTTAAGCTCATTTACAACTAAGGGACCAGGGTAAAAGCATATCAAGCCTTTGGTTTATCCTTTCAGCCACGAAGTTACATTATCTATACAGGAAATAATTGAAAACATGATTCGCCGGGGCTTATCTCTACTTGCTACTCAGAGTCAAAGTTCTATTCTATCAAATTACCTCATTATCCTACTTAATACGTTATAAATCATCTGAAGTTTCTACACATGTAAGTTTACTCCCAAATCAAAATCAAGCACATTCCATATACTCATGGCTGTATATGTGTATATAATGCAAAGAGATTGGAGCAACAAAGACAGCGCTCTCATTTACCAGTTGCGCTGCCCGCCCTCCTTGAACTCGGGATCGAGCGCACGCTTCCTCGTCTCACCGATCCTCGTCACCCGCGACGACGTGAAGAAAAAAACCAGCAGAAGCCCCGCGAACCTGCACGGCTCAAGCCCAAGATCTCGTCACGAACTCGCACTTACGCCGAAAACGGAAATTTCAAAAGAGGCGCGCCTTCCTCACCTGTACCCGGCGACTGTGTGGGCCACCATGGCCGGCACGCCGACGAAGACAGCGCTGGAGTCGACGGACTTCCGGCGGACCGCGCGCGCCGCGATGGCGCCGCCCGCCGCCACCGCTACCGCCGCGCGGATCCAGATTCCGCCGTGTTGATCCATTGGGGCGACCAGCTCGCCCTGGGGACGCCGCGAAGACTGCCGGCGCCAATTGGCAACCCAGCTGCTTCCTAGTGCTAGATCGAATGTGCGCTTGAGTACGCGTCCCGAAGCTGTAGTGGTGGTTTGCTGCCCTGGTGATTCTTCCTGGTCGCTGTTATGAGATTTCTTCAGGTTTAAGAAGTCGTCGCTATACATGTATGGCGACTTTTGCATGTACCCCCTTGCAGCAGCTGTTCAGAGTTAAAGTTCGGTCCCACAATGCATTGACTAGAGTCATGTAGGACAGGATTTCTGCCCAAGTACTTCGGTCGTGGAGTTTGGGATCAAAATTCAGAAGAAACCAAACAAGTTTGAGGACTTTGGGTTTCTAATTAACATTTTTACCAAGGTAATAAATACGTACTATATTATCAAAGGATTTGCTAATTTTTAGCTGACTGAAAGTTTGGTAATTACTTTGAGCCATCGAATCTATATCCAATGTACAGATAATACAACAAAAGAAAAATCAAAACAAAAAGTAACAAATCCTTAAGGCTAGAAAATATGCATTCTCAAACACCATCAATTTGAGGACAAAGAGAGTAAGAATCATGACAAAGGAGCAGCAATATACTTCCTCCGTTCCAAAATTATTATCATCATTGACTTTTTTCATTAATTTTGACCATTCATCTTATTCAAAATATTTGTTCAAATATGAAAAGTTGTAAGTTATATTTAAATTTTATCTAATGATAAAATAAATTATAAGAAAATACATGATATTTTTTTAATAAGATGAAAGGTCAAAGATAGCGAAAAAAGTCGATGACAACAACAATTTTGAAATCGAGGAAGTATTAAGTACTAATACAAATGAAAAAGTTCAAGTTCGCTTTCGGACCATCTGTCCGGGGACAAAATTTCGAGGGAACTGTATAAATGTTCCTAAATTCTAACATTAGTTAGCACAGCACAAGACATAAAAGCTAAGGAAAAAATGAGAAAGAGATTGGAGACGTCATCATCATACCTTTGCTACCACTAATTAATCATCGGGTACACTCAAACACACAATCAACCTAACAACAGTCTATAGAGCTGTGATTGGACTAAAACCTTCCCCTGCCACGCCCTCGCCCTCGGCCCCTTCCCCTCCCTCGCCCCCGCCCTCGAAAATCTCTTCTCCCACCACCCATTTCGTCAGGGCCACTGAAGCTGAACATACTCATCCTTAAACGTTCAGCATCCGAACTCTCTGCACCCCAACTGAAAAATTCTGACCCACCCTGTAAAACAACGTATTGCCATCAAAATCAACATTTTAGCGCAAGCATGATTGAGAGTCTGTGAAGGAACCCATTAGGAAAGGAAGTCAGACTAACATGGATATCTTCTAAATCTAGCTGTTCCTGCAGCTGCCTTGCCAACTCCTCGTCTTGACTAGTATCTTGCATGTAGCTTTCTGCAGAGGACTTGGAACCCGTGGCCTTCCTCTTCTCCCATTCATCAAGGGTGAAGAAATGAGTATCTTCTTGCCTACCTTTGCCTTTGAATCTCTGGCCCCTACCATGCCTCTCTTCAGGCACACCCTGAGCCATTTTCTGCAGTAGCTTCTGTGCAGCAACTTGGTTTTGAACAGGAACAGCTTCGCTGACTGCACAGTGCAAGAGAGTAAGTCTCCAAGTTCTAATTGCCCCTAACAATAAATGATGATACTTTGATATAAGGATGGTTTTGGGAGACTGACCTTCTTTAGGTCTGCTATCTGAAGTACTTTGTTTGGATTCAACCTTGGTTGATATTGCCTCTTTATTCACATCACTTGAAATCTCATTCATATGTTTGCCCCCAGAATTAACGGGCACATGGTCATGACTAGCAGCCAATCTCCTATCTTTATAATCTGCTACAACACAAGAAAAAGGAAGGCGGTTCACAAATTACAATTACATCGCCAAGGCCTGAGTTTTCAAACATGCATATAACAATTGCTTGTAAAATATTTGTAAAAAAACACCTTCACTGCTAATGTGAAAATCCAGTGCATTAAATTGCAAACAGGCTTCGTAAATGAGGACACAATGGACTCGATGTTTTTTCAAAAAGACAAGGAACCAGTCCACTCCCAATTAATGTTGCCCGTACAGTTTTGCAAGGTTTGACCGCCACTTTCCATTAAAAATTCAACAAAGTAAAATGGCTTCAGAGAGAGTAAGGCCCTGTTTGGATCCCTCCAGTTTTTTAGAAACTGGTTTCTAGAAATCGAAGGGCTTCCAAACAGGCCACTTTCAGCTAATACCAGTTTTTGCCTCATTCCAATGTATTAACTGCCTAAAAGCTAGTTTATAGATTATAAAAACCACGATCCAAATCCCCACTCAGTTTTTATTTAAAAACCAGTTTCTAGAAACTAAAAGTAAAAACCAGTTTTTAAGAAACTACGGTGGATCCAAACAGGGCCTAAACTACACAGTATAACATTGTTACATAAAGGAAAGTCATGAACATTTAGCATGTCATCCATGTGGATTTCACCACCCGAATTGAACACAAACTTCCATATCTTTTCAATGCTGTGTTTTACTGAAAGTAAGCAGGTACAAATTGAAAGTAGGCAGGTACAAATAATCTACAAACCTATAGTGAATGACAGACAAGTGAAAACATTATGAGTGGTTCTACGAAGGGTTACAACTTACCAGAATACTGTTGCGCCTTGGCCATCTTTCGGGGACCCATTTCAATATCTAACTTCTCGAATGGAGGAGGCCCAGCTCCATCATCACTCTGAGATACTCTCAAGGACGGACGAGATAAGCCAGAGAATTTCTGATTCATCTGCCATTCTTCATACAAGGATTGGACAGTGCCTCCAATGACACTTACATTTTTGGCACTTAAACACAAAATGCCATTATTTATAGGAATTTTAATCTCAAGGCGAATCTGTTGAGTGAAAAGGGGAAGAAACATGCATGTGAATGTATTGTTTAATAAAATGCAAAAGCATCTACATTGCAGGTAGGGCTCAGAGTTCAACTATGGTGAACTTGAGAACGCAGGAGTATCACAATGTTTAGATGGCACTGAAAACCATCTTGTACAATTACTAATCAAAATCCAATCATTCATATTTACTCAAAGAGCACAGTGATGCATGATTAGATAGACTCGTATAGACAACCAAGTGCAATAGATTCTGTTAACTCCTAACTCCGTTCCAGCATTACACCACTATATAGACAGTTAAACATCATCTCAACAAACGTTACGCCACACAATTCTGACATACAAACATTAAGGAGCCCATTTGATCTTTTTGTAAGATTCTGAGTGATGTATTCATGCCAGATGTAAGGAACACTATCATGTAAAGAGTTAATAAATCATGTCCATACTTTTATCCATTTCTAATATCAGGTAGTCTAAAGCGAATGTTTAGTTTCTTATTCGGACAACATTGGTATTCAAGATTCAACTAGAGGTCTTAGACTATGTGCACAGACTGGGCACATAGCTTTCAATCCAAAAAAACATAGAATGAATTTGCCAATGCACAACTGGAAAATAGAGGCACAACAATGTCAACTGACCTTGGTACCTGGAGCAATCTCTTCAGTGATAGCCGGGATAGGAGAAAACTCAATGGCTACAGCTTCAGATATTCCATCAGTGAGACCAAAGCGCAGAAGACGCCACTGCTGCGGATTCTTAAATGAGGCATCGATGCTGCTTCGATATATATCTCTTATAGATACTACCTGTATTAGTTCAAAGAACAGCTCAATATAAGTAAATAACATTAGATTACAATAATCAAACAAAGAATGTAGCAGCAAGCAGCTCCTATAACAGAGTCCAGGAGACCTGCAGAATGTCCACTCTGAATCAACCTGTGGAGGGCACAAACTACCATAGTTGTATCATCGCATAACACATGAATCGATGCTTCAGAATGGGTAATTATCAATGCTCTTTTCCCTTCTAGTTCTAATTAGATACAATGTTCCGCGCCATTTCACAATGAGCCGAACCCATCCAACTATCGCGGACCAAATCGGACCGCGAACTAATAAGAAAACCTCGTAAGCATTTTATCCTCACATTCTGACACCCATGTAGCGGTACCTGCAGGACGATGGGGCCGTGGAGGTACGAAAGCCGCTTCGCCGTGGCGGCGGTTGTGGCCCGGTCGGGAAGGGATTTCCCGCCAAACACCCTCAAGTCCAAATCGATGAGCTCGGACTCCACGGCATCCGGCGACGGCGAGGGGGAGGAATAGAGAAGGGCTTGGACAGCCTCGTCAAGGGGGTCGCGGAATCGCCACCCACGGGCGGCAAGTGCCCGCAGGAGAGGATCCTCCTGGGGATTGAACGACGCACCGGGTGCTTCTGCGGCTGCAGCCGCGACCGCCGCCGCCATCGCGGTCGGGGGCCAAAGTGTTCTCCGGCGGCGTGGTCAGAGAGAGAGAGAGAGAGAGAGGTTGGAAGTTTGGGGGAGCAGGCAGAATCCAATAATCCATGTCCATGTACAAAGGCGGATTTTCGAGAGTCCGTAATAATCGATGGAAAGTGGAGCCAAACCAGGCCAAATCGTATAACTCAAATATCAAAAAGAAAGAAAACCTAATTACTATAACAATAAATTCTAAGCAGTCGGTCAAAAACAGACATAAACTGCACGAAAGCACTCACAACCTCTTTCAATAAAGCCCATTGCAAGCCATCATTGCCAAGCTTACCCACAGACAAGTAGCTTCAACTTATAAGGGGCCTCAGCCAGTTTTAATATCAATTGAAGCAAGAAGCACTTCACAACACCTCACCGTGTGTTATTGTTGCCGAGCTAGATCGCACACCTATAATGTAACAGCTCCGACTTTATTATAGCAAAGCTAGTATGAAGTGTCTTGACATCCAACTTTTAAGAGAAAGTCCTTACCGAACTGATCCATGAGTCATAAAACAGACCTTATGCCGTAACCACATAACCAAAGAAGATGATCAACCAACAGTGGCGAAGGTAGGGACCGTGGCCCACCCCTAGTTTTGGCCCGCAGCTGAAGACCCCCACCATGCCTTCGTCCGTCACTCGTTCGTGAGTCTCCCCGATACGCGAGAAGCGAGACCGACCGACCAGAGGGAAAGCGAGCGGGGCAGCGGGCGACTGACGGCGACCTAGGGTTTCCCGAGTCCGGCCGACGGCGGTGGCGCGCAGCCACGCAGGGCGGGCGGCTCCGGCTCCTGCTGCTTCTCCTCTTCCTCGCGACCTCGCCTACTGCTCGGCGACTGCTCCTCCTCTCCTCTCCAGTCGAAGGACGAAGGTAATATCAGATTTCCCCATTCCTCTCCTCACTTGAAACCAATTAATCGCCTGCTGCTCCTCCTATTCCTCATTCTTGTATTGCAGTTTGTTTGCAGATCATTGATTTTGATTATTGAAGGATGAAGAGAAGTGGAGGGGGAGGGGACAGTGGACAAAATGGCAGTGGAAATATTGCATCCCTTTTTCGGAAAATTGCATCAAAGCAAATGGCTTCATCTTCGCCTTCGGTTCCCTCGAATGAAGCAGGAGCTAATGTTCTAAGTGAAGAACAAGAATCCTCGATTCCCTCCACTAATGCCTCAAGAACTAGTGGAGTCAATGTTGTTTGGGTGGAAGGGGAAATTCAAGAACAAGAGAGCAGTGGCAGCACACCTGCTTCAGCTTCACTTCCATCCATTCCGGCACCAACACCACCGATTTATGATTCAGATCGTCTTCCACAAGATCCCGGTGAAAGATTGCCCATTGTAAGTTACTCTATCAATGATAAAGATGCAGTTCGAAGAGCCTATATCATGAAAGGACCATTTAAACCTTATGCACATGAATTTGTGAAAAAAAAATTGGCACTAGAGAGCGGTCATTTAATCCCTTTTAGCTTCACAAATATCACTGGCTTGAATATAGTATTAAGAATGATGCTACATTTTGTTTTGTATGCTTTTTATTTAAGAGAGGTCGTACAAAAGTGCATTTACTGATGATGGATGGAGAAATTGGAATAGAGATGATGCACTAGATAAGCATGTAGGTAAAGTTGATAGTGCACATAATGCAGCCCAAGAGAGGTACACTTCTTATTTGGATCCTGATGCACAAATTGATGATGCAATGGTGGGAGTTGATAGTGAGGAGAGACGACTCTATAAGACCCGGTTAACTTATTCACTTAGATGTTTGAGATTCCTCTTAAATCAAGGATTGGCATTTCGCGGGTATGATGAAAGTGAAGAGTCTAATAATAGAGGGAATTTTCTTGAGCTTTTGAAATGGCTTGCCTCAAACAATGAAGAAGTGGATAAGTGTGTCTTGAATAATGCTCCTCGTAATTGCATATTGACTAGTTCTGATATTCAAAAGGAAATTATTCAATGTTGTGCCATAGAAACTAGAAAAAAAATTCTTGAGAGCTTAGTGATGACCACTATTGCATTTTTACTGATAAGGCAACTGATGTTTCACATAGACAACAACTAGCTGTTTGTTTGCGGTATGTTGATAAGTTGGGAAGGCCATGTGAGCACTTTCTTGGAGTTGTGCATGTAGCAGATACTACTTCATTAACACTTAAGTCTGCAATTGAATCTTTACTTGTTGGGCACCATTTTACATTAAGTCAAATTCGTGGGCAAGGTTATGATGGGGCTAGCACTATGAGAGGAGAGATCAAAGGGTTGAAAGCATTATTTATGAAAGAGTCACTTTCAGCTTATTATATTCATTGTTTTGCACATCAGCTTCAGTTGGTTCTTGTTGTTGTTACTAAGGGAAATGAGGAGTGTGAATGGTTCTTTGATCAAGTATCTCTATTGCTAAATATTGTTGGTAGTTCTTGCAAGCGTCATGATATGCTTAGAAATAATAATCTTAAAATATCATTAAGGCAATTGAATGTGAAGAGATACATAGTGGACATGGATTGAATCAAGAGATGGGGTTAGCTAGGCCCGGTGACACACGATGGGGCTCATATTACAAAACTGTTGTCAATATTATTAGTATGTATCCAACCATTCTTGATGTTCTTATAACTCTTGGACATGATAGTGCACAAAAGAGTGATTGGACAAAGATACGAACTATGGTTTTGGCAATGGAATCATTTGACTTTATTTTCAGTGCACACTTGATGCTTACAATTCTTGGATACACAAATGAGTTGTCTTTGTGCTTACAAAGAAGAGACCAAGATATTCTCAATGCACTCTCACTTGTTACTATAGCCAAGAGTTGAATGCAACAATTGAGGTCTGATGATTGGGCTTCTTTTCTTCAAAAGGTTACTTTGTTTTGCAACAAACATAGCATCCAAGTTCCTACAATGGATGGTAGATATGTGCCTTTTGGGAGATCACCTCGGCATTATCCAATTCAAACAAATGATGATCGCTTTAGAAAACAAGTAAATATTGGCATAATTGATTAAATCATACAAGAGCTTAATACTCGGTTTGATGAGATCAATATGGAATTGCTTTCTTGTATGGCAGCTTTGAATCCTTCAAATTCCTTTACTTCATTTATTTCCCACAAGGTATGAAGGCTTGCTGAATTTTATCCCAATGATTTCTCAAATGTAAACTTGATAAGACTTGAAATACAACTTGATAACTATATTGATGACATGAGAAGAGATATTAGCTTCCAAGGCATAAACAATATTGTTGAGCTCTCAATGAAGCTTGTTGAAACAAAGAGGGATGTTGTTTATGATTTGGTATACTTGCTTATCAAGTTGGTATTGATTCTACCGGTTGCAACAGCAAGCGTTGAAAGGGCTTTTTTAGCAATGACCTTTGTTAAGAATAAGTTGAGAAATAAGATGAGTGATACTCTTTTGGATGATTGTTTACTCACTTTTATTGAGCGGGATGTTTTCTTGAGTGTGAAGGAAAATGATATTGTTGATAGTTTTATGGATATGAAAAGACGTAGGCCAGACCAACATTAGTAGTTCTCTTTTTTCTCATTGTAAGATTGTATTGAACACTTATTGTTGATTGTATTATGCTTTAAAGAAGTAGTTTCCTTCAATTTCCTCTTTGTTGTGTGGCAAAAAAAAAAAATTCGGCCCACCCCCATTTTCTAGGCTAGCTTCGCCACTGTCAACAACTACCATGTCATGCTACTAACAATCATCAAGCACGAGTGCTTCCAAGACAAACTCCAAAACAAAGCCTCCAAGAAGGTCACAACATTAAACACGTTGTCGTTGCTTAGTCCGACAGATTGGATTTGGGTTTTCACACGGAGAGTCACTTGAGAGTGGGATGCAAAGGCACCATGGCAATGCCTTCAACGATGTAAACGACGCCCATGGGCGTTGCCATTGCCAGCCCTGGGTAGACTTTCATCCGACACCCTTTACAGCCATTGAAATGCACCCATACAAACAATTGCAGAGAAGAGCTAGGATCAATCTTCGCTAAAAATCCATCTCTGTAGTGCCATCGGAGACACAAGACTCAGCACACGCCTGCGCTCCGAGCCTCATTGATGCCTCCACTAGGGCTTTTGTCACCACATACAGTCTCCACACCAGCCCATGTCGTCGCACACCCAGGATAACCAGCAACAATGACAAAACCGACATCCTCCAACGCGAGAACGCCCTTGTGCTCCAACAATGTGCATCGTCGCACCGTCTCCGCCCTCCACGTGTGCAAGCTTGCAGTGCACGCGCCATGCCACCTCCGCCCTCCTCTGTCGTGGGAGACGACAAAAATGTCGTGCGTCACCCTCACGCCCTTCGCCATGGAGGCCGTCGGTGGCGCGCCAGCCCCGCGCCGCATCTCCCGCCATGGGGCGTCAACACCATCGCGCAAAGGGGTTCCACACACCCGTTGAAGAGGCAGTCGCCGCTGCGTGTCAAAGGCCCCGACCGCCACCGATGGAACCGTCAACATCATTGCAACACCGTGAGCTGCTCCACCACCGCAAGGGCCGCCAGATCCGCCCTTCTACGACTGCCATGACCACGGATCTGCCGCAAAACGCCGGCGAGACGCCGCCCACGCCATGGACTCCACCGAGCTCCCAACGACCGGAGAGAAGCGTCTCGGGGAGAAAAAAAAACACCACACTGCCGCCTTCCTCGCTCCCGCACACATTTGCTACGAGGTGCTCGGGCAGCGGCGAGGCTAGTGGGACGTTGGGGAGGCGGCAACAACGATCGATTTAGGGTTCCGCCCCAGTTGCCCCTCACGGGCGACGCTAGGGATGGGGGGATGCGGGCCTATAGGATGAATGTTTTCTACATCGAGATTGAAATTGTAAGTGGCCCTGTCAAGCTACGTTAGACCTATAGGTAAACATTGTGGCCGTTATGTGGATGGTGAGGTACACACTCATGTTGACTTGCGACAAGGTGTTGCAAGTTTGACGTCGTGCTCACGGTGGCGTTGGTCTCGCACATGATATCCTAGGTTGTGGTGTGTGACGTAAGCCAATGTGAATTTTACATTGTAGCCGATTCACAGATCGTGTATAATTGCTGGACTCTAAGCGATAACTGTTTTCTTTTTTACTCTACGTGGCAACCATTTTGGATCGTGATATCGTGATTATATTTTTCTGGACTCTAGGCTAGTTTGGTTCTGGGACTACTTTTTCGGTGAATGTCAAGCTATGTACGATTCTGGTATGTACTCTTTTGGTTTGGATAGAGAACCGTGTATGATATTGTGACACACTCTTTTTGCTTATAGTGGTTTTTATTTTACTTTTGATGAATTTTTGTATGTGAAACATCAAAAGTCAACATCAAAAAGCTAACATCAAAACACGGAGCAGGCAAACTCACTAAAATTATTAAAAACTCGAGATTATAGTTGTTGGTAGTGGCAAATAACGAATCTAAGACATTCATTTCACTACTAGGCTTTATGACCATATGGATAGACAGCTTTAGTGTAAGTTTGGCCCTATGTCCTTTGGCATTGGAATATGTCTACGAGAATCATAGGACTGTTGATTGGATCAAAATTGTGGATCAAAGCAGCTCTGATAGCACCTAGCATGATTTGTAAGAATTATCAGATGGTTACGGGATATAGTTTAGACAAAAATTAGCATGGAATCTAAAATATGGAATAAGGCATGAAGCAGAGGATTGAAGGGCAATATGAGAGACGAGAATACGAGATGAGGTTGAGGATGTATCTAGTCGTGTTTCCCCTCACATGACTGACCCCACATTGGCAGCCTGCAACCCGGACCCAGGTGTGTTATGACGAAAAAAAAAATACAGATCATGGCAGCATGACGGCATGATCCCTCGCGTCTCATGCCGCGCTCGATCCAGTCATCGTCTCTGACGGCGCGAGGCAACAAGGCGTCTACCACACTAACGGCTACGGCCACGTACGAGCCGGACAACGCGATTCATGCAGGCGGTGACAGGGGACCTGATGCACCTAGAATCAAGTCGAGCCGGCGGCTACAAAACCGTCTCGTGCCGATCAGCGAATCTCCTCGGACGGTGCGAACAGATCGCGTCGAGTCGAGTCGGCAGCATCAGTTCCGGCCACCGCTTTTAACTCAGCGGCTCAGCCCCTCCTTCCCTGAGATCTCGTGTTCTTGGATTGGCGTGTGGTCGCGGTACACGGAGGCTCATCCCCAAGGTCTGAGCATTATTATTGCCTCTGTACTAGGGCGCTATATTCCCTAGTACAAGATCGTTGAGAAAAAACGATTTGGCTTGTCCTACCACGTGAAGTGTTCGATGCTACTGAATCCCGTGGAATCTTTTCATCATCAATTTGGCCACGACATTTTGATGATTTCTCGGCAGCACGATGATGACCGGGTGAATTTAAAATCCCATTCTTTTTGTCTCTTTACCACAAAGCTCCCTCATTTCTTGACCCGTTCTTGGCTGGCATCTTCCCCTGAGCTCACGCACGCAGCTGGTGAGCTTGAGTGCTTATCCTCCCAACTCCACAGCTCCCCCACCACTCCCGTAACGTAAGCTAGAAGACCAGAGAGAGAGATTAAGGAGTGATAAGAAAAAAGGGTAAAAACAAATAACATCTAATCTCTCAGTTTTTTTTTCTTCTAATGTGTCTTTGTTTAGGCGTTGCTTTTTTGGGGTTGGGGCTGGAGACTTGTGAGGGGGAGGCGGGGAGTAGAGAGTTGGTGAGCTGAGCTTGGGATCAGCGGGTGATCCCAAGAGGTGGTTGTCTCGGGGGAATTCTTTAACCCCATCTTTCCACGGCTCCTTCCTTGGGCTCGCTGCTGTTCTTTGGTTGGTTGGGGTCCTTGGATCTCTGACGCCAACCTTGTCCCTCCCAAAATCTCCAGTTCGTAGGTTCTTCTTCTCGGAGGCTGCTGCTGCAGCGAGGAGGAGGAGAAGAGGCGCCATGGGCAGCTTCGCGAAGCTGGCGAAGAGGGCGGTGGAGACGGAAGCGCCGGTCATGGTGAAGGTCATGGATGGAGTGCTCCAACCTCGTCAAAATCGCATCTCGATTCCAAGTTTCTTGGTCTTGTTTCTGATGATGTCGTTCCTTTGTTCAGATACAAGAGCTTCTTCGAGGGGCCAAGGACGTCATGTCGCTTGCGCAGGTAACCGATCGCAATTTCTTGATTGACCTGTGCGATGAGTTCATGTGTATGTGTTTATTGGTTAATGGCTTAAGCATCTTGATGTTGCGTTATTTTGTGAAATGGAATGCAATTGGAAATAGAATGATTTCATGGGAAATGATCATCTGTATAACTGTGTTATTGTTTCTGCGTATTGTTTTTTGTAATATAATTCAGTATCACACACTTGCTATGCTATGTTTTTAATTTCTGAAATGATGCTTCTTCTACTGATTGGAAAAATACTCTTATGTCATCAAATGAGTTAGTTGCAAACGTGTTTCCTGCACATTGATAGTTTTGTTTTAACTTCAGCAAATCCTGAATGCAGGGAGTTGTTTACTGGCAACCTCCTGAGTCAGCCATGAATAAGGTCAAAGAAATCATATGGGAACCATCGATCAGTAAATATGGTTCTGATGATGGAATTCCTGAACTTCGAGAAGCACTTCTTGAAAAGGTACTTCTTTTCAAAATGGGCTTTCCCACCTAATATGCATCGCCATACAGCAGAGCAAAGTGAACATGCTATTAATTGTAACCACATTGGCATTACCATTCGACAAGGATACTGCTTCTAACCTGCTGCCATGTGAGCAAGTTCTAATAAGATATTTGATCCCATCAGCAGTGACACGCGATTGATGAGAAGTTCCATAATTTTATTTTTATTTATTTTTGGCAATTTTCATTCTATCACTGTATTACGCGGAAGCATCTAAACCTGTGAATACACAAAGAGCTCAGAAAAACTCTTTATTTCTTAATCGAGAAGGACAAAGTATTTGGTTGGGTGACTTGGAAAATCTAGGCGCTAAGAGCTGTAAAGCATTACTTGTACTTCTGTGAGCATTGAGCAATATAATTTGTCTCACAGTTAAGTTACAAAATCATGAGATGATTTGGATGATCTCAGTAATATCAGTAGCCTAAATGTTCTACAATGTACAATTGCCTTCATAGTTTATATCCACTGTCTGTTATTACAGTTATTTATATCTTCATAGTAGGCTAAATTTTCATTTGATTGTGGGAAGTGTATAATTACTGTTGGCTTGGCCCTTGACCATCTTAGGACCGTGAGCAACTTGAATATCTTCTGATATTTATTGTACTTTTTTGCAGCTACGCAGGGAGAATAAGCTTACTAAGTCATCAGTTATGGTCACGGCAGGTGCAAATCAGGTTTCTAAAAGAAAGAACTTTTCACCTACTTCTTGTATATTTCTTATCGCTCTACAGCATACCACCTTGTATTGTTGACAAACTAAAGATTAAGTTTCCCAATTCGTTGTTTGCCCAATAATTTTACTGCTAGGCCTAAATCTTGTCTCCTAACTTATCGGTCCAGTCAGGCAATTTCTTACTGATATTTCCCATGTCAGGCTTTTGTGAACCTGGTCCTCACCCTTTGTGATGCTGGTGATTCTGTTGTCATGTATGCACCATACTACTTCAATGCCTACATGTCATTCCAGATGACAGGTGTTACTGACATATTAGTTGGTGGAAGTGATCCGAAGACACTTCATCCAGATGTTGGTAAGCTGCCTCTCGTCTCTATTCCTTTACTTTGTAAAAGCTTATGAATTTATATATCAAAACTCTGTTATAAGAAAATAGTTGTGTTTATTGCTGGTTCTAGAGCAGCCATTTCACTAGTAAATGTTAAATTTCTATCATATACTATGTAATCTTGTAACTAATAAGAGAATTGTGCTTCCTTTTTCTATAAAGTGTGATACCTACTTATGCGTTATAATAAAATTCTGTACTGGCTATAGCTAAATATATTTCATTTTGGCCGCATACATTACATTATGTCTGAAAATGCAGATTGGCTGGAGAAGGTTTTGAAAGAAAATAAGCCTATCCCTAAACTTGTTACTGTTGTCAATCCGGGGAACCCCTCAGGAGCTTTTATTCCCAGACCTATGCTTGAGGTCATCTCTCTCTTCAAATACTTGCATTTGGAATCACTGTTGACTAGTCCCTGATATTTCATTTCCATTCCAGAGAATTTCAGAGCTCTGCAAAAACGCTGGTTCATGGCTTGTGGTTGACAATACCTACGAGTAAGTTATACTGATAAATTAATAATTACTTGCACTCACTTTCATAACTTAGTGCAGTATGTAAGAGAAATTGAAAAAAAAATCCATTTCGGGTGAAGTTCCTAAGAACAGATCACTATATGAGTAAACAGAAGAATACTCCCTACTTGAATCTGAGTCCAGATGACATCTAGCGATTCACTTTAATAGCCTGCGAGGAGAGGAGTTCTAGAGTAATCTGTTGCAGCATATCCAGATGTCCCTGAACTGTTGTAGCCTTCTCAACTGTCTTCTGAAGGTAAACAGAATCAACATGCAAAATGCTATCCACCAATGGCCACACACATAAATGCGTAGCTCAATAAGCATAAAATGCATAAAACCATATTGCCATAGGACCAGTGCATAGTTTATACCTACTAAAAGAAGGAAATTTGTCACACTAAGCATTCCTGTTTGGGAGTCTATGTATATAAGAATCCTTCAAATGTGTGTGCTCTGTTTCTCAATTTGGGATAGCTCTTGTCATCCAAACTCATTTCACTCCTCTGCCTTTTGAAGTGCTCTTGTAAGTTGTCAATGCTGGCTACGTAAATTGTCTATCAGTGGCCTAGAAATCTAGTGGCTTTGGCAGCTTTTTCTATGCTGGACCTTGTCATACTTTTTATTCAGGGTTTATGTTGGAACCATAAAAAGTTGGGTGCCGAAAAGAGGCATTTGAAAATTCTTTATTGTCAGCATCTCAACTCTAGAATCCAATTTATCTATGCTGTGTCCTTCATTTGCATGTAACCATTCAGAAATGGCCATAAACAATGGAATCTGAAGGATTCTTAATTGTTATCTTTAATTATGATTTTAGACTTAGTGAAACAGTAGGATATTAATATTTTAACTCTGTCATTTTAACTCTTGGCTATTGTAATTTAGTTTTCATAACTCATAATGTTTTCTCGACCTTTGTTTGACTCAATCGTGGACTCAGTTCTGAAACTGGATTTCAGATACTTTATGTATGATGGAATGGAGCACTATTGCTTAGAAGATAATCACATTGTCAACCTTTTCTCATTCTCGAAGGCTTATGGAATGATGGGGTGGCGTGTAGGATATGTAAGTGCATCAAGTTCATATACCTTTGTTTATGCTTTACCGTTGCTGGTGATAGGAGTCACTGCTGAACTTTTTATGGAATGGAGCACTATATGCATCCCAGTTGACGTGATGTGAGCTGTCTTATGCAGATTGCATATCCAAATGAAACTGCTGGATTCCATGATCAGCTCCTCAAAGTGCAAGATAATATACCTATATGTGCCTCTATCATTGGGCAGCACCTGGCACTTTACTCACTGGAGGCTGGTCCTGAGTGGATCAGAGGAAGAGTCAAAGATTTAGTGAAAAACCGAGAGTTGCTTATAAAGGCAATGTCTCCACTCGGTGAGGATGCTGTGAAGGGTGGGGAGGGTGCCATTTACCTCTGGGCAAAACTACCCGACAACTGTTCAGATGATTTTGAAGTTGTCAGATGGCTTGCAAACAAACATGGGGTCGCTGTGATCCCTGGGAGTGCCAGTGGCGGTCCTGGATACATCCGTGTCTCCTTTGGTGGGTTGAAGGAGGAAGACACAAGGCTTGCTGCGGAGAGGCTAAGGCGTGGTCTTCAAGAACTGGTAACTAAAGGAATGGTACAGTAACAACCACAATTTGATGTAAGTACATTTGACAGTCAAGTTTCAGTACAACAATTTTTCGATGATACTACTGCTGGGATTACCTCAAGAGAAGAAATTAAGACAAGGATCGTATTTCAAAAACCACTGAAAGTTCAATCAGCAGATTGAGAATTCGGACAGAATAAAAGGCATCCAGCCTGCAGAATCACCTTTGTTACAGATAGTGAATCATTATTTCCTGTTTGACTTCCAGTTTTCCCTATTACTGGTGACAGCAATTGTACACAGATCAAATATAAGAATCATGAGCTGTTCTTGGCATGTTTATGCCTGATTTACCTGTCCGTGACTATATTTGGAGTGGCTTGCAGTTCCCTCGTGCTTGAAAGCTTAAAACAGCTGCGTCCGTGTAATATTACGAAAAGTGGATTAGTACAGCATCGGACAGAGGCTTTTTTTGATCCAGGCATGCTTTCGCACCATGAATAGCTGTGTCCGTGTAATATTAGCTTCAGCACCACATACTGTGATGTAGCCATATTGGTGAAGTTTCAAGTGGTCTCTCCAAGCACTGAAAACATATGTTCCTCTGTTTACGCACACACATTGAAGTCACAACAGTGGTTGTAATTTAGTTGCCCATGAACCATGAGACTGATAGCGACCAGTGAGACGTCGCGTTGGAGTTGGGATCACCAGGCAGTCCCTGACTTTCTCCGGCTCATGTAGTAGTCGCCATTGCGCGGGAGGATCCTCTGACTTGAAGTCAGAGGGCATTTGCCACTGACATGTGGGCCCAGTAACGACCTGGCCCCGCCATTGCCGTCTTCATGGTCACATTTCTCGTCATCACCTGCCTCTAACTGGGCCCTTTTCATCGTACACAACAGGCCACAGCGACAGTTTATCTGCCTGCGACATTTAACACCGCCCTATAGAGCCCAAACATTTTTCCTCCCCTAACGCTTATTCAAAATTAGAAGGATAGAAGCTTGAGAGAGATGTGCACAAGCGGCGCATCAATAGCCTTCCAAACGGAGTACCGGTATGGTGTCGCATCTACGCACTGAAAGAAACGGAGTACCGGTATTCGACTACAGGTAGTGGCACTGGCAAGTGTTCACGGTAAACAACGAACAGCTCAAGTGTCAGGATGCAGTTGGTGAGAAACATTACCTGCAAGTCCTAACACTCGAAGACAAAGTGCAGCGACGAGCAGCTAAGCATATGAAGAGGTCATGGAAATGGTGTTCATCCTGGGCCCTGGACAGTTCGTGACACATGTGAGGCCATTGCATCAAGTCTGTGGAGAGACTTAATGGCCGCATGAGAAAGCAGGTGACTAGGAGGGCAATAGGCCATTGCATCAAGTCGTTCTTGCGGGCTTGCAGTCCTGCAATTCAATGCAGACAACAACTATAATAGAGACTTAAAGTAAAGCTCCTCAATTTTTCTGAGAGCAGTTAAGTCCATGAGTTATACTCCAGAGTACTAGTCCAGCACACTGGTCAAGATGGCCTTTCTTGGTTGGGTGCAGTCTCATGTCCTCCAAAATGGGAGGGAGTATATAACATCTGTTGCTCAAATTTCTGGGAAAACTTATGATCAATGCAAAGTACTACTAGTGCAGTGTCATGCAGATTCAGCAGGGTCAAGCCTCAACTAGGAGTAGATCGCTAACCAAACCCCAACCAACTCATAAACTTTCTAGAAGAATTGTGGTCTAACCAGTAATGGAGAAAACAAGTCCTGTCACTGTCACAATCTATACTGATATTCTCCCCCAGGGTGAGTAAAAGAGTAGTGAAGTGTTTCCTGGAGAAAAGAGAGTGAAAGTGGGTAATAACTAGATACTGAATAACAAATGCAGTATACGACAGTGCGTTCATGTGTTGGCATTGCCAATCGTCTCAGTTAAACGGGTGAAGCAGCAGGAGGAGCCTCATCACTCGCCGGTAAGAACTATAAGGAAAAGACGACATGGCGGTCCATCTCCTAGAAAAAAAGATCAGTTGCTTCTGGCCGCATCCAGCGCCGCATTGAAGCTTGCTAAGGACTGGTTTCCTAATCTCCTCCAACTCACAAGTCACAACACAGCAAGGCAGCATCAGGTTGGTGCCCAAGCCATGTGATATCATCAGCGCGAGTGGTTCGTTGCTCATTTGGTCCCGATCGAGATCTCATTTCACGAGTCTTGGTGACGAGCGCACTCTAGAGGAAACTTTGGCCGCGCCGTAACCGCCGATCTTGTCATGCGGACGGAAGTAGCGGCACCGACCGGGCGCCTCGTGGTAAAGGGGATTCGAGATCAATGCTTTGGTTCTCTTGTCTTGGTTGGTTGTTGGTTGCGTTGTTGGGGGGTTTGTGGTGTTCATCAGGAGGGCAGCTGCCTTGTCCTGCTGCGTTTCAGACAGCGTGTGTGGTGAGTAAAACTGAGATGAGATCAGTGCTTTGAAGTAGCATGACAAAGCCGAGGAAGCAAGAAAGGTTCAGAGAGTGGCAACCAGATGTGTCATGGGTCATGCAGCGAGTACTTGAGATTTGAGAACAGAAACATCAGGATACAGGTATCTCCAATTGATTTTGTGTGCGTTGCGGACAGATGATTTTCAGATGCAGATTGAAAGAAACTGTATGTGTTGATGATGATCCTCCTCCAGTCCAAAGTCCTAACTCGTGCAGCTGAGTTGTGAACTGAACTCGTTTGCTTGCGATCCTTGACCGGCTTCTCAGGGTCGGAGCCCCACCCACACAGCTAAGATCTGTAGTACAGTGAATTGAGAGTGCACAGTCCATGCGAAACAGCCTCGGAACTGTACCCTTGCAGTGGCTTGCCGCATATGCTGCCGGATTGTACCGCAGGCCGACATGCAAGTCGACGGGGGATCTGCGAGACTGTGTTTGCGTTGTGCATACGACATGGGCAACTACCTGACGTCCGCAATGATAAAGATCGACCAGAAATTACAGGCACTATCAGCAACGGACGTGTTCGTGTTCCCCATCGGCCAAACCAGATCACCGAGAAGGCAGCAAAAATTCATCGGGAGCTTTTGTTTAGTTGCGAGACGCTTGTTACGGGAATCCCTCCCTGTTTTCCGAAGAATGGCGTCAAACCTGACGGGATACTACTCTAATTGATTGCAGCATGCAAAACCAGTTGGGTGAGACCATGAATGCCCGTGCACCAGCGATTCAACGAAGAAAGAAAACGAAACACCTCACTTATTGCTGCGAGCTGTGTAGGGTCACACTGCTGGCCATGGCGTTTCTGTCCCGAGCTTCCGCTGTCTCCAAGTGGAAGATGGGATAGGTTTCAACTGATTGGCCGCTGTTATGTCTCTGATCTTTTCCCTTTTCTTCCCCTTCCTGCCTGCACCGTGTGTCCCGGCTGACCAGGACAGCACGGTGCGAGCTTCGTTGTTACTGTCGTGAACCGTGCTACCCTTGTCCTCTAGGAGCTTGATTTCGGCCGTCAAATCTCCATCGATCTCGCCTGGTTCCGTCAGTGGTGCGTTGATTTTATTTGCCGGTTTGCCTCTGCTCGTCGAGATGTACCGCTGACCAAGGTTCAAAAAGACACTGGAACCGACCAGCTCGATCTGATAAAAAACCAGCTCGTTAATTGAGGAACTAGTCGGCTAATCATTTAACTATAATAATTAATTACAATTAATCGAACAAAACCAATCAGTCAGAACGACCTATCGGGACCGGTTCTTCGGTTAACCTGAATAACCGGCCGGTTACAGCCGGTTCTTCAAACACTGCCGCTGACCCGTCTCGACGTAAAGCCAATTACTGCGACCGGCATTCCACTAGGTTTCTGCAGCAAGGTGGCAGATAATTACTCGCCTCGCTGCAGTGTTTTTACAGAGGAGCTGACCGAGGAACATGAATACGGGCCGCTTCACGTGCAACGCCGACGCGCCACCGTGCCAACCTGTTACCGCTGGCGCGGCTGGCCACCACCGGCTCCACGGCACACCGTGCTCCAACAACAAAACAAAAAGGTTCCGATTTTAATTTTACTTTATTACAACATCGTAAAACTCTAGGTAGTGTTTTCTGAACGAGGCCTTAAGTACATCAAAGTTACCGTGGGCCGGTAAACAGTGAGCGATAGGCTGCCAGTTGGGGCCCCAAACAGGCCCAAATGAGCCAAGCTCGAAAGCGTGCTGCTATTTTCCCTCCTCCCCACTCCGGTCGCCGTCAGTTCCAAGGATTAAACACAAGTATAGAAGGCGCAAATCCCAGAGATAGAAGAAAACAGAGGCGATCGAGAAGAGAGAGAGAGAAGGGAAGGTGGCCATGGACGCCATAAATGCGGCGAGCCGGTGGGTGGATCCAACCCCTCCCACCGCCATTACCACCACTGCCAGTACCAGCACTAGTACGCCCTCCTTAAATCGTCACCCCCACAGCGGCGGGATTGCCACTCCCACTCCTCCTGCCAACGCGGAGAGTGAGAAGTAGGGTTCTTCGCTGCTGCGGCGGCGGCGGCGGAAGATGTGGGCGGCGGAGGCGCCGTTCTCGCGGTCGGGGTCGTGGCGGGAGGCGGAGGACGAGGCCGACGCGCTGCGGTGGGCGGCGCTGCAGCGGCTCCCCACCGTCGCCCGCGCGCGCCGGGGGCTGCTCCGATCCCCGGCACCCTCCGAGGGCGTGGGCGCCGCCGAGGGCGACGACGTGCTCTGCGAGGTCGACGTCGCGGGGCTCTCCTCCGGCGACCGCACCGCGCTCGTCGACCGCCTCCTCGCCGACTCCGGCGACGCCGAGCACTTCTTCCGCCGCATACGCAGCCGATTCGACGCGTGAGTAGTGCACTCTCGCGTTTTTGCTCTGCCGCCTCTTCGCTCCTCGTGTTATGAATCCTTTTGTCGTCTCCGTTGCTGCCTTAGTAGAAGCTTCTAGAAGCGATCGCGCGGGTTCAGTTGCATTGCAAATTTGCAATACGAGCTGACTCGTAGACCAATGGCGCATCCACCGCGCGTGGTTCGCAGCCGCTGCTGAGGCCCGAGGGCAGGGTGGAAATGGTGTTCTGGGTGGCTGACTCATGGGCCCGAAGGCTTTCCCCATCGCAGAGCTCCATGAGATCATTGGATTTTTTTTCGAGGGTTGGGTCATTCTGGTCTCGGTCTCGAATAAGCAGTGAAAATCCGGCCACTGCTCGTTACGTCCCGGCCGCGGCAGCGCGTGCGCCTCGAGGAGCCTTCCGGAATCGGAATGGCTGCTGTGAAGCTTCAAGGCCATGGACCACTGACGCACGGGCCATGCTGGGTCAGTAGGCAGTATAGCAGCGGTAGATTGCTCGTGCGTACTCGTACGATGATATCAGCACGTAGAGTAGTAATTTGATGTACTTGTACGTTTTGATGAACCAAAAAAACGACTGTATTTTTTCCTGTATAATTTTGATCTTGATTTTTATTTGGGTTATGAAATGCTGAATCTGTGTGTTTCACGTTTCTGCTTCTGCAGAGTGAACATCGAGTTCCCCAAGATCGAGGTGAGGTACGAGGACCTGACGGTGGACGCGTACGTGCACGTCGGGAGCAGGGCGCTGCCGACCATCCCCAACTTCATCTGCAACATGACAGAGGTTGGCGCACAATCCCCTCCGAACTACAAAATTCTCCTGCTTCACGCGGTGGTCCAGTCTCCAATGCGTCTTCAGATGCTGATGCTTGTCTCTTTCACCAAATTAATAGGCGTTTCTGAGGCATCTGAGGATCTACCGAGGCGGACGCGTCAAATTGCCGATTCTGGATAACATCAGTGGAATAATTCGCCCATCAAGGTGGGTAACATAACATCTGGACTTCTGAAGCTTGTGTTTTCACACACCTCACGAAAAAAAAAACTGCTCAATTTCTGTTTTATGGTGTATCGAATAAGCTCTTCTGAATTTGGCATCTGAAATTGGTTCCTACTGCAGGATGACGCTGCTTCTGGGTCCTCCAAGTTCGGGGAAAACCACCTTGCTGCTCGCTCTTGCCGGACGCCTCGGTCCTGGACTGAAGGTCTGTCATATGTCATAACAATCAGCATCGTTCTTTCTTTGAATTCTTGGTCCTCAAAATTGTTTCGCTCCATTCCCCGAGAGTTGATTGTATATCGGCATAATTAGCCTTTCAAGCCCCAACTGAAAACTACTGACGCGCGCCACCTGAATTTGTTTTAGATGTCTGGAGACATCACCTACAACGGTCACCGCTTGAATGAATTCGTGCCTCAGCGAACATCTGCTTATGTCAGTCAGCAAGACTGGCACACTTCGGAGATGACCGTCAGAGAAACTCTGGAGTTTGCCGGACGTTGTCAGGGTGTTGGAATAAAATATGGTATGTCACCGCGCCACAATTTCGTTGTTATTTATTGGTAGTAGTCTTCTCGTTGACATGAATCAACTCGGCAGACATGCTTGTCGAACTTTTGAGGAGAGAAAAGAACGCGGGCATCAAACCTGATGAGGACCTTGATGTGTTCATGAAGGTAGGTTATGTCTCCAGAGCTTTGTGCATTCAGAAAAATAATTGTACGTTTATGTATTAGCCGTCTCATGCATCTCGTTCCAAATTTATCAGGCATTGGCTCTTCAGGGCAAGCAGACAAGCCTTGTGGCAGAGTATATAATGAAGGTACTCATTCTGCTATTTGTTTATTTGCTTTGGACAGGGTTATTTTAATATTTTCAAACCTTTCTTGCCACACTTTTCTTTTTATAACATATTGATTATTTTATTCTGCTAAGATTTCTTTTTATAACATCTTGATTAGCACACTTTTTTTTATAACATCTTGATTATATACCGTGCCAAGATTTCTGAATTGCTAATTTTGATCTAGCCAAGATTTTAGGGCTGGACATCTGTGCTGACACCATTGTTGGAGATGAAATGATCAAAGGGATCTCCGGAGGACAAAAGAAGCGTTTGACAACAGGTTGGTTCATACTAATTCTAATTCCATTTTCTTAAGTACCATTTCTGTACTTTGGTGCTGTCAGTTGAGTTGGACTATTCAACATTTTTATGCCTTTTCTAGTGTGCAAATTGTGCTAATATTTGTTGCTTTCGCAGGTGAATTGCTAGTTGGGGACGCTCGGGTGCTGTTTATGGATGAGATATCGACAGGCCTTGACAGTGCAACAACATATCAGATTATCAAGTACCTAAGGCATTCTACGCATGCTCTTGACGGAACTACAATCATATCCTTGCTGCAGCCAGCTCCAGAAACTTACGAGCTATTTGATGATGTTATTCTTATAGCTGAGGGTCAAATTGTATACCAGGGCCCACGTGAATATGCTGTTGACTTTTTTGCTGCTATGGGATTCAGGTGTCCAGAAAGAAAAAACGTGGCTGATTTCTTGCAAGAAGTAGGCATCCTGCACTTTCCATTTTTTCTGTTTATATGTTGGCTGGACCTTTCTTGTGTATTTATGTTTCTTGTGTTCCAGGTTTTGTCCAAGAAAGACCAGCAGCAATACTGGTGTCACTATGATTATCCATACCAGTTTGTTTCTGTATCAAAGTTTGCTGAAGCCTTCAAAACATTTATTATTGGTAAGAGGTTGCACGAAGAATTAGCTGTGCCGTACAACAGACATCGTAATCATCCTGCAGCTCTTTCAAAGTCAAGTTATGGTGTCAAGAGGATGGAGCTTCTCAAGACCAATTTCCAATGGCAGCGTCTTCTCATGAAAAGGAACTCATTCATCTATGTCTTCAAATTCATTCAGGTATCCTCAATTAGAAAATGCATGCAGCACCAAATAAATCTATGCCCAGGGCAACTATGAATCTGTTGTATAGTCTATATGGAATGTGTATACATAACGTAGTAGAGAGAACTTTCTTGGAGTGAAAAAAGAGAGACATTGGCATAGCTAACTCATTTGGTTATTTTGCTGCTTTAAACTTCTCCAAACACTGCAAAACAGACACTTCATTCCCAGTTTGGTCCAGAAACGTTATCCTATAACATCATGCTTAGATATTACTTGGTATCTCATCACTACTTTGATAAATGTAGACTTTACATCTGTGTGTTTTAATTTAGATGCTTTGAAATAGATGGTAATGACATTTTTTACTATCTATTATCAATTCTAGCTAATCAAAGATGTTCTAATATTATTCTCTCTTTTTTGTCAGCTTCTACTTGTTGCCCTTATCACAATGACAGTGTTTTTCAGATCAACAATGCATCATGATTCAGTTGATGACGGGATCATTTATCTAGGAGCCCTTTATTTTGCTATAGTGATGATTCTGTTCAATGGCTTTACTGAAGTCTCAATGTTGGTCACAAAGCTTCCTATTCTTTACAAGCACAGGGACTTGCATTTCTACCCACCATGGGCTTACACACTTCCTTCGTGGCTTTTGAGCATTCCAACCTCACTTATTGAATCAGGAATGTGGGTACTTGTGACATATTATGTAGTTGGTTATGATCCCCAATTTACAAGGTAATTGACATTAGCTTTCTTCATTTTGCTCTCTGCTTAGAGTGTCAGAGATAATTTACATTTCAGATTGACCTCTTTCTATCCACAGATTTCTTGGACAGTTTTTATTGCTGTTCTTTCTGCATCAAACATCTTTGGCTCTTTTCCGGGTCATGGCATCTTTGGGACGAAATATGATAGTTGCCAACACGTTTGGATCATTTGCATTGTTGGTTGTTATGATCCTTGGAGGATTTATCATAACCAAAGGTCGAACCTCTCTCTGTGTAATAATTGATATCAGTTCCAAGTTTATGTATCTAACATGCCATGGTTCATTTGCTTGATACCCAACAGATAGCATACCATCCTGGTGGATTTGGGGTTATTGGGTATCTCCTATGATGTATGCGCAAAATGCTATTTCTGTCAACGAATTCCATGGACATTCTTGGAGCAAGGTAACACTTGATATTGACCCTCTTTCTCATGTCACTAAATGAACATATGGTGACAATCTGTTACATCTTATAGTTTGTCTGTAGACAACACTAAACCTGAATATCTACAAGGCTATAATACCAAAATGACTTAAATATTTATCATTTTTTTTGTGAACCTATTGTAATTTCGACTAATGTATTTGCTTTAAACATTCGCAGCAATTTGCAAACCAGAACATCACATTAGGTGAAGTGGTACTCACTGGATATGGGTTATTCAAAGAAAAGTACTGGTTTTGGATTGGTGTTGGAGCGTTGTTTGGTTATGCAATTGTTTTGAACATCTTATTTACATTATTCTTGACACTTCTCAACCGTAAGTGTTTTTCCGTTCCTTCAAAGGCCAAAGCAACGTGAACTTTTATGCAATAATTCTCACTTTCTGAATGATTTCTTATTAGCTATCGGTACTCTGCAAGCCGTTGTGTCCAAAGATGAAGTTCGGCACAGGGATTCGAGGAGGAAGAATGATAGAGTAGCCCTAGAGCTAAGATCTTATCTGCATTCAAATTCACTAAATGGTAATTCTAGAAAACGAAATATCTTTTGTTATCTTGCGCATTAGAAGAATAAAAATTAACATTCACAAGACATATTGACTGCATTCCATTTCAGGGCTTAATCTCAAGGAGCAGAAGGGAATGGTGTTACCTTTTCAACCCCTTTCTATGTGCTTTAGGAATATCAACTACTACGTTGATGTACCAGAGGTATGTCAGAGCTGGATCATTTGTAGGAGTAAGGTTCCTTAGGGGGAAAAAGATATATTTATTCATTCATAATCCAGTTTTGCTAGCAGGAATTGAAAAGGCAAGGTATTGCAGAAGACCGTCTACAGTTGCTTGTTGATGTCACAGGAGCATTCAGGCCAGGGATACTGACAGCACTTGTTGGAGTTAGTGGAGCAGGCAAAACCACCCTCATGGATGTTTTGGCTGGCCGGAAGACTGGAGGGCTCATAGAAGGAAGCATTACTATATCTGGGTATCCTAAAAACCAAGAGACCTTTACAAGGATCTCTGGATACTGTGAACAAAATGATGTGCATTCGCCTTGCTTGACTGTGATAGAGTCTCTGTTGTACTCAGCATGCCTTCGATTGCCTTCTCATGTTGATGCCGACACTCAAAGGGTAAGACTTGACTTTTTTTTTTTTTTTTTGAAAAAACTTTTGTGTGGCTTTGCAGCTTGTACTTGTACAACACATTCTCCCTGTCCCGCTTATCCTTAGTGTCCTTTTTCATAGGCGTTTGTTGAAGAGGTGATGGAACTGGTGGAGCTGAATCCCTTAAGTGGTGCTCTCGTTGGTCTACCGGGGGTAAATGGGTTGTCAACAGAACAGCGTAAAAGGTTGACGATTGCTGTGGAGCTTGTGGCGAATCCTTCTATTGTTTTCATGGATGAACCTACATCCGGATTGGATGCTAGGTCTGCAGCCATTGTAATGAGAACAGTGCGAAATATTGTTAATACTGGACGGACAATTGTTTGCACCATCCATCAGCCAAGTATAGATATATTTGAGTCATTTGATGAGGTACAAGCAAAAACTGAAGTTACACTTTTAAGTTACCAATTTCAAAGATTGTTGATAAGATTGTTGCAGCATTTCAACAATCTTATTTGTTCTCCAGTCACATTCATTTAACAATATAAGTGACAGAAAATTTCCAGCCCTTGGTTTTATGAATTACTTCCGGGCCTTATTAGTAGAATAATTTTGTTCATCTCGCCTACCGGACAAACTATTTTGTTATGTTATACTAATATACGTAGCTGATTCCTTCAACTGTTAACCTGTTGTCCCATTCTAACGATGTATTTTCTGTTCAGCTTTTATTCATGAAGCGTGGTGGACAACTTATATATGCTGGTCCTTTAGGTTCCAAATCACGCAATCTGGTTGAGTTTTTTGAGGTATGGTCTGGACTATATATTTTAGAACTAATGCAGACTTACTCAAGGTAACTGTCCTTACATCCTCATGAATATACAAACAGGCAATTCCAGGACTGCCTAAAATCAGGGATGGATATAATCCTGCTGCATGGATGTTGGAAGTCACAAGTAGTCAAATGGAGCACATTCTTGGAGTAGATTTCGCTGACTACTATCAGCAATCAAAATTGTTTCAGTAAGTATATATGTTCCCTAGTAATTTCCTATGGTTTTTAGAGCCATTGTTTTCCTTGTTCACATCTGACTATGCTATTGTATTTTAGGCAAACCAAAGAAATAGTTGAGGCCCTCAGCAAACCGAACAATGAATCAAAAGAACTTACGTTCGCCACAAAGTATGCTCAACCGTTTTGTGCTCAGTATACTGCTTGTTTGTGGAAGCAAAACCTATCGTACTGGAGGAATCCTCAATATACTGCAGTTCGTTTCTTCTACACTGTTATTATTTCCTTGATGTTTGGGACTATTTGCTGGAAATTCGGCTCAAGAAGGTATGTCCTCTGAGTGTTCTGCCTCTGCCCACGACTTTTGTTTTAGTTCCCTAGTGGTGAAGTAAATTGATCACAACACTGTTGCCGGCAACTTCCAGGGAGACGCAACATGATATATTCAACGCCATGGGTGCGATGTACGCAGCAGTGCTCTTCATAGGAATTACCAACGCGACTTCTGTTCAACCTGTGATTTCCATTGAAAGATCCGTATCATACAGAGAACGAGCTGCCGGGATGTATTCAGCATTGCCTTTTGCATTTTCTCTGGTAAATTTTTATCAAGAACTATGTTCCCTTAGTACTGCTTAGTGCGCATAGCATTGTACTAACATTTCTCTTTGACAGGTTACTGTAGAGTTCCCTTACATTCTGGTGCAGTCACTTATCTATGGGACAATCTTCTACAGCTTGGGTTCTTTTGAGTGGACGGCAGCGAAGTTCTTGTGGTTCCTGTTCTTCATGTACTTCACCTTGCTGTACTTCACCTTTTACGGCATGATGACAACGGCAATCACTCCCAACCATACTGTTGCACCTATTATTGCCGCTCCATTCTACACGCTGTGGAATCTCTTCAGCGGATTCATGATCCCAAGAAAGGTATGGGAGAAACTACCACCCCACAATTTGCACCTTACGTCCTCTTATCTGGTCATATAGTCTATCAATAATGGTCAATTTTGCATGTGGCATCTCGTTCAAAAAAGTTTGCATTTCAGAGTTCTCAGTTTAGAGTCATCGCCATCTCGACGAGGAACATAGGTTTGACACGGTAGTAAATTGAAATGATTGGAATGCTACCCGGTGTTTCTTTAGCAGCCATTCTGAACATCACAGTTTGAAAACCGGAATGAAAACCTTTTCGTACTAGGAGAAACCAATTGCTTTTTCCCTTTATCTTTTTTTTTTTAATTATTTGGGTGATTTCTTTAATACAAACTGACTGTCCTAGGCGGGACACTTTTTGTGGAGTTGGGCTCTATCTACTAGGGCCTACAGTATGCATCGCCCCCATGGGCTCAATATCTCGGTATTGGCACCCAATACCCACGCATGCACTGTGACATAACATAACTCGACACCAGATTAAGGATTTCAATGAAGTAAATTCCTTTTAGATGATGTTCAAAGAAGTAGATGAATCTGTCGGAGATTAAACATGCTCGTAAAAATGTACTCTCAAACGACTCTTGAACTCATCAAACCATTATGTTTTCTGTGATAACTCTCAAATGCCATCTGCAAATTATAGCTGTCTGTTCTTTTGTTGTTGCCGCACTGACCAATTTAAACACTGCTTACAGCGGATCCCTGTGTGGTGGCGGTGGTACTACTGGGCCAACCCGGTGTCTTGGACGCTTTACGGCCTGCTGACATCCCAGTTCGGCGACCTGGACCAGCCCCTGCTCCTCGCCGACGGCGTCTCCTCCACCACCGTGGTGGACTTCCTCGAGCAGCACTTCGGGTTCCGCTACGACTTCCTAGGCGTCGTGGCGGCCATGGTGGCCGGCTTCTGCGTCCTCTTCGCCCTCGTCTTCGCACTGGCGATCAAGTCCCTCAACTTCCAGCGGAGATAATTCTTTACATCACATACCAAGAGTTGTACCACACTTCTAGCTGCAATCATCTGCTGTTCACAAATCAAAACACATTTCGCCGGCCGGTCACGGTAAAGAGATTTGTTTTTTTAGAAAAAAAAAATGTATGTATAGCTAGCTAGCCGCCAAGGAACAGCTTACCCCTGCCGACAGTGCAGGTGTACTCTCCATCGTATCATCGTTACACACGGTGTCGCTTCGTTATCTCTGTGCCTAGTTGCGCGCCTTTTCTTTCTCCCACGAGCGGCAGCCGAGGCGCCTATGGTTGCTCGACACCTGCGCACCCTTTTGACCGCTTTGGCGACCATGGTGCCGTCCTCTACCTGACGCTCTTTTGGACGCCTAGCCTAGCCGCTGCAGCAGTGCAGTGCTTCCGCGGTCCGGAAAAAGCTGGTTGGTACCGGCGTTGGTGACGGTCTGGGTCTGCTGGCTAGTATCAGTCAGTCGAAGCGAGAGGACCTGCCGATGGAGCGATCCCGTCGAGAACCAAAAGGACGAGCATCTCTGTCCCTCTTTCTCTGCAGGTACGTGGAACTGGTCGAAACCAAGCTTTACGGACGCACGTGTCGATCTCGTACCTGCACACACGCAGTCATTATCTCGGAGAATACCAGCACAATGCAGGATTACGCCAGACTGAAGGGCCGGGACGGTGTGAAGAGGAGGAACGGTTTGGGTCGTACAGTATGGCACCCACCCTTTGTCTGAATGTGTGTTACCTACGGCTTTTGTCAGTAGCCGAACAGAGCGAGACAACAGACAACAGGCAGCCTTTGTCTCTTTAATTTGTTCACGCGTTTGATTTTCCACCGCGCTCATCATTCCGTGTGTGGCTGCCGGCAGCCGTCACGACTCACGACGGCACCTTTGGCTCGGCTCGTGGCGGGGCCGGCGCTTCATGCAAGTTGGGCAACAAGATTACTTACTACTGGCTATACGTTGCTGGTCAGGTCGGCGGGCATAGCTAGGGTGGCCGCCGGCTAGCTGTTGTGGGCGACGATACAGTTGATCGTCGTCGGACCGACCCAATCACCCACGTCGTCTCCAGCAGATCATTGTCCGGCCGATGACGTGATCACCGATGTCAAGATCCATTGATCCAGGTCCAGCGCGGCAAGCTTATCTAGGCAGGTCGTTTATTCTTTTTAGGTGAAGATCTAGGGAATGCAGGTCGTGTGCGCGTGTTTTTCCCACGCCGGAGCACGGCGAGTAGTATTTCTTGTGAATGCAGATCGTCGTGTCTGCTCAGCACATGCGGATCCATACCACATACCAGCCTGCTACACGTTGGATTCGATGATCACCTCGATCAGCATCAACATGGATTGGATGGATTCTCTCTCTCTCTCTCTCTCTCTGCAACCTGACCATCAGTTCCATGCATGCCCACATCAGTAGCTAGTACAGAGGCAAGAGCAAGTGCGATGCAGGCGCCAGCCATATTGTACCTGCAAGAGAACATGGTGGCCTTCATTCCATCCAGCTGGTAATAATATAGTACTAATAATTGGGTTAATCATGAGCCAGTTTTGACGCAATGCATGAGGCTCCCAGACAACGACAAAAAGTCCGGGATCGCTGTGCTGCCATCCCACAGGGAGAGGTGGAGACGAAACGCAGAAACGGACACGGGAAAGAACAGGCGGCGTAACCTAACCTACCCATAATCTTCTAGGAGTATGTACTAGGTGGCCGGCGACTACACATGCTCCAAGAGAAACGACTACACGGCCACGTAAGGAAGACGCCGCTACGGCCAAGCAAAAGTCATCATGTCATCAATTCTCGCTCGCGGGTCGCGGTCTCCCCGCTCATTAACCGTGGTCGAGTAAACGCCAATTAGGTCTAGGCGCTATATATGCATAAGCTAACATAAAATTTTAGTTTTTTTTTTGCCTACGGTACACTCAAAGAAACATAATTTTATCTGTAGAACACTTTGTAACTCTCTATTTTATACCCGAACAGCGAAGAGTGTGAAATTGTGACCTTTGTCATACACTATTACAATAATGCTCTATAACGATGGGTCAAAAGAGACCTCAGTGGCGGAAACAAATTCCGCCATAGAGCAATTGTCACTACGAACAAGAAAACATAGTAGCGGAGAAATACCCGCCACGAAATTTGCGACAAAAAAATAAAAAAAAGAAAAAGATCCGCCGACGACTGCCGGGAGCTGCCGCCCGCGCTCGTGCTCGGATCATCCGCCGCCTGTGCCCGCGCTCGGATCCGTCGTCGCCCACGCCTGGATCCACTGCCGCCGCCCACGCTCAGATTCGCCACCGCCGAGCGCCAAGACCGGCGCCACGACCGTCGGTGGAGGAGGCGCGGCTTGGCCGTCGTCTTGGACCCCATCACTGGAGAGGAGGTGGAGGTGGCCGGAGAGGAGGCGGATCCGATGGAGGAGAAAGCGGCAGCAGAGAGGAGGTGGCGGTGGAGGCGACGGCGACGGCGGCGCGAGCGGAGCACGGTGCGGCACGCGAGCAGAGGGTGCGGCTAGGGTTGCGGTGTGGTATCCTATTTATAACAGAGCGGAGCTAAATTAACTCACAGGCATAGCTGCGGGTCTGACCATGCCCGCCACTGTCGTTCGCGAGGTAGTGGCGGGCTCTGTTTTCGTAGTCATGGTCACCTTTGGCCCACCACTACTTTTCTAGTATTAGTAGCGGGCTATACAGTAAGGCCATACGTAGTTGCGGTCCTTTCTAATGCCTGCTGTTAAGGAATTTTAGCCGTCCGCCACTGCAGAGCCCTTTTGTAGTAGTGATAACACAATATATATAACAGAAAACATGACTATTATTAAAATTATATCTTAATATATATATAATAGTAACTTGAAATTTGACAGAAATGTACATTACTGTATTTCCTATACATGTGTTTATTTGCGGATCTATTGTTGATTGGTTGCATAATTTTTTAATTAAAAAACATTTATTTTAGAAAGCACTATGAAAACAATCGGCTAAAATCAAGAAAAAAAAAATATGGATAGAAAATGCTATAATGTATCTTGTGCCAAATTTTAAATTGCAATGTATTTTATGCATTGAGATAAAAACGTTAAAAAATAGACTAGTTCTACATACAAAAGCCATAATTTCTAAATATTTAAAAAGCGAAATAGAGAGTTACGATGTTACATAGATAAAACTATGTTTGTTGAGTGTCACATACATAAAAAAGAATCTATTTTCTAGTTAGAGAATTCAATTTCAGTTTTACTACCTCTCCAATTTTGAGGGTCACATTAACATTTTGGGCCATAATAACATTTCTTCCCTTGAAAGGAGGAGGACTAGGCCCCCTCCCCCTTCCACCCCAACTCTTCCCCTATTTCTAGCTACAAGTGAGAGAAACATAGGGGGCGCGGAGGGGGGGGGGGGTATCATGGAAAGTTATAGGGTCTTGTTGGAGACGTGTTTTTGTTTGATCTAAATCCTAATATTTTGGTTTAGAAAAAGTTTTTGGATGTGTCTTGAATTAAAAGGGCTATGCACTCTAGATTCTGAGAACTTATACAAAACAATGTAAAATATTGGTTACTTGACCAGGTGGTGCTGGTTACAATAACTTACTCCCTCTGTTTCTAAATTTAAGCATTCCTATAATCCCAATGAGAAAATAACAAAGAGAGAAAGAAATCAACTATACCCCCACTGAACCTCGAAAGCTAGGCATTTTTGCCTTGTGCAGCGCAATGCTGGTGGTAGGAATTCATCTTAACATCAATATTTTAAAACACCAAGGACAATAGAGGCCAAGTGTCATGTTAGAATAGGAAGGCAAGGTAGGGATGAGGTGACCTGATGAGTTATTGCACTACTATAAAAACGGTCATAAACAACGTCCCAACAGCAGCGGTTCACAACCTATGGGACCTGATCAATGATTGAGATGGTGGTAAACCGCTATTGATAACCATTATCAGTAGTGGTTCACTAACCGAACCGCTACTGATAATATTCAAAATTATCAGCAGCGGTTCACTTAGTGAACCATTGTTGATAAGTACTTTTCAGCAGCGGTTCACTAACCAAACCGCTGCTGATAATATTTTTCAGCAGCGGCTCACTTATCGAACCACTGCTGATAAGTTGCATCAGGCTATATATCTCCTCGTTTGTTACAAGGCACATCCCAACCCACATCTCGCATCCAAGGCTGACCATGGAGGATCTCCCCAACCTCGTCCCCTCCATCGCCACTTGCTTCCATGCCTCATGCCCCTCTCCCTTCACCAAATCCCTCACTGGCACCCTTCCCATCTCTGAACAAATCCATGGCACACGACACCGGTGGGCTCCGTGATGTCCTTGGAGGCCTGCCCCTATCAGTCCCCACCATTTTCCCATCTGAAACAAAGGTGAAGATGCGGCCAGATAGCCAGGTTGGAGGGGGCTGAGCTCTGTCCCCATGCCATAGTATGTCGCCCGGAGCCTCGTACGTCGTCTTCTCTAGTCCCGCGAGCTCAACCTCGACGACGATGCCCTTCCTCAGTGCGGCTGCTTGACCACATTGAACATCACTGACGAATTAGGAAGAATGGCATCACTGATTTGTAAGTTTCTTTGTAGTTCATACTCATTTATGCATCACCGGCTTGTGTCACCCTTTTTCTTCTTTGAATCCTCTGCTGAAATTTAGAGCTTGTGTAGATGAAATCAAGCAGCTCTGTTGATAATTTTTATACTGTTATTGATGCTATAAAAAAACCTCTTATGCTTCTATTTGCATTGCTCTGTGCCTTAGTTTTGCTATATGACAATACAGAAGGTTCGAGCAGAGCAAATTAGAGACATAAGGTTTTTTTTTTTTGAAAAACTATTATCAGCAGCGGTTTACAACTAGAATCGTTGCTGATGCTTATGTATCTGTAGCGGTTCTAGAACCACTGCTGATAACTATGACTATCAACAACGGGTAATCAGCAGTGGCTGCTGATGACCTGTTTTGAATCGTTATTGATAAGCTATTCTATAGTAGTGTTGCCTTCTGGTTGGACCTGTGAAATCTTTTTAAATATTTACATTCCGGTACAAATATCAAACACTACAAATCCTTATATTTGAGGGACGAAGGGAGTATATAGTAGAAAGCAATGTGGAAAAACAAACAATATAGTGCTGTTCACGATGACATATTGGGGCCTGATCTGAAAATGGTCACTTGACCAGGAGAACAGCTCATCTTTGGTCTCATTAGCTGCATATAAAGTTATAAACATATAAACTTTGTGTAAGATACCAAAAAAATTATACAGCTAGCTAAATCATTATTCATCTGTGTATATATTTAGTAAATAGGAAATTACATGTATGTTTTATTATTCCAATTCTGTTGTACCATGAATAAGAATTGTTGAACCGATCATATATATAATAATTGCATGAAAAATATACTACTGGTACAAAATTGCATATAGTGATTGATAAGCCAAGTCCTCATCTTATCTTCATTTTAACTGTTTTGGCCAATTTGTTGATCCCACACTCACGACATCCGTATGCAAATGTGACATTTTATCCCTATCTACTTATTGATTACTTCCCGTCATATTTTAGCTAAGATTTGGCTATTGAATCATGTTCCTTTGTCCAGTAGTTGCGCTAGCACAAAAGGAAACAAAAGAGAATTCAGATTTGTGCTTATGGGCCCTCCCTGCTTGATGAAGACGATACAAAGGGATAAGAGTGTTAGTTCAGTTTACAAACATATGGCTGGGTTTTGACTTATATGTCTGAATCAGTGGACACTAAGTAGCAGACATGACAAATGGGATGCTTGGAAGATTGAGCATGTCATTTTGCCTCCTTGGTTCAATGGAGTTGATTGTGATGGGTGGCAGCTTATTTCTTTTGTTTCTATTTTTCACTGACTTGTATATTCTTTAGTTTTATATTCAATTAAAGAAATAAGATGGAGATAATATGTGTGACGGTTATGCATGTTCAGGTGAGATTAACTTTACTGTTGGTTCTTTGCAAATCTAGTATTGAACATCAGTATATATGTATCGAGAAAAAAATGCCGAGTCAGTGACCTATATATGTATAGAGAAAAAACTGCTGAGTCAGTATATATGCACTAAAATATGCTTTCAAAATATTACATTAGTTTTAATCTATCCAAACTTCAATGAAGCGTCACAACAATACTCTGGAACTATAAAATACATTATTGGGATATCCACAAAGATTTGACAATGGTATGACTGGAGTATGTATTTTCGTAAACATATCATTACTGCTTATACATCGACAAAGGTCACCTCACATTTTAGGCCATTGTAGTGGTGTGATCAATGGTGCTTCAGAAACAATAATAAAGTAAATCCCCTGCCTCTTCTTTTTTCTCGGTTACAAGAAAAAGGCACCCAAGCTAGTGCGCTACTTGTAAACATCATTGTACTATCTGCAATATCATATATAATGCTAAAATAGCTAGTTTCTATAATGCCAATTCTTGCGTAGCATTGTTCATCATATGCTTTTCCACTGAGCTCTCAGTGCTTTTTACTGTCAGCTAGGAGACACGACACTCTCCATCCTCCTCCCTATTCTCCTTTGCAGCTGCCAAACCAGAACCCAGAGGCAACCTCACCCAAGGGGCATCACATCACCAATGCACCCTTCACCACCCACCACAACCTCACACATTTGGACCTAGTGTCTCCTAGTGTTAACACCCTATCTATAAATGCAAAAATATGCCATTGAAGCACGCACAAGTAATTCGATTGCCGAGAGTTTTCTTCACGGACCATCATGATTAAGTCACAGCAGCCCATAAGGTACAGTGATATAACTTAACATCACGTACCAACTTCAGTCACACGATCCATAATCATAATCAGGCGAGGCACCTATCTGGAGAGATGCAGAGAGCTATCTAAGTTTTAACCAATAAGAGTTCCATGCATGCGCCGAGCCGCCGACACGATGAAATAAAGCATGAGCTGCATGGAGGCAACTCAGGCAAGACTGGCAACGACCTGCTCATGCACATCACGCCAGTGTTTGTTTGCTTTGATTTTTTGGTGGGTGCCCCCACGTTATGTGGCAACCACATGGACGACAGGTCTCCTAATTCCAATGTAGCCTGTCATCTTATTTGGCCATCCTGACTTAACAATGTATATCTGGACTACGATATTTGGCCATCCTGGCTTAAAAATGCCGTAATGATTGTACTACTTCTAGACACACGTTGGTTCAGCTCATTATTATTTGCACCAATATCGATATAATTTAACATGACCATGATTAAACTAAACTAATAAACATATATAGGTACAAACATATCTGGGTGCAAATAATGAGTATGTTTGTGTACGCAAGCACCGACACAAAGTGAAGTTATTACATATAACTGGGTGTTGACTCAGTGACCAACAAAACCTTATGCGATTGTCTTTGGGTAGTTACATACTTGGCTGATCACTGAGAGTCAACACCCATGCATGTCTTGCCATCAGAGTGTGGGTCACTACCCATTTTTGCTATTTGCATGATACATCCAGCTACGCGTTGCTTGTTCTTGCCGCCATGGCTGCTATTGCTCCAAGACGATATCGCCTTCGGATGGACCGGCAGGATACTGTTGTACGTCGCTCTCTCACTGAGGCCGTTGCTGATGACATCCTTGGCAAGATATGATCAAGCTGATTATGTTCACACGTACGTGTGCTTTTTTGTGTCGGTGCTTTGGACATGCACCCTCCCTCACAGTTAAGACATGATGCCTCACTCTTTTTTAATCATTCCTACTTTTTTCATCAAAGATTATTTGAGTGCAGTCTTTAATCTCCTAAATAAATGTAGTGATGTGCAATGGATTTTATTTTATTTTCTAGTAGTGGCAATGCTGGATCGTTAATAACAGGTATAAGAGTATTTTTTATGTAATTTGTTTCCTTAATGACAATATTGTTGTTTTTCATTTTTATTCAATTAATGCGAATTTGTAGGTCTTGAAGTTAAAGCAAAGGTTCAATCTTTTCTGCTGGTCAAATGTTGGGTTAATACATAGTGATCCAATGATGCAATTTGTTGTTTATATGCCAAATTCAACAGGGCTACTGAGCAGGCGAATCCAAACGGTTAATTACATGGTAAGTAGTAGATTTGTCTAATCAAAAGATTGTTATTTGATTGTGACTCTAACTACTGAATTTGTCGTTCCTAGATCTAGTACTTCATGAAGCTAAGTTTGAGTTTTTTTTTAATTGAAGCATCTTATTCTTTTTTGAGCACACACAGCGAGAGAGAGAGAGAGAGAGAGAGAGAGAGGTTTAATTTAAACAATTCTATTTAATCTATAAAATCCAAATCCTTCATGGATATATCTCTAAGATGTACTCCTTTCGTTCTTCAATTGTTATCGCTATTTACTGTCTTATTTAAAAAAAATTAAGTAATATCATATATGTTGTCATAGTTTATTTTATTATCAAATAAAATTGAAGCATAACTTAAAATTTTGCATATTTGAAATAATATTTTGAATAAGACGAATGGTTAAAGTTGATAAAAAAAATCAATGATAATAACAATTTAAAAACATAAAGAGAAGGTTGTTATGCAAACCATGCATGCAGGCCGTCCTTCGGTCCAATATCATCAGATCTATCGTGCACCGGGGCTTTATATGGATATAATATCCTGATTACTCTCAGCCACTCCGCCTCCGCGATTCTTGGCGTGTATTTAGATAGGGTTCATGGATCACGTAGCTTAGCTACGGTGTAAGCCGCATTGCAGCAACAGGATCAAGCACCATGTCTGTTCCATGGATAGTAGGGTCGGTATGTAGCTTCTCCTTTCTCGCTTGCTTCTATCTCATCGCCCACATCGCACGTCGGATCTTGTCACTTGTCAAGAACGCTAGGTTCCAATGCTGATTGGGGTGACTAGATGAACCACTTGAACGTCACTAGCCAGACACTAGGGCTACTACTAGCTGATGGCCACTCAAACGACACAAAAAACACATCATATGGGGTAAGTAGCATGCATGATTAGAAGCTCTCCCCACCCCGCATGCATGCACGTATAGATTGCTAGCCTTTGCATTGCAAGGGACATCTGCGTAGAAAGCTACTAGATTAGTCGTAGTGTACCTTAGCTAGGTAATTCTTTTCAAAGACACATCCACAACACAAATATAGTCACTTGAAAGTTTTACAAAACTAATAATAATAATAATAATAATAATAATAATAATAATAATAATAATACAATATTCATTGGACACACTTTTTTAGAAAATAGATGAATCATTCCGCCTCTACAAACGTACACAGGCTTACAATTATTACAAATATTCAGTCATAATTGTTGAAACGAGGGAATAAAACAAAAATAATAAACCTATGCCAATCTATTAGTATGCTTCCATCCATACTTGGCATGTTCCAAGACGATGACTTCTAGAGATGAGCTCGCCCTCAAAAACATCTTCTTTGTTTTATTATACTATTGCAACTGTGACCAAAACCGTAACTAGTATGTCCCTCTAAAAAGAGAGCGTGTATAAGTGAGGTGTATTTGATTTTGTCAAAGATAGTATCATTACGGCATTGCCAAATAGCCCAACATAGAACAGAAACCCCAACCAAAATCATAGGCTTAACCTTGTCAACTATATTGTTAAGCCAAGTACACCTAGCATATGCATATTAGAAATTGGTTGGGTTAACCCCGTAGCTAAGAACACTATCCGCCAAAACTCTCTCGCATGATGACAGTTGAAGAAGAGATGCTTAATTGTCTCATCACAATTACAAAAGACACACTTTTTACTCCTGTTTCAAATTTTCCTTGCTAGATTGTCTTTTGTGAGAGCTACACCCTTTTGTAGGTCCCACAAGAAAATCTTAATCTTTATAGGAATTTTTAGCTTCCAAATCAATTTGTGGCGGAACGGGACATGTTGCTCCAACATATGAAGGTACATTGAACAGACTGTAAAACGACCGTTCAAATGTAGGTTCCATCTAAAAAGTATCTCTCCCTACACCCAAGTTGGTATTGGAAATCTTAGCTACCTTGTCTAATCATTCACACAAATTTTCAGCCACAAAAGCTCACTAAAATGCAATTTTTAGCTGATCTCTGCTGTAAGGACCAAAGACGTACCAAGAGGGAGGGGGGGGGGGGAGGTGAATTGGTAAGCCGACAATGAATTCGAATACTTTAATTTCATACCACTAAATACCGGCAATCGTTACAACCTAACAGATCTAGTAATTTAGTAGGCCAAGACCCTACATATGCTAGTGTTCATGATGAGCGCAAATGTGGAAGCTAAACACATTGGCCTATGCAAGTCACAATTCAACCTACTCGCTAGAGCACAATTGCGAAATAGTAAAAAGAGGGTCAAGGAATGCTCATGATTTTTTCCCCGAGGTCTCGGAAGGATGACGCCTTCCTCTAATCCTCGTTGGACCACTCCCGCCGGAGTGCCGGTCCCTTCTGCCACCAAGTGGAGTTCTCGCACACGAGCCCACAATCACTCCGGAGTGAAGACACGGTTGCATCACCGCTGCCACCAAGGCACAAGCTCACCTCCCTCGAGAACTTATCGAACTCCCCGAGCCGACACGAGCGCTTACTAGCAATGCCCCTTTTACCGGCGGGCTCAAACCGGGTACAAACGTGTGACGGCCTTCACAACCAATCACGATAGGCTCGATCACCGACACCTAATCGGTCTAGGTCTCACCATAGAACAAGAGTAACAACCTAGATCACACCCTCAAGGACACCCTGGCCCTAGATGTGCATAGATACTCAAGTTACTCTCTCTAGCACTCTCAAGGTATCCAATATCCTCTCCTAGTGCTCCTCTCTTTTCCTCTTGGCTCCTACCAAATGCTCCCAGCTATTCCACTGGCCAAGAGAGGTCTCCAAGACCTCAGCAGCGAAGTTATATAGGCTTCCAACCTTCAAATAGTCATTGCTCCACGAAATCACCTTTCTAGACCTGATGACCGGACTGTCCAGTCACTACTAGACCAGACCGTCCGGTCTCTCCAGAGATGGCTCCTAGAGCCGTTGGCTTCTCTATCCCTGGGTGATCTCCATACTGATCAGACCGTCTGGTCACTTCATCTCTGTCCATTCCAGAGAGCACCCATTTCTGCACCTTTCTATCCCAGCTCCCATCCATACAGACCAGACCATCCGGTGTGATGACCGTACCATCCGGTCAGTATGGGACTTCACACTGATAGACTTCTCGCAGACTACTCTCTGATCTCTAACTGACTGTATAGTTCGGTGACCACTGAACCCTCTGTCTGGTCACTCTGTCCAAAAGCTGAAACTCCTTGTCCACGCTTGACTTTGTTTTCCGGCTTCTTCCAACAGCTCCTTGGCTTCTCCACTGTCATCTAGTGCCTGTGATTTCACCGAACATCCACGCACATCACCGACTAGCATGACCTAAAGAGACATGACCTAGACCCCCTTGATAGTCCGGTTTTTCCTATGGACTTAAAGCCCTAACAACTAGAAAAGTGTTCCAAACACTTGCTCCATAGCTTGTCCTTAGCCTTGATCCATCTCCATCAACCTTTGGACTTCATTAAGCTCGTCAAGCCTTCATGCTTATGGTCATCATCATCAATCGCCAATGCGACCATCATCAATAAGATTTATAGTAGAGTTTAGAGTTGATTCCTGCATAGACAAAACTCGTGTAGATATTAGCCCACAATTTCATAGTTTGCATTAACCACCAAAACATCCATACCTCGGGGATCCAATCATCAATGGTCATGAAGCTTACAATCTCCCACTTTTTGGTGATTGATGACAACCACTACTTAGTATAAAACATCAAGGCTAAAAGAGCTACACTGCGATCGAGAGGAACCTCAAAAGCATAAGCAAAGAACAAGTAAGGTCCTACTCAATTAAGCATCATCAAGAGCTAAAAGGATAAAGAGAGAAAAACTCACTCTAGATGATAATGCATGCATGTCATGTTAGGATATTAAAGAAAGCATAAGGACATGCAGTGCAAGACATGAATGATGATATGCAATAGAATAGCATAAACATGCAAGAAATTGAAAATCAAGCAATCATTATCATGGAATCATACACAAACATACAAGATAATTAATGAAAGACAAAACACTATGTATGAAAATAAACCAAGTGAGATCATGATGAGTCAAACACAAGCGAATGAAAACCATGACTTGTCAAAATCCACGAACACCTCGATAAATCCATCAAAATAAGATCCAAATGTATCTAACTCTCAAAACCTATATACCACATATACTCCCCCTAGATACAAGCAACTCTCTTGATCGGTACAAGATCACACTCCTCCTATCTCTATGACTTCTGTCCCTTTGGCAACAAGCACCAAAAAGAGAGATAAAAACAACTAAGCACTCGAGGTCGTAGGAGGTGGTGGTGCAGCGACATCCTCCGAAGGCTCTGCTCTGGGCTGCTCCTGTGCTGGATCCTGCTGCTCTACCTGAGCCTGTGTCACCTGAGCAGCGAGCTGCTCAAAGTATGCGAGATCCACTGGTGACTCAGACCCTCTGTCCTGTCCTGCTGGTGTGACTATGGATGTCTCCTGAGCAATTGTGGACTGAAGAAGAGCAAGATCATCCACATCCTCCTGAGTGAAGCCTCTCCGGACAAGTTCCTCTGGTACCTGAGGTGTAATGAGCGTAGAGTCTGTAGCAGAAGAAGGTAGAGCTGATATAGTAGTTGTGGCTATCTGTGGGTCTGCTCGAGTAGTGTGCACTATATCTGAGAATAGACTCCTGACTGATGGTTGTTGCTGGGAGGTGGAGGGTACTGTCATCTGTGAAGCTGTAGACTGAGTTGGTGAAGTGAACAACGCAGAGACTGAGAAAGCTGACACGGGGGAGAACTATGTAACTGGCAAGAAGGGTTGTTGTCGGTGTCAGGGAATCGGGGGTTCCCCTAACCGCCTGTGGGCCGACTCGATGGCGCAAGAGGATTCGAGTCGCTCAGGGTACGACCCAATTCAGTTTTGGCTGGAGGATGGAGCGGCGCCTTGCGCGCCCCCCCGAGGTCGTCCGCCAACCACCCGAATTAATGTGGGCACTCGAGTGCCTACGTGAAGGGGCGGCTGTAGGGGGGGCGGGCGCCTGGGGCCCGTCCCTTTTTCTCCCACCACCTGGCGTCATCGCTTAGGGAAGGAGCAAAACAGGGAGAGCTCGAGGAGCATCGCCATTAACACTGGAGTAGCCGCCCGAGCAGACTGGAAGTGTAGGGATTGAGGACGGCTGAGCAAGATTTGGGTGGGATCTTGTCCCCCCAAACCCGGCACACAGGTGTTCAGCCTGTCCGGAGCCCAGGTCATGTACTGTCCTCTCCCTTGACCTATAAAAGGGGAAAGCGCGCACCATGTAAAAGAGAGAACAAGCAATATACACAAACAAGTAGAACGTAGGGTTTTACGCTGTGAGCGGTCTGAACCTAGGTAAAACGCGTGAGTTTCCACCTTCTCCCTACTCCTCTCCGATAACACGCTCGATCCAATCTTCCTGTAACCTTTGTCAAGGGTGGCTCGGTAGGCCCCCATTTGAAGGTGTTTGCACGCACCAACATTTTGCGCACCAGGAAGGGGGAGTGTCGTAGATCTCGCGTGAGTCCCGTGTTCACCAGTCAGCAATGGTGAGGATCACCAGCGAGGCGCCATCTCGAGACAGTCTCTCTGGGTTCGGGTCTGGCTCCAGCGCTCGAGGCCCCTGCCCCCGACACGTGGAGAAGCCGGTTCCGTCGACACGCACTCCAAAGGAGACGGGTGACCTTCCCCCACTCCCCAAGGGGGGAGGGGGCGGGGAGAATCGCTCTTGAGGGCACGCGGCTGGCGGGACCGGACGGGCACCCTCGAAGACACGCTCCCGGAGTGACTCCCGTCATAGGAATCCCTCCATGATCCGGCCCACCGCACGACGGCTATTTGAAGAAGAAGAACCGGTGGACCCCATCACCGCCGTAAAGACCATGCTGCACCAACCGGCTCTAGGGATATCTTCCGTCCCCCATGCCGAGTCGTGGCTGGACAGCCTTGAACGGGCACTCGACTCTGTGTCGCGCACCGACAACAAGTAGCCCCGCAGAAACAACCGGGGAGGCAAGGGAAAGGCAACAACCCCTACGGCTGACGTCTCGCACTCGGTCGTGACCCCTTGCAGCCGGGACTTATGAGAAGACCTCAACCGACACCGGTGGGGGGACGAAGACGCCCGATTTGTCATCAAGCGTTCCCGCGAGCACACCAGTGGGAGCCGAGGGCGCAGCCCCGAGAACTCCGATGGGCGTGCACGCACCGGGCGAAGTTCGGAGAGATCCTACGGCGTCCGCAGAGGATATTCCTCCAACTCGGAGACCGAGTCCTCCCCGGAACATCCACTCAAGCGAAGTCGGTTGCCCGACAGTGCCTATTTTACTAGGGGATATGCGGCTCTATCCGCACGACTCCGGTGAGTGGCATGGCCCCACAAGTTCCGATCGGATCTCCCGGAATGCTATGATGACGCGACACCCCTAGGCGAGTTCCTCCAAATCGACTCCACTACCATCAAGGCCGCCGAGGGTTCTGAGTACGTCATGGCCAACTACTTCCATATCGTGTTGAAGGACTCGGCTCGTTCCTGGTTCATGAACCTTGCACTGAGATCCATCCGCTCATGGGAACAGCTGTGCCGAGATTTCCTGGCCAACTTCCAGGGCACGTCCAAACGACCTGAAAGCCAGATCGACTTGGACCGGGTCGTCCAGCGATCAGGCAAAACACCGAGGCAGTTTATGCAGCGCTTCAGTCAGGTCCGCAACACCATCCCACGCATCGAGCCAGCATGAATCATCGCTGCATTCGGGCATGGCGTACGAGACAAAGACATGCTGGGGGAACTCCGGGTCAACTCACCCGAGTCCATCACAGAGCTGTTCAAGCGCGCTGACAAGTGCGCCCTGCGCCAGGAGGCTCAGGCGTGGCACGACCCCCTGGCCAAAACTGAGCCTGACTCTAGTGGAAGCTTATCCAAGAACCAAAAGAAGAAGCTGCAGAAGAAGAGGAATGCCGAGGAAGTCGCGGCGGTAGGCCAGACCAGTCGGCCGATGCTCCCCGGCTCGAGTCTCAGGACAAGGAAGCTAGGGGCCAAATCGCTAACTGGCAAGTTCTATGCCCTCCATGAGACAACTGACAATGACCAGACCGAGTGCGCTACATCCAGGCGACCATCAAGCACCGACAGGAGAGGCGCACGGCTGCAGCAAAGGAGAACCCAGAAGAAGAAAAGGAAGAAGAGGAGGCAAACGACTTCTAGGAGGCAGACGACGCAATCGCCGTCATCAGCAGAGGATTGGCTAGCTATTCCTCCAAGAGGGAGATCAAGCTCCTACGTCGAGAAATCTGTGCCATACAGGCCGGGAAGGCGCCGGCGTGACGGGTCAACCGGTCGAACGTGCCTATCGCCTTCGACCAAAGCGACCTGGTGGGCCCTGACAACTTGGATGGAATAATCCTGCTTGTGGTCACTCCGACCATCTCCAACAAGAGGGTGGCACGAACGCTCATCGACGGTAGGGCAAGTCTCAACCTCATCACCCCCAGGGTATACGAGATGCTCCCAGGCTCCATGGCCGACCTCTAGCCGTCGCGCCCCTTCCATGGAGTGCTGCCTGGGACTGCCCGCCCGCTTGGTAGGATAGCGCTCTTGGTGACCTTCGGCTCGAAGGACAACTTCCGTACAGAGAAGATCACGTTCGACGTGGCGGACATTGACCCCTTACAACGCCATCATTGGCCGACTGGGCATCAACAAGTTTATGGTTGTGCGTCATTATGCCTACCTCACGCTCAAGATCCCTAGCCCCAAAGGCATCATCGTGGAGCGGGTAGACGCCGTCAAGGCGGTGGCCTACCTTGAGGACATCTTAACCTCCAAGCTTGCGGCAAACAAAGGAGCGGGAGAGCCGACCGAGGAGAGTTCGAGTGCCCCATGTGCTCGGATATCCGCACCCACGGTGGATGACACTAAGAAGATCACATTGGACGCCGAAGGATCGAAGACTACCACCATCGATGGCGGCTTGGCCCCCAAATCGGAACTCGCGCACATCACCTTCCTATGCAACAACGCGGACATATTCACCTGGCATCCGTCCGACATGCCAGGAATCCCAAGGGAGGTGATTGAGCACAAGTTAAGGGCGGACCTGGCCCTCCGACCGGTAAAGCAGAAGGCACAGCGCCAAGCACCCGAGCGAGAAGATTTCATAAGGGCGGAGGTCTAAAGGCTCCTAGAAGCTGGGTTCATACGGGAAGTCCTCCATCCGACATGGCTTGCCAACCCCGTGGTTGTACCCAAAAGCAATGGCAAGCTTTGCATGTGCGTGGACTATACCAATTGGAATAAAGCTTGTCGCAAGGACCCCTTTCCTCTTCCAAGGATAGATTCGGTAGTAGATTCCTTCATAGGCTGTGACCTGCTTTGCTTGTTGGAGGCATATTCGGGGTATCATCAAATATGTATGGCGCGCGAATATGAAGAGAAAACGTCGTTCATGACTCCCTCCGAGAGCTTTTGCTACATGAGCATGCCTTTTGGTCTCAAGAACGCGAGTCCCACTTTACAATAGGCCATGCATCTAACGTTAGATACTCAAATTAGGAAAAACGGCCAAGCTTATGTAGATGACATAGTCGTAAAATCCCGGGAGAGCTCCTCTCTGCTAGTCGACCTCGAAGAGACGTTCGCAAACTTGTAAAAAAATAGGGTAAGACTCAACCCGGAGAAATGCGTCTTCGGGGTCCCAGCGGGGAAGTTACTCGGTTTCCTGGTATCACACTGAGGAATCAAGGTCAACCCGGAGAAGATCAGGGCTATCGAGGTGATCAAAGCTCCCACCCGCCTCAAGGACGTGCAATGCCTCACCGAGAGTATGGCCTCCCTAGGTCATTTCATATCCCGATTTAGAGAGCACGCACTACCCTTCTTCAAGGTTCTCAAGCAAGCAGGCAAGTTCGAGTGGACCAAACAGGCCGACGATGTGCTACAAGAGCTAAAACGATACCTTTCATCACCACCAACTCTAACTGCCGCGAACCTAGGAGAACTGCTCCTCCTCTACATCGCCGCTACCCTGGAAGTGATGAACATGGTCTTGGTGGCTGAGTGACTGGAGACCGGGGGCTACGCTCAATCTCGACTCGAAGTTGGCACCCGAGCCTTGCTCGGGGGCTACGCTCGAGTCCCGCTCAGAGCCGGCACCCGGGTCCCACTCGGGTGTTGCGTCCAATCCCCACTCAGAGTTGGCACCCAAGCCTTGCTCAGGAGCTACACTCGAGTCCCGTTCAAAGCCGGCACCCGAGTCCCACTCAGGGGTTGCGCCCAACTCCCACTCAGAGTTGGCACCCGAGCCTTGCTCAGGGGCTACGCTCGAGTCCTGCTTAGAGCCGGCACCCGGGTCCCACTCGGGGGCTACGCCCAATCACCACTCGGAGCTGGCACCCGAGCCTTGCTCAAGGGCTATGCTCAAGTCACTCTCGGAGCCGGCACCCGAGTCCCACTCGGGGGCTGCGCCCAACTCCAACTCATAGTTGGCACCCAAGCCTTGCTTGGGGGCTACGCTCGAGTCTCGCTCAGAGCTGGCACCCGGGTCCCACTCGGGGGCTGCGCCCAACTCCCACTTAGAGTTGGCACCCGAGCCTTGCTCGGGGGCTATGCTCGAGTCCCGCTTAGAGCCGGCACCCGAGTCCCACTCGAGGGTTGTGCCCAATTCCCACTCGTGGGCTGCACCCAAGTCCCACTCGGAGTTGACACCCAAGCCCTGCTCGGGGGCTATGCCCAATTCCCACTCTGCTGTGGCGCTCGAGCACCACACAGAAGCTACGCCCAAACTATACTCGGAGGCTACACCCGAGTCCCAAGGCACAGTTAATCTCTTGCCACCACGCAGCCTGGGGGCTCCGGCTCCGACCAAATTCATGGGGCAGGTTCGTGTCACGCCTTCAATTGACAGTGAAAGCATCAGTCATGATCCGAGTAGCTCGAGGGCTCCGGCTCCGACCAAGTCGGCCACAAAGGGGCCACTCGAGCAAGACCGATGCCATCAGGCACAAACTGCCACGCTACCCGGCCGCCCAGGGGCCCTAGCTCTGTCCAAGCCAGAAGAATAGGGCAGCCCGATAGATCTGACAGCAACTGCGGTGCCTGTCCAACGACCGGTGTACTTCATCAGCGAAGTGGTACGAGACGCCAAGACATGGTATCCTATGCACTAGAAGATGTTGTATGCCTTACTCGTAGCCTCTAGGAAGCTGAGGCAGTACTTCCAGGCTCACCTGATAAAAGTCGTCACCAAGCTATCCCTAGAAACGGTGCTGCATCACTGAGAAGCCACGGGGTGTATCGCAAAGTGGGCCTCAGAGCTTGCTGAGTTTGACATCTTGTTCATTAGCACTCACATCACCAAGAGCCAGGCTCTGGCAGAGTTCATCACCAAGTGGACCCCAACACCAGAAGTCGAGCGGGAGGAAATTAGTACTCGGGTGCAGCGGGCACGACCTCCAGATGGCTCCCACTAGACGCCGCACTTTGACGGGTCGCTAATGTTGAGCAGAACCAGGGTAGGGGTGCTCCTAACCTCCCCTACGGGCGATGAACTTCGTTACGTGATCCAGCTGCACTTCAAAGCAACAAACAAGAAGGCGGAATACGAGGGCCGACTAGCCAGCCTCCGCATCGCAGCTGACTTAGGCATTTCACGCCTCCTTGCTAAGGGAGATTCACAGTTGGTCGTGAACCAAGTTTCAAAGGAGTACCAGTGCTATGACCCTTAGATCGCAGCATACCTCGCCCAGGTCAGGCACTTGGAGCATCACTTCCACGGCTTGGAGATGCGTCACATCCCGTGCGGTGAAAACCACGTGGCCGATGAGTCGGCATTGCTGGCGTCCACCCGGGCCCTAGTCCTACCAGGCGTCTTCATTAAAATCATCAGCTCTCCTTTGGCTCGTAGCTCGAGCTCGGAACTTCACGGACAGTCATCGACCTCCTCGCCGCCGCTCGACAACCCATAGGTACTATTGTCGACGGTAGAGCCCTGTTGGATTGATGAAATCCTCGGGTACCTTCGCGACAACATACTGCCGGAAGATAATGCGGAAGCTGAGAAACTAGCTCGACAAGCCCGATGATATCGGGTGGTCGACGATCATCTGTACAGACAAGGCGCAAGCGGTATCCTGAGAAAATGCGTAACTCACGCATAAGGGAATGACATCCTAGCAGAGATCCATGGGGGAGGGGGGGATTCGGGAGCCATATGGCCCTTATGGACGCCGCAAAGCTAGTCAAACACTGCAAAGCATGTCAGTTCCACTCCAAACAATCTCATCTTCTGGCTCAAGCCTTGCAGACAATACCTCTCTCGTGGCCTTTTGCGGTTTGGGCCTCGACATAGTCGGTCCCTTCCCGACCGCGGCGGGAGGCTACCGGTGGCTGTACGTGGTCATCGATAAATTCACCAAGTGGCCGGAAGCCGAGCCGGTCACTACCATCAATAAGCAATCAGCCCAGAGGTTCATAAAAAACATAGTGTCCAGATTCAGTGTGCCTAACCGGCTCATCACGGATAATGGAACCCAGTTCATGAGTAACGCTTTCACAGCGTACTGCGACGGCATCGGCACTCGAATATGCTACGCCTCGGCCGCTCACTCTCAGAGTAATGGCCAAGCCGAGCGTGCTAACACGAAAATCCTACGTGCGCTAAAAACAAGATCTTTCAACCCACTAAAGAAAAATGGCGCACAATGGATCACGGAGGTACAGTCGGTGCTATGATCCTTAAGAACCACTCCCAGCCGAGCCACCGGGGAAACACCATTTTTTCTGGTTTACGGCGCAGAGGCGACACTACCAACGGAAGTAACACATGACTCCCCACGTGTCGCCCTGTTTGAGGAAGCATCTCAAGAGAAAAGACGCCTCGATGATGTGGACTCGCTGGAGGAGTCAAGGCAGAGGGTCTTGATACAGAATGCCAGGTACTTGCAATGCCTCCGCCGCTACCATCAGAAAAAGGTAGCCCAGAGTCGTGAAGGCAAAGACAAGGTGACGTCGATGTGGGAGGGCCCCTTTGTTGTCTCGAGCGTCCAGCGACCCGGCTCTATGAGACTCGAGTCGGAAGATGGCGTCCCCGAACGGAGCGCGTGGAACATAGAACACTTGAGGAAGTTCTATGCGTCAACCTCGCACCACTCGCACCCCCCAGGGGCCGAGTCCTCATAGCGCCAATGGCCTTAGTCGCCAGGGTACCACTTGTATCCCTACGAGCTGTTTCCTCCGCTCTGTCTCTTCGACCTAATAAAGTCTTATTTTGATTAACTATCTTGCAATCAAGCCATTTGCATTTAATCTTTCTCCTATGACATGACAAGCGACACCCGAAAGCAATGATGCATGAACGACACGGAATTACAGAAAGACGAGCGCCTCGCGCCTAGTCGATTATGGAACTCTGTCCGACTACGCGTCGGTGCGCGGGTAGTCCGAGTCTAGGTCCGAAGAAAAGAAAGGCACGAAAATAATAGAGGAAAATCACAGATGAAAAACAACCAGAAAACTCTTATCACATCTTCCAGGATGAGCACAGACACCCTTTGCAAAACCCACGCGCAGGCGGGACTTCGATCCTCCTGAACGAACGAGGAGGCGTACTCCTTGGCCAATCGGCCGGCTTCCTTCATCGCGTCACCATGATCGGAAGGCAACTCGGTGGAGATAACAAATTTGGCCAGGAAGTCCGGGACATGGGCGATCGCCAGGCTAAGCAGATCAGTGAGCACGTCTTCAAGAAGTTGTTGCCCCTCCCCTCCAGCAACTCAGAGACGGGCGACAACGCATAGACGTAATGCCGCGCCATCGGTTGCATCGGCCGAGGAAGCGAGCTGAGCCGACCGTGGCCCAACACCCAGTTCATGCAGTTGTACAAGCCACAGGCCATTTCGATGAAGCTCACATCCACCGGACGTGAATCCTCCACTTGCTGCACCAGGGCAACCCGCTGCAACCTCCGACGCATTCAGAAGGTCCTCAAGCTCCTCGAGGTTCTCATATCTACCCAGTTCAAAGCGCGCTCCTCAAGGTCACGAACCCGCCCTGCCAGCTCCTCGCGCTTCTTGGAGTTCTCCTCTAGTGTCTCCGACGGACTCGGATGGCGGCGGCGGCCACCAAACCACGAGCGGTCTCCAAGTCGGCGGTGGATCGAGTCTTGATGCCTTCTGCCACCGCCAGCTTCGTCACCGCCTCATCCTCACGGAACACTAGATGCTCTTCGCGGATGGCAAGCTGGTGATCGAAGTATGCGTCCTCTGCCTCCTCTATGTGCACTCGAAGGGAGGCCAAGCGGGCATCCACTAGGGAACCAAGAACATCCGCGGCTAGCTCCCTCTAGAAGAGGGCACGGTGTTGCTCCTCCACCTCGGCTTCACGCGCCCCCACGACGTCTTCCCGCCCGTGGGGGATACCCTCCCGATCGTCCAAATCCTGCTCATGGGTGTTCAGGTCTTCTTTGCGCTTCAGCAGGACCTCCCTCTGCTCTTGGACGCCCTCCTCGTACAGCTGAAGCGCATTCTCTGCCGACTTGAGCTCCTCGGCCCGGTCGGCTAGCTCGAGCTCCACGGCCTTGAGACTCGTCCACCACTCGGCCAGACTCTGCTCCCGGCGTCCAACCTTCTCCTCGTGCTCCATGATCGCATCAAGCCATCGCTCCGCTTCGTCCTTCAGCTCGGTGGCAGCCTCGCGTAGTCTAGTGGCGGCCCTCGTCCGTTTGCGGGCACGTTCCATCTCTACGTCATAATGACGGCGGGCCAACTTCACGACGGTCTCAAGCCTGGCCCACTCCGACGCGGCGGCGGCCTCCTGCTGGCCCAGGTCAGACGCCGCCACCACCATCGACGAGGCCAGCTCGGGCAGTAGCCTACACGCCTCGTCAATCAGCACGAGTAGCGGGTGAGGAGGCCAAGTGTGACGGTCATCTTCAATAGGCACTGCATGAGTAGTGTGCGTGCCACTCGGCAGCACCTACTCAGGCTCAGACCGGGCGTGCGATGGAGTCCCATCGGCACCCGAAATTGCATCCACATCGATCGGGTCCTCAGCTCAGGCATCGGCCGCGGACTCGGATCCATTGGGGCCATGATGATGTTTACCGCCGGGTTGTCCAGAAGACGAGGAAGCCGACTCGGCCTGAGCCCCCGATTCATGCTCTAGAACAAGCAAGGGAAGCGGGACGGGCCGGGCCTTAGACTGGACTGACTGGGTCGTAGCAGGCCAAGCTAGTAATGGGGACTCGGGCAACGCTGGTCAAGGCGTCGTGGGTTGACCTGATTGCGGCGACTTGGACGACACTGCTCGGGGCGGCACGGACTTCCCCTACGGAGAATAGCCACAATGGTGTTAGAGAAAGAGCGATGGAGTGTGACCGGCAGTCGGAACTCGAGCACTACCTCCGGAAGAATAGCTGGGGTGGAACTCGGGGTGGCGTCAGGCGACGACAAGTCGGCTGCGGCTTTTAGCACGGCCTCCACCCGAGGACCTCTGCCAACACGAGCAGTCAGCAACCAGGACCAATGAAAATCCCAAGCAAAGCATATAAAGTCGACGGAGAGCTTACTTGCGGAGGTGTTTCCACCTCCTCACAGCCACGTCAAGCACCTTCATGACAGCGCCCTCACCCGCCGCAGTCGCGGGTTTTGAGGACGGAGCCTCCCAAGTGGCGATTGTCATGAAAGCGTCTGAGTCCCGTGTGGGTGCAGACGGACTCCATCGTCTCTTTCGGCTAGACTCCCCAGTCAGAGCGAGGACTCGGGAGGCGCCACCAGCAGGAGGCGGGACACCGCCTTCGGAGTCAGACAAAGGAGGTGAAGGGGACCGAACTCTCTTGCCCTTCCCAGTGGGCGAGCCCTCTTTGCCTCTCGGATGGGGACCGCTAGGTTCGACTGGCGGCCCTCCCCTGAGAGGCGCACGATCGGACCTCAAGCCCCATGCGTCCAACTTCGGCAGCGAATTGATGATGTCATACTTGCTAGCGATGAGCTGTAGAGGGTTGGCCCCCTCGGGGTAGTCGATGCTGGAGGGCAAGTCGGTGTTGGTCAACAGCTTGTACGCCGCCTTCAACACCGCCCGCAGGATGTTCGAGCCGGGCCCTCACCGAGTGTGGCCATCATCATTGAAATCCCAATACAGCCAGGCTGGCCGCGAGCGCGCACGAAGAGGCGCCAGACGTATGGTCAAAAAGTCAAAGCTAATGCCGTTAACAGAGAGACCAGCTGCCCCTAGAGCCGAGATCTGACACATGATCAGGTCTAGGTGCTCGTCGCGAGGCAGAAGGTGATCCCAGAACTTGGGGACCGAGTCGGGCTGATGGCGTGCGAGTCAGAGTCGGCGGGGCGTAGTCGAAGACGACAGAGATGCCTTTAACACCGTGATGAACCAATGGCGCCACCACTTCTCGATCTTCAGTTGGGGGGCGTAGTCTATGTATGTTGCTCGAGATCAGATGGAGAGTCGGACGCTCCCCATCGGGTCGCGCCCCCCAGTCTTCTGACAACTTGAAGAAGCGACGAAAGACGTACACCGACAACATCACCTCGATGATGGCCTCGCAGAAGTGTGCAAACACCGCCAGCGTGATCATGGCGTTGGGCCTGAGGTGCGTCATCCGGAGGCCGTACGACACCAGGAACTCCATGAAGAAATTGGAGAACGACGGCACCGGCCCGGCAAGGACGAAGATGGTGAAGGTCACGATTTTGCTAGTGTCCTCATTCGGCGCCACGGTCACGGTCGCAGGGCGGACGACATGGAAGTCAGCATCATTCGGGTCGACCACCAGGAATGATTGCACCCAGTTGAGGGAGGCGTTGGTGCGGAAGGTGAGGCCGGTAGCAGATCGGCGGCTCCTTGACCGTAGAAGACGCGCGGGAGCCTGTGCTGCGGCTTGTGGGGGTGGAATTCCTTCCTGAGGGAAGGCTCGAGCCTCGGCTCCAGTGACCACCAGCCATAGGGGAATGAAGCTCTCGGCAGTGTACGACAAAAGGAGAGGAGTCAAGTGGCAGTGCGCGGTGACGGAGGCAAGAACGGAACGCAAGGCACAACGGCTGAGAGAGTTCAGAAGGTGCGGAGTGTTGTGAGAATGAAGGCATCGGTCCCTCTCTTTCACTTGAGTATGAGAAAGAAGGGGAGGGGCGGGCGCGGTTCCCAAAACGCCCGCGACATGACTCCTCGCATTCCGGTCGGCGTGCTAAGGGACACAGAGGGCACTAATGAGTGGCCCCAGCCCCAGAAGCGACTCATGCACAAGAGACTGGGGCGGGGGCTCCTATCGGTGTCGGGGAATCGGGGGGTTCCCCTAACCGCCTATGGGATGACTTGACGGCCCAAGAGGATTCGAGTCGCTCAGGCTACGACCTAATTTGGTTTTGGCCGGAGGATGGAGCGGCGCCTTGCACGTGCCCCCGAGGTCGTCCGCCAACCACCCGAATTAATGTGGGCACTCGAGTGCCTACGTTGAGGGGTGGCTAGACGGTAGGGGGGCACCCGGGGTGCATCCCTTTTTCTCCAGCTGCCTGGCGTCGTAGCCAGGGGAAGGAGCAAAACGGGGAGAGCTCGAGGAGCATCGCCAGTAACACTGGGGTAGCCGCCCGAGCAGACCGGGAGTGCAGGGATCAAGGGCAGCTGAGCAAGATTTGGGGGGGGGGGGGATTTTGTCCCCCCATACCCGGTGCCCGGGTGTTCGGCCTATCCGGGGCCCGGGTCATGTACTGTCCTCCCCCTTGACCTATAAAAGGGGGAGGCGCGCACCATGTAAAGGAGAGAACAAGCAATATACATAGACAAGCAGGACATAGGGTTTTACGCCCTAAGCGGTCCGAACCTGGGTAAAACGCGTGAGTTTCCACCTTCTCCCTACTCCTCTCCGATAACGCGCTCGATCCGATCTCTTCGCAACCTTTCTCAAGGGCGGCTTGACAGCCCCCATTTGGAGGTGCTCACACGCACCAACATTTGTCCTGCTCCCCCTGTGTGTAATGCCCCTGAGTGTGATGACAAGCCGTTGGACTGAACTGTCATCATAGCAGTGAAAGGGCCTCGCTGTGTCGGGAGCTGTTGAACCTGTGAAAGTGTAGGGACTCCTGCCTACTGGCTAGACTATACTCTGGTAAGCTCCGCCATGTGGGTTATCAACGTAGTCATCAGCATCATCTATTATCTCTGAAGCTCTGCCTGTCCCCTCAGTACATCCATGATTTGACGTCTCTCATCAGCTGAGATCTAGATGAAGTCACCCAGGTGTCCTGCAAGCGCTGCTATGGTGGAGGCGTGATCAGACTCTGAAACTGCTGTCGGCTGAGGTGGTGCTCCTATACTAGCTGACTTAGGAAGCACCATCTCTGCATGAGCCTCCTACTCGTAAGTGGCTGGTGGCGACTCCTGCTCGTCTGTCGGCTGGCTGGAGCCTGACTCTGATCCCCTAGGTGCTCGAGGTGCGTAGCTAGTGGTCACCTCGGGGAAAGCCTCGTGCTGCTCCTCTGTTACTAGTCCCAGTCTCCTCAGAAGATAGCAATTATATGGACCATAGACTAAGTGACGTCCTCCAACCCTCTTAGAGATAACCTCTTCCATCTCAGCTATCATCAAATTTGCCAGATTAAACTACTGTCTCCTCATCATAGCTACCACTGCCCACTGATGTAGAAGTGCGAACTCCTCTTTGTACCCTGACCTCAGAATGATAGTCCTGGTGACTATCGCTCTAACCACCTTCACCTCTGCAGTAAGCCTAGCAGGGCGTCTGTCGAAGCCTGGAGTGTGTGGTAGTGGAAAGAAAACTAACACCATGTCGTCCAGAGGTAGCATCCCTCCATGTGGTCTGTAGGATGGAGCAAAGGTCTCGTAGGCAGTCCTATACAACTGCATATCTGAAGCAAGTATTCCTTGTGCAGCTATCAGATCCTCCCTGGTCAAGCGCTAGGGCTCTTCTCTGAACATGAACCAGATCTCAGAACGATCTCTGGCTACCCAAAGTAAAGCGTAGAACTCCATCACTTTGTCCTCCCGGTATCTATAGAAGCTGGTGACTAAGTCTGCAAGTCCGGGCAAGAAGTCAAAATACTGCTCCATGTCCGTGCCAGTGGCTCTCCTCATAGCCTGGTAGGTAGAGTACTATTGTGGCACAAACAGTCCAGACTTGCCCTTCGTGGCAAGATAGTGTCTCAATCCCTCACCAATCCTCCTCTAGAGACTAGTCCAGTACCTCTCTCCTCCAGTAGGGTCCCTATAGACTGGAACCCACTACTCAAAAGAGACAAAGCGACTCACCATAAGATCCCGAGCAGAAACCCTAAGGATGTCTCCCTCTCCAGATGCAGCTACAAGTCTCTGTAGTCTCCTGGTGCACACAGCGCACGTGCAATGTGGGTCTCCTGCCCGATGAGCTGACTGCTGCTGCTGTGGCTGCTTAGGCTGCTCTGGCTCCTCCTCCTCAAACTCCTCGGACTCTAACTCAGACTCACTGTTCTCCTCTGACTCCTCCTGCTACCTGGAGGATCCCTGCTCCATAGTTCTCGATGACCTCTCCTGACAAGAAGTCGGAGTACGCTGCGATCAAGGTAGAGGAACAACTCCTGTGGCCAAGGCTGGGGCTCCTGTCCTCTATCTGGTAGTCCTCCTCAGACCCTGAGTCTTACTGCCTGGCTGCTCGATGATCCACCGTGATCCAGGTGTCCTGCGAGATGTCTCCGTAGCCTCTAAGTGCCTGGCAACCCGTCTGGCTCTCTCTGACTCTAGGTCCAGTCTAGTCCTCTTCTTGCCTCTGGGCTTCTCTGCCATCTTGCCCTTACCCTTATCCTGTCCTGCCATCACTGCTGATTGTTGTCACTACACACACATAGGTAGGGATAGGATAAGTATAGGACCTATATAAATCTAGAAGCAAAGCACCACTAGGTAAGAATGCGCAATAGAAATCTTAGCACTGAACGAAGGACATGATCACTGGACAAATATGCAAAGTAACAATAGTGATCATCGACTATATGTGGCTGGTGCGAATCATCTAGTATACAGTCAAATAATGGCGATTAATCTAACTATATACTAAATGAGAGACAACCCTAGACTCGCAATTAACATATATGCATGGAATTAATTGCAGCTAGGTTGATCCGATTAACTAATTAATGCAACTAAATATAGAAATTACTTCTAATTGCATCAATTAAAGCTAATTGTTCAGGCATAAATTTGAGGAATTGGAGGAATTGCATGATACCATGAGGGAAGACTAAAGCCACGCACCGAGGAACATGCAAACGAACATGAAGAACAAGCTCTGATCACCGGTAAACAATAAAGGGGGCAACTTTGCCCTAGGAGAGCTGGGAGCTCGGGCTTGGTGGCTCTGGGTGTGTGCACGCGGAGGGAGAGCAGAGACAACGCTGGACGGTGACGATGAGGTTCATGGCGATGGAGACGAGGCAAGCCGCGGCGCTCCTGGGACAGGCAGCGGCAGCGGCTTGCGGCAAGACAATTGATGGCGCTAGGGTTCGAGGCGCACGACGCGGCTATGTGCAGGCGAGTGGGGACGAGCGGTGGTGCTAGTGGACGTGAGGCGGCGCGGTGGCTTGGCGGAGGGAGCTCGGGGCCAGCGAGGTCGGAGACGGCGGAGGAGTCTTTGGCGTGCACTCAGTGTTGCGGCAGAACGAAGAAGAGACCAAGGAGGTCTTCCTCGATTTTGACCTAGGTCAAAGGATGGATCGACGACCGAAATCAAAACACGGAGCAATCAACTGTCACGAATGAAAGCAAATTACGAGTTTCAATTGCAGTGACCGGACGGTACACTCACTGGACCGGACCGTCCGGTCACATCAGAACGTCGTGCAGACCGGACCGTACGGTCTTCAAAGACATTTCGTCCAGTATCCATTTCCAAACCCTCGAAGCACTATGCCCAAAGCACAAACTGGACTATACGGTCACTACCAGGTTTTTGCTGAGTCAAGGAGTTTTCTCCAATTTCCAAGTGCCCTCACTCAACACTCAACTAAACAATACACTTGGAGCATAAAGGGAACTCTCAAACACTCATTTTCAAATAGTGGCTCTATATAGCCTTATAATTTTCACAAATGTCAAATAAAGAATTAAGCAAATAAGAACCAAGGCAATTAAGAACCAAATGAGTATATATGAGCCTTAGTCCATGAACCACACGAGTGGGTTTAACCTCGGAGTTCATAAGAGCTTGCCCAATGGGCATGAAGCACAATCCTTTCCCTTGGTCACACTTGTGGGGATGTATTCTCATATAGATCATGAGGCACAAATATCTCCAAATGTGACAAGCCCCTTTGTGTTTCCTATATGATGCTTGCAACAAACATTTTACATATGCAATAAAAGTAACATGCCATGTGAATGCAAGCAATAGTAAACAAGGCACAAAGGAAACCTAACAATGTCAAGTTTGAACCCCTCTCAAGCTTACTCACTATAAGCCATACCCTTGCCTTGAGAGAAGCCAAACCACCATCTCAAGCAGCCCCCCTTGCTTATAGCTATCTTGAGTGGGTTAGACATTGACTAATTTTTATGTGTTTTTCTTTTAGTTATTTACACATCCATGGATGCAAAACATACTATCACAAAGGAGTCCTAATTACCATGCAATGCAAGAAAAGAAAGCACACACTACAACTATCAAGAACAAACACACACAGATACCTCCCTCATGAGTAGATATGTCATTGAGGTCCATGTCACATGTGGTGGACTTCACTTGATCTTCAAGTAAGCTCCAGGTCCACCACCACCTACATCTAGGTCTTGTTCTTGGACACCCACACGTACTTCGTTGACCTCTCAAGATCAAAAATACACTTAGGCACCCATATGCTCTTGACCTTTCTCTTCTTGTTCAGTGGTCCCAAAGCCTTTGCTTTCAACTCGTCACCCTTGTCCCTAAAAAGCTTAAAGTGGGTGTTCTAATGGAAGAAGTTAGCATTAGGTAAAACAATGGAACTTCTCACCATACGACAATCCTTGATGGTGTGCCCATCCTTGCAACACCTCTCGTAATAGTATTCATCAGCGAGTAGGGGCTTGACCTAAGCGGGAATGGAGTCACTCGTCCTAATGATGTTGATGGCGACAGGATATGAGCCAAGTCCCCGGCGGGAGACATTGTTGTAAGGATCATGACCATTGAGGTCACCCCGAGGTATGAAAGTTTTGGTGATGAATGACAAACATGAAATGTGTGACTAATGTCTACACGAGTGTTGTTCGTGTAGGAATCCTTTTCTACTCTATGATGATTGTTTACGGCGGCCTTGGCGATGGATGACAATGACCGCAAGCATAGAGGCTAGTAAGCTTGATGGAGTCCAAGGGTTAATGGAGATAGATCAAAGCTAAGGACAAGCTATGGAGCAAGTTGGGAACACTTGTCTAGTTGTTAGGGCTTTGAGTCCATAGAAAAAACCGGACTATCAAGAGGGTCTAGGTCATGTCTCTTAGGTCACACTAGTTGGTGATGTGCATGGATGCTCAGTGAAATCATAGGCACTAGATGACAGTGGAGAGGCCAAGGAGCTGTTCGGAGAAGCCAGAAAACGAAGTCAAGCGAGGATGAGGAGTTTTAGCTTCTGGACATAGTGATCGGACAGAGGGATCAGTAGAGACTAGATTGTATGGTCACTAGGAGACCAGAGAGAAGTTTACGAGGAAGTCTGTCAGCTCGAAGACCTATAGAGACCGGATGGTATGGTCTACAGACCGGACGGTCCGGTCTGTATAGAGGTTGCTCGGGACAGAGAAGTGCAGAAGATGGAGCTTTCTGGAATGGAGAGATAATGTATAGACAGGACGGTCCGGTCTATTGACCAGATGGTCCAATCAGTACAGGAGGTTGCTGGCACAGTGAAGCCAATAGCTCTGGGAGCCATTCCAGGAGTGACCCGACGGTCCGGTCAGGCAGTGATCGGACAGTCCGACCAGTGTGTCCAGAAAGGCAATCTCGTGGAGCAACGACTAGTTTGAGATTAGAAGCCTATATAACTTTGTTGTGTGGGTCTTAGAGACTACTCTTTGCCAGTGGAATTACTTGGAGCATTTGGTGAGAGCCAAGAGGAAAAGAAGAGAGCACTAGGAGGAGATATTGCATATCTTGAGAGTGCTAGTGAGAGTAACTTGAGCATTGATGCACATCTAAGGCTAGAGTGTCCTTGAGTGTGTGATCTAGGTTGTTACCCTTGGTCTATGGTGAGATCTAGACTAGTTAGGTGTCGGTGATTGAGCCTATCGCGCACCATGTCTTCACTCTGGGAGTGGTTGCGGGCTCGTGGGCGAGAACTCCATATTGGTGGCGGGAGGGACCGGGACTCCAGCGAGAGTGGTCCAACGAGGAGTAGGGGAAGGCGCCATCCTTCCAAGACCTCGGGAAAAAATCATGAGCCATCTCTTACTCTACTCCTTACTTTGATGCATTACTTTCCGTATTTTCATACTGTGCTATTCATGCTTGTGTGCTCGCCTTGCTCTAATTGATTACCTTGTAGACTTGCATGAATAGGCTTATCGACTTGCTAGTTGTACTTAGCTTTCACTTCATCACTAGCATGTATAGGAGTTGCTTTGGCTTGATTGATCATCCTAGTATGTATAGTACTACTCATGCTTGTGTACTTATCTTGTTCTTGATGATCTAGTAGTTTGCATGAGTAGGCTTCTTTGCTAGCTTGGTGTGTGCTTCCGCGTGTTCTTTGATTACTAGCTTGCATAGGAGTTGTGTGTCTTGTGCGTGATCCACTAGTATGCTTAGGTTGTGTTTCCTCTCATAGGATTATCTTGTTAGTGTGACCACCACTAGAATTGTGTAGGAATTGTTTTGAGTGGTCGGTTTTAGTATTTGGCAAAATAGGTACATAGTTTGAGTTCCCGATTCACCCCCCCCCTCTCGGTCACTCGATCCTTTCAATTGCTCACAAGGTTTCTCCCAAGAATCTCCTTGTGTATGGCTCTACCACGTGTGAGCCTCTCGAAGCCGTCCATCACCATCTTCCTCTCTTTCTTTAGCTTGTGATATTCCGTTAAAACAAATGGCTCAAGAGAAGAAACCTTGATCGATGGTGATTATTTCATCACACATAGTAGAAGCATCACTCTTCGATGAACTAGAGGAGGGAGAGGCAAGGTTATCTACATTGATGGCCTCAAAAGTAAGTTCAAGGGCCTCGTACTTCTCATGTAGCTGTACATGATCCCGTTTGAGTTTGTCATAACTCTTGTCTAGGGCCTCATGAGATGTGACAAGGTTCTTGAGCTCACTCTCAAGCTCACCAACACGGTCCTTAGCCAACTTATACTCTTTTCTTATCACATCCAACATTTTGGATTTCTTGATGGCATTGTTGTGGGATTGCTCAAATATACTCCAAAGCTTGGTGTAGGAGAGCTCCTCGTCGTTGCTGTCATCGCTGCTTTCATCCTTACTCTCGTCAAGTTGGCTCGTGGCCATGAGGCACGTTGGAGGTGGAGGAAGAGCTCGAGGGAGAGTGGTCTTGATCATGGCTAGGCCGACCACTTCTTCATCATTGCTTGAGGAAGAGGATGTGTCACTTGAGTTGTCATTTGTCCACTCTCCAACAAGGGCCTTGCGTGAGAACTTCTTCTTGAAATCTTTGGCTTTGGCTTTGCCTTTGCTCTTGTCCTTGTTGAAATACCTCATCTTCTTTTGCTTGGCTTTGGGGTCTTCTTCTTCATCTTCTTCTTCATCACTTGAGTCTTGAGGCTTGAATGTCTCTTTCTTTGGCTTGGAGCAATCTCGAATAAAGTGATTCTTAGAGCCACAGTTGAAGCACTTGCCCTTGGACTTTGAGGCCACATCTTCTTTAATTATTGCCTTCTTCTTGCTCTTGATAGACTCTTGCTTCTTAGTTTGAAGAGCTAGGTTGGATGGTTGTGGATCATCTAAGCTCAACTAGTAGCTCTTGAAAGCAGTGATCTTCCCAAGCACTTACTTGATGGTCTTGGTCTTGAGGTCACCTTGCAAGGTGTAGGTGATGATGTACTCATACTTAGGGTCCTTGAATAGCCTCACAAATCTTCTAATGACCTCTACAGGCTTGAGCTTGAAATCATCCCCAAGAGCAGTGATCTTCTCCACTAGTACATGAAAACGAGAATAAACAGTATTAGCCCCCTCATGTGGTAATCTAGTGAAATTATCATACTTGTTCTTCAGCATATAGTATCTTTCCTAGTTCACATTACTGGTACCCTCGTGAATACCCTAAATCTCAATCCAAATACTATGCGCTGTCGAACTTGAATCCAATCTAGCAAAAACATCCTTAGAGATGCATGCAAACAAAGCATTCTTGGTCGTAGCGTTGTGCTTAATGAATTCGGGGTCAAGCGGGTTCACATTCGCATCCGAATCATGGGTCACCTTCCATATCTCTGCATCAAGGGACTCTAGGTAGGCTTGCATCCGAGCCTTCCAATACTCATAGTCCTCCTAATTGAATATGGGAACACTCCCCATCTCTCTCGACATCCTTACTCAAGGCGGTGAAGCCTCAAAGTTGAGCACTTGGCTCTGATACCAATTGTAAGGACTGAAGGCGTACCGAGAGGGGGCGTGAATCGGTAAGCCGACCACGAATCCGAATACTTCAATTTCACACCAGTAATCTCGACAATCATTGCAAACTAACAAATCTAGTAGGTCAAGACCCTACACATGCTAGTGTTCATGATGAGTGCAAATGTGGGAGCTAAACACACTAGCCTATGCAAGCCACTATTCAACCTACTCACTAGAGCACACAATTGCGAAATAGTAAAGAGAGGGTCAAGGAATGCTCAAGAGTTTTTCCCTGAGATCTCAGAAGGATGGTGCCTTCCTCTAATCCTTGTTGGACCACTCCTACTGGAGTGTCGGTCCCTCCGGCCACCAAGTGGAGTTCTCGCACATGAGCCTGCAATCACTCCAGGAGTAAAGACACGATTGTGTCACCGCTATCACCAAGGCACAAGCTCGCCTCCTTCGAGAACTTGTCGGACTCCCCGAGCCGAGACGGGTGCTCACTAGCGATGCCCCTTTCATCAGCGGGCTCAAACTAGGTACAAACATGTGACTGCCTTCACAACTAATCATGATTGGCTCGATCATCGACACCTAACCGGTTTAGGTCTCACCATAGACCAAGAGTAACAACCTAGATCACACCCTCAAGGACACCCTAGCCCTAGATGAGCATAAATACTCAAGTTACTCTCTCTAGCACTCTCAAGATATCCAATATCCTCTCCTAGTGCTCCTCTCTTTTCCTCTTGCCTCCTACCAAATGCTCTCAGCTATTCCACTAGCCAAGAGAGGTCTCCAAGACCCCAGCAATGAAGTTATATAGGCTTCCAACCGCCAACTAGCCGTTGCTCCATGAAATCACCTTTCTGGACCTGATGACCGGACTGTCTGATCACTGCCAGACCAGACTATCCGGTCTCTCCTGAGACGGCTCCCAGAGCCATTGGCTTCTCTGTGCCTAGGGGATCTCCATACTGACCGGACCGTCCGGTCACTTCATCTTTGTCCATTCCAGAGAGCACCCATTTCTGCACCTCTCTATCCCAGCTCCCATCCATATAGACCAGACCGCCCGGTCTGCTGACCGTACTGTCCAGTCAGTATGGGCCTTCACGCTAACGGACTTCTCGCAGGCTGCTCTTTGATCTCCAATTGACCGTAAAACCCAGTCACCACTGACCCCTCTGTCCGGTCACTCTGTCCAGAAGCTGAAACTTCTTGTCCATGCTTGACTTTGTTTTGCGGCTTCTTCCAACAGCTCCTTGGCTTCTCTACTGTCACCTAGTGCATGTGATTTCACCGAGCATCCATGCACATCATCGAGTAGCATGACCTAAAGAGCCATGACCTAGACCCCCTTGATAGTCCGATTTTTCCTATGGACTCAAAGCCCTAACAACTAGACAAGTGTTATTCGCTTGGTGAGTTACCCTGACCCTACTGAGTTATTTCAATAATCATGTATGAATTGTATGATCTATCTTATCTAATATGTTAAGTCTTTAACTCTTCAATACTAATTTTTAAAACTTAGTGAGTATTGTTTACTTTTATACATAAATTAGGTCTTGATGTTGCCTAAGATGCATCTGTCAGGCGCTCAGAAAAGGGAAAAAAAACAAGATGATCTATTGGTTCAATCGCAAAGGGGTTCTTTGCTTAAGTTTTTTAGAGCAAGTAGTGCTGATCATAGGCAAGAACCTGATCACGTAGAGGAGGAGCGTGATCATAGACAGGAGGAAAATGAGAATGATTTAAATACACCAGTTGTGGATGTTGAAGGTGGTATAGGGAAAGATGCTACAGGGGATAGTACGAGGGGGAAAAATTTGCATCCTTCATCTGACCATGAAAATTCAAATGCCGATGAACAAGATGATGAAGTTTGTTGATAGAAAGTGGTTGGTTTACTCTAAACATGTGGACAAAGTATATTGTTTTTGCTACAAGTTATTCAAGTCAAATAGAACTAAGTCTTTGTTAGCATATGATGAAGTGAGGGACTGGCAGCATCTTAGTAGGAAGCTTTAAGAACATGAGAGTAGTATGGACCATTTTACAAACATGAATACATGGAATGAAAATCGAGTGAGGCTAAGCAAAAATCAAACAATTGGTGATGATATGCAATGGGAAATTACAAAAGAAAAGGAGCGTTGGAGCAATTTCTGCTGTGAAATTTCTTGCTAAGCATAATTTGGCCTTTTGAGGATCCAATGAGAAACTTTATCAAGCAGATAATGCTAATTTTCTAGGCGTAGTTGAAATGCTTGTTGAGTATGATCCTGTGATACAAGAACAAATTAGGTGCATCAAAAGTAATGAAATTCATCATCATTATCTTAGTCATAATATTCAGAATGATTTAATTTCTACTCTTGCTGATGCCATGAAAATCGCCAAGGCTGCTAAGTATTTCTCTGTTATATTGCAAAGGGGTTCACGGTGCAAGGGTGAAGACCATTGGCTGAGGAGCTGCCACCTAGGGTTCAATTCCTGGGTGCTGCAAAATTTGTGGAAAAAAATTCACTCGTTGTGTCCTATTTACTCGGTTGAAACCGACCTATGGTGGGCGGGCCCTCATGTATGGGGTGGGCTCAAAGCATGGGTTAAGGCCCAAACCATAGGAGGGCTCCTTGAGGATGGGACCGGGGTTCGTGAATTTTCTCGACCCGGGAAGGTTGAGCTTCTCTATCAAAGAAAGCCATGAGGCGGTCTTACCCCCACCGGTCGAGTTTTTTTCTCTATTATATTGGATTATACCCCAGATGCGAGCCATGAAGAACAAATGACTCTAATTGTGCATTGTGTCAATATGTCAAATCGCATTCCAAGAGTGGAGGAGTTTTTCCTAGCTTCTTAAAGGTTGATGACACATCAGGATTGGACCTTTTTAATGTATTGATAGATACATTAGGTAATATGGATTTGAATGCCGCTGATGTGAGAGGTCAAGGTTATGACAATGGTTCCAATATGAAGGGCCACACCAAAGGTGTCCAGAACCGTTTGCTTCAGATTAACCCCAAAGCATTATACATGCCATTTGCCTGTCATAGTCTAAATCTCACTCTCTGTGATATGGCAAAATCTTGCAGACGAGCTATTTCTTTCTTTGGTGTTATACCACACATATATGCATTGTTTGCACATTCTACTAAAAGGTGGAAGACTTTGCTTGACAATGTTCCAAAGCTGACTGTTAAACCATTATCAAATATTCATTGGGAGAGTCAAATAAAGAGTGTGCAACATATCAGGTACCAAACTCCTCAAATAAGATCAGCCTTGCAAAAAGTGGAGGAGGTTTGTGCTAACAATGCAGGTGCAATAGGAGTAAGTGATGCTCAATCTTTGGTTACTGCAATTGAGAATTTGGAATTTCTAGTTGGTATGGTTATTTGGCATGATGTTTTATTTTTTATAAACATGGTGAGCAAAAACTTGCAATCTAAGATTGTGTGCAGTGATGCTGCTCTCAAACAAATTGAAGGGGTCATCTCATATTTTCAAAAGTACAGAGATGAGGGATTTGAGTCTAGTATTGAGGTTGCAAAAGGCATTGCATCTGATATGGAAGAAGCATTTTGATGAAATAGATGATCAAGATGAAGAATTACAATTGTCAGCTATGGAATCCTTTAGAGTTAATTATTTACTTGTCATCATTGATGCTGCAATTGCTTCATTGAATAGTCGATTTGAACAATTGAAGACATTTGAAAAGGTGTTTGGTTTCCTATTCAACTCTGAAAATCTCAAGTCCTTGGATAATAATAGTCTACGGAGACATTGCACTCATTTTGCAATAGTTTTTTCTCATGATAACCCATCTGATGTTGATCTAGATGATTTTTTCTCCGAACTAAAAGTGTTACAAGTAACTTTGCCAGATGGTGTTATGTCAGCACCTGAGATTCTTCAATTTGTTACTACTGTAGATTGCTATCCAAATGTATCAATTGCATATCGGATCCTATTGACTATACCTGTGACCGTGGCATTAGCTGAAACAAGGTTCTCAAAATTAAAACTAATGAAAAATTGTTTGAGATCAACTATGTTACAAGAAAGGTTGAATGGCTTGGCTATGTGTAGCATTGAGAAGGATATCTTGGACAACATCAATCTGGATAATATTATTAATGATTTTGCATCAAGAAATAGTCAGAGTTTCTTCAAGGAAGACTAAGCGTCATTGTTGATGGAGTCATGTGACTTAATTATTATTTAAAGTGATCATATTAGTTTTATTTTTACACTATTTTAGTTTGTATTATTGGAATTATTTTTTTAAGAATTAAATATATCATTATTACTATTATCTTTTTTATTATATTATAAAAGATATTTAGTCGAAAAGGCCCATAACATCGGTTTGCTTGAGGGCCCTTGGAATCATAGAGCCGGCCCTGTTGCCTAGTGAGGAGGAGGGCAGCCCCCACCTGCTCGGAGCCGTCCGAGAGGTCAGCGAGCACCATGTAGATGGTGTCAAGGGCCACTGTCGTTGTGACGGCCACCGTCCTTGCATTGTTGGTGTTGGCCTTGGCGACCACAACCATGACGGTCATCATGGCGGCAACCATTCCCTCCCTCAGATCCATCATGGAGGGGGCAGATGTAAGTAGGTGGAGGTGGCAAGGACGTCGGTGCCTCCGCGGTCGTCACGACGCCTTGTGTCACACTCCAAAATTTTAAATTTTAGTATGTGACCTAGATTTCACTAATTTTAAAAACTTTTTACAAAAGATTAAAATTTATATTAAATTAAATAGTGTGTCATCATTTTCTTTAGGTAAAAGAGCTATTTTCTAAATTAAATAAATTAATTTAGGTTATTAATTATTTTGTTTGTTGCATTCATGCTGCCATACTTGCATTAGGTTTTATTTGGTTGAAAAAAGTATTTGAAAATCGATTAGACATCAAATTTTGCTTTAGTTAGAAAATAGGAAATAGAATAGAAATAGGAAGGGAAAAGAGAAAGAGAAAATAGCTCTCTCGGCCAAAACCTTATGCCCAACCCAATTTCCTCCCCTCTTTCTCCCTGTCCCGCAGCCCAAAACCCCTCTTCCCTTTCCTCCCCCTTACAGCCAGCCCGAAATGGGCCGAATTGCCCACGCGGCCCACTTCCCTTTTGAAAGTGCATCTAGGCCCCTAATTTTGTTTTGGTGATTGGCGTCAATACAATTAAGAATGGACTAATATTTTCATTGAGCATGTGTGTAGATGACTATCTCAAATTGTTGAATGAAATATATTGATACAAAAAGGGAAAAGGAGATGGTCATTCGTCTCAAGTTGAAGGTCCAAAAATCTACTCAAGAATGAAGATCATGGAGTTTTATTTTTTATTTCTTGAGTATAGGTAAACCATACTACCAAGAGGGGTATAATTCATAAATATGGTAAAGTCAAATGCTCAAATTTTCAAAAACTACCACCTCTATCACCCTCTGTTTTTGCCTTCATCGGCAGTGTCGGTGGCCTTCACCGGCATTGCCGATCCCCCCTTCCCAGAGGCGCTGTGTTGCCCAAACACCTCTCTGGCTTCTGTCTTGCCAGTAGGGATGCAAGTGGGTACGCATTGGGTATTTGTGGGTCAGCTCTCTAGTCCATTTGTTGTACTAGCTTAATGGGATGGAGGAAAATTTTAGTTCATTTTAAAGAGTTTTGGGCTGACCCACCGACCCACAAAATGCAAAAATTGCATCCCTACTTGCCAGCATCAGCAGTGTTGATGGCCCCGTCGGTAGTGCTGGTCTCTCCTTCCAGAGAAAGCTGTTCTCTCTGGCTGTTGCTGATTGGCAGTGCCGGTCGGTCCTCCCAGAAAGTCACTCTTTCTGTCTGGCTCAGCGTGTAGTTTATCAGCAGTGCTGATCTCCTGATCAGCAGTGCCGATCCTCTCTCCATAGAGACTGGTTTCCCTCGGGTTCTCTGGCTGACAGTGATTGGCAGTGCCGGTCTGATTGATCGGCAGTGCTGGTCAAGGTCTCCAGAGACCACTTGCCTTCTCTATGGCTGCCTCACCGGCAGTGCCGATGTCCTGATCGGCAGTGCTGGTGCGGGCCAAATCCTTGTCTGCAGATCTATGACAGTGTGTCAGAAACCCTACCGGCAGTGTCGATGGCTCGATCGGTAGTGCAGGGCATCCAGACAAGCCAATGGCTCTTTTTGAGCCATTTGTATAAAAGGCTCACACCCCACTTCGTGCTCAATCTCTCCAACCCAAAAATCATTTGGCACTTTTGAGCTTCACTCTCCTCACTCTCCCTCTCTAAGTCAAAGCTTGATTCTTTGAGCTAGGGCTTGAGTGAGCCATTTATTCCTAGTGAAAAGAGCACCATTCTACTCTTAAGCATTCGATCTAACCATCTTTGTGACTTGTGCTTGTTACTCTTGGAGCTTTGCTCCTAGACGGTTAGCGGTGCCCGTAGAGCTCCCAACTTGTGTGGTGACGCCTCGGAAAGTTTGTATTACCCTCCCGCAAGGGAATTGATAGTGGAGAACTCAAGCTCGATCTTTGTGGTCGCTTGAGTGAGAATAGGGTTGAAAGAGACCCACTCCTTTGTGGACTTCTCAACGGAGACGTAGGGTTCTTTGTGAGCCCGAACTTCGATAACAAATATTGTGTCTTCGTATGCTCTCTTATTCACTTGTTGTTTTATTATTCATGCTCTAGGGTTTGTTCTTGTACTAGCTTTAATTCGACCGATCTACTTGTGTAGGCTTGTTTAGTTGTTCCTAATACTTTGTAGTGCCTTATTCAACTGTTATTGGTCTATTTATCAACTTAGTAACTGCAAAACCAGCTTATTTTTAATTTGGACGACTTACTGTTATCTCATCGGCACTGCCGATCCAGCACTGGTAGTGGCCATCAGCACTGCCAATCCCAGCCACCGGCACTGCCGGTCAGACTGATAAATTTATTTAAGTGTAATTTTGCAGGTTTTTTAGATTTGCCTATTCACCCCTCCCCCCCTCCCCCTCTAGGAAACTTTCACCTTTCCCCCTTCCTCCTCCCCCCTCTGTTCTAGCCTGTTTGGCCCAATCGCGTAGTACACCTTGCTCGCCTGCCCGGCTCAGCGTAGGCCCGTGAGCCGACCCCGTCATGTATACCCACCTCGCCAACCCAGCCCAATCCCGCGCCCCGGCCCACGCGTACCCTGAAAACCCTAACCCTAGCACCGCCGCCACCGACGTTCTTGGCGTGTGTGCCACTCCACCGCGGGGCCTGGGCCCTATAAATAGGCGGGACCCACCTCCCCTGCGTCGCTTTCCCCCCACCCGCTGCCCCGCCGCCGCAGGCCGTCACGCTGTCGCCTGCCTCTAGCCTCCCCCGCGCCCACACGAACCCCAATGAGGTCCCCTGGCCCCGCCGCATTCCCCGCGCCCCTTCTCCTTGGCCCCGCTCGCCAGAAGCCTCTTACCGGCGGAGCTCCATGCGGCTCTAATGGCCGCTACCGCCTTCACCTTGGTCGTCGGCCACCACCCCTGCGTGCCCCCGGGCCGTTTGATCTAGGCCAACAGCCTAGATTAGATCGAGCCCAAGGGGTATGGCCCCGGTCCACCGTGGACCGTGGACCGGTGCACCCCACCTAGTTCACGCGCCCCGTGGACCTAGTCCACGGGATTAGCTTATTATTTATTATCTAGTTTTATTTTTAATTACGAGAAAATGCCATATTTATGTTTAGGCCCGCCTTTTATCTTATTTGCATTTTACTCCTGATTTTTTTGTGAACCTTTAAAAAATTTTGTTTAGGTCCTTATTTAATTATTTTAGCACTATATTTTTACAGAAAAGCCCCTAGACTTTTCTTAAATAATATTTTAGTCCTATACTTTTACAAAAACAACCCTGTACTTTTTAGTAATTTATTTTAGCCCTAAAATTTTATAAATTATAATTTAGGTTGGGCATTATACACTTAGGCCCCTAAACTTATAAATAATTATATTTGGGCCCTGTAAATTTAAAGTTAAGCCCCTGAACTTCCAAAACTACATTTTTGTCCCTAAACTTGACACAAATTATATTTTCACCCTGCTATTTTGCAGTTTAGCCCTTTTACTTTTCTAAAATTATATTTAGGTCCTGACATTTCTATTTTTAATGTTTTAGCCCCTAAAACTTCAAATCGCCATAACTTTTGAACGTAGCTCGGAACGGAGAAATTCTTGCACCAATACGATCATAGTGATTAACATTATTTACTCATACTGTCATTCAGCAATTTACTGATTTTACTATTTTAACCTTAGAACTTTAAACCTTCGTAACTTTTTACTCGTAACTCGAATTGAGGCGATTGTTGCGCTCTCGCGATCATAGCAACGCGTACTATTTCATAGTTTTGTTTTCATTGTTGTTTGTTACTGTGTGGTGTGTTTTTTCTTAGTTTATTTGTATGCTTGTCTTTTCGGTGTGATGTTGAGTAGACGAACCGCTGTTAGAGAACTTTCGGGATCTCCATCTTGAAGACTTTGAGCAACAGCAAAAGGAACCAGGCAAGTGTCCCTGATGCATTTTGAACCTATGCGTATTAATATTGAATCCCATGTGTCATCATTCTGTTTCATATTATTCCTGGTCGTCTGCGTTCTGGTGTAGCTTATTAGTGTGGGTACATCATGCTTAGTTTGCTATGTCGGGAATGGAAGTGTCTAATGTTAACCTTAACTAATGGTTCACTTTAACATAATGATCATGAGGTATGGGTAATCCTTTTTAAGGTGATCCAAGCAAAAGGATGATGATGATGGTGCGGGTATGCACATGTACTCGGTACAATATTGTGGGATCGTGGTGGTACCTAGGAAAATAGCGCAAAGCACAGGTCTGATATGGTAGGCTAGGTTGAGTATCAAGATGTCTTCCCAGTTTTGCGGGCAGTTGAGGGATGAGGACGGGACGGTTTACTCTCAGACTCAAGTGATGGACGGTTCACTCCTAGCCACGACGCCAGAGGGGGCTTCTGTAGGAACGGTTTAATTCTATAGCGGTGAAACCTTAGCGTGGATTGGTTGCAAGCTGGAAAGCTCTTTGAAAGACCTTGTGGTGATCTCTTGGTATCACACCTATGGTAGTGTGGTTTGGGCAACTGGAGACTTTAGTCACTGCATAGTGATGAAATCACCAACCTGTGGGTAAAGTTGTACAACCTCTGCAGAGTGTCAAACTGTTATAACAGCCGTGCTCATGGTCATGAGCGGCCTGGATCCTCACACGATTAGCGGGAATGGTTGGGTGAACTTGGTGGGTGGCCAAGTTTGGTTTGGGTGGTGTAACCCTTGGTTTGCTACAGGCAGTGTAACCTGTAGTGTGGTTTCTTATGGGCGGTTTAACCCATTGTTGGCTACAGACGGTGTAACCTGTAGTGTGGTTTCTTATGGGTGGTTTAACCCATGGTTGGCCACAGGCGGTGTAACCTATAGTGTGGTTTCCTATGGGCGGTTTAACCCATGGTTGGCTACAGGTGGTGTAACCTGTAGTGTTGGTTCGACGAGATAACTTGGGAGAACTTTTCACTTGTAAATAGGAGTGCTATTCAAATGGTCTTAGGTGTAGTCCTCATTTATGCAAATGAACCATTATGTTAGTCTTTCTTCTATTAAGCTTGCATGTCATACTTTTCCCCACTTGCTAAGTACGGCATGTGCTCACCCTTGCTATTTCCCTTTGTTGTTGTACTATAAACTGCTGCTCAGAAGATGGAGAGATGGACAATATTGATGAAGACTACTACTAGGCGAGCGTGCCCCCGATCGATTGCCTATGGTGTTATGGTGTCTTCCGCTATTATTTCTCGAGAGAGTCACTTTTAGTCTTTAAAGATAGTTACTTGTGTAATAATGGTATGTTGTAATAATGATATTGGTTATACTCTTATTCACTTTACTGTCAATATATGTCAAACTTGTCCTGGGCACACATATACTAAGCATCTAGTTTTGTCTTTAAAACCGGGTGTGACACCTTGACAGCTAACACCCTGCAGAGGGTGAAGGCCCAACCTTCTGCTTCTTCACCCGGGCCTCCACCATCGTCGGCGTGCGCTAGGCCATGGCCCGGTGGAGGCAGCGGTGGCGCTAAGCCAAAATGTGGCACAACCGGTGGATGAGGTGGTGGCGAGGGCCTGGGCGAACCATGGTAGCGATGGAAGGGGTGCGTCGGTAAGGGGGAGGCGAAAGTGGCAGCGGACGAGGAGGGCGGAAAGGGAGCGCACCCCTCCTTTATAGGTGATGGCGGATGTTAGTGGGCCGTGCATGGTGTAAGGATCGAGAAGTGTCGGCCGCTAAGTTCCGACAGTTAGTGATTGACCCCCCCCCCCCCCCCCCCCGGCCTCGGGGCTCACTTTTGTAACAGGCGATAAGATGGTCGTCGTTAATTATAATACCCCTTTTGTTGCTAAAATTTTTTTTAGTAGTACACCAAGACTTCATCCTTTATCTTCATTTGACACATGTTAATTATACTTCGTTTTTTTATATAATTATCGATGCATTTTGTTAAGCCTCATGAGTTTCTTTTTATACATAGTACATGAAGGCCTCAATACATAGCAGTACTTGTTAGCAAGGGCGGCAGAGCCAGCAAAGGACTGCAGGGAGTGTTGGCCCTCGTTGTGGAACTATTAAAAATCTTAATTGGACTTTTTACATGATTTTTTTAAAATTTACTAAGGTGTTTTGGCTAGAGTTTTGGTAGCCAGGGTGCTGGAACACAATGTAAGGATCGAGAAGTACCAGGGGGTGAATTGGACCGAGTTGGATCATCTAGTTAGACTTCTACGTAACCAATTCTGCACATCTACTAATGGCAAGTCCTATGTGAAAGTACATCTAGGCCTCCGTGTGAGTTTGATTGATTAATGATGAAAAGAATGATATTTGCTAAGTATATGAGTAGGATGAATACTTCATGCATCAAAGATGACTCCCCCAAAATAAAAAGGAAAAAAAAGAAGAGGCATTCTGGCCTTCTTCTCCTCTCTGTGTCATCGTACCCTACGGTGACCCCTCGTAACTTTCATAGAGACGTCCATTTTCTGGTCTTCATCTGCTTCTGGCTCACCGTAGCCTACGATGACCTCGTCTTTCCTTATGGTGACCTCCATGCTTATGTCTAGAGACTTGCAACCTCTCTGTATAAATCTCTGGCACTCACCGTATCTTATGGTGACTCAACCTCTGCATCTTACGGTGACACCCACATAACTGGTGTACAAAGAGCACAACTCTCTTGGACCAGTCACCATACCTTATAGTGACCCCTTCTATTTCATATGGCAACCTCCGCTCCCTGACTTCTTCTCTAAGTAACTCCTCGCAACCTTCACCGCATCCTATAATGACCATGTCATATCTTACGACGCCCTGTTTTGAAGTTGAAATTCCTTGTCCTCTTGACTTAAGTCTCCTAGCTTCCCAACCTTGGTTGATTTTTCTCCAGTGTCTCTTTTAGTGTCCAAGAGACTCACTGAGCATCCCAATAGATCTAACGCTAGGAAGACCTAAGAGAATGACTTTTGCCCTCTTGATTGTCCGGTTTTTTCTATGAACTGAAGTCTACATACTAGCCAAGTGATCACAACACACTTGGATCTAGCTGTCCTTAGCTTTGATCCATCTCCATCACCAAGACTCTCCATCAAGACCTTAATGGCAATCCTCCGAGTCCACATCAATCACCAAGGCGACCAATCAACAAGATCATGTGAAAATAGTAAGTTTGTTTCTACATTCACAACACTAGATGTAGACGTTAGCGCACATTTTATGTTGATACTCAATTACCAAAATATTTATACTTTTTAAGATTTCATACTCCAATGATCATGAAGCTTACACACAGGCAACACTCCCTATGGCTTCGCCCCTTTTTCTTAGAGATCATATGAAAAGTAATTGTACCCTACAATAATAGCCAAATCTTTCGAAGTATGTTCTGCTCAGGCTTTAGAGCAGATGAATATATTTTTTATTTTTTCATGTATTTTTTGTGTGATCAGGCAAAAATTTTGTTGATATATCCTATGTTTAGTGACGGGAGGTAACCAAACTAATACCTCGTAAGTTGTCATAGTCTCAACAACAGGTGAGACTAGTCGTGTCAATGCCATGTGAGTCAGGAAGGCACACAAGGGGTTTTAGTTTAAGTCACTGACATACAAAACTATTTCCTAGAAAAACATAGCTCCCGATAAGACTCATCAAGCATTAGCCAACATTGATGCCAATGATGCCACAAAATATATAATGCAGTAAAATATAAACTGAGAGATGAGTTCATCAGACCAGATACCCGACAAAGAATGCAGCAAAAAAGAGAAGCACAATGATACATATGATTGCTAACATTGGGTGAGAGCAAGGCAGTGATGTTATGAGGATCACTAAAATGCAGAGAAATGTGGAAATAAGTGTATGTAAAGCAAAAAGATAAACTAATGAGATAATATAGTATCGTGTATTAAAACATTGAGGAAATGAAAGGATTATTATACTACCAAGATTATTATGATAGAAAGAAGAGCTATATGACCAAAGTAAGCCAAAAAAATCTAAAGCTAGGATGATATTTTTTTTTTCATTTATAATTGATTATTAGATGCTAACCACACAATTATGCGAGTTACAGTTATGTGGCATATCATACAAGGTTAGCATGCCAATTGTTATGTGTCAGTGTGGCAGAATTAGGCATGGCTCGATTGGTTTTTCTGCATTCGTGCGTAGTACAGCTGTAAAGGTGCTTTGCCAAAATGGCAAAATGTGAATGTGGGTGGCAATTTTGCATGGTTTGATGAGTGTCAGCTCAGCAATTCGCATAAGCTGTAAGCCCGTAAGAGAATATTTATTTACTATAAGAAAAAAAACAAAATGCATGGCTAGGACTTCCTTTGTTTCAGCTAGAGATTGTGGATTATGGATTTTATAATCCAAAATCTCAAAAAAAAAAAAGACGAATTATGAAATCGGATTGTAAAATCTAGCAGGCTAGATTGTGTAATCCAGCAATCCGGTTTAGATCACATTTTGCTAGACTATGACATATATATTTACTCTTTTGCCACTACGGCTCATTGTAAGTGAATAAAAACTGGATTGAATTCCATCAAATTATAACTCTCAAAATTTTACAATCTCATATTTTACAAGCCATAATCTAAAATCCAGAATCCACAATCTAAAGCTGAAACAAAGGGGGCCTAATTGCAAGGACACGAAGAAATTCTCTTACACTGTCCGGCGTGATAAGTCATGTTTAGTTGGAGAAAACATACATTATACACTTCTTCAGATTAAGCTAGCGCCACTATTAGGAAAAAGTATAATATATAGAATATTGCATATGCCACACACTATCAAAAACAAATTATTCGAATCGTGAAAGAGGGTCCATCAGCAAACTCACATTTTAGTGTATTTTTATACAGCGCTGCATAAATAGACAGACATACCAATAACCCAAACCATAAAACGATTGCGTGAAGCAACTAGGAATTAACTATCCAAGTCTTATCTACTATAAATCGTGTCGGAGCTACTTGCCTACTTGGGACAATCTATTCATATATAGAGAATTTTTTTTTTGTCAGTTAAACTATGAACATGTGGCTTATTGTCTCTAACACACTACAAAACATGATTTTAGTTGTAACACACTGCATTTTTTTACTCTTATCTGTAAAATAGTATATCACACAATTTGGTTATGTTTAACTTATTAATCTCAATGCATAAAACGTATCACAACTTGAACTTTACACACAGATTCATTGTTCCATTTTTTATGGATTTTTAAGATTGTTTGCAAACCATCATAGCTAATGTTTTCGTTACATTAATTACGTGTGTAGTGTAGTAATAAGAGATAAATACAGCAGGGTGAATGAAAATAATACTACTTGCTCTATGGTTGCAAATGTAGGTCGTTTTTGACTTATGCATAAGGATCAAACTGACTTGTTGCCCATCGTTTGTACTGCACATGGGAAAAGTATAAATCATTATTTGAGAGTTGCCTAATTTACCATGGATATAAAAGAAAAATATTCATAAAAGATTTATAAATGTTTATTTTCAAGAAAAAATGACAAGGCTGACGTGACCAGGTTATATTTGCAATCTAAGGTAATACTGTGTTTCTGGTATTTTTTGCATTTGTTTTACATCTTTTTTTATTCTATTGCTAGCTGTGGCTGCAAGTCTGCAACGTCATTGGACTGGAACTTATTTCTTTAAAATTAATTGCATGTACGGCGCATTCTGGCTTAGTATCCAGATCGACGCTGATTAATCACCAACCAAGTCTACTAATTAACGGATGGAAATGCAAAGCACTCCAATTAAATGACGAAAGATATTGATACCGGGGCCCAGGAGAGCAACGCTCTCGCATCGTTTTTCTTACTAATTTTTTTATAATCAAGCAGTGAATTGAACGCCCTTAATTATTTGGTGGACACTGCTGCTACGGAAGAAAGGTCGCAGGTCTCAGCTGTTGGACACTGCTGCTACGTGCTTAAACGACAAACACAAAACCAATGCCATTAGCTACGCTAATGAGGCCGACGTGTGACGAGAAAGAAACGCAAAATATTTCTTGTCGCCGTGTGCGTGTGGATGCGACAAATATTAATGCGTCTCTCAACGTCACTTTACAACCTTGGTTCCGTGCCAAATTAGTGCGACTGTTCTTTTCTGTTTCTGCTGGGAATATTCGGAAAGATCTACGTCACTGAATCAAATTACAAAAATGGACCTTATCGGTTACTCCTTGTGACATTTTGAAAAATAAGTAATGGAGACCCTGGAGGAATAACAAAGGCCCCTGACAAACTAGATAGCAAAAAACGAAAATGATGTTATTGGATGTTCATAGTCAAATTATGACAATACGACAAAAGAATTTGATGTATTGAAGGTTACTTTGAATGCATATGGAACAAATACAAATGAAGTTTAATGTTTATCCAATCTTTGATTCGATTGACCCCGCTAAAAAAAATCTTTGATTCGATTGGCTATATATACCATTCCAGATTTGCCCCCTATTATTTACACATTAAGATGACAAACTTTTCCAGAAGTGGAACGCCCAAGGGAATTACCCTTTACACGTTTATAATTTTTTTTAATTCTTAATGCATGATAATACAATTTCCTTGGTCAAAGAGGGCAAGAGGCGCATCTCATTCACTTTGAAAAATAAGAAAATAATAATAATCTATTTTCAGTTGAGAGGGATTGTACACGAATTGCTCCGTCTTGTTCTCTTGTCCTTCCCCTTTAAAATTTCAGATTCCAATTTGTAAAGATTCTTTCTCTTTTCAGCTGGATGGCTCCAAGCGCTGAGTCGGTCCATAGGATGCCTCTCTCTACTAGCTCCCAGATTGGACAAGGGATACCCCAAAAGAATCACACAACACTATGCATTTCCTATTATTTACCGGTGTCTTGCTGTCGCTGGTGATAGATTTGCTGTCGCCCTGCAGTTGGTTAGAATTGTTGCGTTGGTACAACGGTATGTATGTATCTGTTCATGTGTGAACTTGGTTGACCTGTTAACGATTGAGAGGAGGCATTATTCGACCATACAGTGTATTAGAAATTATATTTCCTAACTTTCAATCGACTGAAAGTTTTTAATTAATGTTTGTTACTTTGTGTTTTGATTTTTCTTTTTATAAGATTATCTATATAATAATAATAATAAATCTTTAGATTTAGATCTGATGGCTCAAAGCGATAATTGAAAGGTGCTTAAATTTTCAGTCAGTTAAAAATTAGCAAATCCCATTAAAAAATTGTACATGGGATTGGGCTTCCTAGGATGATAACTGTGGTATATCTGCCACGTTGATCAGCAAAACCTCACATGGTGGAGCTCCTAGGATGATAACGGTGGTATGTCTGCCACGTTGATCAGCAAAACCTCACATGGTGGAGCTAAGTCTCACATTCATGTTTTAGCTTACTATCAAAATGGAAGAGGGCCATTTAATCATAGGCTCATTGTTCTCCTTCTTTTGCTCGAATTAGTGTAATAATATTTTTTTTATGGTCGTATGCATCCTAAAATGCAAAAGGCCAAAACTCTGGAATAGTTTTCCATTATTGAAAAAATCAAAATGGAGGAGGGTATGGAGAACTCAAAATGACAGTTTTTTCGGTTACATTGATTCAACGGTGAAGTTATGCCAAGTTAAATTCATATGAATTTGTCTTGATTATCCATAGCATGAAAAAGTAGATACTTTGTTTCCTGAGATAAAAGAATGGCTTAAGTCATTGTAATTAGGTCAATTTTTTATTTGAATTTGACTTTTCTTTCTCATTAAATACAATATATTAGTTATTGTAGGCCCCTCCTCTTGAAAAAAAATAATAATCTTTTTTAGCGCCACAAGGAAACTCTAATACAATAATTCTGCAATGAAACGGAGTGATATGTTGTGTATTTTATCAACATGTTTTATAACTTTGATCATGTGCAATGAGAGCATTAGACACACTCAGGTATTTTTTTCACATTATTTTCTTAAATTCGCCTTGCTTTTTTATAGTCCCCTCTAATTTGGTGACATTTTTGGAAATATACTATTTCAGAAACCAATTCAAAAGGTCACTGCTTCATGTAATTAAAATAAAAATTGATAAATGTACAAGTTAATAGCGACTAGATCTCATAGTGGGCCCCAGGTACGTGCTATGCTGATCCCTTTCCATGTTGTATGACAAGAGAAAGGACAACCGTCCATGGCAAATTTGATTTGGTCTTTGGACATCATTCATGGTGACTAACTTGTCCTCTCAAGGGTTTCTGGAACTTTATCTTAGTCGTAACGGTTTCAATTCATTTAGTAGATGAGAACAACACCAAATAAAAAACAACACATAGTTCTAGTTAACAATTTGTCCTTTTCGTCTCTTCTCAAGAAATTGAATTAGCTAGCACCTACTTCTCCATGCATGGGGATTTCCACTGCCCACAATAAAAAAAAAAAGGTAAAACTATCATGCGCGTAGAGTTATTAAAATCTCATGTTAATAATTATGTTTTGGTTCGTCATATGGCTGTACAAAGTAAATAAAAAAAAAGAGGAAATGGTTGAGCTTCAAAAAAAGAAGTCATCAATATTTTTTCAAGAATATGTCAATAAGCTTCATAAACATCAGCAAATGAAACTTTAGCTGTAATACAAGAATAAAAGCTATTTTTCGGCTAAAATGGTAGAATCGCAATGCTGTACTCATTTTGTTTCCCGCAAAAGGTTATCCGAATACCTTATGTCATACGCACACCTCATAAAAGCAATGCAATGATGTGCGTAACAGACCTGCTAGTAAACTGACACTATAAGAAATGGTGTTACATTGAAGCATTATTATGATCGTAAAAGGAGCATTTTGAACTTTAGTTCCATTTTCTATTGCTCAGGCTATTGTTAATCAATAAAGGTTATCTCCCCTGAATACTTTTATCGTATTTCTAGTCAAAAGTGATGGATGGTGCATAATCCTTCCCATATATCCGTAGGTGGGATGGTGCAAAATCCTTCCCATATATCAGTAGGTGCCCTTCCTATCTAGATTTTACATATCAACATGTGAGCAAAAGTTATCATTTTGCGACAACCAAGAAAAGGAGGTGGCAATGAGCCTAACAATTATTGGCTCATTTGAATTCTCCTCCTTTTCTTCTTCATGAAGAGAAAGTAAGCAGTAAAACACGGAAGCTAAGGCTGGCCGCACCGGGTACAGGAGCCAGTCCGCCACTCGGCCCTGCAGTAGCGTCATGGCGTGAAAAGGCCTGCACCGCTGTACTGTAATCCATCCGCTATCCAAGCGTTTGCTCGGCGACCCGTTATTTCCAGCGTACGAGCGAGTGGTGCGCTACCTGCTAATGGCGCGAGAAAAGAGGAAAGAGAAGTGGAAAAGAAAAAAAAAAGGAAAGAGAAGAAAAGATTAAAAAAAGATGATAGTTGAAGATGGTTAATAAAATATTGGATAGTTGATATAGAGGATGATATAGAGTATGAATGGATGCAGAAAAACTGAATATAGAGAAAAAAAATATTATTAACTAGAACAGAATATTCCTTTTAAAAGATGAATTTAGAGTATAACAAATGCAGTCAGTCTAACATAAAGGGTAAGCGCTTGTTCCATGCAATGTGGAGCTAACTGGTGGCGAGTCAATGCCGGTGGGCAGTAGTGCAGCCCCCCCACAGGCGCGGCGCCCTCGCACCGCCGCGGCGCTCACGAAGGCTGCGGCGGCCAGCAGAGAGCAAGCCCGCCAAACAGCACCGTTTGTCCGGGATCGAGCCGGCCTCGGGATCCGCACCTAATCACTCGCCACACCCCGTGTTGTCCCGTTCGGTTGTTCCAGCCATCTCTGATCTCTCGCCAACCAGATCCTTACACATGTGTGTGCTCATGTTCAAACGCAGCTAGCTAGCGCACCTTTGTTTTTTGCTCTCATACACTAGAGGTGGTGCCTTTTGTTGGTTTCCCAATCTCTTCCGATCCCTCCGGCGGTTTTACAGTGGATATTATAGCCCATAGTTTCACTGATTTTTTTTACTCCATGTTTGTTTGTTTGTTAGCCGCTCTATTTGGCACTTCCGGTGCAAGAACTGCTGTGTCACTTCTGGTCGTCCACATTGCAGCTCTTTTCTCTCTCCCTCTATAATGTTGTTATGCGATCGACGTAAAGCCTTCTTCCATCGATCGGTGTCGTGCCAACTGAACTGTACTATAATTAGTAAAGTTGGAATTTTCTTCAACGGCGAATGAAGACTCTTCCATGGCGCGCCAACAACCTTAAACCGGTCCTGGCTCGCGCTAATCACCTTCGCTTTCCATGTTAATTGGGTGCCGGCGCCACTAGGCAGCCCGGCCGGAACAGAGTCCTAGCTAGATTTGTCACTTGTGCTGTGCCGCAGCTGCGCTGGGGGCTGTGGTGTGGCCTTGTGTGCTCCACATCGCTCCAAAGCCTCCCGTCGCTCTCACCGCATTTCTTCTTCCCCCCATCGATTGAATTCCCCAAAAGGCCATCGACTCCTCACCCGTCATCAATGGGGACTCTCTCTCTCTCTCTCTCTCTCTCTCTCTAGCCTCGTCCACTACACTCCAAAACTCCTCCCGCTATATATACCACCCCTTGTACTTCTCCGGTTCTTACAACACTCCTCTCCTTCGATCCCACACCATTCTTCCTACTGCTTAGTGCAAGGGTCCTAGATTGCAGCACCAGTAGTATATAGTAGTGGTGGTGGTTCTTAGTAGTAGCGAGTAGTAATAACTGATTAAGAAGAAGCTATATACAGTCCCAGAGGCCTTTGCCATGCCGACGGCGTCGCACCTCAAGAACCACCACTACTTCGACTTCCGCGCCGCTCGTCGCGTGCCGGAGTCGCACGCCTGGCCGGGCCTTCACGACCACCCCGTGGTAGACGGCAGCGGCGTCGCGGGCCCGGACGCCGTGCCGGTGGTGGACATGCGGGACCCGGCGGCGGCGGTGGGCCGCGCCGCCGAGCAATGGGGCGCGTTCCTGGTCACGGGCCACGGCGTGCCGCTGGACCTCCTGGCCCGCGTGGAGGACCGCGTGGCGCGCATGTTCGCGCTGCCGGCCGCGGACAAGATGCGGGCCGTGCGTGGGCCCGGGGACGCCTGCGGGTACGGGTCGCCGCCCATCTCCTCCTTCTTCTCCAAGAGCATGTGGTCCGAGGGCTACACCTTCTCCCCGGCCAACCTCCGCGCCGACCTCCGAAAGCTCTGGCCCAAGGCCGGCGACGACTACACCAGCTTCTGGTACGTACGTACTATACACGTGCTTAATTTGCTTTGTTGTTTTCATCCTTCTTCGCCATGCACGTACAGATCATCGGATCGCTCGTCCATGCAGCGTGCATGTATATATATATATATATATGTACACACATATGGTCGTGGTGTGTGCTTATTAAACTGACACACGATGGTTTTGTTTGGTACAGTGACGTGATGGAGGAGTTCCACAAGGAGATGCGCGGCGTCGCGGACAAGCTGCTGGAGCTGTTCCTCAAGGCGCTCGGGCTCACCGACGACCAGGTCAGCGCCGTCGAGGCGGAGAGGAGGCTCGGCGAGACCATGACCGCCACCATGCACCTCAACTGGTAGGTGCCACGACTGGCGCTTATCTAGTACTCCCTTCATTTTTATTTTCCTGTCGTTAGGACAAAGAATTTAGTTCAAAAATGAACTAGCTTTATTATCCGAACCACAACAAAATGAAAACAGAGGGAGTAGCTTATATTAATTAGCTTTATTTATTTGGTGTTGTTGTCACATACTACTAGTAAATAATAACAACAAACATGCATCTTCTTTACGGAAATATGCTTGCAGGTATCCGAGGTGCCCGGACCCGCAGCGCGCGCTGGGCCTGATCGCGCACACGGACTCGGGCTTCTTCACCTTGGTGCTGCAGAGCCTCGTTCCGGGGCTGCAGCTGTTCCGGCGGGACCCGGACCGGTGGGTGGCGGTGCCGGCAGTGCCGGGCGCCTTCGTCGTCAACGTCGGCGACCTCTTCCACATCCTCACCAACGGCCGCTTCCACAGCGTGTACCACCGGGCCGTCGTCAACCGGGACCTGGACCGGATATCGCTGGGATACTTCCTCGGCCCGCCGCCGCACGCCAAGGTGGCGCCGCTCAGGGAGGCCGTTCCTCCGGGCCGGAGGCCCGCCTACCGCGCCGTCACGTGGCCCGAGTACATGGGCGTACGCAAGAAGGCCTTCACCACCGGCGCATCGGCGCTCAAGATGGTCGCCGCCGACGACGACGCCGATCGCCCGCTCGTCTCGTCGTAGGGAGAGAATAAGCACGGAAACAAGCCTCGAAATCGTCTAATTATTTCTTCCGCACAGAGTGATATGATGCAGATGCAACTACACTCTCGTGCGGGCTGCAAGAAGGAAGAGCTCCTCTGCTCGGTGTAGAAAAATACTAAGACGACAAGGTCAACAATTAAAGGGAGGAGAGGTTTCTTCTAGCTCTGCCCCTCCTCCCCGGCCTAGTGCTCGTCTTACCGTTTGTCGTTTCTGACGATTATTGTTAGCCGATAACTAATTAATTAATCCGAATCAGTGCATGTACGTTAGTTTGGCATTTGGCGAAAACGTAACCTCTGCCAGGCTGGTCAATGATAGCTGTATAACCTGATCTTGTTTGTACTGCCTTCACTTCTCCGGCCTCCTTTTCTCGATCGTTGTCCGCAAACAATTGGTGCTTGCCCTGACGTTGAATCAAGTCCAAACGGCTGCAGTGGCCATGCATATTCCTCTAGCGGAATAGGTCATGGATGTGCAGCGTGGCTACAACTACAACAAACTGTATGGTATAGGACACACCTGCCTCTGGCTTGTACCGCCGTCGTACGCACACAAAGAGCAAAACGAAGAAGACACAGGGTACATACATATGTGCCTGCAGATGCATGGTTGCTGCTAGGAGCATGTTAACAACCGGACGGAACCAACCATGCAGTAGAATAACAGGGATACGAATTATTTTTTTCCTTCTTTTATATATAATAAAATAATGGGATTGCTCCTGCTTTTTGCATCATCGTCCGATGCATACAACCAACATATCACAGGGACGAGATGTACACACGCACAAAGAAAAGTATGTGGCCATGCAGTCGTTGTGTAGTGTTTTCTTGTGTTGTGCCACGAGTTAGGTACAGGAACCATTATTGGTATAGATTTTGCTATTTATATCACATATAAAAGGATACCCTTCTAGTAAGCTTGGGAGAAATAAGTGTGTGCTTTTGAAACGTCCCCGCGACGGTGCTAAACTGGTGGCACTATAATTTCTGTGGGGTTGGAAGACACAGAACAGGGCCAGGGCCTGGGGTCGCAAACAGCCAAGGGAGCCCCTTTTGTCGTGCTTCCTGAATGAAAAAAGAAAAAAAGAAAACTGGACCCTGTGGAGATCTGCAGGGAGGGGTTTGGCCCGTTTTACCTTTTGAGTTGTGCCTGGCCATATACCCTTCTGCATGATGCAGACCAAGAAGAAGATGACACGCATGAGCAGGAGGCGTAGACCCACACTTTCAGCCCCAACTAACAATCAGTGGCTACAACTTGCGAAACGGTGTCAGCACCAACACTGCACTGCATGCGTCCTCTCCCTCACTCGTAGGCCATGCCAAAGCAGATGCCATCTCAAAACCCAAATCTCTGAAAGCCGCGAGCTAACTTGAAACTATTGTGCCAGGGGGTGGAATCCGCCAAACCAAGCAGTGTGTCAGTCAATGGCAGATTGAAATGTGCCAGATTTGTTACTGGTACACGTACAGCAGGCCAACAGCAATTAATTTTACACATCATCACCTGAATGGGGACGCATTCCTCTGTCAATTCCTCGCTGTCAGCAGCAGCAAATAAAAAGCCAGTGAACAGAGTAATAATAAGACCTTGCAGAGGTGGAGAGCCAGTCAGTCACCCATTGGAATCTGTCCCATATCCATGCACACACAGTCACAGAAAAGGGATGAAACATGAACAGAGCAGTTGATGCACAGATTCAGCATTACTCAGCTGTGGATCCAACAATCCAAATTAGTAGATCGACAAAGATGTGTTAGGCTGTGCAGTGCATGCGATGGGAAGCCCTGAAACAAAAGGGCGCTGTAGCCTGTAGCTGTGTCTGCTGATAAGGATGGCGCGCGTCGACGTGGGGCTGGAGCACGCATACGCAGCCCTCCCTGTCTGGCGCCTGCCGGGAAGCGAACCGTGCCGTGACTGTCGCTCACCGGCGGCACCGGCACGGTGGGGCCGCAGGGGTGCCCCCCGGCCGGCCGCCACAACGCGACGCGACGGCGAGCAAGCTGTGACAGGCTAGTGTGATCAGGGGACACAATAATGCGGCTCAGCCATCATCCGCTTGATCCATAGCGCCCCTGTCTGTCTGCCTGGGCGTTGGGCGATCGAGGTGCATGGCGAAAGACGACATGATTTTTGTGACGCTAATTAAAACAGTGGCGTCGAAATTCGAAAAGGAGAGTTTGTTATGGTGGAGGACTCACTCGGCAGCCGGATGCCTGGATTTGCCCTCGGCTGTTCGCTTTCGCGAACCCCTGATCTGGGAAAATTCTGGAGTTGAGTGCACAGGAAAATCAGGACAGGATTGCCACGAAAACCACGGCCATTTATGCCACGAAAACGCCCGGAGTGGAGAAAAAGCTTCTCGTTGTGGTTATCCGCAATTCCATTCCCAGCCTGCGGGGTGATACATACGTACAGCTAGCGCGAGGTGGACGATGCGCAGCGAAGACACGGCAGCGAATGAGGAAAGCGAAGCCTGCACGCGTCGCCTACGCAACTGAAACCATCGCCCCAAAGTGGAAAAATGGATTGCTCCTAGGAACCGGATGCTTGGCGTCCTCTCCCCGTCCTTGTGTTGTCGTCGTCGACACGTCAGTCAGCCCCGTGCTGCGGCCACGTAGATGATCCGGCAACACGGGAGCCTGGCCTGCTAAAACGGGACAACACGACGAGGGTTTTCTTTTTTCACTTCGTTTGTTCTACTGGGTTCAGAAGGGGAAACCGAATTGGTATCAAGAAGATTTCTGGATTCAGGAGACGAGGCAGATTGATGGTTTGCTTTGTTCCTTTTGAAAAGTCAGAGCTGACGCTTGTCACAGCGCAGTGAGTAACTCTGGATCTGCGTTGCCGCCTCTGCTGCTGAGCTCCTCTTGCCAGTTGCCAGCAGGAACAGTTGCCCCGCTCCAAGGACCACCAGGGATGATTTTCGGCGCGATCATTGCAAGATGACACCAGAATTGCATATGGCTAGTACTCTACCAGTCACCAATCGTGCAATCACGCGGGTTATTCATGGAGCATGTGTTCCAGCAGCCTGGTCCACCCACCAGCCTTGCTGATTCTCTCCAACATGAGAGAAAAGTAGAAGGAATGCAATTCAGAGATTAGATCACGTTCACGTATTTCCGATACAGAGAGCTTGTTGCCATATATACCGCGCCGCGTCACACTGCTGCTTCTGATTCATTTCAAAACAATGCTGCAGCTCTTGAACAAAGATGGGCCACGACGAAATCAAATCGCTCGACGGGTCCCCATCCGTGGTCCATATGGCAACTAGCCGAGCTGCAAGAAACGCAAGCCAACAACGTGGGTGTTTTGCCACTTTTCCTCACCATCGCGACCTGCAACTGTGGCCTTGCGTCCTGCCGACCGGCGCCTGACAGCCCCGGCGGCGAGGAACGGCTGTCATTTACGCAGATCGCATCACATCGGATCGGATGGGACAGGGGAAAAGAAGAGGGATGGAATCTGGATTCAGATGTGAACAAGATCAGCAGCAGTGGAAGTGGTTAACCGTAGCGTATGCATGAAGTGCTGCTGCTGCCGGTGGCGGTTGTCACGCTGCACTCTGTGGGAAGCTTTAAGGAAAAGGAGCAGATGCAATCTGCAGTTCGCAGCGGCGTATTTATCCTAACCTCAAGTGAATTTTTCTCTTGCCTCTTTCTTGTTTTTTATTTTTCTTAAAAAAAAATCTTTTTAGCACATACCCACATATTCTTTTGACCAATTGATTTAACCTTAATTAAAAAAGAACTTGTTAGTTTTAGTCGATTAAAAAGTAAGAGTGCATCCTATCACTAGCACTTAGATCAAGATTGGACAACTCAAAACTTACATTTTTTCTAGTAGTTAAAACATTGAGATTTTTTTCTCTAGTCAATACACAATCCTACAAAATAAAATAAAATAAACAATTAGATCAGTGGACTAGACTGTTGGTGCATTGACTGAAAACAACCGCAAGCAGAACAGTAGGAAGTATGAATAAAGAATTAAATTAGGATGTGCATACCCCTCAACATACAAAAAAACGTACTTCGTGTTTTTCTGTTTTTTTTTTGTTGTGATGTTCTTTGACAAGATGCATATTTCTTGCACTCTTTTAAACCAATATATTGGTTTAGGGTAAATTACATTTAGTGTGCCTAAACTATTTTGAGTTCTGATTATACCTAGTGGGGCTACAAAAGGGTGGCGTTTTGTGATTTTTTATTAAAAAAAACAGTACAGTTAGCCAAAAAAGGACATCGTTAAAACCGAATCTAGTACTATATATAGCAAAAAGGTTTTCACTCGAGTTTTTTAATTTATTGCTTGGTTTTCTCTAGAGATAATTGTACAAACCATCCCATATCTCACTTAGAGTTTGAAATATCTACCCATAAGTCATTTTAATATAAATAACCACCTATCTACTATTTTTTGTTGAGAAAAAACAACTCAATTTACACATTTTTAATTCATTCAAGTCGTATTTTGTTTATTTGGAAAAACTAATGGCGTTCTTCTTAAACTTACAAAAATTTAGAAGTACAATTTCATGTTTTTAAAGAACATGCACCAAAAGATGCTGATTAGAGTTTAAATGGTGCCACACAGAATTTAAGATTTGGATACATCTTTTATGAAAATAAGATGAATTAGACTTATTTAAAAAACATTAATTATATGAAAATCTTTTAAAACTTAGCTTTTTTGAATTTATATCGATCAAAATATATGAAATTAATTAAACATATGTTAATTGGGATGACTTTTACAAAAAAAAATTAAAATAGGAGAACCAAAAAAACTTATAGTAAAAATATCAAACTATTCGTTTGACCAAAAGACTTAACATTTACAAAAATAAAATAAAATTAGGATGGGCACATGTCCCCATTGTTAGAATATTAGCCAATATTCTACATATTTTAATCAGAATTTAAGGAGATCAAATATGAACATGACTAAGAAAATATGACGATGAAAGGAAACTAACATAGCCATCATCATGCCAAATCTGTTGATTAAAAACAGAATCAACAGAAGAAACAAAAGGTATATAACATACTGAGTAGGAGCAATGATGGGAATAGCATTGAGGGATGCCGCCACCATCTCCATTTCCTTGACCGGTCATCAGGAAGTAGTTGAAGTAGTCGTTCGCTTGATGAAGACAATGTAGATGTTCACCACGAAAGCAAGTAGTCGCACCGTGCACTCCTCAAAAATCTTATTACCCTCATATCCCGATGCAAGAACACAAGAGGGTCGAGGTTCCGGAGGCTCTGCTCTTGTTGGTTTTTCGATCACCGGCTAGTAGAATTTGTTCAGGGAGGTGCACGTGTGATATCTCGGCTCAGGGCTTAATAGGATTGATAGAATACTCATATCAACAAGTTGCAACTTCTTTTTCGGAAGCTCATCTCGAAAGAACTCCGAGGTTAAGCGTGCTTGGCCTGGAGCAATTTTAAGATGGGTGATCGACCGGGAAGTTCGTCCCGGATGTGCACGAGTGAGGACAAAGTGCGCAGAAAAGACATGTGTTGATCTGTGGGGACAGTCTTGAGATCCTAAAGAGCTGCTAGGTGTAAGCGGGCCCGGTCTCAAAGGGACGGGATGTTACAGCACACTTAGGCTCAGTAATGGCTATGCAGGAGGACACAAGGATTATACTAGGGATGGCAGTGGGTCATGTGGAGCAAAAACCCACCCACCGTAAAAAAGGTTTCGGGTGAAAGTTGACACCCATAACCGCACTTACGGGTGGGAATTGAAACCCACACCCGCACCCACGGGTTTCGGGTGGGTGTCAGGTGACCGTCGGGTTTCATATGTCATATGAAAAATATCTTAAAACATATATTAACTAGATCAACACAAATGCACAATGTCTATATATGACACGCCAATTAATAAATGTGAGTCATGGGTATGTATTTGGGTAATTCTATATAAATTTTTAATAACTAGCCATCACTCTCATCACATATATATTTATTTATGATTAACTTGTTATGAGATGGGACTATCTTATATGTAAGTATGTTTTGGGACCCAACGGGTCATCCACGGGTGAGAAGTAAAACCCACACCCACACCCATGTTTGTCGGATCGGGTGCGGGTGGCATCCATGGGTGAAAAACTAGACCAACGCTCGCACCCGTCGGGTGCAAAACCCATCGGACCCTACACCCATGGGTGAAATTGCCATCCCTAGATTATACTGGTTTGGGGTATCCCCCTACGTCCAGTTAGAGTAGCAGCTCGTGTTACCTGCACCGGGGTGTACAACGGAGGTAAGAGAGGAGCTTTTCGATGTGTGAGTGTGTGTGTGGCGATGTCTTCCGATTCCTTGAGGAAGAAGAAGAACCTCCCCTTTTATACTCCAAGGGGTTGGGCCCACATTACACACACACGGAAAGAGAGAGAGAGAGAGAGAGAGAGAGAGAGAGAGCTGGAAACACATGTGTGTTCTTGACAGTGCTGTAGAAATGATGTTGGTCGGTGGTGCGGTCCTTGGTCGTCGCGAGTCCCGTTGTCCTGATCCCTATGTCAAAGGACACTGTGTTGAGGCATGCCCCCTTAATCTGTTGATGGGTTGGGTCGCCGTGTTCCTGTAGAAGATGTGTTCTATTGAATAGGGTGGTGCGACATGGGCGGCATCATGACGTTCAAGCATGGTATGATCACTGCCGTCCATCGAGCCGTCCTATACCGCCACTGTTGTGGGGTGTCATCGAGCTGTAGTTTTAGGAATGCAACGTGGTCTGCTTTGTAAGTCAGGCCTCGTCCCATCAGGGGGTTCTGACCCCCTAATACTATGGTCGCACGCTCGGTATGATATTTAAGGCGGGGTAGATGGTAGTTGTTGACCTTCATCCCGTTCAATCCTCCCGTCAAGGGTCGATTTTTGTCGGGTAGCCTTTGGTCGGGCCCGCTTGCAGTGGGAAGCCGTCTTATCATAGCAGTGCAATTGAGTTTCCTCGCCCCACCACTCCCGTGTGGTCAGTGATCCGTAGGGCAGTTCTGTCATAGGGGCGAGGCCCACTAATGAGAGTTGGCAGGAGCAACTTTGGTTCTGTAGTTACAGGGATGAGGTGAGCGTCCTTATCCTCAACATGTTTGACTTGAACGAGGGGCAAGGCTGGCTGACTTGACCTCTTCCGGGATCGAGCGAGGTGAGGTGGCATCGACCCTACGGGTTAATCGAGGCTGACGCTGTTTCAATCCTCGATGGGTCGAGTGAGATGAGGGTAGCCTTTGACCCTCGGTGGGTCGAACGGGATGAAGGCGGGTCTCGACCCTCGGCAGATCGAGCAAAGCGGGGGCGATTTTGGGTCCGCCCTTCGAGATTAAGTCCAAGTGTGGGCTCCCTTCGTGGGGCCGTGCTGTTATTGTACCGGCCGTGCTCTAGTGAACTGGTTGGTCTAAGTAGTGCTGTTGTGTGATTAGTGGGCCTAATCGGTGCCACATGGCACCGCCAGTTTTGAATCCCGACAGCTCTCATATTGTTTGTGCACGCAGACATCGGGACAAAGATGTTTGTCTTGTAACTACTAGTGTGTGTGAGAGAATGAGAGAAAAAAGTTGTATTGTTGTTCTGAGTGTATCTCTCTAAGGAGCCCTTGCTAGCTTTATATAGGTGCTAGTATATGAAGATGAAACGCCTTATATTAAGCTCTCATGCATGGTAACTCTTAGAAGATGAAACGAATAGTCACCATAATTATGGAGCATTCTCTCACATAAGGTAACTCTCAAAAGATAAACCAAAAAGTTATTATAATTTAGCATTCTCTCATAAGTCTTTATTTTTAAATGAGTGTTTTGTAATTTCAGATTTATGGATCACTATCCATTAAATCCAACACCCATGCTAAAAGAAAAACCATCTTCGGCAAGATAAATATTGTTTGTGCTCGTAAAGCCTCTATTGAACAAAACGGAAACTAATATGATGGTTTATATTGTCCCAAAACTATTATCGGCATATATTGCCTTGATAAAACAGGGGAAAGAAAATGTCATCAGTGTACATCAATCAAACAGGGAGCCTATTAATTTCGCTTGGACGGGTCACATCTCGTGATGCTCCTTTTCTTTTTGAAGAGATAACAACATAGTTAAGATGAATCTGTGCTTTTCAGATCCCACTCGTCACGACCGCTTCGATTCGGGAAGAACGTCCTCAGCCATCAACTGTTGACGCTGCCAGCGACCTACACAAAACATGCGATCCCAGCTGGATACACGTCGCCAACTACTACTAAGATGATCAATTCAGCACATGCTGATGCTGGTCAACCCCAAACCAAACCAAACCAGACCAAAAGGCTCCAGTTATCCAGCGATGTCAACATTAATTTCCAATAGTGGTAGCTAGTTAGCTGACTCTCCATACGATCATTAATTATCTCCAATAGTCTCTGAGGTGGTTGATCGATTGCGTCAGGGTCATTTCCAAACGTTTGATAATTACTACTATCTGGATCTATTTGTTTCAGGAAACTGAACTGAAATTTCCTGCGTTCCAAACAGCACCGTACACAAAATCTGTGCGTGATGTGTGACCCGGCAACCAGCACACAGATTGGAGAGAGGAGAGGAGTGTGGAGTAGCAGAACAATTTGCCTGACGACGCCCGTGTCAGTCCGTGCCATCTCAAAAGCTGGGGTTGATTGCCGGAAAAGGATCCGGAGACCTCAACCCCGCGCCGGGTCGATCACGACGTAGACCAAAACTGTTTCCCCAGCCAGAACTTAAGCTACCGTTGTGATGCATCAAAACAGATCGTCACAAAGTCACCGCAAGTCGATGATCCGTGCACGTACGCTTGGTTTGGTTTGGTTTCGACTTTTGAGGCCAGCAAGCGAGAAAGCAACGCGGCACTGCCGTGTGCCTGTGTGTTTTGGCGTTTAGCGTTGTTGACTATCGGAAGTCCAGGTATGGATTCAATGACCACGACGGTCTGAGCTGCCTCCAATGGCTGGGCCGTTGGCGTAATGGCGGCGTTGGACGATACGGGATAGAGTGTGTACTACGTGCGTAGTACTATCTCACAGTCGCAGCACGTGCTTGCGGGAATGGTGCCGGATCGAGCGTGGTAGGCAGCGGGTGGTCGGCTCTCTCCATCGATCGATGTCTGCCGAAACGGCGGCGGGAGCACGAGCCACGTAGCCGCACCATCTCCACACGAGGGAGGGGCGTGTTAATGCAGCCGGAAAGTTGTGCAGTTGCCTTGCTCCTCCTGTCCGGGAGAGGGAAAACACACGGTCAGTGGCCAACCCCTCCCCCCCTTTTTTTTTTTTTTTAGATTCAACCCCTCGCGGCCGGGTTGTGTGGCTGGCATGTCGTCCGTGGAAAGCAACTCCACGCATCTGTTTGTCGGGAGAGATACACATACACAGTGTCAGATAGCAGAACATATTTTATTTTGTTTCCTTTTACCAGACGGTGTAGCGACATTTCGACCGTCGCACGCTGCCAAAATTTCTCTGATCGAATCTTGGCCGGGCTGGCGGCTGTCGAGACGATCAGACGATGATAGGTACGGCGAGATGAGGACGAGGCTTGCAGCAGCAGACAGCGCCGTGTGAGGGGCGCGGCGCAGGCCTGAGGCGGCTGCCCCGCGCGGACGAGACAGCCCGGCCCGGCCCGGCCGACCGAACCACGCCTTGTGTGTATGTGTGCACGTCCCGGGCGGCCGGGCGCGTGGCCCGGCATGTGCGCGCGGCGTGTCAAGCACCAGAGTGTGGCTGCCTGGCGAGTGAGCTACAGCAGCAGGATTTGGCGCTTTGCGTTGCTTGCAACCGCGGGTGCGCCTGTCTCGGCGGCGGCGCCGGCAAACGCAGCCGGGCGCTGGGCGGGCGGGGAGATGGACCCGGGCGGCGGCGGCGGCGGGAGGTCTTGTCGGCACATGGGCCTGTCGCGCGCGGGCTCCGGTGCTCATTTCGTAACGGTCTGACCCACTAGGCCACTACCACTAGGTCCGAAACAGCTGGGTTTCGATGCATTTGGGCCGTCTGGCAGCGCATTTTCACTTTTAGAAGCGAATTCTACGCCCATTTTAAGGCCCATTTTCGTGGAATTTTCACCATCTTTCTTTTTTTTTCTCTTATATTAAGCGGAGTCCACTTCGAAAATCAGATCGTGTTGCATGCCTGTGTGTTGAATGCCGCATATATTGATTTTTTTTCTCTTTTTAAGAGGATTTCCTAGTTACTCTCTAGGCATCGCCAGAGCAATATGCGCACATATTTTGGTCTTTTTCATAGCTTGAGTGTAGATTAGACTACGATCCGCTTTAAAAAAATAATCCTATCACCTTTTACCATGTCAAAACACAGTTCTAAAGCCCGGTTTAGATCGTGATCGCACATGGGTCCTGAAACTGTACACGTCCGCCGCTCTGTCCACACGGATGTCGCCGCACAGCCACTCCGACGCCATGTACCCTTTGGTTTCCCGGACACTGGTCGCATGCACCAGCTGTTATATTTCCCTTCCCCTCTTCCCAGATGCATGCTGATCTGCAATACGCCAGAACACAAATTTCTGTGAAGATTTTGTTATTTTTTTTATGTTTGTGATTTTTCAGATCCTCCAAGACATTCCTTACCTCTACTGTTACGACTTCATGCGCATGCGAACAAACTGTATAACAAAATAATATTATGACATTTTCTCAATCGAGAAGACAGCAAATCTCGATAATATAACAGTTTGCAGAGAGACTACTGGCCTTTCCGACGGCTCACATTGGAATTACAACAAGGACCTACTAACCTTCACATTAGAATTATATATTTCCTAGTCTTCAATCGACTGGAAGCTTTCAGTTAATAGTTTATTATTTTGTATTTTAATTTTTTTTATAGAATTATCTGTATAATAATTAGAACCACTAGATCTAGATTCGATGGTTCAAAGCGGTGGTTGAAAGTTGCGCAAACTTTCAGTCAGCTGAAAATTAACAAGTTTCTTAGAATTAAGGGCGACGATTGCAGGTAACAGCCGGAAGGGTCGCTAAGTACGCCTTTTTTTTCCGTTGTTAACATCACTTTTAAGTACATAGACTGTTGTTCACATTTTTTCCCGTTGTTAATGTCTAGAAAACCCCGACTGGTGGACCCACTAGATGCTCACTCAAAGTGACATTTTTTTCCGTCACAGATGATCGAAAAGTGCTGACAGGTGGACCCCCAAAATCGATTTGTGACGAATAAACATCAATGAAGTACCCCATTAGGGACGAACCCGAGAGTGTTGTTAAATTTTCATCACTAAATGACAAAAATAACCTTGGTGATCAAAATCCGTCACTAATTTACGATGAAACGGATCAGAGACACTACATCTCTTCACTGTTTTCCTGCGGTTCCGGGCCAGCAGCCCACCAGGGGGCGCACAGGCCTATGTCAGCCCAACAAAGGGAGCAACTTTGCTCCTTTCTTCCTTTCCCTTTTTTAATTAGTTTTTTCATCATTCCAAAAACCTATAGTCCATTGTCATTTGTGCCATTTGTTTTAGGTATATCTTGCATTTGTGATTGTATTTTCCAACCTTTATTTATGCAAATCCATAAGTTTGCTACAGTTGTTAGCCCTAATGCTAAATTTACTTTCTAGTTCTATTGCTTTTGGCATTTTAGACTCCCTGCACCTTTCTCTCTCGCCGTTATATGTTCCTAGCGGCGACGCCCTCTTTGCCGGTGAGGAACACCCTCCAGGGATGCCTGCTCCTTTCCTTTTCTCTCTCTGGTTTGAGAATCAGAGCCTCCAAACTCTAGTGTAAACTTGCGATGATGAGTTGACTGGAAATATTTGTGCATCCAAAATAGGTGATTTGTTTTTTTGAATGACCGATTGAAAGGATTGGTTCCTTTACTAGTTGTCTTACATTTATCAGGGTCATTGTTAGGCTCTGAATGTTTTTCTACTCTTGATGCAGGTATCTCAAATTCCACCTTTCGTGGCTATGGCTCTCGCAACAATCTATAGACTTTTCATAATTAAAAAGTCTGATGGTCTTATATGCATCTGCTGGAATCTGAAGGACATGAAACACCTGCTGCTTGAATCTAAAGGTATATTCCTGGGCTCCCCCTTCTCTAGAGGAGAGAAGAGAAGAGACATGAAACACCTGCTTGAATCTAAATGATGTTGGATAAGTTAGATATTGTAGAATCTCTCGCTGCCCATGCCACCATTTTCTATATTTATAATTTTAAGAAAATTAGTAGTGTCGGAACGTGCTACAGAAATGCAATTTACACAATAATTATCACGGTCAATTATCAATTTATCATATAATTATTGCGGTCAATTATCAATTTATCATATTTCCATGTTGACATGATTCACTTCTGGTCTAGGTAGAAGCATAAAAAGGTCACTTAAATCCTCAGCAAAAAGAAAACAAACAAAAGAAAGAGAAAAGAAGAATTTAGGATAGAAATTAGTTTCTTGAGCTTTAGCAAAAACAAACATCAGCATTCAAGTTAAATATCCCAAAGAGAATAAGTACACTTTGCCAAATCATGAGAATAAGGTGACCCAGTTTTATAAGAGTAAGACCTATTGTCTCAAAAGACATCACTATTTGTTTAATCTGCTTTTGTTAGTTCTTGTGGGTTTTATCTCTAATCTGCCCTAACTTGGTTTGGTGTTGTATAAATCTTGGCCTAATGATTGGAATTCACGTGACACAAAGCAATCACTATATTCAAATGATAGTCTACATCACCGAAGGGCACAAACTTCAGAGAATATATGGGACATAATTAGACATGAGCCAACCAAGGTGTTCACATATTAAAAAGTTGGCAAAATTGTCAATAGCACACTGACAAATGCTGGTTTCGTCCCCAGCACACCTACAATTCTAATTTTGTCTGTAACACATTTTAATTTCGTGGAAATTGTCCACAACACACTACGGTCATTAAAATATGATTTCTTAGAATCAAGCGAGTAAAATGACCGCCTTGCCCTTCTTCATCCTTTGACCGGCAGAGGCTGCCCCTCCCTCCCCACTGCGCCGCCGCCGCCATCGGACGCCCTCGACCACGTCCTCTACGAGCTCCTCACCCCGTCACTCCTCACCTCCCTCCTCTCCGCCATCCCGCGCCATGCTTCCCCACGCCGCCGCCTCATCCCAGTCTCCCTCTTCCCTCGCCCGCCTCCTCCACCTCCACGCCTCATGATGCCTCCTCGCCTACGCGCTCTACCTCCAGATGGACGAGGACGGCGTCCCGTGCAACTGCGCCACCTTCGCCTGTGCAATCGAGGCCTGTGCGGGTCCGGTTGTCTGCAAATGTGGCTAATTTGGTTTTGGGTTTTGGTTGGTTTGCAGGGGGAATCGGCGGCCGGTCGGAATGGATTTCCTGGAGATGAAGCCCCACTCCCTGCTGCCTTGGAGGCCGTCAGGGGTCGGGATGAGCACGTGGACCCAGTGTCGCCACAGCCGCGGCCTTCCTTCTCTGCCCCCACCCCTTCCTCCTTGTCACTCTCCTCCTTCGCCTCTTGGCCACGCCGCCAATGGTCGTCGAGGCGAGGGCCGCGGCGCCACGCGGGCGTTTTGAGGAGGCCGAGGGAGCCCGTGCGGGAGACCCGAGGTGCGGCACCAAGAGGCGCGAGGCGGGCTGCAACCAGGAGGCCGTTGCGGAACACGACGCGCAGGAGGCTAAAGGCTCGACGGAGGCGATGGAGGAGCGGATGGCCGACGGTGAGGGAAGGAAGAGGTTTTTGGCGCTATCCAAACGGAGGAGGCATGGAGAGCCGCCAGACTGGTGCAAGGACTTGACGCGGGTGCTGGGCAGCGAGGTTGAGGCCCGGTGTCGCGGGGCAAGCGCAGGGAGGCGACGGCGTTGGGCGGTGATGGGTGCTGGGCCTGAACAGTAAAGGGGCACCAAGGTCATTTAACAAATATTCTCTCACCTCAAGAAGTAGAAAATAATATTATAATGGGTACCGTGTGTTTTGGATAATTTTTTCAAAATTATAGTGTGTTACAGATGAAGTTAAAATTGTGAGTATGCTAGGGATGAAACCAGCATTTGTTAATGTGCTAGAGACAATTTCCCCTAAAAAGTTTTATGGGTAAAGAAACACGATATAGATGACTTAAAAACAATGTGCATCCTTCAAAACTAGACTAATCTGCACATACCTTCAGCATAGGTAAGGCCTAAACCAAACTGGTGGGGGCCAATTCAATAGTGAATTGGTCAATGACAAATCAGTCAAAGAGGAATCCTCCAAACTGAGACGAGTTAGCTGCCGTTCCTCGAATGGGTAGTTGTAAATACGTTCTTTGTTGTCATCCGAAATATAGACACAGTTTGGACGCAAGTTTGCATGATTATAGGCATGGACCATAAAGGTATGGTTAAAACCAATGAAAAGAGCATGATCTTGCAGGTTTTTAATTTCAGTAACCTTTCTTTCAGCAAGATTTACCTTGTGGACAGTTACTTTTGCTTTTATTGGGATACTTTTAGGAATATACACACCTTCCTCATCTGAACTCAGTTCAGAATCCTGAGTGTTTGCCTGGTATCCGTTCATTATCACAAAAGACTACTATAGCGGCGGAACAAAATTTTAATTAGTGGCGCAAAAATCTTCCCCCACCGCTACAGTGCGTTACAGTAGCAAAAAACATATTTTTTAAGACCCCCGCCGTTAAATATAAATTAGTAGCGGCGGTTCACTAAATGGGCCGCCGTTATAAAAAAATAGCAGCGGCCCATGTTGTCACCCGCCGCTACTAATTTATATTTAGTGGCGGCCCATAATTTCAACCGCTGTTACTTGTTGGCCCAACATACTACAGCCCATCAGCCCACAAACAATATAAAATAAACTACAAACCCTAACTCTCTCCCAACTCACATGCAACTCCTCCCTCCTCTTTCTCTCTCTCTCTCTGTCTCTCTCAACCGCCGCCGACTCCCTGCCCCTCCTCGATGACCGCCGCCTCCTGCCCCTCCCCTCCCACTCGGCCCGCCGATGCCGCCTCCCTGCCCCTCCCCGACGGCCGCCGTCTCCCTGACCCTCCCTCCTTGACAATCGCCGTCTCCCTGCCCCTCCCTCCCTGATGGTCGCCGTCTCCCCGCCCCTCCCTCCTCGACGACAGTTGCCTCTCGGCCCCTCCCCGACGGACGCCGCCTCCTGGCCCCTCCCTCCCCGACGGTCGCCGCCATCCGGCCCCTCCCCGAAGGCCGCCGCCTCCCGGACCCTCCTCGACGGCCGCTGCCTCCCAGACCCTCCCCGACGGCCGCCGCCTCCCGGCCCCTCCTAGATCCGGTGAGGTCCTCCTCAACCACGAGGCGAGGCGGCAGATCCGGGGAACTCCGGTGCGGAGGCGGCCTCCATGGCGGATCTGGCGACTCCTCGACCACGGGGGCGGCAGCGGGCTGACCTCCTCTCCTCCACCAAGTGGCACAGGATCCGACGGCGGTTCAGCGGCGAGATCCAGAGGCAGTTCGGCGGTGGGCGCGGATTCGGTTTGGTCATGGCCAGATCCGGAGCGCGGCGCGGTCGAGGCCCGTGGGCGCGGCGGCACGGTCGGAGGCGCCGGGCCTAGATGGGCTCGGCCGTAGTTTTTTTTTGTTTTTTTGGTTGGAGGTAGCGGCGGGTGACATTGTCACCCGCCGCTACTATTAGTTAGGTAGCGACGGTTTATTTACTTCCAATGAAATCCGCCGCTACAAACCTTATTTTTCAGCTGTATTTGCGTAGCTGCGGCCTGGCCCGTCCGCCGCTACAGTGCATTTGGAACCGCCGCAATAGAGCGTTTTTGTTGTAGTGGTTACCTGAAGTTATATCCAAAGGACGTGACACATATCTGTGCAAAACCATAAGGAGATCACCCCAAGGCGCCTGGAGAATGTAAGTCATCTGTGTAAAGATTCTGGGCACAATACTAAAGACAACATCAACAGCACGAGGACTGGAGGTGAGATCAATTGTATGGATCTCACCACTGCTACGATTAGCATAAAACAGGCCATCAGAACCATTATAGAATATATCATGGTAGTCGTAGCAGTGCTTCTTTTCGAGCCAGGTCCATTTAGTATCCCCAACCCGAGTGAAGGAGAGGCGATGATAGGGCCAATGCTTAAGCAAGACCATGCATTCCCCACTAGATGGGTCAGATGATAGAACAACCTTATGGTATAGGTAATGACGCGCTGCCTTGGCCGTGATGAAGTCAGGCCCATGTATTTCGTTAGTGCCCATAATATAGTATCCAGAAACCACACCATCTTCGGTGAACACTGGTCTAACATCTTGCATACATTGAGCCGGCGGGAGGGTGATTTGAGCGCCGCTGATGGGGTTGAGGAGGTGCAGGTTGGACAGCTCGTCGGCAGTGACGAGCCAACCTTGAGAGGATCCCACGATAAAGCGGCTGCGGAACGGCGGATCCGGGAGCGAAGCGTAGTAGATCTTGTTGGTAGAGATGTTATACAAGGCAGCAGTATGACTATCTCTGTCCGCGGAGGAGTATACAAGGTACGGACTCAGGTTACCGGAGCAGAGCCGGAACCGGCGGACAGTAGAATAAGATAGGTGCCAGTAAGTGCATATAACACCTGAATATACTAGATCCGGTAAATCTAGCCGACTGAAGATGCGGCAAAGCAGATCCTGCTGCAATTGCGACCAGTCGCGCCCGTGGCTTGAGTCCATAAAGGCGTCCACAATCTCCCCTCCAGACTCGACGACGTGGGGCGGCCGAGACAACTTCAGGCCGTGCATCGACTTCATGATTCTCCCTCTCGCTCCAGCTAAAAGCAGGGGCTGACTCCAATCTGAGATCTCCCCATCCAATCTGCTCGAGTTGCCTTATAAAAGGCTTAAAGGGGAATCGCTATCGGATGAGCACCAGCCTGATCGGCCCATCATAGCGCCTTAATACGGGCTAATAACACATAATTGTTTTTTTGTATATATGGCCTTAATACGGCCCAATAGCACATAATTATTTTTTCATAATATATATAGAAAAACTAGCAAAGTGTCCGTGTGTTATTATGGATTTAATAAATATATATCTTGATTGAATTATTTGTTTTAAGTGTATGCAACTTTTATGAAACCACAAGAACAATAGATGATTAATGAGCTCTAAGCAAATAATTAGTTTCAAAATCAAACAAAATCAAAGAGTTTGCCATTGTCTTGCCAGGTGCGTATGACTTCGCATGGCACCCCGGAGAATTCGAAAGCTTCAGCAAAACGCTCTAAAGTTAATGTATGACAGTTATTTTGTATGTTGCTCCCCTGAAGAGGCCCCAAAACATACCAGTATAGTGAATGCACACCAAAAATGGAAAGAACTGGCCAAAATAAATAATTTACATTTGCAACTAATTTGATACAAAGGTGCAATTATTCAGAAAAATACTTTACCAAACCGATATCATGTTCTTTTCTAACTCATTATCAAATGAACATTGTGAAACATTAAACTATCCTTACACCCACAAACTTTTTGTGTAAACGGTGCCAATATTAATGCTAAATCTTCTTACTTCCTCTTCCTACATTATACGTCTTTGAGTGGATAACAGAATTGGTTGTAATATCATTATTATATCCATTGCAGGTCTGAGACGTCTGTAGGCAAAATAATAGGCCACAAACTGCCTTTGCTTCAATTATGAATAGGCCAATTTACCCAATAAATACAAAAAGACACCAATTAAGCAAACAAATTAAACCTAGTGAGATCTTGAAAGTACAACCATATTCTTTGTTACCAAAACCATTGATCCTTGTCACAGATAAATTGTTCACCCTTGCTACAACATATGTAGTTTAGTAAAGTCGGAAGCATTGTGCAACTGTTGCAAGATACAAAATTTTTAGCTCTTATAGCTTCCCATGCACAAATCCATGTTACAAAATGTTTTCTGATCCAGCCTCAAAAAAGAAAAAAAAATATAATAGTGTTTTCTGAATGAATTGCATTGGTTTGTCCATAACTCCACATCACCACTTTACCATATTATACTCCTCTGTTGTCAAATACTTGACGTTTTAGTTCCGGACACGGGAATTAAGGAGAAGTGTAAAAGGTAGATGCACAAAAAATGAGGAGAGAGATAGAGATAGAGATATATTGAATAGAGAGAAAGTTGTATCGGGAAGTGAGAATGATAAGTATTTTTGACAATTGGAGTTGGCTAAAGAGTCAAATATTTTAGGACGGAGAGAGTACCTATTATTACTACTACATGCAACAGATAAAATTCATTGACAATGAGTAGATGATCCAAATTATTACTGTAGAATTAATATGTGCGCTATTTCTATAATTACTCTTTCAGTTTTGTTGCCATGCATGGCCCCTAGGCATGGTAGCGGCCATTCCCGAACCCTTTGGGAGTCCAGTGCATACGTTGTTCTAACCTGTTAGGCCTTCATACTGATATCCATAGCTATGCTAGACTTCATTCCACTCCAATCACATTGGTCACCATTGATGCCTTCAGTTCCACTCGCAGAAACAAACACCTAAATGGAGAAACCATCACAACATATTTATAAAATGATTACCCAAGAATTTGAATAGCTTGAGTATAAAATCAGATTTAAAAGCTATGAAAACTACAGTTACTTAAAATGAGGTGTGGGTTCTATTAAGCACAGGTCCGACTAACAACATGATTTTTATCTCATGGTTTTTATTCAAAAACTCTAAACATCATAAATGCAATGTTAAGCTACTAAAAAATAGATACAAACTTTTTCACCTAGATTGGATGTCCAAATAGCCGGGTCCTTAATTTAGCTACTAAAACATGAGCTAAGATAATAAAACCAACTGAGAATGGTGCATGATGAACTCTCTACTGTGTAGATCACCATGTTAAATTACAGGCTTCGCCAGGAAAAAAAATAGCACAAATAAAAAAAATATAAATATTGTTCATCCATACCAAGATGTCAGTCATGAACTGCTATTAAAAGAGCATGCCAAGATTATGTTCAGCGCTATAGGTAGTACACCCAAATAAAAGTAGACCTATCATGCTCTTGGTTCATCAGCCTTAGCACAAGTGTTTGTACCCTTTGATTTGCCATGTTATTGCAATCTGTCCTTCCAGCTTATCACCCTTATTGTCATTCTACACTAAATTCGATGCAATCAAATCATCAGGGTTTATTGTTTAGAGGACAATCATAAATCCTAATTTTCTGACATATTTGGTTCAAAAAAAATTCATAGATAAAATTAATGGTTAACTACAAAATAGCTTCATCAAAATTGATCAGAAAATCAGTGCACTTGAAAAGTTTGGAAAAGGAAAATTAAATGAAATAGAAAAGATAGGTTGATTCAACCTTTCCAACTACAAACATAATATATTCAATCTAACATGTGAACTTTCGAGCATTGTTTAAAAATTCTACCATCAGAATAAGACAGGACAATGATTTAAAAGAAAGATAAATGCATGACTAACAAAAACTTAAGGATCCTGCTAATTGATTCTGTCAACTAACTTATTACATAACATTTTCCAACTAAATAACTAAACCCTTAAAGCGTGAACTGTATTTATTCCAAACAAAAGCTTATGCAAATGACCCCATATATCACAAGTACATCGAATTGCTGCATGAAAAATACTATATGTAAACAAAACATATCACCATTTGACCTCCCATATCAGAAAATCAAAATAGCTAAGAAAAAAAAATCCTGGTACTAACATTGCGATTGATTAATTACATAATGCAGATCACCTGGTCATCTCAATAACTAATAAACGGTTTAGGATTCATATAAAGGATATTTTTGCATTACTTGATAATCTGATAATCACATTTAGTTTACCAAATATGCTATTAAAGGCCACTGTGTAGGGCCATTAGCACACCAAAAACATACTTGAACAACTCAATTAATTTTGTTGATCTTCATATGAAATTAAAATTGACCTACTAAGAATAAATAGTATGAGAAAGCAACCAGTTTACTAAGCATGGATATTTTGAGAAAGCAGCAAACTGTGTGGTCGGTCAGGACCGGAGGCATCTTTTTCATCAACTCGATAGTATTCCTTGCTTCTCCCGGCAATAGAAGCTGCGACAGAGGTCACTGGAACATAAGACTATAAGTTCGAGTTAAAATGCATTAGGCCTAAAGTGTTTTAGCAAAGTAAGGCAAGCATCTTGAGTTGAGCCAAATCAGAGAATTATCCAGCTTTGAATGAGTGCCAAACAATATATTCTCTCATGCTTTTAACGTTTAGATACATTTTTGAATTGATCAAAGGGCTGCGAGGAAAGTCAATGTTTGGCATATTTTGTATTTGTGAAATACTGTGGCAAAATAATGAATCAATCATGCCAGTATAATCCATTAAAGCATGTCACTCCAGTTAGTTTCAGATAATTACAAACAATGCAAACAGTTACAGGGAGGGCATCTACAATGGGTAAGATGCATTATCATGGGTGAACAATTAGTAATATGTGATACACGAATATATAAAATATGAAGTGACAGGTTAAAAAAACATGAGCTATGATAAGTAGTAACCTCGTAGTTGCAGGAAGTTAAAAAAATATCATAGACCTATCGACCAGCCTGCAGGAGATCAGGCATTTTCAGTGCAAAGCAGCGATAAGTACAAATTAATTTGACAAAATAATATTAAGCACACATGCAGCCGCTAGCTCCTGCTTGCTTGCCTTTTGTGCAGCTGTGCCTGCCCTGTCCTGCCCTCTGCAACTGCGTGCAACCATGAGTTGTTCTTCACCAGACAACCATGGTCAATCACCTGGACGGCTGTAATCCCGTGTAGCTTTCCAATAGCTGGGTCACAGGATTTTTTACGGTAAGGCAGTGGCTTTGTCACTCGACATGCACTCCGTTGATGAGGATGCGTGCATCCGTCTTTAGCCCCACGCACGCCAGCGTAATGTGGGCGTCCAGCACACGAATCTAAGGAGATTTGGAAGGAGGATTAAGTTGAGGCCACGACGGGCAAGGATCACGAGATCGGAGTGAAGCGGAGGGAGAGTGTAAGCTTCATGAGAATTGATGATTGGATCCCCAAGATATGAATGTTTTGGTGATAGATGATAGCTATAAAATTATGGGCTAATATCTACATGAGTGTTGTCTATGCAGATATCATCTCCAAAGTCTACTACAAATCTTATTGATGATGATGGTTGCCTTGGCGATGGATGACAATGACCACAAGCATGGAGGCTTGATGAGCTTGATGAAGTCCAATAGTTGATGAAGATGGATCAAGGCTAAGGACAAGCTATGAAGCAAGTGTTAGGAATACTTGTCTAGTTGTTAGGGCTTTGAGTCCATAGGAAAAACCAAACTATCAAGGGGGTCTAGGTCATATCTCTTAGGTCACGACTAGTCGGTGATGTGCATGATGCTCAGTGAAATCACATGCACTAGGTGATAGTGGAGAAGCCAAGGAACTGTTCGGAGAAGCCGAGAAACAAAGTCAAGCGAGGACGAAGAGTTTCAGCTTCTGGACATAGTGACCGGACAGAGGGATCAGTGGAGACCGGACTGTACGGTCACTAGGAGAGCAGAGAGGAGTCTGTGAGGAATCTATCGAGTCTGGAAATCCTAGAGACTGGGCAGTACGGTCTAGTGACCGGACGGTCCAGTCAATAGGGCTGAGGCTCAGGATAGAGAGGAAGCAAATAGGAAGCTCTCTGGAATGCACAGGACAGGAAGAGACCGGACGGTCTGGTCTACTGATCGGACGGTCCAGTCAGTATAGGAGGTTGTAGGCACAGCGAAGCCAATGGCTCTGGGAGCCGTTCCAGGAGTGACCGGACAGTTCGGTCAATGGTGTCCAGAAAGGTGATTTCGTGAAGCAATGACTAGTTTGAGGTTAGAAGCCTATATAACTTCGTTGTTGCGGTCTTAGAGACCACTCTTGGCCAGTGGAATTGCTAGGAGCATTTGATAAGAGCCAAGAGGAAAAGAGGAGAGCACTAAGAGCAGATATTACATATCTTGAGAGTGCTAGTGAGAGTAACAAGAGCATCTTGCTTCGAAGGCGTACCGAGAGGGGGGGGGGTGGGGGTTGAATCGGTAAGCCGACCATGAATCCTAATACTTCAATTTACACAACTAGAACCTAGCAATCGTTGCAACCTAACAATTCTAGTAGGCCAAGACCCTATACATGCTAGTGTTTATGATGAAAGAAAGTGCGGAAGCTAAACACACTAGCCTATGTAAGCCACAATTCAACCTAGTTACTAGAGCACACAATTACGGAATAGTAAAGAGGGTGTCAAGGAATGCTCATGATTTTTTCCGAAGTCTCAGAAGGATGGCGCATTCCCCTACTCCTCATTGGACCACTCCCGCCGGAGTCCCGGTCCCTCCCGCCACCAATGTGGAGTTCTTGTCCACGAGCCCGCAATCACTCTCAGAGTGAAAAGATGGTGCGCGTCACCACTGCCACCAAGGCACAAGCTCGCCTCCCTCGAGAACTTGCCGAACTCCCCAAGCCGACACGGACGCTCAGTATTGATGCCTCTTTCACCGGTGGGGTCAAACCGTGTGCAAACATGTGACGACCTTCACAACCGATCATGATAGGCTCGATCACCGACACCTAACCGGTCTAGGTCTCACCATAGACCAAGAGTAACAACCTAGATCACACCCTCAAGGACACCCTAGCCTTAGATGTGCATCAATGTTCAAGTTACTCTCACTAGCACTATCAAGATATGCAATATCTCCTCCTTGTGCTCTCCTCTTTTCCTCTTGGCTCTCACCAAATGCTCTAAGCAATTCCACTGGTCAACAGAGGTCTCCAAGGCCCCAGCAACAAAGTTATATAGGCTCCCAACGTCAAACTAGTTGTTGCTCCATGAAATCAATAGTCTGGGCATACTGACCGGGCAGTCCGATCACTGCCTGACCGGACCGTCCGATCACTGCAGTCTTCAGCTCTAACGGCTCTGCGCCTCTGCTGACTAATATTGTTTGGACCGTACGATCAGCTGACCGGACCGTCCAGTCCATTTCTCTCTCCATTCAGAAACATTCTAGAGCTTGCTTCCTCGCTGCCCTGAGTCTTGTTGTACAGACTAGACCCAGTCTGTAGACCGGACCGTCCGGTCTCTACAGACTCTGACTCAGGCAGTTTTGTTGCTAAGTCTTCTTGCTGGATTTCCTGTTCTCCTAGTGACCGTATAGTCCGGTCTCCACTGACCCCTCTATCTGGTCACTATGTCCAGAAGCTGAAACTTCTCGTCCTCGCTTGACTTCATTTCCCGGTTTCTCCGAACAGCTCCTTGGCCTCTTCACTGTCACCTAGTGCTTGTGATTTCACTGAGCATCTATGCACATCATTGACTAGACATGACCTAAGAGAAATGACCTAGACCCCTTGATAGTTCAGTTTTTCTTATGGACTCAAAGCCCTAACAACTAAACAAGTGTTCCCAACACTTGCTCCATAGCTTGTCCTTAGCTTTAATCCATCTTCATCAACCCTTGGACTCCATCAAGCTTATCAAGTCTTCATGATTGTGGTCATTGTCATCCATCGCCAAGGCAACTATCATCCATATGATTTGTAATAGAGTTTAGAGATGATTCCTACATAGACAACACTCGTGTAGATATTATCCCACAATTTCATAGTTGTCATCTATCACCGAAACATTCATACCTTGAAGATCCAATCATCAATGGTCATGAAGCTTACAATCTCCCCCTTTTTGGTGATTGATGACAACCACTACTTATCATAATCTTTATCATAAAACAATAGGGCTACAAGAGCTACACAACGATTGAGAGGAACCTCAAAAGCATAAGCAATGAATAAACAAGGTCCTACTCAATCAAGCATCATCAAGAGCTAAAAGGAATAAGAAAGGAGAGCACACTCTAGATGATATGCATGCATGTCATGTGAAGATATTAATTAAAGCATAAAGACATGCAATGCAAGAAATGAATGATTATATGCAACAGGATAGTATGGAAATGCATAGGAATCAAAAGCAAGCAATCATCATCATAGCATCATACACAGGCAAACAGGATAAATAAAGGAAACAAGGCACTACGTATGAAAATAAACCAAGTGAGATCAAGATTAGTCAAACACACACGAATGAAAACCATGACTCATCACAATCCACGAACACTCGATAAATCCATCAAAATAAGATCTAAATATATCTATCTCCCAAAACCAATGTACATGTATGCTCCCCCTAGATACATGCTAGTGACTCTCGATTGCACAGGATCACACTCCCACTCCCCCTAGACCTATGACTACTTCTCCCCCTTTGGCAACAAACACCAAAAAGAGGAAAAAGGAAACAACTAAGCGCTCATGGTCGAAGGAGGTGGTGCAGCAACGTCCTCTGAAGGCTCTGCTCTGGGCTGCTCCTGTGCTGGGTCCTGCTGCTCTGCCTGAGCCTGCGTCACCTGAGCGTTCAGCTGCTCAAAGTACTCAAGGTCTACTGGTGACTCAGACCCTCTATCCTGCCCTGCTGGTGGGACTGTGGATGTCTCCTCAGCAACTGTCACCTGAAGAAGAGCAAGATCATCCACATCCTCCTGAGTGAATCCTCGGCGGACAAGATCCTCTGCTAACTCAGGTGTGACTAGAGGGGTGTCTGTAGCAGAAGAAGGTGGAGTTGTAGCTATCTTTGAGAGAGTCTCTGTCTGTTGAGCTGCCTGTGTGGTGTGTACAATCTCTGAGAAGGTCAAACACCTGACTGGCAGCTGGTGGTGAATGGAGGGTCCTGCCATCTACGAGGTAGAATAGTGTGTCGGTGAAGAGAACAACGCAGAAATTGAGAAGGCTGACACGGGGGAGAACTGAGTCACTGGCAAGAAGGTCTGTCCTGCTCCCCCTGTCGGTAACACCCCTGAGTGTGACAGCCCAGTGGACTGAGCTGTCATCATAGCAGTGAAGGGGCCTAGCTATGTCTACAGCGGCTAAAACTATGGAAGAGTAGAAGGTCCTGGCTGCTGACTGGCCTGCCTCTGAGTCATCTTTGCCATCTGTGTCATGAGAGTGGTCATCAGTGCCATCTGCTATCTCTGAAGCTCTGCCTGTCCTCTGATGACCTCCACCATTTGATGACTATCCTTAGCTGTGCTCTGAATGAAATCACTCAGGTGTCCTACAAGTGCTGCTACAGTGATAGTGTCCTCTGATTGTGTCCCTGTAGGCTGGGGAGGTGCTCTTGTGCTAGCTAACTCAGGAACCACCATCTCTAGATGAGCTGCCTGCTCGTGAGTGGCTGGCGGTGACTCCTGCTCCTCCTCTCCCATCTATTGACTGAAGGCTGACTGCGATCCCCTAGGGACTCGAGGTGAGTAGCTGGTGGTCACCTCAGGGAATGCCTCATACTGCTCCTTAGTCACTAGTCCCATACTCCTCAGAAGATAGCAGATGTATGGACCGTAGACTAAGTGACGTCCTCCGACCATCTCAGAAATAACCTCCTCCATCTTACTAATCAGAAGATCTACAAGGTCAAACTACTGCCTCCTCAGAATAGCAGCCACTGCCCACTGATGTAGAAGTGTGAACTCCTCTCTGTTTCCAGACCTAGGAATGATAGTCCTGGTGACTATCGCTCTGACCACCTTGGCCTCTGCGGTGAGTCTTGTAGGGCCTTTGTCATAACCTGGGGTGTGTGGTGGTGGAAAGGCAATCGACACCATATTGTCTGGAGGTAGTGTCCCTCTCTGTGGTCTGCGCGGTGGAACAAGGGTCCCATAGGCACTCTTGTATAGCTGGAAATCTGAAGCAAGAAGTCTGAAGTTAGCTATGAGATCCACCCTGGTCACACGCTATGGCTGTCCTCTGAATAGAAACAAAATCTCTGAGTAGTCTCTGGCTACCCATAGTGTAGCATAGAACTTTAGGACGATGTCCTCCCTGTTTCTGTATGGAGCAGTAACTAGCTCTGCTAGCCCTGGCAAGTAAGTGAAGTACTGCTCCATGTCAATGCCTGTGGCCCATGTCATGGCCGGGTACAGCATGTACTGCTATGGCACAAACAATCCAGCCTTGCCCTTCCTGGCAAGGTAGCATCTCAGTCTCTCACCGATCCTCCTTTGAAGATCGGTCCAGTACCTCTCTCCTGCAGCAGGGTTCCTGGGGACTGGAACCCACTGCTCGAAAGAGACAAGACGGAGCGACTTAAGGTCCTTCACAGGAACCTTAAGAATGTTTGTCTCTCCGGCTGCCTTTACGAGTCTCTGCAGCCTTCTCGCGCACACTGCATAGGTGCACCTCGGGTCACCTACCCGGTGAACAGTCCTCTACTGTTGTGGTTGTGCTGGCTCCTTAGTCTCCTCCTCCTCGTACTCCTCAGACTCTGACTCTGAGTCTGAGCTCTCCTCCTCTGACTCCTCCTCCTACTGCCTGGAGGATCCCTGCTCTGCAGTTCTCGACGACCTCTCCTGACGAGAAGCTAGAGTACGCTGTGACCAAACTGGCAATCTGACCCCTGTGTACAGCTCTGATCCTGTGGTCCTCTGCCTGGTAGTCCTCCTATGACCCTGGTTGTCTGTCTGTGTACCTGAGATCAACTGTGCTCCAGGTGTCCTACGTGTTGTCTCTATAGCCTCTAGGTGTTGTGCAACCCTCAAGGCTCTCTCTGACTCTAGGTCCATTTTGGTCCTCTTCGTGCCTCTAGGCTTCTCTGGCATCTTGCCCTTACCCTTGTCCTGACCTGATCTGCCATCTCTGCTGCTAAAAGATCACTGCACGCATGTAGGTATAGATAGGATAAGTATAGAATCTATATAAATCTATAAGCAAAGCACCACTTGGTAAGAAAGCGCAATAGAAATCCTAGCACTAATTAAAGGACATGATCACCAAGCAAATATGCAAAGTAACAACAGTGATCATCGACTATAAGTAGCTGGTGTGAGTCATCTAGTGTGCAGTCAAATAATAGGCAATAAATCTAACTGCAAACTAAACGAGAGACAAACCCTAGAATTGCAATTAACATAAAGGCATGGATTTTAATTGCAAACTAGGTTGAGCCAAATAATCCTAATTAATGAAATTAAATAATGGGAATTTAATCTAACTGCATCAATTAAGAAAATTGCTCGCTAATTAGGGCATAATCGATGAATTGAGAGAAAAGCTCAACACCCCGAGGAAGTTCGAAGTCGAAACCGGGAGGAACACTCAATCAATCACCTAAAAGTTGAGTCTTTTGAGGTTGCCGGTGATGGAGGAAGGGGGGCAACTTTGCCCTAGGTTAGTGGAGCTCGGTGAAGGATGAAGGGGGAGCTGTGGTGATGTGCACGCTCTAGGGGGTGCAGGGTCGTCAGTGGCAAGGCTCAGCGGCAGATGGCGGCGGCACGACAAGGAGGTGGTGGCGGCGACTTTGCTAGGGTTTTGCGGGCGCGACGCGGCTACACGCAGGCGCGGAAAGGGGCGAGCAGTGGCCTGTGAGTGCACGCTGGAGAGGTCAGTGGCGCGCGGTGAGCTCGGCGAGACACGGCGGGGTCAGCGATGGCGGCGAAGGGGGTGGTGGGTTCGTGTTCTCGGCGTCGGGGAAAGAACGAGAAAGAGAACAAACAGCTTCCCAATTTTGACTTAGGTCAAGGGATAAACGAACGACCAAGATCTCGCCAAGGATAGATCAATGGTCATGAGGAAAGAATGCTTCATGCGATCAATCATAGTGACCGGACGGTACGGTCTCTAGACCGGACTGCCCGGTCAGTATTCGATCCAATCAAGCACTTATAGAGACTTGAAGGTACGGTCCGGTCTCTACAACTCAACTATCCTGAAGCAGTGTGCACATGTGCACTAACCGGACTGTACGGTCCGAAGATTGGGCTGTACGGTCACTCTGGAAATTTTGCTGAATCAAGGAATTTCTCCATTTTCCAAGTGCCCTCACTTAACACACAAATAAACACTGCACTTGGAACATAAAGGGAACTCTCAAACACTCCTTTTCAAATAGTGGCTCTTTATGGCCTTATAGTTTTTGCAAATGCCGAATGAAGAATCAAGCAAATAAGAACCAAAGCAAATAAGAGCCAAAAGGGTATGTATGAGCCTTAGTCCATGAACCGCGCGAGTGGGTTTAACCTCAGAGTTCATAAGAGCTTTCTCACTAGGCATGAAGAACAATCCTTTCCTTTGGTCACACTTGCAGAGATGTAAACTCATATGGGTCATGAGGCACATATATGTCCAAGTGTGACAAGCCTCCTTTGTGTTTCCTATATGATGCATGCAACAAGCATTTTACATATGCAATGAAAATAAACATGCTATGTGAATGCAAGCAATATTAAACAAGACACAAAGGAAACCTAAGAATGTCAAGTTTGAACCCCTCTCAAGCTTACTCACTATAAGCCATACCCTTGCCTTGAGAGAAGCCAAACCACCATCTCAAGCACTCCCCTTTGCTTATAGCTATCTTGAGTGGGTTAGGCATTGACTAATTTTTATGTGTTTTTCATTTAGTTATTTTCACATGCATGGATGCAAAGCATACTTGTGAGGACCTGATTTTGACCAAAAGGTAAAACCAAGTCATTTGTACCTCACAACCACTAATTTTTATGTGTTTTTCTTTTAGTTATTTTCACATGCATGAATGCAGAAATAAGTAGAGAGCAGGGGCTTGAGACCAGGGCAAGCGAATACAGCGAGGATGAGGGCGAGATTCACCAGGGTAAGAGGAATCGGCGGTGAGTCGTCGGCGGCGGCGAATGGTGATCTCCAAAATTCCCCCTCCTCTTCACCTAAAACAAGTCGTTATAAGGACTAGAGCATGTGCAAGAGAAAGGCGAAGGGATCCAGGGTGGTGCGGCTTACTGTTGGCATTTACTTGGCCGGCTTCACGCCGTCGATGGAGAGGCAAAGAAGAGATGGCGGCGTAGGGTTTTCCCGCTGCCTGGCGGCGCGAGAAGGGTTTAAGGAAGCGGTGGCAGCTAGGGGGGGTCTTATAGGCGCGCACAGCTAGGGTTGGAGGGGCGCGGGCGATCGTGCCATGTGTTTTGGGCGTTCGTGCCCTGCTGTCGTGCTTGGCTGTGATCAAGAGGGGAGAAAGACAGAGGGAGGCATCGGTTCGGTTGGGCCAGGTGGGCCGATTTTGCTCCGGGCTTTGGTCCAGAAGGAAGAGAAAGAGATGGTCTGCGCTGGAGAAGGGAGAAGAAGTGGCCCAAGTTCCAAGAATTCAACTGAATTGATTTGAACATTATTTAAAGCCGAGTCCAACCACTATTTGAACTCAAATTTGATCCAAGTTCAAATTTTGATATTTGATTTTGAATTGCTACAAATGTGGGTCATTACAATACTAGTCACAAAGGAGTCCTAATTACCATGTAATGAAAGAGAAGGAAAAACACACTACAACTACCAAGAACTAACACGGTTACCTCCCTCATGAGTAGATATGTCATTGAGGTCCATATCACTTGTGGTGGACTTCACTTGATCTTCAAGTAAGCTCCCAGTCCACCACCACCACCATCTTCTAGGTCTTGTTCTTGGGCACCCACTTGTAGTTCGTTGACCTCTCAAGATCAACAATGCACTTAGGCACCCATATGCTCTTGACCTTTCTCTTCTTGTTTGGTGGTGTCAAAGCCTTTGCATTCACCTTGCCATCTTTGTTCCTAAAAAGCTTGAAATGTGTGTTCTCATGGAACAAGTTAGCATTAGGTAAAACAATGGAACTTCTCACCATAGGACAATCTTTGATGGTGTGGCCATCCTTGCGACACCTCTCGCATAGTAGTCGTCGATGAGTAGGGGCTTGATCCATGCAGGGATGGAGTCACTCGTCCCGATGATGTCGATGGTGGCGAGATATGAGCAAGGTTTTCGGTGGGAGACATTATTCACAAGGTTTCTCCCAAGAATCTCCTTGTGGATGGCACTGCCATGTGTGAGCCTCTCAAAGCCATCCATCACCATCATCCTCTCTTCCTTGAGCTTGTGATATTCCTCCAAAACAAATGGCTTAAGAGAAGAAGCCTCGACCGAGGTGGTTAGTTCATCACACATAGTAAAAGCATCATGAGATGTGACAAGGTCCTTGAGCTCACTCTCAAGCTCACCAACACGGTCCTTAGCCATCATCATCATCATCATCATCGTCATCATCATCTTCAATGGCTGCCTTGTTCTTGTTTTTCTTACTTTTGCTTGATTCTTGCTAGTCAGCTTGAAGAGCAAGGGTGGATGGTTGAGGATCATCCAAACCCAGCTGGTAGCTCTCGAAGGCAGTGATCTTGCCAAGTACATCCTTTATGGTCTTGGTCTTGAGGTCACCTTGCAAGGTGTAGGTGATGATGGACTCATGCTTGGGGTCTTTCAATTGCCTCAAGAATCTTCTTATCACCTCAACAGGCTTACGCTTGAAGTCATCCCCAAGAGCATTGATCTCCTCCACTAGTACATAAAAGCGAGAATAAACAGTGTTAGCTCTCTCATGTGGCAATCTAGTGAAGTTATCATACTTGTTCTTCAGCACATATTATCTTTCCTCTTTGACATCACTAGTACCCTCATGGAGACCCTAAATCTCAGTCCAGATACCATGTGTTGTAGAACTTGCATCCAACCTAGCAAAGACATCCTTAGATATGCATGAAAACAGAGCATTCTTGACCTTAGCGTTGCACTTAATGAAATCAGGTTCAAGCAGGTTCATATCCGCATCAGACTTATGGGTCACCATCCATATCTCTGGATCAAGGACTTCAGGCAGGCTTGCATACAAGTCTTCCAATACCCGTAGTCCTCCCCATCGAATATGGGAACACTCCCCACCTTTCCCGGCATCCTTACTCAAGGCGGTGAAGCCTCAAAGATGAGCGCTTGGCTCTGATGCCACTTGTAAGGACTGAAGGCGTACCGAAGGGGGGGGTGAATTGGTAAGCCGGCCACGAATCTGAATACTTCAATTTATGCTACTAGAACCTAGCAATCGTTGCAACCTAACAATTCTAGTAGGCCAAGACCCTATACATGCTTGTGTTCATAATGAAAGCAAGGGCGGAAGCTAAAAACACTAGCCTATGCAAGCCACAATTCAACCTAGTTACTAGAGCACACAATTGCGGAATAGTAAAGAGGAGGTCAAGGAATGCTCATGATTTTTCCCGAGGTCTCGGAAGGATGGCGCCCTCCCCTACTCCTCGTTGGACCACTCCCGCCAGAGTCCCGGTCCCTCCTGCCACCAATCAGTTCTCGCCCACGAGCCCGCAATCACTCTCGGAGTAAAGACATGGTGCGCGTCACCGCTGCCACCAAGGCACAAGCTCGCCTCCCTCGAGAACTTGCCGGACTCCACGAGCCGACACGAGTGCTCACTATTGATGCCCCTTTCACTGACGGGTTCAAACCTAGTAATGTTTATGATTCTTCAAGTTCTAAGGGTGCTGGAATTAAATTACAAGGTCGTTCATGTCTTGTAAGAAAAACTAAACTTGCTGAAATTTCTGTTGATGATGGTATTTGCTATGCTTTGATATGCAAACAAGCTTTGTTTTCACTTGATGATATTGCTTCTAGTGCTTTGCCTCCTGCTATCACTAACCTTTTGCAGGAGTATGGGGATGTACTCCCAGCTAAGATACCCGCGGGATTGCCACCTTTGAGAGGGATTGAGCATCAATTTGATTTGATTCCGAGTGCTACTTTGCCAAACCGTGCTGCATATAGGACCAACCCTGAGAAGACTAAGGAGATACAATGACAAGTCCAAGATCTTTTGGATCATGAGTATCTTCGTCAATCACTTAGTCCTTGTGCTGTTTCTGTACTTTTGGTTCCTAAGAAAGATGGTACTTGGCGTATATGTGTCGATTGTAGAGCCATTAATAATATTACTATTAGGTATTGTCATCCTATTCCTAGGCTAGACAACATGCTTGATGAGTTATGTTGTGCTATAATTTTCACTAAAATTGATTTGTGTAGTGGCTACCATCAAATTAGAATGAAACTTGGAGATGAATGGAAAATAGCTTTCAAAACCAAATTCGGGTTGTATGAGTGGTTAGTAATGCCTTTTGGTTTAACTAATGCACCTAGTACTTTCATGCGTTTGATGAATGATGTTTTAAGAGCTTTTATTGACCAATTTTTTGGTAGTTTACTTTGATGATATCTTGATTTATAGCAAATTCATGGATGAACATATGAATCATTTGCATGCTGTTTTTGATGCTTTGCTAGCTGCACATTTATTTGGTAACCTTGAGAAGTGCATCTTTTGTACGGATCGAGTCTCTTTTTTTGGCTATGTTGTGACTCCACGGGGAATTGAGATGGATAAGGCGAAGATTGAAGCCATAAAGAGATGGCCTGTACCAAAAACTATCACACGGGTGAGGAGGTTTCTTGGTCTTGCAGGTTTCTACCGTCGCTTTGTCAAAGATTTCAGCACCATCGCTGCACCATTGCATGAGTTGATAAAAAGGGCATTGAGTTCCATTGGGGTAAGGTACATCATGAGTCCTTTGAGGCTTTGAAGGACAAATTTACACATGCACCATTGCTGCAACTACCTAATTTTGATAAGACTTTTGAGCTTGAATATGATGCTAGTGGTATAGCATTGGTGGTGTTTTGATGCATGATGGTAAACCTGATGCATACTTTAGCGAAAGAATTACTAGACCTGTTTTGAATTACTCCACTTGTGATACGGAATTATATGCTCTTGTACGTTCCTTAGAGACGTGGCGTCATTATTTGTTGCCCAAAGAAATTGTTATTCATTCTGATCATGAATCGCTTAAGTATATTCGCTCACAATACAATTTGAACCATAGACATGCTAAATGGGTTGAGTTTATTGAGTTTTTTCCTTATATTATTAAACAAAAGAAAGGAAAGGATAATGTGATTGTTGATGCTTTATCTAGGCGCTATACTTTGTTGTCCCAACTTGATTATAGAATTTTTGGACTTGAGGCAATTAAAAAATAATATGCTGATGATGCTGATTTTAAGGATATAATGCTGCAATGTAAAGAAGGTCGTACTTGGAATAAATTTGTGTTTAATGATGGATTCTTGTTTAGAGCTAACCTCCTATGCATTCTAGTTGGTTCCGTTCATCTTTTGTTATTGCAGGAGGCGCATGGAGGTGGACTGATGGATCACTTTGCTGCTAAGAAGACAGAGAATATTTTGGCCACACATTTCTTTTGGCCAAGGATGAGGAAAGATGTTGAGCGTTTTGTTGCTTGTTGAACTATATGTCAAAAAGCTAAGTCTCGCTTGAATCCACATGGTTTATACATGCCACTTCCTGTTCCTTCTATTCCTTGGGCGGATATTTCTATGGACATTGTTTTAGAATTGCCTAGGACTAAGAGGGGGAGTGATAGCATTTTTGTTGTTGTGGATTGTTTTTCTAAGATGGCACATTTTGTACCATGTCATAAAACCGATGATGCTAGTCATATTGCTAACCTCTTTTTCAAAGAAATTGTTCGTTTGCATGGTATGCCTTCGACTATTGTTTCAGATTGTGATGCAAAATTTTTGAGTCACTTTTGGCGCACACTTTGGAATAAGTTGGGTACCAAGTTGCTGTTTTCTATAACTTGTCACCCACAAATTGATGGACAAATTGAGGTTTTGAAGAAAAATTTGAAGCAATGGGAAGAATGTTTGCCTCATGTTGAGTTTTCTTATAATCAGGCAACACATTCTACTACCGAGGTAAGTCCCTTCAAGGTAGTGTATGGTTTTGATCCCCGTACTCCACTTGATATACTTCCTCTACCTATTAATGAGAGAGTTCATGTTGATGCTAAGGAGCATGCTGAATTTAGTTTACAAATGCATGAGACCACTAGACTTAGCATTGAAAAGATAAATGAAAAGTATAAAATTGCTGGTAGTAAAGATAGAAAAGAAGTAAAGCTTGATGTTAGAGATTTAGTGTGGTTACATATCGAGACTTGATCTCGGCAATATATTTATAGGGCTACGTCGAGACTAAGAACTACGATGGTTGCAAAAGACGCCGAGTTATACAGGTTCGGGCTCCCTCGATGAGAGTAAAAACCCTACGTTCTGTGTTCTATGGTTTATATTGTTTGTAATTTCGTGTCCCTGATGGGGGGTTCCCTGTCGTCTTATATATCCGGTCGGCAAGGGGTATATGAAGAGTCCTACTCGTAGTCTATAAGTATTTACATAGAAAGTCTATCTCTATGGATACCTGGAAGGTAAGTATTCCATAGTAGCCCCCGAGTGCTTTCTGATTTTGAGCTGAGACTTGCCGAACGATCTTCAATGCAGATGCGAACAGATCGTAAATTAGGAAGACCTCATTGAAGTTCCTGATGGATCTGGTGCACCAACTAGGTACACCTGATCTGGTGTAGTCCCTGACTCTTATATAATTTGGAGACTAACAAATAATGCAAGAGTCTAAAAATATCAACTCTTATCATTTTGTTCTATAAATTCAACTCAAACCATCAAGCCTGAGCTAATAACTCTCTGATCATCAAACCAAAGGATCAGCCTACATGACATCAATCATGCTGACCGATTTGAAGTTATGTCGAGTGATTTACACTCTTATCTGAATAATTTATAGACTCAAAATTCCATGACATCAATCATAGTGCAGTCTATATGCAAACTTATATGACATCAATCATATAATCAATAAGCCAAATGACATCAATCATGTTATAGCCTTTCTTTAGAAATTTTTATTCAGAACAAAGCAAGCCCAACTTTGGTAATTACTTATTGACTTCAATCAATAAAGTAAACCTATGAACTTGAACCCATATGATCATCAAGTCCTCTTGCTATATGATCTTCTAATCATATAGATATGGGAAGCATATATATTTTTTAAATGGATATTCCATTGCTTCTTATCAAAGAAGCCCCCGAGATCAAGTTCTCAAGGTTTATTGCATTAATTCCCTTTCTTAAAGAACAATGCCTCACCATTTTTTTATAAATAGAAAAAGCCTGGCACTGTACGGCCCACCAAAGCCTATGGGGACCTCCAAGACTAGGTCAAAAAGGCAAAGGTATAAAAAGAACAGAGGGCTGTTGACCTCAAGTCCTCGCCGCCATTTCGCACGCAGCGCTTCGTCTTCCTTGTGCCTCCCCTGCTCCCCCGACTTGTCTGCTTCAAAGCTAGGGTTAGATTTTTCCTCGCCACCACAGATCTTCACCATCAGCAAGCCTTGAGCTCCGGCTAGGGTTAGCTCCCTTTCTCCAGATCTAGCGTGGTACTTCTTCATCGATAATGCCTTGCAAGTCATCCAAGAAGGCCGCCGCCACCGAATCATCTTCCTCGAAGTTGGAGATCCTGAAATAGTTGCGAGAGTTCTCCAGGAGCACCCTTACCACCACCAATCTGAACTCAATGGTGACGGATGGCCTCCTCTCGGAGCAGGCGCGCATAGATTGGAAGGTACCGAAGGAAACCCGTCCCCTCCCAATCCATAAACAGATTATAGTTTTTTGCTCTTTTTTTTAGCATGGTTTTGGAGTTCCTTGCTGCAGTTTTCTGCGCTGACTCCTTTTCTTTTATAGAATTGAGCTCGTCAACCTCAATCCCAACTCCATTCTTCACATTGCCATCTTCGTGCATCTGTGCGAAGCTTTTCTGGGCATTCTGCTCCACTTTACTCTGTTCTGCCATCTTTTTGTCCTCCGATCGCTGCCAACTAAGGAAAACCAAGTCGCCATTGGTGGAGTCGGCTTCCAGTTGTGCAAGAAGGAGGCATATATCAATATGCCTCTGAACACCAGGAATAATAACTAGAAGGATGAGTGGTTTTACTGTGACAATCCTCCTCCTGCTCTTGCTGATTTCTCTGGTGTGAACGCCACTCCTCAAGCGCGATGGTCAGAGAGACCGGATCTGACCGACCCCTAGGTGGTCACTCTGCTGGAAAAGATTGCAGAGCGAAAGAATGATGGGGTCGACGGCATTACTATAGTGAAGAGCTTCATAGTTCGCCGAGTGCAGCCCTTTAAGAAGCAAAGTCACCCCGCCTGGACGTATGCCTCTGATGATGAAACAAGAGAAGTGCCTGATCCGCCAAACTCTTCTCTGCGTCGGTCGGTCACGGGTATCGAAGATGTTCAAAGGAGACATTATTCAGGATCACTTCTTAATCGCAAAGGCATACAACGTGGGCACTATGCGGACCCGAGTAAGCTTCGGTCATTCTGAATATTTCTGATATTCTTTTTGACAGACCGATCATAACATGCAATGTCTTCATATTTCTGCAGGTTTTGGACACTTTTGTGTCACACCCTGCGCTCCCTCCGACTAATTCCGAGGGATCGGATTATGTTGAGAAGCCGCCGCAAACCGATACTAGAGGTTCAAGCTCATCAGTGAGCGCGCGGCCGACCATAGGGACCGTCGCAGGCACCACTACCTTGTCTCCCATCAACCTGCCCTCCCCAAGTTGACGAGTGAAGCAGACCACTCATCGTCATCGGCAATACGTGGGAGACAATGACGATGATAAAGAAGAGCTACCCCAAGACGCCGGTCTGCCAACCCCTGCACCCTCCGACCGACTATCAAGCCGGTCAGAGCCCCTGAGCAAAACAACGAGTGATGCAGGAGCGACGAAGAAGACCAATGAAGTCGGCAAGTCTTCCTAGAAGAGGAAGGAGACTGACTAACAGACCACTCCTTCAAAGAAGAGAGTATGTCGAATCAAAATCAAACAAGCTACTAGGTAAACTTCTTCGCATTTTTTTGATTCTTCATCTCTGTAGTTAATAACCATATTTTAATCTTCAATGTTATGCTCTTCGGTAGTCACTGCGGTCGGTCGAGTGATGCTCAGAGCGTCCAAGGGTCTAAAGACACTCGGTTAGCTCCTATTCCTCGTTTGACTGACTTACTTCAGTCAGTCTGCACACCATCAAGTGCATCAACCGAGCTAAGAAAGTCGCCCAAAGCTCCTGCTCCTACACCGATGCCAGTGCTGACACCTCAATTTGTCAATCCTTTCCTGACCGGCATTTCTTCGCCTCTCAACAAGGGTAAGGCCGTGTTGGTCGAGGATTCATTGGGTCGGCCTGAAGCTGAAGATATGGAGATTATCCATCAAGACCGAGAGGCCATCAAGGTACATCAATACTAAGTTTTTTCTTTCCTTTGACTTAATATTTTGACTAACCATGCCCTTCTTCGCATTCAGAAAATATATTTTCTTATGGAGAAGAAGCAGGCCAGGATAGAGTATCTTGAAGCCGAGACTTTTGGTATGCTCCAGAATCTTCTTTCATATTAGATCCTTTCTTCAAGATATTGACTTGTTGTTGGTATCTTTGATAGTTACCGGCAAGTAGCTCTCCTTGGCCAAGAAGCAGATTGAAAGGCTGCAGACCAACCACAAGGAGGTGACCAAAGCTTTAGAACAAAGTCGTTTGATGTCGTCGATAAGATCGCATACCAACTTGCATTTGCTTTTTGCTCACTCTATCGCTAAAGATTTTATATATGTCTTTAGTTCGCGATCAAAAAGTCACCGACCTGGAGAAGTTGATCTCAAACTAACAGAGATTTTTGGATGCTCTGAATGCTGAGAAGGATGACCTCTCCAAATCGGTTGAAGAGCAAAACTCCAAAATCACTCGGCTGAAGAAGAAACTGGAGGCAGCCGAAGAGAGGATAGAGGAGGCTAAAAGCATCTCCAAATCTTTCAAATGTAATCTTGCCAGTAAGCTCTCCATCGTATCTTCATTGTTTCTCTTGCTGACTTTAGATTCTAACATTCTGAAAATCTTTTGCAGCATTGTCTTATGGTGCTTAGAAGGCATTGGATTATATCGATGCTAACCATGTGGAGAAGACTGGTCACTCTTTGGAGTATCTGCTGGAGCATGCTTTAGAGTCAATTGCTAACAATACCCAGAGGGTGGCAACCGAGGCCGGGAGCCAAGTGCTGGCTATTTGCAAGTCTTGGTCTCCTACATTGCCATTGGATAATATCAAGGAAGGCTTCAACCCAGACTTGACAATAGACCAATGCTAGCTTATGGACTCAATGCTGGAGACCTCCCGTGCCTTGGTTGACAATGTAGAAGTTGATCCAATCATGCCAACTCCTCCAGCATCTCCAGAAGTAGAATTGCAGGATGAAGCCTCCTCTCCTTCAAAGGAGTTGTAATATCTGTAATGTTAGAAAACATTAGTAGTATTTATGTAGGAAGATAATATTATCTCCATGTAAATAATAATTCTTATGCTTGCTTAGTTTGTAAACAAGTTAAAAGATCGACAAAATAGTCATAAGGCAATCTCCGATTACTTAAAGCAAAACAATCAGTACTTTGCTGCGTTACTCGCGCTTTAGCACTTAGATCTTTTTACCATGAGTCTTTCAGAGATAAAGACAGAAGTTGTAATTGATCTGCCCTAGCATATTAGGTTGTAACCCATAGCCGCATAACAAGCAGAGTCGACCAGTCGACACATGACCTCTCACACTTTGGCTCTGGGTTTAGTGTAGTGGCAGTTTGTTGTGTAGTATGAATTGTATAACCATGATGTTAGGCATTAGACCAAAAAATCTTAAGACCGTATCAAGATATGAGAAATCAGTCAAACAAAATCCGAAACCAGAATTTATCAATGGTTAAGGAGTAGTGGGACATTATTACTAGCCTCCTGGCTTGATTGTTTAATATGATAGATTAAGGAATCAAGACAAATAAGAATGAAAATCATCAATAAATCTTTCATCAAAAAGGCTGATTTATGTTCCACGAGTTTGGTATATCGTCGCCATCTTCATACATCAGTCGATAAGCCCCCAGCCGAGTGACTTCTTTAGTTAAGATCCTTCCCACTTAGGAGATAGTTTGTATTGATTCTTGGTTGATTGCACTTGGCGTAGCACTAAATCCCCAACATGAAACTGGCAATTGCGTACGTTCTTATCATAGTAACATCACAAGCCTTGCTGGTATAGTGCCGACAAAAACAGAGCGCGATCACGCAACTCCTCTGCTGCAATCAAATCAATTTCTTGGTTTTCTTCAGAAAGCTTCTCGTCGTATCCCTTGACTCACGTTGATACAAGGTTCACCTCGGTCGGAAGCATAGCCTCGGAGCCATAGACCAACGAGAAAGGTGACTAGCCAGTAGCCCGACTGATGTTAGTACGCAGCCCTCTGAGAACTAAAGGCAGCTCTTGTACCCACCGATCGGCATAAGGTTTGAGCCTGTCAAATATCCGGAGCTTCAACCCCTGAAGAATCATACCGTTGGCTCATTCGACCAGCCCATTGCTTTGAGGATGAGCCACTGATGCAAAGTGGATATTTATGTCCATCTCATCGGCAAAGTCACAGAACTCCTCAGATGTAAACTGAGTACCATTTTCGATGATGATATCATGAGGGACCCCAAACCGAGTGAAGACATCCCTGACAAACTCGACCGCTTTCTTCGAAGTTATCTTGCTGATCGGCTTTGCTTCAATCCACTTGGTGAATTTGTCAATAGCAATAAATAAATGAGTGAACCCGCCTGGCGCTTTCTTGAAAGGACCGACAATATCAGCCCCCAGATTGCAAAAGGCCAAGTCATAGGTATCATCTGAAGTTGCAGCGAAGGCACATGTGTCTGTTGAGCAAAGAATTGATAGCCTTCACACTTTCAAACAACCTGGTGTGCATCGTCGACCGCCGTAGGCCAATAAAACCCTTGCCAGAAAGCCTTGCCGACCAAAGTCTTGGAAGCGGCGTGATTGTCACATACTCTTAAATGGATTTCTTCCATCAACACTTTGCCTTCTGGTATCAAGATGCACCGCATCAAGATGTTCGATCCTCCTCTTCTATAAAGTAGATCATCCACCATCAAGTATCCTCGACATTTAGCCTTCAACCTCTGTTGCTCATTAGGATCCGTAGGCAGCGTACCCTTGCTCAAGAATTGGACAATCGGGTCACGCCAGTTGGTCTCTATATCGACATCACTTATGGGCTCAGCAACATCGATCGCCAAGACATCAGACCGAGGAGAAATAGTGGGGGAACCCAATGTGTGTAAGAAAACACCGGGTGGAACAACCGATCGAGACGATCCCATCTTGGCTAATTTATCAGCCGCTTGATTATTATCTCGAAGAATATGTGTGAACTTTAGTCCATCGAACTTGTCTTGAAGCTTCCTTACTTCTTGGCAGTAAGCACCCATGTTGTCGATCACACAATTCAAATGCCGAATCACCAAAGATGTCAAGACGCCGAATGCCGAGTGAAACAGCAATGCACAGACCGTGCAGGAGAGCTTTATATTCCGCAGCGTTATTAGACGCACAAAACATGATCTGTAGGACGTATCGCAATCTTTCTCCTGTCGGTGAGATGAACATAATTCCTGCACCTGCCCCAGGTAACTAGAGGGATCCATCGAAATACGTTTTCTAGTACTCGATATCTTGTGATGCAGGCGGCATTTGAATTTTTATCCACTCAAAAACAAAGTCGACCAATGCTTGTCCTTTGATTACCGAGCGAGGTGCGAACGTGATGGTATACTGACCGAGTTCAACTGCCCACGTAGCAATCTTTCCTTTGGCTTCTTGATTGTGAAGGACTGCGTCGAGTGCAAAGGATGTTTGAGCTTCGATAGAATCAGCTTGAAAGTAATGCTTCAACTTGCTTGAGGTGATCAGGAGCGTGTATAGCAGCTTTAAGATCTGGTGATATCGTGTTTTGGAAGCACTAAGAACTTCACTAACGAAGTAGACCGGGTGTTTTACTTTTTGTATGTGACCATCTTCCTCTTGGTCGACCGTTAAAATGGTACTCACAACTTGAGTTCTGGCTGATATGTAGAGTTGAAGCTTCGGATGCACCAAGACTGGAATATTGCTGAGGTAGACCTTCAGTCATCCAATGCTAATTGTGCCTTCGCTGTCCAGATGAAGTCATCCTGCTTCTTGAGCAGTCTAAAGAGCGGCAGACCCCTAAACCACAGTTGGGAAATAAAGAGACTCAGGGATGCCATACATCCGGTCAGTTTTTTAACATCCCGCTGAGAATTAGGTGGCCCCATATCAAGGATTGCCTTGATTTTATCTAGGTTAGCCTCTATACCTCATTTTGAAACGATGTAACCGAGTAGCTTGCCCGAAGGAACCCCAAAAACACACTTTTTAGGATTCAGCTTCATCGAGTAACGTCTCAAATTGTTGAAACTCTCTGCCATGTCAGACAGAAGTTCTTCGACACTCCGAGTTTTTACCACGATGTCATCTACATATGCTTCTGCATTCCGATCGATCTGAGCTTCAAGACAATGTTGAATACCACGTTGGTAAGTCGCACCAGCGTTTTTCAAACCGAACGGCATGGTAATGTAGCAGTAGGCGTCAAAAGGAGTTATAAAGGAAGTCTCGATTTGATTTTCGACTTTCAGTGGGATCTGGTGATAGCCTGAATAGGCATCTAGAAAGCTTAAAAGCTCACACCCGGTTGTTGAGTCTACGATCTGGTCAATACGTGGCAGAGCGAAGGGGTTTTTAGGACAGACCCTGTTCAAATCGGTATAATCAACGTACACCCGCCACTCTTTATTCTTCTTAGGTACAAGGACTGGATTTTCCAGCCAATCTGGATGGTACACTTCCTTTATAAACTTAGCATCTAATAACCTAGCTATCTCCTTCTTCATGGCATCTTTCCGGTCTTGTGCAAACCTTCTAAGCCTTTGCCTGACAGGGGTGGCCCCAGAAGGCACCCTTAACTCATGCTCAATCTTTTCTCTAGGAACTCGGCACGTCAGAAGGCTTCCATGCAAAGATGTCCCTATCTTCCTAGAGGAAAATAGTGAGCGCGAGTTCCTATTTCTCGTCGAGGTCGGCCCCTACGTAAGTGATCTTATCAGGGTCTTCAGGCTCGAGTGCGATCTCCTTAGTAGGGACGTCATCCGTCTGTATCTTGTCCTTGGTGGGCTTCTTCATAGGGATCTCCACGTCGGTCTGCTCCTCATTGCCGACCGCCTTCTAAATCTCCTACCGGTTGGATAGCATCAACTGTTGTTCAGCCATCTCACAACTCTGCACATCGCAATCAAAAGAATTTCAAAGGTTAGAGTGGAGGGAGATTATTCCTTTAGGGCCTGGCATCTTTGAGAGTGAGGTATGGGTAGTGCGGGACTGCCATGAACTTTTCCATCACCGGTCTGCCAAGGATAGCATGGTATGCTGACTCGAAGTCGGCCACCTGGAAGATGACATGCTCGGTCCTGAAGTTCTTACGAGTTCCAAAGGTAACTGGCAGGATGATCTGTCCAATGGGAACTGAAGTCTTGCCGGGCACGATCCCGTGGAAGGGTGAGGAACTCGGCTGGAGGTCATTGACCAACAAGCCTAGCTCCATGAGGGTCTTGGTGAAGATCAAGTCCAGACTGCTTCCTCTGTTGATGAGTACTTTGGTGAACTTGACCTCCTTCATCGTGGCTGCGAGCACCAGTGGGTATCGACCTGGTTTAGGCAGGTGCCTGGGGTGATCCGACCGATCAGATGTGATTGGAACCTCAGACCACCTTATGTATTTGGGCGTAGCAGGCTCTACGGAGTTGATCTCATATAGTTCCAGCTTTTTCTTGCGCTTGGACACATAGGCATCTAGGCCTCCGAAGATGAAGTTCACTTCCTTCTGGGGCTCTTGGAACTCTCCTTCTTCATCCTTGTTGTCATCGTCTTTAGCCTTGTCCTTGCCATTGCGCCTTGGTGGATCCTTGGCCAGCTTGAGCGCGGCAGTCATGAAGCCCTTCAGTCGGTAACAGTCCTTTGCTTTGTGGTTCCCCTTTGGGTGCCATAGGCACGGGCCACTTAGCAGGTCATCCATGGTCTGTTGGTTCGTCCGAGGGTTTTTCTGGGATGGGTCTACCGTAGCGACCATGTTGTCGGACTTCCTTTTCTTGTCCTTCTTGGAAGACTCCGGCTTGTCCGAGCGCTTCTCCTTGCCTTTGCTGCTGATGTCATCTAGCGCCGACTCTCCTAACATGAACTTATCAGTGATCTCAAAGTACTCCCGAGCGGTCAACTTGAGGTCATGATTCCTCCGACCGATCTCCCGGACCAGGTCATCGCTGCGGATGCCTCCTTGGAAGGCTGCGATGATCTATTGATCTGGGACATTGGGGATCTTGGTCTTCTTGGTGCAGAACCGCTTGATGTAATCGCGCAGGGGCTCATCAGACTTCAGCTGGATCTGAGTGAGGTTGAAGTGATTGCCCGGACGATTGCAAGTAGCTTGGAAACTTTCTATGAGCTTCCTATTAAGGTCTCCCCAAGAGGTGTCCGATTTCTTTGGAAGAGATGTGAGCCAAATCCAAATGGTCGGATCAAGGCAGACCAGTAGATAATTGGCCATCACAAAGGTATCATCCCCGGCTAACCGAATCGTCGTACTGTATAGCTGAAGCCACTCTCGAGGGTTGGTCTGACCATCGTATTTTTTGATGGGCACCGGCTTGAACCCTTTTGGCCACCGAGCTAAGCGAAGCTCAGGTACATAGGCCTTGATGCCATCGAATTCCTCATCGCTCAGAGTAGTTAACCTTCTATGTCGGTCAGGAGATGGAGATGAACGAAGATTATGGCGTGGGCCAACGTCATCATCATGGCGATGACGCCGATTATCTCCATCACAATTCTCACGCCGGTGCCAATCATTACGTCGATGTCGGTCGTCGCGGTTGTTTCTTGGAGGTGGATCGCATCGGTCTTCTCGTTGATTGTCGGTCCTCTGATCACGGTGCTCCTCCTCGTGGCATCGGTCGTCTCGAGCCCGCTCTTCGTAGTGGGAGTTGATGGTGTCCCGACTGTCGCGGATGCTGAGGGAATTTCTCAGATCCTCACACCTTCGTTGATCGCACGAGGTCGCATGACTGGAACTTGCCATCGAATGTGATTTGTCCCTGGCCGCATCTTGGGCTGCAGCAGCCTTGAGCATAGCCACCGCCTTCTGCATCGTGGGGGTCTGGTATGCTGCATCAGCCATCAAGCTGTCAAGCAACAATTTGGCCTCGATGATGTTATTTTGTGGGGTGTCGTTGACCTTGACACTGTCTACTTTGATCTCAAGTTGTCCAAGGTCTAGTCGGTGTGCAAGGCGGGATCCACGCGACCCTCTCGGTCGGCAGCGATGTCCTTCCGACAAGTTGTTGTCTTGGGGGTTTTCTTCCCTGTGGCCTTCTTCTGCGCGTTCTTCTTTGCGGCCATCTTCTTCGTGACCGTCTCTTTTGTGGTCAACCTCCTCGTCGTTGTCTCCTGACGGATTCTCCTCCATATCGACCACGTTCACGGTTAGTGGGTATAAGCAGGCAGATCCGACCTAATCCTCATCAAAGGAATGGACTGACTTTGAGTCGTACCCAAAGGGTAGGTCTGTTTTGCCGAATCCAAGTGGAGCCAACGCTGGGATCAGATCTGACGAGCTTGGTGATCGTGTTGTAAAACTGGCTGCGGTCGAGTTGGATTGGTGGTTCTCTAGACCTAGCTCTTTGTTGGTGTCGACGACGAAGTCGAGCGATCCAAAGGAGATCTTGAAGTCCGGCGAGTACTGGATGTTGGGAGTTTCGGCCATCGTAGTCGACGGAGAATCCCGGCGAGCCTTGTCCCCTATCTGGCATGCCAACTATCAAGACTTGATCTCGACAATATATTTATAGGGCTATGTCAAGACTAAGAACTACGATGGTTGCAAAAGACGTCGAGTTATACAGATTCGGGCCCCCTCGATGAGAGTAAAAACCCTACGTCTTGTGTTCTGTGGTTTGTATTGCTTGTAATTTCGTGTGCCTGATGGGGGGTTCCCTGCCGCCTTATATATCCGGTCGGCAAGGGGTACATGAAGAGTCCTACTTGTAGTCTACAAGGATTTACATAGAAAGTCTATCTCTAATTGCCTTGTGCTCCAAGTCGACTCGGTCGGTTCCTTTATTGGTGAGGTACCCAGTCGGTTGCCGACTTAAGCATTTCTATGGATACCCGAAAGGTAAGTATTCCACATTACACTTGAGGAAGGATAGATTTCCAGAATTGAGAAAGTATAAATTAATATCTAGAGCTGATAGTCCATTAAAAATAATTAAGAAGATTAATGATAATGCATACAAACTTGAGTTGCCTCCCAAGTTCGGGATTAGTTCTACTTTTAATATTTCAGATTTGAAACCATACTTGGGAGAAGAGGATGAGCTTGGGTCGAGGACGACTCCACTTCAAGAGGGGTAGGATGATGAGGACATCACTCTTATGGATACACACAACACTCCTCCAATTCTGGACTTGCAAGATCCAATGACTAGAGTTTGTACACGACGACTAAATTTAGAGGTGAGCTTGTTCCTACGTTCTTCATTATATGCTACTTTTGATAATGGTTTGCTATCTAATAATTATATTATAATAAAAAACCATGAAGAGGACCAGAAGATGATGGGAGAAGGACTTGGAAACATGGAGGACCAGCAAAGACTTGGAAGCCAAGGTGGAGGCCCAATCAAAACCGACTTCGAGTCTATTTTGGGGCCTAGGACCAGTCTGCACTAAAACGAACGCTCATGACGCATATGGACTCAGATTTGCATGTTCTACATGCACGGAAAGCTAAGGAGAATACCTTTTCAATGCAGCCAGCCTCATGTCAAAATTCTTCAGGAATCACCGGGAATTGTTGAAACAAGAGAGGGTCCAGAATCTGTGTCAGTGCTGCGTCGCCTGTTTTTGGCCTTTGGGCTTTGTATCCAGTTGAGCCCAATTAGGAACGCATCCAAAGGGTCTTGCACGACTCTAGGGTCTTCATATACAGCCGCCACCACACATTAGGGTTGAGGTTTTGCTTAGATTAATTCTGTTCACAAACAATATCGTCGTTCATCAGTTTGTGAGACCCCAACTTCGTGAGTTAATCATTCATCTGCAAATTAGTTTCTTTCTTCTTCGTTCTTACTTGTGTTCTTGATTCGTAGACAGGGATTAGCCTTCTCGGCAAGGTTAACCATGCAATGCCGGTTGATCACGAGAGCAGACATCGTGCTGTGATTGCGGGGTTTAGTGTTGTTCTGAAGCAGGATCGATTTATGTGTCGTCTCCGATCAAATCAACTTACCCAGAATCTTTCAGAAGATCAAAAACCCTTGTCCACATCAGGCCACACCATCAAGGATTATCCTATGGTGAGAAGTTTCATTGTTTTTCCTAATGCTAACTTGTTCCATGAGAACAGGCACTTCAAGCTTTTTAGGGACAGGGGTGGCAAGGTGTAAGCAAAGGCTTTGCTACCACCAAACAAGAAGAGAAAGGTCAAGAGCATATGGGTGCCTAAGTGCATTGTTGATCTTAAAAGGTCAACAAAGTACAAGTGGGTGCCCAAGAACAAGACCTAAAAGATGGTGGTGGTGGTGGACCGGGAGCTTACTTGAAGATCAAGTGAAGTCCACCACAAGTGACATGGACCTCAACATCATATCAACTCATGAGAAAGGTATCCGTGTTTGTTCTTGGTAGTTGTAGTGTGTTCTTTCTTTTCTTGCAGTGCATGGTAATTAAGACTCCTTTGTGACTAGTATGTTTTGCATCCATGCAAGTGAGTAAGCTTGAGAGGGGTTCAAACTTGACATTGTTAGGTGTCCTTTGTCTCTTGTTTAATATTGCTTGCATTCATATGGCATGTTTACTTTCATTGCATATGTAAAATTCTTGTTGCATGTATCATATAGGAAACATAAAAGAGGCTTGTCATATTTGGGGATATTTGTGCCTCATGTTCTATATGAGATTACATCTCCATAAGTGTGACCAAAGGAAAGGATTGTGCTTCATGCCCATTGAGCAAGCTCTTATGAACTCCGAGGTTAAACCCACTCGTGCGGTTCATGGACTAAGGCTCATACATACTCTTTTGGCTCTTATTCACTTTAGTTCTTATTTCCTCGGATTCTTCATTCAGCATATGCAAAAACTATAAGGCCATAAAGAGCCAATATTTGAAAAGGAGTGTTTAAGAGTTCCCGTCATGCTCCAAGTGCAGTGTTTATTTGGGTGTTAAGTGAGGGCACTTGGAAAATTGAAAAAAAAATCCTTGATTCTGCGAATATCAGGTAGTGACCGTACAGTCCGATCATCAGACCGTACAGTCCGGTATGTGCAACAATGCACAGTGCTTCGGGGAGGATGAAAATGGAGACCGGACAAACCTTTCTAAAGAGCATACGGTCCGATCTGCAAGTTCTGTTTCAACAGAACACTAATTCTCGGAACCCACAAAGTGACCGAACGGTCCGGTCTAGTGAATGGACGGTCCGGTCACTACGGTTGATCGCGCGATGCAGTTCTCAATCTGAACCGTTGATTCGTCCTTCACTGGATCTCGGCCATTCGTTGATTCCTTGACCTAAGTCAAATTCGGTCAGGTCTTTGGTTCCTTCCTCGTTCAATCCTGACGCTGAGTTCGTGCTCCCGCTGCCGCCTCGTCAATCTCACCGCCGACACAGCCTCCTCGCCGTCGTCGTGCCCCCACTCACCGAGCCACCACACCACCTCTACCTCCGCACGTCGCCGCTCGCTTCACCACGCGCGCAGCCGTGCCCCGTGCACCCGCAGCTGCAGCTCCGCCGCTGCCAAAGCACCAACCACCGCCGCCGCATTCACTCATCGCCGAGCAGCTCGCCGCCGCGTGCCTTGCCGTCAGCCCCCTGCAGCGTCGCATCTGCCTCCTCCCGTGCGTGCGCGCCCGCTAGACCGTGCTTCATCACTGATTAGGCCAAAGTTGCTTCCTTTTTCCCTTCCTCCATCACCGACAACCCAAAATCCCATCTTTCCGACAATCGGTCGTGTGATTCGCGTGTCTTCGGTTTCGGTGTTCTCCAGGGTATTGTACTTTATCTCCCATTCATCGTTTATGCCCTGATTTTGAGCAATTAGTTTAATTGATGCAATTAGGAGTAATTGCTAGCTTTTAATTGCATTAATTAGTTAAATGGCTCACCCTAGGTTGCAATTAATTTCATGCCTAATTGATAATTGCATATCTAGGGTTGTCTCCTATCTAGTCTACAGTTAGATCATTTTCCCATTTATTTGACTATACACTAGATAACTCGCACTAGCCACATATAGTCGATGATCACTGTTGTCATATTGCTTTATTTGTCTAGTGATCATGTCCTTCATTCAGTGTTAGGATTTCTATTGTGCATTCTTTCCTAGCAGTGCTTTGCTTGTAGATTTATATAGATTTTATGCTTATCCTATCTACACCTACGTGCGTGCAGTGATAGTTTCAGCAGCAAAGATGGCAGGATCAGGACAAGATAAGGGCAAGGGAAAGATGCCAGAGAAGCCTAACAGAAAGAAGAGGACTAGGCTAGACCTAGAGTCCAAGAGAGCCTTGAGGTTGGCACATCACCTAGATGCTATGGAGGTAGCACGCAGGATACCCGGAGCACTGCTGATCACGGGTACATAGGCAGACAACCAGGGTCACAGGAGGAGCACCAGACAGAGGACAACAACCCCAGAACTGTATACAGGAGTGAGGCTACCACCATGATTGCAGAGTACTCCAATTTCTCACCAGGACAGGTCATCGAGACCTGCGGAGCAGGGATCCTCCAGGTAGCAGGAGGAGTCCGAGGAGGAGGAGAGCTCAGAATCAGAGTCTGAGGAGTTTGAGGAGGAGGAGCCAGAGCAGCCAGTACAGGCAGGACCCTAGAGGTCAGCTCATCGGGTAGGAGACCCGCAGTACACCTATAAGGTGTGCACCAGGAAGTTGCAGAGACTTGTAGCAGCAACCAGAAAGGGAGACATACTTATGGTTCCTACCAAGGACCTTAAGGTGAGTCGCCTTGTCTCCTTCGAGCAGTGGGTTCCAGTCCCCAAGGACCCTGCTACAGGAGAGAGGTACAGGACTAGTCTTCAGAGGAGTATTGGTGAGGGTCTGAGATGGTACCTTGCCAGGAAGGGCAAGGCTGAACTTTTCGTGTCGTAGCAGTACACCACTTACCAAGCCATAAGGAGGGCCACAGGCACCGACATGGAGAAGTACTTCACATACTTACCTGGACTAGCAGAGTTAGTCACTGCTCCATACAGATACAGAGAGGATATAGTTCTGAAGTTCTATGCTACACTGTGGGTAGCCAGAGATTGTTCTGAGATCTGGTTCTTGTTCAGAGGAGAGCCCCAGCGCTTGACCAGGGAGGATCTAATAGCTGCACTGGGACTTCTAGCTTCAGACTTGCAGTTGTACATGAGTGCTTACCTGACCTTCGCTCCACCCCACAGACCACAGGGAGGGACGTTACCTCTAGACGAGATGGTGTCAATGGCCTTTCCACCACCACACACTCCAGGGTTTGACAGATGCCCTGCTAGGCTCACAGTAGAGGCGAAGGTGGTTAGGTCGATAGTCACCAGGACTATCATTCCCTGGTCAAGGTACAAAGAGGAGTTCACGCTCTTGCACCAGTGGGCCATACATTTGCTATTTTCTAAGGATACTAGGGCTTGTGACTGAGGAGCAATACGACACATTCCCTAAGGTGACCACCAGCTACTCACCTCGAGTTCCTAGGGGATCACAGTCAGCCTCCAGCCAGCAGACAGAAGAGGAGGAGCAGGAGTCACTGCCAGTCACTAACGAGCAGGCAGCTCATCTAGTGACGGTGGTTCCTGAGTCAGCTAGTACCGGAGCACCACCTCAGCCTATAGGTACACAGTCACAGGATGTCACTTCCATAGCAGCACTCACAGGACATCTTAGTGATTTCATTCAGAACTCGGCTGAGGAGAGGCGTCAGATCATGGAGGTCATCATAGGACAGGGAGAGCTTCAGAGACAGCAGATAATGCTGATGACTACATTGATGACCCAGATGACAGAGATGATTCAGAGGCAGGACAGTCAGCAGCGAGGACCTTCTACACTTCCACAGTTTCAGCCGCTGCAGACACAGCCAGGACCATTCACTGCCATGATGACAACCCAGTCCAGTGGTTTGTAATCACACTCAGTTCAGTTCTCCCTCGTGTCACCATGAAGGCAGAGATGACTCAAAGGAGTGTTACCGACAGGGGGAGCCAGGCAGACTTTCTCACCAGCTCAGTTCTCCCCCGTGTCAGCCTTCTCAGTCTCTGTGTTGTTCTCTTCTCCAGTCCAGTCCACAGCTTCATAGATGACAGTACCCTCCACCTCCCAGCAGCAGCCACCAGTCAGGAGTCTGTTCTCAGACATAGTGCACACTACTCGAGCAGACTCTCAGACAGCCCCAGAGACAGCTACAGCTTCACCTTCTTCTGCTACATACTCTACGCTTGTCACACCTCAGATAGCAGAGGATCTTATCCGTAGAGGCTTCACTCAGGAGGATGTGGATGACCTTGCTCTTCTTCAAGCGACAGTTGCTGAGGAGACCCATAGACCCACCAGCTAGACAGGACAGAGGGTCTGAGTCACCAGTTGACCTTGAGTACTTTAAGCAGCTTGATGCTCAGGTGACACAGGCTCAGGGAGAGCAGCAGGATCCACCATGGGAGCAGCCCAGAGTAGAGCCCTCAGAGGACATCGCTGCACCACCACCTCCTTTGACCACGAGCGCTTAGTTGTTCTCTTCGTCTCTTTTTGGTGCTTGTTGCCAAAGGGGGAGAAGACATAGGTCTAGGGGGAGTGGGAGTGTGATCCTGTGCGATCGAGAGTCAGTAGCATGTATCTAGGGGGAGCATACGTGTACATTGGTTTTGGAAGTTAGATACTTTTGGATCTTATTTTGATGGATTTATCGAGATGTTCGTGGATTTTGATGAGTCGTGTTTTTATTCGCTTGTATTTGACTCATCTTGATCTCACTTGGTTTATTTTTCGTATGTAGTGCTTTGTCTTCCTTTATCCTATTTGCCTGTGTATGATGCCATAATAATGATTGCTTGCTTTTAATTCCTATGCATTGTGATGCTAACCTGTTGCATTTCATCATTCATGCCTTGCATTGCATGTCTTTATGCATTCCTTAATATCTTATCATGTCATGCATGCATTTTCATCTAGAGTGTGCTTCTCTTTTCATTCTCTTAGCTCTTGATGATGCTTGATTGAGTAGGATCCTGTTTGTTCATTGCTTATGCTTTTGAGGTTCCTCTCGATCGTATTGTAGCTCTTTTAGCCTTGTTGTTTTTTAATAAAATTATGCTAAGTAGTGGTGGTCATCAATCACCAAAAAGGGGGAGATTGTAAGCTTCATGACCATTGATGATTGGATCTCCAAGGTGTGAATGTTTTAGTGATACATGACAACTATGAAATTGTGGGCTAATATCTACACGAGTATTGTCTATGCAGATATCATCTCCAAACTCTACTATAAATCTTATTGATGATGACGGTTGCCTTGGCGATAGATGACAATGACCACAAGCATGGAGGTTTTGTGAGCTTGATGAAGTCCAAGGGTTGATGAAGATGGATCAAGACTAAGGACAAGCTATGGAGCAAGTGTTGGGAACACTTATCTAGCTGTTAGGGCTTTGAGTCTATAAGAAAAACCAGAATATCAAGGGGGGTCTAGGTCATATCTTTTAGGTCACAACTAGTCGGTGATGTGCATGATGCTCAGTGAAATCACATGCAGTAGGTGATAGTAGAGAAGCCAAGGAGCTGTTCGGAGAAGCCGGGGAACGAAGTCAAGCGGGGACGAGGAGTTTCAGCTTCTGTACATAGTGACCGGACAGAGGGGTCAGTGGAGACCGGACTGTACGATCACTAGGAGATCAGAGAGGAGTCTGCGAGGAATCTGTCGAGTCTGAAAACCCTAGAGACCGGACGGTACAGTCTAGTGACCGGATGGTCTGGTCAGTAGGGCTGAAGCTCGGGACAGAGAGGAAGCAAACAGGAAGCTCTCTGGAATGCACAGGACACGAAGAGACCAGACGGTCCGTATTACTGACCAAACGGTCCAGTCCATACAGGAGGTTGCAGGCACAGCGAAGCCAACGGCTCTGAGAGCCATTCCAGGAGTGACCGGATAGTCCGATCAGGCAGTGATCGGATAGTTCGGTCAAGGTGTCCAGAAAGGTGATTTTATGGAGCAACGGCTAGTTTGAGGTTGGAAGCCTATATAACTTAGTTGTTGTGGTCTTGGAGATCACTCTTGGCCAGTGGAATTGCTAGAAGCATTTGGTGAGAGCCAAGAGGAAAAGAGAAGAGCACTAGGAGGAGATATTGCATATCTTGAGAGTGCTAGTGAGAGTAACAAGAGCATCTTGCACATCTAAAGCTAGGGTGTCCTTGAGGGTGTGATCTAGGTTGTTACTCTTGGTCTATAGTGAGACCTAGACCGGTTAGGTGTCGGTGATCGAGCCTATCACGATCGATTTTGAGGCCGTCACACGTTTGTACCTGGTTTGAGCCCGTCGGTGAAAGGGGCATCACTAGTGAGTGACCGTGCCGGCTCAAGGAGTCCGGCAAGTTCTCGAGGGAGGCAAGCTTGTGCCTTGATGGCAGCGGTGACGCAACTGTCTTCACTCCGGGAGTGATTGCGGGCTCGTTTGCAAGAACTCCACATTGGTGGTGGGAGGGACCGGCACTCCGGCGAGAGTGGTCCAACGAGGAGTAGGGGAAGGCGTCATCCTTCCGAGACCTCGGGAAAAAATCATGAGCATTCCTTGATCCCCTCTTTACTATTCCGCAATTGTATGCTCTAGTAACTAGGTTGAACTGTGGCTTGCATAGGCTAGTATGTGTAGCTTCCGCGCTTGCTCTCATCATGAATACTAGCATGTGTAGGGTCTTGTCTTTCTAGAATTGTTAGATTGTAACGATTGCTAGGTTATAGTGATGTGAAGTAGTAGCATTCGGATTTGTGGTCGGATTATCGATTCATCCCTCCCCCTCCCCCCTCTCGGTACGCCTTCGGTCCTTACAGAGAAGAATCACGACTTATCAACGCCTAGGATGTCGGTGTCAGTGCTGTGATCTGTGTGATGTGACGGTTAGGGTTGGCTTCCCCTTTGAGGAAGGGGGCAACAGTAGTTGCAGCCTCAATGTAGAAGGGAAGGGAGGCATACGAACCATGGACACTACATACGGCATGGACACCAGACTCCCGGAGACAAAAAGGTTACATGGACGATGCGAAGATGCACACGATCGTGGACCGACGAAAAAAAGGTTACATGGGCAGGTGACAGAATTTTTTTTTTTACAGAAGAGACATCCTCACCGGTTTTATTAAAGAGTAGAGACAAGCCTATTAAAATTGCACAGTTTTACTCCTGTTCAAAATGTAAAAAAAAACTATATAAACGTGCCAATTAGTCTAAAAAACGTATATAGCAATACAACATCAAATGCTATGGCTGAAGCCTGAAGCTTGGTAGGTTGAGCCTCAGCACTCTAACAGTATTTCATTTTATCGACCTGGTTGGTAGTTACTCTTATCAAGTGCACATGTTGTGTGAGGAGCCCTTGTAAATTTTACATGTTGTACCAAGAGCTTGCAAGAGAATGATTCAACGATACCAGAGATCAGTACACTTTATGTTCTACCAAACAGCTCCTATATTTACCAAGTAAAGATATAAGAAATTTTGCTGCATAGTAAAGATACAGGTCCTGAACAGTGAATGCAGTTTGACAGTCAGTATGACATTTTCTCAATGAAGACGACAACAAATCTCGATAATATAATATAATAGTTTGCAGAGCGACTACCGGCCTTATCCGACCACTAATTTCAACAAGGACATACTGACTGTCAAACTGATCGCTGACGCTGGCCTCCAAGATGAGGAATTAAGGGCGACGATTCCAGGTAGCAGCCGGGAGGGTCAGGCATGGCCTGAAGTTGAACCTGATCGCTGGTCTCCAGCATACGCACCACCTGGTGCATGGTCGGGCGTAGCGCCGGGTTAGGCTCGATGCACCACAAGGCGACGCGCGCGAAGCGCTCCACCCTCTCCAGATCCTCCGTGGCGTTGACGGCGTCGTGGTGTAGCAGCATCAGCTCCGTCCTCCTGGCGCTCACCAGCTGCGCCGCCCACCCGAACAGCGTGACCGTCTCGTCGTTATCGTCATCCTCCGCGCCCGTCACCGGCTCCTGGCACCTCCGGCAGCATATCATCTCCAACAGCATGACGCCGAAGCTGTACACGTCTGCTCTGGTGTCCACGCGCGCGTCGCCGCGGAGCCACTCCGGCGCGATGTAGCCTCTGGTCCCTCTGACGTTGGTGACGGTGGCGTGCAGCTGGTGGCTCCCCAGCAGCTTGGAGATGCCGAAGTCAGTGATCCTCGGGACGCCTCGGCCGTCGAGAAGGATGTTGTCAGGCTTGATGTCGCAGTGGATGATCGGGGCAACGCACCCGTCGTGGAGGTACTCGAGGCCGCGGGCGATGGCGAGCGCCGCGTCGGCGCGCCACGGCCACAGCGGGCGCTGCTGCTTGTCGTCGTCGTCGTCCTTGAAGAGGGCGGTGCGGAGCGAGCCGCCCGGCATGAACTCGAAGACGAGCATCCGGTGCGTGCCTTCCTTGCAGTACCCCAGCATGCGCACCAGGTTCCGGTGGTGGATCTGCCCGATGGACTGCACCTCGTTGGTGAACTCCTTCTCGGTGTAGTCGTTGGAGTCGACGAGCTTCTTCACCGCGACAAGGTGGGACCGGATCGTGCCCTGGTACACCTCGCCGAAGCTCCCTTTGCCCAGCAGCTTCTCGAAGCCGTTGGTGGCTTGGTGAAGCTCTTTCCAGGTGAAGGCTCTCACGCTCGATCTCGTCATCAATAAGCTCTCTCCTCTGTTCCTGCTGAGGTAACAACGGTGTGCCATCAGGACGCCACCGACCGTGGTGATAGCCAAGAGAACGGCCAGACAAATGGTGAGGATCTTGTAGGGGCCTAGTAGTGATCCGGATCTTGTTGTCGGCGTGCTGCTCCCACCGGCCTGACGAACCTTGATCAGCGCCTTGGTCGTGACGTCGTTTGCCCGCCTCCCGTTGGTGAGCGCCGCCAGCTGGACGCAGTCGGAGTTGGACACCAGCGCGGCCGCGCAGAAGCAGTCGGCGAGGCACTGGGCCCGGCACTCGTCCTCCGTGACCGGCGATAGTTTCTTGTAATAAATGGAGGCCTCCCAGGTGACGTTCTGAAGCTCCACGAGCTCGAACGACCCGCCATCCTTCTCCACCCCGCCGCCGCAGCTCTGCGGTTCGAACGCCGGCGCGCAGCCGCTGTCGTTGTGCTGCGCGTCGGCGTAGGTGTACCCTCTCGGGCACTCGCACTGGAGACGTTGCGTAGTCTCGACGCAGAACGACCCCGGGCCGCACATGCCCTGCAACCCGGCCGTGCGCTTGCCGCATCCGTCGTCGGGGAACGCGTCGGAAACGAACCAACCCGTGTTGTTGTTGTTGTTGTTGTTCCTGGAGCGGACGTAGGTGCGTACGACGCCGTCCGGGTCCATCCGTGCGAAGTGGAAGTAGGCGCCGGCAGCGGAGAGGCTCGTGGTGATGAGGCTGCGCACGGTGCCGTTGTTGAGGGTGTAGCTGAGCTGGCCACGGTCGTCGAAGGTGACCGTCGTGTTGCCGCCGGTGCCGTCTGTGCGCGTCGCCCAGTAGGCGTTTCTGGAGTCGGTGCCGGAGAGGAGGTCGACGTAGAGGACCACGTTGCCGTCGTCCTGGACGAACATGCCGAACCGGCCGGTGGTGAACTCGTCGTCCGCGCGCTTGGCGAAGAGCTTCCCCGACTCGGACCGGTCGGCCGCCGGGGCTAACGACTGCCCGGGAAGCAGCGTGTCCGTCGGGTACCAGAAGCTCTCCCACAGCACGGTGGCGCCGTCGTTGCCGAGTAGACGGAGGTTGCCGGAGTCGGCGAGCGCCAGCACGACGGATCCCTGCTGCTGCTGCTGCTTCGTCGAGGAGGCGTTCCAGAGCGGCCGGTTGCCAGCGTCGGTGAGCGCGAGCGCGCCGTCGGGAGTGACGCTCAGAACGGACTCCGCCGTGGCAAACGCCGTCGCGCCGGAGGAAGACTGCTTCGCGAACCACACCACGGACTGTGGCGGCGGCGGCGGGGAGGAGTCGCCGTTGTTGCCGGAGAGGAACCAGGTGGCGAGGAGGAACTGGGTCGGGTCCGAGTCCAGCGCGCGGAACCCGAAGGCGAACACGCCCGACGGGCTGGTGATGTAGCTCGGCGGCGTCAACGTGTCTCCCGAGGTCAGGTTGTTGGCCGCCACGGCCACTTGCGAACTTGCCATTGCCACCACCACTAGTAGGTGAAGAACGGCAACGAGGCGGAAATGGGGCAAGCAGCACAACATCGCCATGGTCACCCTGCCCATGCATGCATAACACTGGGATTGATCGAGCCTCCTGCCAGTTTCTACCAGTAGCTCGCTGTGGCTACGCGTCTTTGCACGCCGCCGGAATAGTGGAAGTGGCGTCGAACACGCACGCCCCGAGTCAAGTCTCTGCACCAGACACGGACGGCGTCAACCTCCTCGCTAGTGGACACGATTTCCTTCGCGTACGGTTCAATTTCAAACAACACAGCACCAAGAGCACGGTCGCCACGGCTACTTGCGAAAAAAGCAACTGGAGATCGGCGAAGCAGGGGGGCAACGGGATCCGCCATAGTCGCGCACAGGCTGCTGGTTGCTTCGTGTCACCTGCCTATTACACTGGGATCGATTGTCTTCACAGTTTCTAGAACGCTACGGCTACGTACACGTCATTTTTTATTGGCCCCGCGGGCCGCGGCCACCGGAATATGTGTGGCGTGCAGACGTGGCACCGGGTTTTATATTCAACACGCCCTGAGTTGATTCTCTGCGAGCAATGTCGTCAACGTTCTGAGTTGTGTTGGACGGATCGCCGGCTACTTATTTCCTTCGCATACCGTGCGAGGACCTTTCCTGTGTACCAACTACCAAGTCCCAGAGTAAAGAGAGAGAGAGAGAGAGAGAGCAAGAGCACGGTCGATCAAGGACAACGCATAAAAGGTCTCTCGTCATTTGTGGTAGCAGGTCTCACGGTCACAGGTTAGGCTCAGGCATGACGCAAGTGCCATCGGCCAGCACTTAAGTACCTGACCCCGCGCCGCCCGGGGACATATACAACTCAAATCAAATCCCAGAACCAGATGCTACCAAGTTCTCAAAAATTGATTGGGGTGGAGTACTTTTCGAAGATTGCAAACCGAGACAGACTGCAAGACAATGGTCAATGGAGTTTGCAACCTCTCTGAATCCATTGCGCCTTTTCTGCTGGGTTGCGTGTTCGGTTCACGCGTCAAGTATATGGTTCTACACGCCACGGTTCAGTCGCCAAGTACGGTTCTTTGAACGGAAACCAGCTAGTACCAAACTTGTCCTGCTCAAGAAGCGAAAAATCTAATACTACAAAACATGCTTGACAAATGCAAATTACATAGTCAAATTAAACATTTCTGGCATATAAATTGACTTGAAATATAATGAGATTTCTGTGTTTACTACTATTAGAAGCCCAACAAAATTCCATAGGTTCACAGCAGAAAAAATACAAAGAAAATCTCCAAAGTTTCCTGGAAGAAGCATTGTTGGATCCTGTTATAATATGATCGCATTGTCATATTAAATCCAATAGAACTTCAATCATGCTTAAACATGCATAGCAAAGTATATGCATGGATCCTGCAACTTCTGAATCCCTGTGTCATTTTTCTGCTGGGTTGCATGTTCGGTTCACTTCAACTGTGGTTCACCAAGTATTGTTCTTTCAACAGACAATAACAGTAGCTAGCTCACTACGGAAACAGGTGGTTTGCCAAGTGTCAGAAGCACTCGGCAAAGGCTCATAGGCACTCGGCAAAACCTGGCTCCCTCGGCATAGGTCACTCGGCAAAGCTGGTGTCGACGAAGTCCACTTTGCCGAGTGCCAGTCGACGCCCACTCGGCATAGCTTTGCCGAGTGCCGTAGATACCTTCGACAAATATTTGACGGAGACGACCCTCCGTTAGATCATTGTCGAGTGCTAACTAACAAGGCACTCGGCAAACTTTCAACCGCTTTGTCGAGTGCTCGCTGACCAGGCACTCGGCATAAATCCCGTGTTTGTTGAGTGCCCTGAACCGGCACTCGGCAAAACCTGCTTGAACGATAAAGTCCATAAATACAAAAACATGCTTGAACAATGAAAGTTTTCACAGTCCAATTGAACACTTTCAGCTTAAAATCTGATATTTCTTTGATCTAAAAATTTCACCGACGACGATGAGGATTAAGTTAGAAGCCAAGTAAAACTAAATTCCATAGGTTCACAACAAAAAAATTGACAAAGAAAACTTGCAAGTTCCCCCAAAGAACCAAACTATCATAATATGACAACATTTATCATAATAAATCCAGCACAAGTTTACTCATGGTTAAACAGTATGTCTAACACTGTAAAGTGTAGAACAGGAATACCATGCACAGACCTTTAAGTAAGGATAGGTCTAAACCAAACTGGAGGGGGGCAATGCAGCAGGGCATCAGAGAATGACATATCATTCACCATGCCATCTAACAAGTTTACACGAGCGAAATGACGTCCATGCAATGGATAACAGTAAATAGACTCAGTGTCATCATCCGAGATGTAAACACAATTTGGATGTAACTTTTCAAATTGGTGAACGTTAAGCATGAAAGCGCGGTTGAAACCAAGGAATAGTGCATGATCTTGCAAGTTGTCCATCTTAGTGACCTTGTGCTCATCGAGATCAACCTTGTGGACTTTTATTATGTCTATTTCAGGAACTCGAACTTCACAGCTTTTATCTTCGTCCAGGGGAGGTTCACGATAGCTTCTCGAAACATCAAGGAGAGCCCCCCATGGTGTCCAGAGAAGGTACCTTCTGTTGGAGATGCATCGAGATGTGGTAGTGAAGACAGTCTTAACCTCTGGAGACGGGCCATTGAGATCGATAGTTTGTATCTCACCAGTGGCTTCGATTGCATAGAACAAGTGGTCATCCTCATTGTAGAAGAGATCATGGTACCAGAAGCAGTGGTCACTTGCATTAAGCCTGGTCCAATTGGCGTCCCCAATCCGGGCAAAGGAGATGTGATCAGAGGGCCGGCGTATAACTAAGATAATGCAATCCTCACAAGATGGATCCCCTGACAGAATAGCCTTAACATAGAGGTAAAGGCACGTCGTTTGGAGATCAGTGATATAATCTTCTTTGGGGCTGAAGCACCCGGTTACGAGGCTCAGATTGTGAACGTAGTATCCAGAAAGAACACCGTCTTCCGTGAAGAACGGCCTGACACCCTCCATGGATCGAGCCGGCGGGAGGTCGATCTGGGCGCCGGTCACGGGGTTCAAGAGGTGCAGATCGGACTGCTCGTCGACGGTGACGAGCCAGCCGTGGGACGCTCCGATGACGTAGCGGCTGCGGAACGGCGGGTCAGGGAGACGGAAGTGGTACGCCTTGTTGGTGCCTAGGTTGTGGAGGGTGGCCGTGTTGCTGTCGCGATCGCCGGAGGAGTAGAGGGCGTATGGGCTCTGAATGTCAGGGGAGGAGAGGCGGAACTGACGGACGGCCAGGTAGGAGCGGCGCCAGGACGTGCACACGGCGCTTGAATACACGAGGTCCGGCAGCTCTAGCCGACCGAGGATCTGGATCAGCAAATCCGGCTGCAGCTCCGACCAATCGCACGACGAGTTTGGAGGAAAAGCGTCCACCACGGTCGTCGCCTCGCCCGCTTCGGAGACGACGTTACCAGCCTGCTGTGGCGGCCGCCGGAGACACAGCTCCTGGTCGCCCCATGGTTCCTGAGTCGAAGTCGATGTGCCTTCTGCCCTCGGCTTCGAAGATGATGTTGGCGGCGGCGGAAAATCCTCTCGGGAGTCGGGACACGACACGAACTATTTGGATGAAGTTTTGCTGCTTTCCTAACTGTTTCCGGTAGTGACGGGCCCAGAAGCCCACCAGCGGGTGGACAGGCCTAAATCGGCCCAAAAGAGGGAACACATCAGCCCAAATTGCAGCTTTGCTCTTCTTGCTTCCGGGTCCAATTCGGGGTAGGGTACAGTACAGCGTACAGCTGCGCTCTCTCTCTTCGGTTCCTATATCGACGACTGGGCGAACGGCGAAGTCTTCGCCGGTGACGAGCTCCCACCAGGTATCCCCACCCTTTCTCTAACCTCACTGCTGAGCGAAACGTAGCACCCCCAAACCCTACTTTAAGCTATCTCTGTAGTCGGATCTGGCCCAATTACACGAATATTCGATTTTTGTTTTTTGGAAAATTACGGAGTGCGTATTTGTATACCCATGTCTAATACTTGGTCCAATACTGCTAGTGGGGAAGATAAACGGGTTAGTCTGCCTTTAACTTTGACTATCACAGAAAGGAGGTTCCTATTTTCGTTGTGATGAAACCATGTCCAATTGTAGGCTAAAAGGAAATGAATTCAGATCAGGAATGGTTAGACAGACTAAGTGTTTGTAATGAAGTGGAATGTACCAACTTGTAAGTGCAATCATCTGCCTGTTTGTTGTCTTGATCTACATTCCTGGTTTTGGGGATCATTCGTGCATTTTTGTGCATGTGATCGAAGTAACCCTCCAGTTTGATGAGTGTATACTCGGAATGCTCAGTTTCAGTATCGTATCGAAATCCTGATTATAATCTGAACGGTAATATTGTGCATCGAGAATAGATGACTGGTTTTTGAGCGACCATTTGAAAGGATTAGTTCCTTTACTAGTCAACTTACACGTATCAAGCTTATTGTTACTTGTAGGCTCTAAATAATTTTTTTTGTTGTTGATGCAGGAGTTTTCTTTTTATCTCAGTTATTCCTTTCCTGACTATGGCTCTAGCAGCAATCTACAGCCTTTTCATAATTAACAAGTCCGGTGGCCTTATATACTACAAGGTATATTCCCGAGCTTCTCCTTCTCTTCTGTCTTCCATCCTAAGAGCTGGACTCTGAAGGACCTGCACATTTCTGCAGGACTATGGTGCAGCAGGGAGAATGGACACCAATGACAGCCTACGCTTGGCAAGTCTGTGGCATTCGATGCATGCCATATCACAGCAGTTGTCCCCTACCCCTGGATGTACCGGCATTGACCTCCTACAGGCCCACAACTTTGACCTTCATTGCTTCCAATCCCATACAGGTCTTTATTTCCCTGAATAGTTAACTATAAATTTTCTCGATATTGCATACTAGTTATCAGTTTAAGTAATTTCGGTTAGTGTGGGTAACATGTACTAGATCAATTTAACTGTTAGAACTTATAATATGTGAGTTTGTTTACACGCAAGCAGCAGGCCTCTGAAATTGCAAGGATTTGCTCATGTTTTGAATGTTGAGAACATAATGTCATCTATCTAGCAATGTAGTGAGGTTTGACAGTTGAGCCTCAACAATGGTATCTTTTACCAAGCAAAGTTACAAGAAATTCACGGTGATTTACAACTGTCATTTTTTGCCCTATATCTCTTTGAGCTATGTACTGAGCACTGATCATGATATTTGATTTACTGTACGGCAACCACAAATCTTGCAGTGCTCTGAATTTAGAAGTTGCTTGGTCACAAGATGTATTAACTGAATAACTCACTCACATAATTGGAAATATTTTCAGGAGTTAACAGATCAAATCACAATTAGTGCTTGAACCTAGTTTGATTTGTAAATTTTGCAGCAGATTAGCCTAGTAGAACTGAGCAACTGGCCTTTGGTGCCAATATTCCACTTCGCAACCGCTTGTTGATATACTAGACGTTGAAACGCAGACTTCTGTGTAGACTTGAATATTTTTTCACATTACATGAGCTCAAAAGTGAAACAGGTGGAGGGTGGCTCCATTGTTTACTCTCTATGTTTTTTATCTCAGGTTTTTTACTTTTCACATTCTTCTAGACAGATTTGATCTATAGTTTTGCAACTTTATATCAATATAAATTGTAAGGAAATACTACTGTGTCTGTGTTTTTAATGAGAAATCCAACCAATCTCGATAGTTTACATTATAGTAGTAACTAAGCTTTATAAATGTTGACCACATGGGATGCAGAATGTCAAGTAGAAAAGAACAGTGAGAGTAATTTGTTTTCCTCTATTTCAGTTATTTATTTTGGATAAGAGTGTTCATAGGATATGGGAGTGGGATTGTTTTGTAACTTGTAAGGTCTTTCAGTCAGTTGTGTGGATATACCACTTTTTTATAGGATATTGAAGAATTTTGGGACATGTTATCTGTATAGGATAACTTTTCCTATGCAAAACAATTTTTGTTCGAGTATGCGATGGGTCTGACTTGTGCTTTTTATATTTACTTGTCTGAAATTTAATCTTGTAAAGTGAGCTGTGTGCCATTGTGTTAAGAAGAGTAGCACAACGGACACTCCTAGTTCTGACTTTACATTCACGCGATGAACAACAATAGCATCCAAATTTGCTCGAATCACATATGTTGTCCATTTCCTTGACCATTTTATGCTATCAGGGCCACCTGCACCCCTCTTGGCCTCTTTCATGCTATTGATTTGTCAGGTCTGTCACCATTGCAATTCTGATCTGTTCGATGTTCCTATTGCCTCATTTACTCCAGGAACAAAATTTTTTGTTGTTTGCGAAACTGGTGCTCCAAACATGGAGAATCTGCTGAAAGTGATATACGAGCTCTACACGGACTTCGTTCTGAAAAACCCATTCTACGAGATGGAGATGCCAATCCGGTGTGAGCTGTTTGACCTCAACCTATCTCAAGTGATCCAGAAGGACCGTGTCGCCCTTCTGGGTCGGTGAGCCCCTGAAACACAGGATGCGTTTGGTTGGCTGAACGAGGTGGGATGGAAGATTGCCCCATCAAGTTGTCTCTGCTCCATAATAGTCAACCATATATTTGGCATCTTCAGCCTGTCACAAACACTGGAAGGTAGGAGTAAAAAAGGTCCTTACCACATTGTCATGTATCGGGACAATACCATGCTTCTTTACTGTGGAGGATAACTAATTATGAATTCAGATTGATAATTTTAACTAGTTTTGGATCTGTTCTTACTGCATTTTCTTTTCACATTTTTTAAACCATACCTCAGATCCAAACTGAATACAGATTCTAAGTGACATTCGCCAAAAGAAGCGAGGTATTCTTGTGGACAGTTCTCTCGACTCTAGTATGTTTGTGTACGATTTGGATATTTCACTGAGATCACATTACAACAGTCCTGCTTATACTTAGACAATATGAGTCGAGTAATGCTTATGCATGTGTATGATTTTACTCTAAGATTGTTCTGAATATTCTGACAAGTCTGGTCCTTGTGAAAATTTTGCTTGCTTATGTATCTTGATCTTGCTTGTAAAAACAATAATAGACCTCTAGACGGAATTTCTTGTAGAAACTATATATCCACAAACACTGATAGGTCTAGACCGAATATAACAAATGAGGCCCAAAACTGATTCAGACCTCGTAAAATTTTGAAACCGACTTGTCGGCATGATGTACGTTGTACGCCATCCAAGGACCAAGTCATTGGATTTGGTGGGCCTAAAACCGAGGTAACGTCCTTCACAAGTTCACAATTGCCTCAAAGGAGCAATCAGGACGTACAGGAGAAGGTGGTGGCCAAACTGCCACCAATGGGCGGTCGCTCGATGCCCCAGGGAGGTGCCAACGGTTCTACTTTGGCCGGATTTGGCACCACTGACTCTTGTACCACACTATCACTCTACGAGTACTCCCTTGTCCTAAACCCACTATAAACAGGGTCCAAATCTCACTTGTGCTACTTAATAGAGTAGGTTGGTTAGTTTTGTTACAAAGATATACGTGAGCGTGAGCGAACAACAGATAGCAGTTCTCTACTTTTGTGGCCTACATACCAACTTCCATTGAAATTCTGCTAAATATTTCTGAATATTCTTCTGATCCTTCTGAATCTTCAGCGTCATGGTCATCTTGATCTTGCCCATCCGCTTGTGCCTCCGCAGCTGCTCTGCCGCGGCCTCCGCTTTCTTCTTCTTGAGCTCCTCGATCAAGCACTCGAGGCTAGCATCCTCCCCGTACCCGGCGCGCTTGGCCGTCATGAGGCACTCGGCGACGTCGGCCGGCGTGATGTTCACCTCCCTCAGCTGCTCCTCGACGGCGGCGAACATGCGATGCGACTCAATGCCGAGCGTCTTGAACGCCTGGAAGCCGCAGTACGACATCTCGATGTGCATGTCCATCCTGCCGCGCCAGATGAGCGCCGGGTCGAGCGTGCCGACGTGGTTGGTGGTGAAGACGACGATCCGCTCGCCGCCGCACGCCGACCACAGCCCGTCGATGAAGTTGAGCAGGCCGGACAGCGTCACCTTGCTGTCGTCCCCGTAGTAGGACGACCGCCTCTTCTTGTCCTTCTTGGCGCGGCGGCGGTCCCCGGTGAGGTCGAGGGAGCAGTCGATGTCCTCGATGACGATGATGGACTTGCCGGTGGTCTGGATGAGCAGCTTGCGGAGGTCGTTGTTGGAGCCGACGATGGTGAGCTCCACGTCGTAGATGTCGTAGTTGAGGTGGTTGGCCATGGCCGCGATCATGGTGGACTTGCCCGTCCCCGGCGGGCCGCGGAGGAGGTACCCGCGCTTCCACGGCTTGCCGGTGCGGCGGTAGAAGTCACGGTTGTTGCGGAACGCGTCCAGGTCGTCCATGATCTCCTTCTTCTTGGCCGGGTCCATGGCCAGCGTGTCGAACGTCGTCGGGTGGTCGAAGTCCACGTACCTCCACGCGTCGTCTTCCATGCTACTGGTTATTGATCACCATTGCATGTAAAACATAATAAATCAGTAAACAAACGGTCGACCAATATTTTCAATTCAGAAAAATAATAAGAGGCACGTACGAGTAGGAGTTGATCCTGTTGTTGGTGTAGAGCCTGCGGCGGCGGTTGGTGAAGAGGATCTCGCGGCCCCTCCGGCGCACGTGCGGCAGGTACTCGTCGACGACGAGGTGGCGGTGGCGCTGGTGGAACGTGAGGCGCTGGCACCGGCGGCGGCGGCCCTGAGGCCCCTGCCCGTGATGCTGCTGCTGCTCCAGGTCGGCGTCCTCGGCGGGCACCGAGGACCAGAAGAGCGTGGCACCGCGGAACTCGTCGGAGACGTCCTGCCGCTCGCGCATGTTGATCACGAGACCGTCGCCCTCCTCGGCGCGCGTCGCCGGACGCGCCGCTCAGGTACGCCTTCACCTCCTCGAACGTCGTGTCTCGCTTCGCCTCGGACTCGTACCGCGAGTAGGAGAAGCCCGACGACGGCGGCTTCTCCGTGATGTCCAGCGTCAGGTACGGGTCCACCACCGTGAGCAGCCGCCGCGCGTTGCGCCGGAGGAAGAGGTTGAAGTAGGTCAGGAACAGGCGCCGCGGCGCGTAGGCGGCCAGCAGCGGCGTCACCAGGAAATGGCAAGTACAAAGTGTTGTTTCATAGGTTGTTTCATACATGACACATAATATTAAGATAAGTTAGAAAATGATAAATATAAAGGTGTTATCTTATATATGACATGTAATCTTAAGACAAGTTTTCTTTAATGAAACTTGGACATGTGTATTGCCATTTCATTATAGAAGGAGCTACAGAAAAATTTGTGACAGGTCGTTGTCCACAAATATGTTGGTTTCTACGTATGCAGGTGTTAAGAAGGGAAAACAATGAATGTGGACAATGGCACAGTAGCATTACAAGGTTAACATGCGAAGAATGGCCAAAGCAAAATTTTGACATGTAAATATTAAGTATGTACTATCAAAACCACATGTTCTACATTAAAATTGATGAAATCTTGTTCTTGTATATATTTCATCATATGATCTTTAGACTGTAGTGTATCCAACACGAATTTTAAAACAATATTAATGGTATAGATAACAAATGTTGAGCATATACATGCTATAAGAACTTCCTCAAGAACGACCTCACATTTGTTGTTTCCTTGTAAGAATTCAAGCACAGAAATCAAGCATGTTCAGACACTCTTCTCAGTAAATCCTGCATAATAAAACTAGGCACTACGCCATGAATATGGGGATTTTAATCAGTAAACAAAGAGGGATGCACCGTCTCCGTTGAAGTGCGCGAAGCCTCACACGTCGGGAGGCACAACAAAAGCAGAGGGACTAAGCCCTGCACGAACAAAGCGACGCGGCCCGATGGTTTACGCGTGCGGCGTGCCCACTGGCGAACTCGTGCCGTCATCGCGCTAGCAAAAGGGTTCACATGCTCATCCATCACCACAACACAAGATTGACTCGCCAATCCTTTCCTGCTATACATGATCCCCATTGCCTGACGAATCTATTTGCACAGCCGTATCAGTCAGATCCATGGATATGAAAACAAACACGAAACACTCATATCAGTTAGTAGTTTCTTTCTTTCTTTTTTGCAGCAAAATAATCAACTACTACTACTAGTTCCTACTAAGTTATTACTAACTCTAAAATATCTTTATAGCAACAGAACCACCACAATACCCAACAATTTGTATCTTGCATCACTGACAAAGTGGCAATAACAGCATGTTTAATTGTTTCACCCGTAGACTGAAGACCTAGATTGTAGATTATATAACTGTAGAAACATAATACTGTTTGATAGCCCTGGAATGGCAAAGAACTGGCATACCATTTTCCATATTGAAAGAGTGAAACCCCTAGATGCATAAGGTGCATACTTTTTATACAAATGACACTATGCTAAATCAAAGGGACAAAGCAAATTTATATTAGGCCTACAGCAAGCCTTCCTTCTGACACCAACTCGTCAACCAATCAAGTCTCCCTTCTTTCGTTGTTATGGTGAGGAACATATCACGGTTCTCAGCTTTGACAAAAAGCCTGCTAGCCATGAAATGCAGTATGGATCCTTCAGCTGCCCCACAGTCCACAACTAAACCCATCACTTTCTTAATGGATTCTGTCATTAATTCTTCTTTCCTCAATTTGTCTAGCATAACCTTGTTTGTTGCAGCACAACTGGCCTTCAGCGTCTGCAACATGCCCTCCATAATCTCAACCATGGGATCCTTTCTTCTCTTCCGTGTGCTAGTAGCAGTATCAACACAACTACCTTCACTAGCCTCTTCATCTTCACTAGCTCGTTCGCTCTCCTCTTTATCTTCACTATCTCCTTCGCTCTCCTCTTCTTCTTCACTATCTCCTTCGCTCTCCTCGTCTTCACTATCTCCTTCACTCTCATCTTCGTTTTCACTATCTCCTTTACTCTCATCTTCATCTTCACTAGCTCCTTCACTCTCTGCTTCATCTTCTTCACTATCCTCCACATCTCTTGCACCAACTTGTTGATCTTCACTACCCTCTATATCTCCTGCACCAACCTGTTCACCTTCTCCAGCCCCTTCACTGGCCTCTCCACCTTGTCCAAAATCTCTTGCACCAATTTGTTCAACTTCTCCTTCACTAGTCCCTTCGCCTTGTCCTACATCTCCTGTGACAGCTTGTTCACCAGCAACACAAGGAGCAGGGCTAGCCACCAGAATATGATGTTCCTTCTCACGTACTGGTGGATCACCCTTTAGCCTCTTACATTCTCCATGTACCTGAGAAACATTAGTACTTCAGCATCTCCATGTGGTTACAATACAATATATGATATAAAAGAACTGAAAAATGAGCTTACTAGTTACCTCAGTTAAACTAAAAAAATCAGAGCATGTAGCCTGCAGCATGCGACCACAAATGGCCAGCGCTCAGGTGGTATAAGTGCTAAACAGATTTTCAGATCAGAGCATGTATCTGATAGTTTCAAAGGTAGGGCAATAGCCATGCGACTCATTAACTCGTGAACTACAAAGTACAAACAGATGATTACAGTAGACCTAAATGAGGTGATTCGTTATAGCTTGAGCGGTGTAAACGTTTAAATATGATGAAGCGACATCTACAAGATATCATTCAGCCGGTTCGTTACACGACTGAACCATGTCAGTGACAAGTCACAACTAGATCCATATTTCAGCTAGCTGGGCTTTATTAGTTGTTAAAGCGAATAATGACCCGCACAATAAGGAAATGAACAATTCGAGACACTCTAGGAATCTAACCTCAGTTGCAGTAGCCCGCTTCTTGCCTTCTCCACGAGCGAGGGAGCCAGCACCGCCGGACAAGCCGCATGGATGTACGTCTAGGAGGGCCGCAGCACCAGGAGGCACAACGATCCCGGCCTTTGAATGCACACAATGCCGCGCCGCAGCTAGAGAGGCCTTGTCGCTCGGGTACCACGCGCCAGGGTACAACCTTGCGCTGGTGATGGCGTCCCTGAAACCAAGGGCGAAGCCTGCGGTCGAGAAGGCCGGCGTACCGCCTACGACAGCACCTGGTGTCATCACCAGGCTCTACGCCACCGAGTTGGCTTCCTCCACTGCCGGGTCCCAATCCGCCGGTACGTAGAAGCCCTCCATCTCGGTGCGGCGGCGCTAGGGGTTATGAAGGGGAGATCGGGAGGGACCGAGGGAGCACAGTTCGATAGGGATAGGGAGAGATCGACAGAGGAGGGGAAACGGTTCCATATCTGACGGTGCCTTTGGCGGCAAATTTCCCTAAAATTAGCGGGAAAACGTTTTCGCCCTCCATACAACCGAGAAGTTCCATGCGGGAAAACGTTTTCGCACTATGAAACTGGCACCAGTTTTTTACCTTTTTTATGCTGGTGTTTGGTCATCCGCTACAGCCAGGCGAATACCAAGCTCTTAGTGCTGTGTTTTCTACGGCCACACAATACCTCACTTTCAAGGACACGTATCTTTGTCAGACCTTATCCAAGGTGTGACGAAAACACTCTTAGCAAACTTGCATATCATGTTTGGTAACCACACAAACGCACTCTTAGACCTAAATTAGGCCAACGGATTACAGAATCTAACACAACCGGGAAGCCCAAGTTCTATTTGCCGAGCCTGTCCAAATGCATACTACACGTTATACTGGTGCCCTTCCACAATTAGATACTCCATCCGTCCCATATTAATTGTCATCTTACATTTCTTTAGATTTTTACCAAATTACTTATCATCCTCACATTCCCATGCATCTTTTTCTCTTCCCAATACATATCTAGGAGGTAATAATTCAGATTAGAGGGCCCTAAATTTTGGATAAACGATGGCACTAAATTGATTTTCAACACATCATGAAAATGCGAAGTTTGGCTAGTCATGGGCCACCACCATTTCTGAGAAATTCGAAATAGCGACCAACACCACATGTGAATGGCGGTGCCACTCTAGAGTCTCAAAGTAATATTCCAGCTAATCAGTCTCTAATGAAAATGGTAGAATGCAGCAAAACAGATTTCGAATCAGCATGACCACATTCTACAGTCCGCCAATCTTTTCATGATGTGTGCATTAGCTATGTATGACTTCAGTGAAACGGTATTTTGCTTGTGATGTGTCTAACTGCTTATCCTCTGAAAGAAATAGAGATAGCCCATATCCTTGGGCAGGTCAACAGATGCAGCAACCTTGCTGTCGTTGAAAATTGCCCATTTCCCATCCTTGAGGACATGGGCAACATAGTGCCCGCAATGTGTTGAGGTGCCCATATGGCTCACAAAAGCCATAAGCCTGTATCCTGTAAAACAACAAACATTGTAGATTGTTAGCAAATATTGGCCATCAGGTGAACAAATAAAATGCATGCAGCAGAGAACGGACAATTTTTTTTTCAGTTAAAAAGGCAACAGTACTAAGAGCATGGAAAATTGTTTTTAGTATGACAATCCAGATAGGACTTTTACTTACAAGTTCGTATCCTTTCCAGGAGTTTCAAAGAATGTTTAGAATTATGTTTACTAGGGAACATAGGAGACCGTCTGATTCAATTCGAGTATACTCTTTGGGATAATATTTTAACCAATTAACAGTATCTGGCAGAATGCAAAGCAATATTTACATATCTGATTGTCATAAAAAATGAACTTTTCAATAAGTCAACCAATATGTAAAACTATCCTGTGTTTTAAACCGATGTAGAGATTTAGCATGTTGCTCATTTGAAGCCATCATGTCAAGGCATCATTATTCATTCACCATTGTGCTTGAATATGATTATTTTACCATTGCAAATTGTTAAATAAAAGCATCGGCAAAACTTACTGCCACTTCCATCAGGCATATCTTCATCATCAGCCTTTGCATTGCTAGTTGAAGAATCAGCAGAAGCGGAGCTCGATGCTTCAGGGTGGCTGAAAATCCAGTCAGTAGCTTTCTCGATATTACCACCCTAAAAAACATAAAACAAGAAGAGTGTCACACCAGAACAGGGCCAACAGGCCAATATGTAGAGCATCACAAAAGAGAATCTTACAGAAGCTTTAAGGGCCTTTATTGCAACGTCTTCCTGAAATCCAAATGACACGAGAGTTTGAACACTTGATTCATCAACAGACTGTTCAGAGCCTTGTTGATCTTTTGATATTGGATCATCTATATCTGCATCACAAAATAATGCTTAGAGAGCAAGTCCTGTCATAGTTACAATTTAGTGATTTACATAAATAAGCTTATTATTTCATGAAAAGACATTTAGCAGCTAACTGCAAAATAATTAGCACACCAACCTGGATCATCCATGTGTGATAGGAGCCAATTCATTGCCTCCTCAACTCCTGTGTTTAATGTGTTAATAGCAGCTTTCTGACAATGGAAGTAATTGAAACCCATGCTTGCAAGTTGTGATACAATATCCTCATTGGCCACAGGTTGAGCCGGTTCAGCACTGTTGCCAGAAGCTGAAAAGCATATTGTAATGTCATAAAAGATGAAAGAAAGCAACTTGGGAAAAAAATTAATCAATTGCAGTCTAACCTCCTTCAGGTAGCATTTCTTCCCCAGGCTGTACACCTTTGCTGCGCATGTGTGAGATATCAATTGTATCAGGCACATCGATATAGACATCTGAAACAGATATGAACTGTCAAGAACCATGATATCCAAGGTATAGAGGAAAATCGGTTAGGAAAATCAGTTCAATCACCCAGGTAGAATGAAAATTTGCGGGGAATTGTAAATCATGTAATCATCAACAAGAAAGAAGTATTACTAGTAAATCTCAGAAATACTAACAACATAGAACCAGACCTTGCTAAATAACATCAGATTCCAAACGTTTATGACTTGACTTGAAAAACATTCTTTTCAGGAACACATGAAACCACCAATTATTTTGTGAAAAAAAATAGATGGTGTATAGAAAGGTTGCTGATTCCAGACAAATTCAAACTAAATTAGATAGTTATAGAAAGGTTGCTGATTCCATACAAATTCAAACTAAGTCCTAATCCTAACCGAGTTAAATAATCGATGATATTGAGATGGATTAATCACTAAAAATTGCAGCGAACATGACACGATGTGAACACCAGACAAGGGTTAACATAACCGGGGTTAACCGGCCGGTTAACCCAGTTAACCAGCCGGTTAACCCGGGTAACCGACAAACCGGTCCGGGCCGGTTAACCCCCAGTTTTGGTTTAAAAAATTTTAATATTTAAAAAAATTCGTATCTGACAAAGCCGATGAAACCAACCGGTTAACCGGGCTAACCGGTCAGTTAACTGGTGGAACCAACAAAAACCGGTATATTTGAATTTAAAAATGTATCTTCAAAAATATATTAATAAAATCAATCTAACCGACCGGTTAACCGATCAAACCAAACGGTTAACCGGTTGGTTAACCGGACGCCGACCATGCGCCAACCAAAACGGATTTTGTCCGGTTAACCGGCCGGTTATACCAGTTATCCGGTTAACCAGTGAACCGGACTTGGCGGCCCAAACGGTTATGCCATCCTTGCACCAGACGTGAGCTTTTCTGAGAGAACTACTCCCTCCGTCTCCTTTTCATCCGCGTATAAGGCCTCAGCCCATAGACCAAGGAGGAAACGGTCGCGCGTTACTCTGGTCATTATTCCGCTTCACACTTGGTTTTGCTTCTTAGTCGCCACGCTAATTAAATCTGAATGGAAACGTCACATTATGGCCTAGGCGGCAACCAATCCTGCTCGCTTCCTGCATGCGCATCAATCCCTCTCGCGTCTGCCGCCTCATGCAACTGATCCCGCCTCATCAATCAATCCCAAGCCCAAGGAGCCCAACTGTAGGACGCGGTAGAATTGTAGAAAATTGCTTTGGGCTTATACGCGGGTGAAAAGGAGACGGAGGGAGTATAAAATAAAAGTCTCAAATGGATTTCACAAGTTTTGTATCCGTCTGCATCATGCATCTGCACATAAATGACAACAAGGAAAGGAGTATTACCTAGTTTCTTTGGGACCCATCCAGCTTCCATTACAAATTTACGCATGTGCAGCACCAGGTAATCAGGGAAAGTTTTAAAACCAGCAGTCCTGTACATCATGTTTCTTTCTTAGAACTACTCTCATTATACATTTATTATGCAATGTAGTAAAAGCTGCTATTAGATGGTTCTTCAATATCATTCAACACAAAGGATTCAATCTTTAAAAGATATACACATAAAACCTGTAGTGAGTGCATACTACCAGCATACAAAAAAATAAAGATATACACCAAACCTGTAGTGAGTGCATGCTACCACAATACAAAAAAATATATTCTCTACGATCAATGAGTCTTATGAGGCAAGTGCAACATTGTTCTGTGGATCATAGAACTTATTAGGTGTTAGTGTTGAACAGCTCAAGAGTTACATATTTACAATTCCTTTTGGAACTGACTAAGCAGATTCCCCCCAGGCCAGTTTTAAAGTAAACAAGCTGAACACCTACATCAGAACTTGACTGATGAAATCTCATGAACATACATAAAAAACAATCACTGATATTTATATTAATGAAATGAAAATGAGACAAGGGCATTTAACAATGGTGTGATATACTTTAATAAAAGTTATTATAGAGCTCAAAATATGCATACTTGGTTGCTGTTGTCTTCGAATTCAAAGCAGTGCTGTAAAAATCAGGAATTTCCTCAGGGCCTGAAAAACTCGCTAAGCATGCCTCAAGTGGAACCCTAGGCCTCACAATTTCTTCTGTAGACCTGTTCGAAAGACAGAGTAATCCATAAGCCAATTCTCATTACACACAGTATTAATATTAACTAAGAATGATTAAACGCCTTACACTTCCTTTCCATCCAAATCCATTGCAGCTTTTTTCTCATTGAATGCTTCAAGCTCTTCTGCAAGTGATAAAAAAATGTCAAGGACCTATAATTGAGTTTTATATGGCAGAAGTCAAAATGTTAAATTTACCTTTATTAATCGCTTCATGCAATGGTATGTTCAACGAAAGCATGTAATCAGAACGTTTGTTGTAAGAAACTTTCCCAGAAGGGCACTGAACTCGCTCCTCAATAATGAACTTGAAACCTGTACAAGGATTTAACTCATGGTTTCCAGGGTTTGCTTGGTCAAGTCGGTCAAAAAGATGTAGGAAGAAATCGAGGGCATCCTGGATGAAATAAAAATATATTAATACAAAAACTTCATATTAAAGACTATGGTTGTTGATTTAAAAACAGAACACAAAAACATGTTTCATCATCAGTATTTATTTTTGTTTCCACAGATACAAGGATGAAAATAAAAATACTACCTGTTGTCTCATACTGGAGAATTCAGAATGGTTCGAAGCAATAACATTCTTAAACATGCGAGGACGTATTCCTTCCTGCCCCTATCAAATAGAACAGAAAACTTGAGAGAAGAACACTACAGCAAAATACTTCAATGATCCAAATGGCAACAGCAACAGCAAGTACATTAAATTAGAGGTGCAGCAACAGCAAGTACATGATGTTTCACACTCTCACTGTACTGACAAAACTAGCAACTAAGAAACATCACAGTTACACCAGAATGTATCAGACTGATCAATTTGTGAAACATAGAACAGCATGATAGCAAAGGATAACTTACAGTGGGAAGTGGTAACAACAAACAAGATAAAATGAAATTCTTACCTCATTTGTTGGTGCAGAATATTTACCAGAGAGTAAACCATGCCCCAATTTTGTCCTATATTAAAAAACAAGTTAGCAGTCAGTGCAGTATTGCAATATATAATTTTGTAAATCAAAAATAAAAAAAAATGCACATGCCAAACTGAAATTGCAATATGCAAAGTGAAAGTAACTAACACATTGTAAAACAGAGACAATTTTTCAGATCACATCAAATTATTAAGGTATTGTGTTCAGCAATAAAAGGGGAAAATATAGGTTTTTATCATTGTTTAACACAACATATTAACAAAATCCTTTAACATTCAATGTGGCCAGACTGTGTTTCCCTTGTGACATCAGATTTAGGCCCACTGCAACCAGATTTTAGTGTGGCAGTGGCATTTGCAATGGTAAAGCACTTCGTAGTCAAAGTAAGATACTTTCAGCATATTGAACAAATGGACAAAAAAGTGAGTATATATGTAATTATGTATCCAGTAGAAATATTGTTTACCAATTAAATAAAAGAAAACAACTCCTTAAAAACAGCTGGAGCAAAGAAAAAAATCTAACACTGAGAATATGACATGCATATAGACAAACACCAATGCATATATCAGTAGGTGTGATCTTACATTTGCATATTTAGGTCCAATGTTGGATCAGCAGGCGAAGTTGCGAATGCAGCTTTCAGACTATGCTTCTCGAAATATCTGAAGATAAGAGAGAAACTTTGTAAGGTGAAAGGCAAATTATTGCAACACTGGATAAACAGTAAGTACGAGAAAGAAAGACCAACCTTGAAATAAAAGGATGAGTTGAGAACATGACTTGCATTATTGAAGCCATATAGCAACTGTGAAAGGGGAAGAAACAACAGGGTATTACAGGAAATTATCAGAATAGATATATAATATCATAGATATAGATGCCAAAAAAGATACCTATTCCCTAGGTTTGCAAGGCCAGTATAGCCTGGCCCAAAAAGAAGTTCAGCATCTTTTCCACTTTCTTGTATTCTATTCCAGTCATAATTTGTGTTACAATCAAGTTCTCTCTCAGCAGTAGTCATCTCAGTCTGTAAGAAAACATAAGTAAACCAGTTCCAATAATAAAACTCCAAAAATATGGATCATGTAGCTAAACATATGGTTGGCAAGAAACATAGAAAAATCAAGTAAACTGATTGATCAACAATTACAAAATATATTATGTTTAAACTTGCAGCTGATTATATCTTACACTACTGTTCATAATATAACTCCTAAGGAAACAGCATATTTTCATAATCAGATAATAACAGTACTATAGTCTTGAGATTTTCTGACATAAAAGGTTTGATCATGCAAGCAGCCTTGAGATCAAGCAGTCAAAATGTTCAAAAATTACAGCATTCAACAATATACTACCTCCATATTTTTATTCTTGTCGCTGGGTAATGTAATTTTGAACTAGCTGACAATATCAACAAAAACACAGGAGGTAGTATGACTAAAACGTGGCATAAGATCAGAGCCTATAATAGAGCAATAAGGTGCTATGGCATATCTTTCACAACATGAAAATTACAGATATCAGATTCTAGCAATTTTTAAACACAACAAAAATCTATAATAATTATTATATACATAATAAATGACAATAAATTTAATCTCACCTTTTGAAGTGAAGAAAAGTCAATACCAAAATGAGATAAATGCTGAGCTAACAGTGGGTCTTCAATGCTATCATCTTCCGGATATGAGAAAACGTCTGAGCTGTCGCAGAAAATACGGTATGAATAGGTATTTTTCACAAACAAGAGAGCAAACTTTTGGCTCCTACGTTGTTTGCAAAAATGTTTCTCTCTGGTTCGTCATTAATATCATTATTATTATTAATAATTGCACCACTGATCTAGACAACTTTTAGGGAATATAAATTTAATGTCATGATGGTACAGCCCATTTTCCAAAATCAACTAACCAGAAAAGCAAGAAAATTTCAAAGTGCAGAAGTTCAGGTGTACAATTACCTGCAGCTTCCAAATCAGCAGTAATTGTTCCGAGCTTTACCGCAAGAGGGTATTTAGTCTCTTTGTAATGTTCGATGGCATGATTATTGCCACCACTTCCATCCCAAAGCTTCCTCCCACAGAGGATCATACCATCAGTTAAATTCAACCAGAGATTCTCAGTTTTTTCACATTTGCTACATTTCCATCCAGTAGGAGGCACAATAACACCATTGTCTAGTTGTTGCAGATCCATGGCGTACACACTAATTTTCTTCTTGTCAGCAACCCAAGCAGCCAGTTGTTGTTTTCTATCGGCGCTTTCAGCAAGTATAACTTTATCTACTGCAAGCCTAACCTGCAGTTTGTAGTAAATAATAAATTATAACGCATATAACAGCTTCATTCTTTGCATAATAAACGGTAAATAGTACCTTCTCTGGTAAGTCAACTGACGGAAATGGAAGAGAAATAAATTCAGGTAAGATGACAATTTCAAAAGTCTCATCATATTCAGGTTCTTGATCAGAAAAGCCTCCTTCGACACCTACAATATGTGGAAAAACTTGTTAACAAGAATTTTAGCAGTCATAAACATAAAAACTTAACAGAAGTGATTTGAGTGCGCGGGGAAACAGGAACACACAGTACAGCCCTGGGGGAACTCTTACCTTGTAGTGTTATGCAGTAACCTAGACTACATAAACTAACAACAGATACTATCAGAGAATCAACAACCAATATGCATTGCCACAGTCTACATTCCTAGTTAACAGCAACAAGGACAATGCAGTACAACAAATTTTCTGTTCTACGGAGTCAAGATCTGACAAGTAGAATGGCACTGACTTATAGCACTCCCATCCAATTTTGCTGAACTACAGCTTAATTAACCATATTTCGTGAGAAGTCAGAAATAATACACCCTTTTTGCCCATCATGGCTCAAACAGCACGATGAATAAGCCCTAATAGAAACACTTAGTGCTAAAATTTGAGGGCAACATAGTGCGGTGCCATCAAAGCACAACATATGATTTCCCAATTTTCCTAAACTATGCACAACCTGAACTGGTTTCAGCAAAGGTGGGCGCCTTCACTCCAAAAACAGCACATACCTATCGCGAGGAGGGTGGGCTTCTTCAGCGGGCGATCAGCCTCGTCCGCGTCCGGCTTCCGGCGCTGGACGATGTGGAGGTACACGGGGTTCCCCGTCTTCTCGTAGTTCCACTCTACGTGCTCCCTCCCGAACCCCAGGAACGAGCTCATGTCCACGTACAGGCCCCCCTCCGACCTCTGCACACAGATACGCACACACAGGCGACTCGCGTCAAACCGTAAACCCTAACATATCGAGGCGGGCCTGAGGAGGAACAGGAGGGGACGGGGAGTAGTTACCGGGGTGTCGAAGGAGACGCAGCACTCATCCTTGTGGATGCGGTTGGTGGGCTCGGGGATGCGGACCTTGTGGAGGTGCGAGCGGAGGAGATCCATGGCTGCGGGTGGCGGCGAACGGCGGAGGAGGAGGGTTGCGCCTAGGGTTTTGGGGTGAGACGGCGAGACAAGGGAAGAGGAAGGCGATTAGATTACGAGGTAGGGGAGTTTAGTAGGAACTTGTCGGGGTAAGTAAACTCAAGGGACAACTGCTCGGCCAGGCCTCTGTTTGAGCAGAGTTGGGTTTCTCATGTTGTGAAATTTAAGCAGAAAATTTTCTTCAAACGTTCTTTTCCCGCAGGTGAATTCAAATTCTTAAAACTGTGAAAATCCTACCATTCAGCTGAAAATTTCTCCATGTGAAATTCCTGCTATCCCAAGAGATCAACGGATCTACATGAACTTCACACGTTATTTGACACAGACAACAAATTTCCCTTTTCCAATAGGCGACAAACCAAGGATCGCTGTAAAGTTATATTCGCAGATTCAATCTGATTTAGATTAAGTGATCCTGAAAACAAATAATATGCGACTGACACTATCAAAATGCTTAACGTAACAACAAAGGTTAAACATAGATCAAAATGTTGAAATAGCAAAATTCGAGCCAGCTTATTTGCTCCTGATTGTCTTCAAATTTAAGAGTGTAGCCATCTTACCAACGAGGAATTTGAAGACGACGATAATGATTCTATACAAACACTGCAAACAATCCCTTAATACTTGCATGACGAAGGATCGCATTGTTCGTTCAGCGAAGGAAGATCTCACCCAACTTAACCCGATTACAGCCAGTTCTACCAAAAACAAATAGAAACTCCAGCTGGATGCAAATCTTCGGAAACATATGTGGCTTGCCACATCCTGATATTAAAGCCCAATATGATTCCTTTCTTCCAAGTAGGGGGTGCTAGTCCATTCCTTTTCCTAGCCTTGAAGCATTTGTGGTGTGAAGATACAGTAATGCATGCGACTCATGTTCATCCGAACAAAAGCAAATCGATCTACTTGTTCACGGGGTAAACCAAAGAACACATTCTTCGGTTGGAGTAGAGACGCAGCAATGAAGCTTTCAGACCATTGGGCAGTTCAGAGATTACTATGCAGTATCAACCTGTCATACATCATATACTACATATTAAGTATACCGCCCGTTTCTAGTGCCCTATACAAAAGTTCTAAACCACTTCTAAAGGGTTACCAAATAATGTTACTTCGCCATATGTTCGGTCAGGCGGTCCAGAAACCAGCATTCAGAGTGCTACACAACCACCACTCAAGCAGCACAGCTGAGCAGCAGCAGGAAGCTAATTGTGCAAAGTAGGGGCCATCCTAGGTCAACGATTAGAACACGCCGAGATCGGAAGCAATGAACCCCATAGCTTCACATACTTGTCATGACCGGTCGAAGCAACCGTGCCAGAGCTCGACACCGCCAGGGATGTGATCAGACCGTCATGTGCTGGGATGGTCATCGTCTTGTTCTCTGACATGTCCCACAGCTCTAGGGACTGCAATATTCAACGGTAACCACAAGTAAGAATGCAGATAGTCTAAAAAAAAGAACGCGGATATTGACGTACAAATCAACGAGAAAAAAAAATCAAAACTATTAACCCATAAATATCAGAGATGTTATGTGGAAGCATATGATTATGACAAATTGCCAAAATCACATTTGTGAAATTTCATATAATGTCACTTGTTAAAACATAAGCTTCTAGGAAAAGAGACTTGCCTGGTGACAGCCAATGATAAGCAAAGATGGATATGTAGGGTGGAAAGCACACGAACTGAACTTGCTACCAGTGCAATTTAGCTCATGCACACAACGTTCCTCATTCCCCATTTTCAAAGACCATACCTTCACAGTGTCTTCACTGACTGATACAACATATTCACCAGACGGGTCCCAGCACAATGAATCGACACGCTTTGTATGGCCCTGCAATTTCCCAGAAAATATAACTGATTTTAACCACTATACTCAATATCTGTGAAGATATAGTGATATAGAAATGAATGTTATGTAGAGAAAAACACATATTCAAGTAAAAGAAATTGGTGATGAAGTGCACCTCATAAAGCTAATTGTAAATTATATCAACAAATTTCCAAACAATTGTGGACTAAAGTCATAATGCACCATGATTGTTTTGGGTAGACATATCGAGCTGGTCACTTACGAACCTCAAATCTCCTCATCCAAGCTTGTGTCTCCACATCCAGTATAGAGACCACATTATCAGAAGCTGCTGCAAGATATCCTCCAAGACGTGGTTGGAATCTCAGCTGGGTTGACCCTCCCTACATAGGCATGAACTCAAGTAAATCAAGAAACAGGTTAATCAATGCTATCTGACATCAATTGCTGATACTGCCTATTTTGACAGCGTATTATTCACAGACATATTAGCAGTGCAGGCTGGCAACTAAACAACATGATATAATATGACGTGCAAATGTATTCAGCATAGTGGCACCAAGCAACAATATTTCCTTAAGAATAAAAAAGTTGGGTTTTACATATTGTGTGAATGTTCACAGAAAGGACAAAATTATAGTTACAGAATACCAAGTAAAAAAAGTAGAGAAACCTGGGTAACTCGGACAGCTCTACCCTCATTGATGCTCCAGAATCGCATTTCATTATTCCCATCACAAGAACAAATGAGGTCATCCTTGACTGGGTGGAAATCAAGTGACATAACAGATGCAAAGTGTCCAGTGAACATATGAACTGAATAATCCTGCTGCAAAAGGCCAAGTCCAAGGAATTAGAGTAAATTTCAGAAACCTACAACTATTTGCATCCAAGGAACTAGAGTAAATTTTCAGAAACCTGCAAAAGTAACACAAAACTATGACTTTGGGATCAATTTCAGAAAACTACGATTATTCACGTCAATAAAACACAACTGGTTTTCGAATCCAAATCCACCAGTCTCTGACAGGTGGAACCAGTCTTAAAGGTCATAGTTTTCTGAACACAACTCAAAAGTCGTAGTTTTGTGTTACTATGGTGCAAACAGTCATTAGGCTTCTGGAAGTTACTCAAGGAATAATGATATCAGATAAACTAAATAGCAGCAAAACACATATATACTTTGTCGCATAATAACACCAGTATCTTTGAGCTAGCCAATTTATAGAACTATCCATATTGCCTAATAATTCTATTCCATAATAATGTTAGTAAGAGATTATATTACAGTTTCAGCGTAAAAAAAATGATTCTGTGAACCTTCATGAACTAAAACCATAGAAACTAAACCTAGCTCAGTTGGTCGAGGTTGTGGATGTACAGCTAAACCACCCATGTCCAGGTCCTTTTGGAATTCGGGTGCCTATTTCTTTTGGTTTTTCATGCCACCTAGCTCAACGTAGGTGAAAAACTTTTCTGCTATGAAATGCAACCTTGGAATGTATCGTGAAAAGCATGACCTTGGAATGGGACTTGTAGCTTACTTTTAATGTAACTTGCTCAGAGTATACTTAATACAAGCATAACTACATGCATGTATTTCTTTATAAACAGAATACAGATGTACAAAATACACGTCAATACAAGGAAACAACCCATAGCTAGAAATAAAAATTAGCAACGCTCTGTTTTAAGAAATGCTGATTGATATCAGGGCAACAATCCTTAAATTAATGTCACTTGGTGTTCAGAGACAATTGCATAGGCCAAAAGGTACAGGAAATTGTATTAATGAGATCAGTATACCTTATTGGCATCCCAAACCCTAATAGTTTTGTCAAATGATGAGGTGGCAAGGCGTGGAATGTTTGGGCTGAAGCGTACATCGCTTATCAGCGAAGTATGCTCCTCTAGTATTGATTTTTGTTTCAAAGTTTCAGCATTCCATAAGACCACCTGCATAGCAAGTAGCAAACATGGTAAACCAGTAACACCAAAATTAAATACAAAGCCTCCACGACTATGATATGACTTAACTGAATAGCTTACAAAGCACTAACATGTGTTTACCTTCTTATCATGGCCCCCAGTAGCAAGTAACTTTCCATCAGAAGAGAAGTGGCAGCATAGAACCCTGCTTGTGCTTGCTCGGGCTGAAGAGATCTCTTGGAGAATAGATCCTGAATAAAAAAACACAACACAATTAAAACAGGATTAAATAAACAGATTCATTTATCAAACTTAACCTGTTACTCAATGTTAAGCAGAATGTCTAACTCCACTGCTGGGGAAGAGTATCAAACCTTTATCAGAATTGATACAATGACTACCAGCATTTATTTCATCTGCTTCATCATGTGGCAAGAATACATTATCATCCAGGCAGTCATCACCCACAAAACGAACCTAAAGTTAAAATCATCATAAATCAATAATCATAAGAGTAAGAAAATACAAGTGATACAATAGGCATTTCCAAAGCTATCGCGGTCTATTTATAGCTGCTTCATCAAAGATGATATCCAAGAGAAACTTACAAGTTGGCTAGTTGGAGATCCCGGGGCGTCAGCACTGTAGACAACTAATGCTTTAGATATGTTAGCATTGTGATGCTGTGATGGCGTTGAAACTGTGTCTCCAGGAGATAGCGCAGAAGGAGTTGAGGGTGACGAACTGGGGGAAGGACCGGCAGCATGAGCAGTACCGGTGCTGTCCGCCGGACCAGAGGGTGTGATAGGCTGTTTGCGCTTTCTCCCTCTTTGATTCTTAGAAACCTAGGAATATAGAAACTATTATTTTCATGATTTTGACAAAAGAACAGATGCCATAGGATGGCAGATTTCACAAAACAGACTAACCTGTTCATTTCCATGAAAGGAGTTGGACAAACCTCCATGCATGGCAACAGTACCAGCCATCATCATATTATCCTGCTCGTCTGTGTGGTGATTTGAGCTTTGTTGCTGGGGACTCAGTAACGGGTGGTGGAGAAGCTGTTGCTGGTTGATGGTTTGCTGGTGTTGCTGCAGAGCTGCTATCTGCTACACAAACAGAAGACATAATAAGGTTTAACGAAATTCTTTCAATTATTCAGGATAAATTAGGAAAACACAGTATTTGTTACTACACATCAGAATAATCCTAGATATTTTTACTCCACTATTATAAATGACAAGATAATGATATTGTTATTGGCACAGAGTGTGCTGTGCTTCCACTTGATGTTCAATAAAATTAGGAAATACATGTCATGTAATCAAGATTTACTAGGAAAAAATTATGTAAAAAAAAAAACTCGACCAACCTAGGAGGAACTAGGTGGCATTTGAATTAAGAAGAAATAGGCACCCAAATTCGCGTCAAAGAGGACTTTTTTTTTGTTCCTTTGAGAGTTTGAGAGCTGTGTCATTTAAGAATTCAGAACTAGGAAATCAAGAATGGCATGCATGTATAGCATTTCTTCTTATTACTTGAGAAATGCAAATTAAATTTGATGACTCCACCCTTATCCACATAACTCACTATCATGTGTGGAGATGTGATACACAACATATAGACAACGAAAAAGGAAAGGGACCAAATCAGCTAAACTAGTAGAAATCTGAACTTCTGAAGTGCTAATGCTACTGATATATGATACATTCTCATAAATATGTCATGAGTAATACGCAATAAACTGAAACAACATGCATACTAGCAAAAGCTACCTTCATTAACATATCCGAGTCCATGCGCTGTACGGTTGAACCAATGTTTTGCAATGGCGGTCCACCACTAGGAAAAGTTTCGGTGAACGAATTTGATAGAAGATCCCTCCCAGGAACCAAGTTTCGACTGCCATAAAGCATCCGAAGTCTTCTGCTATCCATGTCTACAGGTGAAGATACCATACTTTGCTGTGCCTGAAGCAGAAGTTGCTGCTGCTGCTGCGGAGTGAGGAACTGAAGATGGTGCAAGGGTTGGGGAGACTGCATAAAAGATTTGTGTTGAGGAAACCCAGTTCGAAGATGTTCTAAACCCTGAACAGTTAGGATCAAAAGGACATGTCACACAAGGGCAAAAATGTTATGGAATTGATTTTCAATTTACATCTTACAATGCCAGTGACTGAATGAAGCTGGGTTTAAAAAACTAACCGTAAGAGGCCACCCTTTCAAGGTCAAATTGTTCCCTGCTTGATTAGAGCCTGTCCAACAAAGGGGGTTAAGAACGAAAACAATCAGGATAATAATTCCATCTTTGCTTTTTCATAATAACAAACTCAATACATCTTCCAAAAGAAAAAACTCAACCTACGGGTGGGCGGGCGGGGGGAAGGGGGGGGGTAAGACAGCCCCCGGGTTTTTTTTTTTGCGAGAGAAGACTTTCTCACGCAGATCGAGAAAACCCCCGAACCCCTGTCCCACCCTTACACAGCAGCACCGTGGCCCGTGTGAGACAACCAACAAACTGGGCCGGGCCTTAGACCTGTGTTTTGGCATGGGACAAACGAGGGGATTTCTTAACCCCAGCCTGAAATTCGCTCCCACCAAGAGTCGAACCCAGGACCTAAGGAGTGCTACTAGGACCACCTAACCAACTCAGCTAGAGGCCCGTTTGCTCAATACATCTTCATAAAAGAAAAGATTCAAAATGTCTGTGTTTTGGTTTCAATCGTTCAATATGAATGTAATTCGTGAAAACCTCACGCAAATGTAAAACCAGAGGCATCAGATAACATCGCAGTTCAAGGGGAAAATACCTAGTATTCCAACTCCAGTTAATGATCCATCAGCTCCTTTTGTCCTTAGATTTAGAGCTGCATTTGCTTCTGCCTTGATATCCTGATACAAGTATGGCATAAACAATAATGCATAATAACTTATATAGATAGATATGATATTTTGAACAGATAAATCAACCTGACTAGATTCCTGAGGCCGTTTGTTTCTGGTCTGGGCATGTTGCAAGGAACCTGGTATGCCACTTACTGATTCATGGAAGATTTGCCTGAGAATAGTTGGAAAGTTAAGAAAATCAACCTTTGAGACTGTTTGCACTAAATGCATTGCTACTCAATATAAACAGATGGATAGTATACCCTGAAGCCTGAGCCGATATTGAAGTGGGCTTGAGCATAGAAGTTGGGTTCGAATCAAGCAGCTGTCCACAATTTTCAGTAAAGCTTTGCTGCAGCATAAATTCATGTGGATCAATACACATCGTTTATACAATATAGGACCTCAGGTATTTAAGCAACATAATGCAATTAAGAAATTACCTTCATTGACGCATCCAAAGCATCCGTCTGAGCAGGAACCTTCATCCTTTCCTCATATATCTTCACAGACAAAGAATTTGCAGCTGCAGAATTTTGTCTTACTGAAGAGTCAGCAGCAAGCAAAATATCCTGATCACTTGTGGAGAACCGCCCATTGTTGTCATAGAGTTGTTGCTTCTGCTGGCGCCGGTGCTGCTGTAGATTTTCCTCCTGCTGCTGCTGCACGTTGCGGTGCTGTTGCTGCTGTGCACGCTTTTGTAGCAGAAGTTGCTGCAGCTGTATCTGCTGCTGCGATGGTTGCTGCTGCTCTTGTGCTTTGATCGACTGCATACATATAATTTTGCATGTCACCATAGGGGAGCACAAGGCCATAGAACAAAATAATGATTCATAATTAAGTATAATCAGTGTCATATATCTACCAATGACAAGTAGTTCCAGTCAGTAGCTTGCACGAATAACTTCTGGCAAGTAGCTATCAGGAGGAAGCAAATCTATAGGCTTTTAAAAACATTGGTTAACATTTTCCATTCAGCAACAAAGTACTTTAGATTTTTTCTAAACATGGAATGAAAAGGAAAAGTTTTCAAATGCTTAAACAGAATGAAAAGCTCATACAGCAGATCCTACCAAGCAGAAAAATGATGTATGCCTATGTTCCGCAATGTATTAGAAATCAGATTCATCCCATGAATACTTTTATTAGTTAGCCTACAGTGGCAAGGGAGTACTGTTAAGTGTTAAGGGTATAGTAAGAGTATAGGATTCTAATTGTGGTGTCCTTGTCTAGTATTGAGTTATGTAACCTCTATATATTCTCCCCGTTGGGGCAATTATCAATACAAGTTATATTCCTAACATTGGGGCTATTACTATACCCTCAACAAGTGCAAGCAAGCACCCAAGAGAAGATTTAATAATCAGCATGCATGTGTTAAAAAAAAATCAGGCACTGTCACAAGAAACAAACCTCCACGTAAGAAGCAGCAACATCAGAATGCTTATCGTTCGTCCTTGCAATGAAGATGTCCCAGAAAACTGACCACCACTCGAAGAGAAAACCCCCAGGGGCATCAATCGCTGATGCAAAATGAAAAAAAAAAATGATACATTCAGGAATTATTAGTTAAATTGTGTTCTTCAAAATGCAGAAAAAAACAGAATTGTCCTCCATCACGTCAGACAGGACAATGAGTAGAACTGTTCCTCCAATGTGTGCTTTAGAATAACTAGTAATAATCGGTCTTGGGTCTCAGCTTAAAATTAAAATTCCAATGTGGACTTAAACTACTGTTTGACTGAAAAGTAAAATACTTCAACTAGGCAAATAGTTGCCCTTGATGCAGAAAGATAACAGCAAGGAAACTGATATCGTGTCATCATAGTACTAATCAAATTGGATCAAAGAAGGTTGTGCTGTAATACTCACAAACAGGTTCTGAAGACACATGAGCTTCGGCTTGGAATGCCTTGGCCGTGTTCTGGAGGCTCCTCTTCAACAGGTAATCATAAATGTAAGAATCTAACCTGCTTCTCCAACAAGGAGCACGACGATTAAAAAAAAGCACGATAAAAGTTACTAGTAAAAGGGACCTGCAGAAAATATTTCGAATACAAAGAAGGAAGCCTGCTTGCAATAACACTACAAAATCAGAACTCTTCTACGAAAATAAGACAAAATGTATACAAGTGAATTAAGCCAAAAAAAAATGGAAAGATATTTGCATAGCGAAAGGCATTACTGGATACTGAAAAGGAAGAAAAGAGCGAGGGGATGGGGGAAATGCAGCAACTTCGCAGGGAAAAAAAAAAGCCAGAAATTTGAAGAGAAATCAAGCGAACAACAAGCATCTGCAACCAGGACCAAACGATCAAGAAGACGATACCGAAAGAATTAAGGCGCGACGAAAAAGCAGCAATAATCGCTGATCAAAACAGCTCGATCATTAACGAGCAAAGAAAGAAAACTCACATCTTGTCTGCTTCCCACGCATCCTGCGCCATGGCTGCGGCTACTACCACCTCCAAGCCACACTTCACACAAGAAGAAAACCCCTCGTGAGGAACGAAGGGGGAAAACCCAGCACAAAGAAGAAAAAAAGAGATTTGTCCGCTCACATTCTCCCCCGAATCCAATGGCGTTGCCACTTTGCAAAGCCAGCACCCGAGCTGCTTCTTTTCCAGAAGAAATCCTCAGTTGCGGAAGAAAAAAGTAGGTGATGGCTCAGTAAAGGGAGCTGAATGGCCGGATGTAACAGAGTGGAACGGAGTTGAAGTGCGGGATGAACAGTTGGAGAGAGGAAGACGGGGTTTTAAAGCTCAGATGAGGCCAGAAACCCAAAAGGTCGATACTGCCGCTCACTTTGCTGTTCAGTCCTTCGTTCTCAGCTTTTTATCAGTTTTCGCCTGGACTGGAGCTGGAGCTCCATTTCTTTCTTTCTTTTTTCCTTGAACCAGAGTCATCTCAGCCATAATGCCAGCTGCTGCAGACCTAGCAATGAGACAAAAGGGCCAAATAAATCAATTTGGATGCCACCGCATCCGAAAATCTGGTCGAACTCCTGGTGCCTCTGTATCCGCCTGCACAGGCATCGTCGGAACAGGACCGCTGCCTTCGGACCCAAGGAGCGAGCGGTTCTCGTTCTGGCATCGTGTTCCTGAACACACGGTCCACGTCCAGCTCCGTCGTCGCTGATGTGAAGGGCGGCGTTGCCCTCCAGCCGGCAGCGGCAGTGCTCAGGCAAGCTGCCAGATCGTGACGGACCACGCGACTTGGCTGTGGTCGAACAATGAGCAGCCGCGGTGGCGGCGCCGCCTGAGGGTTTGGCACTGGTCCCAATCGAACCAGGAAAAACGGGAGACTCGTATCTAAGAAAAGGAAAAGGGCGTATCAAGAAAAACAGAGATAAACGTGGTATAGGAAATACATGACACTTCTAAATTGGAGCATCTATTAGTATAGTTTTTCTAGTTGCAATGTTAAAAAAAAGAGATAAAATAAGTGTTACTTGATTTTCTTAGTTAGCTCCAACATTGTTCTCGGCTGTGCTATTGGATTACACCTATTAGCATTTCAGATCTGTTTGGTTGGCCTTCTCAGAAGCATGTCTAAGACCTTATTTGAATCTACTGAGATTTTAACAATTTAGATTTTAAAATATGTGAGAACTCTAAATGGGATAGATTTTTTTCAGATTTTAAAATTTAATCTTTAAATTTTAAAATCTCATAATCTGATTATACCTGATTAGATTCAGATTTTATAATAATCTGATCGATATTCAAACACTATCACCCATATTTTATTTAAAATCTAGATTCTAAAATCTTATAATAATAATCAGATTTTAAGAATCTGAACTGGATCCAAATAGGACCTAACTCAAGCAAAAATCTTTCTTGTGGATTTGGAAGTTACATGAATCATTTATCGTTGGCCTATTGGACTAGAGTTTCTAAGATTTGTTTTGGAACATCAATAAGTCGTCAAAAGAAAATATAATTTCATACAACCTTAGTGTTATACTCCCTAATACTATACTTATCTAGTTTTTCTAATTTATTTGTTATACTCATATCTCAATACAACTTTTTTTTTTAATACATATCTATTTTTATCTCTCTTCTTATCATTTTTTGTGCACCTACTTTTTTTTACTTCTTTTTAATCTCTATGTTCAAGTCTAAAATGATAAATAATATAAGACGGGATTAGTACTAATTAGTGTAAGAATAATAAACAAATTAATCATATTCCACAATCAAAATTTATTAGGCGAGGCTTTGAAAAACGCGTAGCGCCACATAACCTTGGAGAGAAAAAAAAACATGATCACTTTTTATCCTAAAATGAAAGGACATACAGCATGTGTAGAATACGAGCCATATAAAATGTTTTTATTTTCGTATTTACAATTAAAAGTTTTTGAGCATTTCAATTTTGACACTAGAGGACATTGAGCAACGTGAGCATTATTACATCTACAGCAGTTGCGAGAAAATAGTCCTCCATCGAATTGCAGTAATTGATGCATGGATGAGGACAATTGTGCTCTCTAGTAGTACTCACTAACAGAGAAGATGAATTAATTAATAGATCATGACGGACATGGAAGGCTGTCTTGTTGAGACTGAGACCCAGCCACACGTCGAGTTCCGCTGCTCCATCACTCGTCCAGTGCCTCCACTGGCGAAGTTAGGGTGAGAAATTTACTGATGCACAGCTTAAAATAGAAACTAATTAAGCTTAAAATATGATTCGAACCCTAGTGCCTGTGCATCAGGGTGACGACGACAGCGGCAGCCAAGTCAAGTCAAGATCACGGCGTCGTTGAAACGGGTGCCGCACGGCTACTGGGCGGAGCAATTGTGCGAGCCGTTGGATACGTCCTGCGGGTTTAGACGGCGGAGAGGGCGGCTGCTAGGCAAGCGACAACGGAGGATCCCGGTCCCCGAATCAAGCGAGCCGATGGTGGTGTAGCCTGCCCGGGTAGGGTGCCATGTGAAAACGAAGGAGGAGTGGCCGAATGGTCAACGAGAGCGCGGGCAGCGAGGGTGGTGTCAGGCGGCAGCATCGGCCCGTCAGGCTGATGAGCTTGTCAGGCCGGCCGGGTCCCCTCTTTTCTCCTCGCGCAGCGGAGACGAACGAACGAGAGCGGCTAACCAAGTCCGGTACCCCCCGCCCTGCCGCTGAAACTACCGTCCTGGCCCTCGCGACCACACCCCGGCGCGACCCGACCGGGGGTCAGCCCCGTCATTTGGCGCGGTGGGGCCCTCTCTGGCAAGTGAGCGTGGGGTTCTGCGGCGCGGGGTGCCGAGGCGGAGTCGGATACGCGCGATTTTTTGGCCGCTGCGACACGGCGCCCTCAGCGCACGGCACAAGCCGCTGTCGCGGTCACAGGTCACGTCGCCGCGGCAGCTGGGCTACACGGCCTATTGCCGTGCCGTCTAGTACTCCTAGCTGATTCATCCCGTTGCTGCGCGTCTCGTGGTTCCTGCCCCCACTCGGCTGTGTATCGCGTCTGTACGTATACACTTGTACGGCACCTTGTATGGAGATCAGTACGCATCCAGTTTACTCCAATCGCATGGAAGACAAAATGAGCTCTTTTTCAGTGGACCTAGCGCAGCGGTTTCTTCAGCGCCGAGGACAGCCTCACTGCCATCGGCAACGTGCTATACCAGCCAGTTCGCTGGGCGCGGCAGCCTGAGCCTCTGACCACGTTGGGACCTGTTCGGCTTCCACCCGTAGAAACTGGACTTTTAAAACCCAACCTTTCCATTCTCGCGACCGCCGAGATAAGCACGGCGGTACAGCCAAACTTGCGTCGGAACCTGAGGAATTCATTTATCGGTCCGTGGACCGTGGTGTTGCCTGCGCACGCTGGGACTGGCAGCAGCCAAGAGGCACGTGCTTTCATCCAGAGCACGGACCAACGAAACCACTCCCAGAGTGTTTTGTTCCATGAAGCAATCGCACGGATTGGTCATTTTGGTGGAGCCGGTGTCGTCATTCGGTTTTGGCATCCTCAAGCCTCTTTTTCATGCGCACAATGAGATAGACGGAAAATACGAGATGACTGGTAAGCGGCAGGTGGTCCGTGTCATCACTCATCAAACGGACGACAGGAATGGGCTCCATTCTTAGGGCTTAGGTCCTGGCGTCACTTCGGAATGGGCCGCATATCAGGGCCCAGATCTTAGCCGCAAATGACCATGGGCCACAATCTGGAGACTGCAGCAGGCCCAAGCTCTCCCACAACATACGGTCAGTATCGTGGCTCGTGGGGGGCTCCGGCGCGTGGCCACCCGCAGCGAGGCGTCGCTGGCGAACGCCGTGGCGGGATAGCCCGTGGTCGTGTCCATTGAGGCCGGCGGGGCCAACTTCCAGCACTACAGGAAGGGCACAACCATCCACGGCGTCACCGTCGTCGGGCACGGGCCGGAGCCCGGCGGCGGGGACACAGGTACTGGATCGTCAAGAATTCGTGGGGGGAGAGTGAGGCGACGGCGGGTACATCAAGATGAGGAAGGACATAGACGGCAAGCCGGAGAGGCTCTGCGGCGTCGTCATCCGCCCCTTCCGACCCACTGATGTGACATGATGTACGCCCTTCTTCCCTTTCCATTTTAGTCAACTTAAGAGCATCTCTAAGAGCTTCTCTAAAAATTCATCATAAAAGACTCAATTTAGGAACAGGCCAAAATCTATTGGGACCAAAATATTTGTCCTCCTCCAATAATTCTGCTAATTTAAATTAGGTCACGTCAGTTGAGGCCTGTTAAAATTTTCCGTCAACTGAGCGAGGTCGTAGCCTATGCGTGTCGCTCGCCGCCGCAGCTTGCCAAGGCGATCACCTCCACCGTAGCCGGACGACCGGGCTGCCGTTACTTGGCCCGTGCAGCAGTACGGCGACAATCCCTCGCGTGCCGTCCTTGGTGTTGATCATCAGGCGCAGGTGCTCGGTGTTGATCTGGCAACATCGTACTAGCTCTTGCCGTCCTCAGCTTGTGAACACGGCAACTCATAGAGTGGCAAGAGCAGCGTTCCAAGGTTTCTGCTTAGGATCCGAATCCAACTTTTAGCCACAAGAGGAAGATCATACTGGGTATTGACGAACAGAGTAGGGATCTGAGGGTGGCTCACCAGAAAAGGGTGGACGACGAAGATCCTTGCCACTGTGACGAAAACAGCTCCTCCTCTAACACATGACAACGCAAACGATGGCAACCACAACGTTCCAGAGAATCTGTGCAAAGATTTGATCCGGGTCTTAGAGGTGAAGGTGGCGATCACGTCCAAGATACGGGAACTAAACTTGACGTGGTAGAAAGCTCACCAGAACCAGGCGAACGGCGGCGTCGAGGCAGTCCTGGCGGCTTTGGTTCACCAACTCGCAGACACCGGCATCCAAGGCGTTCACGGATTTCTGCAGGGAATCCAGGTGTGCATCTAAGCAGGGTGTAAGAGGGTAGGGTGCTAATGCAGGAACGCAAGGAGAGGAGGTCCAGGCCTACAGAAAGGGGGCAAACGGGGAGTGAGACTATTAGGCGTTCACCGGGTCCATGAAACTGCCATGGCTTCCTGCTGCTCGGACAACGATCTCGTTCCACCAATTCTGCAAGAAGATAGGGCACGGGGTTCGCTCAAGGCGCTGCACAACTAAACGATGACGAGAGGCAAGGCGGCGCTGCAGGTGCACGAGCGAGACGGTGCGACGGGAGAGAGGCGGGCGACCGAGGCTGGGCATGAGCGAGCGGCTCGGGGTGGGGGAGGGGGGGATGAGCGAGGTGGCGCCGCACGTGACGCGAGAGGCGGCGCGACGGGAGAGATGCGGACGACCGAGGCAGTGCAGCGGGGCAGGAACGAGCGGCTCGAGAGGGGGAGAGGAAGCGAGGCGGCGCCGCATGGGACGAGAGAGGCGCGAGCCGCTCGGCGGGGGGAGCAGCAAGACGGCGCCGCACGGGACCACGCGAAGGAAACGGCGAGGCGGCGCGTCGTGGTACGGGCGAGAGGCTGGGCGGGTGGGCGGAGAATGGCGCGAAGTTTGCCGCCAACGCGGGAGGAGTCGGATCGGAGACCCCAATTTGTTCGCCTACCTTTGAGTTGAGGATGATTTAGAAATTTGATAAAAAATAGGAAGGTGTTTAGGGGAGTTGTTGAAGAAAGATTTTTTTATTAAATTCTATTAATTTGATTTAGGAATAGTTATTAGAGAGCTTTTGGAGACGCTCTAAGATCCGAGTACTCAAACTTCTTATTAGCAAGTTTTATTAAGTGTTATTTCTCTCTTTCCGACTTCACGTGTTAAGGAGCATCTCTGTTTCTTTCTTGCAAAAACAACAAGTTTATTTCTTTTAAGTTATTACATGAATAACCTACCGAGGGTACCTTGCAGATAACAAAAACTCTTCTTCCAAACTATACGGCCTAGTCATGTCCTTCACGCTTCTTCCGTCACAGTCTGATAGAGGCCTCCTTCTAATATTGTTCTCCTCGAATTTTTCAGATGTGACATTATCTGAAACACGCACCTTTGCTTGAATTACTTCAAGTGCCATCTCCACTTGTCTCATGGTTGGACGCTCGTCTGGATTTAATTTGACACATGTTGCTGCTAGTGCAGCGACTTCTTCTACCTGTGCCCCTCCCTCCTCGGTAACTTGCCAATCCAATATGTCGCCCAATCTACCTGATGTGAGCAAGCCAATGAAATGTGCAACAAGACCTTCGTCCTCCAAGGAAACATACGAATAGGGTTTCTTCCTGGTAAGTAATTCAATAAGAAGGACTCCAAAACTGTAAACATCGCTCTTCTCGGTCAGCCGCCTCGTGTAATAGTATGTAGGATCCATGTATCCTATTGTCCCTTGCACCTTAGTTGTTACCCCGGTCCGATCGACCGGTATGTGCCTTGAAGCTCCAAAGTCTGATACCTTTGATGTTAGGGTATTGTCCAAAAGTATATTGGTGGACTTGATGTCTCTGTGGATTACAGGGACTGAAACGGCTGAATGGAGGTATGCGATGGCTTTGGTTATCTCCGTTGCAATCCTCAACCTATCGTCCCACGACAACGATCTTGGTTCCGTGACATGAAGATGGTTGTACAGGGTTCCATTTGAAACGAATTCATAGACAAGCAAAGGCACCTGCGTCTCGAGGCAGCACCCAAAGATCTTCACGACGTTCCTGTGGCTTACCTGCGACAAGATGGCAACCTCGTTTATAAACTCGTCAATCTCCCTTTGAACAGCAATCTTGGACTTCTTGATGGCGACGACGTGGAGGTCCGATAAGATCCCTTTGTACACGGTGCCGTGCCCACCACCACCGATCTCACGAGCCTTGTCGAAGTTGTTTGTGGCTTTCTCAAGCTCCTCCAAGGGTATGATCATCCTCTCCGCAATGTCCGCCCTTTGAGCTACCAATTGCTGCAGCAACTGCCCACGGTTTTGCTTGAAGAATTTCTGTTTCAGTCGTTTAGTCTTGAGCTGTTTATGCTTCCGGGCGATGAAGATGGCGACGAGAACCAGGAGCATAAGGCCTGCGCCACTACCAACGCCTATACCGACGCTTAAACCTGAAACTCGAAAATATTACACGAGTTCACGGTGGCAGTATAGGCAGGCAGTTGTTAATGGCTAACCTGGAGAAGAAGACCTGACGCATCCATGGAGTTGGGTGTGGTCGCCGTGCGTTCCTGGCGGGCACCTACACTCGAACGTTCCCGCCAAGTTGGTGCACTCGCCGAAGCAGCCGTGCTCTTGAGGCTTGTCGCACTCGTTGATATCTTGAACAAATCAGACATGTGCGTTCATCAGCCAGCTTAATTCCAATTCATCAATCTTGGGTAATTTGCACGATCAAGAGAGGGACGTCATTATCATTAGTACTGGAGTGATTTGATTTACCTTGGCATCCGTCGGTGAGGTACGGGTTGCCGTGGTACCCGTCCTGGCAGTCGCACACGTACCCGGCGCGCGTCGCCGTGTAGACGTTCCGGCAGGCGCTGTTGCGGCTCTTGCACGCGGCGGCGCCGGCGGGGCACGTCGAGTTGTCAGGCGGCGTCCCGTCTTGCCCGAGCGGGGCGGACCCGATGGCCCAGCCGAGCAGCACGGGCACGGGCGTCTCGTCGAGGTTGACCGGGAGCGCGGCGCCCCGGGTGGAGGCGGCGGCCTTCTGCAGCCACCCCTGCTCCGCGACGATCACCAGCGGCGGCCAGGCGGCGTCCGGATCGAGCCGCCTGAGCCGCACGTCGTACGACGCGAGGCCGACGCGGATGGGCATCTGGCAGCACCCGACGCCCGTGCACCTGCCGCCGGTGACGGATAGCGAGGTGCGCCCCGTGCCCGTGCCGGGGCAGAAGGACGCGCAGCCGCTGATGGTGACGTTGCTGCTTCCTTCTCCGGCGGTGAGCTGCGCGAGCACGTCGCAGCCCCTGACGATGACCAGCTCGTTGCCGTCGTCCGACAGCGCGTACGGGCCACGCCACGCGCCGCGGCCGTCGGCGGTGAAGTTCACGCCGCCCGCGCGCGCGGCGCGCACCGTGGCGTTGGCGAGGGAGATGCCCAGCACCTGGAACGCGGTTGTGCTTGTGCCGAGGAGAAGGCGCGGTGGGTCGCGCGTCGTGTCGCAGGTGAGGTTGAACCCCGGCGACAGGTAGCACCCGGCGCCGACGCCGAACGGGTACGGGACGGCCACGTCGCCGCAGGTGGTCGGGCAGTTGGGCAGCGCGCCGGCTGATAACTGGTGCACAGCTGCGCCGGCGAGCAGCGGCGACAGCAGCAGCAGGACCGCGACCAGCGGCATTGATCGGACTAGGTGGATGCGCCTTGCTCCGTGGTCCATCACCGTGGGCGGCGCGCGGCTGAATACTAAACGCACGCAAGACGAAGAAGCAAAAACAGTCGTGTTCGCTCTGGCAGGTAGCTGCATGACTGGGTCAGCTGCTCGCTGGAGGAAGGTTGGACTGGGTCAGCAGTCGACTAGTACTAGAGCTAACCTTACAAACAACAGAGATATTGTGCCAAGTACGTAGCATGCGTGGTTTCTACGTCTCCTTCCTGGGATAAATTTCAACACCGAAAGGAGTAAGGACTGGCCGGCCGACATGTTTGACCACTGCCGTGCGGTTAAATACAAGATCGCGTAGTTTTACAAGGAGCGTGTGTTTTCTGCTAGCATGTTTTTCTTTTTCTTCTCCGTCACAATTCCTCTCAGTGACGGTTGTCCTATCGTCGCCGTTAAGGATGGATAAAAAATTCTTAAATTGAACATCGAGATCAAATTGTACCGTTATTTTTACGTTATTTGGTTAACTAAAATTATTTCATTTTCAAAGTTACCTTGTTAAGTTAACCTTAAATATTTAAGTTTTTGATAACAAAAAATTGTAATATCCAAATTAGAAATCTTTTTTCTACTCCCAGAGTAGTTACTCACACATGTATATCTTATAATCTAGAGAGTATCATTACATATTCGAGGTTTATAAATTAAGTATGTAGTCATACTAGAGTGTATATGAACATACTCACTTTTTTCTTGTTGGAATATATGAATTATAGAGACACACTCACTTTTATATAGCAGTAAATATGATATATGTTCATATATTTAAACTAGAAGACCTTTCAAAAAAATTTATGGTTATCACTCCTAACAATCTTGTTTTAATTATGTATACATATTCAAATCGATAAATAGTTATGAACATATATCTAAGGTGGATTTTCAACGTGAGAGTAACTACACTTTTATATACAATTTTATATATTTAAAATATGATGATTTGTAAAAATTAACTAAAAAGTCGACAACAAGAATTAAAAAGCGAAAGGAGTACTACTAATCGAAGGGATGGCGATGCTGAGGGACGTAAGGAGCCTATGTGACTCGGCTCCGGACTCGGCCCCTGCGTACGGCGTTGTTTTCAGTTCAGCAACGATTGTAATCTTCGATCCAGGGATGAGCAGTTCAGTCCTGAGGCCTGAGGCGACCACTGGTGGGATACCAAATACCATGGGCAGGCTATGATGAGCGAGTGTGCACCTGTGCTACATTTTTGGGCCCAAATATGCTACACACCAGCGCGTCTCACATTTCTCAGGCCTAAGAATAAGGCCCAGTTGAATTAACGCATGAGCAGGCTGAAAAAGGAAAAACTAGCAGTCCATAGATGCCATTCACAAAGGAAAGAATGAAACGGGAGAATAGCAAGCTGATAAAAGAAAAACTAGCAGTCCGGCCGCCGGCGTGTGTACCTCTGAATAGCAGGAGAGCAGCCATCGCCTCAACGTAGACAATGATCGGATCGGAGCACCCTTTTTCCTGATGAAACGGGAGAAGACGACACCAGGGTTGGTGCTTTCCGCGCCGCTCCAAGGAGACGGAAGACCGGCGGATGCATGGCCTGGCGCAGTTTATGCTTTTGTACGTGTGCGTCACTTCGTGAACGCCCGCGTAATACTGCGCAGAGAACAAAGTGCAGAGAACAATCATCACCGCCCAGAAAGAAGCATCGGCCAGCCACATCTCTGTCAGGGCGGCACGGTCCCCCTCAGACTGCGCCGAGGTTTTTTCGTATGGATGACGACGGATGGAATACGCGGAGAGTTTGCGACGGGTGCGGAGAACGAGAGAAGCTGCGGTAATTTGAGCTCTCTCCTGACCTGACACGGGGTAAATATTCCTGGCTAATCCCAGGAAACAGGGTGCATATATATGCCTGACAGGAACATGATGGTGCAGCTGAACCTGAACGTTTTTTCACCGCTTTTCGCCGTCTTTCTTCCTCCTGACTCCTGAGATGAAAGCTTCCCACGTTATTTTTTTTTTCTTGAAAATACAGGAGAGTTACGTTTTATTGTATTAAGAAAAAAAATGAGATAAAAATCCATACCGATCCATACAGAAACACACAAACACAACACACCCAGAAACACAAACCATCGACACACCCACATAAACAAACACACACGCATACACATACACAAACGCGACATGAACACCGTAGAGATTGGGAGCTACTATAAGATGACGTTTTTAGGAAGGTTATGACGTTAGCACGCCACCACCATCTGCTCTGATAAGACGGATCTGGACTTACACCTAATGTTTGGAGATGGAAAACAATACCTCGACAATGTCTTTAACAAAGAAAACGAAACCGTAAGACAACGTCCTCGCTGGCATGTTAAAAACCATGCAAAATTTCTTTCGATTCTGCTCTCAATGCCATTTCCAAACAAGGTCAGTCCCCTCCCCCGGCGTCATATCGCACGATCTCACACCGCGCCAACCGTACCTCCAATCGCTCGCAGTGTCATCATCGCACGCGCGCCACCGTCTTTCTCGCTCAAGTCAGAGCGCGCGCCGCCGTCGCGCGTTGCGTCTTCGCACGTTACTTGCTCTGTTTTGGATATTTTGTCTTCACATGTTCGTTAGTTGCTACTCACAAGTAGTGTCTCGATTCTTTCATGCGTAAAACGCTTTGATCCTCTGAAGCCAGATGGTCTAATTTTTTAGAGGCAGCAAACTTTGTTACTTGGGAGGCTTTTCAGTTTGAGTGTGTAAAGCATTCCATGAACATCGAAGTTCTGGTAAGTTAAGTGTATCAGTTCAGTTTTGCTTGGCGTATTCGGGGGATATTATCTGCCAAAATGCCTAAAAGATGTCCTTGATATTTATTCAGCAATGTTTGGCTTTAAGCAATAGACACATGCACCGTGAGCCCTTGATTAGAATTAGTGCTTGTGGAACTATACGTGTACAGAAATGCGTCAACAACATTGACTGGTTCTTCAAACAGTAAAACGTAATCTAGACTAGAGAAATGCACCTGAATTTCTGAACTACGGAAGCATGTCACAGTAATTCTCTATTTACTTCCCTTTATTTCCATTTGCTCATCGCTCCTCTGTTCTCTACCTATTTCTTCCTCTGGCGCCTTCTTCAGGTTATCTTCCACTTGTAGCAACATTGGTTGGGTGTGTTCTCACATAATGCTGATGTGCAACTGTGCATGAATGCAGTAGTAGTCAAAGAAATCCAGTGGCTGGAGGCAGGAGGAACACCTGAACCTTGAGCCCAAATGCATGTGTACCTGCATGACAATTCTGATATGATTCTATATAATGCAAGTTTCTCATGACTCATCAACATCCGATGATACTTGCTCCCTTTTGACCATCCAATTTTACGTACTAGGACATCCCTACCATTATCACGGCGTACTCTCAGAAATAAATCAGAGCCATATCAAGTACATGACGATGCACAAGGACAGTGAACCGAAGAAGACGAGATGGAATGAACCAACAACGAATTCAGTTTTGATCTGCCACGCCGGCGCCGAAAGGTACGAGCCATGCACGCATATGCCGGCTTGGATTCGTTACCTGCACGTAACATTGTAACTTTTCTCCAACTGTTAGGCTTCTCTCTAGGCACTATAGTACTCACCAACAGGCAACAGCTAGGTAGTGCTCACCTGCATCTGCGTCCTTACAGGTTTTCAGTAAGAAAGGCAGAGTGCAGAGCTGAAAAGGCAGGGTAGGATCCAGAAAGGGGCGCGGAACCATTAGACGTACTGTGCGGTGAAAATATTCTTCTTTTTCTGGCAATGACCTGCAGCATCTCCTCCTCTCCTAGTACAGCCCAAGTGCAACACAGATGTTACATGCTCCCAACTACATTATTCCTTCTCCCCCACTCACAATCACACACATTGGGCTTTGGGGTGGGGAGATAATAGAGATGCCGAGAAACTTACATGCACATAGCAACAAGCTCTTCGTGAACTAGAGAGCACTTGGCTTTTCACAAATCACAATGCGATTGAAGCTGCAGCCTTTTTCAGTTTTCACGGTCCAGAGACACGCACAGCATGCGCATAACCCCCCGCCTATAAATTCTCGTGTGAGTGAGAGGGAGATTATTGATCAGCCACCAGTTGAGTGAGCAGCAGGCTGGGAGAGCTGTGTGTGATCATCAGAGGGGCAATGGAGATGGGAGAAGGGAGGGAGGAGGGCGAGAGGGCGGTGGCGGTGGCGGGGAGGAGGGGGTGCATCCGCTCGACGCAGGGGCCGTGGACGGTGCGGCGGCGCGGCCGCGGCGGCGGCGTGACGACGTCGCTGAGGCACCCGACGCCGCGGGAGCGGGAGAACAACCGGCAGCGCGAGCGGCGGCGGCGCCAGGTGGCCGCCAGGATCTACGCCGGCCTGCGCGCGCACGCCGGGTACGTGCTGCCCAAGCACGCCGACCAGAACGACGTGCTCCGGGCGCTCTGCGCCGAGGCCGGCTACCACGTCGACGACGACGGAAACGTCACGCGCACCCAGGTCAGCTCTCAGCGCCCATGCATGTTGGTTCTACCGCTCGCTTGGCGTATTCCTATTCGAAGAGCTCTTTCAGTTCTTTTGGCCAATGCCCAGTGGCCATGTTCGTTGCATGCAAACGTTATCGTGTCGGTGTCGGCTCGCATCTTGCACTTCGTATTTCAGTAACTCTGTCCAGGCAAATAGCGCAGTGGTATAATTTGTTTTGTTTTTGAAAAATGGATCACTTGATGGGTTTTGATCTCCCGTAACCGCAATCCACAGATGCATAAGTTTGCTTTGCAAGTGTGCTGGTCCTCTTTTACAATTTTGCCTCTATGTTTTTTTTTTTGTGGCTGAACTTACTGAACATAATGTTGGCAATTGGTTGGTTAAAAGAGTTTGAACATTGATGGGAGCACAAAGTGATATGTTTTCCGTCGTTATTTTTCAGCTTCCGGACGGTGCCACGGACCCCAGTTGCAGCTCTGATCAGCACAAGCCTTCGTCCAACAGCGGGACAACAGAGGCTGCGCCTCTACCGCAGCTGGAGCAGGAGCAGCAGGGAGAGAAGGAAGCGAGGCTGTCGCTCGACCTCACCCTTTCATTCGCCTACATGTAGCCAGATTAAGAGTCTCCGATCCTGACACGTTCTAGTTTATTAGGTGCATGCACTAGTCACATAACAACAACAATAATTCTGTTACTTAGTAATCTAGCAAGGTTACTGTAAGAGAACATTAATTGGAACAAGTTGCAAATCACCTGAGCACGACTTGTTTACATAACTGTGTGATGTGATCCGAAGCTATCATCAACCAATAAAAAAAGAAAGAAACTTTATTGAACTACTACATTTGGTTGTAAAGACGAAGAACAAAAACAGAGAAAACCAGACACATGCAAAGAAAAAAGAAAGGAAGCCGATCAACTGCTCAAGCTGTCCCCAAGCTGGTGTCCCGTCGCAGTGCGGCGCCCTCGTTGACCCCAGACACGAGCTCGGCCTCGAAGTTTGCCGACGACATGGAGGGCAGGCGCTCGTACACCCTTGACCCGAGGTGCTGCAGCTTCTTCTGCTGCGTCTTGACGGTCCTGCTGATGATCTTGTAGTTCCATCGCTGCTGCACGTAAACGGCGGCCGCGAGCGCGACGGCGGCGAGCGGGATGGCGACGTCCCCGACCCGGGAGTAGAAGTCGAGGCTGGTGTTGACGAACTCGTACTCCTCCGCGAAGTAGGGGTTGATCTCGGGCGCCCTGACGTAGTCGTAGAGGTGGGGCAGCAGCCGCACCGCGGTGAGCCCCGCGTAGTAGCTCTTCTTGAGCGGCGCGCAGTTGATCCGCCACACCACGTTGCCCACCACCTGCGGGAGCAGGAACAGGTCCTGCGCCAGCCCGATGTACTCCTCCATGGTGACGGCCCACTCCCGCAGCGCGTGCGTCCGCCCCCGCGCGTCCATGTACGTGGAGGAGGAGGAGGACGCGTCGATCGGGCCGGGCCGGCGGTAGACGTTGACGTAGTGGGCCGTGAGGATGACCGCGAAGCCCACGGCGTGCGCGCCGGAGCAGTAGAGCAGCACCCGGCGGTCGCTGGGCACGCGGCCGGGCTCCAGCGGCGACCGCGTGAGCATCCGGATCCGGGACCGCCACACCTTCTGCGCCAGCCGCAGCGTCAGAAGGAAAGCCGCCAGGATGAGGATCTTCACGACGCAGTCGATGGTCCAGTACACGCCGCTGGCGCCGCCCTTGTCCACCTCGTAGGACGGCGGCGTCTGCGCGTCGTCGGGGCCCGAGGAGGAGGTGGCGATGCGCGCGAAGAGGGCCTCGGCGCCCGTGATGAGCGGCACGCTGTACCCGACCGCCTGCACGCCCAGCATCACCAGCGACACGTACGGCATCACGTCCGTGTGGGCCTTGATGTACAGCAGCTGGTTGAGCTCCGCCCCGATGGCCGCGCCCAGCGTCGCGATGCGGAGCACGCCCTCCACGCCGCGACGTGACAGGATGTCCTGCCGCTGGGCCCGGTACATGATGGGCAGCGTCTGCAGCGACGTCGCGTTGAAGCGGAGCGGGTCGTCCGGGTTGCGGGTGCTGCCGATGTGGAGCTTGGCCGTCGGGTTGATGAGCCACCGCGCGGTGGTGGGAGGGTACTCCACCTTCACCTCGATGGAGCAGTCCATGGCGCCCTCGACGGCGTTGAAGGTGGCGAAGGCGCGGCGCGGCGCGTGGATGGGGCGGCACCCGATCAGGTACATCCGCCCGTCCACCGGGTTGTACACGCCTTCCAGGAACAGGGTCGACACGTTGGCGTACGCGGCCCCGGACAGCGTCAGCTCCGCGGACACGTTGAGCACAGACGATGATGACGACTCCGAAGACGACGAGGAGGATTGTTTGCCTTCTCTTGTTCCCTCCGCAACAGGCGTTCCGGGGAACGCCGCAGAGGTCCTGCCGACGAGCGAGTCGACGGACAGCACCTCCAGCTGGAGAAACGGGCGCTCGGACCGTTCACGCGCACGGAACGGGTGCCGCACGGCGGCCACGTGGAGCGTCAGGTCGTCGGCGAGGCTGGACAGGCTCGTCGCGTCATCGGATTCTTTCCTCGGGTAGCTCAGCAGCGACTTGGCGATGACGGTGCCGAAGTCGAACGGTTCGCTCCTCCTCAGAAACTGGGTAGCCTGCGCGACCTTGCTGTAGTCGTACGCCACGGGCAACGGCGCGCCGCCTCCCTGCCCGCCGAACCGGGTCCACAGCTCGGTCGGGTGCACCGTCCGTTCCAGCGTGATGGGGAAGTGCTCCACCCCGTCGAGGTGTGTGATCTGGCCCACCGTGACGGCGCGCCGCGTGGCCGCGAACGTGGTCCGCAGATACAGGCACACGCGCGAGCGGCAGGCCTTGTCGCCGGCGCCGAGGCAGCCCACCATGCAGAGCTGGCCCGTGGCGGCCCGCCACACGCCCTCGGCCGCCAGCGTCGCGCCGCCCAGCCCGCTCCGCTGCCCCGCCGCGTACGCGTGCTCCCACGGCGGGACGGCACGGAACACCGCCGACACCCGCGCCGACCGCCCGCTCTCGCGCGGCTCGCACCGCACGTCCTGCATCACGATGCTGACGTCGGTGAACGCGCCGTCGTCCGTGGGGTCCGCCACCGCCTTGCTACTGCCGATCTCGAACGGCCCGAGCCGCCGGCACGCCGACTCGTCCGTCGTGGCGTTGCAGCGCCAGTTGGGGACCACGGCCAGCACGTCCTCCGCGGTGAACCGGTCAAGGATGCTGCACAAGTTCTCGCCCCTGTACACCCCCTCGCCATTATTGGCGGCGAGGATGTCGTCCTTGTATGGGTACGGGGTGCACGCCTTGCCCACGATCTCCTCCGACCCGAACCTGTAATTCGAGTACGCGCCCAGCTGCGACACCACCTGCACGGCGTCGAAGTAGGCCGCGTCCGACTTGGCGTGCGCGCTCTGCATCTCGCCCTTCACCGCCCGGGTCGTGAGCGTCAGCTTGGCCGGGTACCGCAGCACGAGCACGAGGCTCCCGTCCTTGCTCACCGGCGGCTGGAAGTTGTCGCGGTCGGTGTTCTTCGCCCAGGCCCAGGGCTCGCCGGCGTCTGTGCCGCTGCGCTTGGGGAGGAGGGCGTCGCCGACCATGCAGAGCACGCGCTCGCCGTCGTCGGTCTCGGTGTACACGCCCTCGAACAGGACCTTCACCTCCGTGCTGCCGGGCCACACCTTCGCCTCGGGCGACACCACCGGGCCCATCTCCGGCCCGGTCCCGTTGCGCGACACGGCCAGGCCCAGCACGCCGCTCACGTTCAGCGCAGTCTTCCCGCGGTGCTCCGCGTCCACGTGCGTCAGCGAGAACGACGCCAGCGCCACCGGGTCCGCCGCCAGGCCGTCGACGTCCGTGCCGTCGAACGGAAGAAGCGGCGCGGCGGCGCCGTCGGGCTGCGACCAGTCGCCCTTGATGAAGGAGAGCTCCGGCAGCAGCGCGTTGGCGCGGTTCGCGTCGAAGGTGAGGAGCGTGGCGGCGGAGAGGATGGACTCGCACTCGCGCTTCACGTCGGCGAACCGGACGTACTCGTGCGGGATGAAGGGGCCCTGCTGCCCGCCGCGGCCCATCGGGTTCGCTCCTTGGTCGTTCCTGTGGAACAAGTCGAACGACGACGCGATGGCCAAGAGTGGCAGCAACAAGGCGCCGATCAACTGCAGTTTTCTTTGTCGCGCCATGACTGCTGAAGAGAAGAGTGGTAAGTATTTCGCTTTCGCAGCCTCTGCCTTCTGATGGAGATACAACAACTCTTCAACTATCTACTTCAGAGATTCAGTAACCCTGCTTTTGAAAAACAAGAACAGCATCATTACATCACTGCTAGCTACTTGTCTGTAATTTCGCTACTCTGAATACTACCAAAGTTCACACACTTCTAGCTATGTGAATAGCAACATATGTCTACAAAAGATTGCAAACCTGCAGCAAAAACTCCAAAAAAAAAAAAATACTACGCCACTGACAAGATCCTAGAAGAGCGATTCAGTAGCTGACCTCAACATAGAGGAATTATCTCCAGCCCCCTTCGGCCTCCACGAGCTGGTACGGAAGAGCACCCACCGCCTCCTCTGCTCTAGTACTCGTACTCCTACCGTGCATGGATTCCTTACCGGAATGTGTCAGATCTAGAACATTTCGTGGACAAGATTGGATCACTTGGAATCTAACATTATAGTAAGCATCCATGGGATGCTTACGCCGCTAATCCTTTCTCGCTTAGTATAATTAGGGTTCTTGATAGGTGGAACGAGTTTGACTTGCGAGGGAAGTGACCCAGAAACAGAGGGCGGCCTATGGAGTACCGAGAACGCCCCTGACACAACATTCTGCAGAACCCGCCACTGGCTGCTGCTAGTGCTAGCTACCTAAGAGAGAGGGGCAGCTTCGATATTAGCGCGCAAATTACGGGGTCAGTGAGGGTTGAGGGGAGATCTTTTTCGTGAGCTGAGAGTTGACGACGAGGCGGCGCAGGTGGCGCGGCGGGCATCGCGGCCGTTGCGCGGCAGTCCATGGCATGTCACTCCGGCGAGGACGGCACGTGATATCACGTGACAACCGCAGATGGAGATATTTGACCTTGCGTCTTCTGACCCTGCTCGGCTTATCGCCGTCGGTTTTCTTTGCAGCCGACGTGCTCGGCTGCAAGGCGGCGGCGCCATCCGAGAGGCACACATTGCTGCTTTGCTTGGACGATTTACGTGCAGTTACAGAGAGAGAGACGCACTCGTAGTTCGTTGGGCCAATTGCGCTTTACATGGGCCTAAATGTAATGTGTCTGAAAGGGTCTCTCGAGCTATATGGTGCCCACGGGCACGGGCGCACGGCCCAGGGCTAACGTCAAATACGGCTCAAGAGAATAAAGTAATCTAAGTGACAGTGTGACACTGCTTGATCAAGTGACGGCACGCTGCCCTGTGTTTGGGAGGTTATATGGCTGCAGCACACAAACACAAAACGATCAAGAGAATCAAGTGACACTGCACTGATGCTAGGCACGCATTACAACAAGCTAAATTTTTTCATGTCACTGGCACACAATAGTTAGCACAAATTTATTGTCTTTATCTTGCCTCAATTATTCAAGATGATAATACAAGCATAACCATGGAATAATCACAGACGACAAATTCCACTCCACATTTCCCAGTTATTCAAGCTCCAGCCGAGTTTACATTACTCATCATATGTTCCATCACATATTTACTACTGCATCAAAACAAAAGCAAACAAAACAAACATGAGCGGCTGAGACTAATACTCCAAGGCCAAGCCAAGCCTCCCAGAAAGATGAAAAACAAAAGGAGGAAAGCAAAGCCGTCCTCGCGAATCACATCACGAATGAGACAATCTCGGACACTCTCACTCCACTCCACTTGTTGGGTCTGGGTGGAGCAAGCTCAGATCGGTCGGCTTCCGTTTTCCGCGCGGGCGCGAACAAAAATTCACTTTCTTCTGATGCAACGGGACAGAGACTTAATAGTCGAGAAGAAGCTAATTAAAAGTGATGAGACTAGCTAGCTAATTGTACTTATGTCGTTGATTAGCAGTTTAGTACTTGACGACGGTCCCCGCGCCGGCGGCCTCGTCGCCGTCGGCCATCTCCTCCTCCTCCTCCTCGTCGTCGTCCTCCCTCTCCTCTCCCTCGCCCTCCTCCTCGATGCTCTCCGACCTCTCCCTGCCGCTGACGCCGGCGCCGACGCTGCCTCCTCCCGCGCTGCCCCGCCCCTCCGACTCCGGTGGCGACCCAACCATCGCCGCCTTGTACGCGTGCGGCGGCAGCGGCGACGGGGCGGGAGCCGCGCGGTGGTGTACCATGGCGGCCGCCGCCGGGTGGTGCTGCCGGTGGTGCACCGCCGCTGGGGACGGGTGGTAGTACTCCGGCGCTGCCGCGACTGCCGCCGTGTAGTGCGGCTGCGTCGCCGGGTGCGCGCCGTAGATGGCCGGGCCCGCCGCCTGGGACGCGTACTCTGGCGGGACCCAGATGCCACCGAGAACCACCAGCTGCGGCGCCGCTGTCGCGGGCGTCGGCGGCGCTGGCGGCCGTCTGGTGTGCAGCCTGTACTTCTGCGCGACAAAAGCACATAATAGACGAATGAGTTCAGATATACTCGTTGTCGTTTCTGTTCTCATGCAGATCATAATCACTCATGAGTCATGATTATGCACTCGAGATAACATTATGTTGGGTTGGTTTTATGAGGAGGAAACAATGGATGCATATATACATGATGAGTTTATAATTACCTGGAGATGGCTTTTCACCTCATCATTGGTCAATCCGTCCACCTTCATGAGCTCGCGGATCTGCTTCGGGGTCGCCACTTTATTTTGCAAAGAACAAACAAACAAGTTTCATTTGTCTTTAGCTCACCAGATATACATGCAGTTGGCGTTTAGCTGGATAACGAAAGTTTTGATTCGTGGACCAAACAGTACTAGGAAATGCGTGTGTCTACCTTGCGCGCCGCCGAGGATCTGCAGCGCATTGACGAAGCGGCGGTGCAGCTCCGGCGACCAGCACCGACGGGCCTTCCTGTGCGTCTGCGGCGGCGCCGGCGCCGGCTGCCCTTCCGTCGCGGCGGCCCCCGGCTTCACCCCGTTCTGGACCACGTCCCTCCGCGCGCCGCCCAGAACGCCGTTGTTGTTGCCGCCGGCGTCGAGGTACGGCTTCCTGTCCACCTCGTCCTTCTCCGCGGGCGCGAGTGCCAGCTCCGGCAGCGCTGCCGCCAAGGCGTCCACCTTGTCCTTGGCGAAGGGGAGGAACGCGCCGCCGCCGCCGTTGCGCTGCTGGTGGCCGGCGTCGACGATGGGCAGCGGGTGCTCGGAGCTCTCCTTGGGCGTCTGCGGGCCCTTGGCCGCCGCGCTGTCCGCCGGCCCGTTCCACAGCTGGGCCGACTCCATCCAGCTCGCCTTCTCCGACGACGCGTTCATCCCCGGCTTCGTGTCGTCGTCGATCCCGATGCTCTTGATCGGGATGAACTCCTCCAACACCAGCGGCCGCGCCGCCGCCGCCGCGCCTTGGTGACCGCCGCCCATCTGGTACGCCTCCAGCTGCTGCTTGTACGCCTCCATGGCTGCAATTAACCACCACGCACGACCATTATTAATTATTCATGTACTACGAACATTCCACGTAGATACGCGTGCATCATTATTGTATATGGCTGATACCGTGGTTGAGGAGCTGCATGCAGAGGGGGAGCTCGCGCTTGAACGCGTCGATCTTGAGCCGCTCCTCCTCCAGCCGGGCGAGGAACTCACGGACCTTCTGCGTCGCCTGCTCCGTCGTCAGGTGGTGGCCGTCCACGAGCGGCGGCGCCTGCTGCTGCGTCGGGATCGTAGTCGCGTACGCGCCGCCGCCGCAGCCGCCGTTGGGCTTGTAGTCTAGGGTTAGGTCGGACGGGGAAGAGGAAGACATCCTGTTTCACCGTACCAGGAAGGGATCACTAGTGGAAGTTGTGCTATAGCTACAAGCTTCCGGTATATTACTAGTCGGATATATGAATATATCAAGCGTGTGTGAGAGAAAGAGGGAATGTGTGTGAATGTGCGTGTGTGTTTGATGGGGGATCAGACTGGGAATCGGCTTCTTTTTAAGGGTGAGTTTTGGGAGGGAAGAGAGAATAAAGTTGGATTTAGAGGGGGAGGAGAGGAGGAAAGGAAAAGCTATGGATGATCTTGCAAGGTACCTAGTAGTAGCAGGAGCAGGGACAGGGGGAGATAAAGCAAAGGTATGGTAACTTCTTGCAAAGATCAAAGGCATCTGCATGCAAAAGCCTCTGCATATGCAGGGAGGTTTCATATGCATACAAGGGAATCAGGAAAAACTTATCTCCCCGGCACCACGACCACAACAAAGATCGAATGGGGTCCTATGCATGCTACCTCTCGAATCTCTCTCTAGTCAGCTGGCTGGTCTAATATGTAGTTTGCTCAAATCAGCCGCCGTGTGCTCCTGACAACGTAAGAACGGCGTTCAAATCAAATACAGCTGTGCATGCATGTCACCCAACGCATCTGCATTCTCTGAACATGCATGCAAAAGAAATTGGGACCTTTTGTGTTGGCCAAGTCCTGTTTGTCCTATACTGCGTGCGACAATTTTTTTTTTACTTGCCAACAATCTTTCAAAGATGATCGAGCATTTTTCTGTGGTAAGTTCGCTTTACAGCGTTTTTTTGCAACAGAGAATCTATCCATGCTTGCATTGTCCACCCACGGGAAATAAAGCTTCGTAGTAGCCAGCGGGTGCGTTTGATTCAAAGGAATTGGAATTGGTGGCTAAAGACGAGCTAAAGTAGTCCAAAGCGAACCTTGCAAGTCTAACAAGAGAACCAACTAGGTGTCTTGGGGAATATTTACCTTTTACCTAATTTTGATTTCGATCGAACGCAGGGATAATCACCAGATATACCTACTTAAGAATCGCATCATCTCCATCCTCCCTATTAGCACTACAAAAATTCAAAATAAATAAAATAAAATAATGCTCGCACATTGTCAACTTTAGTTTTTTGGGGGTTCAAATTTGGATGATTCCTTCAAGATTAATTAATCAAAGGAAGAAATGGCAAAGCAGTAAAGCAGCATATACCACACATAATTCAAGCGTCCAAAGATAATCAAAAGATTCCTCTCTCTTTGCTTTGAAAAGGGTGGTGCATCCCTTCACATACAAGCTCTTCGCCAGGAATAACACACATGTATCCCTCTGTCTCCTCTCTGCGTGTGTGCAACAGCAAGTAGTACCGGCCGGCTCACTTTGCATAGCGTTCACAGGCAGGGAATATGTTAGCATGGCTCAAGCAAGGAATATCTTAGGCTTTGGGGATCGATATCAAGCAAGCACGCACAAAGAAGGGACACACAAAGGAAAACATGCATTGTGTTCTTTGGAGGGAGGAGGAGAATGTGAGTGAGAACGTGAGAATCTCCCAGCTGCTGCTACTCTTGGCTTTTTAGGAAGTGGGTTGGAAGCTAAGAAGATTCTCTCTCTCTCTCTCTCTCTCTCTCCACATACGCACAGAGACAGAGGGAGTTTGCAAGTACGGCAATACGAGGGGTAGACAGAGAAGGATGGAGAAAGGCGTCTGTGTATTGGTGCATCGAATTCCCTGTGCAATAATTAGGGGTTGGTCGCTTTCTTGGGGCAGTCTTCAGGTACAAGACTCCAATCCCTACCTTTCGTCTGGATTCTCTCTTTCTCTCCACACCACAATCGACGTGTACGTATACTGTATTTAATACCACACTACGTAAACACCGTATAGTTAGGTCCCATACTTCCATGTACACGGATATACTGTACTCCCTTGACGTTAAGACATGCTGTATAGATTATAGTATTGAGAATTGCACTAATAAGGAACTTTACTTTCAAAATCATAGTGGTATATATTTTGATCACAATGTCATCCGGTTCGTGATGAACTTCAGCAACTGATCTCATTTCATGCGGTTAATAATTCGGTCAAACGGCAAGGACCAAAGCATGCAGAAGGTGGAGTACTTACTCTTCAGGACTACGTAGACGGGTGACGCGAAACTTGTAGACGACGGCCTTTTCTGACTGCTGCATGGTGGGTCCCCCGGGCAGCGCCGCAGAGGGCTTTTCGCGCTTTCTCCTCGTGACACGCGTCGGCGGTGTCCTTGTGAATATCCCTTTTGTCTGGTGCGACGTGGGCGCGCGAATATTCCCTACCCTACCTCTGCTACTGTTCTTTCTACTGTTAGCTTGGCTTGGCCTTTGTTGAGTATAGTAATGTCTATTTCTTCTCATCTTTCCACGAGTCATTAGCTTTGTCATACTGCGTCTCAAAAAAAAAAAAAAAGTTTTGTCATACTGTACTTTTTTTTTTCCAGGACAGCAACTAGGTATTCCTCTTTCATTTTCTTTTCACATTACAATTTATCCTTAACTCTCTTCTACTGAGTCATTGGAGTTACTATACTCTCACAGCTTAATTATACTGAAGTCTGAACTTGTCCTAGCTACTCCCATTTTCCTGATATTTTCAACATGGTGTGATACAAACGAGCTTGTTTACACCAGCACACATTAACATTATTTATGAACAGAGAAGAACCCAAGAACAAGCAAAGGGTTCAGACCAAAGAGAAACCACGGAAAACATGTATGTTGCAGAGGTTGATGTGTGAGCCTATTTCCTCCTCATTATTATTCGATCTGATGACTGGGAGAATAATCAGGGAAGACGTTATGGGCTAGCTCGCCACGGTGTGTTGAACACGGTGCAGTGGGGATGATTCGCTGCAGCAAAGGAAAAGGCGCGGCGATTAGGAGAGGCGTTAAAAAAGAACGGCCATTGCTCATCAGGAATCCAGTGGGATGCTAATTGTCGCGTGTTAAGGTTCTTAGAGTAAAGCACCACGCTTTGCATCCATCCTTTCATCAAGTGGGGAAGGATCATGGACACAATTCCTACAGAAAACCATATCTTCTTCGCCTGATTCGAATTTGAGCTCTGAATGTTCGTTCCTGGTAGATATCCTCCTCATTTTTGCTTCGCAAATGGATTACATTGTTATGGACGGCATAAAGAATTGGAGCGCCCCCGCTCAGCTGGATAGATGGCCATGAAATTAGGTACAAAGTGATTCTCTAGTTCTGAATCTGAGACGCTGCGATGAGATGTTTCAGAAAAATATTATGAAAAGGTTTCACTTGCAAACAGGAGTTTCAATTCCGATTCATTTGTATTTGATTGCTCATTTCTTTAAGATATTACCACAGTTGTTGGGGCTCATCAAATTCTATTTCACTGCTCAAATACTTAGGCCCTTAATTAGATACTGAAACATGTGCACTTTCCTTGAATATCCATTTTTTATATGAAATTCTACAAACAAAAATTTGTTTGATCAATTCCTAGAAAAACATGTTACATCAAATAAAGGTAAGACATTTCAAGAATTGTTCTTGAAGGAATATATAAAATAAAATTACCTTTACCTGATTTCTGATGATGTTTTTGTTCCTTCCAATATCAGACTATGAAAGTTATCGTCTGTTGATAAAAATTTGTCCTTTCAACTCAAATTTGTCCTTTCAACTCACCATTTGCCGTCAAATACTATTGTTTCGTTAAAGAGTATATCTGCTCTTGTACTATTTCAGAAAAAAAAGGGAGAGCGGTGCCTTATCCTTGGAATATTTCGTTTTTTACTCCATACCGACAGAATACAAGCATTCCTTTAGATACAAAAAAACAAGCATTACAAAATATCAGCTTGTGCATCCTGCTTTCAATAAGGCCGAACGAAATGATATCCATCGTACATGCCGGATTTTAAGTACCGCACCTGACTTCCAGAAAGATAAACGCTTCATGAACAGTGAGACATTCCTCAAGTGGCCTGAGAGGACTTTTCCTTTCCATTCTATGAAGACACACACAAATTATTTTTAGAGCAACTCTAACCCTTCCCCTTTCCTATCATCTAAATACAAAAATCTATCATATAGGGAATGGAGATGGAAAAAACTTCTTTATCAGTTTTCCTTTTCTATCCTCTTAGTTAGTTGATCACCTAAATCCAGTCCATCATCTCCTCTATGGAGGGGATCATCCTTTTCTCACCTAAATGGTGGACGCTAACTTTTAGATGATGGAATAGGTGAACTGCTACAACATCATCACCTATAATTCAAAAAGTGAGTTGAAGGGATCCTCTTTAACCTTTTTTAGATGATGAGATTAAAGGAGGAAGAATTGGAGTTGCTCTTACACCGCCACCTTAAGAAAGTAGGCCACCCGTGTCCCTGTATCAATCTTTTTTTCCATTTAATCTTCACTCATTTAGTACATCTTTTTTTGCCGACACCAAAGATGGCTCTGAGAGTCGTTTGCTTCTGGGGTGAAGCCATTAGCGAAAGATGCTCAAGCAATAACTGGGTAATTGACTAATTGGTCGTTGCATTATTTTCTGTATTGACTGATGTGACTGTTTTGTATTGCCCCTGAGGCGATGCCAAGCCTGACTAGACTTGTACTACTGTATATGGAACGGATCGATTCCACTGTACCACAAAGAGCGGGACGATCCATCCGTGGCGAATCTCGATGCAATAGAAGGTGCGAAGAGCGTACAACCATGAGCCTGATGAACAGTCACTTCAGAACTTTTCGAGATATAAATATTTTCTTCTTTCGAACTTTTATATCTTCAGTTGTTCATTGCTTCACTACAGAATTGTTGTGTAGTTCACGACCACAAGTTGAACGAGGTGTCCGGTTTTTAGCTTGGCATGTCCTTTTAGCTCGCTTTAAGTTTTACTACAGAACTAGTCTGCATCTATGCCAGTCAGGCTATCTCCAACAGGTCATTCATATAGTGACCTAAATCTAAAATGAGTGTAAAATATTAAAAAATTGTCTCCAATGGGTGATCTAAATCCGATATGCATTTTGGGTTGAGGCTGGTCGCGACCCACAAATGGGGCTCCAGCCCCCGCGACCTAGCACTCCGCTCGAGCAGCAGCGTCGGCCGCGACTCTTCGCTCCCCCGCCTCTCCCCCCTCTCTGCTCGATCAGCAGTGCCGGCCACCACCAACTCCTGCCGTCAGCCCCGTCGTCCCCTCCTCCGAAGATCCGCCGCAGCCCTGCCGTCAGCTCTCGTCGTCCGCCGCTCCCGAGATCCGCCGCAACCCCACCGCCATCTCCTGAGATCCGCTGCAGCCCTGCCGTCCCCCGCACTGTCGCCCCTGGAGCTGCAGCTCCGCCACGCCTGCAGCTCCAGCGCCGTCACAGCCTCGCCTCTCAAGCGCCTGGAACTTTGGCACTGTGTCTGGGCGAGCTAGAGGCGGCGGTTTGGGCAAGCTCGAGGCGGCAGCCGAGCGAGCGTGGAGGAGCGGCGGCGGTTGGGCGAGCTCGAGGCGACGGCGGCAGCTGGGTGAGCTCGACGCGACGACGGTGGATTTATATCATCCGTCCCGATTTGGGCCTTCCGTTGGAGACCGACATTTTTGGATCGTCTCCTTTATGCACTATAGCGACCCATTGAGACATTTAGGTCACTAATTTGGATCTCCATCGTTGGAGATAGCCTCAGAGCTATTCCTGAAGTCTGGCCAAAATCCTTTTTACCTGAACACTCCTGCTGCTCTGTATACAGTTTTTCTTGACGGACTGACTGACTGAGTGCGTTGCATTGACTTCAGTGTCTGCACTTTATCGGCCGCCACCTTTGCTGCAAATTCTTGTCTTATAGAGGTGTGCAACGTCTAGCACTAACAACATCCTCACTCACAGCATTCCTGATCAAACGACTGAATTCAGAACACATTCTTTTTTTTTTGAACAGAATTCAGAACACATTCTCACTGGCCATTTTTACCTGAAGCTACCAGTCACCACTTTACACTGCTTTGGGATATGATGAGTTACCCAAAGGCATCAATCATTCGAAGATACAGTACTTGCGCAGCTGCGAATAAGAGCGAGAGAGCGAGGAAGAAATAAGTGATGGCGATAAGCATGAACACATGGGATAAGGTTTAGGGCGCGTGTGATTTTGATCGAGGGGATCTATGCTCTCAAGCTTTAAAGGGGTTTAAGGGGCCAAGGGAAGGTGCTTACAGGTATCAAAGACGAGACGGGGAAAAGAGGAACGAGAAAAGTGACGGAAACGAAAAGCAGCATCTTGGAGCAAGGAGGGAGAGAGTACAGAGGAGGGAATCCATGGCGGCTCCATGAATACAAACCCTGCTTTCAGTGGGGCTTTAGCTGGTCAAGTAAAGTGCCTGCAAAAGGTTCTTCCCGGGCTGGTAGCGGGAGAGCGAAGGTTTGATCCAAATCTTGGAAAGTGATACTGCCATTGGGATGTTGCAGTACTGGCGCTGCTTGAGTCAGGGTATGGTGTGTTGTGGACCTGTGGTGGGTGGCGGGGAATACTTGGTGGTGTTTACAGACAGGTGACAACTGACAATGGCAACTTGCCAACGAAATTTGGTGAAGTAAATTTGTCTCGTTGTGATAACCCCTTTACGGAACGATGTTCTGGAAAATGGCCACAAGTTAATCGATTGAGCCACGTCTTGTAAAGAGCTAGACAACTTTACAAAATGCAACAAATCGCGGTGGAACAAAAAGAAAAGATTTATCATTTGCACGATTATAGAGGGAAAACGATTAGCCCAGCCAGATTCCTATTCGTCCTAGCTTTTGGGCCTGCTACGCCGCTGCTCTCCAACGGCGCGAGCCGTCGTGGGCCTCAGCAGTCTGAATGTTTCGCTGTCGCTGGTAGTTCTACATGACCCCGTGGCCATGGCCCGGGGCCCGGCCTGGCTCACTTTCTCATTATCTGGGCCAGCTTAGATCGAATCGGTTGGGCAGTCTAGCTAATTCGCGAGCGCTTGTGCTAGTCCACGAGTTTTGTCCCGGCTAAAGCCTGCTCCAACGAAATTGCCATCCGGCCCACACAAACCAGGCAATCAAGTGTACAGGTTTGGAGTCTAAAAACTCTCACCTTTCCTGTGTTCAGGTAGAGATGAACTTCCTTTTTTTAAAAAAGGTAGAGATGAACTTTTCATCTCGGCGATCTTACGTGCTTTTGGTGCGTAGAGCATTGAAAAATCCGGACCTGCACGACAAATCTCGCAGTAGCGTACGTCTCACTGGCAGTAAACATCACGACAGGTGTCGCCGGAGCGTCTAGCTCGACCGCCGTCTTCGTACACTGCTCATTATTATGCGGAGCCCACGCACGCAATCAAATCGCCATCAATCAATATGACCGGCAAAAGCCAGGCGAACGTTAAAAGAGTTTATCTAATAATAGAGATAGCTAAGAGGTAGTATCTAGCTCTTATAGAGAATTAAGGAGGAGTGTGATCCATATTTAAGTCTCTTATTTTTGTTAGAGGTTGTCTTTTAAGGAAGAGTTGACTGTCTTCTTCTTCTTTTTTTTAATAAATAATTTTAAGAGGTAGCTAAGAAGCAATTATTGGAGACACTCTAAAAGCTTCTCCAATGATAGAGTGTCTCTAATGATAGAGTTAGTTAAGAGGTAACAGCTATCTTTTACAGAGAATTAAGAAAGAGTGGATCCATGTTTAAGTCTCTTATTTTTTAGAGGCTGCCTCTTGAGAAAAAGTTAGTTGTCTTCTCTCTTCTTTTTCTTCAACTAGTTACTATGCACATATGACATACACGCGCTTCTAATACTGAAACGGCAATAGTATGTTGTTCAACAATGTAAACATTGTTTCAACATTCTAGATCACTTAAAAAGCACAAAAAAGGGACACTCGACCCATTCGTACGTGACATCTGAGTCGATCTATTTGTTACAAGTAACTTGGTTATAAACTTATTCACTTTTGATGTTGTACTTCACCATGCAGACACCTGCAAATTCCCTTGCTCCGTCTGGTTTCTTCATCAAGTGGCGGCGAAATCCAACAAAATGTGTATGATAATTTATTTGTTCAACTATCATATAAGGAATACTCATATGTGGAGAATCAAATTATATGTCACCATGTAATTCAGTAGATTCTTCTCTTTCAGGTGAGAAGATGATGTCACTATACGGAGTTGTTGCCTACCAAGCTATAAAGAACAAAAATAGATGGTTCGGCTATATAAGGGATAGAGACGTCAATGAGGCAGAGAATATGATACACACCAGAAAGAATAGTTAGTACCTCTTGTTTTGTTCATTTTCACATGTAGAGCGGCAATAGTAGTAAAGGTAGCTGCTGCTTTCCGCCAGTCCCGAGCATGCAACACAAGCTGTGATTTCCGGACATCGATGATAAGCATCTCTCCCCTGCATAATGCCGATATGCAAACATTGTGTGACATGAAGGAAGCTGTAGTGGTACAAGTCCCGTTATTATTGAGCAACTTAATCTAGCCCGCATCATTAGACAAATGCGAGTGCGGTACAAGTCACAAAAAATAACTAAATAATATTGAACGCAGGAGCAGGAGTTTCTAAGTACCCCTAAAAAAATGATAAAATAAATTACAAATATAAGGAAGACATAAACAAACAGTATCACGACTTTAGGACATCCGTATAGACTATGTTTTTGGTGCTTTTTCAAGATTTGTCTATTGACAAATTTGGTTTAGCAAGGACCCAAGTCGATTGTCTCGATACACCCCTAGACAATGCAACATAGAGCTGGCCATGTGCAAACAAGAAGAAATACACCAACATGAGGGTTGGTCTGTCCTTGAGCTTTATTAATGGTCATCGCAAAGCTGAGTTGTACGGGAAACTATTTCCTTTTGAATTTAAATGGTAAAGACAAATCTTCTGAAGGAGAAAGAGGAATCCTAGGAATGAAGACCCTCTTTCCGGCATGTTACAATAATTTCAGCATCGATAGCATTGTCTTGAAAGGCCCTTACCACCAAGCGTGTACCATTACACAGACCATTATGTGAGTCTAGGTTACGCAACAGGATAAGTGGACAGTTGAGTTTGATCTTCAGAATATGAGGAGGAAGACCATTGGGTGTCAGTGAGTTGAGAAAGTCAATTGGGTAATTGTTGCTAGAGTCATCATAAACAGAGTCAAAGCTGTAGTATATCTTTGTAGTTTCAGGAAACATTTCTATCATCTTAGAGTTGAGAACATCCACGTGTTCATTCTTAGTAGAAAGTATGGCGCGTGAACTCATGAATGTGGCATCAGATGCATTATCCAGAAGACCATGGAAAACATTGTTTATGAGATTATCAATAGAGTTTTCCTTAGGATAGTCAATTAAAATTTCATCTGGAAGATGAACATAATCATCCCCGATAGATAATTCAGTGCCATTGCCAATTCTGAGGAGGTATCTGAGAACCAAGAATCTGAATATGCCCTCATATTTTGCGTCAGCTTGATCTTCCACACTTTCTCCCATATGTAAGACCTTTGAAGTGTTGCATCAGTAATTTGAGCTCTAGTGCCACGTGGAACAACAGGGAGAACTTGTCTAAAATCCCCTCCGAAAACCATAACCTTACCCCCAAACGGTTGGTCACAATCCATGATATCTTGCAATGATCTGTCAAGAGTCTCGATAGTTTGTCTCTTTGCCATGGCAACTTCATCCCATATCAACAAACTTGCTCTACGAAGCAACTCAGCGGTACCACTGCCCTTTGTGAAGTTACACACGGTTTCATTATTTAGTTTAATAGGGATTTTGAATCTGGAATGTGCAGTTCTTCCACCAGGCATTATAGATGCTGCTATACCAGACGTAGCAGTAGAAATGGCTATGAGACCCATATTTTGAACTGTAGCAATCAATGCCTTATAGAGATAGGTTTTCCCAGTACCGCCAGGTCCATCCACAAAAAAGACCTGTCCCATGCCAGACTTTACATGATCCATAATCTCCTCAAAACGCCTGTTGCTCTGCATTGAGTGTGGGGATGATATTTAGGTGATCCTGCTCAACCCCAAGGGATAGCTCATCATTCAACTCATGATAGTGGTCCCTTTCTCTACGTCTTGTTAAGATTAATAAAATACATTTATTATGCTGTACAAAAGTATAGTTGAAAAAAAGTAAATTGATACCTCTAATCATATCCTAGTACTCTTAGGTTCATATATGTTTCAATCTAAACTAAAAAGTATAATAACACATGTTACACAAAATCATATATTATGCATATCCACTTACCAGATGCATCCAATTCAGGAAGTCCATATTGTCCAAAATTGTGACCCATAGATTGAACAACATTCTCAATATCCCTGAGGAACCTCCGTTCCACTTCATGCGCATTGCCAATGCTTTGCTGGTAGTCTTGTGAAAGAGAATCATAATGTTTATCCCATAGACGATGAATATTAGTGTGCTCGGTAAAAACCATGATTATAGCAAAGGTTTGGAGAAAGGAACGAGGCATCTACCAAAGAGCACATTTAGTGAGGCACTTGTCTAAAGACTCATCTATTTCTACGAGTCCACCATGCTCACATGCATCTCTAAATATGGGGTATACCACACCATGAATTGTTCTAAGGTGTTCATATGACGTCGCACCCCTGACATGCTCCAACAGAACACGGAGGTAAAACCTCTCCCCTTCTGTCGAATTTGCATACACCATATGCCCAATTTGAATCCTCTTTTCCCTTTGTTTCCAAACCTTTTTTGACTTTTGCCATGTGTAAAATTCAGGGAACTCTCTATACAAGTGCTTGGACGTATTGGGATAAATAGCATTCATCTTAAAATACTCAGTAAGCATAGATTTCTACGACTTGTCATTTTTTGCTACATCATTGAGATTAGAAGTGGATTTGTAGGCAACCATATGCATTCTCTCCAAATATACCTGAAGCTGCAACACTGGTGGGTTTACATAGTATAAGGGGAATCTAAATAACCTATATACTGCCTCAGGTGGAGTAATACGCCTTGCATCTCTGTATTGCTTAATCTCATTTATGACAGTGTCCCCGTTTTTAGATTTGTCAATGCTGAAAGATGCACGGTCATGTCCTTTATAAATATACTTGTACAAGTATTTGACTGCCTTGATGCTCGAGCATATTTCAACATTAATATGATAGTTATGCCGCATTAACAATGTGGGGTTATAAGGAACAATCCATCGGTTATCCAGCTGAGATTTTCTAATGATCACTCGCTGACCATCATCTCTCCTATGATATATGGGATATTAATCCTTGCCTTGCTGTGTGACTTCACAAAACTATCTTGGATAACGAAAACGGCACTGTCCATCAATCATACACTGACATTTTGTGTTCAGAACACCACACGTGCCATGTATCATGTTTTTTACCACAAGATCATGCAGGACTTTGTACTTATTCTCGTCTAGGATCTCTGCAGAAATAACTTTGTCATAATCATCTAGGCTACTTAACTTGCTGTCATTTTTCATTATCAATAAAAAGTGCTCGTGAGGAAGCCCCATCTTCTGAAACTCAGTTACATGAGCATATGCTGCAACCTCCCTGAAATGTTTCTTCTTGATTAGAAAATCCTCTAAGTCGCGCAACTTTGTCTTATATACCCTATCAACCACATCGGGTCGGTCTTGAGGTGTTTGACCAGGTAGAAGTTGTTCCAAGATCTATTCCTAATAGGGGTTGCATGTCATTGTAACAAAATAATCAGGCTTCCCAAAACGCTAGACCAAAGTCATCGCATCGAGAAATCTTGCTTGAACGTCACAATTACCACCAGGGAATGATCTTGAAAGGACAATTCTACAACCAGATTCCGATGCACGTGTTTCACCAGCTGCAAGAGTATCAAGAATTCCCTACATAGCACCCAACAATTATTAATACAAATACTATTAATTCAAAAAAGGCCAGAAATGGCAATCAAAATATTATTGTGTTCTCCCCTTAAATACCTGGTAAAGGTCAGCCCTAATCAATGTTTGGTGCGCATGTTTCGAATACCAATCGAGACGCATAGTCTCAATCTTGATGTAGACATCAACCAAAAACTGCTGGAAGATGCGTCCACCATGGAAAAGAATATTGAATTCATCATCTCTAGTCTACATCTTGTAAGCGTAGTACTATCTGGCACTAACATATTTCTTATTACTTCTTGGATCATCATCTTTGTGTAGGAATGTGAAATAGCAAGGTTATTAGTAATGTTTTACCCACATTATGCATAATCTTTAAAATGCCTTGTTGAAACAACTAACCTTGGTCATCCTCCGGATCACGCTCAAGCTCAAGTTCGGCAATGTTTTCATCATCTTGTAATCCTATAGCAACATCAGTGTATCAATATAACTACTATAAAATACTTGTATCAATATGCCGTTATATAAAAACTTTCAAAATCAGGTTTACCTGTAGTAGCATCATCAGATTCGTCATCTGCATACCTAATCTTCTTAATCCACCTAGTTTCACCGCTGAGGAAAAACAACGGATAAGACAATGGATCGTAGCATCCATGGAATGCCCGAATATAGACTGGTTCCCTGATAATCCGCACACCATAACACTTCTCTCAAACATATGTTTCAGATCATTACCATCCATCCAAATAGCTGCAACCTGAGAGACAGTGGGAGCATTATATCTTCTCTGATCCGCACCAATCTCTGTGTTCAACTCTATTTTGTAATCTTCGATGTTTGACACTCCACCTAACATCCTAAAGGCTCCTACATAAGTGAAAGTTTCCTAGAGGGGGGGGGGGGGGTTGAATAGGCAAATCTAAAAATCCTGTGAAATTGGACTTAAACAAATTTATTAGACTGACCGACAGTGCCGGTGACGGTGATCGGCAGTGCCGATGGATGAACAGACAGTCGTGTAAAATCTAGGTTTAAGTGGTTTCACGGTTACTATATAATAATTGACTACAACAGTAGAATAAAAGGAACACTATGACAATAGGAAATAACAAAACAAGGGCTACTGAAGTAGATCTAGCAATTTAAGCAAATACAAGAACAAACCCTAGATAATGAGTAATTAAACAACAAGTAAATAAAAAAGCACACGAAGACACAAGATTTATTACTGAAGTTCGGGCTCACAAAGAACCCTACGTCTCCGTTGAGAAGTCCACAAAGGACCGGGTCTCTTTCAACCCTATTCTCACTCAAGCGAACACAAAGATCGAGCTCGAGTTCTCCACTAGCAAATCTCTTACCGGATGGGTGATACAAACTCCCGAGGCGTCACCACACAAGTTGGAAGCTCTACGGGCACCTCTAATCGTCTAGGAGTAAAGCTCCAAGAGTAACAAACACAAGTTACAAAGATGATTAAATTGAATGCTCAAGAGTGGAGGGGTGCTCTTTTCACTAGGAATCAATGGCTCACTCAAACCCTAGCTCAAGGAATGAAGCTTGGACGTGGAGAGGGAGAGTGAGGAGAGTGAAGCTCTAAAGTGCCAAATGATTTTCGGGTTCTAGAGTTGTGGCACGAAGTGGGGTGAGAGACTTTTATACAAGGGGCTCAAAAAGAGCCGTTGGCCTGTCTGGACGCCCCGCACTGGCACTGCCGATCAAGCCATCAGCACTGCCAGTAGGGTTTCTGACACACTGTTATAGATCTGTAGGCAAGGATTCGGCCCGCACCGGCACTGCCGATCAAGACATCGGTACTGCCGATCAAGACATCGGCACTGCCGATGACACAACCATAGAGAAGACAAGTCATCTCTGGAGACCTTGATTGGCACTGCCGATCAAGAAGACCGGCACTACCGATCACAATCAGCCAGAGAGCCCGAGGGTTGACAGTCTCTGTGGAGAGGGGACCGGCACTGCCGACGAGCTACAGGCTGAGCCAAACAGAAAGAGTGGTTCTCTGGTAGAACCGACCGGCACTACAGATCAGGGTGATCGGCACTGCCGATGAGCTACAGCTAGAGAGCCAGAGAGAACAGCCTTCTCTGGGTGAAGCAACCGACACTGCCGATGAGGCCATCGGCACTGCCGATGATGACAAGACAGAAGCCAGAGAAGTGTCTGGGCATCATAGCGCCTCTGGGAGAGTGGATCGGCACTGCCGGTGAGGACCACCGACACAGCCGATGAAGGTAAAAACAGAGGGCGACAAAAATGGAATTTATAGGAAGTTTGAGCATTTGACTTTACCAAATTTGTAAATTATACCCCTCTTGATAGTACGGTTTACCTATACTCAAGATTAGAAATAAAAACAACATGAATACTTCATTCTTGAGTGAATTTTGGACTTTCAATTTTAGGCAAATGACATCTTCTTTTATCCTTTTTTGTTTTAATGCATTTCATTCATCAATTGAGATAGTCAGCTACACACATATTCAATGAAAGCATTAGTCCATTCTTAATTATATTGACGCCAATCACCAAAATAAAATTAGGGGCCTAGATGCACTTTCAATCTCCCCTTTTTTTGGTGATTGATGATAATACAACTAGATTTCATAGAAATGTGCAATAAATTTTATTTTGTGACATAAAAGAGATATGGAGCTCCCCCTAAGTGTGTGCATATGAGAAATAATAATCAATTAGTAACAATGCACATATTTAAAGAAAAGTGTGAGAGCTCCCCCTAACACCGTGCACGTGAGACAATTTTGCAAAAATTAAACAGAAGACATGAGACAATGCACATGACAAGTATTTTCATACAAATGCATCTAGAAAGTGAAAACCAACAATACATCATCACACGGATCATGAATAGCACAATAACTTATAAAGCATAAATAGAGTGTTTAACAAGCACGCGGAGATTAAAGAGTTTTACAAACCACAAACCACAAGCAAGAAAGTACAAATTGTTCATTACTCTCACAACTCACAAAATGAAAACAAACAAGAAAACTAATTGAACCAATCCAATCTTCTTCTCCCCCTTTGGCATCACAACACCAAAAAGAGGAAAAGAACCACCTCAAGCCTCACTCATCCGTGGATGCATCGTCATCGTCCTCATCATCATCCTGAGCCTCTTGAACAACCTGTGTAGCCTGAGTGTAGATACCCCAGGGATCATCATAAGTACCTATGTCCGGTAGAGGAGTGAACTGAGCTAGAGGTGGAAGCTCAACACTAGTGGTGGCGGCGAGGGTCCTCATATCGGTTTGGATCTGAGAAAGAGCCTGCTGCTGCTCTCTAACTGCCACTGCAGTGTCCCGGCATATGCAAAACATAGACCTGATGGCTCAGGAGACCTTCGAAGACCGACGGCGAGGGGGAGGGGCAGCACTAGTGCCGGCTGCCTCTCCCACTGCTGCTGCTGAACTCTGAGACACATCTGCAGCTGGAGCGGTGCCACCGTGGGGAGGAGACGCAATAAGAGGAAACTTCTTCGGCGTGACAGAGGGATGCTTGTGATCGCAAATAAACTGACAGCCCACAACACGTGGAATCATCTTCATGATGTAAGGAGCATAGATCAAAGAGGCCTTACTGGTATAGGAGTTGTAGAGAATCTCTGTCCACTCAAACACACTGAAAGGCTCTGCTCTTTCTTTCATAGCAAACATCAAGGTCTTGGTGGAACTGAGAATGTGAGTGTGGTCCCCCACCTTAGGAGTCAAGGTAACCCTGAGCATGTTGTTGAGAACCCGAAAATATGGCTTCATGCCATGATATGAACCAAACTCAACACCATACTTGGGGTCAGCATACCTAGCATCATACATGAAACCCCACTCACTGTCCTCCTGAGGATCAAACACTGTGGCCTTCACCTTCTCATTATCTGAGTCATCAAATCCAAGAATGTGAGCGAAGTTGAAATAGGTGATACTAAACCTATTCCCCTCAATGGTCCAGTGCATCTTGGAATCCAGCTAATTTTCCACATCCTGCTCAACCCACAAAGTAGAGTAGAACTGGGCAATGATCTCATCGTTCTAGTGCTGGTGCATGCCCATGATAGCAGTCAAGTTTCTCCTATCACACTCTGCCTGGATCAGCTCAAAAGTGGGATCATTGGCTGCTTCCATCCGCTGCCAGTCAATGCACTTCATGGGAACAACTCGGTGAGTAGCCTTCTTGAGAATGTTCTGGTACCAGGACACTGAGTCAAGTCCCAAAATCGGATATCTGAAATCCCTGGATGCTTGGGCTGAGTCCAGGGGTTGGTATGCCTATACTCCTTCATTTCATCCCTGGACAGAGGTACAGGGATCCTGAAGTCCTCAGATACCTGAGGTGCCAACATCTGATAAGTGACAGAGGAGCGAAGAGGTCCAGGCTGAGGCTAAAAGACCTCATCCTCAGACTCCTCACCCTCTCCACCACTCTCCTCCTCCTGCTGCTCACTCTGCTCTTCCTCTTCTGCCTCCTCTGACTCTTCCTCTTCCTCACTAGGGGAAGGCTGCCATAGTGGAAGGGCCTTTCCTTTGCCCTCGTCACGCCTAAGGCCAACACCACGGGAGGTGGTTTGGCTGAAGTCACCGCCTCGGCCTCGCTTGCCTCCCCCACCACGACGAGCAATGGGGGAGACGTCGGGATCAAAGTCCTCATCCGAGTCACTGGGAGTGCCCGGATGCTTCTGTCACTTGCCACCTGTCATCTGTCAAGGAGAGAAGAAGTGGTGTGAAAAGATTGCAACAAAAACAGTACTGAACTGCTCTCTGGTTTGCTCTGATCGGTAGTGCCGGTGGGAGCCATCGACAGTGCCGGTGGGTCAAACAGGAAGCAGCCCGAGTGAAACTGCTCTCTGGTTGGCCCAATCGGCAGTGTCGATGTCTGACATCAGCAGTGCCGATCAGTGCAAACCGACTGCTGCAACGGTCACTTACAGTTTCTAGATCTCTCGATCGGCAGTGCCGGTGGGGGCCATCAGCAGTGCCGACCGAGGGAGAATCAAACCCTAAATCCACTAAAAATTGAGATTTAGCCACTAAAACTTTACTAAATTGCATGGGTGACTAAATTACTCCTAGATGAATATCTCTATCAAGGGAAATTACGCAAAAACATGAGGCATTGCGAGATTCAAAAGATGGATATTTTCAAAAATACCTTCAAAAAGGTCCTTCAAATCCGGGAGGAGATGAAGGAGGGAAGGCCTAGGAGATGATTTGATCCACTCCCCGCTTGATTCCACGAAGATTAGCAAGTTTTGGGAGTGGAGGATTTTGGTTAGGGTTAGAGAGGAGAGAGAGGCGGCGAGGAAAGGCAGGAACTAAGAAAAGACTCGGTCCTGTGAGAGGACCGAGTGGATTTCAAAGGCTGGACCCCGCATCGGTAGTGCTGGTTCTAGGCGTTGGTAGTGCTAGTGCGGTTAAAACACAAGGTCCAGACCCGCATCAGCAGTGCCGATGGTGAGCATCGGTAGTGCCGATGAGGGCTGCCTGAGGGATAAAAATCCCACATAGAAGACTGTCTCTGTTGGACATCTGATTGGCAGTGCCGATCCACTGAAGATCAGACAGAACAAAGTACATAAAAAGATAGGAGGAGAGTTTTCAAAATAGTTTTTGATGGACAGGGGGAGATCTTGACATCCTATGGTCAGCCAACAATCAACATCTCATAACAATGACCATATTTCGACAAGATTTGATCTAGAGATCAAAACTTAGCACCGATAGCAAAAATAATAGACTTTTGACATAAAAAAATGATTTTTGTAATAATGAAACAATCACCATTCAGATGTGCACATCCTCTACATCACATTGCTAGAGTCAAGAATATTTAGTTCACTCCTAAGATAGCAAAATCTCTTCTCATCTAGGGGCTTGGTGAATATATCGGCTAGTTGATCTTTGGTTCGCACATGACTAACTTCTATATCCCCCTTTATAGAATGATGTCTCAAGAAGTGGTGGCGAATATCTATATGCTTTGTGCGCGAATGCTCAACGAGGTTATAAGCAAGCTTTACGGCACTCTCATTATCACATAGGAGAGGAATACAGCTCAATTTGTAACCGTAGTCCCTTAGAGTTTGTCTCATCCAAAGTAGTTGTGCACAACAACTACCGGCTGCAACATACTCCGCTTTGGCCGTGGAAAGTGCAACAGAATTTTGTTTCTTGGATGACCATGACACTAGAGACCTACCCAAAAATTGGCATGTACCAGAGGTACTCTTTCTATCTACCTTATCCCCGGCATAATCCGCATCGGAATAGCCTAATATGTTGAACTTTGAGCCCTTATGGTACCAAAGCCCTAGGTTGGGTGTGTGAACCAAATATCTCAATATTCTCTTAACGGCCACCATGTGACACTCCATAGGAGCAGCTTGAAAACATGCACACATACACACAATAAGCATGATGTCGGGCCTAGATGCACAAAGATAAAGCAAAGAGCGTATTATGGAGCGATATACCTTTTGATCAACGGGTTTATCCTCTTTGTTGAGGTCGAGGTGGCCATTTGTTGGCATGAGAGTTTTGATGGGCTTTACCTTTTCCATGTCAAATTTCTTCAATAAGTCTTGTGTGTACTTTGCTTGATATATGAAGGCGCCCTCCTTGAGTTGCTTCACTTGGAAGCCTAGAAAGAATGTCAATTCTCCCATCATGGACATCTCGAACCTTTTGATCATTATCTTGCTAAATTCATCACAAAAGGTTTGGTTAGTAGAACCAAATATAATGTCATCGACATATATTTGGCATACAAAGATATCATCACCAAAACGCTTAGTGAAGAGGGTTGCATCGGTCTTGCCAATGACAAAACCCTTTTTAACAAGAAAATCCCTATGGCATTCATACCATGCTCTTGGGACTTGCTTAATCCCATAGAGCGCCTTATGGAGCTTATAAACATGGTTTGAATACTTAGAGTTTTCAAAGCCCGGTGGTTGCTCCACATACACCTCTTCCTTGATTGGCCCATTTAGGAATGCACTTTTCACGTCCATTTGGTACAACTTAAAATCATGGTGAATAGCAAAAGCAAGTAATATGCTAATAGACTCAATCCTTGCTACGGGAGCATAAGTTTCATCAAAATCCAAACCTTCCACTTGTGAATACCCCTTTGCCACGAGTCTTGCCTTGTTTCTTGTCACAACACCATCTTCATTTTGTTTGTTGCGGAACACCCATTTGGTGCCCACAACATTCTTGTTCTTTGGCCTTTCCTCCAATGTCCACACTTCATTTCTTGTGAAGTTGTTCAATTCTTCTTGCATGGCCATCACCCAATCCGCATCCTCAAGTGCTTGTTCTACCCTAAATGGCTCCATAGAAGAGATAAAAGAGTAATGTTCACAAAAACTACTAACTCGAGATCTAGTGATTACCCCTTTGTCAATATCTCTAAGAATTTGCCCGACGGGGTGATCACGTTGTACATTTTGATGCACTCTTGGGTGTGGTGGATGTGAGCTTTCTTGACCACCATCTTTATCAACCTCTTTATCATGTCTTTGAGAATCATTACTTGATGCTTATTCGTGATCCCTAACATCTTGATCTTCATCACTTGCTTGATCTATTTCTTCATTCTCATGATGTTGGTTTTGTCTTGAGGGAGAGGGTTGATTTTCAATACTTAATGTTTCTTGTGGTCTCACATCACCAATGACCATCCTTTTTATTATATTTCTAGAAGCTTCATCATCTACACCATTATTAACAACTTGCTCCCCTTGAGACCCATTAGATTCATCAAATGTCACGTCACGCGAAATTTCAACACAACCGGTGGTTTTGTGGAACACACGATAGGCATGAACATTCGATCCATAACCAAGCAAGAAATCTTCATCAACTTTGGAAGCAAACTTAAAAGTCTTGAGTTTCTTGTTTAGCGTAAGGCATTTGCTCCCAAAAACATGAAAGTAGAAAATATTAGGCTTGTTACCAGTTAGTAGCTCATATGGTGTTTTCTTCAATAGTCGATGGAGATACAGCCGGTTGGAGGCATGGCATGCGGTGTTGACGACTTTGGCACAAAAGCGGTCGGACGTCTTGTATTCATCAAGCATTGTTCTTGCCATCTCAATGAGCGTGTGGTTCTTTCTTTCGGCCACCCCATTTTGTTGAGGGAAGTAGGGTGCCAAAAATTTATGCTTGATGCCTTCTTCATCGAGATACTCTTGAACTTGAGTGTTCTTGAATTCGGTGCCGTTGTCACTCCTTATTTTCTTGATCTTGACTTCATATTCATTTTGTGCTATTTTCATGAATGTCTTGAGCACATCTCTTACTTCACCTTTATCATGCAAAAAGAATACCCACGTGAAGCGAGAAAAGTCATCAACAATTACAAGACCATATTTGTTACCACCAATACTCATGTAGGAGACGGGGCCGAAGAGGTCCATGTGCAACATCTCCAATGGCCTTGTGGTGGTTATCACATTCTTAGCGGGGTATGATACTCCAACTTGTTTTCCCGCTTGGCATGCACTACAAATTTTATCCTTCTCAAAGAAAACATCGGTTAGTCCTATGATGTGACTGCCCTTTTGGAGTTTGTGAAGATTTCTCATACCAACATGGGCTAGCCTTCTATGCCACAACCACCCCATGTTGGACTTTGCTAATAAGCATGTACCAAGTCTAGCTTCATCCGTGAAGAAGTCCACAACATAAAGCTTTCCTTTAAGCACACCCTTAAAAGCAACCGAGCCATCACTCCTCTTATAGACTATCACACCACATTCGTTGAACAAACAGTCATAGCCCATTTTACAAAATTGCGAAATGGACAAAAGATTGAAGTCAACGTGATCAACAAGCATAACCTTAGAGAGAGAATACAAAGGAGTGAGAGGGACTTTACCATAACCAAGTACTTGTCCCGTTCCATTGTCACCAAATGTGATGTACTCATTTTTGTTGTGACTTGGCTCGAATGACTTGAACATCTTTTTGTCTCCGGTCATATGATTGGTGCATCCACTATCAAACACCCAACTTGATCCTCCGGAGACATAGTCCTACAAAATAAATTAAGCTTTGTTTTTAGGTACCAAAATTTGCTGGGGTCCTTTTACGTTAGTCACAAGCACTTTGGACACCCACACACAACTCTTTGGCCTCTTGTTGCGTGGCCCAACATATTTAGCAAAGACACGATCATGCATGTTTCTCATGAGCACATAAGAGGCATCAAAATCATAAAAGAGTGCACATGAGGCGTTAGGCACATTATCATGAAAATCATCAACAAAAGAAGTTTGGTTAGTTTCATTGTTCTTGGCTTGCTTCTTTTGATAAGATCCTTCCTTGGTGAACTTGAGAAATTCCTTCCCTTTCTTGTTCTCCCTAGCATTGTGCTTAGCACCCTCAACATAACCAATGTCATCCATGACATGTGGCATTCTAGTATATGAGTATGCACCTCTTGCATACTTTGCCTTCTCATCATCGACAACATTTTTCTCATGTTGTATTTTACTTTTAAGAGCTTTTACTTGCTTGTTCAAATCATCAATCAATTTGATATTAGAAGCACAAGCATCAACATCAATATTATAGCATCTATCACATCCTTTGCTAGTGGAAGCAGGAGAGGAATTATTTGAGGAGGATGTGAAAGTTGAAAGAATCCTATATTATTCTTCAAGAGACTTATGAGTCTTTTCAAAATCCTCATACTTCTCTTAAAGTTCATCTTTAGTGCTCTTAACATTCTCACAAGTACTCTCAATTTTAGTGAGAGACATAGTTAAGTCATTATTTTTATTTCTCTCTTCTTCTAGGAGCATCTCTAATTCAAGGTTTCTTTTCTTTTTAAGAATAAGCAAGTCTTCTTGTTTCTCAAGTAGCTCCTCTTGCCTATCATTTTCTTCCTTTTGTTTTTCAAGTAATTCCATAAATTCAAGCATTTTGGGAAGTGAAGCATTAACATCATCATCATTATCATCATCATCATCACTACTACTAGCATAAGAGGAACGCTTGTGTTTATATTTTGTTACCTTCGATCTTCTTGCCATAAGGCACTTGTGAGTGTTGTCATCATCATCATCACTCAAGCTCCCAAATAGAGAAGTGTTGGTGGGAGTGACGCCAATGGCAAGTGTAGCAATGCCTCCCTCATACGAGTCGGATTCGGAGGAGGAAGATGATGAAGAGGATGAGTCATCGAAATTCCATTCTTGGCCAATGTGAGCTTCACCTATTCTATGCTTCTTGTACTTCTTGTCTTTCTTGTGATGTTTGTCCTTCCTTCTTTCTTCCTTGTTCTTCTTCTTTGGACATTTCGCAATGAAATGTCCTTCATCACCACATTCATAGCAAGTTCTCTTTGACTTTCTTGCTTTGCCTTTATCATGGCTTTTCTTCTTATAGCCATCTTTCTTAACGAATGACTTGAATCTGCTCATAAGTAAAGCCATCTCATCATCACTATCTTCATCACTAGAGTCAACCACTTTCTTCTTCTTCCTTTCTTGCTTTTCTCGTGTAGCATTGAGTGCTATATTATTTTTGTCACCATTTGCTCCCTCAATTTGCTTGATCAAGGCATTTATTTTGTTGGCTTGATCATTTTGTTGCTTTTGAAAAGAAGCTTTCCGAGCACTTCATCGGTGGAGAATGCTTTAAAGTTGTCCTTCTCTATAATGTTTGAGAAAATATTGCTATCCCAAGGTCTCAATGCTTGTAGTAGTCTCTTGTTGATATCCAAGTCAGTCATTCTAGCTCCTGGTGCTCTTCTTTGATTCACAATTCTCATGAGCCTATCATAAACTTTTTTTGTGCCTTCTCCCGGATTCATGATGAACAAGTTGAACTCATTTTGTAATTCTTCAAGTCTTGCATCTTTAACGGAATCAATGCCCTCATAGATAACCTCAAGTTTTCTCTATAGTTGGTTGGCATTCTTTATTCCGGCTACCTTGTCATACTCGGTGGCACTAAGCCACGGCATTGTGATGAATGTTGATTTGATCATTACGGGTTGGATTGTCTCTATTTTCCTACAAGAAACCATTCTCGGTTATACTTACAACATGAGGACTCATGGATTCCAAATACATCATCATCTTGCATTTCCAATGATCATAAAATTGTCTATCAAAGTAGAGGAGTCTACCGGACCCTTGCCCAATGCGATCTTCTTTGAGATCATCATAATCAAACATGATATTGTTGTAGGTTTTTGGTAGTCCATCTTTATCAATATCTTCAGTCCTTGGATTTTCTCTAAATACATCATCCTCGGTCCCTGCTCCGGATGTTCCACTAGGCAGAATTTCCTTTCCCTTTGTCATCTTTATCTTCAAGCAGTTAAGCGTTTAAGAAGATCCCGCTCTGATACCAAATTGAAAGTTGCCTAGAGGAGGGGTGAATAGACAAATCTAAAAATCCTGTGAAATTGGACTTAAACAAATTTATTAGACTGACTGGCAGTGCCAGTGACGGTGATCGGCAGTGCCGATGGCCACTGCCGATGGGCGACCGGCAGTGCCGATGGATGAACAGACAGTCGTGTGAAATCTAGGTTTAAGTGGTTTCACGGTTACTATGTAATAATTGACTACAACAGTAGAATAAAAGGAATGCTATGACAATAGGAAATAACAAAATAAAGGCTACTCAAGTAGATCTAGCAATTTAAGCAAATACAAGAACAAACCCTAGATAATGAGTAATTAAACAACAAGTAAATAAAAAAGCACACGAAGACACAAGATTTGTTACCGAAGTTCGGGCTCACAAAGAACCCTACGTCTCCGTTGAGAAGTCCACAAAGAACCGGGTCTCTTTCAACCCTATTCTCACTCAAGCGACCACGAAGATCGAGCTCGAGTTTTCCACTAGCAAATCTCTTACGGGATGGGTGATACAAACTCCCGAGGCGTCACCACACAAGTTGGAAGCTCTACGGGCACCTCTAACCGTCTAGGAGTAAAGCTCCAAGAGTAACAAACACAAGTTACAAAGATGATTAAATTGAATGCTCAAGAGTGGAGGGGTGCTCTTTTCACTAGGAATCAATGGCTCACTCAAACCCTAGCTCAAGGAATGAAGCTTAGACTTGGAGAGGGAGAGTGAGGAGAGTAAAGCTCAAAAGTGCCAAATGATTTTTGGGTTCTAGAGTTGTGGCACGAAGTGGGGTGAGAGCCTTTTATACAAGGGGCTCAAAAAGAGCCGTTGGCCTGTCTGGACGCCCCGCACTGGCACTGCCGATCAAGCCATCAGCACTGCCAGTAGGGTTTCTGACACACTGTCATAGATCTGTAGGCAAGGATTCGGCCCGCACCGGCACTGCCGATCAAGACATCGGCACTGCCGATGACACAACCATAGAGAAGACAAGTCATCTCTGGAGACCTTGATTGGCACTGCCGATCAAGAAGACCGGCACTGCCGATCGCAATCAGCCAGAGAGCCTGAGGGTTGACAGTCTCTGTGGAGAGGGGATCGGCACTGCCGACGAGCTACAGGCTGAGCCAAACAGAAAGAGTGGTTCTCTGGTAGAACCGACCGGCACTGCAGATCAGGGTGATCGGCACTGCCGAGGAGCTACAGCCAGAGAGCCAGAGAGAACAGCCTTCTCTCGATGAAGCAACCGACACTGCCGATGATGACAAGACAGAAGCCAGAGAAGTGTCTGGGCATCACAGCGCCTCTGGGAGAGTGGATCGGCACTGCCGGTGAGGACCATCGGCACTGCCGATGAAGATAAAAACAGAGGGCGACAAAAATGGAATTTATGGAAAGTTTGAGCATTTGATTTTACTAAATTTATAAATTATACCCCTCTTAATAGTACGGTTTACCTATACTCAAGATTAGAAATAAAAACAACATGAATACTTCATTCTTGAGTGAATTTTAGACTTTCAATTTTAGGCAAATGACATTTTCTTTTCTCCTTTTTTTGTTTTAATGCATTTCATTCATCAATTGAGATAGTCATCTACACACATATTCAATAAAAGCATTAGTCCATTCTTAATTGTATTGACGCCAATCACCAAAATAAAATTAGGGGTCTAGATGCACTTTTAATAAAGATTATTCTCCAATATATGTAGTATATTCCGAATAAGTGCAACATCAAGATGTGGAGATCGTTTAACTCTGTGTTCAACACTGTAATCAGTATCATAGAAGTAAAGTTGCATATTTCTCGGGCCATCGTCTCCATGGGACAACTGATCTAGTTTGTGATAAACCTAACCCTGGACCCTGAATGTATACACTCCAGTCCCGGCAGCTGTAGCGTATTTCCTATCAAGGCATGCACCCAAACTTGTGAAGGAGAAATGAGAGTTGAAGTACCGTATATTCTTTCTAAAATATTTAGCATCAGTGTCAGTTTGGCTGGTGAAAAGCCTTTTCATCTCATTAGGAACCTGTGGAATATGTATCTTAACCCGTCCCTTCCTGCAGCAGAATGACAGACCCTCCCCTGTGATCCTTTTGGTACCGCAGAATTTGCAATTTGCAACTCTCCTCAGTATTTGATGTTTACTCGGCAACTTAGCATAAACATGATCATAAGGATCTGGTGTATTGACAACTTTCCCATTGTCCACCCGGTAAGACCTGTATTTCACATCTGGCAAAGGAAATAATATAAAGTTGTACACATATCAATTTTTTCTAAAGTGAACGTTCTGGCAAAGGAAATAATATGATCTCATACCTGGCCTTCTGAACATCATTGCCTCATAATCATCGTTGTCTTCATCGTCGTCCGCACAGTGGTCACCAGGGTTTTTCGCTTCCAAGTTTTCCTCATCTAGGTTAAACCAGGGATATTAGAACTGGACGGTGAATTTATATGAGTATATATGAGTGTAAAGGTCCAACCGTATTGATCGATATTCGAAGGAGCAGGTTGCCAATTATCTGGATCATAGACTTCATCATCACGTACATTGCCTTTAAAATTTAACAAATAATTATGAGTCAATGATCATTTTTTATTCTGATAACACAGATGGAATTAGCCTCCTACATTACCTGAGATAGCTTCTTTATGCACCAGTCTTACCGCTCGCTGATGATCACGTTTTTCTCAAGCACCATCTCCTTTTTACCATGTTCCATTTAAGCATAACTCACCCTCCTGCGTTTCTCTGTACATAATTATTTAACATTTATGAAATTGTGCAACTATCAGAAAGCGAGAGAAAACTGAGTAAACAATTATCCTTACTGTCAGCATCAAATTGTTGACATTGAGCCGCTATCACAGAAGCTTCTAAAATTACCGACTCACGCTTCCGTTTCCGACATTCTTGCTGATTTTGTTTCCATTTATCTCTTTTCGTCTGATTTGATTCGGTAGCTTCCTTGTCAACACATCGATCAGAATAACAGTTTTGACTTGTCGGCCTTAGCCTATCCCAATTATCATTTCGGTGAAGCCAACTCGTGTCGAAATCATCCGTCTCAAAATCTTTGACTGCCAGGTTGTCATGTTAAGTTACCATGTTATGCAACAAGTTTAAAACTGTAATAAAAGGAAGGCAAAGTACATTTTGTTGCCCTAACTTTGTTTTAACAATAGCAAACTTTACCATTTATACTATCGGTTTTGGTACACTTGTCGCTGGCTCCCAACATATCCATCTTCTGCCTACTACAATGGGAATCCTTGCATTGCATATGCATCGGACTCTCCTTCCCTGTGTGGCATCAAAATGTCACAACATAAAGCAGTCTCAGGTCATAATAAGCTATGAAACAACCCACGCTGAGTTGAAAACACATTACCTTGTACAGCAGTGGCTTCCTTCCGACGCTTCCGATATTCTCGTTGATACTCACTCTTCTTAGCCCTCTTCACTTCGTCTGATTTTACTGTCTCGGTGACGAAAACATTGTCAGACATGTCAGCGCAATGGCATAAAATAGGATGAAACTTTCCTAATTCTTATAAAACTATTCTGAATAAACATGATAGGTCTTAGCCATACCGTTATTCTGCTGAGTCATCCTCGTTGCCAAGGGTGTTGAGACCACTGTTTCTGAGTGAATTTGAACCATAGCCAGCTCAATCGTCAAATCCAGGATTTCTGAGTGACAGTATGAAAATTAAATAAGTATGAATAAACACCACTATTATTTAATTTAAACCATAGTTGGCTCGACAGTCAAATCCAGTATTTATACCTGATTTGTTTGATGATGATTGTGAAAGAACACTTGACCGACCGGACACAGCTTTTTGACGGGCCAGGATTTCTAGCATGCTGGACCCCAACATTGCTGAGCCATTGCTTTTAACTGGATTTGTCTCTAGTGTCAAATCCAGGATTTCTAAGTGACAAAGTTGACTCAGAACCAAAATTAAAGAAAAAAACAACACCATCAAGAAGCGTACCCCAAGTCCGAACCCTACCTGATTCGTTAGTTGATGATTGCGAGAGAATTCCTAAACCGCCGGCCATATCTTTCCGTCGGGCCCGATACATAGCCTGATACTGTCGTCGATATTCAGGAGTCTTAGACCACGGTGTCGATGGTGGCAGATTCTCCTTGCCATTGCCAAAAGTTTTTTGTGTATTGACATTGTTTTTCGCGATAATAATTCCTACATACATGGTAGAAGTTGGAGGACAAATAAAGATTCTTGGACATTCGTGTCTAGGATAGTATACGTGGAATTCTACCTGGCTCTGCCCTTTTCGTATGATCGCCAACCGCGCATCTTTCAATTTGCAGCCGTTGAACAGATAAGGGCGTCGGCTTCTTCCCCTTCTTACGAGGCAACGCGATTGTATGTTCACTCTTGTAAAATTCTTCCTAGTTACCAACACATAAACTTAATTGCGATTAGTCAACACTTGACTGTAGTGTTAAAATAATCGATGACAGCTCGAGCGGAATCGCCTCAGACGATCAGGCAACGCGATTCTGCCCGTGTGCGCAGTGACATATTCTCCCGATTAGTCTCTAGCGGGAGAACTGAACGAAGATGATTGAGAGAAAAGATTAACCAATTTGTGAGGCGAACGACGAAGCCGGCGAGGCGATCCCGCCCGAGCGCCCCAGTCCTGACGGACGTCGAAGGTGGCAAGGCAATGCGAGGCAATCCAATCCTTCACCCCGGTCCTGCCGGACGAGGGACGATGAAGGCGGCGAGGCGATCCCGTCCCACCCGAACGCTCCAGTCTTGGTCAACGACGATGGTGGCGAGGAAAAGGTATGTTCATTATTCGTGACTGGCGGGTTTTGGTGGGTGGTCGGTGTCGGGTTGGTGTGTAAAAATTAAATTTGGGAGGCGACACACAGCTAAAAATATCTCATTGAGGTGAATGATTTTCTTTATTCATTAATCTTGTCGTTGGATGTTGTGGGTCTAAATTAATATGAGGGTGGAGATTGTTGGATATAGTTTTATTTAGATGAGCAAATTAATCATAGGGATTTATTCTTTATTAGTTTAGATAAAAAATTTTAAAAGACAACTAAGAAGCAACTATTAACACGCTCTAATAAAAGAAAAGGATCTCCTTTCGAACTGTCCTACTCCAACTCAGTGCAAATCATTCCAACGGCCTTCCAAATCACACCAAGTCCGAGAACCGTGGCCCCACATGCCAGACTCCCAAACGCCTCCGGGCCTCGTCGTCCTACCCGCCCCCTCCCACGTGCCCCGCACCTGCCGAATTTGAACTCCCCAACGGCTCCCCTCGCGTCCCCATCGATCCCCACCCCTCCGACCGTTACGCGAGACGAAGACGCTCCCCATCCTTCTCCCACCTCACCTGCAAAAACCAGCTGATCCGCACTCCCACGCGCTCCACCTAGCTCACGCACGATCCCGATACGTAGCTGCGGCCGTAGGTAGTCGCACCTGTCAGCAGCGGCGATGGCGTCGGCGTTCACGGAGGAGGAGAAGGCGGTGGACGACGCGCTGGGGTACCCCAAGGCGTACGTCCGGCTCTGCCGCGGCGGCGCGGTCGGGCTGCCCTACTGCCATGGCCCGCCGCACGCCTTCCTACCATACGTCCTGCAGCCGCACGAGGTACGTACCTTGCCGCCTCTGTGATCGAACGCGTCGAGCAGACGGGAGACTGATCTGGTTGCGCGGTTGATCGATTGATGCAGGCGATGCGGGCCAAGGACCTGAACGAGATGTTCCCCGTGGTGGACGCGGAGGCGTCGCCGACGGCCAACCCCCGCGGCTACGCCAACCTGCTCTGGAAGCAGCTCGATCACCTCGGGTGCGTAACTGATTCTAACCCGTCGCTCGATTCCAGCATACCTGTTTTACGGTGCGATCTGAAATTGAAGCGGCGATTTCACGCGCCATCGGCTGATTCGTTTCCGCCGCGCTTGGTTGCAGGAACGCGGGCTTCGATCCGGCGCTCTTCCGGGTGGACGCGTACGGGAACGTGCTCTACCTGCACGCCGACTCGGCGTCGCCCCTCGCCTGGGAGATCGACCACTGGTTCCCCTGCGCGAGTAAGAAATCGCTGCGATTTTATGAGATCTGTGCTTTCTGAATTCTTGATTTGGCCAGTTCAACTCTTATGGTTCTGAGTTCTGACTGAACGATGGGTGCGGGTTTGTGCAGGGGGAGGGAAGACGGTGCCTAGCAACCTGCGGATCGTGCAGTGGCAGGTGTGCAGGAAGAAGCAGAACAAGCTGGAGTTCCTCATGCCGTGGTGGGATCTGCAGCTTGGCGTCTCTGTCAACCAGTTCCTCTCCATCTTCGCTTCCAAGAACGCCGACTTCAGGTAAAACTACTGCAGTTGCTGGCTGCTGATGTCGTCATGTCGACAAGATAAGGCCGGTGTTACGTTGGAAGTGGGTTTGCCTTAATATGCTGACGAGTACCTTTGGTACGTGCAGGAACAGAGCATTTGCGTTCCTGTTCGCTGATGGCGCCTCCGAGGAGCTCAACTCCCTGCAGCCGGCGGAGGCGCACGCGTTCCCGCAGCACTTCTCTGAGATGAAGAGGAAAGTTGGACTTGCGCCTGCTGCAATCGTTTCTACGAAGGGATCTGACAACTCGGTGCTCAGGTCTCTTGATGCAAACCGACCACTGAGGCCCAATTATCCTTTGATTGGTAAATTCTTTATTTCAAATCTCTGGATTTTATGCCTGTTTTCATGTAATCTGTTGAGCGCTGACTTAATGTTCTGTGTATAGCCGCAAAGAAATTCACTGGCGAAAAGGATGAAAATGTCAACTTCGCGGTGTCCAGCCATGGGCCTAGTTCGATGAAGGAGAATAACAACCCGGACGCTGATGGTTACATTAGCAACCCGTACCTGTCCATAGCTATGGCTAGGGACTCGCTGAGGCAAAGAGAAGAGGCCAAGAAGAAGCAGGCTGAGCTCACTGAACTGGAGAACGAGGCCAATGAGCTGAATCAGAAGAATGAAGAGGAGCGTGTAGTCATCCAGGGCTTGGAGTCCCTACTGATCAAGAGGAAACGGCGTGTTGAGAAGTGTCGTCGCTTGGCGGAGGCTCAGTCCAACTACAAGGCAGTACTGGAGAAGATGATCAGAGATGCCATGCACCAGTAAGAATGAATATTCAAAATAAATACTACATGAACATTTCTTTGTCAGAAGCTTAGTTATACTAACAATATGTTTCTGATATAAAATGTAGGTGTGTTGTGTACAAGGAACAACTGAGGCTGAACCAAGCTGCAACTACTAGTCTCATGGCCAGATTGGAGACTCAGAGAGCAATGTGTGACTCGTCAGAAACTGACCTTCGCAAGAAATATCAACAGAAAAATGATTTGGAGAGGCAGATAAATCAAGCAAGAAAGAGGTACCGTGTTGATGATGGATTGCTTGATGAAAGGCACAGTGAGAGTGTAAAGTATCTTTCAGCAAGACACGTGAGGAGCAGCCCTCTCAAGCAGGAGCTAAGGGTTTTCCTGGAGGAAGACCAACGGAATTCTGATGTATACATTTCCCTAGGCGATGACGAAGTTAGGGAACAGACCTCAGCATTGGGTGATGCTAGAAATGTAATAAGGTTCCCAAGGAGGTCTCTATATACTGAAGAAAACACTGTCGATACTGAAAGAGGCCGGACTTCAGTTCGGGAGAAACTAGAAGAGTTGGCGATCAAAGAACGGCGCCGTAGCAGGAGAAGAGAAAGTAATGGTACACCTATGAGGTCCAGGGGAACTGGTACACCAATGAAGTCAAAAGATGACAAGGGTAAAGCCACCATTGTTCAATCTGACCCTAACGAGTCTGACGTTGAAAAATATCATGCCAGCGAGACGGTTTCGGTGCCAAGGAGCTCATCACTTCCTCCAAGTCCACCCTACAGAGCAGTTGGCATGTATGGAACTGCTCGACATCACACAGACCAGTCAATGCTGTTGCAAAGGAATGAAGGGCGTCAGCCCCGTGGTGTAGGCAGATCAGAAGATGGTGAGAACATGAACCATGTTGGCAAAGGAAACGTGGACAGGTGGCTTCATATGCTCGTGGATAATCAACAAGAAGGTCCTGCTGTATACAATTCTTCTGAAGATTACAACAACGATGAGGAGAATGCGTCAGAAGAGCCACAAATGAAAGGCAGAATCGATGAAGAGAGCTGCCGGAATGAAATTACTGAATGTTCAGATGAGATTGTTGAGGTCGAAGATGAGACTGAGACTGCTACTGATCAGGGAACGGAAAGATGCAGGAATAGCTTTGGCATTAAGGAGAGGGAGGACAAGAAAAATTGGTTCCCGAAGTCTGACAGCGCTAGAGGTTTCCGGTCTCTGCCTTCCTCACCTTCCAAGATACTGGGAATGAGAAGAGGTGTAGAGTGCATCAGCAGGAAGCCTAAGGTGGCTGGCGACGAGGCATGCAGGTATGGCTACGAGGATTCAGTCTCATCAAGCCACAGCAAGTTCCTGAGCAGATGCAAACAGGCGATCAAGAAAGCAGTAAACAAATAAGTCACTACACCATGCATCTGGCCTCTTCATTCTTCTTTCTGCGCGTTAAAAATTGATGTCAACTGTTATTGTCACTGTAACTGAATAATAAGTGGGTGGAGCGTAGCTTTCAGACCTCTGTCTGAGACTATGCCCGTGACTTGTGAGATGGTACTATTTATGCTATTGGTCACAATTATGTGATCAGATTACAGTTTGTACAAGTATTTGTTGATTTGTGAAGAAGAAATAGATTACTCTTGTTTTTGCGTTGTGAAACTCCCAAGTTTATCTGCGTTTTTTTTCTTAATCTCTGAAACATCAATTTTCATAGCAAGATTGTAGGCGATTTTAGGTCTCTTTAGACGTTTAGTTAAGCATCTGAACTCGCCATGAAAAAACACACTAAACAGCTGGCAATAACAGCGGAAAGATGTAAATTTTCAAACGACTGTAAGAGTGAAACAAAAAACAAAAGTGAACACAAAATTAACAACCCGTTGATCATCATCACTTCATCAGCCGCTCTGAGGAGTCAAGAAGTTGACTTGCGCCATTTAGCGTTGGGTGTCGCCGTGGTGGTGCTGTCCTTCTTCCCCTTCGTTGGCGTCCTGCGCTCCATACCGCTCTCTGAGTCGTCCACCCTCGCGACATCCGCGCCCATCCCGCCTCCGAACCAGAACGTGCTCCATTTGAAGAAGCCGCCGCCGCCCCGCCGTCTCCTTTCGGAGGTCAGCCTGTCCACCTGGGCCTGAAGAGCATTGCACTGCATCTGCAGTAAATATACGTTTCAGTGTCAGTTCATTGGATCGGAGCGCTGAAATGGACACTACAAACTGAAACGTGCTAGAACCTGGAGCCTGGCGACGTCCTCGCGGAGGCGGCGCACCTCCTGGTGCTGGGCTAGGACCTCGCGCTTGGAGGGGCACCGGCCGGGCAGCTCCAGCGCCGGGTTGGGGCTCCGCTGGCCGCTGAAGGAGGTGCTCAGCTCGGCGAGGCGGTTGAGCTTGCCGTGCTCGGAGAAGAGCACCTGCATCACGGAGCGCACCGGCAGGCGGTCGTTCTGGACGGCGTGCGCCGCCGCCTCCGCCGTGAGCTTGCGCGCGTCGATCAGCCTGCACAGCGACTTCTTCTCCTCTTTGCTTGTATTTGGATGTGCCTGAAGGATGGAAATCATGTCACGTGTCATTAACCATTTCCTCCTCGTGAGCATTGTGTCACTGTTATCTGTTGTCTAGTGGTACAACAGTTTTGCATTGCACGAATCGGCAACTATGAAACTGACATGACTTTTCATGGCCAATGTCATTTCACATGAGAACATGTCATCGTTGTCAGCATTTCTGATGACAGGGTCTACTAAGCTGCAAGAGCAACGGAACAGTTTTCCTTGGCTGTATTTGGATCTGAGACTGCTCATTGTTCTGATACCCAGGCCCATGAGATCGAAGCAGGATCATGCCACTGTTGTAGCATGCACCCTGCAACTGCTGTCACCTAAAAGACTGCGAGTATCTACGTCTCTGTTCATGTCTGAAGATCCCTGAACAAGTTGCAGCCTTGCACGAGCTGCTTTGCTCGGGAGTTTCGTCCACACATATTTTAGACGAATCTCACTGTTCGAAAAAAAATATTCTAGATGAATCTGAACGGAATATTAGTACTATTAGTGTCTTTTGATTTTGACACATCACTTTTGATCTTCTGTCTTATTTAAAAAATTTATATAAATATTAAAATAAATATATCATGATTAAAGTACATCTGATGATAAAATTAATTATAAAAAATAAATATTATTTATATAAAAAAAATAAATAAGACGAATGGTCAAACACAACGTTAAAAAATCAAAAGAGACACTCTTTATAAGACTGAGGGAGTACCAATCACAAACGAAATTTATTTAACCATCAAATTTCGCGATAAATGCAGACAAAACAGTGAAACAGATAGTGGTAGGTCACGGCAAGACAGAAAGAAAAATGTGGATGAACAGCAGAACACACAGGAGGCACCAAGGCACAAGAAGGGTTTGATATCCAAGACCAAAAGTAGCCTCTAGCGTAATGCCAGGGCAACTGAGTTTGTTGGTTAGCATCTGGAGTCTCACGTGAGCTCTACTAATGGGAGATGATACCATAAGTCCATAACCGTCAGTTAGTCCTGTAAATCTGGGTCGGGGTTTTCGGGCTGGTCCGAAGCACAGCACAATTGGTCCGACACGAGCACGGGCACGACTCAAACGAAAACAGGCCCGGGCGGCATGGCCCGCACCACCATGCCGTGCTTGGGCCGTCATCCCGGCACGATGGACCGCCCGGGCACGACACGTTTTGAGGCTGGCCCGGTAAGGCACGTAGGACGGCCCATCTAGGCACGGCCCAGGCACCATGGCCCACTGGCCTACCCCCATCGGTGGCGGTATAAAACAGGAAATCCTAGTTTTCTTTGCCTCTGCCTCCTTTATTTCCTCCGCCTCCGCCTCCTTCATTTCCTCCACCTCCGTCGCCCGCTCCGCCTTCGCCTCCCGTTCCGCGCCTCCGCCTCCAGATCACAAGGGCGGACTGCTCCTCCTCCGTTGCCGCTCGTTTGTAGCGGCGTCATCGTCGGGATCCACCTCCGCGCCTCCTCGCAGCGGCATCCTTGTCGCCTCGCTGGGATCCACCTCCGCGCCACCTCGCAGCGGCGTCCTTGTCGGGTTCCACCTCCGTGCCGCCCTCGGAGGCCGTCTCGGCGCGCCTCGCCGCGCAGGACTTCGCCGCACCGCCGCCGCCACCGCTGCCGCTTGACGTGCTCACGGGCTTGGCGGGCTAAACGGGTCGATACGGCACTGAAAAACCTTGTCGTGCCGTGGCATGGACCGCAGCCAAGGCACGTGGGCTAGCATGGCACGATCCGGTTTTTCAACCGTGCCGTGCTGACCCGCTTCCATTCGTGCCGGGCCATGGCGGGCCCGTGCCGGGCGGCCCGGATTTAAAAGACTACCGTCAGTGGGAGGGTGGTGTCCTAACAAGAACAAGCTTCAGAGATTACTGGTAGGTTTGGACACAACAGTGACACCCGAGAGATAAGACATTTCAGCCATATTGAAACGCTCTCCTCATGCAACACCGATGGAAAGGAAGGGTCTTTGACGACAAAAGGAGGGATTTTAATCTCGCATTAGCGAGTCATGGAAGCAACTAATCCGTCACCCGGTTCACGAGCTAAGCCCAAACAAAAACATGGATTAAACAAGACAAGTGCAGCTTGTCTGTTCCCCTTGCTGATACACATGCACGGTTGAACGAACAGGCGTTGCAGGCTTGCAATGATTTTTTCTTTGATTGCCACACAGAACCTAGCTTATGATTACGGTATAATCATTTCGTTTTCCGGCGCCAAGATGCTTCGTCGAGAAATAAAAATGGACACCGGGAGTACTACGCTAGTGGTATTATTTTTTTTTAAAAAAAGAAAGTCGTCAGTGTATGGTCCAATGCGAATCACCGTGCAGTCAAACACACATACTCATGGACGGACATGCCTCGCAAGGTTTCAGGCGGCCGAAGACCAAAGTCCGCGAGTATATGCGTGCCGGATTCCTTTCCCTCTTCACTCAATCTTGTGAAAATATTCTACTAGTATCTGTAACACGTTGCAGTGGTTGGGATGGGCCTGTGTGGTACCCAAGACACCCCCACCACTGCCCATCAACTGGTAACAAGTCTCAGATTTCACCGCCCTGGCTTTCCGCCGTGCACGAAAAGGCGTTGCAATCTCTGCAACTAGATTTCATCTCTCTTTGAGTCTTACACTAACCTCACCGCGAGCTATGTTCTTAGAATTTCTTTAACGGTAGAGTTAGCTAAGAGATAACAGCTAGTTTTTATAGAGAATTGAGAAAAAATAAGATCTATATTTAAGTCTCTTATTTTTATTAGAAGCTGTTTCTTGAGAAATAGTTAGTTATCTTCTCTCTTTTTATCTTCTTCAATAAACAATTTTAAAATACAGTTAAGAAACAATCAAATCATTGGAGACGCTCTTACACTAATTATGCATGAGAGTTAGTGGGCACTAGTATCACCGTATCACCATTGACACCAAGCTATATGTCCTTTCCTTTGTGGCGAATGCCTTTCCGGGGAACAGGAATTGACATCTGCGTGCATACGCGGCACGCGCGGGCGGCGTGCGTGCGCCGTGTCAATGTGTCATGGATTGCAGTTTGACGACAGGAGGCGGAAGAAGCGAAACGAAGACATGGGAAGCAGGAAAAAGGGAAGGCACCTTGAGGTACGTGTCGACGGCGCGATACAGCGCGTCGTCGGCGGGCCGCGCGTGGGCCGGGACGGCGCGCGCGAGCTCCTCGAACTCTGCGGGCCTGAGGCCCGCCTCGAGCGCGGCCTCGGCCAGGTACGCGTCGACGAGCCTGGCCACCCTGGCCGCGGCCGCGCCGCCGCCGCCGGACTTGGCCTCCTTGAGGAAGCCGCGCACGAGGCGCAGCACGAGGGGCACGTCCAGCAGCAGCGCGGCTGACGGGCCGCCGGCGTGGCCGAAGGCCGGGATCATTACGGCCCCGAGCGTGGCCTGGTCCAGCCTCCGCGCCGCGCGGGCCTCCAGGTCCCGCAGCACCGCCGCGTCGGCGCCCACCATGCTCCCCGCGCGCAGCAGCTTGAGCAGGAAGTCGCACGTGATGCCGTCGTCCGTCGCCGCGCCGTTGTTGTTGTCGGGCGGGAGCGCGGCGACGAGGGACTCGAGGAGGAGCCGCCGCTTCAGCCACGTGGCGGTGGGGCTCTCCGGCGGGAGGAAGCGGCCCGACGCGGAGGCGGAGGACGGCGAAGGGGACACGTCGGGGAGCCACTTGGCGGCGTAGTGGGACAGCACGGAGGCCAGCAGGTCGGGCCGCGCCACGCAGGTCGCCGACGCCTTCGACTTCACGGCCGCCACCGTGCGCGCGAACGTCTCCACGTCGTTCACGCACGAGTCGTCCGACGTGGCGGCGAGCCACGGCTCCGACGCCGACCGCGCGTGCTCGGCGGGTCCACCGCCGCCAGCCGTGGCCGCACGGGGCGACGGGGTCTTGGGGCTCGGGCTCTGAGACGACGACGACTTCGTCATGGCTCTGCCGGTGCCCGGTGCCTACTGCCGGCGCGTGCGTGTTATACTACTAGTTACTACTACTTGTAGTTGGTGAGCAAGCTAAGCTACCAACAGCTCGGAAGGCGTGTGCTGAGCATCTGCATGCCCGCCCGCTCAGCGCTCACTCGTCCAAATTAAGAAGCAGCTGCGCGGCCGTGGGAGGGACGCTCGCTCGCTCGCTGCTGGCACCACTGGACCGGGCGCGGGATATGGACGCCACCTGACCACAACCATACCAGCGCGTACAAAACCGTAGGTAACAATGGACAAGACGCTTGTCTATACGTACATCATTGCGAAACACATTTGATGATAACTACTAATCAGAGTATTCGCTGGACGGGACGCTTGTCGTCTATATACGTATCCGAGAGGTGTTTTTAATTGTTTTCCCTGTGTATTACGTACTAGAGAGGTAGGAGTAGCGGATAAGATATACAGTGAAGAAATTGGTTGATGGTTGCCTGAAACACTTGAAGGACAACAAGACATCCAGGTAGATCTACACCGTGGTAGGTAGCTTTACTGTGTTCATCATGCATCCACTACTGCTCCACGCACAAACGAGGACCACGTACTGCACACCTGTACGCATACAATACAAGCGTAGTTGGTTTTATTTCACTATGCGCCAACGAGCTCCAGGCGCTGCGCCCATAAATAGTTACACTTACACTCCTTGTACTGCAGAATCTTGCAGGAAGTGAAGGGTAACCTTCTTCCTTTGAATGAGTAACATCGTCAGGGTAACGTTTTCGTTGGATGTGCGTACATTTCCCGGAGAGAAAGGGAAGGGAATGCTGCAACCTCACGTGAGCGGGTTACAAAAACGGCTTTCACGTCGTGTCCCCCGTCCATCGACGGAGCCAAAAGCGCACCGCTCCTCCTCTTGTCGTCCTTCCAATGATCCATATCCAATCTTGTGCTGTGCTGGGTGTATCGCTATCGCAAACTACATGCTTCGCTCTCCGTTCAGTTAATTTTTTTCCCATCGAAAAGCTCTTCATCGTTCAGCTGTTTAGCTAGTCATCTAACCGTGCATGCTCATTCTCGTTGCATGTTTAAAGAGGTTAATATTACCAGGAATCTGTCCCGGTGGTACTGGTTCTCAAGTTGCGTTACTCCTCTCTAAGTCTCTATCTGTCGCTACGTTCAGATGGGCATGGCACTGCAATGAAACACAGGGGGACAAACCAGATGCGTGCTGACTGTCAGGCCATACGACGTCGATAAGAGGAAACCACATGGGACAAATCGCGTCTTTAATGCCCTAACCTCCACTACGCGTACAAAACGGTCGTAGCTGTTCTTCATCACGAAGGCAAAGCGTCCACATGACCCCTCCGGGTGGCGCGCGCTTCCACCCCTCCAGGTCCTTTTCGAGTTTGCATCAAGATATGATGACTGATGACTCGGCCGCGATGCGTAATCATGCATCGGACCAAAAAGGTTGGTGTGCCCTCGTCGAACCGTCTCCGGTCTGTCTGTAGCAGTTCGGGGTTAATTGGCACCATCTAAGTGACTTGCAGGCTTGGGTTTCAGCCATGTTTCAACTGAGGTTATTATACAGTCTCAGCTAAGATTCCTCGCGCGTGCATTCGGTAACTCACACGGTTGGAATTGGTACTCGATCCGTCGATCGTTGATAGATGGCGTGGGTTCGGACGGTCAGAAAAAACTCTGTTTCTGTCCCCTCTGGCCCTCTGCATCGCTGAAGCAGAGGAATCACCTGCGAGATGCAGAGTGAAACAGAGGAGGGAGCAAAGACGCGGGCTGGCAATCTCACGGACCGAACGAGCGCTGCGCCCAATCCGCGCGCCGCGATCTACTACTCTTCTTCCCCCGGCCCGCGTCCGCTTGACGGCCTGGCCTTCCTGGTCGTGTGGTCCTGGGGCCGGCGGCCCTGCTTTCGCCTCTCCCGCCCCCAGCCCACCCACCCTGCTTCTCCTTGTCCCCCGTCGCGCTCACCCGCCCGCCATCCAGTTACCGCTCGCTGGTCCGCGCCTCCTCTCCGCCCACCGAGACTCCCCCGCCGGCGCGGTAACGGCTAGTTACTAGTTACCCGAAGGCGCATGCTCCGCGCCCAACCTCGTGCCCGCGTGCTGTTCGACGGAACTCCGCACCCGGCTGTTCCCCCGCGCTGGTGCTTCTTCTTCTTCGCCGCCGCCGGCTATCGGGATGACACGGCTCGCGATCGCGGCGCGGGTGACGCCGTGGCGGAGTACGCGGGGACGCTGGCCCGCGGGGTCAAGCCCGACGCCTACACGTTCCCGTCCCTGCTCAAGGCCGTGGCAAGCGCGGCGGCAGGGGCGGCGGAGAGGGCCGCCGCCGTCCACGCGCACGCGGTCAAATTCGGCCTCGCGCACAACGACCACGTGACAAGCGCGCTGGTCCTCGCGTACGCGGCGGGGGGCGACGCCGCGGCGGCGCGCGCGGCGCTGGGCGAGGAGACCGGCTCCGCGTCGCCCGTCACGTGGAACGCGCTGATCTCCGGACACAACAGGGCGAGGTGGTTCGTGCGGTCGCGCCGCGCGTTCGCGTACATGGTGCGGGCCGGCGCGGCGCCCACCCCCGTCACCTACGTCTCGGTGCTGTCGGCCTGCGGGAAGGCCAAGGACGCGCTGCTCGGGGCGCAGGTGCACAGGCGCGTCCTCCACAGCGGGGTTCAACGGGACCTCAGGGTGGGGAACGCGCTGGTTGACATGTACGCTGAGTGCGCCGACATGGACGCGGCGTGGAAGTTGTTCGAGGGAATGCAATCGAGGGACGTGGTGTCGTGGACGTCGCTGGTTTCTGGGTTCGTGAGGTCCGGCCAGGTGGATCGAGCCCGAGAACTGTTCGACGGTATGCCTGAGAGAGACGCCGTCTCATGGACCGCGATGATTGGCGGTTATGTGCAGGCCGTGCGGTTCAGGGAGGCGTTGGAGATGTTCCGTGAGATGCAGTACAGCAACATGAAGGCGGATGAGTTTACCATGGTGAGTGTGATCACAGCTTGCGCGCAGCTGGGTGCGTTGGAGATGGGAGAGTGGGCAAGGGTTTACATGAGCAGGCACGGGATCAAGATGGATGTTGTTGTTGGAAATGCGCTCATAGACATGTATTCCAAGTGCGGAAGTGTTGAACGAGCATTGGATGTGTTCAAACAGATGCACAGCAGAGATAAGTTTACTTGGACGGGTATCATCCTTGGTCTTGCTGTGAATGGTTATGGGGAAGAGGCTATTGATATGTTCCATAGAATGATTGAAGTTTCAGAGCCTCCGGATGAGGTGACATTCATTGGTGTTCTAACAGCCTGCACTCACTCTGGCTTAGTTGACAAAGGACGAGAGCTCTTCCAAGTAATGATTGATAACTACAGGATTGCCCCTAATGTGATGCATTATGGATGTATGATTGATCTCCTGGGCCGAGCTGGGAAACTAAAAGAAGCAATGGAGACAATGCGCAAAATGCCCATGAGACCCAACACCACTATATGGGGGACCCTGCTTGCAGCTTGTAGGGTTCATTGTAATACAGAGATTGGTGAATTGGCAGCAGAGCGTCTCCTTGAGCTGGATCCACAAAACAGCATGGCATTCGCCCTTTTGTCCAACATGTATGCAAAGTCTAACAGATGGGAAGATGTCCGACGGCTTAGGCATGCAATAATGGAAAAAGGAATAAAGAAAGAGCCTGGTTGCAGTCTGATTGAAATGGATGGCATGATTCATGAATTTGTTGCTGGTGACAGATCTCATCCTATGAGCAAAGAAATCTACTCCAAGTTGGACAGGGTACTTGCTGATTTGAAGAATGCTGGGTATGTTCCTGATGTAACTGAGGTCTTTTGTTCAAGTGGTGGAAGAGGAAAAGCCTAACGTTGTTTACTGGCACAGTGAGAAGTTGGCGATTGCCTTTGCATTGCTAAGTTCAGAACCTAACGTGGTGATAAGGATAGTTAAGAATCTGAGAATGTGTTTGGATTGTCATAATGCGATAAAAATGATATCCAGCTTGTATGGAAGGGAGGTTGTTGTGAGGGACAGGACACGGTTCCATCACTTTAGACATGGATTCTCTTCTTGTAAAGATTATTGGTAAGCCCTTGTAGATCAGTTACATATGACAACTGAGTATCAGCAGTGCCAGTTTTGAGTGATTACCTGATGGCCAGCCAAGAAGTTTCACCTGGAATGTGTCATTGACTGTTTTGTTCATCAAATGAAGTTAGGAATGTGTGGTGCTATTTTTCTCCAATGGGTCCTTCATGTTATGTTCTGTTTGAGTTAATATCCCTGCATTCTGATGTAAACATCACCACAGGTGATGTTCTGCTGGAACAGCATTTACTTGATGAAAAGAAAGGTATGTCCTGCTGCATGTCATTCAGAAATACTGTATACTTTATTTCTTATTAGATATTATATATCCAGATTCAAATTCTTTCATGTTGCTATGTCCAGTAGTGGCCCATAATTTGTTATTTACTTCAAACTTTGACGATATGTTAGGTTTGGAGTTTTTTCAGCTTTACATGAGATTTTTGTTGAAAAGACATTTTTTGTAACATTGGGTTATCTTCTGATGTAAAGTTAAATATTTTTTTTTTGTCACAACTATGTGATATAAAGTTATTTCTTGTGGAGTTCTACAGTTTGGGCCTTCATTGGCACCAGGCATTTTATATTTCCTCGGTCTCTGGCTTTCATATGTTAGATCCGATTCAGTTGGTCGTGATTAGAAACTTTTAATGTGAAACGTCTAGCTGCATTGCCATTAGATATTTAGATTTCAGGCTCCATCACACTTGCTGTGTAAATCTTGGCCTATCTTTACAAACAGTCAATTTATTCCTTAAAAAGAAGGTCAATTTAGGATGGTGTAGCTATTTGAAGAGAACAAGCAATGAATTTGTTCAGATAGTATTTTAGTCCAATCCCTATACCATTGAACTTTCATGTCTGTCATACTTTCTTTTCTCCAACACACAGATGTGCACACCGGATAGATTAAAATATAGGAAATAGAAATGGGAGCACTAAAGGACCTCCCAAAAGAAAAACATATGGTTACAAGATGCAGCTTATAGTGAAAAGCATATGTGCACACCAGATAGATTAAAATAAATCCTGGGAAACAGTGTGCAGAATAAACCGTGCAGTAATTTAGAGTAGATCTAATCTATAGGTCTTACCGTCAGCCTGTTACATGGTACTGGTTCCTTACAAAATAGAACCTCTATGCAGTGCATCTGCCTGATGTTATGGATGCAAGTTCTCCACTTTTTGGTCATGGATTGACGCAGAACTCAATCAAATGAACTAAAAATCCACACCACATTCACAAGCCAGTCATGCAAATGAACTAAGCTACTGACTGACAACTACTCAGTGTTGGAAAGAAACTTGTGTTGTTAGTCTCACAGGTAGCTCACAGCTGCTAGTATTTGATCTCTCTGGAATAGCTCTATACATTCATATGGCCTTGAGGGCCTATTTATACACAAGGGAGGTTGGTTCAGAGGCTGGCTGAACTGACTGGATACATCTGCCAGCTATTACTGGCTGGTTCTAGTACTAATACAAATCAAAATTAGTTTTTACTACCTATGACTTACTGCCTAAGTAACTAAGCTACTAGGGTAGCTGCTGTGCTGTCATGCAGCAGTTAATGTAGCAGCCATACGGGCTGCTAGTTCACACACTGGTGATAAAACACCATTAAGCTAAGACTCAACTATCAATCACCCCCTGAGTCTTGGCTTATTTCTTCAATTTAAGCTTCTGTCATGGCAATTCTGCTACGCAACTCTTCAAATATGATACTACCCAGTGGCTTGGTTAGGATGTCTGCCGATTGTTCTTTGGTGCTGATGTAGCTCACCTTGTCTTTCCTTGTTCAACACAATCCCTGATGAAGTGGTACCTTGTGTCGATGTGCTTGCTGCGTTCGTGGAAGACTGGGTTTTTGCTCAGCTCAATTGCTGCCTTGTTGTCCATCTTCAGCTCAAAGGGAGCAGGTTCAGTGCCTTGGAGCTCCCCAAGCAGGCGTGCAAGCCAAATTCCTTGGCAAGCAGCTGTGGTTGCAGCAATGTACTCTGCTTCACATGAAGAGAATGCCACTACTCGCTGCTTCAGTGAGTACCAGCTGATTGGGCAGTTGCAGAGGAAGAAGACGCCTCCACTTGTGCTCTTGCGTGTGTCGACGTCGCCGTCCATGTCGCTGTCAGTGTAGCCGATGAGCTTGGCGTTCTTCAATCCTCCTTTCTTGTAGCACAGCCCGTAGGACAGAGTCCCCTTGAGATAGCAGAGTCCCTTGAGGTAGCGCATGATCTTCTTCACTGCAGCTAGGTGCTCTGTTGTTGGTGCCTCCATGAAGCGGCTGACATAGCCGACGGCGAAGGAAATGTCAGGGCGCGTGTGTGTGAGGTAGCGTAGGCTCCCCACGATGCTCCTGCACATCGTCGCATCCGTTGCCGGTGCTGAGCTCTTCTTGCTCAACTTGAATCTTGGCTCCATGGGCACAAAATATGGGTTGCAGCCCTGTATTCCGGCGGTGGTGAGGATCTTGGCCGCGTAGGTGGACTAGGAGAGGGAAATTGCACCATCCCCCTGTTTTACTTCAATCCCAAGGTAGAAGGAGAGCAGCCCGAGGTCGCTCATCTTGAACCTTGCCTTTATTTTCGCCTTGAATTTCTCAATCTCCTTTGGATTTCCACCAGTGATGATGAGATCATCAACATAGACTCCAATTAAGAGCCTTTGGTTGCTGTGGCCGCGGGTGTAGACACCATGCTCGGAGACGCACCGTTTGAAGCCGAGTTGGAGCAGGCTAGTGTCAAGCTTCACATTCCACGCGCGTGGTGCTTGGCGCAGGCTGTAAAGTGCCTTGTCGAGGCAGTAGACGAGGTGCTCCTTCCCTTTGGTGATGAAGCCAGGTGGCTGCTCGACGTACACCTCCTCCTTGAGATCGCCGTTGAGGAATGCGGACTTGATGTTGAGGTGGTGAAGCTTCCAGCCAGCGTGTGCTCCCAAGGCAATCATGAGCCTTACGGACTCAAGTCGAGCCACTGGCGTGAACACTTCGTCGAAATCGATGCCGGCGCGCTGGACGTAGCCTTTTGCTACCAGGCGGGCCTTATGGCGGATGACATTGCCAGCAGCGTCCTTCTTCAGCTTGTACACCCACCGGAGTCCAATTGGTCGTTGTCCAGGTGGGAGCTCGACGAGGCGCCATGTCTTGTTCTCCTCCACCGCTTGAACTTCTTCCTCCATGGCTTGTTGCCACTTGGTCCTCTTCTCTGCTTCAGCAAATGTGGCCGGCTCTTGGGCACTCAACATGTGGAGTTCTGCTTCCGCCAACTCGCGCACAGCCAAACCAGGTAGAGGTGCGTCGTCATCGAGTATGTTGTCGACTCGGCGGAAGCGCACAGGTGTGTCACCGTGCTCTGCGTCAAGGTTGTCTTCTGCATTTGCTGGTGGCGACGTGAATTCGGTGACGGGTGTTGGAGCAGGGGAGACCTGTGGTGTCGCAGCCGGAGATGGCAGTACTGGAGGTGAACTCGCCGGCGGTGTGCCGGGTCCAGAGGCTGCACCCCCATGATCTGGACTCGCGGGTGTAGGTGCCCCATATGTCACGGTCGTGGACTCGATGACAAACTCTCCAGGGTGTCTGACTTCTTCTTCCTCCTTGCTCCAGTCCCAGCTGCGTTTTTCGTCGAACACCACGTCGCGAGTGATGTGGACGCGCTGGGACATAGGTCGAACACTTTGTAGGCCTTGGTCCTTGCCTAATAGCCAATGAAGACGACGGGGATGCTCCAGTCTTCAAGCTTGGCTTGGTGCGGCCTTGTCTTCTTCATGAATGCCACACACCCGAAGGTGCGCAAGAAGTTCACCGTCGGCTTCTTGCCGTACCAGGCCTCATATGGCGTCTTGCCGTCAAGCGCCTTGGTAGGTGCTCTGTTTAGGAGAAACATGGCCGTTGTGACCGCCTCTCCCCAGAACATGGCTGGCATGTCACGCTGCTTGAGCAAACTTCTTGCCGTCGCCACGATCGTCTGGTTCCTACGCTCCACAACGCCATTCTGTTACGGTGAATAAGGAGCCGAGTAATAGCGTTGAATACCTTCCGAGGCGCAGTAGTCGCCAAACTCGACGGAGGTGAACTCCCCGCCATAGTCCGTGTGTAGGATCTTGAGCTTGCGGCCGCTCTCCAGCTCTGCTACTGCCGGGGAGCGCTTGATTGCCGCTGGTGCATTGCTCTTGGCTGCCAGCAGCATCAGCCACATGAAGCGGTTGTAGTCGTCGACCATCAGGAGGAAGTACTTCCTTCTACTGAGGGTCGCTGGAGTGATGGGCCCGTAGATGTCGCCTATGCTGGGAACGGTGATCGGTGCTGCTTGGTGATGACGCAAGTGTCGCAGAATTGGTCTGCGTGCTCGATTGCCGGGAGGCCACGCACCATGTCCTTCTTGGCGAGTTGCCGGAGCGCGTCGAAGTGGATGTGACCGAAACGCTCATGCCATTTCCAGGCAATGTCATCCTGGCGTGCAGCAAGGCAGAGTGGCTGCGTGATGTCGAGGCGCATGACGTAGAGTCGATTGCAGCCGCGCTCGATTCTTGCAAGCAACTTCTGGCTGCGATCCCAAATCTGCAGCGTGCCGTCCTTGATCTCCACCGTGGCGCCATTTTTATCTAGCTGGCCCACAGAGACGATGTTGTTCTTGAGACGAGGGATATAGTAAACGCCCGTCAAGGTTCGATGCTCGCTGCCGTTGCCGGAGAAGATGACGGTGCCTTGTCCTTCGATGTTCACCGTCGATCCATCGCCGAAGCGGACTGAGCCGGTGATGCTGCGGTCGAGCTTGACGAAGACATCACGACGCCCAGTCATGTGGTTCGTGGCGCTAGTGTCGAAGAACCACTTATCGCTGAGGTGGCTGTCATCAACGCCGATAAACGCCTGGGCACGCCGCTCCTCTAGGTGGACTTGGGTTGCTGGAGAGGAATCCGGCACCTCCGTACTCGTGCTTAAGGTCGTTGAGCTCACCGTGCTCTGTGCAGACAGAGCATAGACTTGCGCCATCAGCAATCCAGGGCTTTCTTCCTCCTCTGCAGCAAGGGTCGCTTGCTCCCGCCTTGGCTTGCATCAGTCTCTGGTCCAGTGGCCGTACTTACCGTAATTCCGACACCGATTGTCTTTCGGCGTGGTGTTTGGCGTGTCGCGCGGTGCGTCGCGGGCAGCTCCCCTGTTTCCACCAGGGCCACCTCGCCTCCTCTGTCCACGCGGTGGACGACACGATCCGCCGCCGCCATTGTACCTTCCGCCGCCGCTTGACGACGACTCGCCGGCTTGCCGCTCCTTCATCCTTGCCATCCACTGTTCCTCAGTAAGCAGCAGCTTCCCGCCTGCATGCTCGGGAGTTGGAGATGGTGGTGCAGAGTAGCTTCGGAGGGACGGTGCGAAGTAGCTTTTCAACAGCCTTCTGCTCGGTGATGGTCTCGCCGTAGATGTTGAGGGAGCTCATCATACCGGAGAGGCGCAACACGTAGTCATCAAGGTGTTCGTTGTCGCGGAAGGAGAGCAGCTCCTAGTCCTTGACCAGGTGCTGCACAGTTGACTTCCGGACGCGATCAGACCCGATGTAGATGGTCTTGATTGCATCCCACGCTACCTTCGCCGTTTCCTTGGTCGCCAGGGTGCGGATCATCTCCTGGGGAACAGCGGACAGCAGCGCGTTGACCACTGCACGGTCGTCTTGGCGACTGGCATCGCCAAACTCAATGGCTTCCCATAAGCCATGAGCTTCCAGCTTCACACGCATCAAGAGGCTCCAGTCCTCATAGTTGCTGCGGGTGAGTTGGAAAAACGGCGTGCCGCCGACTTCCTTCACAATGCGCTGAACAACACGTTCAGGCTCAGGCCGGCGACGTCCTCGCCTGGTCCTGGAAGGGGAACGACGGTGATAGAAGTGCTCAACAGCATCTTCCCTTGCCGGAGCTGACGCCATGGATCAGAACTTGAGCTCTGAATACCAAATGTTGGAAAGAAACTTGTGTTGTTAGTCTCACAGGTAGCTCACAGCTGCTGGTATTTGATCTCTATGGAATAGCTCTATACATTCATATGGCCTTGAGGGCCTATTTATACACAAGGGAGGTCGGTTCAGAGGCTGGCTGAACTGACTGGATACATCTGCCAGCTATTACTGGCTGGTTCTAGTACTAATACAAATCAAAATTGGTTTTTACTACCTATGACTTACTGCCTAAGTAACTAAGCTACTAGGGTAGCTGCTGTGCTGTCATGCAGCAGTTAATGTAGCAGCCATACGGGCTGCTAGTTCACACTAGTTCACACACTGGTGCTAAAACACCATTAAGCTAAGACTCAACTATCACTCAGTGGATGCCTACCTACATCCCTACTCTCTGTGACATCCACGACTGTTTTCATGAAAATGATATGCCTGTTGAGGTTCATGTTTATCACTCCAGCTATGATGAATTTTCCAGTTTCTTGTCTGACATTAATTCTGTGAAGCATGCTGGTTCAAAATTCCCTAGTAACATTCAGTCTATTAATTTGAATTATTTGCTCTTCTTTCATCACTTCCCTCTTTAACCTTATTCCATATGGCGATGTGCCATGTATGTATTTCATTTCTATCAAACATGCTAGGACCAAATCTTCATTATATTGACGCTGAAGTCTGAGAGGTGAATAATGTATTATCACGGCCCTGACTCGAATATCCTCAAAAGCAACCATGAAGTGGGGGTCAAGCGAAAAAGAAAAGAAAAGATTCAACTTGAACAAACAAGGTACTCCTGTAACACTTGTATTCATTGTTCATCTGCCTGGTCTTATTATTTAGGCATTTTTTTTTTGCCAGCAAAATTGTAGCATTCGATTAAACAAGACATCTTGCTGTATAAAATTACATCAACTTTCTCTTTCCAAGAACAGTAATGTAATGGACTGGTCAGTAAGGTACCCGCCAATCCACTGTGTTAGTTGAGATGGCACATGCGCATCCAGTTGTCAGTTTGTTAGTTCATACAAATGTTGACTCTAGCTAAGTGACAGCTTGAGTTCTCGACATTGATGCTCCTCATCACACATTCACAAGTATGCAATGCATCGACATGAAATCATGAATAGCAAAACTGACATGAAAGCGGGTATTCAGTTAACCAAGAAGGTGTAGTGTAGATGTGTCAATCAAAGGTACAGCTTATTGATTGAACCACTGGTGAAGCTACATTGTAGCTTCTGCGTGCACATCAGCACATGCACCCATTAAAAACGAAAATTAGTGGACATTGATATATTTTCACCATATATGCATCCCTCACCACCCATAGTTATGCACCCTCAAACAACTAAATCGAGCATTTGCTTTATATATCATGTAGTTATGCACCCCCATGAAAGCTTCGCCACTGGATTGAACTAGGGCTTATTAATAAACTCATAAATCATATTTTTTAACTGCAGTTCCCATGTACCAAGATCAAATTAGTTCCATTTTGAAAAACTACAACAGCTTTAGCCCTCTGCCTTGACGGATATGTCCTTCCATCAATATGATAGAATTCGGATCATATATCAACAATGGCAACATGATGTGGTGGGTCTATTTTCCCTTCTAAATCCTTAATAATTATTTATTTTACTTTTTTCTATTGCTGTCTGGATTTAGATGACTAGACATGTTAAATTTCAGACTTAATGTCTGTAAAATTTCATTTGGTCCAGTGCTTTCATATTATTTACTGCTCTGGTCTGAAATTCCTGTCATTTTCGGACAGGGAGAATGAACTAAAAATGAACTAGCAGGGGCTGTCTGAATGACAGTAATAAAAGAACGGAGGAGTATATTTGTTGGCTTTAGAAGGGATTTCTAGTTAAAACTGTCATGCAATCAAATGATGTTCAGGGATCAATGTATAGAAACATTACAAGTGGCAGTGAAAAGCATTGTGATTTCTCATCTGAAAAAAAACCGAATGAGCACACTGAAAGACAATAAAGCCTTGGCAAGAGTGTGCAAAACAGATCGCAGTAACTTAGGATTGATCTAATCTGTAGATAATCATGTTACCGGTGAGCCTGTTACAGGCTACAAGTTCCTTATAAAATATTACTTGTTACAATTCTTAGTTGAATTTAATGTGGTCTTCAAGTTCATGTTTGCATCTAGGGAAAAAAACATAAGACCTGCTGTATTAGCCAGATGTCTTCCTTCCCATTTCTTGTATCAATAGGTCTATATTGTTAGAAGACGAACCTCCCTTTTTCAAAGCTTTCGTGGCTTTCAATCCAAAGTCTCTTGCTCGCATCCTCATCTCATCGGCAGCCTCCCCCTGATCCATCAGTTTGGACACTGCTATCTCCACATCAACCCTTGTCACTGTAGCCTCTTTTTGCTCATCCCCCCATTGTGTCACTCCTTTCACACCAACTTCCACCCCAGTTCTCAGCACATCCACTACCAACCTCTCGTTCAGAAACTGCTCTGCGAAATGTGGCCATGTGATCATGGGCACGCCTGCACAGATGCCTTCTATTGTTGAGTTCCACCCACAGTGTGTCATAAAACCTCCAATGGCTTGGTGCCATAGGATCATGATCTGTGGTGCCCAACCCCTAATGATAATGCTTCTGTCCTTCACCCGTTCTTCGAAGCCCTCTGCAAGCCATTTCTCAACTTCTGGAAATTTATCTCCTGCTTTGATTACCCAGACAAATGGCTTCTTTGAAGCTTCTAGTCCCAGTCCAAGCTCAACAACCTGATGAGGTGCAGTGCAGGCGAGACTTCCAAAGCTGACAAAGATTACCGAGCCTGGCTTCATAGAATCAAGCCACTGTATGCACTGTGCCTCATCCATCGAGGCATTGTTTCCCCTTGCAGCCACTGTCTTGCTGTCTTGGTTGCACAGACACATCGGTCCCACAGTCCAGACCTTCTTCCCTGAAATCTGCTCAAAGGAATCAATGTACAGATCCTCCAGATCATGGAAGGTGTTCATGACCACACCACTGCATCTAATCTCCTCTTCATAGATGTTTTTGCGGATTTGATCCAGACCATGAACAGAAAGGTTTCCAGGGCATCTAGCCTTTGGTAACTCAAGTGGCGTAGGGAATTCTGGAAAATTAATGAGCTCATTCTCATCTTCAACTTTTTCCAGTAAGTTGTCACGTATAATGATGTACCTGCAAAATATATTATAGTAGTTGAATCATATACGACTGCAGTTTTTTTTTTCCTATTGCTGTAGTTTTAAAGCAACATGCTCCTGGAAAAATGCTGTATGGACCAGAAAATGTAAGCTAAGAAAAAATCAGTTAAGCTACTAGTTCGACCAATATTTTCCTTTATTTTACACTGTTCTCTATGGTTATCTATTCATTTTCGGAGAAGAACTTACACTTCCCTTCACTCCCTTTTTGATGATATCTTAACTGATAATAGGTCTTATTGCATACAGTACCTGACAAGAGATGAGAAGCCACAGAAGCCACTGAACGTGAGCCTGGGGGTACCCAGCTCCCTTGCGATGTCAGCAGTCCACCAGTGTGTCATGTCGGATATGATGCAGCTTGGAGGTGGAATTTGTGCACGAAGGTGTGCTGTAAGTGGCTCCCGAAGTGCTGCGCAGGCCTCGATGAAGTTCTTGAACAGATCTTTGGACTTGATCATGTCGACGTTCTCACATCCATCAGGCAGGCCAAACTCAGTGGCCGGGAAGTGGAGCTTGACGAACTGGATGGGAAGTCCTATCGCCCCAATACAGTTGATGAACCCTGCCATCCTAGAGGCGTTCACTGGCGTGGTGATGAAGCTCACCTGTGCGCCATGCTCAGCCAGCAGGCGTGCCATGTCAGTCATGGGTATGGTGTGGCCCTGAGCCATCAGCGGAACCAACACGAAGTGCGCCCTTCCGGAGGTGTTCTGATTACCGGCGACTGCGTCGCTAGCGAAGGTCATTCTTATGGCTGCAAAGACGGTGAAGTCGAGCTAGGACCTGCAGAAACCACACACTCTTTAAGCTGGGAGAGTTTATATGCTTTGTCAGCTGAGGATATCGCAGTTGTATTATATGTAGTGCCTGCCCCTCGTGTTATGAAAGTGATGTGCTGGATGGTTAGGTGCTCTTGCTCAACTGTTGTGGCGGCTGGCCGGCAGAATATAAACGTGCACATAACTTTCTATTCTAGTAACAATTACACATCATGGAGCCTCGACCATACGGATAGCGTTCAGACTGCCGGATTGGATGACAGAAGGTTGAGAGTTGAGATTAGATGCACTGTTGGCTAATATGTTATAGTACCAGTAAATCTGGGAATTCTTGTTATTCAAGAGGCTAAGTCTGTCTTTTTATCTACTCTAATGGTTTAGTCCTTTGCTTTTAATTTGCCACATTAAAATCATTGCACCGTAGTCCTGTCTTTTGTCATCTTATTCTGGCTTCCTCAGTGATTTTTGAAGGTCTCATGCAAGCCTGTAAAGGTAAAAATGATTTTGTTTTTTTATGCTTGTCACTATTGTCTATGTAGAGGAAATCGAGCGTGACAATAGTTAATCTTAAATTGATTTTGGTGGTGGCAGACTGGCAGGAGAAAGAGATTTTTTTTAAAAGAAGCTTCTGCAAGATGCATCATCTATTTGGAAAATGAGCGATTGGGACCCATCATTTTGGAACGGCGCACTTGCAATCTTGCACGTGCCGCAGCACTCCCTGCTAACACCAGGATCTGATTAGTCATTCGAATCTGCCATATCATTGAGTAAATAATGTTAAAGTATATTCTTGATTGCTTCTCTGTAAAAAATCATATTCTTTTGGCTTTCTCAAGATAAGATATACCATCGAGATTTAAGTATAACAACTCCAGCTATGCTGAATTTTGTTTCCAGTCTTCCTTCCCATTTCTCAGAATCAATAGGTTTATGTTGTTATAAGAATGGATAAAGTTCACTTTACTCCCCTTAAGTATGCACGAAGTTCATATAGCCTCTTAAACTATCATTCAGTTTGTTTTATCCTTATTGTTTGCTAAACTATCGTTTTACACCTTTGACTGATATTATAATCCTGAATTGAAAATATAGATGAGGATTAAATTAAGATTATCTCTATCAACTTTACACATGTCATGTGTAACATGACAAATGAATAAATGTGACGTATAACTTTATTCTGACTAAGTTATGATGTGCGCACCCTTGTTTCTGGCCGCACGAGAGAACAGAGAAAAAATACAACACATAAAAAATATGAACACAAATAGAATTATGTGACTCGTTTAATCAATTGTAATATTGTATGACACATGTGTGAAGGTTGAGAGGCAATCCAAACTCAAATCCTAGTCCATATCAATAATTTAAGACTAAATACCGATTAAAGATGTAAAATGATCTAGTTTAATGAATCATGTGAATAAAACAAACCAAATAATAGTTCAAGAGTTATCCGAACTTCGACCATACTTAAACGGAGTAAGATAGACTTTATCCTTATAAGAACAATCTCCCTTTTACAAAGCCTTCCTGTCCTTCAAACCGAAGTCTCTTGCTCCCATCCTCATCTCATCCGCAGCCTCCTCTCCATCCATCAGTTTGGACGCTGCGTTCGCTACAGCATCCCTTGTCACTGCAACCTCTTTTTGCTCACGCCCCCATTGTGTCACTCCTTTTGCTCCAACTTCCACGCCAATTTTCAACACATCCACTACTAACCTTTCGTTTACAAACAGCTCGGCAAAATCTGGCCATGTGATCATGGGCACACTTGCGCAGATACTCTTTAGGCCAATCTCAGTGGTAGTTTCATTTGGATTTCATTCTTATTAAATGATATGCCACATAGGCAAAGCTGATGACGTGGCATGAGTTTTATGAGGAGAGGGGAAAAATAAGTTTCATAGGGATGAAACTGCATATACACGGTTACCAAAATCTTGAAACTGAAATGAAACTTCATTGAGAGTGTTTGAGTTTCATCTCTACAAATTTATCAACTCTTATTGGTTATTTGAATGAAACATTTATATGATACACTAACATATGAAACCGTGAAATAAAACTTTGCATTGAGAGATCTAATTTTATTTATCATTTAAAAAATTATACAATAACATGACACTCTTAAAAACAACAAAATAAAATCATATACTGAGAATGGCCTGGAGGGCTTATAGTATCGCCAGTAGCGGACGTTTCACGAGGAGTAATAGTGGTGGGGCCTGCAGCTTTTTAATACCCTGTGCAAGACGTGGATGGATTTAAGAGGTGGAACCGTAGCCAGCTGAGAAAAAAATGTCATTTCGCCCGCTCATGCCGGCGCTAGCGAATTACTCGCTCTCTTCTCTCTCTTACTTTTTCTCTCCTCCACATAGGATTTTGCCGGCTGTGGGACTCTTATAATACTTGCTCTTATTGTTGAGATCCACCCACAATGTGTCATGAAACCTCCAATGGCTTGGTGCCATAGGATCATTACCTGTGGCGCCCAACCCTTAATGATCATGACTCTATCCTTCTCTCGTTCCTCAAAGCCCTCTGCAAGCAATTCCTCAACTTATTGAAACTTATCTCCTGTTTTGATCAACCAGATAAATGGCTTCTTCGAATAGCTTCCTTTGCTTCGAATAAAAATTGCTGAGGTGCACCGTAGTGCTGTTAAGTGGTACTCAGACGAATAGTTTCCTTTGCTTTTACAGTCCTCTGCTTATTTCTTATGTTTTGTGCAAGAGACCTATGTTTCTTTTCACTCATATTTCTAAAGAAACTGATGCAGTATTAATCTTTGATCAGAATTAGGCTAACCTGGCAAGGGATGAGAAGCCGCATAATCCATTTAACGAGAGCCTTGGGATACCAAGCTCCCTTGCGATGTCGCCCGTCCACCGATGTGTCATATCAGAGATGAATAGATGATGCAACTTGAAGTGTGGTGCAGGCATCTACGAAGTTCTTCAATAGATTACTGTCTCTGACTAGATCATGTCAATGTTCTCACACCCGTCGGGCAGGTCAAACTCAGAGGTGGGTAAGTGGAACTTGCACACTCAATCTTGAGGTCCATGGCCTCCACGTCACTGACGAACCTGCCATCCTGCAAACGTTCACTGGCGTGGTGATCAAGCTGACCTATTTTGGGCTGCTATCCTCCACATGGAAGTAAAAGAGAAGGTTATATGGAGGAGGAAGATAAATTATGCTGTATTGGACAGAGGATATCCCACATATAAATTAGAAGTCTATATCATAACCAACATAGAAATTGATTGAATACATCGTAACTAACAAAAAAATTGGTTGGATGCACCAAAACCAACATGTGAATTAGATGGATACACTAAAATAAACGTTGGAAGATACTCCACATCTTACTCTCTTCACTCTCTATATAAAGCAAACATGAGGTCATGCTTGAGCAAGCCATTCAGCATGCCAAAAAGGCGTGCAACACTCATACACACAACACATATCAAAGAGATAAGAGAAAAAAAAAGGAAATAGAAACAGTTATGTTCAGAACCGATGGTTTTGAACCGATCACAATCAAGCTATTGATCGGAGGCTTTAAAGTGCTTGGATTGACATCAAATTTGGTGAGCTCATTCTCCACTTAGAGACCTTTGATTTGATCTTTGGTTCTTTGGAGCATCAATTTGGGAGTGGTTTTATCAGTTCGAGTCTGTATGGTTTCAGCACAAAACAATTTTAATAGATGATTTATTTTGGTTATCAAACAGTGTAAGATTGATTTGAACTTTGGTCAGTCTTTACTGGACATGTTGAGATACTTGCCTACCACATTTTGTGCAATTTGGTTTTTTGGATGGAGAGTTATGAATTGATTGTTGAAGGGTATAAAATCTGTTTTGTCTCTTCTGGTTGTTGTTGTGAAGCTTGTTGTTTGATGAAGTGTGTTGTGAGTATTATAATTTTTTTAAAGCTTTTACTCCTCACATCAAGAAGATTTTTCACGTAAATCATTACATCATTTATGCATATGTCCTCTCTATTCTGCTACCAACTACTGATTGATGTTTTTTCTCACTGTTACATAAGATGATGGATTAACTGGTGCTAATCGCTGATTTCTCCCAACAACCTGCGCTCGGTGCTTGGCCTGCAAGCGGACCAAGTCAGTCATGGGGATGGTGTGACCCTATGCCAACCAGCACGGATGAGATGCTGCCTTTGGTCATTGGCGGTTGGATCCTGTAACGGCGGGTAGGCCATCCCGTCGCTACGCAAACGCAGCTATAAATAAGCGTTTGTAGCGGCAGGTGGTCTGACGCCGCAACAAAGCGCCGCTACAGAAAGCTTTATAGCGGCTGTTGAAGTTGTCATCCGCCGCTACTGTAATCAAGCAGTAGCGACGATTGACATCTTTAACCGTCGCTAAGTTACTCGAGCAGTAGCAGCGGTTGATATTTTTAACCGCCGCTATATGTTTTTTTAATAAAATAAAATAAAATTGCAATATATACATATAAATCATAGAATCTGCACACACATAATATTTACAACATCTTATCACAGAAATTTATAACACATCAGAGAATATATATATGTCATCACACAATATTTTCAACATCTCAAAATATTCATGCATTACAAAATATCTTCTAATGCATAGTTATTATTATTTTTCGACACATTGAGCTCATATGGTGCTCTCGAACCAGCCCACTGACAAAGCGACCTATGTTTTATTGCTAGTTCATCGTTTGAATCAAAACACTTTCCTTCTGGACTAATTACATCTCTTAAAAGAAAACAACAAAGAGAAGCTACAACTAGATACATGTTATTTGTACTTAAATGAACGCGTTCTCGAGGAATCATACTCTTTCTGATCTCGTCATTCTTCTTCATCTTTGCTGTTCATGATGCCCTTTTCTGTATGGCTCTTTGTGTCATAATATTGAGTATGTTAATATAAGATCTTAAAAATTCACTATAGAATAAAGTAAAATAGACATAAACAAAATCAATTTATCTCTTCATCGGACTCCTCAACGATATGGTCTAGATAAGTTGACGAACTAGACGCGAACATACACATATAGTAGCCACAATGCATACTTCCTTTTACTTGCTTATAGCACTATATCGTAGAGAACACAAGTTAGTTACATTATATGATGTATGCGATGCATATAAATCTTACCTAAAAGTTATGATGGGAGTACATCTTCTTTGCTCGTTTTGGATGATATTTCTCTCCCGCTTTGATATATTTCTCGTAAGCACTAAACGATCAAGAAAAGCGTATTATTAGATGATATTAATATTATCAAATCATATATAAATAGACTAATTTGTTACCTATCTATGAGTTTCATAATGTCGTTGTAGAACTTCTTGTCGTAGTCGAGACTGTCCAGCACCAGAAGGTACCCATTTTTAGAAATTATCATAAAACAGATCCAATGATCGCTACAAGAATGTTGACAACAAGTTACTTATGATTGGATTTTATTTTAACATATGATAGATGACGAAGGCAGTAGCGGTCCAACTTACTTGAAGTTGTAGGGGGCCAAAATGTATTCTCGATCTTGCCACTTCAGGTAGCAGTCGCATAAATAATTCATAACCTGAGTCCTTTCTTCATTTCTCAGGACTGCCTACATTGCAGCTATCTCTGCTGATGTCTTATCCGGGTAGTTATCCGGATTTATCTCTGTGTTTATCATGCTTTGGTTGATGCGGTTCGGGTTGACATATGTCACCTTCCAATATCTTCTATCGACCCTCTTTCTTTGGAAAAAAGTTCATGCTACAAAAAAAAGACATAAGAGAATATATTGAATTGTGCTTAAAATACGAAGTAGATCGAATGCGAAACTTACATGCACCACAAGGTGATGAAGGTGACGTCCATCTTATCTAGACGAAACATTTCGTGGACATCATCCCAAAATAGGCATAAGGTTTGTTCATCTCCTTCTTTATTGAACACTTTATTTGGAATCCTACAAGTGATTGTGGTGATCCCTTCCTTCGACGCCATCATATACCAGTCGTGCAACTTCCGCATCTCCCATAAGAGGTTCTTGTACATATTGTTTGATATAAGGGGTTTGCCGAATATGAATTTTGGATAGTCCACTTCATTCGCAAGATTGTCTAAAATTTGATCATCGTACGACACTTTATCCCGAGGATCTTGTTCTTGCAGAATGAGCTTACTGGTGTTTGGTAGACATTTTTTCAATCCAGCCAAGTACTTATAAACATTATTTTTTTCTTTTAGGTCCTTTGGCTCTTTGTCAAAATCGGTAATCGTCTTTGGGATTACCGTAGCCTTGACGACAACTGGTGCAGGCTGGACTTGAATTATCGGAGTCTGAACTTGAACCATCCCATCATTCTGATGCTCCTTTCAATATAATATGTAATGATTTGGACATGTGTACATTTTTTGCACGCCCAACAAAGGTGGAAAAATCATTTTCTTAGCAAGGTATGTTGTCCTTGGCTACAAGTTAGGCTTCGATAGTGCATCGGAAATAAGTTTCAACAAATCCGTAAAATTAGCGTCCGACCAGCCATGCATGGCTTTCAGCTTCATCAGCTCAAATATAGTACACAACACGGTAAACTCTTTACCACATTTCTTAGATTTATCATATAATGGATCCTTTAATGTCTTCTTTATTCTATAAAAATTATCAACCCCTTTAGTTGTACCGGCATTGATTAACACTTGCGGTTCAATATAACATAACAACTCCTCAACATCAAAATCAGCTTCACCAGACGACTCCATCGCATCTGCACCAGGCGAATTGACAACCTCGACTTCAACTTCAATATGCTCATCAAATTCTATATCGACCATACTGTTCTCACCATGTTTTGTCCATCTTGTGTACCCCTCAACGAAACCCCTCCGCACCAAGTGTGAGTTGATTACTTCTATATCATTCTACAGCTTCTGATTCTTGCAATCAAAACACAAACAATATATATCAATCATTCCTTCACATCGAGTATGTTGTGCGGCCCATCGACAAATTTACAGACTTCTCGTAAAAATATTGGACCCGGTATCGATGCCTCGTACATCCAAGATCTATCCATCGCGAACGACCTTGAACAAGAAGCAAAAAATATTTTAAATTAATTAATTTATTATATGTAACAAAAATATTAAACATTCATTAAATAAATATATATTGAATAATAAATACTGAAATATTATGCAAGATAAAATAAAACAAACATCAAATTATTTTATATATTATTTAACTTTTATCAAAAAATAATAAAAATAAATATCCCTCTTGCCCTAACACACTCTCTCTCTCTTCTAGTAACCAAACTAGATCTAGATTCCCATTGACATAAAAGAGGCTAAATATAGTAATTTTTTGTATAGTGATGAAAATAGATGATGTATGTCTTCATAAACTTTAACTACAACCCAATAGAACCATACAAATCAAACAAATTTAGCTAAAATTTAACTAAAAACCTAACAAACTTGAAATACAAAACTCCACTTGATTTTAAAATAATAGGACAAAAAATATATGGGATGAGTTTCCCTTACCTCAGAGAGTAAATTTTTACAAAAAAAAAACAAACTCAAAACCTTCCCCCTTTGATTTTCGTGATTGCCCAAATTTTCGGGCCGCCACTGTTCGAGTGAGGGCCGGAGCTGTCCGAACGCGGCTTTTATAGCTTGTGCACTTTATAGCGGCTAGGGATGGCAATGGGGCGGGTGGAGCGAAAGCCCACTCACGATGATAGATGTTGCGGGTGGAAATCCCCACCCGCACCCGCACCCGCGGGTGGAAATTCACATCCGGCGCCTGCACCGCCGGGTTTTGGGCAGGTGACGGGTCCCGCATGGATTTTTTATATGCATGAAAAAAATATCTTTAGTTCAATTTTCCATTATTTTAGCATATTTTACATAATAAAAAAATACTAACTCATTTATAACTTAATAGTTAACACAATATGACATATAATTCAAACTCTCATACGCTTGTAAGGATTATTACACATATAATTCTCTATAAAGAAATATTTAAATAAAATTCGTCATATATCTTTTCTCTCGGGCCCCACAGGGCACCCGCGGGTGGGAGAAAAAACCCACACCCACCCCATGACTTTGCGGGACGGGTGCGGGTGAGCCCCGCGGGTGAGAAAGTGCATCCACACTCGCACCCGCACCCTGCCGGTGCCAAACCCGGTGGGGCCTCGCACCCGGGACCCGAATTGTCATTCCTAATAGTGGCGGTTGACATTGTCAACCGCCGCTACAAACGGCCAGCGGTTGACATTGTCAACCGCCGCTCTAGGGGTGTCTTTAGCGGCGGCTCAAGCCGTGACAGGCCCCCTAGGCTCTATAGCGGTGGCCCAATTTGATCCGCGCCACTGCGGCCTTTGGGCTGTCGTCGCTAAAGACTCATTTTATGGTAGTGTATAGCCATATAAACATATGGCTAGGAGTAGTTCACCAGGAGCACGCAAGAAAAGCTTAAGATCTTTTTTTTTTAATTGTTTGAACAGAGACAAGAAATCATAGGATCAATGATGAAACAAGTCACGAATTTCATCAATAATGGTTTGTGATAAAAAATACCTTTTCAAGGATAAATATTTTTATTGATAATCGTGTGTCATTAACAATGATTTGTGAAGAAAAAAGTTTCCAGCGAAACAATACTGTTGGTGCTAATCCGTGAAGAAAGTTTCTGTCATAATTTTTTTTTCATTAACAATGACGGAAAATTCATCACCAACTGATTTAGATTTACTAAAGGCAGGATTGACCAGCTCATATTATGATCAAGTTTTTCACTTATTAAGGGCCTGTTTGGTATGGCTCCAACTCAGAAATCCATGCTAGAGCTATAATTTGTAAAATAGATTAAAATATTTATATTTTTATTTTAAATATAAAACAAAGGTAAAATGAATCAACCCAAATACCCTTGATTTATTTACAGCTCCATCTCCAAGAAATTCTGGAGCTATGTATGAGTAGCTCCAAAAACTCCATGAATTTTCTGGAGTTGGAGCCATGTCAAACACACACTAAATATGATGTTCATCTTGTAAGATTTCAAATCCAGTGTACACTAAAAACTAGCCTCGGCCAGAGTATGACACTGTATCTGTTCGATTCCTCTCCTTAATATAATGATACATAGCTCTCCTGCGTATTCGATAAAAAAGATTTCAAATTCAGCACAGAAACTAATCCATTCTCAGTACTGTACCTGCGAGACATTCAGCACGCCGTATTTGCAGCAGTCGAATCCATGAACGAATATGATCTTGTACTTGGCCTTCTCCTTGGGTACGCCGGACTCCAGGTAGGACAAGTGCCGGCCGTCACGGAGCCTCGTTCTGGGCGCCGTGACCGGAGGACCGCCCGGCGTGCGGGGTATTTTCGCCGGCGGCGGCTGAATCTGGTTGTACACCAGCGCCGAGAGGAACACGACCAGAGCGAGCGGCAGCGCCTTGGCTGTGCCAGCAGTTAAGCAAACAGCAACGGTTGTCAAAAGACCGTGCGCAGAAGCTCGTATTTGGAAGGTTTCGGCATCGAGAACAAAAGGAATTAAGCGCCTTCTCCGAGAAATCAAGCCTCGGAATCACGTCCAATAACATCGGAAGGAAGGTGAGTTTGAGGCTGCAGCCGGCGGTGCGCCCTTGCCGGACGCGGCACCAGCAGAAGCGCCGCCCGGGCCAGCCATCAGCTGCGTCAACGCTTCACGTTCCTGCTCAGTGGGGTCTCTGCTCCGACTGCGCTTGGTCGTCTGGCCTCTGCAGGAACGACAGGGACGTGTGCCGCGGCTGCTGCAGATTCCGCCTGCTCTTTTTTAGAAGTTTTTAGTCAAATAAAACGTGGTGGTGCTGCCTTTTGTTATCTGAGTGATTTTTGCATGACTCATGCTAGGCATGTGTTGGACGCATATAGAGGCGAACCAGTTTGATCTTGTCGATCATGGTTGTCTTGCCTAGTTGCCTGCATTATTCTCTCTTGTCTGTTAAATTGATTTCTGTTGTGGTTGTGGCAGGAGAAAGATTTTCTAGAAGCGCCTTGTGCAAGACGAGTCATCTACTTGGAAAAATGAAGCACTGGCCCCATCGTTTTGGAACGGCGCACTTGCATAGTTTCTCAAGGAAGAGAGATAACGTTGAGGTCGTCCAGTCATAGTTGAACTTCCAGCCTCTTTGCTAATAATACTGTGACGCATTCTGGTGCAGAACTCCCCGTCGTTCCCTCGTCACTTCCCTCAATAAATATCATTTTCACGTGCTGATATATCCTGCATATTAGTTTATTTCACGGTCATTTATTCTAGATTCTAATCAAATTTTCGTTCCATTATGATTGTTTTTTTAGCACATTCCATTATGATTGATGGAGACCACTGTCCACTAAGCACTAGGGTTGAAAACGATGACGAAAATTCCCGATATACCGACAATCATTTTCGAAAAATAAAAAATAGTAAAATGATTAAGGAAAATACAAAAATAATAACGAAAATAGGAAAATCTTGGCGGAAATGGAAATAAAAATGATAGAGCGGATTTTCGATCAAATAGATGGTATACGTTTGTTTAAAATTTTCCGTGGAAAATATCGAATTTTTAAAGGACTAACTTTTGTTACTCAACCAACCAAGCTCAAACGGACTACCATCTCAACCCTAAAACGCATAGTGTTAAACTCTATCTTGTACTCCTGGTTAATGTTACATGTATCCTGCACCACCTCTTAAAATTATTAATTTTATATGTTATATCACTTTAATTTATAATGTCAACTATGTCGATATTGATCTTTTTGTTCTTCTATTAGTCTTATGACATATAATTGTTTTCATCATGTAATATGAATGATATAATTATATGATTGTGTTAACGTGAGTATCTAGCATAGTGTTATAGCCGGTATTATCGATCACGATTATTGATTTTTGATCAATATCGATATATTTTCGTATCGATAATTTAATTTTTAATTTTTGACAGTATCGTTATTATTTTTATTTTCGAGCTTATCAGTTTTGTTTTTATTTTTAACTAAAAAATATAGTTAAAAAATGATAATACTAATTTTCGATCGTTTCATCCCTACTAAGCACTGTATTATTACGGCCCAGTCTCCAGAGACCTTGTTAAGCAACCATGACGTAGAGGCCCAAATGGTAGGTCCAGCACGAAGGAACACGGGCCCTCTTTTATTGAATCGTATTGCATTCGTCCTTGTTTATCTTGCGGGCTTGCGGCAATTGTGCAAGGCAGTTTGTCTAGAGAAAGCAAGCAGCAGGTAAAACAAGTCATTTGTGTTATACTACTGGGATAAACTTGTGGAAATCTAGCCAGATACTAGGAGTTCATAGGAAACAGCCAAAATACCACTTCAACGGGGAGCAGGGAGCCAGTGATCATCTGCATCGAAGATATTCGTTCACATGTAGCACGTGGTGAGAGTTGGGAAAACAAGAGCAGACCCAGTTGTCAGATTATCACAGTATGAGCTGTAAGCAGCATTTTGAGTTTTTGACATCATATATTCACTCTTCCACTGCATCGACTACACTAGGCATCAAAAACTGCAGCGCGAACGGGTGCAGAGGGCTCCAGATCTCCGATGCAAAGTGCCAAAGTGCAATTTGGTTTCCTTGTCCTCCTACTTTTTGCTCAGCTAACGTGTTACCCGTCATTTTGATGCTGAGCCGTAGCGTCACATGGAGATCGAATTTGTACACGATACTACTCCTACTCCTAGCCCTCGCCTGCTATCACTAGTACTATGGTGGTCTTGCTTTGTTGCTTGTGCCTTCCGATAAATGGCCGGACAGACACGACAAGGCCAGACCAGAAGAGTCCCCAGTCAGTGGACTTGGAAGACGGTGACAAGAAAGCTTTGCTATGCGCCGACGTCACCAACGCTCGAGGACAAGTGAAACTTCTGCCTTTCTAGAACACGGCGTCGCCAATTCGCCATCGCCGGCAACAGGTGTCCATGCCGCCATCCGCATCCACGTCCGGCTCTGTCTACCGCCGCATGTGAACATACGTTCAGATCCAATCGTGATGGGGCGCCTGCATGGCAGCGCTCCGTGTCCCCGTTCATTCACGTACTCTGGCGTCTAACTTCGAGACATCCTCACGTCGACCGTTCTCCTCCAAGTAGATGGTTTTGGTTTCTTAACTACTCTTCTCACTGTATCGAGAGTCGAGACTTCACCTCCAGCTCGTGCACGCGTCACATCGTCAACCTTGGGTTTATTTCCCCGCCTGAGTAGATAACCAGCCGTCCCGTGCCACGGTGCGCAAGCTGGACCGATTTTATACGGCAGGCGCGGGAGAGGTAGCGAGAGAGAGTAGAGCAGTGCGGGGGGGAATGGCGGCGGGGCTTCACTTCCTGCTGGTGCCGCTGGTGGCGCAGGGCCACATCATCCCCATGGTGGACCTGGCCCGCCTCCTCGCGGCCCGCGGCGCGCGCGCCACCGTGGTGACCACCCCCGTCAACGCCGCGCGCAACCGCGCCACCGTCGACGCCGCCCGGGCCGCGGGCCTCGACGTCGACCTCGCGGAGATCACGTTCCCGGGACCGGCCCACGGCCTGCCGGAAGGCATGGAGAACATGGACCAGCTCAAGGAGAAGGAGATGTTCCTGCCCTTCTTCAAGGCCTGCTGGGCCATGGAGTCCCCGCTCGACGCGTACATCCGGTCCCTTCTCCCCCGCCGCCGCCCGGACTGCCTCGTCGCCGACGCGTGCAACCCGTGGACGGCGCCCGTGTGCGCGCGCCACGGCGTCACGCGCCTCGTGCTCCACTGCCCGTCCGCCTACTTCCTCCTCGCCACGCACCTGCTGTCCAAGCACGGCGTGTACGACCGCGTCAACGACGAGATGGAGGAGTTCGAGGTGCCGGGCTTCCCCGTGCGCGCCGTGGGCACCCGCGCCACGTTCAGGGGCTTCTTCCAGTGGCCCGGGGCCGAGATGGAGCAGCGGGACTGCGCCGACGCCGAGGCCACCGCCGACGGCCTGCTCATCAACACGTTCCGCGACGCCGAGGGCGTCTTCGTCGACGCCTACGCGGCGGCGCTGGGCCGGAGGACGTGGGCCGTCGGGCCCACGTGCGCATCCACCGTGCTAAACGACGACGACGGATCCAAGTCCCGCAGAGGGAACCACGCGGACGTCGTCGTCGACACGGACCTTACCGTCTCCTGGCTCGACGCCCGGCCTCCCGCCTCCGTGCTGTACATCAGCTTCGGCACCCTCGCGCACCTGCCAACGAAGCAGCTCATCGAGCTGGCCCGCGGGCTCGAGGCCTCCAAGCACCACTTCATCTGGGCCATCAAGGAGGCCCGGTCCAACCCGGAGGTCCAGGCCTGGCTGGCCGCCGACGGGTTCGAGGACCGCGTCAAGGACCGGGGCCTCCTCCTCCGCGGGTGGGCCCCGCAGGTGACCATCCTCGCCCACGCGTCCACGGGCGGGTTCCTCACGCACTGCGGCTGGAACGCGACGCTCGAGGCGCTCGCCCACGGCGTGCCGGCGCTGACGTGGCCCAACTTCTCCGACCAGTTCTCCAGCGAGCGGCTGCTCGTCGACGTGCTCGGCGTCGGCGTCAGGGCGGGCGTGAAGGTCCCCGCCATGTACGTGCCCGACGGAGTGCAGGTGAGGGCTGCTGACGTGGAGAGAGCGGTGGCCGAGCTGATGGATGGAGGGCCGGAGGGGATTGCGAGGAGGGAGAGGGCCAGGGAGATCGCGGCGAAGGCCAGGGCCGCCATGGAGGAAGGCGGGTCGTCGTACGAGGATTTGACCGACATGATCCGCTACGTCGAGGAGCTCAGCAAGAAGAAGAGCCGCGAGAGGGACACGAGCGCGAGTGCTCTGCCTTCCGCTGCAGGAAGGAAGAAAGGCGAAGCCGACGCTGCCCTCTCAGTACAGTCCTGACCTGCATGAGTTGGAGGCAATGATTAGCAGTTGGGAATAACAAAGAATTTGCATCAAGTAGTACATTTTTAGGATATATGTATTCGGTTTGCATTTAATGCATTCATAATCAGTAGCTACAGTTACAAATTATTTGCAACAAGCCGAAGGAAATTGTACTATGTACAAGTACAAAATTCTGCTTTTCGGTTTGAGGGATCAGAAAAGAAGGTTACCGTGAGACAAATTATTCTAACTACCACGTGTCCAATCTTCTTCCTTCATCTCTAGTTCACGTTGCACTCTTGCCGCTGCGACCTCTCCCCTCCCTCTTTTTCTCTCCCCTCTTGGCCTTGCGCTTCGAATGTCATGTTGTATCCTTGTTGCTGCGATCTTCTTTATAGATAATTGTCATATTATCTGTATGCCCAAAAAACTTCATGTAATTCCCGTATAACGGATGATTACTGGGCTTCTATTCTAGTCCAACAATATAATCATAAATTAGATATGTATATTTTGTAATAGTGAAAATGAGATGGGCATATGCCCCTATGCTCATGAAAACCATTCTCTTGTTCATATTTTCCTAATGTTTATACACATTTGATTTGTTAATTTGGTTCTACTTTATTTTGGATCTATTAATATGCCAATGATTACTATGTAATTAGTTTTTTAAGGGTATGTTAATAATAATTGTTGAGGGTAAAAATCGGTGGTGCCACGTGGCACGCGATTAGCACACTAATAAAACATAGACAAGGATGACCCAACTATGGCCCACGACGGGCACACAAAGTCGCAACTCGAGCGACCCCGAGTCAGCGCGCTCGCATCCTGGTCAACTGTTTGGGAAAGGGCTCGACGCGCCCAGCCCCGATCGAGCTCCGTTGGAAGGAGGCCAACCACGTCCGCCTCGCTCGAGGGGTCGAGCCAACACGACGGCACTCAACCCCCGCGCTGAGGGTCGACGCCTCTTCGGATAAGAACGCCAATCTCACATCTGAGATAATGGCACCATGCATGCGGGTACAAACGTGCTGATGTCGCCTGCTACACCTGACAGCTTCGGGCAGTGGCCCATGCTCCTGAGACAGGGCAGAGCACTGTGTCGCTGACTGCGCGGGAGTGACGAGATGGAGAACCCCGATCATATTGACATGATGAAAGGGAATCCAACCAACCTGATGCGGGGGCCTGCCCGATCTTCTCGTCGTAGGACCTAAGAATAACTGATCCGTGAAACCTGACGAATCTTGGCACCAACAACTGCTAGAACATCCACCTGTGACAGAGATTTCGTCCAACAATACGCTTTGGTCATATCTAACCTGAACCATGCAAAGGAGAGGCGATGCTCTTGCAAATCACAAGAAAACACAAGAACAAGTGGTAGAGAAAACTCTCAATTCTCAAGGGGACAACTATCACACAAACCCTAAGGATAAGAGCAATATGTTTCTCTATTTTTCTAAGTTCAGTTCGTGGTTAGGATTTTCACAAGGTGTATAATGGTTATTTATACTAGGAACACTCCTCCTAGCTGGACCAAATCGACATAGAAATAAAAAAAAGTAACAAGTCGTTCAGATCGGACAAGTCCAAACTAGTAAAAAGGAACACTTCCTAAGCAAAACTAACACGCCCCGAGCAAAAGTAACATGCCCTACTTCAGGAGCACGCCGTTCAGATCGGACAAGTCTGAACTGGAAAAGGAACACTGAGTAAAAGTAACACACCCTGAGCAAAATCAACACGCCCTGAGACAGAATGAGTTTGTAGCAGTTTTCACTAAAAGAGGCATAACTCTCTCTGCAAAGATCCAATGGATGCGATGTTTGTTGTATATGAAAGTAGACTTCAAGACCTTTCCGTCAATGTATAATACTTAGAGTGATACCTTTTAGAATGATATAGAATTCATCATGAAGTTGAAGGACGGAATCTGGGCATCAGCACATCGACTTCAACTTGCTCTCCTTGGGCATCAAGTGGCCACCAGGTCTTGAACCTATGCTTCAAACCTGAGGACAAGTAATGCACCTCCATTAGGTAGTATATAACTCTTATAAGATGCATGTTCATAAGCATTAAGGAAAAGATTCACCTTATGTTGTAATTGCTTTAGCTCGAGTCATTGATCTCTCATAGGTGTGGTCATGAGGGATGTCCTCATCATCCTCCCCTTCTTCAAAAAGAGTCGACCTTGACTCTGATTTTTCATAGCCAAGGGAGAATGAAAACAATCCAACAACCTTGAATGTGTTGCTTGTTGTAATCTTGGAGGCTTCATCATCATTCCTAGTAAGGACCTTGAATGACCAATATCCATGATGCAGTAGCCTATGAATTTTATCCATCTAATGACACACCTAATCAAAATATCCAGGGTCAAATATCATATTCTGAAATTTCTTGTGGGTCCTCACAACATAAGACTCTGATTTCTCTTCAATGTATAGCCTTTCCTTGATGTAGATTTTCTTTGCATCTTCATCTTTGTTGGAGGCCTCCATATATGCTTGCTCTTGTTGTAGACATGTCGACCAATCAAGTGTTGTACATGGTTGTAACCCATACAATGCTTCAAACCGATTGCACATGTGTGTTGTAGAGTGGACAGTCCAACTAAATGGAAACTCTTCATGTGGCAAGAAATATCTCCACTCTTTAATCATTGCCCACAACATCATGGACAATGTGCAATTGATCATTATTGATTTTCCAGCACAGTGTAGGTGAGATGTTGGTGAGAACAACAACTTTGTTCCGTGCTTGGTCCACAAAGTCATCCAAGAATAACTCACATTCTTCACATCATGACCTACAACAAAGATTCTTGGCACTTCATGTAGCTTTACAATTTTTTTGAGAAACAAGTTAGCTACATGCGACACATCATCGCTCTTGCAATAGAGAGATATTGTTGCAAAATTTAGAAGCACCATAGCTGAAATGCTTCCCTTCTTAGTTCTAGACAATTCGATATGATGAAATGCAAGAGTATGTCCTCCAAGAATTCGGGGAGTGGAGTGTACAAACTATGAGAGTGCATTTGGCATTGAGGCTTATGACAAGTGGTACATCTTCGCACTAATATATTCACATATTGCCTCAACTTAGGCCAATGGAGTGGATGTTGCAGTAGCAAGTTTTGCATTTCTTTCTCAATGTGGTCCATCGATCTTCTCATGTATGATTCCTACAATGTAATCAAATACAAGGATGATTCTGGGACACACACAAATAGTTAGCATAAACCAAGTACCCATCATTGGCATGATACTTATCGCAACATTTTTCACCTTGACATTTGAAATATGGAGCTACAATATAAGGATTAGTGACAGAAAGCTCCTCCACATTTTTCTTAGACGTGAGCTCTTTGGGCAATTACATAAACATTTTAGCATGCTCAACAGTGATGTGGTCATACATGCCAATGTTATCAAAGTAATCATGATAAATCAAGGGTGTAAAAGTGCATATCATACTAGTCAGCTCAAATTATTTTCAATATGATGACACTCACTAAGAAAATTAGCTGTAGAGAATTTACTAGGACAACAATGCTCATCATACATTGCATAAAAACCAGGATCAATATAAATATGGATGATGATGTCATTTAAAGTTCCATGAACAAAACATAATGCCCATGTTCTATTTTTCTCATGACCAAGAGCCATAGGGACAATGTAAGAGTTGAGGTTTTCATGTACATACCTTCTATCAAGTAGCTTTTTCTTTTGTTCCTGAAATTCTCGTCTCTTCCGGATTGGTGAGGTACGGTGGCCGGTTGGGAGGTGATAGGCCAAGAATGAGGCCACTCGAATGTTCAGTGCAACAATGTGAAGGTAGATCAACAGGTACCTTCTCCATATGGACATCATTATCAGTCTGCAACACACTAGGAATAACACTAGAAGAAAGAATTATTTCGTTAGTGGAAAGCAATGCATCTTTGGATAGTAGCAAATGCACTATTTGGGTTGCATCTCTCACTTCTCTCATTTTAGATTTAGTGTTTGTTGAGACTAGGTTGTGTCACTCATTCTCTCTTTTTCCACTAATGTTTGGTTTATGGCACTCACCACTAATTTGAGGATGGCCCTCATGTTTTTCTTTTCTTTCTTTCCCTCACCCAACATCATTGGTTCAGTTTCCCTATGTTGTTTGGATGCAAGGAGCAGCAGCTCATCTTCTTTTCTTCCACAACTTGCAGCATGTGGGTTGTCATGGCCTTCGTACATAACTTGTTCATCAAAATTCCATGACATCTCTAAAGGTTTATGACAATCCATCCTTGGCTTCTCATCACACTTGGACACAATTTAATCAGATTTGTTGAAAGTTCCTTTTGTCCAATGTTTCATTTTAAGATATCAATGATTTCTTGTACAATGTACCTATGATGGACCAAGATGATTCAGCAAGATTGTCTTGTTTTCATCACAAATTTTGATGCATTGAACATGATTGCAGCCACTACCATCAATTGTCAACACACTCAAACTGCTATTCAGCTTACTCTTGGGATGCAATGAGCTGAACCATTGCACTTCTTCATCATTGTTGATTCGAAGATGGTTCAATAGGGCTGCTCCATGTTTATCAAAAATTTTCATGCTATGAAAAAAATTGCAGCCACTACATTCGCTTGTCAACTCACCTAAATTTTCATTTAGTTTGGCCTTGGGCTGAAATGAGTTGAACCGTTGCATTTTTGCATCACCATTTATTTGAACACTAAAGGCATTGACACCCACAATGGTATGATAAAGTTCTAAAGAGCACAACTTGTGTTCATTTTCTTTTTCCATTTGAGTACTATGAAACTTTTCTTGTTTTGTGGGAGATCCACTCACATCTTCAGTAGTTGATTCTTCTTCACCACTTTTAGTTTTAGTTACCACAATATTTCTAGAGCAATCCTTTAAAGTATCACTTTGTTCCAAAGAATTTGGACATGGAGTGCTTGAAGTTCTTGAGGTGAAAATCTCAGGACTACTCATTGCTATGGATGACCTGATTGTTGTCTCCTCACATGGTGATTGGATTGCCTTCACAAGATAAAGATGTTGAGCATTTGACTCATGGTTGCATTCAGCTGAAAATATACATCTTCCCAAGTCAAACTTCACATCTTTTGGAGGAGTAGAGTGAACATTTGAACTTGAGCTTTTGCTTGTTGAAAATAAGTTTCTTTCCAAGTCAAATTTCACATCATTTAAATCTTTGGGCTGAGCTTTTGATGATGAGTGTTGGCTTGCTGAAAATAGGTATCTTCCTAAACCAAACTTCAGAAGCATTGGATGGTGACCTTGAGTTAGAAAATGCATTGTTGATTGTTCGGGCTTTAGCTTGCAATTTCCTTTCAATCTTTGGTGCAGCAACATTTTTATTTTTAGCACCTCTCATACAGTTGTTAGTACCACCATTATCTTCAAATCCAAGCCTTTCTTCATGCCGAGGAGCAGCAGGTGCAATAACTTGTAATTTGAATTTAAATCTTTTTGCAGCAGCACCTTCAGTTTCATGACCTTGCACATGGCCATGGGCAGCAACACCATCACCTCCACCACGGAGTCTTGTATCATGTATAGTAGCAACATGGGTAGTAGCTTCATAGGCAATATCACCATGCCTTCTTCTATGCACATCCTCTCTCAATGCTTTCACAATATCTTCAGCAATGTTACTCTGAACATTACGCATGTTGGCATTGAACTGGACCTTAAATTCTTGCATAACTTACTATAGCTAGATGTGTGACAAAACTTGATTCTTTCATCACATCACCTGCCATGGTTAGTGGGAGAAAATAGGATAATTCAAGCTACGTGGTTGTGGTGGAAATCACTCAATCTCACCTTCTCTTACCACCGAAGTTCTTATGTATCCTTGCTGAAATTGCGAGCTGCACAAAGCCTTGGTGGTAGTCGGCACAACAAAGGTGATATATCAAGCAAAATCAAAGTCACAATGCATTCTAAACAGAGGTTTATATGTGGAGTTTGAAGGGTTATTTATGTGGTATGCAAACAGAAACTTCAAGCTATTGTCAAGTTAAGTAACAATCCAATCAAGATAGCAAAGTCGAGTTGCTGAACTGAAAACAAATAAAATGACAAATGTGTTTAGTAACTCACACACAAAGATGGTGAAACTTGTCGCAGCCAAGAAAATGAGCTAAACTGAATATTCAACTCAAGAACCAAAGCTCAATGCTACACAAGTTATGAAGAGACGCTAGTTGATTGCTCACATAAATAGAAGAGCTACAAGATTTGCTCAAATGATGACCCTATATGAAACTGAAACAATAACAAGCAAGCCAAATAATATGGTGATCTCAGCACTTGTTCTGTTTTTTTTAATTCTTTTTCTTTTTCTTTCACTCTTCTTTGCTCTTTTTTTTTCTTCTTTTTGCTATTGAAATCAGCACATCAGATTGTATACAACAATGAAGAATTGATGTTCAAACAAAACATCAGTTTCAATAAGGTGCAAAGCCATTAAGCAACACCGGTTCAAAGTTTCCACAAAGGATGATATGGTATACTACCGATATGTACTATACTTGGTGTACACAAAGGATAAGCCGATACACAAGATTTCAGTTTCAGCATAATATGAAATTTCAATAGCAGTAGTAACTGAAACTTTTTATGCTCCAATAAATATTCAACTTTATAATTCAAAACTTGAGCATCTAATATTTTGATAGTACTTCAAATAATCTTTCCAACGACCTCAAGAACACCAAAAACGGATTTCGGATGCAAAAGTTATGCTTGTTTTGGTGTATGGTGGTCAAACTTCAAATCTTAGCAGAAAAACATTTCGGGTTGACAGTTGACCTGAACAAGAACATAAAAATGAAAACAAAAACACAAATTCTGATGGGAAACTAATGGGGAAAATAAATCAGAGGCGGAATACTGAGGGAAACACAAAGATTCAACAACCAAACTCGATCTATTGGGTTAGAAGTTAACAAAACTCACTGAAATTTCAGATCAGGTTATAGGTAGTGGAAATATTTTCAGTTTAGGACAGTAAACAAAGGGGGATACAAAGGGTAAAGATTCTACCGAGGAAACCGTAGCTTTGAATACCATGATGATTCGGGGGCTTGCCCGATCTTCTCATTGTAGAACCTAAGGATAACTGACTTGTGAAACCTAATGAATCTTGGCACCAACAACTGCTAGAACATCCACTTGTGACAGAGATTTCATCCAACAACGTGCTTTGGTTGATGCCTAACCTGAACCACGTAAAGGAGAGGCGATGCTCTTACAAATTATAAGGAAACACAAGAACAAGTGGTAGAGAAAACTCTCAATCCTCAAGGAGGTAACTATGGCACAAATCCTAAGGATAAGAGCAATATGCTTCTCTATTTTTTCGAGTTCAATTTATGGTTAGGGTTTCCACAAGGTGTACAAGGGTTATTTATACTAGGAACACCCCTCCTAGCTGGGCCAAATCGACACAGAAATGAAAAAAGTAACACGTCGTTCAGATCGGACAAGTCCGACCTAGTAAAAAGGAACATTCTCTAAGGAAAAGTAACACGCCCCGAGAAAAAGTAATATGTCCTGCTTCAGGAGCACGCCGTTCAGAAGACAAGTCTGAACTGGAAAAGGAACACTCCCGGAGTAAAAGTAACACACCCTGAGCAAAATCAACACGCCCTGAGACAGAATGAGTCTATAGCAGTCTTCACTAAAAGAGGCATAACTCTCTCTACAGATATCCAATGGACGCGTCATTTGTTGAATATGAAAGTAGACTTCAAGACCTTTCTGTCCATGTATAATACTTAGGATGGTACTTCTTAGAATGATACAGAATTCATCATAAAGTTAAAGGACAGAATCTAGGCATCAGCATATCGACTTCAACTTGCCCTCTTTGGGCATCAAGTGGCCACCATGTCTTGAACCTGTGCTTCAAACCTGAGGACAAGTAATGTACCTCTATTAGGTAGTACATAACTCTTATGAGATGCATGTTCATAATCATTAAGGAAAAAATTCACCTTATGTTATAATTTCTTTGCTTTGGCTCGAGTCATTGGTCTCTCATAGGTGTGGTCGTGAGGCACTCCTCATCACAACCACCCTGAGCCAAATGCTACGCGACAAATCGACCCCAGTGGGAGGGGGTCGAGCGAGGCTGGAACATGCAACTACCAACTACCCGGCCTTGAATACCCCATCATGCATGCGGCTATAGTATCAGGAGGTCAAATCTCGCTGCAAACATACTCCTGGCGCCATCATCATCCTAGCTGACGGGATTACGCAAGACGACGCGATGCTGCCCATGCTTCGCGGGTGAATCACCACCCCATCATGGCGATACCATCTACAACATCAACGACGGACAAGCTGACGGACGACGAGAGTCGACCCAGTAGACGGAGGCAGACAACACGCCCTGATTCAGACGATGCACAACGACTGGATTCCTAGGCCACCAGGGACCACAAAGACCGCTGACCACGCCCACGACCTAAAAGACAAGTCTTTTCTCCCTCTCTATCTCTCTCTACCATCCCCTGTAAATAAGCTTCACCCCCTTCAAGTATGAAAGGGGGAGACCCTCTACCTTCTAGGAGAGGTTTTTCATGTTTACGCGCCTTCACATACTCATACACACACTCATGCACACTTGAGACTTGGAGACCGCTCCTCTCTCGCCCCCGTTGTACACCCGGTGCAAGTAACACGAAGTCGTAGCCCGAACTGGATGTAGGGGTACTCCCCGAACCAGTATAACTTCTTGTGTCCTTTTGCATTGTCATTACCAAGCTTAAGCACGTAATCCCCGTGAACAAATTTACTAGCCGGTGATCGAAATACCGACAATAATGTTTAAAGCTTTTTATGCTTGTTTATTATGTTATTAAGTGCAACCTTGATGATACTTATTTTTTCTATTTTTTTAGTAAATTCTTCAGGTTCACACCTACGACCTGTATATTCTTGTTGTTGCCAAGCATTTACACCGCTATAAATTAATCAATATTTACATTTAGGAGGAGATATGTAAAATACTATATTTAGTAAACAGTTTTATACAGATGCAAAGTTATATTGCACTCCAAATTTGTTGACTCTATTCTATGACTTTCTTATTTCCTCAAACATGTTACCGAGCCAATGAGAGAGGTGATTATGTGTGACTCCAGGCTCTTTGATCTAAGTATATAGGCATATAAATATTTTTTACAATGGAAAAAGGCTAAGATTTTGTTAATCGGATAAGATTACAATCAGCTGCTATAGCATCTGCAGCAATGTCTGGGACATTGTGGAGCCACACTTTCGCGAACTTCTTGTCTTCTTGACACACGCTTTATTTGCTAGATTATTTTATACTGGGTTAGGCTAGTCTCAGTGTATATTTTTACTAAACTATTTTCAAGACTGGAATTTGGTAACCAAACCTGTTGATTCATTGGTATGAAACTTTTCTCTGATCTGATAAAACTATGGCTTGTCTCTTTTCATAAAGACCCTATCAAGTCAGCAAAATTATTGATGTGATGTTACATCAAAACTTTATTAAGACTGACCTTATAATGAGTAATCTCAACCTCCTTTAGCTCATTGATGAGCTCTTTCACTTCCCGCGTCACTTTTCGCTACACCACACTTAGGACGTCATCATAAACATTGTCTATGTATGGACACTGAAAAACAGTGTCCCAAGTTAGACGTTATCACAGATTGCGTACTGCCTAAATCTATAATCCCCAACAATAATTATTACTATTAAAAAATATTATTTACCAAACATGAAAAGTGAGATCTGTGTGTTGTAACAATCTGGATAGATTTGCTCTATTGTACAAAAAATGCCTTTTTCATATTCCATGCTAAGACACGAAACTTCAATCAAGCCCAATAAGTGAGCTAGCCGACTGGATCCTAAGAAGCCCACTACTGTAAAAACAACAAATTAAACAGTTCTCACGAAAGGCCAGCACATCAGCCTTTTATTCCATGTTTGCACCTCTCACGCGAAACAGGGCCTAGAGCATCTCTTTCAGGAATCTGCATTGGCGCTGCTTACATGTTACTCGGCTGCCGCGAGCCCACCACTCAAAATTACTGCTTCAGCAACTCACCTCCTAAAATCACATACTCTTTTTTTTTAAATTATTATTGTTATTGACTTTTATTATTACCTTTGATCGTTCATTTTATTTAAAATATTTATTTAAATATAAAAAATTTAAATTATATTTAAATTTTGTTTAGTGATAAAACAAATCATAAGAAAACATATGATGATATTTTTTAAAAAAATTAAATAATACGAATGATCAAAGGTATCAAAAAAAATCAATAACAACAACAATTTTAGAACAGAGAGAGTAAACAATTAAGGTTAGCCTGCGTACATTGCCATGCATAGACCTGAACGTCAGAGCGGTAGTAGGCTAGCAGCAACAGCGCCAGCAGGCAGTACACATTCACCGAGATGACATCCGAACGGAGCGATTGAAAGGGATGCGCCAGATGCAGTGCACACCGCCTCGCCCCTCGAAATCACTTGGGCCTTGTTCGGTTTCATCGGATCGGGTCGGAACGCAACCCAATCTGACCGGAACAGTAAGGCCCAGAATGAAACCTGTTATTTGGAAAAATTGTTGTTCGGTTATGGCCTAGGCGGAATGAAGATCGGCCTGTTTCGGTCATTCCCTGTGGGCCAAGGCCTAGAATGAAACTTTACCTGCTAAGGTCCAGAATCGTTCTCTCTCTCACGTTGACGCTAGGGTTCGGTCTCTCCTGTCCCTCTCTCCCTTTCTCGCTTCATCCACGAGGCGGCGACGCGTTGTGAAGCAAGGCGGCGGCGCGGGCCAAGGCGACGGCCGGGCCAAGGCAAAGTCGACAACCTCAGCTCGAGGAAGGCGTGCGACGCGACGCGGGCCAAGGCGTAGTCCATAGCGCGACAGATCGGGGTAGGCGTGCGAGGTGGTTGTGCGGGCGAAGCTGACGAACGGCACCACGGCGCGGCAGCACGGCAACGCGACCGCGACCTTCTACGACATGTTCTTGCCGGTAATCCGTTGTCCTAACCTTTCTCCTCCCTCCTCCCCCTTCTCTCCCTCCCATGCTAGGGTTCTTGGTTAGATCCATTGCTCGATCCGTGAGTTCTTGGTTGTTAGAACCGTTGGGTTGTGGAACGACGCTCTTGAACCGCGGTGAGCCCTGAGCGGTTGCCGGAGCCGACGTCACGGCCTCCAAGGGAAGCTATGGCTTCGTTTCGAGCCCTGAGTTTAGGGCTATGACTAGCAATGAGTTTTTACTGTAGAGTTTGGTCAAGTGGAACATCTTGTTACTAGTACCTACAATAGTTGTTACTACACAGGTTGGCCATGATGTACTGGTAGTATCGTGCTGTACAAAGGCAACAACTACTGTACTACTATTCCGACTACTTTACACTGAAATCCACACACAAGTGCCCAATTCTCATGATTAGCATGAGTGGAGCTTTCTGCCCAAATTCTGTCGTACTGAAACGGCATCAAACGGCCAGGGCCAGCCCATTTCTGGTCATGCCATCTTTCTTTCATTGATGAACACTCCACTGGTACTATTATTTAATCAATTTTAGGAAACAATATCAATTATCATCGGTCAGTTCTCTAGAGATGAAAAATACTTACCCAAGAATGTAGATATCTGCAGAGGAGGAATTAGTGTTGAAAGTAGTTATGATTTCATGAGTATCTAGAAGGTTGTTGTAACCGAGTTTATCTCTAAGTTGTAGATAGAGTTTATCTTCTGTTTAAAGGAGATTGTATAGATTGTAACTTGTACTCCAAGTCAGCTATTAGCTGACTATATTAACAGGCAACCGTGCATAGTTCAAGTGCACGTTTCCAGCATATTTTACATGGTAATCAGAGCTTACGCCATGTCGAGCTCTTCCTCATCATCGTCTAGCTTGAGCCTTGGCCAGCCCATCTCGGAGAAACTTTCACGGCACAACTTCCTTCTATGGAGGGCGTAGGTCATTCCGATCGTGTGCAGTGCCCAGCTCTTCGGGTACCTTGATGGAAGCGAGAAGAAACCAGCGGCATTTATAGACGTCACAGATGGCAAGACCGAGAAGGTTCCCAATCCTGCCCACGTCTCATGGTGGCACAAGACCAGCAAGTCCTGGGGTTCATCAACGCATCTCTCTCACGAGAGGTGCTTGGTTAGGTGGCGATGTGTACCACCGCTACTGAAGCTTGGGACGCATTGAACACTATGTTCTCGTCTCAATCACGTGCGCGCATGATCCAGCTACGAGGTCGCCTTGCGAGCACACGCAAGGGTGATCTGTCTGCGGCGGCCTACTACAACAAGATGAAGGGGTTCGCTGATGAACTGGCGGCTGCAGGGAAGCCGCTCTTGGATGAAGACTTCGTCTCGTACATTGTCATGGGACTTGATCAGGAATACAACTCGTTCATGGAGAACGTATGTGCTAACAGACCCAATTTCGCTTGGAGATCTGTATGCTCAATTCTTGGCAGCGGAGGCAAGATTGGATCTTCAGAATTCAGCTTACTAGTCTTCTGCGAATGCTGCTGCTCGTGGCCGCGGCGGTGGTCGCGGTTTTGGAGGACGTGGACGTGATGGTGGACGTGGTGATAGGGGTCGCGGTGGTTTTGGTCGTGGCTTCGGTGGTTGAGGCGAGCCAGGATCAGCTTTTGGTGAGAAGCCGACCTGTCAATTGTGCAAGAAGCAGGGACACACTGTCTTACGCTGCTAGAAGCGTTTTGACCGTAACTTCACTGGAGAAGAGAAGACCATGAACAACACATCTGTGGGCTACAACGTCAACACCGCCTGGTACTCTGACACAGGGGTGACGGATCACATCACCTCTGAGTTGGACAAACTCAAATGCGAGAGAAATATCATGGCCAGGAGCAAGTCCATGCAGGATGGAGGTATGCGCATTACTCATGTTGGCTCTTCTACACTTCATACTCCCCATCGTAATTTGTTCCTTAATCATGTTCTTCATGTTCCAAATTCACATAAAAATCTAGTATCCATTCATCGTTTTACTCTTGATAACAATGTTTATGTTGAGTATCATCCTCATTTTTTCTTGGTTAAGGATCCGGTCACGAAGACTACCCTTCTGCGCGGCAAGTGTAGAGGAGGCCTATATCCGTTCCCTTCCTTGGAGCAATCGTCGTCGTCAAAGTGTGTCTTGAGTGTCGTCAAGCCTTCTATAGCACGGTGGCATGGCCGACTTGGACATCCTGCCTTAGCTACAGTACAAAGAGTCCTAGGAGATAATAAATTGCCTTTTGTTAGCGAGTCCAATAAAGAAGTTGTTTGTGATGCATGTCAGTGTGCTAAGAGTCACCAGCTTCCCTTCCCGAATTCGTCTAGTATGTCAAAGGCTCCTCTTGAGCTTGTGTTCTCGGATGTATGGGGTCATGCTCCTAATTCTATTGGAATGAATAGTTATTATGTGAGTTTCATTGATGATTACTCGAAATTTATATGGATCTATCTCCTAAAACATAAATCTGAAGTATTTGCTAAGTTTCACATCTTCCAACAACATGTTCAGAGATTACTAAATAGGAAGATAGTTGCTATGCAAACTGATTGGGGAGGGGAGTATCAAAAGCTAAATTCTTTCTTTACGTGCATTGGCATTTCACACCTTGTTTCCTGTCCACACACACATCAACAAAACAGGACAGCCGAACGAAAGCATCGTCATATAGTTGAGGTTGGTCTAGCCTTGCTCTCTCACGCCTCCATGCCCCTTAAATTTTGGAATGAAGCATATTTAACTGCTACTATCCTTATCAATCGTCTCCCCTCTCATGTCATTGATTTTCAGACTCCTATGGAACGACTTCTTGGCAAGAAGCCGAACTACCCGTTGCTTCGTACCTTTGGTTGTGCATGTTGGCCAAATTTGCGTCCTTATAACACACATAAACTTGCTTTCCGATCTAAACGTTGTGTGTTTCTAGGATATAGCAACCTGCACAAAGGATACAAGTGTCTCGATGTTTCCTCGGGTCGAGTTTATATCTCGCGAGATGTGATTTTTGATGAAATAGTTTATCCTTTCTCTACCCTACATCCTAATGCTGGTGCTCAACTCAAAACTGAAATCCTTCTCCTTCATCCAACTTTGTATAATTCCTCGGGGAGTATTGGTGGAGGAGAGCTTGATATGAATAATGCTGCTAATATTGATAATGAGTCCTATGCAGAAACAGGTCTACAATCTTCAGACGAGGATTCTTCTAGTGAGACTGTCATGCCGAACCAAGATTGTGAGGCCACAATGGATCAAGGTGTTGATCCTGAAGCTGATTCCCGACAGGACATGTCTCCAACGTCTCCTGCACCACGTCGTAGAATCTTGGATCTGGAGCGGTCGCCCTCAAAGTCTGGTACTGGAGAATTCTCAGTTGGGCGCGGCTCGGTGGAATCCTCTGTGGTGCCTGTGATGGAGACGGGATCCGGTGGTCGAACTGTGTCTGCACCAGATGCAACTGAGGTAATTGGACCCTCTCGGCCATGCACAAGGTTGCAGAACAATATTCAGAAGCCCAAGATCTGTACTGATGGGACAGTGCGCTATGCTTATTTGGCAAGTTTAGGAGAGCCTGAAGATGTAAAGGAAGCAATGCAACATGAAGAATGGCGTGTAGCCATGAATGAGGAATTCCAAGCTTTGATGAAGAACAAGACTTGGCACTTGGTACCACCAAGCAGTGCAACTAACATAATTGATTGCAAGTGGGTGTTCAAGGTTAAGAGAAAGCAAGATGGAACGGTGGATAGGTACAAGGCTAGGTTAGTAGCAAAAGGATTTAAGCAGCGCTATGGCATTGATTACTCAGACACTTTCAGTCCAGTTATCAAAGCAGCAACAATTCGGTTAGTGCTCTCTCTAGCTGTATCAAGAGGTTGGTGCCTACGACAGCTTGATGTGCAAAATGCCTTCCTCCATGGTGTGCTTGAAGAAGAAGTTTATATGCGCCAACCGCCGGGTTATAAGGATCAGTCAAAACCAAATCATGTTTGTAAGCTGGACAAAGCATTGTATGGACTCAAGCAGGCACCGAGAGCATGGTATTCTCGTCTCAGTACAAAGTTGAAGCAGATTGGGTTCAAGGCGTCGGTAGCTGATACATCATTGTTTATTTATCGAAAGGTAGATGTCGTTATGTTTCTGTTAATCTATGTTGACGATATTATTGTTACTAGCTCCTGTTCAGCAGCGGTTGATGCTCTTCTCAAGGATCTTAGGTCTGATTTTTCTTTAAAGGAACTAGGTGACTTGCATTATTTTTTGGGTATTCAAGTATCAAAGAAGAAGAATGGCATTGATTTATCGCAGGAGAAGTATGCACTTGAGTTGTTAGAAAAAGCTGGTATGAGGAATTGCAAGCCTATATCGACTCCTTTATCCACAACAGAGAAGCTTTCATTAGAAGGAGGAGAAGCATTGGGTGATGGAGATAGTACAAGGTATCGAAGTATAGTTGGGGCCTTGCAATATCTCACACTTACACGTCCTGATATATCTTTTTTTGTTAATAAAGTAAGTCAATTCCTTCATGCTCCAACTACCTTGCATTGGATTGCTGTCAAACATATACTTCGGTATTTGAGTGGTACGGTGAAGCTTGGTCTTTCATTCATACCAGACAAATCAACCAGGGTGAGTGCATTCTCAGATGTTGATTGGGCCGGCAGTGTTGATGACAAACGATCAACGGGTGGATTTGCAGTATATCTTGGTTGCAATTTGATCTCGTGGCGAGCTAGGAAACAAGCAACGGTTTCAAGGTCTAGTACTGAAGCCGAATACAAATCCTTGGCTGATGCTACAACGGAAGTTATTTGGATTCAGGCTGTATTGAAGGAGTTGGGAGTACAACAGGAAAGAATAGTGTGCTTATGGTGTGATAATTTGGGAGCCACATATCTTACTGCTAATCCAGTGTTTCATGGACGAACAAAGCATGTAGAAGTAGACTATCATTTTGTTCGTGAACGTGTTGCAAGTAAGTTGTTGGATGTTAAGTTCATTGCTTCTGATGATCAAGTTGCAGATGGATTTACAAAGCCCTTGTCACTACATAAGCTGAGTAATTTTAGGCGCAATCTCAACTTGGATCAGTTGTGATTGAGGGGGGCTGTTGAAAGTAGTTATGATTTCATGAGTATCTAGAAGGTTGCTGTAACCGAGTTTATCTCTAAGTTGTAGATAGAGTTTATCTTATGTTTAAAGGAGATTGTATAGATTTTAACTTGTACTCCAAGTCAGCTATTAGCTGACTATATTAACAGGCAACCGTGCATAGTTCAAGCGCACGTTTCCAGCATATTTTACAAGCAGGACCGTCCATATCCTGCTAGGACATACTAATATTTCTTTTTACATTGCTACATGTATGAATTATTTATATTGTATGAAAGTGTGTGAGACCGCTTGCTTGTTCCCGAATAAAATTCATTTCAATTTTCAAGTCTTGTGTCATGTATGCAAGTAGTGTTAATCGAAGAAACTAATAGTCAATTGCACTGCTACATATTTCTGTTTTCATTTAAAAACTAGGGGTATACATGAGGCTACACGTTTTACACTTGCAGTGCAATTCAGTCAGGTTTGTGGTGTGGTGCGGTGCGGTGCTAACGTACCTAGTCTTGTTCCTAGAATGAGTGGATATGACAGATTGGATGACAATTTCCTTCACTATTATTTGCAATAGGTATAGTTGCTTTGATGACTTATTCTGTGCAGAATTATTTGCTTGATATATCGATGACATTCAATGCTTGTGAATGGTAACCATCTATTCTGAAATTCTTAGACTGTTGAGTGAAAGAGTGATAGCATCTGTTTTTAGACTATTATGTGAAGCAAAATTTAGTGTGCCAAAGCTTTGTGTGCTCTTGTCATAAACTAACCTCTGCATATTGAATCAAACCTTTGTGTGCTCTTGTTTTGTATGCATTCTGCAAAGTGTCAAAGCTTTTTGTTTTCTCTGTTACAATTTTTAGCTTCTTGCACACAATTGTTACCAAAGCAATACTCTGCACTGGTCCTATAGCTTTTGGTTTGCAGTTCTTGTGGTTTTGACTTCCTGCTCCTGCCATCCTTGCATAAGAGTTTTGCGCTCTTCTAGACAACAGCAGCATGGGCTATGTTCATGGCATAGGATGATCAGTCAATTGGCCTCCTCTAAAAATATCTGAGCAAGTTTTTGTTGTGATGTGTCAAACAGAATTGATTGGCTGATAAAGTACACTGAGAATCTTAAGTTTGAAGTTTCTGGTTGTGTTGCATTGTAAATGGCTATGTTTGTTGTTGTAGTTTATTTGCATCTGTGGAACTAGAGTCAAGATTAGGTTGATCACAGTGCAGAGACATTGTTCGGTAGATTTACTGCTTGTATGTGATAATGGGCTTTATTCTTGAGAATATTTTGTCACCAAGGTAGTTATTGTAGTTATATTAAACTGATTTGTTGTTCGGTAGATTTACTGCTTGTATGTGATAATGCTCTTGTTAAGGTGTAGGCTTGTTTAACTTTTGTTGTTACTCGTAGATCTCTCCAGCACCAATTCGACTTGGGGAAGACGAACCTCCTTCTTGGGATCCGGTAACTACTCCTAAAGGTATTGGTTTTTGTACATCTTGTAAAGTTGCTGATCTTTTTCATTGCTGCATGGTTATGTCAACATGTATAGTAGTACAATATCTGAATAGTTCATGATAAGTACTATAATAACTGAATGATCTCTTTGTTGGACATATTATATCCTTTCTCTGTTCAACTCTAGTCTTGCCATGAGTCTATCATTGCAAGACCGTATTAGGAAGAGGAGGGAGGAAGACGACGATGACATTATGATGTTCCTTTTTTCCGTCCTGTACCTTATGGATTCAAGTAGTGGGAGTGAAAAGAAGAAATATCATACATCAGAAGAAACCTTCAATGTACAAGTGTATATTAGTAGTTGAATAAATGTAAAGTAGTCAATGTATAAGTGTACATTAGTAGATGAATAAATGTTTGTGGGTTGTAAAAATTTGCAGCAATGTTTCAAAAAGGCTCCCCAAAGCTCCGTTTGACGGGATCCCCCAAGATACGCAAGTTCTTGGCTCCAGCAAGTGTTGCGAAAAAAAAGCTTCCCCTAAATGCAATGGGGCAAAGAAGGTTGCAGGTACTAATGTTATCATGTTAATGATGTTCTCCAAGTTATTTTCCTCCATGCTATCTTGAAATTTTGTATTTATTCATTCTCTGAAAGTTTTGTTTCTATAGGAAAGCAAAGGGCCTATTGGAATCCAGCACTTGAAAAATCACTTGTCGAAATACTTCACAAGTATAAAGACAGTGGTTATCGAGGTGATAATGGCTGGAGCTCCGAAGGTTGGAATGCTATGGTGAAGGAGTTTCTTGAGAAGAATAAGCACATCTCTTTCTCGAGGGACCAAATTCAGGACAAAGAAGGGCAACTGACGAGGGATTACAAGATGCTCAAAGAGGCAAGGAGACAAAGTGGTGGTTCTTGGAATCATGACAGGAGTATGATTGAGGGATCACAGGCTTATTGGGACAACCTAATAGTTGTAAGTATTTTCCTCTTTGCAAAGCACTTAAAATAAAATCAAGGATGTTAGTTACAATCTGCATATAGTTGGCCTAATATTGTTTTTGAATGTGTAGACATGGCCTAAAATCAAGAAGTTCAACAACAATAAGACAAGCGTTCCACTATTTGATACTTTGGGGGAGTTATACAATGGTAATAACTTTGTTGTGATAACACTATTGTTGTGATAATAGTCTTGCTGCTATCATAATACTCTTGTTGTACTAATTTTGTTATTGTGTAGGGCCTTTGGCTGAAGGAACTTACAATGTCATATCCTTGGAGTCACCACAAGAAGAACCTCTTCAGCAAATTCATGATGGACAAGATGAAGTAGAAGCTGAGACACAAGAGTTGGATGAGATCACGCTTCATGACATACCGGATGAAGATGATGTACCTGATGGAAGAACCCTTGATACTCTGTCACGAGATGCAAGAAGTGGACAACAAAGAACTATGGCTGCATCAAAAAAGAAAGAAGAAAAGGAAGAAAAGAGGCCGAAGAAGTGCAAGATTAGAAGCAATGATGGAGCAGTACCTACAAATGAAGACCAAGCAAACAGAAGTAGAAGCTACACATCTAGAAAATGAGAAAGTGGTTGATCAAGGGTTGGACTTCTCAATCAAAAGGTGTGTTACGGTTCTGGATGGCATGGAAGTCAGCAAGCAAGAAAAGGCAAAAGCCTACTCTGTGTTCACCAAGAGCAAGGAGAACAGGGAGGCTTTCCTTTGTGCATGTGAATTGGACCCAGAAACTGCCTTGATTTGGCTTCGAAGTGAGATAGCTTAGCAGGTAACAACATCTCAGTTCCTTTCAAGTTCTTGTACATTTCAAGTTCATTGAACCCTTTAGCTTGTACTTTTCAAAGTTAATAACTTGTTCAGAGATTTTGATGTTTGTTGTTTTCTCTATACTAATAAACATAGGTGTTCCTAACAAACAACATAGATATTTCTTCCCTGTTTGAAAAAGAAATGAACTTGCTGAATATATATGTTGTTTGTTCAATGGTTATCTAAGGAAAGTGAAAAGGGAGTATCTTTTATATTTTGTAGTTTGTACTGGAGCATTTAGATTTTTTTATTAAGATGAAACTATGTTTAGTGTTGTTAATCATTTTCTTTGTCTTAAACATTTAACACCAACTTCTATCTAAACGTTTTGCCTTGCTTCTCTGATTTTGTATGGAACAGATATCACACAACATACTACTGATGTTGAAGAGGAATAGAGACTACTAATATTCAAGTTAATTCATCTGGACAATGTCACTGAACCAACATTGATGGTTTCCTTCTTGCTTTATTTCTATCAAACAATGTAAATTAAGTACTGTCGATCAAACTAAGCTTCATCCCGTTCTAAATTCTGGTTGCTTCTCTTAGTTCTGTATCATGAGACGTATTAAATGCGCTCAATTTCTTATCTCTGTCAAACTATGTAAGTATTATCGACCAAGTTCTCACTATTACTGAATGCTCCCAATTTTTCTATGAGCCTGTTTATCGATGACATGTACCCAGGATACCTCACATAGAAGAAAAGTGAAGATAGACTCCTACTATGATATGTATACTAGACTGATTAGGACTCCACCATGTAACCCTGTCCTCCGGATATATAAGACGGGGCAGGGGTCCTCCTCAAGGGACAAGTCCTCAGTTAGATAGATCCAACTAGACATCATCGTCTAGGGCAACCCTCCTCATCTAGATCTATTATCTAGACATATGAATATACACTCCACAGAATACAGGACGTAGGATTATTATCCTTTGAGAGGCCCGAACCTGTCTAAATTGACGTCTTGTGTTACCATCGTCTCTTAATCCTGCGCATACCCCTATTCTACATATAAATCATCATAGATAAACTACCCTATGTCTATTGTTGAGAATAAGTCTCGACAGTTGGCGCGCCATGTAGAGGTGCAGCGCGACGATTGGTTTGTCGAGTTTGATGGTCTTTTTCAAAAACATCAAGATAATTAGTCACTCGGCAACATCACCGCAACACGACGCCTCCAACGACTCGACAACATCGCTGCGACTCAACGGCTCGACCGCTCGGCGATCACAAGGATTTGCTCGGGGGCTACTCCTGGACATCTTTGATGACTCAGTGCATCAGCTACTCGATGATTCGGCAGACTCAGGTCACTCAGCAATCGCCATGACTCGATGACGACCCGATGACTACACCAGTCGGCAATATCGCCGCAACTCGGCCACCCGACGACATCGCCTTGAATCGGCCACTCAGCGACATCGCTACACCACGACGATTTGATGGCCACTCAGCTACTAAGCGACACCGTCAATGACTTGGCGCTTTGAATTTTCACTCACTCGGTTAATCGGTGACGCCTTCGACGACTTGACAGTTCGGTGTGTCGGTGAGCCACTTGGTGACTCGATACTCGACAACTCAACGTCTCGGTCAACCACTCTAAGCTTCTTTGTTCTGATGACATGATGGCTTGACTTCGATGTTCGACCACTCGCCAACCACATCGGCACGTTTGGGGGCTCCTCTTCAATTCGCTGAATTGCAAAGCTAAGTATCTTTATACTTTCTCGATTTATTTTTGAGGTTTTAGGCTCAGGTCCTCTATCTTTTTTCCCCACGGCCACTTATCTCTATTTTCTAAGCAGAGGGTCGTAGGATTCTTGATGAGTAAAGTTAAGTTTTTTAATCAGTGCTCTTTTTATGGCTTTATTCACCTTTTTATTGTCTCGGTTCTTTAATCCTTTGTATTAAATAATCGAGCCAGGGGGCTATTTGTGTATCTATACACATGTTCTCCCACTTTTTTATGAATCTATCAGTACACATGTCAGTCGGTGACCTTTCAGTAGTGCTCGGCCCTGACTCTACCCATGTCGGTCGGTGACCTTTTAGTAGTGCTTCAGCCCTGACACCATATGACCCATGTCGTCTGTTTTAGTTTTACTTCTTTTTTTTTTTGCTTCAGCCTTGACCGATACATTGCATTTTTATTTGCGATTTGGTCTTACGCTGACAAATAACTAAGGCATAGAATTTCTTAGCTACACGACAGATTGCCACTACACTAAACCTAGAGTCAAAATTGCGAGAGGTTATGTGTCGACTGGTTCTGATTGCTACGCAAGGATAATTATGACCGATATTGTTGCAGCAGACCGAGCTCCAAACTCTTTATATTTTGTCCTAAGTATCTTATGACGGAACAGACTGATTGCTAACGCGCGAATACGCTGTTCTGCACCAGTTGGTCTACTTACAGTAGAAAAATAGATACATACTTGACTTTTTAGTCGGCCGATTTGTTTGGCTTATAAAAAATAAGGTTCCAAGCAAATAATATTAATTATAATTAATTATTCTAATTTCCTTTATTGTTAGGAATATTTATGATGGATATGCAGATACACCACTCGATGCAGAGTGATTTTCTTGTCTTCATCAGTCGACCATTCCAGCTCCAACCGCCTTCATAGGTCGGCTTATAGCTCCGACCACCTTCATCGGTCGGTTATAGCTTTGACTGCCTTCATCGGTCGGCTACACTAGCTCCGTCTACCACCATCGGTCTGCCACATCATGTCTGACCGCCACCATCGGTCGGCCACATACCAGACATTGGTGCCACTCGGTCATCACGACTTTGAATGATTTCTACTATATCAGCGGTCGGCGACTACAACAACCTCGGCTGCCTTCTTTACTTGACCTTATCGTCTTGAGTTGAGTGTCGCTGCCGCTCGGACATAATATTCTGAGTCGAGCACGGGTGCCACTCAGTCATTGGTTTGAGTCATCTATGAGTTAGTGGTGATTGAAGTCACTCGTTTGAATTATTTATCACTCAGTGGTGATTGATGTCAGTCTACTGAGTTATTTAACACTCGAATTTGATGATTCGAGCAATTTTTCCTTAAAGAGAGCTAACACGACTATTCTTGTTTTGGACTCTTGCATTATTTATAATTTTCAAATGACATAAGAGTCGGGGGCTACACCTAATTAGATGCACCTATTCGGCGCACCAGCAACATTCTTGAAGACGTTTTGATCTTTGAGACCCTTACAAACTCGCTGATATAAAGCTGAAGCATTCTACATGGCACAAACCAGTCGGGAAGCTACTGAAGACTATCATCAAGCTTGCAAGACTCTCGGGGGCTACTGTCGATGACATGTACCCGGGGTACCTCACATAGAAGAAAAGTGAAGATAGACTCTTACTATGATATGTATAGTAGACCGACTAGGACTCCGCCATGTAACCCTGTCCCCCCGTATATATAAAGCGGGGCAGGGGTCTCCCTCAAGGGACAAGCCCATAATTAGATAGAAATAGACATCATCGTCTAGATCAACCCTCGTCTAGATATATGATCTAGACATATGAATATAAACTTCACAGAACACATGACGTGGGGTTATTATCCTTCGGGAGGCCCGAACCTGTCTAAATCGGCGTCTTGTGTTACCATCGTATCTTGATCTTGCGCATATCTCTATTTTACATATAAATCGTCATAGATGAACTATCCTATACCTATTACTGAGAATAAGTCTCGACACTATTAAACTTAAATTGAGATGGTTCTCTTAGTTCTGTGGTTGTATGGCTGCCGTTGATTAGTTTCAAACTTGGCCAGAACAAAACAGGTCATGCCGAACAGTGTGTTGACGGTGAAACTAATCTGACCGGATTAAAATCACACGGATGAATTGAATCCGCCTGATAAAGTGAATCAGCCGGATTCACTTGATTTCCTCCCAGAACCGTTCCTGGGACAGATTGAATCCCCAGGAACCGAACAAGGCCTTGGTCATTCTCGTTCCGCCTCGATCGGTAACAACCTCCTTCCACATCACGATGGCAAAAGGTTGCAGCTGGTTCCAAGCTGGCCAGCGCAACCGGGTACTCCCTCCCCTTGCCCAAACTACAGCTACAGACCTAGTAGCTATCACCGCAGTCGACTGCCTTGTGTAACTTGCCTTGTGAACCATTTCCGGTCCAAGCAACGTCGTTCTCCATCCTTACTACCTCTCACTTCCGAGGCCACTTATGTCGTTCTCCACCCCGACCCAGCACGCAAGCTATGAAGGCGAGATCTGCCGAGGACGACTTTGCCCATGCGCATGCACCTTGTAGCTGCTAGCGTTTGGTGGTTTCTGGCAGGTCGAAACAAAGACAGCGGCATTATTCCTCGTTTGCACAAACAATTGCACTCCTAGTCCAATAGGCTATTAGGCTCTGGACAGGCATGGTGCCGAACCTCACAAAAGGTACTGTTGCATCGTCAGCACATCGACTGCCTAGGTGCCGCTGGACCGTTCAACCCGCGGAGAGCGAGATGAGATATATATCAGAAGCCGGTGAGGAACACGGTTGGGGACGAGGCGGTGACCGCTCGAGCTGCTGGACGAGGGAGTAGAGCTTGGTAGCTCGACGAGACTCAAACTTGAAGCCGGGGCTGCCCTGTCCATTCAATACGTATCAGCTCCATATGGCCACAACTCCAAGCAAGACAGCGAGAAGAGAGATGATTAGGCCAAACAGCCCAACAGCAGGCCACCAAACGATCCAGATGCATGAAAGAACGGCGCAAAGAAAAAAGATTGAATATGGTGCCAGTTAAAGCGACTAGAGAATCTCGGCATATGGCCGTGTGGTCTCTACATTGTCAGGAACTAACATTCGCTCATCACTTGGCTACCGTGATGGAGCTATACCACTCCACCCACCCGTCTCCTCCCGGTTGGCTACGCGGCAGTACGGCAAAGCCGCCGATCGAAAAGGTTCTCGATCTTGACAGCACTGCAACTGCATCATTATGTAGTACTTGATTCTGAAATGTCGAGGTAGAACGAAAAGTCCGATGGAACAGATGTAGTTTTCGCCGCCGCCGTCGTCAACGATTCGGTGAGTTAAGTCGTCACAGTAATCAAACGGGGTGGCGCGTCCACGTGCAGAGACCCGACTGGTTGTTTCGTCCGAAATCTCGGACATGAGCAAGCATCGTCCAGTTAAGCTGGCGTGCACGACTGCGCATTTCACTTCGGTCGCCGCAGGCAGCTTTCGATCGATCTGCACCCGTGCATGTACGGGACCGGCCTTCAGGCCGGGTTTGTACAGTAGCTTTCCATCCACACGAAAAATGTACAGGAAACTGCAAATTCAACTTTGATCTCGCGCTCCGACCGTTCCCGCACGAAGGAGTACCTGTTGATTTGAACCAAGAACCAATCGCCACGTGTTTTCTCTATCTTGGATCAGTGATTTTGCTGCGTGAGCAGGCAGGGCCGGGCCGGGGACACAGCTCTCGGCTGTCGCCTGGGCATGGCATGCTGCACGGCAGCTAGATACGGCTTCATGCCTTCATCTGCATCAATAATGTAGAGTACGCGGGACCGGCTCGGAAGCGTTAGCCTCTGCAGCCAGTTAGGCCGGGGCGCGCGCTCCACCACATGAACCGCAAGCGTCTCTGTAGTCTGTACGCGCGACGTTAGCCGAGCCAGGAACCAGCACATCTAGCTCCCTGGCAACCAGATCGAATGCCGTAGGTCCTGCCATTCCTGATCGCCACCATCACCAGCTTCAGCTGCCGCTTCACCCACGGATCATAGTCACCCTTTTCTCCCAGCCCATGTCGTTCTCCATCCTTTACGCCCAAGATGACAACTACGTCATTCTCCGATCCTCGAGCGTTTCAAAGTTGAAACACGTTGCATGTTTTTTCCAACATACAATACAGCTGATGCAAGAAACCAAATGGAGAGGAAAATGGTTACAAGTTGAGGACATTGCCGTAACTTTTCGGCGGCGATGGCCCATGGCAAAGCAACCCGCCGAAAAGATTCTTCTCTCTCTTGACCGCGCAGCCCTGCTGAGCAGCAGTACCGTTCACAGGCCTCATGTACTACTGCAATGTCGACGTCGAAATTGAACTCGGAGCATACTGTTCGGTCTTCGCCGCCGATCCGTTGAGGTAATAAGTCGTTGCGAGAATCGAGCTGGATGGCAACGTGCCACGACCCGACTGGTTTTCGTTTCGTCACTTCTCCCTGGCCGAACGTGAAATTTCATTAATGAGTAAAACGTATACGACGGCGAGTCATTTCTGCACTCGAGCATGTACTGGACCGGCCTGCAGGACCGGGTTTATAGCCGTCCATTCAACGAAAAATTGCTTTAGCCCTGTACCGAAGGGATCAGCCTACCGAAGTACTCCGTATATGCCAGTGATCCGCGCAGCTCCCGGTTCCCTGTGTCTTTCATTCCATCGCGCGCCCGCTAGCTGTCGCACGCTCGCACACCGGCACGCTACACGGTGGCGCAGCTTCATGTGCATCAATATTAATGCAGAGTACGGGGGACCGGACCGAAAGCGTAGCCTCCGTAGCCAGTTGTTTTGACCCGCCGTGTCGTGCGTATGAATGATATCGCTCGGTTTTCCAATATTCAGCTGACACAAGAAACCGAATGTAAGAGGAAAATGTTTACGGTTCAACAAGATTCAGTTTTACCGGGATATATAGAAACTGAAAGCTAGTACATATCCACAACCATTGCATGCAAAATTGCTTATTAGGCGTACGCGGTGAGGTCTACTACTACTCTGAAAGGTAGGCCGTGCGTACAGAACAAAGTACTAAATGCACTGTGCATAGCTATTAGTCGTGTTGCTTATCAATTTTCTGATAGGGATACTTGCATTACTAATGCCAGCGTAGTTTATTAACATCAGGGACAAACACTGTTCAATAGACCTAGTACTACGTATTTTCTCTTTATTTGAAAACGACATCTGAACAGTGGTCGGCCACCTGATGATGCTTTGTTTCGTTGCACCGAGTGACTGGTCTCTATTTGTCAGTACTACGGCTGGTTCCATGACTTCCATCCAGGCTCCGACCTGGCCCCTTGGCCCTTCCGTTACTGTCGCTAACTGCCTTGTGTAACTTATTGCGTACAATCAATTTTCAAATTCACCATTTCCGGTCCATGCAATGTCGTTCTCCGTTGTCTTGTTTCTTCTGAAGCTGCCATGTCGTTCTCCATCGTATCCTGCACAGGAAAAAGTGTTGCATGTTTTTCCAACACATAAGGTACAAGTATCTCAGAATGGAGACGAAATCTGTGTTGCACTTGTTCAAGACTTGGCCCATATACTAGTACCTTGTACTAGCCAGCTGCTAGTGTTTGGGCTTCTAGCGGGTAGGAACAAAAACACCAGCATTCCTAGCTAGATTCCTTCCACAACGGTTGCGCACCTAGGCAGCTATAGGCCCTGGACAGACATGATGGAGTGACGAGTGAGTGGCCATAGGATCTTGATGACGTGGCCGTGTGGTCTGAAGGTCAGGACATAGACATGAACACCTCGCTCGCTAATTAAAGTCACTATGCAGCCCTGATGGAGCTTTATCACTCTTTTCACCTCCTGTTACGGCCCGCCGCTCCACCCGTCTCCTCCTGCTTGGCTATGCTGCCGTATCTCATCGTACAGCAATACGGCAAAGCCGCCGAAAAGGCAGTATCCCCCTCTTGACCGCATTTGCCGTTCGCTGACCTCTGAGAGCACCTTCAATTATTATCTAAATAAGGTTCCTAAACTAAAATTTAAAAAGTTATTAAAAAAACAAACCTCCAACCGTTCTCTAAATGAGGTCTCTAAACATAGCAACTCCTAAAACAAGGTATATGATTCTTCATATTTAGCAACCTAATTGGAATTCCCTAAAGCCAGATTCTCATAGTTTTTTTACTTCCAACAGATTATTAAGTCATATGTGATATGATTTTAATTTTTAGACTACGAATTATTAAAAATTGTTGAAGGACATGTCTTATTTTTACTCTCAATAAATTTAGAAACCTCCTAAATCCTATGTACTTCTGAAATATCATCGTACCGGGCACAAATAACGTGTGCAGGTCCCCAGTGGTTGAATATTTGGTCGCACGTGAAATCTTGTCCTCGAGCATCGACAGTGCGCGCAGTGTCACCTTGGTTTGGGTCGCGACCTCTGATCTGTGCCGCTTGCGTGTACTGGACAACTGGGAGAGGACCAGATGTGTTCGTAAAATATCTGTGGTAGACCGGCCTGCAGCCGGCAGGCTCGAGATTTCGAAGCTTTCCATTCCCGTTCACGAAAAGATGCTATTGCCTCTTATCGGAAATCAAACGGCTTTGGTACTGCTCGTCGGCACCGTTTCCGCACCGTGTACCAAAGTCGCCTAGCTCGGGATCGGTGAGATTTTGCTGCTCGATCGTGTTATCGTGTACCGTCGTTGTACGTGTGGGCAGACGGGGCGGACCCTGCCTGCACCTTTTCTCTTCCACCACAACACCTTACCCACGCGCTCGCACGGTCGGTCGGCGACTTACAATTTGCATTGATCGGCGGGCGGGACTATACGGCTGCGTCGTCTGCGCGAGAAACCGGACCAAAAAGCGTTCTCTAGGCAGCTAGGCGGTGCCTAGTCGTGTCGTGTGCCGCGCTGTACATGCGTCCGCGCGCGTGAGCTACGTGATGAACAACTGATGATGCGGCAGCCGCGCGCAGAGGAGATCGACCCGACGGCGACCCGAGGCGGTCCAGATCCACCGTTTCATCCGTTGCCCTGTCGATCGGTTCTCCGTGACTGCAGGGGCGAGCGAAGGCACGCACGAAGCGTCCAACCGATGGATAAGCCATCAGCCACCGCCACTCCAAATCGCTTGGCCCACGCCTTCGTTGCCTTCCGCGCAGCGCAGCTTGACTACTACAGGTTCGTCGGAGCCGGGGCCTGGAATTAGCTTGTTCTCCGTTCCTACTTCCTAGGCTAGCTATCATCGTCACTCTCGCCATCAGCCCGCGGCCGCATCGTGCAACTAGCAGTCCACACAGCATGTTCGCTTCAAAGACTGACAATGAACCACGTCGTTCTCCGTCCTTTTCCTTACTGCTTGCCGCGACGATGTCCTTCTCCGTCCTGCCGCGCGCTCGAAAGGTGTTAGCCCGTTTTTCCAACATACGGCCGATGCAAGAAACCAAATGCACGAAGAAAGCTTTACCGCGTTCGCGGTTTTGTCAATGCACGCAGGTAGTAGTGTGTTTGGATTTCTAGTTAGCGAGGTAGGAGTTGAAAGGTACCACATGATGCATCCACAAGTAGTCCATGCATCAGGCCCTAGTCGCTAGCTATACAGGATAGACACTTCATTAGCTTGTACTGTACGACTCTGACATGTACAATTTGTAGATGATCTGTGAGTAGTACTTCTTCTTGATGTTGATTTTTTTTTAGAAATAAGAATATATTAAATTATTTCAGCTTCTGTATCAATTACTGTTCATTATTACAATAAAGGAAGAGTGTCTAACACACTCATAATCAAATGAAACAAAACAGCACAGCATTGTTATTCCAAAATCAAAATGGAAGTCTATTGCTAAAACGAGCTCGAGTTAATAATGCTGAGCAAATTTAATATCAGGAGCAAACATTTCCAATGGCAAATTTGCAAAACTTATTGGCTCTGTTTGGATACTCTAATAGTGCTAGAGGTTAGAGTTAGTTTCTAGCTCATGACTAACTCTGAACTAACTCTAACTCTTAAGGTGTTTGGATATAGTAAGGGTTAGATTGACAATAAAGGTGTTGATATAATCATTTGTCTCCTTTGAAGATAGAGAAAAAAATAACTTTTCAGTGGACTCTATTCAAACTAGCTCCAATTAACACCTCTTGGATGAGATTTTTTTTATATAGATTAGATGCAACTAGCCTAAACTAACTTTCCCTATTTAAAGATTTTAGGATTAGTTATATCTAAACAAACTCAAACTAACTCTAACATGGATCCAAACAGGACCATTGTTTATGCTCTTTGAATGTTGCGTCGAGCTGAAGCGACGTCTGAGCAGATATCGGATCACCTGATGCTTTGTTTTGTTTTGCTCCGAGTGACTAGTCTATTGTCAGTGCTGTGTGGGATATCAGACGATGAACAACTGATCCACTCTCTGTGGCTAGCTAACTAGTCTAGTAGCGAGCTAGCATAACCAATTTGCAGGTAATTAGCCGGCCAACGCACGGACAGCCATATGATTAATCAAATGGAATGAAACGCTGGCATCATACGGACCGGAACATATGTGTCTACGTGTCGTTTGACTTCAATCGCTCACGCTTTGTTAATTCGAAGAACGTTCTGGAGGCTGAGCCGAGGCCATATCTGAGACGCGATTCAGATTTATCCGTTTGTTTCATCTGCTGTCCTGACCTCAATAATGCATTTGCTTCCATTGATTGGCTGGATATACGCATGTACACCATCGAATGGGGACGTCACCAAATAATGTGTCCATTTGCATTGGCGTGTTTAAACTTTCTAGAGATTTGGTTGAGCTGACTAGGAGAACGGAACCGGGGATTTCAGGTGTGCACCATGGAGTTTTATACTTGTTATCCGCTCAACGATGCTTATTTTGCTCAGGGGGCATGGATAGCGTGTTGCCGATCGAGGGCGCGCGATGTGCATCAGAGAGCTAGCTGATGACCAAATATGCTATGATGAGATCAGGACTTCAGGAGGAGCTGTTGAGCGACCGGCCATATGAACAGCTCGCCTCAGCGACGAAGCGAATCTCGTGTGTCGTCATCTCTTAGATCATTCAGGACAGCATCTCACAGTCCCATCTGCGTAAAACACACAGTACACTCCTACTACTAATGAGGCACGTATATAATTGTTAAGCCCAGTGGTCTCTTAAATATGCACTACTACACGATTCTTAAGGCTGATCTCCGTACTTATATTCCAATTGACTTCTGCTGGTTCATCGTACACATTTCATAAATTTTCTTTTGTGTATTGGCTTCACTAATGCAGGGACATTTGTTTTGTTATCTAAAAAAAATAGCTTGACTAATTCTGGGGGTATGGTAGACTTTTTTTTTTCCAGCTTACACATTTCACTAATTTTCTTAGTTTTCTTTAAAATATTCGTGTATACTATACTACAAGTTTGGAGGACACTTTGGACCATGTGTACCGACGAAAATTCCATGCTCAGCCGTGAAATTTAAGTATATTATCAACGTAGCGGAATGTGGCCGCCCGTGCGTGTGGTAGATTTTTTTAGCGAGGTACATACGTATATTTTTTTTTGGCATTATCGATTCGCATGGGTCTTTTTTGTTACCGAAGTGATACCGACGTCACTGGCGCCGCAGAGGCGGAGGCACTTTTTGTTGATGAGCTCCTGAAAAGTGAGGCAGCGGCTGTAAGACGCGGACGAAGTTGCGCTCGCGATCACGGGCTGTCGCAGCTGCTAGGTATACTAACTCAGCGGCCACATGAAAAGAAAAGGAACGAAAATTAAGGAATCGTCCGGGTCGAGTCTTCTCTTCCTGGAGGCACACTGGCTCCAGCTCCGGTGCCATTTGTCCCGTCCAAAGACCTGCAAGGATTGATCGTCTCAAGGTGGTGGCCAAACTGTCACGTGCATGGTGAACAGAAAAGGGCGTAGCGTTGTGTGTAGAGGGACTGCATCTGGAGTATTTGAGAGATAGATACAAAAACCTAACTTCAATTAATGCCTCTTTATATTTTTGCGGACTATAGCTGGCTTGTACTACTCTAATTTTGAGTGAAGAATGCTCGAGAAAATAAAAATGGAGATTGGAGGTCGAGAACGGACATGCCCAGCACGAGAGCACGAGTCTCGCGTTGTGGGATGCTCCGCACGGGCACGGGCGCACGCGGAAACGAACGGACGGACCGATGCGCCAGCGCCAGTCATCGGACGGTGCGCCCAGTCTCCTCTGCCACGGGCCCACGGTCGCCTACCTACGCCACGAGCGCCCCGCCTGCCCCTGGGGCAGGTAGCCCCGTATCACGCCGCCACGTGCTACGTGGCCCCCACCGGAGATCACGGGCGGCCCCGCAACCTCGTCACCTTTGCGGCCCACTCGTCAGTGACATTTAGAAAGGGAGAGCATAGCAGACAAGTGTCACCCGCGTCCCACTGTCAGTGAGCGGAGTTCGCGGAAGGCAGCAGTAGGGAGACGAGGGAATTGAATTGAACGCGTCCTCCTCCTCCCTTCCCTTCCCTCTCTCTCGATGCCTTTGGCTTCTCTGTCTCGCCTCCAGCCTCCGCCCCATTCGATGCGCTGCATTCCTTTATAAATACCCACTTCTTCGGGCGGGCCTCGAGACGCCAAACCACCGCCCCGGCCCGGACCGCCGCCTCCGCCTACGCTAGGGTTCCGCGCCGAGGGGCAGCCTGCATTGCCGATCCAGCCCGCCGCCGCCAGCGCGTTGAACGGTACGGCCTCTACTCCCCTTCCGATCATGGTTCCTGGTCCCTTGTGTTCGACTGCTCGGTTGACGCGAGTGTGCGTGTTGAAGGTTTCCCGTGGCGGCCGGCGGTCGCCGATCTGGGGTCTGTGGTTGGTCTAGGACTCTGGGTGCGTCGTGCGTTTGTGCGGACGAGTTGTTCACGTTGCGCTCGGTCTTGCGAGATTGTACTTCACCGTCGCAGAAAACTTTTTTCTGTGCGCATGAGTGGTGCGAGCAGTTTCTCTTCCACCCCGAGATTTATGGATTGGCTTAATTATTTGAGTTTTTTCCTTGCCTCGCTTCGATCGGTTTATTAGTGCGGGGCAGAGTACTGCGCGTGAGCTGTTCTGAACGAAGGGGAGAAACTCCGCCATATTGGTGTTTGGCAAGTCCGGTTCATGTGCATGTGGGCGCGGATTAGCTCCGTTAGGATATCGTGTAGTTCTCCTTTCGTGTCCTCCCTGCGTTTACTGAAAATTGGTTGGTCGGACATGACGCGCTCTTGTCGTGCATCGCCGTTTGGTGTCGCCACCTTATTTTTCTCGGATTTTCCTGTTCTTTTTTACTGCTTTGTTTGATCGGTTCCTGGTGGAGTAACTCCACTTGGGTGCGTTGTTTCCCTTAATAAAAGACAAGGAAAACCAATGTGTGCCTTCGGTTGTTCGTTCGTAACTCTGGCTTCGGACTGGACCCCACCGTCCAACGCATGAGAAGGGTAGTCCAGTTTTCCCGTCTTGGACGCAATAGCCATATAAAGTGACTCACACGGCCAGCTGAGTCCCTATGTATAGTTGGGGAGGGAGTTCGGAGGTTTTCTCGATCTGTGTGAGAAGACTCTTCTTCTTAATATAAAGCCGTCAGTGTGGCTTATTTTACAGGCAGGTCGAGTTTTTTTTTTCTATTATTCACCGAAGTTTGCTTTTGCACTACCCAAGTTCGTAAGCAAAATTTCTGTGGACTAAAGTTCAATGGATAAATTTGTTATTAGTGCATCATACATAGCACCAACTCATTTTATTGTTGCCAGAATGTTTGTTTCACAAAGAAATACAGAACAGTACTTTACATGCTTCCTGGACGTATTACAATTTACAACACAGTAAGCATCGGCAGGTTAGAACCTCCGATGAAGACACTTATATACTCGAGCTGTTGTGACAAAAGACGTTTGATTTCTCATGGCCAGATAGGCCCTAGTTTCTACTTAAATAAATGTAATATAATCTATTAAGTGATCAGCAGTTATCCAGCCTTTCATGCCCAAAAGAGGTCGAGTTGTTGGTGGATAGGAGCCACCTGATGACCTCAGGATGAGGGAAACTAATATTTAAATGTCTATCTATCTCCTCCCATTTGTGCATACACTTCTTAATTCTAAATTTTATTAGTACTGCTAATTTTTGTGAGGTTCTCTTGCAGCTTATGGAGCTACTGCGGAATCCCTTTAAGGGAGTTATCAGTGATGTCAAAGGAAGAGCAGCATGGTACACGCACGATTGGGTTGCAGGGTTCCGTTCTGGCTTTAGGTCAGTTTTCTTGAAACTACTCGTACTTGGTCATTTTGCATGCCTGTCCTTCTCATTTTGCTGGATAATCACTAGCTTATTGTATTGTATTGCTGGAAATGGATCATCAGGATATTAGCACCTACCATGTATATCTTCTTTGCCTCTGCTCTTCCTGTCATCGCCTTCGGAGAACAACTGAGCACGGCAACAGGTAAGAATATATTCTCGCTCTGATATGCTACTTAGGGTTTGGATTCTTCAGAAACAGTACTAAAACATATTTTGTTTCTTTCAGATGGTATGCTCACAACAGTTGAAACTTTGGCATCTACTGCGATATGTGGCATAGTGCATTCAATTCTTGGAGGGCAGCCGCTGTTGATTGTTGGAGTAGCCGAACCAACCATTATCATGTACACGTACCTTTACAATTTTGCCAAGAAGCAGGAAGGTCTAGGAGAACGGCTATATTTGGCGTGGGCAGGATGGTAGTGAATGAAATAGAATGCAGCCTACCCTGTGTTATTAGCTTTGCTGATAAGATTAATTGCTTATATCCTCCATCTCGACAGGGTTTGCATTTGGACTGCTGTCATGCTGTTTCTTTTGGCGATGTTCAATGCTTCCAATGTTATTAGCAGATTTACAAGGGTTGCTGGAGAACTTTTTGGGATGCTAATCACTGTTCTATTCTTACAACAGGCCATCAAGGTACATGAATATAGTAAATCCCATGTATTAATTTAATTCGTTCCTTGACATGATCATATTTGACTTAGGACATGTTAATTTCAGGGGACCATAAGTGAATTCAGTGTGCCTGAAGATGCAGACAGATATTCACTGGCATATCAATTCCAGTGGCTGTATGTCAATGGTCTACTTTGCGTCATATTTTCAATTGGGTTGCTGTTCACCGCACTAAAGACCAGGGGGGCAAGGTCATGGCTGTACGGGGCAGGTTGTTCACTCGATTTTTTACGTTTGGTGTATCTAAAGCGCAACATGTTAGTTCTCCACATCATAATATCGACGACAGCCATTTAATTGATCCAGCTTGTATTCAGTTCAGTCAGTAAAACTACAGTAACACAATAATCTTTCTTGGTTAGGCTGCACGAATTTGACTTGAATGTTAGGCTTGGGTTTGGACGACATCATGCTTGAGTTTAGTTGTTCTTTGGCCGTTCTTGGACCATGGTTGGGTTGTGTTTGGGTTGAGCAACATTAGGTTCCTGTGATAAATAATTATAAATATTTTGTTACTCAACTCTTTTTTTTTCTTTCTAGTCACTCAGCCAATTGTAGTTTTGTAAGTTTTGGTTCTTGAGATATTTTCGCCTTTTTACTTAAATAAAATATATTTTGTATGCTAAATCATGAAACAAGTGTTTCAGAAGTTCATGTTTATCCCCAGTGTAGTGCTTATTCATGTGCACTGACATATGCCATGGCTTAGCACTTTTCAGGATGGCTTAGAAGCTTCATTGCCGATTATGGTGTCCCGCTTATGGTAATTGTGTGGACAGCAATGTCGT